>CM061102.1:10164642-11457500 GCA_030770545.1 Macropodus opercularis | reverse complement strand
TTCTCTGCTCCTGTGTGATAAGCTATGACAGTCACCTAATCTTGTAAGTTCTGGCAGCTGTGAGCTATCTCATCAATTAAAAATTCCCAGTAGAAAATTGGATCCCAAAAGGAATTGTTTAAAAAATTATTATGCAATTATAATCTTTCAGCTGTGTAATTAGACTTGACCACAGTTGGTAACCTGCTCTGTGACAAGGGGATTGCTAAGTCCAGCTCGTTCTTAATTAACCTGGATGAAGTGGCTCAAAAACACAATAGGCTGATGCGCTTGTCTGAGCTTAAACCATGAACGGACTGATCCCGTAGTGACCCCCAGCTAGTAACATTACATCCCCAGTTATTGCCGAGGTTGGTTGCTTTCAGAAAATAGCTGCGATCTTTCTTTTTTTTTTTTTTTTTTTTGTGCCGCTCTCGTTCCGATCACAGGCAGCAGTGACATGATGTTATTGGTCTGGCTAATTTAAAGCTGCAGACAAACACACGATAGCAAATTGGATTTTGTTGTTTCCATAGAATCTAGTATATATCTGAATAAACTGGAGCATACTACACTGTTGTCATGGACAGGACACGCGCTGATGTCATGTGCTCTTATTTCTGATTGGACAAAAAAAGAAAAACTACCTGCACTGCATGAGAACCTTTTTATTCAGAAGCAGACTAACCACATACTATAGGTTTCGTCTGCGTTACTGCTTGTTGGTGTTGATTTCTTTCTCGTCGTTTGTTTGTTTGTTGGTTGGTTGGTTGGTTTGAACTATCCATGCTCTACGCTTGCTGCACCTTCCTTGCATCACTGTGCCAACTCCTCTCTGTGGATTTAAAAGCTTTTTTAATGCATCTCAAAATATTTATGAATCTAAATACAGCCAGTTTGCTTCAGCAACTGAGTGCCGGTGTTGAATCCTGCAGAAACCAACCTATAGAGTCATACTTGCAGACTCAAGCATAAAAGTGCATTTGGCCACTGCCAGAGACTATTGACTCGCTATTGGGAGGATGGCTAATGGGCCTAAAAGAACATGTTTTTGTGCTGAGATGGATTAAGTTATCTCACTCGCAGACAGTGTACTATACCGCCTATTTTGAAAGCCTGGCCAAGACTCTATGAACTTCAGGGACAAATAATTACTGTATTGCATGTACGATGTGTTGATATCTGTGATATCCACACATGGGCTTGCGTAGTTGTACATTTCTGAATTTGACAGCATAAGCATCAAGGCCTTCTTTCTATTCTGTCTTTTTCAGCTCAACTACGAGGCACATTGCCTAAGGTCTGTTTCATACTGTGTATTAATTATTATCCGCTGGAATTGTGTTAGTGTGTGTGCATGTGCGCATTTTCATTTCTGTGTGTGTGTGTGTGTGTGTGTGTGTGTGCATTTTGTTATTGCAAAGGAAATGACAGACCAGAGTATTATTTCCCATCTACCACATCCAGACCTCATATTTTTGAATGCATTAACTCCATGGCGATTGCAAATGCATCTCCAATGCCAATCACATTCCTTTGAATTTGAAAAATGGAGGGAGCGAGAGACAGAGGAAGTAAGAGGGAGAGAGAGAGAAAGAGCCATGAGCACCGGGACTGAGGGTACAAGGTGGCCACACCTCACTCCTTGAGGCTCTTGTGCTTGTTAAAACAATCTTAAATGCAGCTCTGCGCACTGGAAAGCTTCTGCTCACTGAATTTTAAAATACCTTTGGCACCATTGTTTTTTTTTTTTCTTACAAGCTGCAAGCAGTCACGCAGCTGTTACCATGGCAATATCTATCTGTGTGAGGAATTCATTAACCCTTTCTCGCAGGAGTTCCGTGTAGAAATCCCACGTAGAATACAAATAGGAACAGAGGAAGGGATGCTATGGTGCTATTTTTATGGAATGCTACTATTTATGAAACAATACATAGGTTTCATCCGTAGTGGTGAATCCGTGGCTGCTTTGTTGTTGCCATCCACTGTTGCGTTCGACTTTGACATTTGAATTCAAAGAAGATTGAAATGAGCCTATTTTGAATGCAAATCAGGGCGTTACACGAGAAAGCCCTTCTCTAGAGGTACAGCAGACCCACCCTACAACTTTAAGCCATGCTCACAGAGGGAGAAAAACTAAGGCTTGAAAGATAAATCAATGGTACACTGAAATAAACGCAGCTCAGACGTAGTGTGAAAGATACTTAAAGATTCATCGTTGTAGAGAGGGAGAGATAGGTAACGCTAAAGACTTTGATGGGCATCACGTGCATCACAGACCTGCTGGTCTGATGTTGATAAATCACTGTAAAGATCATACAAGTCTTTAATTTTTCATTTCGACCGTATCAATAAAAGGTCACCAGGGTCCGATTAAACGTGCACCTCGCCAAATGTTCCATAAGTAAATAGCTGAGCGGCACCGGTGCGGTGAGGGACAGGATTACGGATTGGCATTAGCGTTCGTCCTCCATCAATAGCTATTTAGCATCAAGCGTTGCACTTCAGCCATGCTAATCCTGGAGCGGGCGAACCATGTGACTGTTCGAGACGCGCACTCCTCTGGTCGTAGAGGACGGATGAGTGTTTCAGGTCAGTTAGTTGTGTGCTGCCTGCAGGGTGGTGAGCCCTCAGCTTTCTCACTTAGGGATGAACAGGATGGCTGTTTGTTAAGCAGCTGGTTATGGGCTCTGTTTTACATAAAATGGGACAAATACACGAAGCGAAAGTGATTTTCACAGTGTGGCGTGACATCTAACCTTTGCTCAGTGGGATTATTATTATTCACGCCCCCTGAGAAAAAAGCACCTTGTGTCGTATTTACTGATCTGTTTAAAATATATTACGTTTTCTCGACTATGATTTTCTTGTTTATGATCAATCAGGACACGTTAATTAATTTTCAATTAACTTGGGACATAAATACATTGCTCAGAGCAAGCTCACAATAGAGCATAAAACCACGGAGTAAATACATGTCTTTCATTTTGATGATGAAGTCAGTCTGAAGCCATAAATTACAGGGCTCCATCGTGTGTGTTATGAACCACATGCAGTGGAATGATCAATATGGCGGATAGCTGATCATCATTCGGGCTTGTTTATGTTATTTTTTCCCTCTGAGGCGGACAAAGCGGAAGCATTAGCATACACACGCTCCTGGAACGTCGTGGTGCAGTTGAGCTTCAACGAGCAACGCGCTGCACTTTGATTGGGCTTTTCTACGGTAGCATAGCAACAATTGCCTGGTAGCCTGCTTCGAGCTAGTACTTCAGAGCCGTGTGTTTTCAAAGCCCCCAGTCTCGTCGCCGCGGTCAATGAGTGTCGTAATGCACATTGCACTTGAACCTGTTACAACACTGTTACACAGCAGGGACGCGAGCTCTCGCCGCGATGCTCCGACCTGCCTTTGTGATCACGGTTTAAGATACTGTTGTGAGCAGGGTTTGAATAAAGCCATTTCACCTTTTAACATAACCTGGCACTGACCTATATGACATTTTAACCACACTTTGACTTCACAGGGCTTCCAGACGGTTGGGGGTCATTCTTACTTAGGCTGAGTCAGGAGATCAACTCAGCCAAACTGAGAGCGGTTGGCACATGTAGGCTGAAAACACCACGTCCTAGTACGCTGCTGGCTGTTTACACTATGTTTCTAATTGCAAGGTAGGAACAATATTTCTGCTATGGCTCAACAATGAAGCAACACACTTACGACCAAGACAGTTTGTATTATCCTGATCTGATCTGATTGTGCTACTAAGCGGAGGCCCTGTCACAGTGAGAACCAATGATGAACTGTACCTCACACCACTTTGCCGTACATGAAGCTCAGAACTGCAAAGAGCAAAGGTGACAGTGAAGCTGCATGAAGAACGACTGAAAGATCTTTAAACACGTGGGCTAAAGATACTCTCTGCTGCTTAGACCCGATTGGGGTGTTTGACAGATATGAACAGCGGGAGGAAAGCGAGTGACTGGAAGGCACCAATGCATTAACCATGTGATACTATTTATATCAGAGGAGCAAGGGATGACCCAGTAACTCACATGTGTTATGCAACATATGAATGGAGCATGGTACATGCACATTTCAAGAGCCTGGATCTCCTTGTCATATAGCTGCCAATTAGAGTTAATTGCAGTAATCGGCGATGTCTATGAATGGGAGACATAATGTGTGTGAAACCAGCTCTGGACGAAAGAACTGACTGAACATGCCTTGGTAACTGCTGGGCCCTATGTCGCGTGCTGTCACGCACGTTCCACATACATGACCCCACTTTATGGACTGACAGTCTCACCAAAAGGAGACGGTCTGCTCCCAAAAACACACACATCAGCCGGCGCTTGCTGTGGCGTTGTCCCCTGTGGTCACCAACTAACTAGGAACTGGAAACAACAGGTGAAAGAGCTCAATGATATGATTAAATAAGTCATTTTTTCAATTAGTTCATTGGTGTGTGAAGCCAGAATGAATGTACGTCATTATCGGTTGATAATTAATTGTTGGACCTTGTTTCAGATTTGCAGTCAATGCACTGATCATAGGTTGACTGACGGAGCAGCCCAGTCTGAAACGTGTGGGTCCCGTGACATTCATTCCCAGCACTAGGGCATCAGCTGATGGCCAGTCACAGCGTTGCCCTCGGACTTACAGTACGCAGTTGCACATTTTCACAGTATGTCAGTGATATGGTTATTGGAGACAGTAATAGGCCCACCAGCCGTCTCTTTCAAAGTCACAGAACAAGTGCGTAATTAATCTCCCATTTTTTTCTTTCCCTTGACGTCCAGGTACGGATGACATCATCATCCAGCCCAGGAAACATCCAGGAAAACCCAACTGAACCACTATTCTCCTCCACTTCTAGTTCGCGTCCCTGTTGCTCAGTGCTGTGACATCACACACTGAATCCCCCCGTTTCGGCTTCTAGAAGCCATCACTGAACATTCAATACAGACAAAGCACAAATGTTTCCAAACGAGACACATGTGAGGCGATAGACTGATTGACTCAGTTATTTGTCACTGCACTTGTGGCCCTGAACGTGACGCTTATGGAGGACTGTGATGATGAAGCACAAGTAGAGTGTGATGGCAGACGCGCTCCATTTGTTTTACATGCGTTATAGTAAACAAGCCTTTTTCCTCCATCACAGCAGAAACCCCTGCACAGTGCATCAGTTTCTGCCTGCTTTTGTCCCACTGACACCACAGCGGTGACAGCATTGGGTCTACTCCTTTAAATGAGCCTTTGCGCATAGCCTTCGAATCACCACAACTGCATCAGCGCTGGCTGCGTTGCTTAGCAACTGGACAGCACAGAGATCACTGAAGAAAACCTCCTCCTCTGTATAAAACACACGCGTGTGTGATTCGTGAATTGTTGTGTGCGCGTCTTGGCAATTTCCAGCGAGGATGTTTACGTTTCCAGTGCAGAAAGGGTGAGCCCTTGTTCCTGGAGGAGAATTAAAGCACACATCGAGTGAAATAATAAACATGTGCGCCTCTGTAGCGTGCGTGTGTCTGAACGTGTGGGTGCGTACGTGCCTGTCTGACTGCGTGCGTTTGTGTGTGTGTGTGTGTGTGTGTGTGTGTTTCAGAAAAATGTGGCAAAGTGGAAGAAATGCATCAAAACGCACTGGCACACACTCACAGCATCCTAATGGATTTCAGAGAGAATAGACAGACAATTCAGCGCATGAACAGGCTGTGGCTAAGGAATTCACCTTAGGTGTCCCCCCCCGTCTCCCCCCAAACAGGACACTACTCAGAATTTCAACCAAGGACTGGAGAAAGAAAAGAAAAACAAAGAGGCGAGGGCTGCTCATCATGTCTCTTCGCTCGTTTGTTCGGGGTGTTGAGGAGGAGACGAGCGGACCATATTAACGCGCTCCAACGCCATTTAACGCTGGGCAGCGGAGGCAAGCGGACTTGTCAGATAGGTTTGCGTCTCTGATCACACGTCCGACGTTGTGATCCATGCATTGGCGTATCAGGGGGGGCATCCATATTTCTCGGCATCTAGTTTTTTTTTCATCGGAGGAGTCATATAGCCTGCTCTGACGTCTGCATCAGATATTACCCAGTGCTTTTTCAATGTGCATTTTCCCCTCAGTGACTTTGCGCTGATCTACATCATCAGCAGCAGCAACGGGAAGAGAGAGAGAGAGAGAAAGAGAGAGAAAGAGAAAGAGAGAGAGAGAGAGAGAGGAAAAAAAAAGGAATGAAAATTTCATCTTTCTTTTTTTTAAACCTGCCGCTCCCTTTCAGCCGAGCAGCGTTTTCAGCTCAAACAAATATCTTTTAGCAAACACCGCGCTGTGGAATAGTCTGGCGCCCGAGCCCAGCTGGAACCATGCCTCTTCTGCAGATTTGGACCGGGAAATTTCATCCGCCAATTTGATCACCAAGAGGCTGCCGCTCAGTCATTCATGCCAGTGTTTGTTTTTTTAAGAGGAAGAATACTTGTCATCACTTTCAAAAGTATTGTGTATGCTGTTTTTTGAGCAAGATGTCTGATCTTCTGGTGTTGGTCGAGGGGCTCTGTGACCTGCACGGATTTCCATAGCTGGGGAAAACAGCGGGGGCCAATTACAAGATTTGTAAAATTCGAGAAGCCTGTTTTAATGAAGACATCGCATGCGTAGATGTAGGCCAGTGAATTCGACATTTTTTAAAAGGCAATTATCTTTTGATTGCCAATTTTTACTTTGTGCATTGTCGGGAGGACCACTGGACTGGTTGGATTATAGAAACTAAATCTAAGGATTTGTGGAGATGTTGGGTCGTCAGGAAGATAAATTATGTGGAATTTTCTCTGCTCTGGCGGCTTTGTCCTTCGTATGCTTTGTTCAAAGGTAAGAAAATGTCGCTCGAAAAAAAAAACACCCTTTCACACCAATAGATGTAATCACCGGCCAATAAAAGCCTTGGATGTGGCAAATCGCATTAAGAGCATACCTGGGCCTATTTATTAGGGGCATCGGTGCCGATATATGCTCTATTAGACGCCGCTGTGGCGCGCGCAAGAGTAAGACATGCGCATGCACGACATCAAGCCTATTGTGAAACGTAACCTACTCCCCATATCATAATGATATATTTATGTGTATATGAATATATGTGTGGGGTTTTTCTTTTGGGTGGGGGCCACTTGTATTAAAATCCTACTTAAATGAGCGCCAGGCGTCAGGCTGCCCACAGATGATATGATCAATCCATTATCGATTGATTACAGCCATGGTGAACACATAGATGTTTGTGTCTACAGTGCTGTTGTCACTTGGCCTGTGAGCTTGCTTATTTTCATAAACGGAAACTAATGACCCCGTTCATACCTTCATCTTAATTACTGCTTGTATTGACTGGAACCAAATCAATCAGAATCGAAAAATCCATCATCTGCTGCTGCTCTGCATAGGAAGCAGGGGAATCATATTTGAGGTTTATAAAGCAGCTCTTGTGCAGGCTTTGTAATGTTTACAGTGCAAACGACTGCACTGGGCTTCAAGCACTCACGCTGTAAACCTCATCGCAGTCAGAATGTTACGATCAGGTCCTGTTTTGTTGATTAAGACACTAATATACATCCCTTGTGGCCTCCTCCTCCTCCTTGTCTGCAGCAGCAGCCTCTGTTAAAAGAGGACTGACTCGCACTTTTTTCACACTGTGGCTTCAGTCCGATATCTCTGAATAACGCATAAAGGTGATCATGGTGCACAAGTTTCACTTCTGGGCGGCTTTCCCTCATAATGATGCTCTGACATGTCAAAGCCACAAGTCCTGGGAACGGCCAGCTTCGCGAGCAGCTGTACTACCCATGAGCTAATTGAACAGTGTTTCCCCGACTGAGCCGAGGGCTAGAGCTTCTACCAGGGGAGCAATTTTAACCCACTTCTTCGCCTTACACTCATTCCGCCCTGTCTGTGACAAGGAAGCTCAGCTACAGAGCTGGTTCTTAGTCAGGTGATGCAGGCTGTGTGTGTGTTATAGGTGTCAGTCAGGCTCTGTGGACCATACGTTCCTTCTGGGAATAGTCTGTCTCCAGGCTCAGACTGATGCTCTGACAGCAGACTGTGTATTAACCCTGAACCTGCTCTAAACACCTACGTGAATATGACTTATGAACAACAAAGTGCTTTAGTATTTTATTCTTCCCTTCTGATACATGCAGTAAACTATAGGAAAGAGCACAGATGTCATTTGTCAACCTTTATCACGACATAAGCAGAGTTGGTATGCAGTGTTCAGCAGGTAGCATGATTTCATGTGTTTAATGTTGTTTAATGCATCCTGCTTTCACCACAAAGGTGGCATTAACAGCATTAACGCTGAGAACAGAGTGTGTGCAGTAATCGTTTTGAGGCTTCATCCCACCGTGGGTGTGCGGTAGAGAAACAAAATGATCCTTTAAACACGCTGTGGTTTCTGCCCTCAGCTCTTCCACTGGAAGCACCGGAATGTCTGTGGCCAAGACCACCGTGGACAAGTTGCTGAAGGGATATGACATCCGTCTACGGCCTGATTTTGGAGGTACGTATTTGCGGCTACATCTGTTTTGGGGGGATCGAGCTCTGCGGTTGGGGCTACAGGACTTTCAAGTAAGGTTTGCGCATGTTGCTATTCATGAGTCATTCCTCTGAAATCTGTCAAAGTCTTTTCCTGTGGCAAAATATAGGCAGTAGCTTTAAAGTGACTGCTACCATGTCATTACTATGCATCTATCCACACATTGAACATAGAAGTAAGACACATACCAAAAAGAGCAATCAAATACTAAACTCAGAAATAGTGAATGTATTGATCCTTAATACCTGTTGAGAGATGTTTTATATTATTTTGCATTTTGTATATTTCTGAGCATTAGATTTGCAGGCAAGAAAAAAAAAATCCTGATCCATCAATATTCAGATGGCCTCATTAGATTACTGGGCCTATTGTTTTACTTGGATGTCTGTCACCAACTGTTTATTTCCTTATGGTGAAAATTAAGTTTCAACATTCTGGTGCATGGGTCCATTTACTGTTATACGGTTTTGACTGGTAGCATCAGAGGACTGGTTTGTGCAAGGTCAACAGAGATGACATCATAACTCAGCACTGACTTCCAGTATGGCTATGTTGGTATTAGGTGAGTATTAGATCAGCATTGGTGTTTCTGCTGTGCGCATTCAAAACCCCAAACCTGACCCTCTCACCCACATGAGCATTTATTAGTGCCTGAAAAATAGACAAAGCTCGTAAACAATAATTCATTTCATGAAAACCTAACCAGTGGGCGTTAAAGACGTTGTTGCTTGAGTCACCTACATTTATTTAAACGTTAAATTATGTAGCAGTTTAAGAAGACTATGCTGCATTAAACATAATAATCACTTAATGATTTTATGATACGTGATGATGTTCATGGCCTGGAGAACATGGCATAAACTAATTTGCTGCGGCCTCTTGGTATTTTCCGTAATGATGAACAGCTTCATTTGTCTCGAATTCTTTTATTTTCATACCAAATGCAGAAGCGTATACATTCCCGTTGTGTAGCCTTGTTGAATGTGTTGTAATATTTGACAGATCATTCAGTTCAAACTCTTCCTCTTAAATATGTAACATTTACAGACATTTTTTGTCAGTCCTGCGACTCCACCAGGCTTGATGGGAGAGCAGGCGGTGGAGAACACATAGCAGGTGCATTCCTGCTTACAACCTTGCTCTGGTTGGGGGCTTTGCCAAAAACAGATGCTCTGATGAAGCTTTATGTGCCACAACGCGTTAGCCTGATGTTAGCCTTTGTATTAAATGAGTTACAGCTGAGGTTACGTCTTTGTTCTGTGTTTTGGATCGCTGCCATTACAGAGCTGCTTCCCCTAAACGAAGACAAGCAGACGAGACATTTCTCATTCAATCACATTATTCTGACGATATTGCAAAAAAGTAAATAATATTGATCTACAATCAGCAAAGCCCACAGTAGCCGCTTTGCCGAATACATAACTAGAAGCAAAACAAAATGAACACATTCTTAAATTTCTGGATGCAGATTAACCCTCGTGGGGCCTTCGAGGGGTCAAAACGACCCCACTGTAAAATAGGGGAAGCTCAAAGCTCAAAAACACTCACAAGGGTTGGATCAAACAGCCTTGGTGGGTGTTACATCCAAGCAATGAACACGTGTGGGTCTATGATGAACAAGTTCATCCAATCGTTCATCTAGATAAAGCGTGTTGTGATTTATCGTCAGTCTGCGGCTGTTTTATCCAACCCTTGTGTGGTTTTTGAGCTTTGCGCGCCTCCTATTTTCATTTTGACCCCTCGAAGGGCACGAGGGTTAAACTGACATTAATATCTACACTGAGGTTGCGTGAAGATTTGCTGGTATTCACCTAGTATTGTCTGGCAGCTTGCGAATGCAATGAGAAGAGCAAGTTTTACAGAGCGAGTATCACAGGCAGAGAGTAGCCGTGCTTCGCCCTCAGGCCAGGGAGCTGTAGTCCATCATGTCTTGATATTTCCAACATCAGTCAGCTACTTCTGTCGTGACACAACTGCTGACGACCTTCAGCGCTTGAGATTTAACAAAGAGGATTTTAATTTAGCACAGCGCTGGACACTGTTGATGGCTCCCGCTGGATCAACACCCACACTGAAACTAAGGTGTAACGGGAAGGTGAACATCAAAAGCTTGGGATTTGCCACCATTTCGCTTATGTGTGGCATCTCTATATACGAATCTGAGAAACGATTTTCTACAAGCCACGCTGGTCACGTCACCACTAAACTGGACTGTTTTGCTGTTGCAGAAGATAAAAACGTGTGTGTGTGTGTTTACTTTCTTTTTCATTATATGGACGTATAGTAGAGCTTGGCCATCGTTGCCTTGCCAGTAGCTGATGGTCATAGAGTTGACTTATAGACCATAATGTCTGTGCAACCTGAATGACGCATTACACCACTTTACATTCATAAAGTGACTGTCTTTAAACATCTTTGCCCAATTTGAATCCTTACAGACTTCTATTTAAATTAACCAAGCCTCTCCTTGTATGAAGGAATTCATAGTATGAATGTGGGCTACTACTAATTTATACTACTGGTAAATTTAATATTTTAAATGAGAGAAATAATAGGAGAAAGCAAACACGATGCCATTACATGCTGCATTTGCCATTAACATGAGGCCATTGTCTTTAAGTTTCAAGTCGGTTTGACGTAGAAACTCATTTGCAGACACAACTGACTGTCCGTTTTTAAACATTAATCCAAAGACACACGAGGAACGATAAGCTCAGCAATGTCTGACGTACAGTCTCCTATCTAGAAGTATGGGTGAGCGTTCATGACGACTGTGACTTTTGCATTGTGCGTGACATGACAGACTGATTAACATCTGAAACTAATTTGGGTCATTGTTGTCAGTCATCAGAGGGATTTACAGTAAAATATGAACATGATACAGCTGTATACATGCTTAAAATCAAATTAATAGTGGTTTCAGTGAGTGATTCAGTGAATTCAGCATTATAATACAAAAAAGTACAGGATCAAATGCACCACTACCACCAGAGACACAATGACACTTAGAAAGAGGACTCGGGCACTTTCAATGTTATTAAATTAAAGATGCTTTTCAATCCAGATGCCACCCCATGCTTTTATAAAGCCAGCTTGTGCTATAAGTAGAAAGTAGAGTATTTTCCCAAGTGGGTGCAACCATTGTATGAGTAATTAATGAGCCCAACATTAAGAGACACAGGAGCAACCACTTAGTGGTCAGTCATGTCTGCACATCTTCCAACCCATCACAGAATCTGATTAGTGCTGTGCTCCAGTAAAAGAGCATCAGTACATCACCTGCTGAGGTAATCAGAGTGTTGGCCATACTTGTCCTGGTGTGTATGGCAACAAGCCTGCCCCCACTTTCCAGTTAACAATGGGATTCACACCAAGGGACTGCTCGTGTGCCAGTTGCACAATGGAAACACTTGGATTGCATGGACGATGAAAAGACGTCTTGCAGACCTGGATCAATTGTTGAGGAATCTTTTAAATACTGGGCGGCGCATCAAAAGAACTAAATGTATGTCTCAGCCATTGGGAACATTAGGAATGTAATTCATGGCAGATGGCTTGTAGCCAACTAATCAAAGAGGTCACCAGTGCTCTATAAACTCAGGTCATGTACCAAAAACCCGTTGGATTTGCCTCATAAACTCTGACAACAGCTAAAGTGACTAGATGGTAAATAGAAAGGGTCCTTATCCTGAAAGATGGCATTATGTGGGGGGTACCTCCCTGTAACTTAGAAATAATATCATATACCGTAGATTTGGGCGACTCTTGTGTAAAGGTTCATCCTTGGCTCCTGGTCTACAGCATGTCTGGCAGCTCAGGACCAAAAATATACAGAATAAAATTAGCTTCCCAATGATCTGCAAGCATGAGCCTGGCTTCACTGGCCTCTTTCGTGTCTTGTGGTGGTCAACCTTCCTCAGGTCTGAGTTGGAGCTCTGACGTCCAGATGCCTCTCATCTGTACCTTCCATTGCAGATGTTCACTCAGTTTGATTGATGGCCCCATCACAACAAGGTGTTTGTGCTTGCTACTACAGTGACAGACAACAGGAGACAACATTCGTTATGTGGGCATAACTTGTTGTCATCGTGCCCTTCTGGGTTTTGCAGAGCAAGAAGTTTAGACATGGAAGGAGGGCCTAAGAAGATGACGCAGCACAGTCCAAGTTCTAATTTTCTACTCCGCTTCATACCACAGATGACAGTCAGCGACGTGGAGTTTTTCAAACCCAGAGGGGCACTGTCTTATTTATTGTCAAGATGGCAGATTGGTGTGTTTGCCATGAGGCCGCCTTTTCTTCCGACATGACCTGAGATGTGAGCCTGCGAGCTTCTAGTGGCGGCACCAGTGTTGCACCGTTACTCTCGTGGCATCACTGAATCTAGTAGCGTCACTTTTAATAAAATGATAATATATGCATTGTGTTGTTGTTGTTGGCCAACACCTGCTTTAAATGTATGGCTGTGCCTCTCTCTCCTGATTATGAACCTTCAGTGCTTGTTGCCAAGAAACCAGCGACTGGCAGACAGTTGACTCAAAAGACTTTAATAATGATGAACAAGACCTTTTACCCTTCCAGCTCCTGAGCCACAAACATCAGCTGCCTCAGCTTCAATTCTAAAACTATGTAGCATCTAGTGTCAACCAGACGTAACCGAGCGCACGTCAACATGCTCAATTAACTTGTTGCCTTGTTACTCCACTCGTTCGAAAGGAACAGACAATAGACGCCATTTTGATTGTGATGAATAAATCATTTTTCCTGAATGTATTCATCATAAATTCTCAAAAAGTCCCAGTCTCAGAAAAGAAAAAAAAATTGACAATTTAAAATACAGTCTAAGGTCTAAGGAGGTTTCTAGTCTTATAGACTATAATCTTGTTCTAGCTTTCACTAACACAGATGCCATTGACTTGATGGTTTGTTATAACTGACAGTGTGGTTATTTCTGTATGTAATCAAGTCAGCGTGTCTACCCCTCCTCCTTCCAGGGGTCATGGACGGCATTGAGGTTTCTACAAATAAGGGTTGTACTGAACACGAGACCTGGAAACATATAGACTATGAGCAGATCTAATCAGAAAACCGCTACCATGATGTCATCACGAATGACACTAGAATAAAAAAAGAGAATCTGACATAGTGTCCGGTGCTGAAGATGAGCCCAACCAGCTGAGCTCTCACCTCATTCCCACATTTGCCCTTCTGAAGGACGTATTTCAAATCAAACTGTCATCATCACATGGATGGTTTTATGATGTCAGCTTCCACCATTAACAAAGCATGAAGGGTGACATGTGAAGGCTGTGAACATGCTCTCCTTCCTGCTGAGCTCAATCAAGTGCAGGACACTTCAGGACTGGAAGAACTAGACTTTGTGCTGAACAGGAAGAGCACAAGAAGAAGAGGAACTCCGAGTCTAGCAGTTTTGAAATGACGATGATCAGACTGCAGGCATAGGATTCTCTAACAACCAGTCCAGTGAAGACCGGCCTATTGTTTCATCTCAAACCTTATCCCCCTTCATCTGTGTCCTCCCCGCATGCCAGTAACAGAAAACCGCATGACGTCCTACATCATAATGAGGAGGAATCATTCAGCGGCGGGTTTGAAGCGCATTCACTGATCAAAGTAAACATTTTGCTGTTCTAGAAAAGCCAGAGAATGAAAAAAATAATGTGGTAATGGGCTTGGCTGGAAGTGGGAGTCAACCCAGCAAGTATCAGCCTCAAGTCAGCAGTTTTATTAATCAGTCAAACTAGACCTGCTGGTTCAGAAGGTAGAACTATCTGATAACAGCTGAACAAAGCATCAAACAGAGTCTCATTAATGTTACAGGTGATACAGAGGCTTAATGAAAACCCTGTACATATACTATCGCAGTGAAAATAAATTGCTGTGGCTGTTGAATTTGTAGCATATGTACTATGGGTGTACTTTCACCCTTTTCAGCTTTTTCTCACTGGTTGTTGATTATGTCAGCATTTACATTGTGTTTCTCTCCGTCTTGTACTGACCATGGAAAATAATTGAGATTATCAGCACAAACCCAGTTGTGCGATGCTTTCCTAAGCTACTCTCCCTCCTCATTTTGTCCTTGTCGGATGTAATAAACAGTGATCCTGGCTTAGTGTTTCTTAAACGTTGTTCCATCAAGTTGTGTAGCAGACAGAAAATAAATTTCGCTGAGCATACTGTAGTCACGCATAAGCAGGGTGACAAAGGAACTGAAGAGCCTGTGAACGTCTAACAGAAGGTAATTTATGACCTGTTGTTCGCGGGTGTAAATGGCCAAATCCATGTGACTGCTCCAAACCGCTGTGACGATCTGTGTGAGTATAGTGGAAGATAATGTTTCTGTGGAAGATGTTTTAATAAATGATCCACTTTCAGAGGAAGAGGACAGAAAGGAATCTATCTGTCCTGTCCCACATGTAATGTCAAAGCAATGTGACCGTTAGTGGTCCATTGAGAACAAAACAAAGGAGATGAAACAGATGACTACAGAGTTATGACTGTCATGTGAAACCTATGCTTCTATACTGAATATATGAGGCAGAAGCTCCTCTGGCTCACTGTCAAATGATTTATTTGTAGATTTTATCAATAAAGTTTAATTAAAAATGTAGCTGTGCGTTTTACATGACCCGTCACACAGTCTTTAGAAACTAAATGCCTAAAACATTCGGAAGGGACTTGGTTGTAGCCATGAAACCAAGATTTGCACAAAGGAAAAACGCTGCACAACAAGAACACATATTTTTCACAGCGCACTGTACAGAAATTTGACATACGTCTATAATGGTTCAGACTGAAGGAGCGTTAGCGTACATTTTACAGTTTAACGACCTTGACCATTAAAAAGCATCAATAGGTGCCAGGACCACAGATATGTGAGAGCCAGACTTTATCTGTAGGGCAGCTTGTGGCTATAACTGTAAGTACTTGATCGCGGACTGCAGACGCCGCTCATTGTACCAGTCTAATGCAGCTCGGTGCCAGTTCAGCCTGCAGCCATGTCTCCACAGTGTGGTCACCTATCCCCGTCTGCCATATGCAGCCCGAGTTTTACTGATCTCATTTTCCATTGACCCAAATGAGTCCAAGCTGCAGCTTGATCTCGTTTGCAATGGAAAAGCACTAAATGTAGCTATGAAACATCAGATCAGTTGCAGTGAGACTGTTGAGTAGAACAGACTCTTACAGGAAATGGAGCCTGCAGCACTTTACTGTAGGTTCAGTTTGCAACGCACTATACAGTAACGTCAGTGTAGACGACGTTAGGGGATCCTCTGTGTTTTATATGATAAAAGGCACCTCCCACGCGATAACTTCCCCCTGCGTGAACATGGCCACGGGTTCATGTGCAGAGGACAAGGTACTGCAGATGCAACTTGCGTTTTGCCAGACACAGCTATTAAACGGCACGGCAGCAGTTCTGCCAAGGCAAGTGGACAACTTTGCAATCCTGACGCCAGTCTTTTGCCGCGTGCACGGCTACATGTTAAATGGCGACTGCTTTGCATGGAAGCTGGTACCACAGGTCGCCGTAAATCAGTCTCAATGTAATGCCCATTCAGCGCAAAACAGGGGTGTTTTGTCAGAAACCCAGGATGGATGCTGGGGCTTGTACAAGTGATATCTATCCCGATGACGGCCAGTGATTTATTACAGAGGAAACACGGGGAAATGCTCAAGCAGGAGGCTTTTTCCCTTCGCTTAGATTTTCTATTTGAATTAAATGAGGTGTGTATGTAGGCAGGCGGAGGAGGGGCAAGGGTGGTGAGAGATAGCATGCAGGAGAAAGGACATACTTCATCTTCCCATTCAAAGTGTTGTTTTCAGCAACTTTGAAATGAAGGAGAAAAATGCTGATAGAAATGCACCAGAATGTATCGCAGTGGACTGCAAAGTACAAAAACCCTGGGTCAGGCGTTGGTAAGGCTTCCTGCATGCGGGGCATTTTCCCCGTCTTTTTGTCTCTCCTCCTCAGGTCCCCGGCGACTCGCTTTTTGAACCTGCGGTGATTGATGGGAGGGGTGCCCTTGACGGGGGGGCGGGATAGACTGGCCAAGGGCAAGATGCAGCAGCCATCCAATTGTTTCACATAGATAAACAAGGAAGGAAAATGTCATTTACAGCACCCGGAGATAGATGCTGTCAGCCTCACTGCCGGCAAGAAAGCTTAAAAGCCCATTTCATTTTTGAGCTCCAACAGTCAGATAAAACGGGTTTCGCATCAGAAGGGAGCGAAACAAGATGGGGTGGTGTAGATGTTGCAGTCAAGCATCAGTAGTTAAGCTCAGCACATTCACAATATTTCAATCCAGTGATGTACACTCCCTCACAGAATGCGTTGCCATGTCCTCTCCTGTACCAGTATGCAGATGCTGTTGTGCGCGCTCTCATGAGTTCTGTCCAAACAGACGTTCTGTCCTCTTTGCTGCATTACTGCCGTACACTGTACGCCAGACAGAACGCACATTTATAAGCGTCTGCCTTCATTAATACCTGCTAAGTGAACACGTCTAGTTCTGATCTGGCCGCTCCGTTAAAAGCAGAGCAGGCCAGATGGACCAGACCACGAGGTCACATGCCTCCACAGTTCACATATAGACATATGTGTCAGCTGACTGATTGTTGTGCTCTAGTAGCACAGCACCTTATCTGTTTCTTGTTGTCTCCTTCCTTCCTTTGAGCCTTTGAACACACCCCAGCACACGCTTCTGTTGATTCCTTTCATATGCTCTACCTGCGTCTATTTTCCTTTCCTTACGTTCATGCACTTTGTTTTTCCTTTATGAGCCTGTCGGTGAACCACTGTTGGCGTTAGTGTGGCATGTTGTGTTTTTAATAAGTGTCTTATTTTATCTCACCTGCACAATGTGACTTCGTCTCTTTCTTTGTTTGGTGTGTCATCGTTCCATGTGCGAAATAAATGAACTTTAAACTGGACGGAAGCGCAGGAGACACGAAGAGGACGAAGTAGGAAGAGCGGCGTTGTGGAAACACGATGCAAATTGTTCAGTATTACATGCACACAAGTGTCTCATAAATCTAATTTTTCCTGACAACAAAAGCCTTACAAAAGTAGAGCCAACTACATAATTTCCCATTTATTTATAATAGTAACAAATGCTTGTACATTAATAAAGAACCGATTCATGAATCCTGCTCTCTGGAGACTTTGGGCATGATGGCTGAGGAGGATCTACACATAATTAGCACAGGCTGATATAATTATGCATGCAGCTTCAGAAGGTGTAACCAATACATGACATGCCACTGAGGTAATTTACTGCACATGGTTACTCAGGATATTAAATTTGAGGCGTCAGTTTTAAGCGACAGAGGCAGGTGACGTTTCAGAATAAAAAACCGTCATCCCTAAATTAAACCTGATACCAGTTTTAAGATGGCACTGAATCACGCTGGTTGTTGTTGTGTAAATGAATAAATGATAGATTTGAGCATAAAGGAGTATTAAATGAATTATGACTTTATTTAAGGGCTGCCTGATGGCCGCGGGATAAAACCCTGCAGAGAGCACATTTTGTCCTCAAGTACCAAACCGTACATGTACATCCTGCCTTTTTTTATTACGAATAAAGAAATTAGCCTTCACATCTTATTATTCCTTTTCTTTTTTACATGACGGTTCCGGCTCGGGTGGCACCCTGGTCACTTATTCAGATGTTTGAAACAATAAAAATCTCTTGCTGCTGTATTTCACATGTTTTAGTAACATAGAGGTAAAGAACGTGTTTATAGTGAATTGTGTGTTAAATGTGCAGTATTCATTCGATTTAAACCAGCACAAAAAGGGAATATTTTATTGGATCTGTTACAATGCTTTTGCTTTTTCTCTAAATGGGCAAACGTCATCTGTTTAAACTGATGAATTAAGTTGGTCTAAAGCTTTTAATTCACTTTTTATCATTGTGGAGCACTGGAACAACGCTCCTCTCTGGCTTGTGATTTATGGGCTGGATTGTGTGCTGGTAATATGTGCAGTGTTTCATAATTCACTGACAAAATCTGTGTATGTAAGTGGAAAGCATTGTTCATATGCGGCTCTTTGCTGCGGAATCTAAGTAGGTTTCATATATCAGGTCCAGCGTTTGTGACAGGATAGGACGATAAGATGAGGCCACCTTTACTTTATCCTCTGTGTCGCTGACTTCCTGTGATGTACTGCCTCTGCTCTCCTGCTTTACCTCATCATTTTCTTTTTGCCTTCGCTTCTGTCCTTTTGCACTGCTTGAGCCTGAGCCTCTTTAATAATTCCCCCTCTATTCAGTAGCTACGGTATCACTAATCTCACCGCGCTGCTTCTTTGTCCATAGTTGCCCACAGTGCACTGTTCTATGTTCATGGCGCTTGTAAAGTAATTGTGCTGGTCATTTTACTTTAGATTAACATTCTCTGGCATATGACCTTTATTTAATCAACAAAATCCCATTGTGACTGTGCTTTCATATTTTAAAGAGAGACTTGAATACGTGCAATTCTATAGGATGATGAAGAGTAAGCAATTAAGTAGCAAAGAATGAGAAGAAGATGCTACAGAAAATGCATATACTGCAACATAGTAAATGTTTTATAAGACTGCAAAATGTGTTTCGCAAACCATAATGACAATTTAAATACCATAGTGTAGTTAGAAAAATGCACTGGCAGGGTGGTCATGGGATCTACACTACCGGTACTATATGGGCGGCAGTAATGGCTGGAAGGCCGACAAGAAGAAGACAACAAACTTGAGGCAAACTTGTGTCGTAGTTTTGTTTACTCAAAAGAACTATGCCGAGTTCATTAATTATGTAAGGCTGAAAAAATGGATATGACACAATGAATTAGGCCTCAAGAAAAGCATTAAGCACGAACTCTGAAATGATATGCAGTGTCAAACCAGCTGTGCATTTATAAACATGTTCACAGGAAACTACCTACTATACCATTCTCAATAAGGTTTCACTTCAGACACTCATTAATAAACATAAGGAGCTTTGATGTTTGTTTTTTATTACATTTTTACTTGTAAAGGTTCTGTAAATGTCCCTGTCCAAGTAAAAGCAAGTCATGTCATGTGATACGTACTGTAGTGTCCGTAACTAGTAATTAATACTGCAATGGTAATATAGAAAAGCCACATTACAGTATTTTCTTGTATTTATGCAGTGTGACGTAATGAAATGTAAATAATCCAGTAGTGTATCTCAATATTCCACTTATGTAGTGTAGCTGCGTAAATGCACTGTAATCAGGCTTATCGGTCAAACCAGTGCTGTGCTGCATGCAGGACACAGATTAGCATGTATCCGTAACGCTGCACGAGGATGTTCAATCTGCCTGGTTTTAGTGATGACAACTGATTCATCTTTACGGTGAAGATTGAAGCACCGAAGTTCCCCTTAGTGGACAGTAATCTTTCACGCTGATGTGCAGCAAAGGCAAAAAAGTCAGCATCTCAGTCAAGATGACACCTAATTAGATATTTTCCTGATATTGCCTTTATTAGTTCATTTTGAAAAAAACAATAGTTGCTAAATGTTTACATGTTGCATGTGGTGGTTGCAACGTGACAGTGGCACCACAGTGGAGCCTAATATTAATCAACATCGCATTAAAATAAAGGTGTAAATGTTTTTTACATTGTGGCTGAGCTGACGCCTCATAGCTACAGGGCTGCGGGATCAAACGTGCCAATCTGTTTAACTGTGGGTTCTGACCGTTTGAAGTTTGCATGTCTGGCTCTGTGGGTTTCCTCTAGGTGCTCCAGTTTCCTCCCACAGTCCAAAGACATGTAGGTTAGGTCAACTGGAAACTCTGAGTTGCCTGAAGGTGCGAACGTGCTTGTCAGCCTGCATGTGTGTTAGCCCTGTGATAGACTAGTGACCTGTCCATCGTGGCCCAATGCATGCTGGGACGTACACATGCTCTGTCTCTCCGCAAGTCTGAGCAGGACCGTGCAGCATGCAGAAAATGGAGGGATTTCAAACGCTACTGGACAGATGTCGATAGCATTCAGGGATCTGTGCATTGGCTTGGTTAGAGTGAATGCATTAAAGTCTGTGTTGGTTTATTAGCCAGTTATAGGATGTGCTAATTGAATACTGCAGTGCCCATGAGGTAGGCTCTGTAAGCCGTAAAAAAATCATAAATCCATGACCACATGTGTTTGTACATGTATACAGTAATGGAGTGAATTCGGTAGCACTGGATGATGGTTACTCTGTCTGCATTTGGTTCCACATGGTGCGGATCAGAAAACACATTTTGAAAGCAAATGAGACTTTTTGCCTTTTGCTATTTTGGCTGCTTTCTACCAAAACGGGAACAGTTAATCATAGCAAAAGATGCAAAGGGAAAAGAATCTGTAAGATATGAAATATTTGTAATTTCTATTAGAATATGGTTTTGTGAGAGCAGCAGTCAGAGACAACAACAGCGAACCCAGACTCGATAAATCACCGCGCTTCTCTTGCAACACTGTAGAGAAAATGCTGCACAGTTGCTATGGAACCCTCTGTTGCTAGGCGATGGGTTGATTATCAGTTTTTTCAATAAGGGGCAGAGTGATGTTTTCAAGAGGTTTCACAAGTGATGGGACTTGTGGAATAATATAACAACACCTTCCTGAAATTAATGACATAATATTAATTGTTAATTGTTTTTAATCTGGAATTATGTATTCAAGCAGTAAATACGTGAAACGTGCCAACATTTCGACGGATAGCACTATCTCTCCTTTTGTTTGCGTTGACATTTCAGACTGATCAAAATGTTTGTTAGTGAAAAAAGATTTAGTATTGTAATGTTATGCTTCCTTATTTTGCAGTATCATAAAGTTACTCAAGATCACTAGAATGTCTAAAGCAAATAGTTTTCATGGTCGTTATTTGGGATATTACAGTTTCAATGTTATATCTTTAGGATTTGGCCAATTACAAATTAGCCAAAGTCAAAACAAAAAAGATTAATGTCAGCAGGGAGGTCTCACTCTGTCTGCTACCTTGTATAAATTAAAGCTTGCAATCATTCTGTGCCTGTACACTTTGACACGGGAGCAGCAGGCATCGGAAACACCATGAAACATTTACGCCTTTCAGTGTTGAGGAACAACGAGCTGTTGCTGTGGTTGTTGTGGCTCATGAAGGATCCGTAATCCGTTGCTTGAAAATGTGTTTGAGTTTGACTTGAGAGGACAATAAGCAAAGGGGGAAGCAGCTATGAGAAGAAAAGCAACTGTCAACAAAAAGTGAAGCCATGATCAACTCAGTGTGTGATTGGCTGTTTCCTCTTGTTAGGACAAAGTTCCCAAAATTCCCAACCTCTGATAATTCCTTGAACCACAATACAAGCAAATCATCCAGACAAAAGCTTAAGTGTTTCGAGGGTGGTGTACTAATCATAAACTGTTATCATGGTGATGATCAGGGAGGTAGCACAGTTCAGTAATCACATAATGTAAATGTTAGCAATCAGGCCCATGGCAGCCTGGAAGTCTCTGCAGCAGGTCTGATGCTGCCTCACGCCAACATATCCAGTGTTTTATTCTAAGCATTTACTCCTTTTAGCTTATTGACAGAAGCATGTTTATTAAAGATGCTGAGACGTCCTTTAAAAATGTGTGTTGTGTTGCGTTATGTTGTTTTGTCTTTTGTTGGGTGGTGTTTTGAAGCACAAGTAGCAGTTTTATTGTGAGAAAGCTGTGGTGACGAAGCCTCTGTTCCACTCAAGACGGGTCAAAATATGCAGAGAGAGATATGAGGAGAGATTTGGTTCTTTCTGTTTTCATCTAGCAATTGAATGTATTTTGACATCTCTGGGGGGAAAGATTGCCTTCACAAAGTGTGATGGAAAATGGCTCTTACTCACTCACTGGCTTCTTCTTTCATTTTTTTAAGAAAGACATGGTTCTGTGAATATGACAAAGCTAGATTAACCTTTTTAATCAAGTATTAAAGTTTTCTATTTGGTGACTTACATCCTAATTAATTTCCAGGAGAGAACTGGTCTTCAGATGCATTGTAGTGGTACATACTTTTCCTCTTTAACTCCAAAACGTATTGTTGAATGCAAATAGAAACATTTTACATTTCTTATTGTTCCTCCCAACCCCGTGAAGTCACAGACGAGTAGTGTTTCTGTTGCCAAGTGTTTTCTGATGCTAAGACTTTAAGATAGTAAGGATGCAGGATAATACATCATTGTAGCACAGCTCACAGACCACTGTATTATGTTAACTCAGTTATGAATTTACGAACAACTACTGTAAGTTGTACTGAATCCATTCATCATATGAATAAGTGGCCCACCTCAAGGCTTACGTGGAGGCCAGGTGGTGTTTAGCACTGTACAGTCGTAAATAATTACAGATCACACAGATATGAACTCATGTGTATAATGTGCAGTGTAAATCTCTAGGCTTTGTTAATGAAACATGTTTGATGCTCATTTAACCCTAATCTTCTGGTCGAGTCTAGTTTTTATTTATCTTGGAGTTTAGGTGGGGTCTAAAATGCTGCTTAACATTTTGTTTAACCTAAAAGTACATGTTAATAACTGAAGCTGATTTGTGGGTGTTATTATTTGACCCATTGCTATTACACTGTATATATGGTTAGTTTGGGTAATGATGCAGTGACCTACAGCTTCTTACTAATTCTGTTCTTTTAAAATGTAAAACTTAATGATGACCAAACAAAAACATTCTTCTCCTCAAACATTCAACTGTTTTTGAACGTAATAAAGAACTTTAAAGCCTGAGGCACTTTCCAAGATTATGGGTCTATCTGCCTTTACGAAAGGAGGAGACATAGAAAGGCAACTAAACGGATGAGTGAGAGCAAACAGAATAAACAGCTACTGTAGCTATATTTTGTTATTCTAATATGAAGAATCATATTTCATTTATAGTAAAGATCATAGGTTCTGCTCCTCTACTCGTGATTGGTCCACACTGTAGCATGTTGTTGTTGTTGTTTATGATATTTACGCTAATGAATAAATCACTGAGTCATTGTTACTAGGTCACTTTCCAGGGTAACGGCTTCTCAAGCCAGTGTTTATGATGTACAGCGTCAAGTAAACAACACACAAAGAGAAAAAGATAATATTGTACATATTTTAAACAGACAGACTATTCTGCATATACAGTAGCTTCATATGAGGAAATGTGGACGTAGTTTGTTGCTACTGAAGCCAAAGTGTGTTAAAATAAACTTAATATACAAGGGATATAAGAATAATATGTAGCTGCTGCGTTGGCTCATGCGTGGATAGTCTGTGTAAGCGTATGTGTTAAAGGGTCACTATTACAGGTGCCTCTATCCAAGGTGTGATGTCTGGGTAGGATTCTGAACATCATCAAACGGCCGATTTACATCAAACCTTCATTCAAAATGTGAGACATGGGTTTAGGTGGAATCCATGCACGGAGCCTTGTTTCTCTGTAATTCATGCTTGATTTCCCTTTGTTCGCTCAGGTCCTCCAGTCATCGTAGGAATGAGCATCAACATAGCCAGCATCGACTCCATTTCAGAAGTAAACATGGTAAGTTACAACCAGGTTTTTGTTGTTGTTGTTTTACGCTTGCACAAATAGACAGTCTCGCTCTGTCTTGCCTCCCACAGAGATGCTGCCGGTGGTTTCTGACTCACTTGATCTGTGTTGGTGGGCAGATTTTACTGAATGAAACCTTGGTTTTGACAACAACAACAATAATAATAATAATAATAATATTAATAATAATAATTCACGTGAGAAGTGAGGAAGGCACATGTAGCTGGAGACTGAATGATGACGTCTTTTCTCAGTGTGACATAGTCAGTCGCAGTGCTGCCCACTCCTTCCACACACTTTCTTTCTTTCTTTCTTTCTTGTAAGTGGCATTAAATACAGTTCTTATGGTCCATTTAACATGAACATGAGATGAAAGCACAAGGCAACAAGCCACCAAATGCAATGAAATGCATGTAGTACATTATTCCAGTTCGTCTTGGTGATCACTGTAAGCAGTGTGACACTGAATGATGCTCTCTGTACGTACGTCTGTGAGCTGATGTGAGCTTGTGCTTTTCTCCAGGACTACACCATCACAATGTATTTCCAGCAGAGCTGGCGAGACAAGCGTTTGGCCTATGGTGAGCTGAACCTAAACCTGACTCTAGACAACCGTGTAGCAGACCAGCTGTGGCTCCCTGACACCTACTTCCTTAATGACAAGAAGTCCTTTCTTCATGGGGTGACAGTAAAAAATCGTATGATCCGACTGCACCCCGATGGCACCGTCTTATATGGGCTGAGGTAAGTACAGCAGAGATACGTAACTTATTTGTCTTGGAAATAAAAAGTAATTATTACATAATTATGCTGTTGCGAGCATTTATCGTATTGGAAGTTCACTCTGTATTTACGTTTCCCAAAAACTAGTGGTTTCCAAGGCTCTTTGTTGAGTTTTCTGGGGGATGATGGTCTGTACAACCACTGACTGTCTGTCCGGCTGTATCGCCGCAGCGTGAACCTCAGTCCTTTAAGACAAATACTGTAAATCAGCCTTACTAATAGATTTGTGCGTTTCGTGTGTTTGCGGCTGGATTTGCAGCTTGATCAACTCCTGTTCAGCCAGTGTGAGTCAGCTTAGTGCTTCATGTTCCATATGTCTCCAGTTTGCGCTTCTGCACATATCAAAGACACAACAGATCAGCTCCATTGGATGCTCCAAATTGCCACAAGCTGTTAATGTGTGAGTGTGAGAATGACTTTCTCTGCCTGTTCACACCAATTGACTAGCAATCCATCAGGGGTGTTTCTCTCTTTAACCCACTGCACGCTGAGTTACTGAACAAGGAAGCGACTGGGTTGTAGGCAGGCACAAAACGAATATGAATTAGAATAATGCAATGCTGTGCTTCATTCTGTGGCCTTGTGGTCTTGAACGTGATTTACACGTGCAGATAAAAATATCATCACACGCTCTAGTCATTGTCACAGCACCCTGACAAACAGGAAAAGGTGAAGACACGGACACATGCAGTAATAACGTTCAATTAAACTGCTGCTATTTTTGTCTTCTCACCAAACAAGTATGATCCCAAGCACCAGTAAAAAGCAAAGTGTCTGCGGCTCGTATATATCATTTGTTTTTGTGGCATGATGAATTATGACAGATTTATTTTTGGCAAAAAATAAACAGACTTTCAAGTTTTTGTTCTAAAATTATTAGTGTGACTCAAGGCAAACAATAACAATGTTTTGGAGAGAGAGTAAGGGTACAACAAATCCAAGAAACATTGACCCAGAAAGGCTAAAAAAAGGTTCAAGATGTTCACTGACTAAATGTCCCAGATCCCTGTGACAAACTAGACAACTCAGTCAACGGTAAATGTGCCCAAAGGGACCCATCTTAAATCCCTTGGGGTGGCTAAAAGTGAAAAAACATCCTGAAGTTTGTTCAAACTCAGTTTGAATTGGTGCTTTTATTAACACAGGTTATTAAAATGAAGTTATTTGATGGAGGCAAAGAAGCTGAGAACGTGTTTTGTTCCATGAATAAAAGAAAATGGCAGTGACAGGGTTTAGATCACATGAAGTTATGAATTATTAATGCAGTAATCAGTATTCAGAAAGCCTGAATTACCGAATTGGTGCTGACACAAAAGAGGCTGTGATGGCAGAAAGTTTCTTTTTACGATTCTTCACAAGACTATTATCGGCGCTGAAGAAGTGCAGTGTCACTGACGTCTTTCTACTAAATGAATCTGTTTCTGACCGATGACAGACGGAGCAGCACCGTCTAGTCCTGAGGAAGATCTGAAGCAGGATGAATGCGTTACCAGCGTAAACAGAGGAGAACCAAAGGGCGAACCCAGCACTCTTCCATTGTTTTTAAATGTATGCTAGGTAAATAAATTCATATCTGTGTGTCTCCCACAAACATAGCAGGTGGAAACAGGTTGAATTTCATGCCACCGTGGTACTGAAATGACAACACGCCTCCTGATTTGAATAAACAGTCGCAGCTGCTCCACTTGGCGAACCTCACCGCGCGCAGGTTTCTCTGGAGCCACAGAAGCACCGACAGGCGCGCGCATCCTAACGATCTAAATGAAAAGCCGTTACGCCTGCGTTCGTCCTGCCACCAGCTCTGTGCCTGCACCGGGCACAACGGTTGAACGCAACACCGCCGTGCACCATTCCTTAAACCTCTTCATATGTACTACGCAGGGGTTCACTGTCCATCATCCACTGCAGTAACGGTGGATGGCAGATGGTGTCAGGCCTCTGCTTCCAGTTATTCAGCAGTGTACAGCAATCAGGAGCGGTGCATAAACTACTTCAGGTCCTTTGCTCAAGGACTGTGTGAACACTTTTTCCCAGGACAACATGTAACTTGAACAACAGCCGTGTTGGCGGTTTGTTTGCGTGTTGCATGGCTCCAGTGTTTTGTGTAAACGCATTCTCTTGTAAAGAACGCCTGTTTGAATCTGTGCCCCGTGCTTCTCGGGAGCACAGCAGAATGCAGTCTGTGGTTCAGACACATTACACACGCTGCTGCACCTTGTGCTCACCTATCCACTCGCTGTGAAATGTGCTGAGGCTGGTGTTAGTGTTTTTTTTTCTTCTTCTTCTTCTTTTTTTTTGATTTCTGCTGCTTGCGTTGATTGTAACTGCTGCTGATCTGTGCTGATCCACCATCTATTTCTGTCTTCGTTTTAACTCCAACTTCATCTCAGCGTCATAGCTTCATGAACTCATGTTAGATGTTGTCTGCACCTGCAGTCCCCATCCTGCGCTATAACACGTCAGACTGCATCAGCTTTCCACCAGTTCCCTCCCGGATCGTTTTATTTTGCTGCCCGCAATGGTTATTGGAGTGTTACATTGAATTCATTACAGTTCCAGTACACATCTGATTATTAGACAACACATGTCTGTCTAGTTACTCAAATTAAAACTCGCAATGCAAAGCACTTATCAAGGTTAACACAGTAGTTGACAACCTTTTAAAGTACATTATGTCCCACCAATCACACCACGTGATTCCATAATATACCGTTTGAAGATGCGATACGAAGCCACAGAAGCTACAGAAAAAGCAGACTGAACACCAGGGCTGGTTCTGGATTGCAGCCCTTGCAAGGCTGAGCAGCTCAGATGATGAGTGAGCGAGTGTTTGTAACGCAATCGTGATTTCGTGTGATTCACACCCGTTGTCTTACAAACTCCAGACTCTGCTTGTGGCCCCAGCAGCTACAGTGCCGTACGCAGCAGCGCTAGGTCGGCCACTGAGCCGTACGCACTGCTTAAAACTGGCTCAAACGGTAAAATGCTGCATCGGTATTAACAATCTGTCTGATGACAGAATAAATCACTGACTGGGACCACTTTTTAATTCAGGCCCGTTCTGCTGAAATTGCCTTTGTAGATTGGCTTAGGATTTTAAATATTTTACACTGACGTACTGAACCAACGGAGCTTTTCATTACTGCCAATGATATGCAAATGAAGTGGATTGGACACTATAGTATATGGATCTGAGTCAGTAAGGTGCATACTACTCCCTTTCCCCACGAGTGGCCATTGATTGTGCAAATCAAAAGATGGAAGAATGATGGCGCATAAAATCCAAAATCAAATCTGGAAAGCCGCCCCTAACCATCATCCTAGAATTAATCTTGTTTGTGAAAACCTAGCTTACATTGCTTTTTTGTGCGAGATGTACAGTAGCTACGTTTCTGGGCTTTATTTTTATGTGGAGACGAGGGAGGAGGCTGCGTTTGAAGACTGCTGAGTGGTGCAGAAGGTGCAGAGGAGCATTTTGGTGTTGCAAACAAAGTCATACCCAACATCAATAAAAGAAGTTCGTGTCAGTAGAAAGTGTACTGCCCAGTGTGCGTGACAGAGCAGGTTTCTCCGACTTGCCGGTGAGTTTGAGAGGCTGAATCATCATTAGCTTCCTGACTATCCAGTCTGATAGTGCTCCGAGTCCTTAGAGCATTGAGGGCTTTGTTGAGCTAAGCTTTCGCCAGATGGTGTTTTCTCTCTTCCTGCGACTCTGCTCTCTCATGTTCCCCTGTTTATTAAATGATGGTGTAGCATTGTGATCGCACAATGATCCCCGTTTGATAAGCACGCTACCTCAAATAGGAAACACATGGGTGCTCGCATATCTGAAGGTCTGCCGGTCTGTAGTGAAGCGTAGCTGAGTCTCTGGGATCCACCTACTGATTTCTGCATTCAGTGGGTGTTTTGACTACAGTATCCATCTTTTACTTCTTTTATTTAGCAATTGTATTGCAAAATCATTAAGGATGTTACATTTTCAGGTTGGAAGAGACGGAGAGTAGTTGTGGGTGTGTGTCAACTTGCTCCGTTGTATGGAAGGTCTAAGGGTTAGTTTCTCATGGTCAGCATCCCATTCATCTGTTTGTCTAATCGAGACTGACAAACACGTAGAGAACAATAAAACAGTTTGTCTTTAGTGGGAGAAAAACAAATAGCATCACAATCACATTTTTTTAAGCCATCCACTAGTAAAACATATATGGTGGTGCTGTTCCCACAGCTAAGCAGCCAGTGCTATCTAGGAAGAAGTATAATTTATTCCTGGATTAAGGTTTGCGGTAGCACTGACAGCCAAATGTGCTTGTGTCAAACAAAACATCTGACGTATTGTCGTCCAAACTAGATATGAGTTTTTTGCTGTTCAGTTCTTTGAGAAGAATAAAAACAAACAGCAAATATTGGATCGCAGTGTCTGCTCGGACGTCAGGCTGCTGCTGACCCGTTCTGGTGGGGGCTCGGGGTTGCAGACGTACATCTGCTGACGCCTCCAAATCCCAGTCCCTCGCTGTGAGCCGTCCCAACTTTTGTCGATTCATCGGTGGTTCTCTCTTGACTTGTTAAGCCTCACAGATGAAGTCGATTACATTAGCTAGTTAGTTTATTTTCTCTCTGCCAAGAGCGAAAGCATTCATTGACGTCCGTGCTGCTGCTTCAGGATGCTGCTGTACCAAGGGTATCGCGTTTAAAGAACAGCGACTGAGCACCGACAGGTTCAAAGAGGACGTTGCTACATCGTGGTGTTTCAAGCTGCACATAATTTGATTAGCTGCATAATGTACATTTGTTTTACTATTTATTGATTTTATATTTCACCCCCCAGTGAGCAGGACCTGGGTTCGAAGCCCAGGGTCAGCCAGGTGCTGTTCTGTGTTTTCCTCCAATCTCACAGGTTTTCTCCTCCTTCCTTAAACACATGCAGAGAGGTCACTGTTGGCAGTAAACTGGCCATTTTTTTCACTTTCTTGTTAATTTGTACTCTACGTATATTGTTTGTAAACAGTTTAATAAATAATAAATAAATGTGTTAACATTTACTTTAATGAAACCTTCGACTATGGCTGCATTTTTACTATCTTACAGAAATAAGGAGGTACTTTGTCCACAGAGACATCAATGTAAATAGTTAAATGTTGCTTCTTGTCTGAAGTCTAAGAGCTGATAAATTCAGATGATCTACATTGTTTTTTTACACAAAAAAATGTTATTAACTAAGAGCAAACAAACTTTTGCACACGACTGTATGCATCATCTCTGAACTGTGTTATAAGTGGTGACATTGCTTTTTCCGTCTGCAGACTTGCGTAAAAACCACGATTTTCTGTTAATGTAATTAGGCAGGATGTTAGCTTGTCACTGTGTGTATCGGTAGTAGCCTCGCTGCTCTGTTCCAGCAGAGGAGCGCTGTGAGACAGCAGGGAGGTGCAGAACACAATGCAGTTTGAGCAGTTTAGTGCTTGTGCAGCAAAATGCAGCTCAGTGTCATTGTGAATAATAAATACATCCTTGTCACACATTTTGTTTATGTAATATGTTCTTTTACCCTTCTGGTGCCTCTGCCATGATGAACCTAGAAGCCTCACGTGCGTCTGTGTTAATCTGAGCGAGTCAGCTTTAGTAGTACATATTTTGTTTTCCAATTACCTGCCGACAGCGCTCTGTTCACGCTACCATGACCAATTTAAAACGGCTGCGTTCAAGCAGTATATTTCCAATGCAAACAGCTTATTATCTACTGAATCACTAATTCTATACGCTTTAGATGTTTGTGTACATTTGCTTATGGCATCAGTGTAAAACTACAGTCTCCAGCAGGAATGTCGGCTTCTACTAAAACACTATTAATAATGTATTCAAATCATAAAGTGCTTTAAAGGTATTTAAAGACCCAACTTGGATAATTTGTAACCGAAGCTGTTTTCCTGGGCTACAGGATTTACTGATTATTAACTACGAGCCAGGGAGGTGTATCCCAGACCAAGCAATAAATAACGCACAGTAAAAAAAAAACGTACACAGAAGCTGAGCTGTGATTGCTTCCCATGAAAAACGTACGGCTCCAGTTTACTCGCAGAAGAACAATGCACAGTTACCATCTAAGAGTATCCAGAAAGCAGGACGTTAGTGAAAAGGAATCAGTTAACATGAGAGAACAGCCATATGTGCACAGGGCAAAGCTCCAGCTATGGCACTTAACTGTAATTGGATCAAGATGTTCAGGAACATGAGCGTTCCCCAAAATAAATTTGGTATTTGCGAAATCTCTTGATAATAAGCTTAACATCTCACCGTGAATTATTTAACTGCTTCATACTGCCACAAAATACATAAAGTATCTGTGTCATTGTCAGCTCACAGTTTTGTAAGTCTCGTGTGTTCTTGTGTGTGTGTGTGTGTTTTAGAATAACCACCACTGCTGCTTGCATGATGGACTTGAGAAGGTACCCGCTTGACGAGCAGAACTGCACCCTGGAAATTGAGAGCTGTGAGTAATGCATTATTCATTGATTTATTTACTTTGATTTAGTCTCCCACAGCTAAGACCTTAACGCGGGGTCAGAAGAGTACTTTCGCCGTTTAATCACAACCACAAAATAATTGCACATTGTCACTTGAAATGACACGTTTGTATGAGAGCATTTAGAGGATGCTTTACGGATCTGTTTTGCGTCTCTGCCAAAGAACACAATTTATCAGATGTTTCACCTCTGCCGTTGATGACTGCCTTGAGAGATAAAGGAATCACAGGGCTTGATGATGTGCATTGACTACTACTCCCTCAGTGTGACAGATGTGACAGGGCCACCCCTGGATCTATGAACGGTGAAGGCAAAGGGATAATATTAATGCTGGAAACCTTACTTAACCTGTGATAATACTCTCAATCCCAGAAATACATGTGTCATGCACCATCTGACTGATTAAAGTGTACAATTTGCTGTTACCTGCTACATGCAAGTCAAGTTAAATGCTATTCATGAAGGCCTAATGTCGTATCATTTGTGAAAATAAAGCCCTCTTGTCTGGTACAGTTTGATTTAAATTAGAAAGGTAAAACATATTTTACAGGGAAAAACATAGATAGACAAGATATAGGACATAAGGCAATAATGCAAACTTTATATGTTTTCATATGGTTTAATTTGGATAAGTCATTGTCCAGGAGAAAAATGTACTGGTGGTGTAATTAAAAACTGTATTTGCTCGATCATTATCATTGACCGTTTTATCAATCAACCAGCTTGCTCAATACTCTGGGTATTTGTGGTTCTCGCTGCTCGGGATAAAATTGCAGAATGTTTGCCCGGGGGAAAACCAGTAGGCAATGAAATATGGACATGCCATGAATTAAAAAGTTGCAAGAATTTCTGTTTGTGCTCATGCAAGGCATTGCATCAGCGTGAGTCACGCTCATTAGCCATCGGTTTGATTGGTTAGGCAGGCAGTTGTTTTAATTTCATGGACAGTGACACATTTCGTTAGTCCCACAACCTCAGAGGCAGATTTAATGGTAATGGATCCTGGTCCCTGAGTCAGTTTGGTGATGTCCAGCTCTGGATGTGTGGTAGTAGAATGTGAATGTACGCCCTGTAAGAAATTCCTCTGCAGAGAATATACACTGGCCTATTGACACAAGTCTGCTGCTTTTCATTGTACTGGCAGAATGAGAGGGAGCACCACACACTGACACCGTACAAGTGACATGTGTTAATGAATATTCATGCAAGCAGTAATGCACACAGTAACATACAGTAAGCCTACAGGAGACGGGGGCAAGTGTCAGTATTCAGGATTTTGTCTGAGGGGGGAAAAAGCCAACTTAACCAAATTATTATTATTATTATTATTATTATTATTATTATTATTATTATTATTATTATTATTATTATATGAAATAAACATTTTGCACACACACACACCGTCACATTAAAGATGTAACCATATCTGCTCAGCTAGGGGAACACTGATTTCAAACTTTGTACTTTTGACTAATGACTTTTTCTTGTCGATGCAGATGGATACACAACAGATGACATTGTGTTCTTCTGGCAAGGAGGAGACGATGCCGTGACGGGAGTCGATAAATTGGAGTTACCACAATTCTCCATCGTGGACATCCGTTTGGTGTCCAGGGAGGTCAGGTTTACTACAGGTAACATAACATAACAAAGTGCTACACGCATGGTTAATAAACGCCTCTGCTTCCTCGTCAGCACTGAGAGTTCTGGGAATGTGAGTCTCCCTGTATTTACTTCCTGCAACTCCTTCCACATTTATGCAGACGACACTCAGCTTTACATCCCGTCAATAAAAGAAAACGCTTACAGCACACCTCCTGCAGCACACTGAAGACATTACGACATATGTCAATGCATCGCACTTGCTGTTTAAGTCTAGTGAGGCCTCCAAGGTTCAGGTCTACCCTGGTTTCTTAAGTCTTAATATTTTAAAGCTCTACTGTAGCGACAAACCAGGGTTTGGGACTGAACTAGAATCTGCCCATCTGTTCGTTCCTCTGCATCGGTTCGAAATTTTAATCCATGTTTTTATTAGGACTTTAGACTATTGCAACGCTGTTTATGTTGGTCTTAGCCAGATGTCACTTGCTCGACTACAGTCAGTTTAAGACTTTTCTGCCTGGCTTTTAACTGGTCCAAAAACGAGAGCACATTAATCCGATCTTTGTGTCACTTCATTGGCTCCAGGTTAGTTTTTGCATTGCCTTCAGGCCCCACAGTACAGTATCTGTTTGACCACTGTGCACCGTGCACTCCATCACACTCACTTTTAGACAATCCCAAGACTAAGAGGAAGCTTTGAGGTGACTGCGCTTTTTCAGGTGCTTCCCACAAAGTGTGGAATGAGTTGCCCTCGCACCTCAGGCAGGCCAACTCCTGCTTCCTGCCTTAAATCCTCTCTTAAAATGTATTTGGCGTTTAACTCAGTTTGATATTTGGGCTTCTACTGTCTTGTGTTGTTTTTACGTTTGTTTTATATTCTTTTTGTTTGCTTTTTTTTTATTTGTCCTTGTGTTAGTGCAGTGCACTTGGGCCAGCTAGGTTGTTTTAAAGGTGCTTTATAAATGAAGTTGGTCTATTTTAATGTCAGCACTGAAAGAACACTGACTACATTTCATGAACCAAACACAACAGCTGAACGTGTTTGTGAGTTGTAATGTACCAATATATTACTTCAGCTTCATTCGACTTCAGCTAAATTTTCACCAGTCTCCAGATTGAGTTCAGATAATCATAATATAATTCTCATGTTTGAAGTTAATTAAATCTGTGAACATTCGTTGCAGCCGTTGTGCTGCAAAGTACTTGGGTGAAGTGAGGCATTGTCTCAGACTTGATGAAGGATGCATGCTAATGTATTGATTCATTAAAAGATTTACAGAAACCTGGAGATGATGAGGTCATTCATCAGTGTGGGTTGCCTATAGAAAATCCTTCTTTAGATTAAAACCATTTTTTCTTCTCTGGTGACAGATTGAAAATAAAACTGTAGACAAAGGACACCCAGCAAGATTTAGCTATTATTTAGAGCAATTTGTAAGTTTCCCAGTCTCATAAATATCTTTCTATTGCTTTAGCACAGAGGTGCAGCCTAGTGTTTATATTGTACTGAGTGCAGTCAAAAGGTCAATTAATATCTTGGCACAACCAGCTGATAGTTGTCTGTAACAGACTTACAATCTCACAATCATATACTGCAATGCATGTTTTTTTTCCTCTTCTCTAGTCTAATGACATGCTTTGCAAACCTCTTTTGAAAATGTCTGGACACAAAGTGCAAAAGAAACACAGAGCAGCTCTCTGCGACAAGTCTCAGAGGGATGCTGGAGCTGCCTGCTGAGATAGGAGGTTGCAGAAAAATGTGCAGTGTTTGCGACTTTCTGCCATGTTTAATTGGAATCGAACTTGTCCCTGGAAAGGAATCCATCGCTTTGGGGAAATTAAGTGCTCTATCTGAACAAATAGAGAAATGACTACCCTGCCCGTTGTCAAAGTGCAGACTTTGGATCTCTTAAATTGTGCCAGCATTTCCCTCTTCTCCTTTTTTTCCACTGATGTTTTCAATCCCGCTTCCCCCTTTTTCTAAACCATCACTCCACCCTTTTTCCCCCTCGTAGGTTCATATCCAAGGCTTTCGCTGAGTTTCAGGATTAAGAGGAACATTGGATATTTCATCCTGCAGACATACATGCCCTCCATCTTGATCACCATCCTCTCTTGGGTCTCCTTCTGGATCAATTACGATGCCTCTGCAGCTCGGGTGGCCCTGGGTAAGACACAGCCGCCACTGGATGATTAAACTTCTAGCCGTTCCTATTAAAATCCGCTGACTATCATCTGAGATAGCAGCACGTCCACCAGTAGTCACATGTTAAGTGTGGACATTCTGACAAAATGAAGTCAGCAGTGCAGTGACCTGAATTACCAAATAAATATAACAATCCCACAAGCACCAGACAAAGATGATCGTCACAACACTTAAGTACGTGCTAAGACAGAAGCATGCATGGTATCTTAATTTGGGGACAGTCAGTTTATTAGGGTATGGACAGTAGGTCATTTTGTGACTGCACTGGCGCGATGCTGGCAGTATTCAGATGTTCTTTCTACTTATTGTGATGTGACCTCCTGCAACAGCATCGGCTTGTATTATTGGAGACAACACCTTCACCCACATGTGAATCTCTCAGCGTTTAGCAGCGGTGAAATGCAAAACTATTTCTGCGTGATGGTGATTTCTGACAGTGAAAACTTTATTTCTGTGTGCTGCTGTACTCAGGTGTGACAACGGTGCTTACCATGACAACTATTAACACCCACCTTAGGGAGACTCTCCCAAAGATTCCGTATGTGAAAGCCATCGACGTCTACCTCATGGGCTGTTTTGTTTTTGTGTTCCTGGCCCTGCTTGAATATGCCTTTGTAAATTACGTGTTCTTTGGCCGGGGCCCTGCTCAACAGAAGAAAATCAATGAGAGGCTGAACAAAGTCAACAATGAGCGCACAAGATATGAAGAGAAGCGCCTGAGGGAACAGGTTTGCATCTTTGTCTCCTACCTCTCTTGTACTCTGCGTCTGTGTCAGTCAGACTTTAAGAAGAGAAACAACAGAGCTGTGCACATAAGACTTCTATCTATAGGCATTTTTATCCAAACACACATATATAGCATTCCCTGAATTAGTCCCCCAAAGCATACTGATGGCCCCACAGCCCAATATGCATTCACCAACCATCATCCATTGCTTTTCCCTCGAGCACTGACTGCTTTTTATCGAGCAAAGTCGTTTTCATTGAGATAGAAATTCATCTAGTTCAACAGTGGTGTAAACATTCTCATTTCTTATTTAGGTTGTTGTCTATGTTTATGCTGTGGGCTTCATTCACTCTCGCTCAGCTACCTTGCGGTTCGACGTGTGTTTTTCAATGAAATTAGGCAAAACGTTCAAATGCGGGATGACAACGAGTTGGCAATGCAGCAATTTGGCAATGATGTAGGCTGAAGTGGTGGGACTGAGTGAAGCCCCCCATGTTTTCTATGTGTGGAGTACTAAATGCTGTGCATATTCAAACTTGTTCCTGTTAACTTTATGTCCTATGTATTGTATAATTCTTAGAAAATGTGCTTATTTGCCAGTATTTTATAGCCGTTTTAATGTTCTCTTCATTTTTCTTTCACATTGCAAGGACTCCATTTCCGTGCCGTTTCAAACCAACACCTTCAGGTCATTTACACAGCGAAGAAATCTGTATCTCGAGGAACAAAGAAAAGTTGGGGTACATGTATTTAGAAATCATATAAGCTGTAGGCCAGAGGCTCACAGTAACGTCAGATTACTAAGTCACTGTTTTGCAAGTGAAGAACCACTAATAGATATCTGTTTAAAGAAACTCTTTAATTATTCCTTTTGCATGCAAGAATTGACATTCCATATCATCCCTGCATTTTGCTTTAGCTTGACTTGGGGAAGGGGAAGGGGGTTAATATAACTTTCATTATTGGGGAGTCTGGGGCTGCTGCTCAACATTTCAGCCCTCGTTAACTCCTTGTGTTTTTCCTCTCTCGTCACAGGTGGATGCGTACGGAAACATCCTCCTCACCACGCTGGAGATGAACAACGAGGTGATGCCTTCTGACGTGGGGAGCAGCGTCAGTGACTCTCGGAATTCGGTCATGTCCTTCGATAGCTCCGGGGTCCAATTCAGGAAGCCCATGGCGCCCCGAGATGGCTTCAGCCACCACTCGCTGGATCGGAGCGCCATGCGGAGCCGGGCCAACTGTCGACTAAGACGACGCTCCTCAAAGCTGAAGTTGAAAATCCCAAACCTGTCAGATGTGAGCACCATTGACAAATGGTCCCGGGTCATTTTCCCTATCACCTTTGGATTTTTCAACCTAATCTACTGGTTGTACTATGTGAATTGATGTGCATCCCACTAGGAATCATGGGCCATATTTTGAGAGCACATTAAATTGGCTTTGATACAGTTCCAAAATATGTATACACATATACAAGTTGAACATATGTATATGCATATTTCTATATATTATATTTATATATACACGTGTGAAATCTGAAGGACCTTTCTGCTGTACAAAGTATTAATAGGATGACTTGAATGTTTAAGAATAATTGTGAGAGAAGTATTTCAAGGCTTTGAGTTTCTTTTTCCTCCTGAAACAAACAAACACGAGACCCCACCAGGGGTTTTTGGAACTAAGAAAGACTGCATGATATTTTTGCTAAAAAAAAAAAACGCGAAAAAAGAGAAAGTGAAAGCTCTGGAGAGAGAAAAGATGTCTCAGAGTCCCACTGACTTTTTATTGATACTTACTGTAATCAAATTCCTCTACTGCAGCTCATGAAATCAGTGGTGGCTTGTCTGTTCAGGCATCAGCTGAGTGAGATCCTTGACACCCCCCCAGCCCAGCCGCACTCACCCAACCGACCCCCTACAAACCCCACCCATCACCCGCGGATAACATGCACGGAAATCTCCGGTTCTACTATGTACAGCAACCTTGTTTGGATTATGTGTTGTTCCTTGGGGTTTTTGAAGTGGTATCGTTCTCTTTATTGGACATCAGCTCTGGCCTTAATGGTCTCCATTAACGGGCCATGTAGATGGGATGCTTGACCGTCGCATTCTCGCCCAGAGTCAATGCAAACTTGTATTCCGTTCTCTTCTCATGTTATTTTTAGAAACGCGTCCTGGGAGTTGGGGGTCTTTTTCATTATGGTTAAAAATAAATGCTGAATATTGTAGATATGATTTTGTCTTAAAAAAAAATACTGTGATTTCAGAGAGTGTCAGATCACGTTCTAGAGCTAGGGCATTATGAGATAAAAGAGTCAAAGGTATGCGTTCATTTTGATTGTTTGAAAAAAGACATATTCTGTACATTTTAACATTCAGTATTCTCACGAAAGTATACTTGTACTGTTTCTTTCCTTCTATTAATTGTTTCACATGCTCTCTAGATGCAGATTTCATTGGTGTTCATTATCCTGCTTTGTGTTTGCTCAAAAGAAATTGGGGAGATTGCTTTTGTGATTCAGCTGAAACTATTCCACAGTGAAGATATGAGATCTTGGATATTCTAAAGAGTCAACATATCCAACCACAGTTTGACCAGTTGTCATCCAACATACAGTTTGTTCATTTCTGGTGTCGCACTTTTGGAAAGCAGAGTCAGTGATGGGCAGCCCAGGATTCACCAGTTGACACTCACGTTCAATCAGTACCGTTCCCCAAACGAGCAGAACCATGAGGATTAGAAACATAATCTCAATCAGCAAGGATACTGTTGTCCTTGGAGAGAACAGTGTGTAATAAATAGCCATGAATTGAAACGATGACTGAAAGGCCTATGATAAATTGTGTTTTGCTTTGCTCAGACACACACACACACACACACACACACACCAGTGCTCAGGTTTATGCGCAGAGTGAAAAAATACTTCAGGTCCTAGACGTTTTTAGGAAATCAGTGAGTATAATTATGCTTTTATTGGTTGTGGAATCCAAATGAACTTTGATTAGTAGCTAAACTAGGTGAAAGCTAAAACAATAAAGACGTCAAAGCGTAAGAATTCGGCAGATAGTCAGTGGTCGCTGATGGGAAGATTGTGCTAATAGAAATGAATAGAAATTCTCCCAAGGTGCAAGGTTTTACTTTAGCGAAAGTGCACATCAGCGTCTCCTCCTGTCTAATCTTCAGTTCAAGCACAAACAGCATCTACAAGGCTCAGAGCAAAACCAACAAAGCCAAATCAGTCATTGGCTCCCGTAGCAGAAAAGGCATTGGCTCATTATAATACGAGAACAGCCTGGTTCCTGAGAGGAATGCGAAATTAGAACGAGAGGAAAATTTGTCATGTACTGTATACAAACAGAGGAGGATGATGGAAGGACTGCAGAGTAACAAGATGAAGGTGGCAAAGCACGGGTATCAATTTATCATCAGTAACATCAACTCCCCTTGGGAGCACTGAGTGCAGTATGCATAAGACGTCTTCAAATAGGAATACTGATGAGAAACCAATTTGTCTCCATTATTCACAGTGTAGATTGTACAGTGATGTGGCCTGAGTCTCGTATTTATGTTTGTCTACATTTTGACATATACTGTAGCAGCAAATGAAAAAAGATCCCTCTTAAAAATTCAGCAACCCGTAAAAATGTGTAGGAAGGTGATGAAATAAACAGAGATTAGCTTTATATTGTCTTTACAACGATCTTTCTCACGTTGCAGAGACAAAAAGACATACGATGAACAAACCTTTCAGCAAAACACTACGTTCAAGAACAGACACTAGGTTGAAATGAGTGAGTATCTAAGCTCTAAACCTACTGTCGGATGTTCGCAATGTAACATTTTGCAACTAAAAGAATCAGATTTGATGCTGCAGAGCTAGGGAGGCAGAGTTTTGTTTTTTGCACATTTTTCTTCCTTTTCAAAATCTTGTGCCTACAGTACCCACAATGCAACACAACCACCTATAGTTCGGTGACTGATTCAGGTGTGTTATGCTAGTAGCAGCTAATGTAGCCGTAAGGCGACAGAGTCTGAGAGGCTCACCTCTTTCTAATCCCGCACCCCAGATTTTTTTATTTCAGGGAAGACAGGATCGTCTCATTCGATAAGAAGCAGACTGAGGACTGATGGCAACCAAACAGCGTAGCTTTCTCAATGTTTGGTCGAAGGTTCCGGTGAACTGTGATGTGGAGAGAGGCATCAGAAACAGGGGTATCAGGCAAACTGTGCAGATGTAGGTACAGATTTACTTTTCTTTCCATTCACCGTTCATCCTGGTCTGCACACTAACAGCTCGTCAAACTGTTCAAAGGCAATATGATGGCTCTTTGCCAAGTCCTGAGTCAAAGCGATAGGCCAGAGGTTGCTAGTGCAAGAAGAGCACATATTGGTTGTGAAATGTGGGATTTGAGCAAAATCCATCAACCAGGAGGAGGCCTGTCCCATCTACTCCACTCTATTGTATCACTAGCCAGTACACTGAATATCAAGTATTCCTTCAGGATGATATATTATTATTATTCCCAGTAACAAATACGAACATGCTTTTTGAGGGTTTTAAACCTGCTTATGTTTTTTTGAACTCCAAACACACACGCGCGCACACAGTGGAGAACCATTAACACCAGTGCATGCTCACAGTACTTATATCCAACACTCATTCCACTCTGAACGTGTATTACCTGCTTTCTGATCATGAAATCAGCGCATCCATCCCAAAAGCTGTGAGGATCGTCTGCTCTTTTACTTTAGAGAATTTGCTTATGTGAGAGAGAAAACTCGTTTCTTTTTATACATATGTTCAAGGAGCGGGGGAGGAGAAAAAAAGTGTTTAACTGATTTCAATGTGAATTTTCTTGCCTCTAGTGTATATGTGTAATTACATGTGAATTGTACTGTAAATATGATATCTTTCACTTAATAGTTCTTAATGCATGAACAAAAACATGGCAGTTCGTAATACCAGCTAGCCTCACTGCTAACGGCATGGACAGCTTCTCTAGCATTGGCATACTTCTGCAAACGGAACCTGAAAAAAAAGAAAAAGAAACACGGCAAATACATGGTGTGAGCAAAATAATGGAGAAATCAACGCAAAGTCCTCTCACTGTGACGGAAACTCTGAGCTTGCAGTGGTTCACCTGCTCCTGCATGAACAAAGCTATTGCTGGAGCTGTTGAAGACTCCAGGAAATGAGAGTAATAGCTTGGTTCACTGTAAGACGACGGGACGGTGTTTTCCCGAATGAAATTCACCTGTTGAGTTTTCCTGTTTACCAAATAGGACTAAAACGTCTCTATATCGAATCACTCCAACACTAAAGACAGGGCGTGATCGGCTCGCTGCCTTACAGGGGCTAGAGGAACAGGTTTGCCTTAAGAAGGCGAGTGGGGTGTTTATTCCTGTTTCTCAAAAAGACGTGTGTGTCATGTGTGCCCTTGAGCAAGGTACTGAGCCAGTTGCCCAAATGCAGCTGCCCACTAGTTAACAGTAGACGACGTCTGCGAAGTCATGACACCTAGTGTACGGCAAAGAAATCTAGAACAGACCCACAAGTGTTATTTTGGTTCTGTGTAGTTCCCCTGAGCACAGAATTGTTGTGTGATTCAGCTCTGTCCCATCCTGTGTTTTGTGTTATTTGTCATGTCACATGCTGCCATAATTACCAGCTTGGTTCAAATTTGGAAGACGTTATAAATCATGTCCTTGTTTACGCCAGTGCTCATGTTAAGGCCTTTCACTTGGGATCACTCCAAAACACAAAAGAAGCCCGTGAACCCAAAACTCTTTGGTGAGGTTTAAATCGAACTGAGGCGGACGTCTCACAAAGAAGCAGACCATGCAAGTGAATTTCATCCGCCTAACACCAGAACAATGCTGACCCACTCCTCACTGCTGGCAGAACTGTTGTTGGCGTGTTCATTATTTTGTATACCTTGTAGGTTTTGTTTTGCATGACCTGAGTTTCGAAAGGTTTATTTTCATATATTTTTACTTCACGCCACCTGTTTCATCGCCACAGCCAGGAAAAGAAAGATCCAGTGTTTACATGCTGAAATTGCACTTGTTTTACAGCCAGCTCTACAAACCTTGTGAAACAAACTCTTTGTAAAACTGGAGGAAAAATGTAAACATACTGTAGAACGTACATCGTGTGATTTGTGCAAATCATGAATATGTACTTCTATGAAAATGTATTTACTGTAAATCACACAGTTTGGAATAGATGCACCAAGTGCATGCTGTAGTTTTATCAGGTTCAGCATAAGCATCAACATCAATCGCCCTTCAACTACAAAGGATGTAAAGGATGCTCACCAGTAGCATCTGAACGTAAGCCATGTGATTGCACACTGAGTGGGTGTTCCCTGTATTTTCTCTTTAATAAGTTGCCTCTGGTTATGGTCTGTTGTTGATTCATGTTTGATGATTCTTGCAAGAAGCTGTGCTGAATTCTAGTTACACGTCTGTACACCTCCCACTTGAAAAGAGTCCATCGGGGAGACCATCTCGAGTTAACCAGAAAGATTTTCAAACACTTTATAAAAATTGGCGAACACTTTAGATCAAAACCCACCAGATCAAAGGTTTATATTTTTGTTACATTATGAATTAGTAAATGATTTGATTCAATTCTACGTTCATTTCTGATTTATTGTATTTGTTATGGATTGTTATTCTTACTGTTGTTGTTGTTTTATCATAAGAAGTGTAATTCATCTGATATACTGGCACTGGAAGAAAAATGCATTTGGTTTTTGTACTGTAACTGTTTTGTTCACATTGGGCGCTTATTTGATTCAGTTGTTTAATAAGGTGTTTGATTTCATTTGGAGTATCAGTACTCATGGAATCAACATTTGTGTAGTATGAAGTTGTATTTTTATTTTATTTATTTTTTTTTGTCAGTGCAAGTTAATGTTATAGTGTCAATCAGCTTTTTTAGGTGTTTGAACAAAATCTGTTTTTTACAAATACAAAGTGTTCAAGTATGTGGTATAAAAAAGGGTTATCATTCAAACAACAGACTTTTTACAAATAAAGGCTTATACAGTAAAGAAAGCTAATGTCTTTTCATTTGCCCTTTGTGGACTAATATACCGCATTGTTTGTTTGGACCTTTAATTAATTTACTTTTCAATATTAGTCCCCAAAAGGTAAATAGTACACAATGTTGCAAAATAAGAGGATAAAATCAGGTACTTACCATTGCTATTCCAGGTTGTTGTCAGAGCTCTCACCTCTTATTTGGTGTCTTGTTTTGATGAGGACTGTTGGAAATGACGACAGTCCAAAAACAAAATTTAAGAAAATCAAGGGTGTCTTCTTTTAATTTGATTACAAAACATTGCGCGTTTCTGAGAATATACCTCCTTTCATACCCTATTTCCTGAATAAAGACGCAAAGTGACTCCTGCTGACAAGTGTAATATTTGCCCCTTTTTCAACGTAGGAACTATTAAGTAGTCTTTCGTTTTTACATTGTTGGCAAATACAAAAACAAAAACATACAGCGGCTGGATGACGGAGCTCTGCGGCCAGTCTGGGGCAGTTCGACTTCAGCATCCACAAAGCACAAGATAATTAATTAGTTTTAGTTAGAAGGACGGGTTCTGCTGGAAGTCTTTGCTGAGACTTTCTGTCCTCTGTCTGAGGACGAAGCTATATATGGTAGCATGTCTGGCTAGTTTGTGTCCTGGATGCACTCTGGGTTTGAACCACCGTGAATATACGGTGCTGAAGCTGAAGAGAACGGCCTCTAAATGTGAAGAGGAAAATCCAACGAGACATATGAAATATTCTCCTATATCTAAACTGTTTAGCACAATAATACAAGGTCCTGCGGTTAAAACAAGCTTCTTTGACTATTTTCAGTCCAATCGGTCTCTGCCCGGTAATTGTGGCTAAATTTGTATAGCACACGTGCTGACTATGAGGCTTTACTATGAACCTGCAGAGCGGATGAAAGTTCATCCCATTTGAAATGCTTCCTCATACAGTACATGCAGATCCATATGTAGGCACATCACACAAGCATCATACTCTCTCTTTAAGTCCCTGAAATACACAAAAAATACGATCTTTCGCAAACTGAACTGTGTATGAATGGTTCAGCCTTTGTCTGTGTGGACTTTCTGTTCTCCGTGTGTCTGTGTGGAAGTCCTCCGGGTCCTCCAGCTTCCTCCCACAGTCCACTGGAGACTCTAAATGGCCTGTAGACGTGAATGTTAGTGTGAATTTGTCTAGATATGTGATAGACTGGCAACATGTCAATGCCTTACGCCCAATGCACGCTGGGATGGAATCCAGCCTTCAGCAGCCCTTAACAAGATGAGCATGGATGGTCGGCATTACTTTACATGCCCAGCACTTTCATTACAGTTAACGTGAATATCAGTGCTTGTATTTGACATGTTTTGGACTGAAAACAATACTCACCTCAAGGTTTTTAACCAAATTAGGACGTGCAGTGTTGCTAAGTAGCCATTGATAGATTTCATCCCAGAAACTAATATGTCACTGTCGTCAGGAGCTGGACCTGACGCTTCACGTGTAAACACCACGCATTCATACAGATGTTACAGCTTCTGCAGCTCGATGCAACGATGATCTGCAAGTTAGAGAAGAAAATGTGAGGTAAGTGTGAATGGAGTCTAGAAAATGATTATGCGGATGAGGATCAGTACCTGAGGTTTTCTAGTTATTGCTAAGCGTTTTCTAGAAGTGTCTCTACTTTATGTTACACTTACTCCAACAGGGTTATACTTTTTTAATGCCACTGCATTTATTTGATATTTAGTTGCGGATTATCATTAGGTCGTCACCTGACACTAAGTTTACAAAACCAGTTTATATGTGAAAACAAAGATTATACCGTAGATACACATCTTATGGTAACGTCATTGCGGATTATATTATTTTAATAATGTATTAAATAGAGAGAGGAAATAAAGGGGAATATTCCTGCACAAACAGTCACATCTTGTACTGTAGAACAAAAATAGCTGGATGTTCATGACTTAAGTGACCCAAATATGATGCCTTTATATGAACGTCACTTTGAACACAGAGATGGCGTGTTTCTTGGATTGCTATTGAATTTGATATGGACCAACTGTGATGTATGTCATGTAGTGAGCACACCCTTTGCTTGTTTAGCTTGATATAGTCCATTACGTTAATCACTGTGGATCAATGTCCCCATAGAATTCTTCCCTGAGGTAAATGCTGGCATTGCATACAACTACATGCACACAGTACTTGCATGTAATAAATAATACTTTGTGGACTCTCTGCCTTTTCCTCTCAGTGGAAAATCATTGTCATCTTTTGGTTGTATAGTTTTCCATCTGGTGCTCTCTGCTGGATCTCATCAATCAGGCTGTCGAGGGCACCTAAAGGCCCGCTTAATCAAATCCGTCAGATAAGGTGGGTAGCCTTGATCTTCTTGTTCGCTGGTAGCTTCTGCTGGGTAGTTTACTTTTATTTATCTCTGTTGACATAAGGCGAACAAGCTGGGATCTCTGCTCGTGTTGCTCCTGAGGTGAGTATGAGAGGATCTCTGTGTCTGCTGCACTGAACGTGTCACTCAAGATTTCAGCAGCCCCAGAACGAGAATTACTTTGACTGTTAGTTTTTATGGAAGATCTGCAATACAGGTCCCCCGGTTTGTAACTGAAGTCATGGTCTTTGTATGCAAGAACTTTTGCTTTTGAAAGTACTGTACCAGTAACAACACGTACTGTAGCAGCCGCTATGCTGTCTCTCTGATCATCCTAACTTCTGAACGTATAACCATGGTGAGAGGATAAGAAGAGAATTTGACATTTCATTAACCTCAAGATCAAAAGACTCATTAGTTTGTTGTGAGTTAGAGTCAGATCTGTCCTTTATGGTGATGGAGTCATAATGACGGAGTCTGCATTCTCAGGTCAGATTGTGCAGCATGCGGCCTTCGTACCTTCACCTTTTTTCTGTCAGACAGGGTGACATGGCTTCAGAAATAATATGTTCCAAGCGACGTTTTGAAACGTTTCAATATTTTAAAATATCAAAGCAAAGGTTCTTCAGTCATGTGCACACTATTCACTTATGCTTTTATATTTATCGTAAACAGGAAGAAGAAAAAATCAAACACCGTCAGTCCGATAGGCCCAGCCTCACACAGGCGACCATTAGAAATAATAGCTCCGACCTACCTCATGCTTGTTCTTCTTCACTTCCCTTTTTCTGCTCTATATAAGTTCTTTTTTGAGACATAGCTGTTTAACCATAAATAATGCAGTAGCAAAACGTGAAGCAGCACAGATAAGGTGAGGGAAGCATCGACTAAATTTCCACCCTGTTCTATACGTTGTATGTACAGTAGCATCTTATTTTACACAAAATGTTTACTGAAAACGTAGGTCGTTTTAAACTAGAATGATGAAAACACCCCTTATTCCCATTTATGCAAATCCTTAAAGGACAACACTCACAAGCAGTACCTGTGAGTGTCTCCTCCGTCTAACAAAAGCTGCTGAGTGAATGCAATTTCTTGTCTTTAGTGCTTTGTGAAAATCAAATTAATAACAGAATGTACACATTAACCATAATTTAAAGTCAGAGGTCAGACATTTATTTCATTAAAAAGTATTTAATTGATGACTAGGATGAACTGGCTTTTACTTTATGGGTAATCACCTCTCAGACTTTGCTTTATGTGTGGTTTGACATTATTTTGCGAAATATTTCATCTTGCTTAGGTTCCATTAGTAGCTATAGCCTGTGTAGTGATCCTACATTTAGATGATTCACATACTCACGGTTAATCAGGAACCAAGGTATTAGGTAGCTAAAATAACACACGATCGCCCAACGCGTCCAGCTCATGAACAGGAGACAATATGCATTAGTCATGAGAGAGCGCTGCAAGTAGCATCAAAACAGGAGGACCTAACAAGACTCCCGCTTCCTTTCAATGTGAGTAAGAGACACACGGGCTTGCAGGAGTGCACTGCTTCATGAGAAGTTAGATACAGGTCCGCTGAAGTGGCTCAGCAAGACGTGCCTTCCATTTTCCTCGTCTATTGTCAGCACTCCATATAAAAACATCAAATATTGAAAGGGTGCATTAACGTGGGTCAGAAACCGATGGCTGCTCCTCGGTGAGGGGAAAAAACGAAGTCGGTCAAAAAGCCACAGATGCTTTGTCTTTGTGATTTAGATGCCAGCTTGTTCTCACGGTCATGATTCTATTAAATGATCTATTTAATTCAAACTTAATGTATTGAGGTTGACTTACTGTTCAGCATTTGACTGAAGCCTCTGTTCCATGAAATGACACGGTCCTGCAATTATATATATTTTTTTCCAAATTTTATGACTGTATTTGATTCAGTTCGATTGCCCAGTACAATTAATAATCTGTCTTGAAGCTTTTGTATCTTGTTATTAGTTTACGCTAAAAATCACGGTTCCTTGTGTTCGTCTAGTTTCCTCTTACAGGATGCTCATCTGCGTTGCCATGGCGTTCTTGTTTAGGGGTTGAAAAGTGAGTGAAGAGATGAAGAAGAGTGGAAACATAATGTGTCTAATAAAATATTAAGACACATCCCTCTTATGCAGTATGACCACAGCTGAACCACGAAATCCAACCCTCCATGGGCGCCATTTAGAAAATCTCAAGGCATATCTAGAAAAAAGCCTGTTGGTGGGGAGCCATTTAAAGGGAAGGTTATGGTTGCATATGCTTGAGCTAGAAAATGTAAACACTGCATATTGTATGATGCAGGGGTCAAAGTCAATTAAGTGATGTTGGGTGTGTCACATCCGCCACATTTGCGTAATATCATGAACTGAATACCAATCACTGCACGCGCTCGTGTTTAAAGCCTCTCTCTGCTGTGTCTTTCCAGGCTTTTGCGTTAAATAAAGTCCTTTCCCTGGTGAAATCTTTTAACTAAAATTTGAGGTCACACACGTCAAATTGTATTTTATGCCAAAGCTCACCGGCCTCGTCAATTTATTTTGGCCCATTAGCTGAATTGAAGCAAGTGCTTGAAGGACAGATTTTCGATGCCATTAGCCAAAATGGATATGGAAACATAATGTGTTGTAGGAAAGTGTACGATTCCTCTGTGCCACTACGGGTCAACTACTGTATGTGTTGTGCTCCTCCTTTTACTGTTGTACTGCCAACACAAAGTTATGCACTAAAAGCAGCGCTGACAGCCGGTTGGCCCCCGTCTCCTGCCCACGTTTCCCCTTCTGCAGCAACAGACTCTGAATTTCAGAGATGACAGTCGCATCAGCAGACGTTGCCTCTGACTACCTGCGTCCCACTTTTTTCTCTATTTCTTTGCACAATTGTGCCAGTCTTTGTCATCACATTTGATGCCAATCTGAGAGGATAGCTCGGTGTCACTGCACTTGTTTTTTTTCATGCTAAGGAGAAAAGGCAACGCAAAGGAGAGCTTTTCCTCTGCACCAGTCGGATGATGTGTCACACCAACGGTTGGGCCGTACTAGTTGCGTGTTCTCGTTCTCACACGTGATTCGGTTTTGTGCTCTCTGCTTTTACAAGCGGATATACGTGGCTGCTCGGTAGCTGTAGGGACAGTAAGTGAAGTCATGCCAAATGACTGGCCTACATATTTTTTTTTTTCCAAGGCGCGTGAGAGTGAGCAGGAGATGGTCCAGAGTGTGGCGCTCGTGGTCCCGCGTCCATCAGCTGCCTCAAGCTCCCTGCGCGCGCACACACAGACACACACACAGAAACACTGAGCATCTAACAGCCTGGCCTGTCATCTGCTGGCCAGCTTATGAAATGCATCTCTGCAGCCACTCAGCTTCAATAATCACATGAAAAGTACTTGATTGTACTGTTTGTTGTTGTAACACGTAACAGTTCTGTCCAGACAAGTGAAGCCAAAAGGGAAACCACCTCTCTAACGCTTTCTGTGCCAGAGCTCTGATTCACATCTTTGTTTCAGGCTGCTGACAGGGAAACTCTGGTCCGAGTGGGTGGATGAATTACTCCATGCGGAGGCATTACACCGAAACCTGCTGGAGCTTTCGAGTAGGCAGCTCCACACCCAGCAGCCCTCGTTTCACGATGAGACAGCTCTCCGGGTTCGCTGGGCGGCTTCGTCATCGGTCCTCCACCCAGATTTGGAGCCGAATAAAATCAGCTGACGGTTTGTAGAAGTAGAGCTTGTGATGTAGTATATCATAATCCACAGTCTGTTGTGAAAGGCTGTGAACTCAGTCATGGTAGGGGAGGTTAATAATGACCCCGTGACCTTTCCTTCACCTCCTGGATTTGCCAAACTGTCTCAAGGGATACAGGGCGATTACCATTACATGTAGAATGAATGACCAAAATGCCCAGAGCACAGATCTCGTGATTCATTTCTTATGCTAGCAACGCTGACATTAGCATTTAGCTCAAGGCAGCACTATGCTTACAACCTCACAGTCTGATAAGATTGATAATGATAATAAAAGAGTATAGAAAATTCAAATAAAACTATACCTTTTATTATATTTTACCATTCTTCCCTTAATTAATAACATATGGTAGAATATATAATTAATTCCAAACTGTAATTATTTAATAATGATATTCACTATTTGTATGTACTTCATGAGAAGACCAGGGTTCTTCCATCCTCCTCCTATAACTTATGTGCTCAGCCTGGCAACCCCATCCGTCAAAAATGTTTCTTGGCCTCGCATGCTGATCGGTCGGTCATGAGTCATGCTGTTGATTTCATTTATTTAAAGCCTGCCTCTTGTTGTTCTCTGTACAGTTCTGCCCACAGCTGCCAACACGTGTTGTTATGTTCAGGGAAAGTCTTAAGACGCTCTGATCGCCTCCCTTCCGAAAAGATCATGTAAGCGTCTCCTGGGTAATGAGCTGCACACGCGTCCCTCCACTTCCCGCATCACCCCACCGCTTCCCTCCCCTCAGCCTTCCAGTCACCCCCGATCAACATTTTTCACATTCTTAATCACTTGTGTCAGCTTCTGCTAATTATAGACAATTCATCATGTGTGATTCAGTGTCCCTCTCTGTCAGCGCGGCGTTTGTGTGCTGGGTGAGCGAAAACGACAACGGTGAAACTGCTTTTATTAAGTATGCAGCACCAGGGCGTGAACTCCCCAATGATAAGCAGCATGTTGCAGAGCTGTGGCTCACACTTTGCTTGAGGCGAGCGGTAAAGGCCAGGTGCGGATTAAATTACATACATTTTTTTTTTTTGCCAGAAGCCCTGACCCACAATGACTTACAAGACAAGGAGGATGGAGCGATGAGCTGCAGGGAAACTACAGCCAAAGCTCTGAAAAATGAATTAACCATCAATGCCAGAACCCTGTGGTTCAAACCTGCCACGTAAAGAACAACCACCTCACATGAACACAAAGCTGCACCAGCAGTAACTCTGTGCTTGAGGACGAATGACTACTGAAGCGTTTTATCGTTCCTTATTTCCGTCGATGTCCACCCAAAATTTAAAACGGTTCGGCCGTTTTTGAAAAACAACAGCGTACACACACCCAGTCTGGCAAACATAGATGTGCAAACATTGCGTTATCAACGTGCACAGTATCAGCCGCTCCATTAGCAGACGTACTGTAACCTTGCCCGGGATACTGTAACACTTATACTTATACACGTGCTGCTCACAGGAAGGTTCAGTCAAAGGGAAGCTCTGCACTGCAACGTTTGGCGACCATGTGCTCCTCAATGCGCTTGTTGGTGCTTCTAAGCATAACAGGTAACTACACTTCTTCTGATCCCTTTATTAATTCTGTCTATAATTAAACTACACCTTACTTTTATTAAGGGTGTTTCTGGATCAAACTCAAACCTGGATGAAATGTTGTTGTGTTGCAGGATGTGTTGAGCTCATCACCGTCAGCACGCCACAGACATACATCAACGTTACACTGGGTGGAAGTGTCCTGCTCCCGTGTACGTTTGTGACCATCCAGCAGACCACCAACCTCATAGTCCAGTGGGATTTTATCTCATCGTCCTCCATGGCTCCACAACAGGTGAGATCAGAAGTAACTAAATAAAAATATAAAAAAAAGATTTAGCAAAATATTACATGCTGTTGTTTTATCTGAATGATTAAAATACAATCATTCAGCTACTTCTACACATCCATGCAAGGAGACACACCTCACTGAGACAACAAAGGCTCTGCCAAGTCTGACACACAGATTGAATTAAAACTCTTACAGTTATTTTCATGCATTCTGAATATTCAGGTTTTGTTGCTGTTCTCCCGTAGGTTTATTACTATCAGTCAGGACAAGATGTCATTCCTAAACCATATCAGGGAAGGCTTCAGGTTCCCTCTTCTCCCAGCACAACAAGCAACGCCTCGATAATTATAAGCAACATGCAGCCGTCAGACAGCGGCGTCTACACCTGTGAGGTGCACAACCTCCCCGACGTGAGCGGAAAGTCTCAAGTCACCATGATTGTTAATGTTCTTGGTAAGTTTAAACACTGTGGACGAAACATTATTTCAATCTATAGACGAAAAAAAAAAAAAAAAAACGCGCAAAAGACCAAATTAGAAGTGTTTCAGACCAGCTAATCATAATCTAAGCACCTCCACAAGCACAATGACACCATGCCATAGGTGTGTAGGCGCTTTCATTGTACTGGACCACACCTGTGCAGTATCAGTTTATTGTTTGCTGTGTGAGAGTAAGAATAGTGGCAGCTGCTGTTTTGTCTCAGCATGGTGCTCAGTCAGTTTTCCCTGACGTGTCTGGCGTCATGTAAAAGTCTTACAGGTTTTACTGTTCTTGTCTGTGCGCTCACCTCTTGTCTGTCATCACTTTGGAGTATTTCTAACACAAAATCCTGAATCACTGAACGAAAAATTCAAATGTTATTTGATTTCGCTGTAATGTTTCAGTGCTTTCCATACTATTCCATTCCATCTATTCAGTGTTAGTCCCATGAAAAGGAAAAAACTGTTAACACTGTAAGTGCTGTGATTAGAGCATTACGTTCGGTTTGAATCCGCTCATTCGCAGAGTTACCAGGACAACCTTGCAGGCCTCAGTATCCTCACTAGTTTCCATGGTTACTACAGCTGTCTCCTCATTGTCAGTGTTTAGGACTGAGACCGCTGCCTTGTGTTGCATTCACAACATAGTGTATATATCATGTGCTGCATGCTAACATGCACATCTTTCATTTCATAACCTTGGTCTTTATGAACGTGTTGATGTCACAGCTTCTTGGAACCGAATGCAACGCAAGAGCTGTTGGAACATCTGAGGCTTTGGTCATGCAGATTATAATTCAGTCAGAGATGATTTATATCATCACTGTCACACAGAACAAGATGTTTTAACAAAGCTGACAATGTGTCACAAATTTGCTATACATGTCTTATTCCCTCTGGTCTAGTGGAGCAGTGACACTAGCAGTTGTATACAGTTATAAGTCTACATGCTACACAAGTCTTTTTTGGTTGTTTTAGACAGATACTGTATGTCTATTCAGTATAAAATATACAGTAAAGAAACAGAACAAATAGATTTTAGAGAGTGTTTTTTTTTGGTGTTTTTTTGTATTATCACATGTTGACGTTTCTGCTAACTTTTTAGACATAGACCATGACATACTGTGCATTTTCCATTTTAATTTGTGGACTCTAAGTATCAAGTGCATAACATTTATGATTTGAACTAAACATCCCTCCTGTGTGCCAGAGAAACCCTCCACTCCTTACTGTGCCGTCCACGGTGATGTGGAAACCGGTCACCTGGTCACTCTTACTTGCCACAGCGAGCGAGGGAGCCCGGCCCCCAAATACACCTGGATCAAACTGGATCAGACCAGGACCAGGAGGCCTGTACTGGGCAGAAGTGAGTACTGCGAGATACTCACATGTCAACTCATCCATTCTTTGTAAACATTTGTGCTGTTTGTCCAGCATCCGCAACTGGAGTACTGGAAATCAGAAACATATCTCAGTTTGAGTTTGGAGAGTACCAATGCAATGCGTCCAATGCAGTGGGGTTTTCAACCTGCACTACTGATCTGACACATGGTATGTTACCTTAATGTAGGTTTTTGAAAATATGTTTAAGTATAAAAAGGCTTTCATCACAGAAATAAAATGTCGCTACAGAATCAGGAGACGGAGTGATCGCGGGCGCGGTGATCGGGGCTTTGCTCGGCTGCGTCCTGATCATCCTGGTGGTGTGGTTCATTGCTCACTCTGTGAAGAAGCACAAATACAAAGCAGTGAAGGCATCAGAGGCCAATGAGATGACGTGAGGTTTTGGTGTCTTGATGTTGTTGCGTTTCATCGTAATCATATGTAATTCAAGTGTGCGACGTCAACACTCTCTCCGTCCACTAGGAGGCACTCTCCTCAGGCACAGGAAGCTGCAGAGGGTGTTCCCATGGCAACCACAGCCCACAACCTCCATGCAGAGGAAGATGAGCCACAAGCTTGAGGGGAAAAAAAACCTGCTAACAACTGGAGCAATGTCACTAATCTGAACAACGCTTTCGAAGGATGCTCGGCCTTTAATACAGTGTACGTCATCCTAAGGTTGACTCAATCTGCTCAATGACTAAGATAAATTCAGCTTTTCTTAGCTTTATTCCAACTTCATTGTTTTCTTTCTTGTTTAGCTGTAGTAGACGCAAATCATATTCTTAGAAACAGCAGCATGTCATGAGAGCTTTTAAACTTCTTGTTTTAGCTGTTTTACTGTGTGACAATCAGAGCAACGATGACGCCTTCATTTTCAGAAAGACAAGATCACAAACAATATTTGACTTTTTTTATTAATCACCATATAAATATGTTCAGTGACATTTGCCATGTGCAAACTCAGAATCATGTAAATGGCCGCTGTCATAAACTAATTATAACAAAATTCATAATATAATTTCAAGAAAAAGCTAAAAAAAATATATTTTGTAGCTATAGATTTTTTAAATTACATATTAACAATGCGCTTCCAGATTACTTTTTAATTTATCTTTGTTAATGGACTACTAGTAGTAGTAGTATTCTACTAGACTACTACTTTGTGAATTGACATTCACAGATCCTGATTTAATAAAATCTTGTTTTTATTTCTGACTGAGTGCCTCTTATCACTGTTTTGCTCTACAGTGTAACTCATGAGTCATATGGTCAAATTAGATTTTCAATACAGTCATGAATCATATTAGAAAAGTTTGACTACTTTCATTTTGCAGAGGTCTGGTAGGATCTAGTCCATCATTTAAAAACTACATATGATACACATATGAAATCATAAAAAGGCAATTAGACAACAACAAATTATAATTCACTGACATGACTTTAAAGCCAATTAGCAAATGTTGCTGCATCATAATATGTGAAGATAAGATGCCTGCTAACATACCTTCTAAAACAAGTACATACAAAACACAAAAATAACAAATGCCACTCAGAAAGTAATCAACAAACCTGACTAAAATACAAAATGAGTCAAATTATTGTTCTGAATGAAGACTAAGTGCTAATATACCTAGTAAGCTAGTAAACCTATTTATATACGTTTACATAAGTTACCAGTGAGGCACAGAGCATCAGCATTAGGCCTGTAGACCAAAACAGCGTGCGGTGCTGAGGATGTCATCTCTGGTTAGATAACAGCCACAGAGCTGCCTTGTGCCGGTGAATGACTCCCTGCCATGCATGACGCGCCAGTTATCTATAAAAACCACCTTATCACAAAAAGAGAGAGCAGAAGCCTTGCAGTTAAATCTTCCTGTTGACTTTCAAGCCTGTCACTGTAAATGTATTGACTGACAGAAAGTGTCACGAAAGCAACATTTGTTTGTTTGTTTGTTTGTGTGTGTGTGTGTGTGTGTGTGACTACCTTACCTTCCCTGGAGTCAGTTTCACCCACAGCTCGTTCTCTGGCCTCCTCAGTTCTGTGGTCAGCTCTCTGTGTGCCACATACCAACGCTGAATAATGTCATGAGGGATTGTGTTTATCACTGATCGGTCATAGTTGTTATATCTGTTCATGAAAAAAAAAGACACAAATCCTTTTAGCTTTCGTTGATTTGAATTAAGACGACACAGAGCAAAACTATCAGCGAAACAAAATGATGGAAACACTGGATAAATCAGTGAAGTATTTCATAATTCACTCCTTCTCACATGTAACCATACACACACCGGATGAGGTAGAGTTCATTGTTCCACGGGTAGACGTTAAGCACGGGGCCAATGCCTGTCATGTGGTTTCGGTGGTTGGCACTGTTTTCGATGTACTCGTGACTGATGGGCACACTGGCAAGCAGCTCGAAGTTTTCACGTGACTGCTGGCGAAGCTTTTCTGCAGCGTAGAACCCATCCACAAGCAACGTCCTTCCCCCGGTCCCTTCGTGCTTCAGACAATGGAAAACCTGGATTCTGCAAAACGGCATCACAACACTTTTGCCTGCTTCACAAACAAAGTAAACAAAGCCACTACCAGCTTCCTGCACTTACCCACATGGTTCCTGGAAGTATGAGGTGTCGGTGTGACGGTCCAGGGCCAGCTGACTGTAGGCTGTGTCTCCTCTGGAAAAATCAGAAGTGAAGCACCACATTCGTCCATATGTGGTCTCCCTGGGTGAATCAGTAACACATAAAACACCGGTGAATTAGAAATATATGAAGTGGTCATAGCTGGAATCTTAAATCTGCATGAGAATATGATTTGCATGAGATGACATTTGACTGAAATATGGGACAGAGGAATCAGTGAATACCTCATAAGGCTGACTCTCTTGGTAACTTCCTCTGTGGCCTCAACAGTGGCTGGCACATCATCTACAAAAGCCACGCCATACAGAAGGTAGTTGAGAAGAAACTTCCTCAGCTCATCATCGGAAGTCATAAACGTGTCCCACTTGGCTGACGGTAAGTTTGCCTTTTCATAGATGTCTAGGTTCCAGGGGATGCGTGGCTGTACGGCGCGCTGCTTCTTTCCCTCATAGCTGTTCTTAGCAAGCCAGCTAAGGTCAAACTTTGAAACATGGCCGTCAGGCCCTAAAATATAGACAAAAAAACATATAGTTAAGAAAAGTATGTCATAGTTCGCTCTTCCTGGTCAGTATTTGTCCAAAGCTTAATTCTTTCCAGATTAGCCCCAATAAGTGAAGCTGGAGCTGAAGAGGAGCTGTGATCAGGCAGAGGAGGCTGGAGTGCGAGAGGGGAGGAGAGCACCTGTTTCCTTCTGGATGCTGTGGGACTGTTTATAGCTATTACTCAAAGAGCCAAAGGCCTGAACATGAAGGAAATAAAGGAAACCTCTGGGAATCAGCTCCGTGCGAATTAGCTCACTTTTCACGATTAAGGGAGAAATGAGTTTTTGTGCGTCTTCCTGTGTATTAAAACGTATGATGAAATATATTCTGCTCTGCTCAACTTCAGCTTCCACTGCGTCTAACTGCTGCCAGATCGCAAGCTGCTGACAGAGGCTGATGGCTACGTCCATGTTACATAACGCTCGTGCTGTAGGACAGAACATCTTTTGGCCCAGGACCAGTTGTCATTACCTGAGAACACAGTGAGCACTTACACTGTAAAAGATCTTCCTGACAGAGGTGAAAGTCCGCTGCAGCTCAGCCTGTTAGGGGAACTTTACTGCACGTTATGGTCTAATGAGTCCGTGCTATAATGTTTCATTTACAGGCATATTGTCCTTTTATGCACCTTACGGACATACATACTGGCACAAATAGTGGAAATCAAATAGGAGATGGAGAGTTAGAGATTAAAAGTAAACGATTGAATCCTACATCACTTAATTTTTCTGGTACTAGTTGTAAAAACCTCTGCCTGACAACAGACTTTTTTTTAACATATACTGTATATATGTTGTCAAGTTGGGAGCAAGCTTTAAAGAGCTTGTCCTGAACGTCAGGTCTCCATAAAGCGTGAATGCATCGGCAGATTAATTGTTACAGGACGCTGATGACGCTCTGATGCCGTAATAAATAAGCCAGTCATTCACTTGAGGGCAGATTGTGACGTTTCTCCAGACTCACATGCGAGGACGAGCCGACCATCTTCCAGCGCTGTGCTCTGAGGACGGATCGTCAGGTCTATGCTCCCAGTGTCCACGTTCCTCTGGTTGGTGTCCGAGTTGTAGGAGGACGCAGAGCGGCAGTGGTCCCGCAGCCACACGTAGTTGAAGTGCAACGGCGTCCCAGCGTAGTTGAGCACTGCTTCGAACACAGGAGTTAATAGCGAGCGTTAACCCGCAGGGCACGACGCGCCTGTCGTCGAACTCACCCAGACAGTCGTCCTGCAAGTGAAGGGTCGCTGGACTCGCAGCACACGCTCGGACCTGCAGCTTATTTTCGCATGTTGGTGTTTTTCTGCGTCCAACCAGCAGCAGCCGAGTCCCGCGCCACGCAGGGCGCAGGTTCCTATTTAACGCACCAAGCATCATGCCAACAAACGCACCTTTATATCAAAGCATGAGAATAAACCCCACACTATACTGAAGCCGAGAGACCAGCAGATGCACCCGGAAGAACAGCGGCGTCCAGTGTCATAAAGAAAATCTCAATCAATCACTCATGCAGTTTGAGTTTGATTAATTATTAAACACAGCACAGTTTCTTTCATGTTTTAAGTTTAATGTTGTAAAACTTAAACGGAAACAGAGCAATTTGCGGTTTGGCACATGCGTAGTCGACACAGCGGTCACACTACCCGGATGTAAAGGACAGCCTATTGACGTCAGTGAGCCTGTTGAACATTCTGGACAAAACCGATTTATTATTATTATTATTATTATTATTATTGTTATTATTATTATTATTATTATTATTATTGTTGTTGTTGTTGTTGTTGTAAGTAATCATTTATCCTGTGAGTGAAAGTCAATGTGCAACAGTTTCACCCATCAATAGATAAACAACGCTACGAGACCACTACAAGCTTGATGCTCCTGTGATGAATGATAAGGTCTAAGGGACAGCAGGAAAACTTCCAACAGGAAGGTTCACTCTGGATTTATTTAAAGAAAAGTGTGAAAGATGGCAAAGGAACCAAGGAATGACTGATACATGTCGATATCTTACATGAGAGAATCCTCTGAATCTGTAAAAGAAAAAAAAAACTAGTTTGCTGTGAAAACACTGTGAAACATGCAGGATGCTTAAGGGGGTTGCTTTGCTTTGTCTGTCAGAGTTCCTTGAGCATAGTATAGACACATTGAAAATAAAAAAAAACTATTCAAGAGACTATGCCACAGACATCTGTCTGCGCCACAGGTCACGGCTCCTCCAACAGGATAACGAGTCACAACATTCTGTACATCAAAGCAACAGTGGAGTGTTCGGAAGCGGCTGAACAGCATTTCTGAGGGCAACTAGTTAGTGGAAGAGCAGTAAATGTAACTTCAAAATGTGGCTGAATAAAAATGATTTACACATATAGTGAAGGTAAAAATAAAATATACTTAAATCAAGATGTGAACCAAGTGTAGACTTCTTAAGAGGCTTTAAATGTTAATAACCCCGTCACCTGAAGTTAACCCAGCAAAACAGCTTTTCACTTACTGACAAGACAAGAAGGCAGAGAGACCCATAATCAAGCGGCAGCTGAAGGCAGCTGCAGTAAAGACCTGGTAACATTGCTATTGCTGCAGACTTCAGCCACTGGCTGCACAGGATTTTCATCAAGTATTAAAAATGGTGGTTATGTTTATAATCATGTCAAATTGTCCAAATACATGAGATGATGAAAAACAAACGACTCTGACTAAAATGGATGTAAATCCTAAATGGTAAATACCATATTATTGTGAAACCTCACTCAGTGACTTCAAATCCACTATGTGGTGTGTAAAGGCAAATGAATTATAATAATCCGGGGTTTCCATATATTAATACGTCCATCCTCCGGCGCATGTATTAAGTGGCCAGACAGTCATGCTGCAGCTGGATGTGCTGTTTGCCATCGACATCTTGTTCTGCTGCGTCTCGGTCTGTACGGCTCCGTTATTTCGCTTCCTCTTTGCCCTGCTGAGGACGCTGCGGTAGTGCTGCGTTCACAGACTGTGTAATTTAGAGTTTTAGATTGAATATCAAGGGGTCGTTGCAAATTAGACGGAATGGGTGATTCAGGACGACATAACATGACATTCTTTTCTTTCTTTTTTAAATTAAATTGTTAAATTATTCTAATTTTCTATTTTTTTTAATCTCATGTGCAAACTAGACAGGCTAAAAGCTTTGCAGGCTTGAGCAGTATAATAAAAACGATACCTGGCCAAAATAATGCCAAAATAATATATTTTAACAAGCTACATGAACGAATTGAAACAAAGTATTGCAATCAGACAGGACTGTGCAGAGTTGCGTTGGTTCTTAGACTGAGTGTCCAATCAGAAACACAATACTCTGTTCTAATGAATCAGCAGTACCAGCTTGGCGCGTTGCCTTATAAACGACTGGAGAGCTGGGGTGTCGGAGCTTGCAGGGGGCACGTGAACGCAGCAGTCAGCTGGGTGTTTACTTGCTTTGTCAGCGGTGTCCCCGCGGCAGATATATCTCGCGAATCTCTCCTGCCGCTGATCAAAGCCGTGGACTTTTATCTCGGAGTGACTTGTCACATCACCTGGGCTCATTATCAGCAGTTTCCTCCGCCCGCCTCTTTCGGACCTTGAACGGGGGGTTCATAGTTTAGTTTTTTTTTTCCCCCCTTCAAGCTCACGGGGAACGATGACGTTAAAATCCAATAAAAACGAAGCTGCTGTCATACTGGAGCCTGTGAACAGCGTGAGGACAGCCCTCTCCGACCTGTACCTGGAGCAGCTCCTGCAGCACAAACCCAAGTCTGACAAGGTACCGCGTCCTGTTTACGTTCGCTGTAGCTGCTTCATATTCTGGTGACATGTTTGCTTCCGGGAGGCTTATATCGGGGTGCGCGCGCGGGCGTCGAGCGCTAAATATAGACGCGGTTCTGTTTTCACCAACAACCTGCAGCGACCGGGACGCGTTGATGCCCGAAACAGCCGCGGGTCTGCATTTCAAAGCGACCGGGACGGCGCTGTGACATCTGCGCTGCTCCGTTTTGCTCCCTCAGCCAGTTGGATCCAGTAGACGCTGCACTGGCAATTTCACTTCTGCAAATGTCCCCGAAAGTCATATGACAGACTGGAGCGAGGGGCTTGATCACGTGTCAGGCGGCCACTAACTGATACATACAGCAACAACAGTCTGCTGCCACTTATTGACTGGCTGCTGCTGAAGAGGAGTTCGTGTCCACATTCAGTTCAGGCCTCTCAGACTTTTTTCCTTCACACTGTATCAGGGTTGTGTTCCAACCTGTTTCTACAGGTCAGACTGAACCCATTGACTTTGCTTTTAAAAACGGAAACCACCTACATCCCGACGAGGTGTTGGGATACTGTGACTTAACTCAGATCTGCAAAGTGTCCTGGCCTGGATTTGGCAGCCAGAGAGGGAGACTGAGAGCTGATAGTGCTGAGCTGTGGGAATCTGAAAAGTCAGTGGGCAGCTATAAAGACAGGAAGCTCCTTCACTAACATCAGCAGTTTTCTTTATCCAGTAGCCTTGAGCTGCAATCTTTTGTTTCTTCGGCTCTGGAGTCATTTGGGACATAGCTGTTTTTAAATGCAGTCACACGGTCCATTATGTTTCCATTAGAGGGCCCGGTGTGCATAATATCCGTCATGGGTGGCTTATTGCATCGCCTGCATGTTTTCCCTTTACTCCGGTGAAGAGGAGAGAAGTGACTCGGCCTGTTCTGCTCTGTTTACAGCTGGATGATTGTTATGATCCTTTGCAGGTAACTTTAGGTTTAAACGCTGAGCACTTCCGTCAGGCACGTGTCTCCTTTTGCCCCCCTGCATAGCTGTGCTCAAGGTCAACTACACTGCTTAATGGTTGTGTAACCCTTCCTAATAGTTTCAGGCTGTAGCTATTACAGCTTTCTCTTTTCATCCATTACTCGCACTCTTCGTTTCTCTCGGAGTTCAATATGGGCCAAATATCGATCTCCTAATGTGTTTCTACAATCAGTGCATCTTGGCCTGATGACCCAGCCCAAATCCTGCATGTGGGAAAGGGTTAATCATTAATATTTCTTGGTTTGAATGGTTCATCATCTCAAAAGAACAGATAAGAGTTTGCGTAATCAGTCACGTTGGACTGTATGGATGACAGGAATGAGTTACAGTTTGTCCTCCAGCTTTCTGGGATGCCTCCAGTGACCTACTGTACTGTTGCTGTGTCATTGCTTGAACATATAGTTCAGCCTTATTTAAGTATGGCTAAACCCACCTTTTTGTGAGGTGATGAGCAGATGTTTGCTATTGGCACACTCCCTGTTTACCCCGTGGCTCTGCCACACCTGAAACTAGTATTCAGCAAGTTCTAGTAACGTGCGTCGAGTGTAAACAGTGACTCGTTACTCATGCAGACCTAATCACACAGAGACTGTCACTTTGTGAGAGCAAGTGAAAACAGTAAATTGATTAAATCTTAAGCAGAAGCCACTGTATACTCAGCCATTAGTAGTAAGACAAGTTATCCTGCTAACAGCAGCACATTTTCTTGGCTTTATCGTTTGTAACAGCAGATTACAACAGTGATAAAGTTTCCTTTCTTATTCAAGAATTCAGGTTCAAACCACAGATTTATAAACGATCTGTACAGCAGGTTTCTCCTTGGGAACAGATTTATATTTCTTATACATATTAAAGTTGAAGCCACATGGTTTTACAGTATTTAATTTCTCATAAATCACTTTTATTCATTGAAACATCTTGACTCATTGAGACACGGTCAATGCTAAACTTGGATTCCAAAGATAGTCTGTGTGTTGTGTCGGGGTGGAGACTGGGTGATTTTATCTGTGTAGTCCCTGGATGTCATTTAATCTGTTTGACACATCTTGTGTAAGTGACTACACAGTCCTGAAATGTAACAGCGCACGGCGGGTAAACAACTGCCAACCTGCTCAGATACCCTTCCTGCGTTCAGACGCAGTTCATAAGCACGTAACCGTTAAAGATAATGATCCGATTAAAACGCACGAGACGAGGTTTTTCGGAGACGTCTGGTCTGTGCTGCACACTAAAGTGCTGCTACGCACATGATTTCAGGGTTGAGGTTGTACGTGAGGAGGAAGTGCGGTGATAATGATATTTATTGGTTTATTGTAGTGCTGATGTTGGAAGTTAGATAATTTTTTTTTTTTGCTGAATCAGTGCTGATGAGTGATTTTTCATGCAGAAGATTTGTGCTGATGGAAGTAATTGTGTCTCTGATGTCAGTTCAGTCACCAGTGGGTGAACCTTTATGTAATACGTGCCATCGCTCAGGATAGTAGGTTCTGTTCTACTTTGCCTTGGGCTGCGTGAACATCTGGACTAGGCAGCACCTCTGTTGGCCTTATGGAGTCACTGGATTTCTGGTTTTTAGACTCTTTCTATGGATTCATTTACATTTTCAGGGAACATTAGGGTCTCGCTCTTTCTTCATCCTCCTCTTTTTTTCTTCTGGTCTCTGATGCAATCACCTGGTAGTAACCATGACCACGTAGAGCTGGCGGAGCAGACCACTGGACGTGGTTAATGAGCCGTTATGACTCTGGGTTAATGTTCAACCTTGAACATATGTTAAAGTGCAGATGAAACATAGCGCTCTGATGATCTGAACTGTCCCGATGCTGTTGGGACGAGCCATGACTTGCAGGGCTTCTCATTTTGAGTGATGCTGATTTCATTCTAGTGTAAAACAACACTCTTAATATTTAGTATTGTCTTTGTCTTTCGCAGGCAGCTATGCAAACCTACGAGAATAAAGGAGCTGATGTTTACACCAACGCCAGCTCTGGACACATGAATGGCACAGAGCTGACCAGGATGAAAGAAGTAGCATTTGAAAAGAGCCCCTCAGAGCCAATGGTACAGTACACAACCTGTTGCCTCAGTTTGAGGTACAGTATATGCTGCTAGTTCCTCCTTACTGATCACAGTGTCTGTCCCTTAGGGGGTCACTCTGAAGCTGAACGACAAACAGAGGTGCACTGTGGCCAGAATATTGCACGGAGGCATGATCCACAGACAAGGTGACTCTTCTGTGTTTGTGTTTTGTACCTAAAAAGTCAAAGGTGTAGTTGTCTAGTATGTGTGTCTGTATCTTGTTATTAGTTTAATTGGTATCATTTATCTTTGCTTCTTGTCTTATCAAGGGTCCTTACATGAAGGGGATGAAATAGCAGAAATAAATGGTAAAAGTGTGAAAAGCCATTCAGTAGACCAGCTACAGAAGATGATAGTAAGTTTGCATATTCTGTACCATATTCTTTGCATGAGTCAGTGCTTATTGTTTAATTTTTATTCCAAGTCTTTGACTATGTGTGCCGTGTCATCTTTCCATGCAGAAAGAAAGCAATGGGATAATCACTTTGAAGATCATTCCCAACCTGCAGAGTCGATCCAAAACCTGTGAGGTAATATCACTGGCAGAATATGCGCTGAGCTCCTGCCTCATGGCGCCTGTTGCTTTTGATCTGGGTGAATTTTGTGTGTGATTTAAATTTGCACCAATAAACCAATTTACTTCAAGCTCAGATTAAGGAATTTGATGTATTTTGTAAAAGCATTTTGTCCTTCATCAGGTGAATCTTCTGTTAGTCAGTGAACAACCCAGGTGACTATGGCATTAGTTCAGACTTAGTTTAGCTAGATTGAAACACTAGTAGTGTGTTTCATTCTGCCATCTACTGACAACACGTGCTTTCCTCCAGCAGACAATCGTGTGGCTCTGCAGCAACCTGCTAGTGATGCAGTAAATAGTCTGCAGCATATAATGATACGAATTCATAAGAGGCGTTTTAGTTTTAATATGACCAGAAATTTCCTGTTGTTGATGTAGTCAGTGATGGCAGCCTACTTTAAAGCTTGTAGTCCTTAGCCCATACAAACGTTAGTGCCCACCCAGCCCACTCCAGTGTACTCGCCATCAGCTTCTGCCTCAAACACTGGTGTGATTTAGGTGGAAAACAAATGCTCATGGCCTCTACTAACAACTGTTCACCCTGAGGATACAGTCATTTACATGTTGTTCTGTTATGATCGTTGACAGTTTAGGCAGATTTGGACTTTCCATCACCAGTAGCCGTCACTATTGAACTGCTAGAAAATTGCTCATACTGTATTTCACAGTTTGAATAAGCTGTCCAGGATCATAGCATGAGCATGTATGTTCTGTTGAAGGGTGAATCTAAAACTTGTAGAAAATAAATATAAACACCTTCACAAAGTAAAGTCACATGGTAAATCAGATCCTGCTTAACTTTCTAACTCTTTAATGTGCTTGTTTACTGTACACCTCTTGACTCACAGATGTACATGAGGGCCCAGTTTGACTACGACCCCACCAAGGACGACCTCATTCCCTGCAAAGAGGCAGGTCTGAAGTTTCAAACCGGTGACATCATCAAGATTATCAACAAGCAAGATCCGAACTGGTGGCAGGGCAGAGTGGAGAGCAGTGCTACTGACTTCGCAGGGCTTATTCCCTCCCCAGAGCTCCAAGAATGGTAAACAGCTCTGTCACAGATGACATCACACGCCCTGTAGCTTTAAACGGGGCAGAATGTTCCCAGCTTGACCTGAATCTGTTTTCTCCTCAGGAGGGTGGCAAGTAAAAGCAAGGCCAGAGAGGGCAGCCAGTCCTGCAGCCCGTTTGGAAAGAAGAAGAAGTGCAAAGACAAGTACCTGGCCAAACACAGCTCTAGTGAGTCTGAAACTGGACTAATATTTCTGGCACTTTGTCTCTATTGTACTGGTATAATTTTATCTGAAATAACTTCTCTTCTGTTGCAGTTTTTGACCAGCTGGATGTCATTTCTTACGAGGAGGTCGTTCGGCTCCCTGCATTTAAAAGGAAAACACTGGTGCTTATTGGTAAGATCCTCAGCTCAGTTACAATGTTTTAAATCTGCACAGCAAAGTGTTACATCACTGACATATGTAAAATATTTAATGCTAATAAAAGTCACACACAAAAAAAGTCCCCACTGAAGGAAAAACAGTGGGAGTAGAAGTAGTGTAGTGTTTTTTTTGTCTGCACCATGAAAGCTGTGTTGCATTTAAAGGTCCTGAAATAAAAAGCCTCCTCCTTTAGGTGCACATGGTGTGGGCAGGAGCCACATCAAAAACGCACTACTGACCAAATACCCAGAGAAGTTTTCTTACCCGGCACCACGTAAGTACTGCCACATGTTCGTTTTTGTTTTCAGGAGATTAGTTTAGTTTCAAGTTGGCAAAATTTTCCTTGAGCTAAGTGTGATTTTTATATTTTCCTGCGCAGACACCACGAGACCCCAACGTAAGGATGAAGAGAATGGACAGGAATATTACTTCATCTCCAACGAAGACATGACCAAGTGCATCTCTGGGAATGCGCTGCTGGAGTACGGCAGTTTCCAGGGATATATGTTTGGTACCAAATTTGAAACCATCCAAAAGATCCATGACCAGGGGAAAATCGCTGTGCTGGATGTAGAACCACAGGTTAGTGTTTGGGTTTTTTGTGGGTCCAATGGAAACTAATAACATGAGAAAAGGTTAAAATTGATTACTATTACTACGGGCATCTCTTGTCTGCAACAAGTTGTTTAAACCTACAGTAGCAAACTGTAATTCCCTATGTTGCGCTTGTTTTTTTTTGTTGCAGACCCTGAAAGTGTTGCGTACTGCTGATTTTGCACCTCTTGTGGTGTTCATCGCTCCAACCAACACAGCTCCTCAGGTGCTCGGCCCTCATCCGAATTCGCTGCCATTCTCTGAAACCCCATCCGCTGCCAGCTGCTAACGCTGTGTGTTGTCTTTGCAGACGGAAAACCTGCAGATGATCCAGAAAGAGTCCGAGGCCATTCAGACCACATATGGACACTTCTTTGATGTGGTTCTGGTCAACAATGACGTGGATGAAAGTGTGAAGGGTGTGGAGGAGGCCATGGAGAATGCCGTCTCCACCCCACAGTGGGTACCTGTGTCGTGGGTGTATTGACGGTGGTATAATGGGTTCTGTTTAATAAAAAAGCAGTGCAATATCACTCCTCACACAAGACCTCTCAGTTATATATGTCCCAAATGGTATCGTGAGATTATTTGCACAAATGCATAGAAAATAAGCAATATGTAGAAAACCTATTTTTAAAAGTCGGGAAGTCGACCAGGGATGTTTTATTTGACTCTTTATGCTTCAGGCTCCTCAGGGGCTACAGGATAGTTTTGGTGCTGCACATCTTTGAGATTGTTGGAACGCGAGCAAATGCAAAACAGGACCACAACTGTGAATAAACCCCCCCCCCCACTTATAAATGACAGGACTTTACCACGTGTTAACACGGATTGTGGATCGTCGTCTTGTTTCTGTTCTCGTCAGACGTGAGATTCTGATATTATTTGTTCATTCTGTATTTGTGTTGCATTTCAGTCAATCCGTGACAGCCTCACTTGTCTCATCCTATCAAAATTGTATACCTCATGGGGTACTGCAAAGGCACTTTTAAAATAAATGTCCCTACTCTGTTGCAACTGCTTCTTTGACTGTGTGTTGAGGTGGAAACTTGTTCTGTGCAGCACTGAAAGTTCCTGTACAGTAAGTACTGATCAATGAGATAGAGAGCACCTCACGACCTCAGAGACTGAAATATCGAGGTTATGATTTATGACGTTAAGTTTCGCTAAAGTATATTTTTGTTGCTTATCTCATGTCTGAGCTGAATATTCCTGAAATATTTTTACTAATATTTTAGCCTTAGATTATGGAGCAGAAATTGTGTAGTCGTGTCTACGTCGATATTTTTCAGAAGAAGTCACGGCTCAGGGCTTTGATCAATTATAGATCAAGACGGTGTTGAGCTTCATGATTCTTCTCTCGTTCACAGTGTCAGACAAGTAGTCACAGGTTCTACATGACGATGAATCCGTTCACAGCTTCCATTTTTGTTGTGATTCTACTCAGTAGATGCACATTGTAATAAAATATAGAAGAAGTAAATAAGACGAAAAGGGAAATATTATAAAAGATCTACGAGGTATGTAATTAATCTCAAGGGATTCACCTCCAAAAGCAGCATTTACCATATAAAACGTTAGTCATGAAACAAAGCTGTCCTATGGCGCCACCGTGTGGTTGTGTCTGAATACATACTTGACTTCACTAAAGTTACTTGAATCTAAATCTCGTGTTGAAATTACACGTTATATGCGAAGCGTGCATTTCATTTATAGGCACCAAAGCTGCATTCAAACGCTTCTTGCAAATAAACACTTAATGAAACTGACTGATGATGCGTCCAAACGTAAATTAAAGCTCTACTTACTGCACATCCTTCATTTCGCCACCACATGTGTTTGCTGTTTTCCAACATTACCTTTGCATCCAGGAGGCAGCTAAGAGTCGAACTGGAGGTTGCTTCAGCAGTTTGAGTGTGTGTGTTAAGTGGGTATTTGGGTATTAAGGTCTCCAGCAGTTCGTACCACTTTGACATGTTCTCTCTTACTTGTAATGTCTGTTTCTCTGGGAATAATGAACGTAACACTGCATCAGTGGCTCGGGGGGCTCTTGGTGGTAAAATCATATACCAGGTATTACCACCCGCAATTCACGGGACGGTCGGTCTGAAATACCAGCCTTGATCCTCCAACCTGAGCTTGGTCAGTAGCTTTCAGGTGGGTTTGCGCTCCCATGCGTCCATGTTTCCTATGAATGACAAGCAGCTCGCCACGCCTCCTTTCCAGGAACGCCATTTTGTTGACATGCAGCCTCACAATCAAAATATTTCCCTTTACACGGGCGTTGAATCCAAGCGCGGCCGTGGCGCGTTGCACCCGTTAAGCAAACCCACGCAGACTCCCAGTATCACCGAGTGCGGACAAAGCCAGCGCTGCCCTGAGCATCAAAACGGCGCGTTGGGAAACTACCCGTTTCCAACATGAAACTCGCCTCCACTGACGTCACTGAGCCATCTTTGTCCGCCTAATCCAGGCGGGTGTTTATTACACCTTCTTTGCAACACGGACTCACAAGGGGACGCGCTCCACTAACCGCCCGCAGGCGCCGCGTCGCTATAAAATTAAAACACGATAAATACAGCGGTTTAGCTCGAAAGGGGACACCTCGCAGTGGGAGACACAGCCCGGTGCTCCTCCTCGGCTATATAGGCAGGGAAGCGCCACGATCAGCGACCAAAGCGTGCCAGAGGCTAGAGAGGATCGGAGAAGCCAAGGCGCATCCATCTGCCAGCTACTTAGCGCGCTAGCATTTCCAGTCCGGGTTTGAGCCCAGCTTGTCCTGCCGATACCACCGAGAACATGTAAGTAAAAGCGCCGTTTTCTGCGCTTCTTTCATAACCCCGAACCATTATTTAATTCATTCCCTGCTCACGACTGATGCTGGCTGGTTTGCGGTGGACGGTGTCTGAATACTGTCTCCTGTGCGTCTTTGCCGCCGAGTGCTGAGCTTATTTCACGGCTGTCGCGCTCGTCAGTTCGTCCTTGTCGTACATCGGCGTTTAATTTCACGTCGCGCCTGTGTTTCTTCATAAAATGTGAAAGTGTGACTCAGGCGTAAACGCGGAGGCTGACGCGTCGGCCTAACCTTTGAGCAGACGGAGCCACGGGGTTTATCTGTTATTAATCGCATTATTAGCCCTATTTGCGGCGGTTTTTTAATAGTAAACAACCACCTGTCCGTTTTATTTATTCTTGGTTTGGTTTGCGCACGAGCCAGCGCGCACGCAGTTATTTATCCAGTTTCGTCTGGTTTCATTTGAAAAGGACACCGTCGATGCGATTACACGCAGGTGAATTAAAAATAGATCCAGTAAAGACACCACGGACAGCAAAGTGTTATTATACATTGTGAAGCATTTTCCGGTTCTTGTGAGGCGGAACCGAGCGTCCAGAGGAGGCTACTTCTAGAAAGAGCAAGGACATGGTGTTGACCAAGAAACGAGCAGCTTCAGCAGCTGGTTTAGCCAGTTGAACATTGAATGCGTCGACATTATTCGACGATTGTTCTCTGGACCTTCTTACAGAAGATGGTTTCTTTAGCTCTGAATTGGGCTCAGGCCTAGTTTACGTGATGCGCGCAGCCTACAGCTGGGGGTGGGGATAGCCTAGCCTCCTACTGGATGTCGTCGATTGTCGTGCGAGGGCGGACAGCGATACCTCACCACGGTTTAGGCTGTGAGCGTCTTCAAACGCAAAGTCGTGGTGATGAAAAATATCCCTCCCGCTATTTTATTGGTTCATTTGTGTTTTTAGATGTGCACGACGCCGATGTGTGAAGGGTATAGTCTAAAGAAAGACAAGCCGTGGAAACCTCATCCGTCAGTGTGCAGGCAGGCGGCTCAGCGTTGAAAAGGGGCCTGGTGGCAGCACACGACATGTCATTGAAATGTGGCAACATGTCTGTTAACGTCACCTTTGTTGGATGTGACAAATGTGGTTCACCCTAGTGCAAAAATCCCTATTAATAACGCGTCGCCCTCCTATTAGCGTCGTGCTTTGCTGTTGTGAAAGGAGACGTTTTACGGGGCCAGAGGAGGCCTGCAGACGGTCACCAATGGAAATAACAGTGATGGAGGTCAAGTGCGAGTTTAGTCACGTGAAACAGAATCAGAACGCGAGACTGGAATCAGGCAGATTCAGGTTTGGGCCTCTGTGCCGCTGTCCAGTGCTGAAATGCCGCTGTCCAGTGCTGAAAGTCGGACAGAGAGCTGTTTCATAACAATGGCCACCCAGACAGAAATCCATAAGAACGGGGACCTCATTAAAATGCCTTTCTTAGTTTAAGTCAAGTGTATAGTTATGTAATGATTGTTAAATCAAGCTTCAGTCAGCTGAATCATTGACATCATCATTATTTTGGAGACCCCTGGAAACACTACACAGATCTGTCATAGTTGCTGGATTACACTTTGTAGATCACAAGGCATTGTGATACATACAGCATTTGTTTTCTCTGATTACAATCTGGGATGAAAATATGTGTTTCTGACTTTTTTTAGCACCACACTCAAATTTATTTTCAAAGGAAGGGCTCAGGTTATTAAGGTGAGAGTCTATCGACCGGTGGCGTTTTGCTTGAAAATTTAAAAATCAAGAAATAACCAATAAACGATGGGGCTGTTACTCATTCGTGTGCAAGGTAGTGTAAATGAAAATTAAAGCTCAAACAGCAAAGTGACAGGTTTCCGCCACCTTTCTGAGGAGCTTCCAGTTGCTCTCCATGGAAAGCGGTAGGCGGTGTTCACACCATGAGAAAAGTGGTGAGAAGTCTTATCATCAGCAGTCGCTGCTCTTCCTGGTTAGTTGGGTGACACTTTAGAGGTGATGATAGAATGAGCCTCTGCTCACATTACATCTGGTGGAAGTAGTGGGGCTTAAAACATTACGCGAACGAGGCAGATAAAAAGCGACATAATAACTATGTCGAGTGTGACATGTTACCAGTTTGTGTTAGGGTTGGCATCAGGGCAAGTATTCAACAGGATTTGTTGTTAGAGGATTAGCGATATGTGAGCATGTAAAGGTGACCTTTATACAGACTTTACTGGAATAGTAACAAGTTATACACTATTTGTCAGAGTGACAACCTTTTAATCATGCAGCACACATCCACCACTGACTGTTCTGGTTAGTGATAACCATTGTGTCAGTTACAGGAATAAATATCTATTATATATTCAGAAGGCATGTAAATTAACTTTTTAAGTTTTCTGTGCTACATCAAATGACAGAAAATAAAACGTTATTGAAACTATTCACAGTTTAGTAGCAAACGAGAGGTTGTTGCAAGTTAGAAGTGAAACATACAGAAATGTAGTCAGCCTCAGTGAGAACTAAATCCCAGGCCAAATCAAAATAAAGCACCAGCTATAAATAGTATTCATGCTGGTCATTCTTTTTGCTATATCTTTTTAAAAAAGATTTTGTTTTGGATATTAATAGAAAATGTATCACGTGTATCACTGACAAAGTAACCATAATGATGTTTAGACATGTCTGCCAGAGAATTTGGAGAATATATTTGCATATTTGGTTAATCTGATGAATATGGAAATGAGTTCATTAAGGTGGACTGAAGCTCAGCTGTTGTGTTTTATATTTGAGCAGTTGGTCTTCAGTTTTAACTGAGTGTCACTCAGCACAGGCCTTTGTTTTGTTTGCTGTTGCTACAGTAGCTTTTTAATCTTCATCAAAAATGTTTAATGTATAAATGAAAATATATACATACAAAATTAACCTTGTAAATGTGTCACTCATTTTTTAAATGTTACTGTTTTGTATATGTATCCCTAAAACGAGTAGTAGTGCAAGTTACCAGGGTTGTTTTCATGAAGCTTTCCCTTTACTTCAGTTAAAGTCTTCACTGAGGTCTGTACTGGTGCAGTAGAGGGTGATTAACCCTGTGCTTTGCTTTCAACCTTTCCAGTCCTGCCAAACAGATCTGATTCTAACTGAATCTCAATGTGAACTTTTGATTGTGGCCTCTTTTCCCGCCTTCTGATACACCACAGTGCGTAAAAACCCATGGTTCAAACACCACTTGGCTCCAGGACAGGCAGCTAAAAACCTATGAAAAATCTCATCGGTGCAAAAGTCTTATTTGAGTTTAGTTTTTGTAATATCTGTTAATAATGATGTGGTTTATGGCATGTTGTTCTTCATTGAATGCGCTTCTCATTATTTTTTTCAATCCAAAGGTCTGCCCCAGCCAGTGGAGCCCCTGCACCAGAGGGAGGCAATCAACCTCCCAACCTCACCAGCAACCGCCGTCTGCAGCAGACACAGGCACAAGTGGATGAGGTGAGTACACACTTTGTGCAAACACAAAGTCAGGTTCACAGGATCTGACGTAGGCAGGTACCGTTTCAGCAGCGTTCATTGGCCACTTACTGGACGTTTAATCTGTCCGGCAGAAATATTCCATTGGTCATTGACGTGATTCTTAAAATCACAGTCAGACTCGGGTCTCAGGTCTCACACAGCGTCATTGTGTCGATTACCCTACACTGCTTCACACTTCTTTCCTCAGGTGGTGGATATCATGCGTGTAAACGTGGACAAGGTTCTGGAGCGTGATCAGAAGCTCTCAGAGCTGGATGACCGGGCTGACGCCCTGCAGGCTGGAGCCTCTCAGTTTGAGACCAGTGCTGCAAAACTGAAGAATAAATATTGGTGGAAGAATGCTAAGGTGAGGACAAGCAGGCCTTTTAATACACAGCAAATATGCGTGGATAAAGATCCAACAGGAGGAGCCGGTGAACTGATTTCTGTAACTATTGACTATGCCGTACTAGTAGTATTAACTATGATCTTTCTGGACCATCGGTGGTTCTCGAACTTGCCTAAAACATGCAGTGGCTGCAAGGTTACTTTGGATCTAAGATATGCAACGATAAAAATCACATTGATTAAATTAGTCTGTACAATATAAAACTTCTTTTTCTTCACTAATGTCGTTTTTTCTGAATATTCTCTGACCACAGATGATGATTATCCTGGGTGTGATATGCGTGATTGTCCTCATCGTCATTATTGGTGAGCGTACTTTCAACACAGAATCAGTGCTAAACTCACCATTGCCTAAACAGAGGTCACACGTTGTAAAACTATTCTGGTAGATGTTGCCTTGATAGTTTTTTTTTTTTTTTAAATCTCCATTTCTCTCTTTTGTTTCCACAGTGTACTTCAGCACCTAAGAAGAGTTGCTCCTACCCCAGTCCGATCCAGCTTCCTTGCTAGAGAAAACAAACCCTCAAATTGAAGACAAAATTAAACGCTGATAATTATTTGATATGATATCCCCTATGACATCCCCTGATTAGCATCGATATAACACCCCTAAACCCTTCAGGGCCCCATGGCTCCCCCACAACCACCACTTCGCCTCTGGACCCCTGTCAATATTTGTCCTGTGAGTGTGTGGCCCTGTCTCCTTTCTGGGTACTCTTGGCTTTTCTAACATGCCAAACTGAGAACCAAACACTTGTGATGATGATGCAACAACAGATAAGGAAACAACGATTGGCGATAATTGTTACATAACTGATATATATACTTCTTTGTAGAGTTTTATTCTGATATATACTGTTTTGTAGGTGTGTGTGCGTGTGTGTGTGCATTTTGTATTTTTTAATTTTTGTATTCATTTTACGTATGCTTCAGCGTTAACAACTGCCTATTAATCAAAGTGTGTATCTTGCATGTTCTGATCATCTGTCCGTCCTGTGCTGACTCTCTCTTTCTCTTTGGTGTTTTTTGTCCACTAAGTCAGTCTAAAATAAGCCAGAGGACTAAAACTTGTACTCAACACTGTCAAGTTACAGAAATTGGAGCTGCTACAGCGAAAACTGCCCATCAGAAATCCCCGAGCTTGCTTCTAGTTCAGCTCCAGAGCTCTATATCTTGATGCAAGTCTTAGCTTCTTTCGTGGCTTTCAGAGAGAGTTGATGCTCACTGACACCGATCAACCATCGAAATAGTGCATGTAGTGTTAAACTAATCCCTAGTATCCACCATCACCAGTCCTTCAGATCTGATCCTCCCATTGTCTGAGCGTCATTTCGACGTTCATCTGAAGTGTGCTCGCCCCCCCCAGCCCTCTTACGCCTCTCAGCATGCTTGAGCGCCTCGATTTCTTAGAATAATTTCAATACTGCCATAGTACAGTTGGACCAATGTCTGTAGATGTTTCTTTTTTATTTAAGAATTACGTAGTGTCTTATTTCGAAAACATTCCTTCATTGCAGTCTAGTGCAAACGCTCTTACTGTAGCACATGTCAGTGTAAGTATAAAAAAAAAAAAGAAGACATGCGATAGAACTTGTATCAGTCCTTCAAACCTTAGAAGAAAATAGTTTTAGCTAACAGCTGTAAGGATTAGTTTTGGATAGAGAGGATTAGACTTTTAATGGGTCCAAATTGTGATGTTATCTTAACATTACACTTAAGACATACTATGGAGATGTCACTTATGTCAAACTGTGGATATGGGCTCACAAAACATTGTAATGCCAAGAGATGAAACTGGGCCGTTGCATAAATTGACAATAGGTTTATTTCCAGCAGAAAAGGTAAATTCTCACTGGCCTGTAGTCTTAGTCTCCAGTCACGTGTGTTAAGTCTTGAACACGTACGGTCAAACACACCCTCACACCTTTGGTTTGTGGCTGACTGCAGGAAGGGGATGTGTTTTGAAAATGCACAAACAACCTTGTTTTTGATGGCGCTGTCCGGCAGGTCAATATCCTGCCAAAGAAGATCCACCTGCGGCAAAACACCTCCACATGAAGAGCACAGAAAAACAGAGACAGTTCAGCCTTATCTCCTAATCCACGAGCAGGGACAGAGGCTAACAAGTAAATCGTCAGAATCTCAAGAAACATGAGAGCAATTCCTCAAAAAAAAAAAAAATCAGTAGCATTCCTAAGAAGAGTTTTGCTAGTAGGTGATTCTGTCTTAGTGTTTCTCCCTATAGTTAAGGCCTTTTTTTCTTTTTTTAAAGTAATAATAGATTCTATTTTTATTATAGTATATTTTTGTGTGAAGCAGACAGGTGACGGGGAGGTGTACAATCACTACACACGCTCCTCTTTACCTCGGTCTGGTGTGTTTTTTGTATTTCAGCTCTGTGCGTTATTCACTGCCAAGAAACAAGGGAGCCGTCCTCTGTTGTTAACTGCAGTTATTGCTTTCATTGGTGCCCTCACTGGTTTAGTCTGAACTCCTCCGTGTTTGGCATCTTCTCCTCTGTCTACTCCCTTTGTGGCTGTTTCCTGAGCAGGAGAACAGGGCAGTGTGAAGCACCTGGTTATTAAGCAGACACAATTAGAACATGACGTACAATAAAACGCCTCAAAGCCAGGAGACTACACACACTCGTTATTAACAGGGTTTGAGTTGTGGTTATAATTGTTGCCTGATTTGTTCTTAAATTTGCTGTTTTTGACACAGGCCACCGTTAAAAAAAAAAAAAAGGATCAATTTCGCTGGCAGGTCTTACAGAAGGCTATAAAGACCACACAACCATCTACAGTAACCTAAAAGAAACGTGAAGCCTTAGTAGCCTTGTCTCTTTTCAACGTCATTTTCTATCTTCCCCACAAGCTGAGTGGACCAAGTGTGTGTGTGTCTATGTGTGTGTGTTAGAATAGCTCTGTCTTGGTAATGTCCCTGGTTGATCCCGACACATTAGGAGGGCAAGTTGTTTCCTGGACCACTGAAAGACGCAAGCAGAGAGGTTACAGATCTGCCAGTCAGTCCCATTAGGAAGGACCCCGACGTTAACCACACTGCTGCTCCTCCTCCCTTTTGTGTTTCCCACTAAACAGAGCAAGCTGAAACTGCAGAAGGTTACCAAAGACCAGCTTTTCGTTATGCTGCCAATTGCCATCAGAAACAAGTGGAGGGAAACAGGTCATCCAAACGTGTCCTAGTCTGTTTAAATGCATCCGTACCCTAACTATCCCTGATTACAGGACCTGTTCGTTATTACACACTTTAGATTGTGAGTGTGCCATTCTGACATATGCAAGGTGAACCAAAAACGTTCATGTCAGGGCCACATGCTTCAAATCTCAAACAGTCTCACCCGCCATGTGTGTCCAGATTCTGAAAAGCTTCTTAAATCTGTAATAGGTTTTTAGACACATGACCTATAATAGTAATAGCACAACTATGTGTCTCCATAGTGCTTCAAAGTTATAAAATGAAAGGCATAAAAGCTAAGGCTAATACACAGAACTAAGAATAATGTTACGCAAGCCACAAACTGCATTGTTCAGTGTTGTAAACTGGGGGTGTTTTGGGGGGTAGGGGGTCCTATATCCTCAGGGTTAATGTGGGAATTTACCAGAATCTATTGAAGAGGGCAAAACATATTAGCAAGCTGTAAAATTGGGTTTTTTGGCAATAGAAAAGCATGTCAGGGTTCTACATGTGGTCCTTTTAGCCATCCTGCAGGACTGAGGTGAAATAAAACTGATTGGGGTAGGACTTTGTGTCATCCATAAATCCAATGGTTGTCCAGTCCTGAGTGCTCAACCAATTGGGTCACGATGTTGAAACTAAGCGAACGCTCGCTTTTTCTGTTTCTTTATTGTCTATATGAAAAGAAATGTGCGTATATTTTAACACCGTGGCACTTTTTCTGTTGTATTTCATTCATTTTGGTTGGATGGGAATATGATTTGATGGAGAATATTGTCTTATGTCAACCTAAGGAAAGTCAGGGATTTCAACTTTAATGCTGTGGTCAGGTCATTTGAAGGGATCAGAGCATGAGAGAACATGCTTAAGCCTTCTTCCAGGTTTGATTTACGACTCATGTAACCTGTAGTTTAAGGTTAGAGGAAAACAACGGATCAGAGTCAGGATCGCTCTTCATCGCTTTCTGTTGCCCCCAAATGGGATGAACACAGCAACAGGAGGGAACCGTTTGATTCTCTGAATATTCACTGGATGGATATGAACACAATGTTCTACTTAATATATGTCAATATGTTGTATTTTGAAACCAAATGTTGTTTTCTTTTGTTTGTTTTTTGCATCAATTTAGTAATAACTCCAGATGTCACTGAAATTGTTTGTGTGTAAACACCGATGGGGTAAAAATAATGAGAATGGGGAACTAATAAGAAAAAGTATTTTTACCTTCAACTGTCCAGAATGATTCTACAGTTTACATCAGATTGCTGTTTGTTACAAGAGATATTTTTTGTTTAAATCTTTATTTTTGAGGAACAACTTTCTCTGGGGTTCTGGGGATGAAGGCCCATATTGCCCCTGTTCATCTGGCCTCACAGGAGGGACAGGACCAGACGGTCATGGGCAATGTGCTCGTTTTTATTTGCTTTCTTTCTTTTCCTTTGCTTTTATTTATTGATAGGTTTATTGTGCTGTCATTTGGTATGGGATTAGAAATTAAGGTTAACTCAATGTAAAGATGAGACTGAATGAAAAACTAAAGTACATAAAATAATTGTAGTGTAAATCTATCAATGTCTTATTATATTGATGAACATCATGAAATATATGTATATTGGAAAAACAGTATCCATGACAACGTGTACTTCTGTTTGTGCTCCATGTGCTTTGGGCAGATGTCACAGGTGACAACCATAAATGTATTACTGGTACAAAGATCATTTACAATTATTATACTAAATGTAAGTTTAATTTGACCACAGTCGTACACGCATGTATTCAGGGTTTACACCACATCAGTCCTCTAAGCAGCTCACGCAGTACATTCAGTCACTGCATTACGTTCTGCAACGCATCAGATGACATTTCCATCACTGGCACTGATTCCTTTTGTTTACGTTGAAACTCTATTTAAGGATGTTAGTGGATCTGGACATGTGGTCAGTCCATGACACTAGAAGACACATGTAGGAGGGACCAGACCAAGCTGTTGTCAGGTGAGGTACAGTCTCCGCAAACATACACAAATATCCCGATTTATCATTTATGGTTAGCACACATTCAAATGTGTGACTATTTAAGCCTGAATCCTTGTTTGGATGACATTTATCACCAAGGTCAAACTTGACACTAGGACTGGTTCTCATAAAGTGTCACTGATTAATGGTTTGTGACTTCAGTGTCAGTGTAACTGGATAATTACTCATTCATTGTGTGTGTTCATTATATTTTTCTATCCGTGGGAACACCTTTAGTAGCTACACTTCAGAAACTGCCTTTCTATTGTTGCTAATAATGGCCAATGATTATACTGTAAAAAAATAGTAAAGAAATACTAATAAATAATAATAATAATTTTAGTTGTAACCCTTGAAGTGAAAGCAAAACAAAACATTCTCTTTATTTACCATCATTTATCATCATATTTTGATTTGGCTGAAACATTTGGTACTTGCTGCTGTACAGAAAACCACAGGACAGTGGCTTTATGATAAATCACGTAGAATGTGTAATAGTGCAGTAATAGTACAAATAAGTCACTCTTTGCTGTGAAGGGACCCAGAAACACACTGGTATTAATGTAGCCCTAAAAATCTACCATGAAAACCATGAAAACAACACAACTGGTGTCTATTTATCACACTTTAGTTTTAGGAAAAATAGGAATATTTGTGAAACCAAGTGGAGTCAAACGAGCCAACCACCAACGTTGTAGTTTTATATTTTCACCACCAGGTGTCGCCATTACAGACTTAATACAGTAATATCAAACTTAACTTGATACAGTCATTGGGTTTTCCAGGACTCTCTGGCAAACAATGACGTGTCTCCTGAATATTTGCCATGAAAAGTGACAGACTTCAGTTTAGTTTTAATTGTCAACCAAACCTTCACAAAATCTTATTTATTCATGATGTTCAGAAAGAACATTTTACTATATGTATATGAAACGATCTATGCTGATTTGTCATATTTAGTCGTTGGAGGTCAGTATGTGTACAGCAGAGTGTGCTGTTTAATCCTGGCAGCTGCCCTACTAGACTGCACATAAGACTGGAAGAAGGTCTGTTTTCTAAACTGCACAGAGAAAATTCAGAACAGATGCGTCTACAGGTGTAAAATCTGTCACCTGCTCAGATGGAATCATTGAAAATCTGTTTTCCATATTTCCATTGATGTACTGGCTCAGGCAGATGCGAGCGGGACCTAACTCCAGGGTTCGTTCAACAGTCTCTCTGTCAGAGCAGTTTTACTTTGTTTCATCCAACCTCAGTCTTATTCCCCTCTGACCGTCTGAAAGGAATGCAGATCCAGACTGAGGGATTCATGGGGAGTTGCTGCAGAAGCCCACACTGCTGGCTTGGCTTCGTGCTTGGTGTAAAGGTTAGTTCTACTCCCACGCTGAGACGCTGTCCTCCCCCCAGCAGAGTCTGCATGGAAATACATTCCTGCTTCTGCTGCTCAGGGCTTTGCGTTAACACAAACAGCAGAGTCAGATCCCGGTTCTCCAGCCTCGAGATCCAAAGCACGAAAACAGTTTCGATCAGGCGACATCTAAAGGAGAATTTAAGACAGATGAAGCTCACAGCTCTGCAGCGTCTCTTTGTGGACACTTTCTGTGCTTTGAAGGTGCAGCTCTGCTCTTTTACTGAAACAGCATCCCCTCTACAGGCCTCAGTAATGTAGGCCAGAGGCTTGGCTCATCAGCAGATCGAACAGAAAAACATTACTCCCCCGTGGCCCTGATGTTAAGAAGACGCATAGGGACATACAGTAAGAGGGAAAAGATCAAGTCTGACTAAAGGCCTCATGTTCTGTGGAATGTAAAGATTTATGACCCGACTTGTTGAGTGCTGCTGCCCACGAGGCCCGAGGCTCTGCCCCGACCTGTGCACCACGCGTAATGACAAGCCTCTCGCTCAAACGCTAATGACGCCGACAAGCTTTTCCTCCCTGTAGTTCAAACCCGATAGCACCTCAATGTCCCTAAAGCGTCAAAGAACATGTCTCGCCTCTGCCGCTTTTCCCTTGATAATGAAATGCTGGCTTTGCTAGAAGGAACATCTGTCTCTAATTAAAGCCCTGTCCTCCCCCCCCGCTCACGTCATCCCCCCCTCGTGGATCTCTCTCGTCACCCTCGCCCTCCCAGCGTCTCCTTCTTCCAGTCTCATACTGACTCCTTCCCATTTCTGGAGTTTCTCCGCCCATCCCAAGTTAGCCACCTCCACATCAACCCCCGCTGTCCTTCACCTCCTGCTCTTCCTGCATCGGGTCAATTTGCTCTGTGTGTAGACTGCATCATCATGGATGTGGACTGTGTCTGGAGTCTGTCCTTGTTCCTGTGCGTGTGTTTAGGATGGACAAAGGCTCAGCAGACAAACTCCAGCAGGTGAGGCAGTGCGTGTGCTGAATGTGTTGTTCAGAGGATCCCGAGGAAACGATGATGGCATCTATTTATTTCTTGAGTGAGCTTGTAGTTGACAAACTGATTTCATGGACGCCTGCAAGCTGAGCATGAAAACAGTGAATCTGAATTCTTTCCCTTCTCTGTAAGTACATTCTTTCCAGCTCTGGGTTTGACTGGGCTCAGATCTGTCCTGTTGGTTTTTGGCTCGCGATGTGAGGCAGCCGCTGCCACAGATGTTAACGCTTTTGGTCAAATCAGAGAAACTTGGCTCTAATCAGCTGAGTGTCTGGCTTTGCGGGGTTCTGTTGTTTACGCTGTTATTTTGCGAGAAAATAGTCATGGTTGCACCTAAATCTAGTTGGTTATGTCTTCAGCCATGTTTTCTTTTAAAGTGTCATGAATAATCTCTTTGGCTCAACCGCTGTTCATGGTTAAGTCAAAAGCAACTCTCTCCACGCAACCAACCAAAAATAACTTCACAGTAACATTCTTCTTGCTCCACACTTTCATTTGCCCATTGGAAACTGCCTGAAAGACACAACTGTGACTCTCAGTATGAGTCTAGAAAGCAGCAGGATTTATCCTCAGAATGACTCAATAACTATGGCGTTGGAAGTAAAACGTCCCCGTCAGCTCCATCTGTATAAAGCTTTCTAATTTCATCCAGTGGATCAGAAACACTGTGAAAGTCTCAGCACAAGTATGTACTGTATGTGTTTTGTTGCTCATGTTAATCTGTGGCTCCATATTTAATATTCAGTCTCAGCAGTTTTCTTTCCAAATGAAGGAAGAGTTGTTTTAATAGAGTCCCTGTAGATGAGATGGATGACTATGAGTCGTCTTCGGTATGTTCCTACGTGTGTACGTATTAATAGACCTACAAAATAACACGGGTGTTTACGCCGTGTCACGCGAGCTGATGATGATGAAAACCCTTGTTTACTTACAGCGGACAGTTCATTTCCTGTTACTCCCACATCTCAGGAGTTCAGAGACAATCTAGAGGAAGTCCTTCGACATACAGTGTGTTGTGCAGGTTGACTGACTCCTACTGACATCAGTACTGGGCCGTTACCCTGACTTACCCGACTGCTTCCTCCATCTTAGGCCCGTGTTCTCCTGTGGGGGAGACCTGGAGGGAGACCAGGGCTTTGTTGGCAGCGAGGGGTTTCCAAGCTTCTATAAACCCAACAGCAAATGCAGCTGGCGCATCACCGTGAGTCGCGTTTCCAGACACTTACTCCTCACCGCTCACTCATTCAGTCTTACTCATGTGAGGTCGCTTTGGCTTCCAGGTCCCAGAGGGAAACGTGGTCACGCTCTCCTTCCGCCTTTTCGACCTGGAGGCTGACTCACAGTGTCGATACGACTATCTGGATGTTTACAACGGCCACTCCAACTTAGTGCAAAAACTGGGTCGCTTCTGTGGAACTTTCCGGCCCGGTTCTATTATTTCTACCACGAACACCATGATGTTAGAGATGGGGACCGATTCCGAGACACAGAATCGAGGGTTTCTGGCCTATTTCAGTGGAATCACACCATATGTAAACGGTATGTGGTCATATTTTATCATTTGTTTTCATTTTTGTCCACATACACACATACGCTGCCTACTTAATTTTAAGTAGGTTAACTCTATGCATTCACTAAAACTTGGCATTTCAAATATAAGCCACTGGACTTTCTACATTATTAAATTGAGCTCGTCTAGACACGAGTAGAAACTTGCAATCAACTGGAAAAAAAAATCATCAAGACAATAACATATTTTCAAGTTAGTGAACAAAAAAGCTCATTCACAGCTATCTCTGCTTGTCATCCTCTCGCGGTGTGTTTGGCTCATTCCAGGTGAGCAGACCTGTGGGGGAAAGCTAACAAAAGCCCAGGGAGAGATCAACACACCCAACTGGCCCGACAAGAGATACCCAGCAGGCACCAGCTGCTCCTGGCTGATCACCGTGGAGCCCGATATGGTCGGCTGCACGCTCACTCAGCAACGCAACATCTCATGCTCACTCAGCTCAACCTTGTTTCAAATCAGATTTAAAATGTGTTTGGTTCCAGGTGATCCAGGTCAAGTTTGATAAGTTCGCCGTGGAGGCGGACACGTACTGTCGCTTTGACTACGTGGCGTTTTTTAACGGGGGAGAGAAAGATGATTCTCGCCTGATTGGGAAATACTGTGGCGATGACGTCCCACAGTGAGTGATGTTTTTAACACAGTTGGCTTTAAAAGGAATTTTAAACGCATTATTCCGAACGTTATCCTCTACTGTCCAGACCCATCATCACCAGTGGTAACGTGCTGCTGGTCCAGTTTGTGTCTGACCTCAGCGTGACCTCTGATGGCTTCCTGGCCCACTATACGAGCATCCATCGTGGTTCTCACATGCCAGCAGTTCACTCGGGAGCCAGCACAAGGACACTCGAACGCCCCGCCGCTACTGCGCGGCCACCTCTCACCACCACTAAGCGCGCACCACCTCCACCCCCTGAGCCCACGGTCAGAGCTGGACCCATCAAGCCTACGAGAGGCCGCACACCGAACGGCGCTTCAATGTGTCCTAACGCCTGTAAAAGACTTGGAACCATCAAAAGCAGCTTCTGTGCCAGTGAATTTGGTAAATGTCTTCAAGGTCACACATACTGAACAAGTTGTCAGTGAGACGTTGCTTTCTAACTGAGCCCCTCTGCTTCTAGCCATAACCGGGAAGGTGACCTCTGTGACCCCTGGGCCCCGTGGCACTGTCAATATTAACGTCTCCCTCATTAAAGCCTACAAAGCAGGTCAACTAACCATCACGCAGGCTGGAGAATTCATGTCGGTTAAGATAGTGTCACAGTGCAGGAAGTGTCCATTGCTCCGCAGAGGTTTGTAGCATCGCGCTCACAAATCAGTAGCTCAAACTTTATGTGTTACATATTAATCATATCATGTTTTGTTTTGCAATAGGTGGCAACTACATCATCATGGGTCAAGTGGATGATGACGGACGTGGTTCTCTGAAGCCTGGTGCCTTCACAGCTCCGTTCAAACCACCTCACCAAAAGCTATTAACGAACATCAGCAACCAACCCTGTTAACCTCGCACACACGTGAAGACCATCATATCCAGACATATCAAACACGTAAAGCCACTATTTCAATGTGAAATGCAAATATATTAAAGCACAATACTGCAATAATACATAACTTTAGTTTTATCCAACATTTTAAGGGACCATTTTTTCAAACACCTGCCGAACAAATGGTGCTAATTTTATACAAATAAAGGTTTGAAATGTCTTTCTTGAAGTTTGTACAGTGTTTATTTTCTGCTCCAAGAAGGAAAACTGCTAATAGAATGATCATGGAAGATCATCCTCTTACTCTCCTTTCAATGAAAGTAGTACGTAGTATGTAGTCATTTATAAAACACAAAACTGATCTTGTAGCAAAAGCAACACTTTATTGTATAAAAGTATAAAAATACATCTGCAAAAGAAGACAATAACTATGTTGGTTACTGGAAATGAGAAAATATGCTGACTTATTTATTTTAGACATAGAAAAACCGGCAATTTGCGTTTCGAAGGAGCCAGTCTCCACCGCAAGTAAGGGACATGCCGTGTGCTACCATCACATACTCCTGTCCTCTCTCCTCCTACACCCAAATGCTTCCCTTCCCCTCCCTCTCCAAGCTTCCCCGCTGGCTAAAGCAGCCTCCTGTGCCACCTCCCCGATGGTGTGAGGCAGGTAGGTTCTTGTAGACGGCGCGGCTGTAGGGAATGAAACACATGCCCAGCTGGAGGTGTCGAGCCAGGCGGCAGTAGGCAGCGAGCGCAAGGACCAGCAGGGGGGTGAGCAGCAAGAAACCCACGACCAGCAGAGCCACGCAGCCGCCGTCATCCAGCACATCTGAGCAGTATAAGGACGTCCCATGGGGCTGCACCTGGAGAGAGACAAGAGATGGAAATGTTTGCTTTAAGAGGCCATTGTGACCACACCTGCTGGTCATGATCGTCCCTTAATGCGTTGCACAAATGAGTCCACAGATCTAACAGGTTTTCTTCATGATTGTCTAATGCATTTAGCATATCAAAGCAATTCAAAAATCAAAACTGAAATCAAAAATAAATATTGCATGACTCGGAGGAGAGCATTACCGTGGAGTGGCAGAGGAAACCAAACACAATCATGGAGAGAGCGGGGGCGAGGATGGTGCCAAACACTATGGTGGCCAGCCCGGCGTTGATCAGTGCAATGACCAGATTCTGTGCGGTGACCAGCACAGAGCAAGCCCAGCAGTCCAGAGAGCCCCGTAACTCCAGAGGGCTTTCAGCCGCGTCACAGCCACCGGGCGAGTACGGCGGCGGCACCACGACCCCTGACCCCGCACTGGAGGCGGGCCGAGGCTCGGGGAGGGTCTGCTCAGATGTCATGTCCTCCAGCGTCCCGTTCAGCGGCAGACTCATCCTGTGTGTGTGTGTCCTTTAGTGTGAGAAAGCAAAGTTATACTCCAGCAAGTCAAAAATGATCCATAAAATGAGGCACTGAATATCCTGATATGTTCAGCTTAGCCATTAAAAGCACAGACAGGTTTTGAATTAAATAATGTGGTGCCAGGTTTGTAAAGTCAACACACAGATGTGTGTAAGGAAATGACCTGTACTGACCCAACATAACCACGATACAGAACAATGAGCCACAGCTGCTGGAAAGTCTGACCCTGATCTGACACAACGTTGTGACTTGATTTGACCTTTGTGCTAAATTTTAAATGAATAAAGCCTTTTCACATTCTGGATATTAGGAGCAGTGGTTCCCTCAGTTATCCCACCAGTGGGAACACGTGGGTTTTACGTTCATCAAACTCGTCCTGGTTGTTTCTATCATCAACTCTTGCGTGTGATGCGTCATAAAGAAGGAAGCTACAGTTCATCCGTGATAAACTTCAGTGCATTTAGAGATGAACAAACATTGGGAGCTGGAGTTGCCTAATAACAATGCAGACACAGAAAGTAATTAATGATTATTAGAAAATATAAAGTAATAGTTGATTGATTTGTACTCACCGTGTCCTGAACCTGATGAGGTGTCCTGCTGCACAAAGAAAAGACCTGGGGAGCGGTGAGTAGTTTGAGACAAAAAGAATTTCAAGAATTTCCTCCTGATGTGCGTCTTCTCTGTTTTTGTGAGGGTGGTATCCAAGTCGAGGGTCGGGTAAAATTACTTAACTAATTAAATATTTTCTCCTTTTGCGTCCTGGCCTGTTTCCAGAGAATATCCCAGATATTTGCCCTGTGTTACAGTACGGATCTCAGCTCCTTGTGCTCACCGCTCAGAAAGAAACTGTGCAGACCTGAAATCCAAATCCTGCTCTTCCCACCGACTCCAGCGCTTCCTTCCCCAATGTTCTGTTTCCTCACTCTGACTTACGTCTGGCATAAAGTGTCGCGTTTGCGCGTGACTGAATGTGTTTCCTGTGTCGTATCTTTAGCAAATGCCCAGAAAGCAGGATGGGCTGTATTCAAGGCTGCTCCCTGTGTTTGTATAGGGGGCAGTGGAAGGTTTGAGTGATAACCCCAGAAACCAGGAGGAGAGAGAGGGAAGGGGGGGTTGTTTGGATAGATTAGTGGGGTCATGATAAGCTGACCTGCCCACAGAGCACAACACCTTTACTGAGCACAAAAACGAATTTCAGAACTACGATTAATACGTATTTACTGAGGAGGTAAGTGACACAGTTCTGATCTACTACCTCAATGAGAAGGTAATGGGCAACTCAGAGCACTAGATGCTAGCACTAGAGAGGATTGACCCTTGACCTTTTGATGGAAAACAGAGCTCTCCTTTCAGTGAAATAAGCATGGGGGAGAACATAGTGGAGGGATGACGCTATCCTTCGACTATTAAGTGCTCAGTTCAAAGGGTTAAAGTATTTCTCAATGTTGGCATGAAAAAAAAAGAAGCTGATGATGAAGAAGTCTCTGGGTTGAAAAAGTCATCAGTAGATGGTTTTGCCATTAACAATGCCACAGAATGTTCTGTTTATATATGTCTATGAGGGGGGGCGATAAAGGAAGAGCAGCCTTCCTGCCCTCGGAACCAGGATGTCCGCTGCTGCGTCGACGTTTCACGGTAAGATGTCCCTGTGTCTGTGTCCTCTAACCTAATCTAATAGGTGAGAGAAATGAACCACGTTCGCTGAAAACAAATACCGATGCAGTGTTTAGGTCACTCAGAGCTTTAAACGTGTCACTTTTTTTATCTCCGCTATTCAGAGCAGCTGCAGCTGGAGGTTCCTTCCTACCAGGGAGCTGTTGGAAGCTAAACTAATGAGTGAGACTCTGCTCCTGCAGCATCATCTGCGAACCTGTCACGGGTTCAGTGGGGCCACCCAGTGGTCACCAGCCAGCAAACCAGAACTAGTGTAACTGAGTGACCACCAACGTCACAATAATAAATAATCTAAATTCGAAACAGTAGCATATTGTTAGACTGTGTGGAGAGCAGGCCTGCATACCTGCAGACAGTAGGGCCGAATCAGTGAAATCACGTACTCCTCCCAGAAAGAAAATCAAAAACAATATCTTCATGTTGAATAATTTATCAAAACATTTTATTTTCTTGAACAACAATACAATATGTCACAGAAAACCACAGAGGGATTTAAGACAGGTCTGGCTCAGGTTATCTTTTATGTGACTTCTTTTTTTTGAAACGATAAGTGCAGCATAAATCAAAGAAATAGAGCGTCATCACATCCTTCAAATAATTAATAATAAGGACAAGACACACCCACACCCCCCCCCCCCACACACACACACTGGAAAAAAAAACCCTGATGCCATTAATAGACACATCCCTAAAAGTCTCTGCAAAAGTGTCAAGAGTTACAACTACTGCTAATGCTCTTCATAAATCCACTAATGCCTTCACAAGATTATGTTTCATACAATGGAAAAAAGTTAAAAAAGATCTCGTATCAATCTGTTCGATACAGTACAAAGACATCATTCCATTTCTGTGACCAGTAAACTGTGGTGAAATGGTTCTAAGCACCGGCTGTTTCGCGTTGTAGCAGTGACTTCTATTAATACATCATTATATACCATTTAATGAGGGGGCATTGAGGCAAGGAGGGGTCTAGCACCATGGAAATTAAACCACCCCCTGATTGCACTTCCCTTATCCACACATTAGGATCATACAACATGTTTAAAATACCTTGTAGCCCCTTATCAAGTGACGTACCCCTTGATATGCAATAAATATATAAGAAAACAACCATGTATAGTATAAATAATGTCATCATTTACAATTTTCTCTGTAGTCCAAAAACCAGCAACTGTCAACAAAAGAGGTATAAAAGTGGGAAGAAAATCCCATTGCAGTAATCTAAACTAGAGTGAAACTGGATATTTACGGGTGTATTGTAATATAACAACAGAAACAAACAGCTCAAGTGGACGTACAGTATTTGACCATATACAAATCAGATGTTTGATTGAGAACAAAACTACATAGGTTTGCTAGTAAACCTGCAAACAGATACAATACAGTATGTACATGAAATAGTGTGCACAGACTACCGGGGGCACGGGTTACATCAGAAAAGCTGTAATTTGGGGGGGATTTTAATCTAAAAAAGATTTAGTTTAATGATAAAAAGCAGACGTAGGTAAAGCAGGAGGCGTGATGGCAGTCCAGTGTAACACAGCAAGTGCTCATTAAACTTAATGCACTTTTTTATGTACTTTGAAGTAGCGCTAGACCAATACTTCAGCTGATAGTGGCTTATTGCAGGTATTGGGGCTAATAACTAACAAAAACATTGCTGTAGAGAAGCGTTGTCATCATTACATAGTTTTTCCACCTGAGAGAGCACTGACTTTTGATTGTAAATGATGAGGCTTAACCCAGAAGAACCCACATAATACAACAAATTGGTTTTGTTTGGTTCATATCCCTCAAAGTTCTCCTTTAAGTAGAAACGGGTCTGGGCTCTTGCGGGTTAATACGCCTATACAGTATACTGGTCAGTGGAATTTAAAGCCAAATTATGCCTTTATCCTCAAGGACTGTCAACAAAATGAGAGATTTTATTTTGAAGAATTTTTAAGAAATTGAAGAAATACGTGTGGATGAAAAAGGGAAAAATAAACCAATAACTGGACTTAACCTGAACGTAAAATACAGTAAAAGAAGGAAACGCTGAGGTGCCCTGCAGTCTGATCATGCCCTCGCTAACTTTTGCATCGCAACAGTTTTGATTGTGTGTCTCTTTGGACGTATTATCTTTCTCAGACTGTAGCAGGCACTTCACTGACACGGACAGCTATGGTGACTCCCCACCTCTGGACCCCGTCTATGCACACCGCTGTTTCCATAAAGTCATTCACAATTTACAATTATTTATTTTCTCTGTCATCTAGAAACAAGAACATTGCAACAAAAGAGGTATAAAACCGGAACTGTTTTCCCCATTTCAAAAATAAAAACAACACTTTGTTTTCTAGTTGTATCGTAGAAACCACACTGACAACTATTTAGCTGGACTTGTGAAAAAACAACAATTTCTTCCATCTAGATATTTGATTTCCAACTAAGAATGAAACCATATTAGTCCTCTAGTAAACCCGTATTTTAGAGAAACTGATAAAAAGGTTTTGACTCACTCTGTTTTTTAAAATACTTACATAAAACCTTATTCGAGTGTGTTTAGTCCTCTAATTACCTCTCCTCTAAATACAGTTCACAAGGCCAATGTGGTGTACTTCTAGGCTGGTAAAACTTTATTTAAGTATCCAACGAGAATAAATAAAATTGGAATAGCACCTCGGAGATTTTACAGACAGGAGTCAAATGTCAGCGTTTACCTGAATACCAAAACAAAAACAGGAACCATTACAATGCCAAATGTGACAATCAGCTACTTCTTCTGTGAAGCGATTCCCCTGCTGGTACAATAGAATCACAGCAAATTCATGGACATATAGAATAACTAGATTGGTGTAAAAAAGTTCTACTGAATTTGCATAAAAGTACCTGAATTAATACACAGAACCGGCTACTTGACGCTTTTTGAATCACAGCAGTGTCCGTTGAACATATAACCTGATTTTCAGTGCTAGCAATGCTCGCTTTTTTTGTACACGTCTGAAATGCTTTTCTTAAGACGTACCAGTCTAGTCATTCTATTTCAAAACGCACGTCCAATCAGCAGCTGGCATGGGGAAGACGGTGAGCTATAGTTGGGTCGGCCGAGTATCCATACCTTATTGTGTGATGTAAACAATACTGAGCAAATGTGATTGGCTGATTTAGAAAGTGTTTGCAGGAATAGATTGCCTTGAAGACAACATTTGTGCTGCCATTAGAGATTTGGTTATGGCTGAAAGACACCACAGAGGAGTCCTCACTTGGAAACAGGCGATGGAGCCTAAGGGAGCAAACAAGACAAAGACGCAGTTGACTAACGGAGAGATTTGTGTGTCATATGAGACAATCGACTCCAAACCTCTCAACTATGTCCAGATGTGACATGTGTTAGTAGTCATTTGTAAAACGTATACTGCGTGAATCACAAACAATGCTTTTTGTTGGCTGTTATAGCTGCACATGACATAATGTTTACATTTTTATTTAATGGTCGCCAGGCAGCTAGTGGCTTGAGGCGACACAACATCATCTTGCAGACACTTTAAATCAATCTGTGACACAGTAAACATTCATCCACATTAAACTAGTAGATTGTGTGATACTAACCAGTGCGAAGCTGTCGTAGGTTCTCATCAGCTCCTCCATCCGATACTGTTCAAGCACCACCACTCCTGCCAGCGACGTGCTCTTGGACCGGGCGCAGTCCTCACAGTGCACCACATACGTCTTCTTACTGCTGTTCTCAGTGGTCACAAAGAGCAGGTTGAACACCTCCACCTGCACAAACACAGTTTAGCTTTTTGCAGGTCTGTAATACAGCAACGAACGAACCGTTGACTGGTCGGACAGACAGCGAGCTCAGCGGTGTTAGGGACTCACATCACATTCGTTGCAGTAGTAGGCCGGCTCATCTTTCACACGACTCTGGTAGCAAATCTTCTTCCCTGAAGAAAGCAACTGGTCTCTCAGGATCTGGATATGCTTCATGGACTGCATTAGGCAGTGTCTGAGGATGGCAGAGGGTGGAATATTAAAATATGCAAAGCCAAACTCTGTCTCTCACATGTACACACAGACACACGTGCACAGACATCTTACTTAATCATCTTGAAAGTATCCTGATCTGTGATTTTGATAGTGCGAGCCACATTCCAGGAAACGTGGATCATGGGAACAATCGACTTGACCTTTTTCACCTCGTTCCACTCAAAGCGCTCCAAGGCTAGTTGATATTGGTACGCTAGGAGGGCAAAAGACATAAACAGTGATGAAGCTGAAAGCAGGCAGCATATTAAACTGAAATGCGAGATGAAGACAAACACCTGGTTGAGTTTAAGCTGTTTTTCTCTGCTGTTTTTGGTTCTTGTTGTAACTTACAGTTGAGGGGTCCCACATTCCAGGCAATGTTATTGCACCAGCCCACCGCCTGGACCCAGTGCACGGTGCCGGCATTAATCCACACCAGGTCCCCTGGCCTCTGAATGAAGCGGTACACGGGAATGTTGGAGCTGTAGAGGTCTTCCAGTACTGGCCACCAAGACCCTGTGAGGTAGTCTATGCTATGCCTGAAAAACAAACGTTTCCAACATTTCAATTTCGCGTGCAGGCGCACTGTAATGCAGCATGCAGGCACATGTGTCAGAATCTTCACTCACTTCTCACAGAACTTGTTGATAGCTTCCCAGTAGTGTTCATGGACAGCAAACCACTCGCAGTCGCCAGGCCCAATGTTGATGTTGACAGAGCAGAAGTTGTTGTTTTCTTGGTGGCCTGATAAGAAATGCAGTCGGTTTATTGATTCCAGAATCGTCTCCATTCGAAAACAGTTGTGAAATCTGAACATGCCATTGGTTAGTGGTGTTGTCAGACACACTCTGACCTGGGGTGCGGCTCCCTGGCACCTTCATGTAGAGCTGGACGGTGTTCATGCCCAGGATGGTGTGACCGACGTGACTGAGCATGTTGTTGCTGGACTCCACTCGCATAAAGGCTGGCAGCTTCAGCAGCTCCTGCAGCTGTGGCTTCCATCTAATAGAAAAACAAGCGACATATTAATGTAGAACAACAGATGAGGCATGTCCGGGTGTATTTTAATAACTTAATCTTACCTTTTAGGGTCTGAAAGATCAATATTGGTCCCAAATTTAATAATCTTCCTGATAGATTTTTGCTCTGAACTGTGGAAAATAGCAACTTCTGAGTATTCTTCAAGCTGTATACAGTGAGCTCTTAGTACAAACAGCTGACGGTGTCGTACTGACCTGGGTGTGTTGGTGGAATGAACAGAATGGGCCTTGCTGAACACAGGAGCACAGTTGGCCATGTTGGTAGTTGGGGTGAGACCTCCTTTACAGTTGGCGAGTGTCAGACAAGCTTTTGTCGCGGCTGGTGAGTGTGAGGTCTTGTCCAGCTCTTCATCCTCTTCATTCTCACTCTCCTTCTCCTCCTATAACACATCTACATGAGCTTAGCCGACAGGTTGGTCAACAGAATTAATGCATCTCTTTGCAGTTATGATTAAGCATAAAAAATACATTGAAAAATTATTCAGATCTGTGCCCACTTAGGAATAATTGTGCGTGTGCGTGCTAAAGCTAAACTGTGTATACCTGCAGGCTTTCCTGAAAGCTGGACGCCTGGTACTGAGCATACTTGGCAATGGTTGTGTGTGAGCGGCTGCTCTCACAGGGCCACGCTTGTGCTGAACCACTAGGATCCCAGTTCTCATCAGCGGGCTGCTGAACCTGAGTCCTCACTTCCACTGCGTGATCTGCATTGGCCTCCACCAAAGATTTGGTGGAGAACAGACCAAGGTCTCACGTAGGGAAAAAACAAGAACAGAGGCATTTTTCTAATTCATATAAAGTTATAGTTAGTCAGATATGATGGGCAGAGAGGGGGGGGTACTGTACAGGTAGTAATAAATAGTCACTGGATTTTGCAAATGTATTAAATGCCAATTAAACTGGAGACTCTCAATGAGTCAGGGGTCATGGCATTGTTAAGAACAGACAGTATGCTCTGTATGCAGATATGAACTGAGCCTTGACCTTGTACCTTTGCACATACAGTAGAGAGATTGAAGATGAAATCCTGCTAACATTACAATACTACGATATGATACAGTGTGCGACGCCTTCCACAGATTTATCAACACCACCTCCCACGGTTAATGGCAGCGCATTACTAATCAACAAAACCTAACTGAGGGTGAATGGAGTTTGATGATTCTGTTGGCTAAAGACAGTAAATGCAGCGTAGTAAGCGAGTGCGGTGCATAAACTTACTAAGGCGAAGGGAGCCAGCAAGGCCTCTGATGACAGTAACAGCGTTTTTGGGATCAGTGCAGAACTGAAGTAGAACTGGGGAAAATGCATCCCTTTTGCTCTCCAACTGCAGGAATCACACAATATGATTAGGAATATTTGTCACAGTGAAATGAGTTATTTGTTTATTATATTATTTCTACAGTCACTCGCACATGATAAAGGTCTATGCATGTAAAAATATATATTAAACTAGAGGCAAGATCCTCAAAACCAACACAGGAATGACTGACCTGGATCTGTTCCACTATAGTAAACTGTAGGGACTCACATAAATGCTTGGTGTGGGAGGATTAAGCTTTTCTCGAGGAATGGGGGTCTGGATGGCAATGCTAGGTTTGACGGACAATGTGGAAAGCAGGTATGATTCCTTGAACTTCCCCTTCACCCTCGTTGCCCTGGAAAATGTGAGAGAGCAAAAGCATTAATATATATATGAATATACAACCTAGATGTACAAGTGACACTAATATGTGTCTCCCGTGTTGGATGAGAAACCAGATTAGGAATAATTGCCAGACGACTCACCTGCACGCTCCGATCACTTCAGTGGCTGTGTTTTCGATGTTAATTTTGGGGAGTGGGATTCTTTGCGCCTCCATTTCCGATATGTTGAATGTTTGTCTTCCCGTGTTATCCACTTTAATCAGGACGATCTTCAACTCCTTTCGCAAGCCCATAGCCAGCGCTTTCAGTTTCAGTGGATCGACTGAAGCTAGTGTATAGGGAGGTTCACTTGTTGGTGCGGACACGCGCAGTTTGGGTGAAGTCGCTGAATGTGAGGCCTCGCTGTGCGTGCTTACACCTCTTAACTCGCAGACCTCTGCCTTCTTCTCTGTTGCTGTCTTTACCTCAGCATCACCAGCGTCTTTCTTTTCTTCTTGGCTGTCTTTGACGAGTTGGGTTTGATCTTTTAGCCGCTTCACAACTTCTTCGCAAGCTTTTGCTGAGGTTCTGGAGATGACGGGTATCAAGGATAAGACGTTAGTTTTTTCTAAATCCCTTTTTTCATATACAGTGTTTTTGTGATGTATACCATTGCTATCTTCAGTCTTTATCTTTATTTCTCCTTTTCGTTCTCCATTCTTAACATTCTGTTTGGTTTTTCTGTCTGTATGGATGCATTCTGCCTGCTTGGTGTCATCTCTCTCATCCTTTGTGGAAACACTGAGAAGTCGGCTTAGAGAAGCTGGATTTGTAGTGGTCAGTGTCAGCTCTGCCCTCAGTGACCTGTCCAACAATGTTGACTCTATTCTCTGTGGCAGAAGCTCTGTATTCTTATGCTCCTGTTTCTTTTCTATGTCATTTTCAGTCTCCTCCTGCTTCTCCTGGACCAGTGCATCCATGAGAGATTGACTTACAGTAGTGGGGCTGTGTGACGTCAAATGAGTGTCTGAGGTAGTGTGAGGCAGATTACGGGGTTTGGATGCTATGAGATCGGGTTTGGAGGAAAGGTCCTGATGCTGTGGCTCAAATGAAAGAGAAGAGGAACATTTGATGCTGGAAGGAGATCCGCCAAATGGTCCACCTCGACACGGGGCCCTCTGCCCTCCAAGAAAAGTGGCAAGGCTCTGGAAAACATCATCCAATTCTGTTTTATGGTGGCAAAGCTTGTGGAAGAGAGAGCCGGAAGCATCCCCACTGATGTCCACCTCCTCTTCCTCAGAAACATCTTCAGTTGTGCAAGGGAGGTTACAGAGCTCAGATGTGTTATCAAGCGAATTTGTAATGGGTGTAATCTCACAAGGTTCCTCATTTATATCATTTATGGTCTCACTCTCTATAGGAGGAGGAGAAAAGCACTGGGTAGGGCTGGGCTGAAGGACAGGTCTACGTATCACTCCCTTTTTTAGGTCCTCCTCATCCTCTCCTATGTCTGATACTGGAGAGCCCTGCCAGCTCAGAACAGGGGGGGTATTTGCCAGGTTGTCTCCCATTTCCATCAAATTCCCCATCACAGTCACAGGCTGGAGATCCGGCGCGCTGAGAACTCCTCCCTGTCCACCGTCTTTGCCCTGGGCAGGCGGCTCTAAGCTAACAGAACATGCTGTACTGAGTGGTGCTAAAGCTTTAAACAAAAGCGAAGGGAGCGAGTCATCTGCCTTGTCTTTTGGTCGGCCTTCTGATCTAGATGAAACCGTTGCAGACTTCTTGCTGGTTTGGCTGGACCTACGCTTCCTGGGTTTAGGCTGCATGAGCTTTCGAGTAGTGGGCATTTTAAGATTTTCAGATTTAGCAGGGTTAGGGTTAGATGGAGTCCTCGTTTGAGGGGGATCTACAGGGGGCCTGCACACCTTTTCAGCTTGTTCAGGCTTCTCCCTGTGCTTCCGTTTGGGTGGTGACTGGCTCTGATTCACCTGCGTTGGAGACTCCTTCTTACTTAGCTTGTCCTCTCCCATAGAGCTTGGTAACAACCCACTTTCTTTGATTTTTGAGCCTAACTTTCTTTCCTTCTTAACATTTTTATCTCTTTTCTTTTTTCTTTCACCCAACCTTTTCTCTCCTTTTTTCTTCAGCCGCTTTCTTTCCGTTCTGTTCGTCTTTTGAATCTCGTCTTTCCCCTCCTTTTTCACCGCCTTATCTTTTGGCTTGCACTCAGCTGTTCTGTGTTCTTCCAACTCATCCTCAGGTTTATTTGCTCTTGGTCTGCTGTGTGGGGATAGTCGAGAGCAGAGGGGCTGTGAGGACTTTCTGTACTTGATGTCTGAAAACCTGGACTTTGAACCAACATTGTGAGCTGTGGGAGACTTGGCAGGTGTCAGGCTATGTCTCAGAGTATGAGTAGGGATTTCCTGAAGCTTTTGCTGTCCACTACGGTCAAGGCTACTCAAACGAGGGACTGATGGATCTTTTCTACCACTGGTCACCAAGTATGAAGGACTAGAGGGCGCATGCAGACTGTTGACAGATGAACCTCCATCTTTAGGACTGAGTATGAGTGATGAATATGGAGGAGACTCTGCACCAGAAGTTTTGGAGAGGGCTTGATCCTTTGAGTTGCCTCTAGGATGAGTGCGCTGAGGTTCCTGAGGAGTTAACATGAATTCAGTCACTTATTAAGAGATACAAAAGTTCATTAAACAGGTAGGTTTTAGAGTTTTTTCTCACTGTGCTTTGCTTGTGGTGATGGCTTCGTGAGTCTTTTTCCTCCTGCGGGTGTAAGGGGGAGTTGTGCTGTGGGTCTCTGGCGTGGCCTGTGTGCCGTTGACGGTGGCAAGGATGGTTTTGGTCGCTGTAAGGCACACGGGGGTGGTCTGCTGGTGAAGACGAGATTTTACGGTCGTCCTTTCCTCTGCTTCCATGTTGCGTGGGTCTGCTGCCATAACTCTGGTTTGGAGCTGCTAAGGTACTGGTACTGAAGTTGTGTCCTCCAGCTCGCAGTTTAGAGGTTTCCTACAAAACAAAAAGAAAAACAAACAAAAAAACGACTGTAATATCGTATAGTTTACTAGTAATTTACCAATTAGACGCGCTCACCTGTTGTTTTGTTAATGAGGTCCTGTGGACAGGGTAGTGGCAAGGACCCGCTGTGTTGTTCAGTGGCCTCCAGTCATCTTGGTTGTTGCGGTGGTGGCGAGGCGGTGACAGGGTGTGGGTAAGCAAAGTTAAATGCCTTGACTGAGGATGTGATGGCTAAACAGAGAAGCAGAAATATCCAGTCACATCATCTGGGATTTCACCAGTGGGTGGTGCTGTTGAACACAAATAAACTGCCACACGCCTAAACAGATAACATTTGGAAATGATTAAAAGTTTGGTGTTACCAACGTCACCAAACTACCTGACTGGGCCCAGAATCCCTCCTCCTCTTCACTATACACTCTTCCCTAGGGGGTAACGGGTGGTGTGGGGGAGGACTATGCTGGTGCAGTTGGTCCCGCCGCTGGTGGGGGGCTGGCCGTTTCCAAGGCCCTGGTCTGTTGTTTATCATTCTGTCTTGAAAGCTCCTGCGGCAGTCTGGTGGGGGCCATCTCTCTGCTGGAGACTGGAGGTCTCTTTTGTTGCGATGCAGACGAGGATCCCCTTGCTAACAGTTCAAAACGGAAAAGAACAGTTGAGATAAAACAGTCAAATGAAGACACACAACTGTATCCATGTCTAAAAAAAAAAAAAACGTGACCTCCTTTAAAAAGAATCACATTGCTCACCGCAGAGTTGCTGACACTGTTGTCCCAGTTTGCGCTGCGCTCTCCAGGTCCCGTTAGATAGCCGCTACTGGTGCCGGCCCGGTTGTGGATTGTGCGTGTGGAGTTGTGATGCCAGTTCTGGGCTTCAAATGGTTGCGCTTTACTATCCCAAAGATGTGGATATTGTCTGTGCCCCCGTGATATACCCTTGTCCTGAACATGGTTGACTGCTCTCTCCCCTCTAAAAAAAAAAAAAAAGGGCAATGGAACAAACCAACAAACATTTCACATTTCGTATCAAATTTCATACAACTATGTATAACCTATATTCACATCAGGTTTTTCTTTGTGCCTTTCTCAAACTGAACTTGTATATAAAAAAAACTTTCAAAAACTCCAATCATCACCATCATTACCGGACACAGTGGAAGGTCAGGTGTGCTATGAAGAGTCTGCAAAACGTTTCAAATTGTAGTGTACGAATGCTAAGCATATCGATTGACTTACCTGTCATAAAGACGGCCTGACGGTGGATGATATGACTGACTGCGCCCACCTTGAAACCTATAGTGATGAAATAAAAATCTTCAATTTGTATATTCACACTGCGCAATAAGGCCGAGGCTATAACAAACCTGTAATCTCAATTTGTTGATGCTGGTGTTTGAAATCAGGTTGGTTGTTGATTTAACCAGTCAAGTATATGCTGTGCATATATATTGTTGTACATATAGTTCTATGGATATCTTAATAAATGGATTAGGGTACAATATCTTTGACAAAAGTGCTTCTTCATTATCAACTCTTACAAACGTTTAACAGGTGTTGTTAAAAAAAAAAGCTTCAAATGTAACAGATGGTTTTATCCTGGAGTACTGCATATTGCTTAAAGCAATTTATTTAGGATTTAGTATCTATGTCTTTCTGAAGACAGATCTCTTTACCAGAACCAGTTCTACTGCCAAAAGCCCCAACAAATACACGCAGATACACTAAAGTGCTGCAGCTGAAGATGTTGGTTGGTTTTATTCACCCCAGCCCTGGTTGTTTGAACGGCAGATGGGTTCATGCTCACAGATGTAGCTGAAGTGAGAGCTTTGTATGCATGTGCTCTTCACAGTTTCAGTTAATCAGTCAGAACCATTAAGTGGTACTTATCCAGGATCAACCCAGACAGCACAGTCTGGGGTGTCACCTGCGGGGATGACCATTTTGGGTTACTCAAAACCTATTAGTTCAGGACACTGTTCCACTATCCACTGAGTTTCATTTCCCAGCTCTAAGGGTGCATGATCAGAAAAAGTGTATTTATAGTAGAGTGAAAACGTGTGACACTGTATCTAGTACACGTAGAATTATACAAACATGTGCTTCTTCGTTTTGAAATGCTCATGCAGACCTTTGAGTGTGGCTCCAATGTTGACCGTTTACAGAAGCCCATTGTCCTCTGTTAAGTCCTCCAGCTGAATAGGAGTCCCATGCGTTACGCCCGGAATACAGCTCTGCTGGGTGATACATGCAGCCTGAAACACAGAAGAGGTTTAATGTGTATGGTATTCAAATAAATCAGCAAACGAATTAACTAAATAAATGATGGCACTAAATACGTTTGACTGGAGTAAAATGCAATGTGGAGGTGCTGCCTCTTTCAGCCACCTGCAGCGCTAGTGCACACCACTCTCAACAGTATGTTTAATTTGTGATAACCGGTGAAAATGTTTACATTTGATGTATGACAAAATTAAGGGGAGCATTTAGTTCACAAGTATTTCTTAATACTCACTCTGAAAATCGGTATAGCTGTTGATTCATTATTTGAAAAGGCCCTACAAGAAGGACCTGATAAAGTGAAATAAAATCAAATTAGTAGCAGGTGAATACTAATGAAGCAACCTAAGCCCAGATATGATGTAGCTATAAGGGTTGGAAAATATTTTAGCTGACAATCTTCATCCTTCTACAAACTGTGACATATGCGGGAACTTCTGAGCTTTTGTTTACACACACCAACACACACACACACTAAAATGACCAACAATCCTCACTACATCTCATTATTTTGCCTGATTAGTATTTTTAGTACCACGTTTTAAACCTCTATGATAGTAGGTACTTCTGTGATCCACTAGAGTGGGGCACATTAAACATACTTACCTTTTTAAATAACCACACTGTTCGCACACAGACGCACACTCCCACACACAAAAAACTAAGAGAGAAAATATATTCTGTGGTTACCAGTCTTGGTCTTTATTTGGAAGGCCCTCCAGCACAAAACAGCCTGTAGACAAGAGACATGGTTGAGACGTATTTACTTACTGTATATTCAGTATATGTCATAAAAGTGAAACACGTATTCTAATACTTATTTGTTTTGTGTCTATATCTGCCTCTTGTGAGTTTGTTATTTATGTCTGCAAGCTTATGTTTATCTCAAGTAGGTTTTATTTCGTCATACTATATTTACTATGTCTGCTGCCCTGTACTGTATCTGTTCCACAGATGTCTCATCAGTAAGTCAGGGCTGCACAATGCATTCAGATTCACTCCGATCACTGCTTCCCAGCAGCCGCCACAGCCAGTGGCAATGCAGTTGTGAAAAAGCATGGTAGTAGGGCATTAGACCATGGTGATGTCACTTTAAAAACAAGTAAGAAATGAGATTGTAGCTCTGTAATATTTCTGTCCCTATAAGCCCTGAATGTTTAATTGTTTGAGCATCAGTGAGAATGTCCAACCTTCTACGTCTACTGTATTCCTTGCATTTACATATTAGCTAAAGCATCTCTTTTTCTCTTTGCTGTTGCCAACACTGGGTATGTTGCGTTGTGCTGAAACGAGGTGACCACGTAAAGATCAACTTTGCATGCCACAGAGAACCCTGGTGTGCGGCGGTTTGCACCACTATATTCAATCTTTTCCCACCGATTTTAATTATAAAATGTACATAGGATGCAATGTAGCACTTCCCCACTGGCACAGGTTTGTTTGTGGTATGACTGCTGCAGCTGTTATAATAACCTTTGTATGAGTGTTGAATGAGTAGCCATTTTGTCAAGTTTCCCACCAGTCGCTACAGCAACTGGAGCCAAACAGTTCCTACTGCTATGGTTTTAGGTTTTTTTTCAAATACAAATGGAAACAAAAGGTACTATATGCTTTCAGTTGCTATTCCTTAGTCCACAGGCCTGGTTGTATCAACAATAATCTTCACACCATCTATATGTTCCAGTAAAATATGCACGTTTAGATGCTCCGTTGCTAATGTAAATTACTTTTGCATAGAATCATATTATAGGACTTTATTCTCAAACTGGCTTCTCACTGTATTTTAATGTAACATCACTGTCGATCTCAAACTTCACTTTTGATACCGATGTTAATATTGTAAATAATAAAGTATATGCAAATGATGCTCTAGAATTAGTGAGATGATTACTAAGCTGTCTGCAGCCCTCGTTCTGCTTCCTCTTTCACCTCTGTCGCCAAGGAAACCCTGGTCATCTCTGTCACCACATAACTATGCATCTATACGTGTCTCTGCTGAAACTCACATTTGGTCACCTTTTACAGGTTCACCACCCTTTACCGGTTTCTAACTGTACATCGGACAGTTTGTTATTCATGTTATGTCAATATTTGAAATGTAATAATGCGAATGCGTGTTCACTATAGCCTATCTTACCCTGCAATGAACACAGTGAGAAATGGGAGAGAGACAGACTCGCTGGTCCAAATTTGATGATGTTGTCAATCAGGAATAGAAAGACAGCAGGCCCGTGCAGATCCCTTTAAATAGGCATCCTCATCTTGCACTAGCTGGTGGGGAGAACAGAGAGAAAGAGATTTATAGTCTTGATTCATTGTTTTAAATAAAGAACAGTATATCTCCTCTATACCTCTGGTACTGCTGTGACTCTTTTCCTTTTAAATCTCCCCTTTCATTTCCTCTAACACATGTTTTCACACACATCTCCACTGTTGCAGTCTTGACCCTCTCTAGACAAAGAAATAGAACAAAATGACATGGTCAAAAAAGAGGGTAGAGGAAGGGTCGACCAGTAATCTGTTACTCTTCGTGGCCTTGCCCCATTGGCTTTGCTACATTATGTTCACTACTTGTTTTAACAAGGCTCCTATTCTTCCTTGATACCCAATATCCCAGCCTTCTTCCTTTCTCTGTTGGGCTATGTGTATGGCTCTGCTTATGCCTCACCCTCCCTCTTCTCTGCACGCTGTGTCCTTGTATCCCTGGCAACCGATGATATCATTTAGTCCAGAGCTGGGAGCAAGACCTCAAGCAAGGAAGGAAGTGTTTGCATGTATGTGCCATTATGGCAAGGTGAGAGAGGAGGAACGGAGATGGCCCAAAATATTTAACGTAACCTTCCACATTTTGATCTGTTCTGTTTGCTCTTCCTAGATGTCTGGTGCATTCGTACAGTAAAAAGCAGGAATACAGAGCTGCCTCAGATCTAAATACACTCTCTGCACCCCCCATTTGGACCAGTCATTCTTATAAATCTCAATTAGGAGCCATTCGCCAGCTGCAGTAAACCACTGCAGACATGCATGCTATGATGACAGTGTGAGTGTGCATGTGTGTGTATGTGTACTCTACCAAGGATACTGCTGCTATACCATAAAAGGAAGGATGGGTTGCACCAGACCAGACCTGTCTCTGGTGACTCCAAGCCGAGCTAACATGAGGAGCAGAGACGTGAAGCGAACAGATGGAGGGGCAGCAAGACGCGACATGGTACAGACAGACAGCCTGCGTGGATAACTCACCCTGGGTGCATGCACATGCATGATTTCAATGGACGCAGGCCTGATATAGTGCCACAATCACAGAGGAAGAATGTACAGTACCAGCCGAATATCAATCACATTTCTAAAAATAACACCCCTGCAGCCCTGCTTCCCTCTGCTCTATCCCCTTCTCCCTTTCTATAACAGCAGCTTCTCCTGATGTATGCTCCATAAAGCACAGCCCTCAGAGGGGTACCGGAATGTACCAAGGCAAGGTCAAGAACAAGAAAGAGGGGTGTCTTTTGCAAACAATGCCAAAAGTAAAGCTTTCTGTGAACAAAAAGAAACGAGGCTAAAAGATCTGATAGCGGCACAGGATGCTCGCCTGCATGGGGAACGGTAACCCAGAACTGCACATCCAGGTGTTTATCTACGCTGGCAATCATATCAGGTGGCAACACACATTGGACTTGTGTTCATGACTGTAACACTTTGTCCTTTGTTTCTTTTTAAACAACTACAACTCAAACATCTGAGCCAACACAACAAAGCCCAAAGGTCTGTGTGCAAAGGTGTGTTCAACAGACTGAACTGAACTTGAGTGGAGCCAGGGTTGGGGTTAGTACACAAACTATGACACTCTACTGTGATTCAACATTAATCCTTGCACTCACTCACACTGGATTGTTATTGACATGCACCTCCCACAACCACACAGAGACACACACATGCTGACCGATATTCAACAGTTTAACAGTTGCCCAGAGCTCAAATGAAGCCACAACACCAAGCGTAACCACATGTTCTCCTACTCCTACATTTCACATTTCTGCTATGTGAGCTCTGCGTGTGTGTGCGTGTGTGTGCGTGCACAGATGAGCTTCATGCTTGAATGTGCAGTACAGTCTGCAGACACACACACTGCAGCAGGTCTGGCCAAGACAGGCTTGTCCAGAACAATGACACAGACGACACATATAAATCAACAAATGCAGAAAGACACCGAATAGGAAAGAATGACACACATAACCGTTTTTTTGTGCGTGTGTGTGTGTGTGTGCAGTGCATGCAGTACATTTCCACGAGCCATGAGCAACAAAGCACATCAAGTTGCTCGTCAGTGCTTCTTTTTTTTTTTACCTGTTTTGTCTTCCTTCTCTTTGGTCCTCACACCCCTCTGCTCCCTGTTTCCTCCCTTTCACTCCTCACCACCTTGTCTCGCCCGATCCTCTCCTCTGTCTCCTTTCTTCCCCTCTCCTCCTCTTCCTGTTTCCACTCCACTCTCTGATGCTGGGGCTCTCATACCAGACTGATCCATGTGCAGAGGTTGGTGGGGGTGGGTCTGCAGGCTGCCAATCACCAGACACGGACCAATGAGGGGGGAGAACCTCTTATCGCTCTCTACATTTTGCTGTGAACAAGAGGAGGGAGGAGGAGGGGAGAACTAGCAAACAGAGGCATGGAGGGGCTTTAATACTCTGTGTGTGTGTTGGAACACTGCCAGTACAGTAGAGGAGGTTTTTAAAATCTCTCCACAGCTGTAAAAGATTCTCTCCGAGCTGTTTCAGTAGAGCTGCGCAACTGCAGCTGCAACACCTTCGCGTTAACGGTGCCCCTGCCTGTTTGCTACCAGTGTTTTATAATCCCCAGAAAACAATACATTAGTTCATTTGTAAAAAAAAATAAATAAATAAAAATAAAAGTCAAAACAGTCCGTGCATCGTGAAGTAAGCAACGCAATGCGTGGAGCAGAGTCAAACAGTGACAGACCGGCCGTGATCGCTGGCTAAGCTCAGATGTCAAGTGACAGGACGCGGAAGGGAGGAGGGGCCACGGCTACTGGTTCTGGAGGGAGGGTCCAAGCTTGGGCTCACAATGCAAAACCAACCCGTCGCTGCTCTGCTCGTTTTCACCCATCACCGGGCCAATAAAAGGCGGGCGACGCCGTGGGGCCCGCGGAGAACCAGCGAGAGGTCGAGGTGAGGCCGAGCCGAGCGAGAGAGCGAAATGGTGGCGTCGCTCTGCTCGCAGACTTTTTTTTTTTTTTTTTTTACCTCCGAAGCGCCTTAGCAACAGCCCCCGATCAGCTCAAACTCTACTGGTCAGTGCTCAAACCCATGTGGGTGTTTGAACCAATCAGCGGGCTTTGGTGCAGAACTAAGTGGAGAAGCTGTGGCTCGCTGCTAAAGTTCGCCCCCTGGTGGCTCGGTGACGCCATAGCAAGCAGCGCCTGTAGTTCACGCTGTAAACCTGGAAGATGCCCGTTCGGCCACTGCGCAGCTCTACTAGAGTATCCGCAGCCTTGTTAAGGTTGTTACGATGGATCTAATAAAGGAGAGGACAAGCACTTTATTAGACAGTGTAATTATAGACTTTATGATACAGGAATAAAGCCACAAATGAGCCTACACTGCCCTCACACGACAGACACGTGTTACTGCACTGAGAGGTTCAGCACACACGCCATTTAAAAAAACAGCTTCAAATGTCATGTACAGCCATAGAATGGCTGAGGCAGGAGCATCGCTGTGAAAGTGTGTAAAGGAAACTTTTACTGCCTGCAAAGTACTGACTTCGATCAACTTCCTGAAAACCGGCCGTAGACATAAAGCACCGACTGCAGCAAAGCACCTCTCCACTAAAGACGAGGAAGCAGAGGGCAGCTTGGTTTGAATTAAAATTTAAATGAGTAAAACGCTGACAGTTGAAAAATGCCTGTAACTACATCATTAGCCTTAGCTACATAAGTTATGATTGTCATAACTCAAAATTAGATCAGAGAGGCGAGCTGGCCCCTCCATGAATTACAACACTCAGTCACTCAAATCCACTTAGTAGGACAGTGAAGGATTGTTGCTCCAGCTAAACTATTTCTATTTGCATAAGACGGACCTGAGCACTGGGTGGTATAGGACTAGCACCAGGAACCGCAGCGTCTTATGCAGCACATTTTATTTCCTCCACATTTATAACACAATTGAACCCTGCTCGTTTTTCTCAGCCATGCTGTCAGACTTTCCCCTGCGTCGACACCGCTCACCACGCTCCTACTGTACGCGTCCACCTGAGCTGATTTGAAATAGCATAAACAAACTTTTACAGTTTTCATGCACTGCCTGCAACAGATTCGTACATTAATAGAAAAATCTGGTATAAATACAGCTTTTATATGAAGTCTTATGTAAAAACAGTAGGTTTGAGCAATGTATTCACTCCACATTCTTTGTCTGTCTTTTGGTTACAATCTACTTGCTTTACATATCTGATCTGTGACATATTTAAATCGTAACTGCAAACATTGTCTGTCTCTGTGTTGTAGAGGAAGCCACAGTAGAAGATGCTGGGAAACCTTGTCAGCCACCTTTTATATTTGTTGTTTCCCTAAAATGTCAGCTTATACTCTTTCATTTTTTGAGGTGCCGAAAATGATTAAGTGTGGTCCGTGTAAACCTTTAGATTTTAAAACTAAAAGCTTTCAGTGTACATTAAACACCCCCCCAGTAAATTAGCTTTGCTGTTCTATTACATCTTGATGGAGCCATGTGTGGTAAAGGGAAAGAAACTTTGAGAATGCTGCCTGGATGGTTATGTCACAAAACTTTGGGAACAGGAAGAGGGTTTCAAATAGATTAATTGCTCAGTAGACAGCAAACTGCCAAATATTTCAAGCTTCCATTTTGGCAGCACACTGAACCATTTGTTCTGCAATATTTCTACTTCACTACAAATTAAGTCTTGTCTTTGTTGTTTTTCTAATCAGCCCTTAAAACTAAAACTTAAAACTTATTTTGTGTTTTTTTTTCTTAATTTTTTTATATCTCATTCATGTTCACAACTGTTTCACACACATTTCTTGCACTTTAACTGCACTTGATTGCTAAAGAAATGCAAGCGCACTCTCACTACGTTGGAGATAAACCTTGAAGCTTTATCTCTGCCGTAGCCAGTGGCTCATCCACCATTCAAACTAAGTAGCCTAGTACTTCAGACCTGCACTGGTTACTGAAGGCCTTTTGTTACTCAAAGAGACAGATTACACAGTTTTGCATTTTGCAATTACATTAGCACGCTTTGAAAATCGTATTTCAATAACCCCTGTTTCACATGGAAGAACACAGAACCCAATGTGAGCAAATTCACTATAGCTAAGAAATGTGACTCTACACACAAAATAATATGTTAACATCTGGCGAGGAAAAGGAGCTTTCAAGACTTCTTAAAATGTACTCTGGCAGGTATATTTAGAGAAGAAAAATGAAACATTTGCAAAGGTAGGGGCTGCTAAGTGTTAAGAACAGGCTCTGTGTTTATTGCAGAATTACTAAAGTAAATATGTAGAATAGGAATGTGGTAAAACAATACCTATACCGTAAAGGACTGTCTGTCTAAGAGCTGGTGATGCACTATTTGAACAGGTGGGCATTTATTGCCCCATCAATATGATATACAGTTTTAGCCTCTATCCAAAAGGTTAAACTGTAATATATATATATATATATATATATATATTGTTTCAGAACTGTGGTTTAGCAGGACAGTCACAACCCCAGTTAGCGTGTTCAGAAGCGCTTTGGCCGTACTCTTTGCTTTGCATATCTGATGTGACATATTTAAAGTGTAACTGCAAACATTGTCTGTCTCAGTGTTGTAGATGAAGCCACAATAGTAGACGCGAAGAGAAGACGCTGTGACAATGAACGCGCTAAAGTGGTTCGTATTTGCTCTTTTAACCGTCTTTCTTTTGCCTCTAATATCAGCAACTGTTGTCCAAGACTTTAATCATGTAGAGAGATGCAAGGACTCCCTGTATATGGGGACACCACCAAGAGGGATCATTGAAAGCAAGCTGAAGAAAATCTGCCAACGCTATGCAGATAAACCTCGTTATGTGACGCTCTACGACCCTCGCAAGAGGATTCCAGTTTACTCAGCTTATACCTTCAAGAAAACTGAGGGAGACAGACGTGTGGATTACCCATGGATGTATGAGCCACAGGTCAGTAACTCAAATGATCTTTTAAGTTTGTTCTCAAAAAGGCCAAAGGGTACATTTATAGTCGCTTTTTCATCTATGGACATAAAAATAGGCCATGTTATATTGAAGAAGCAACAAGAGGCAAAGAGTCAGTGAACTCACAGTCTCACAGCCATGACAGTGGCTTGATATGGCTTCTAATCAGAAAACCCTAACTGCTTCTCTATGTCTACACAGCTGGCAGAAATCGATGGCAATGGCAACATGCTTCCCTTCCCCACTGGCTACCTGCACATGAAGTTTGAGGACAGCCAAGCGGTGCTGGATGACTACTCTGACGTGGTTCTCTACGAGAGAGGTCACCTCAATCCGGACCAGCACCAATCTACCCCACACGACCGCGCTGCCACCTACACCCTGACCAACGTGGTCCCACAGATACGGGAGTTCAACATCGGACCGTGGCGTGAGTATGAGGAGAGGATCCGGGTCCGCCTTAACAACTTCTGCCGTGGCACTGCCTTTATAGTCACTGGCGTTACCACCAGAGGCAACACGATCCGTCGCAACAACCAAGACCGCGTGGCCATTCCCGAAGATGTGTGGTCTGCCTACTGTTGCACTGACTATGACCGCAACGCACCCCACGACGTCCGCATTCGCTTTCCATCCCATGCAGCCTTGGCCAAAAACGCCAAAGAAAGCAACAGCGTTCACGAGATGCCAGTTCAAGAACTTGAGATCTTTCTGAAAAACAACATGGATGTTGACCAGAATCTTCAGATCTTTTATGACAACTGCATCTCTCCTTCACCGCTTCCTCTGTACCTACAACACACCATCTGAAAGCTCAGCCAGTTACACCTTCTGTGTGCATGTGGGGTTGTACTCTTACAAATAGCAGTGCTGAGTTATTACAATACATTTAAACTAAATTTAAACTAATATTGTATTTCTGCAGTGACAAAATCTGAAAAGCATGATTACTGTGAAACAAAAAGCAAAAGCAAGATCTCCTTTAATAAAGACAAAGGTCCTCTGTAGTTGAGTATTTCTCATCAATGATTTATGTTTTTTTTATTATTATAAATGTGTGGTTTGACTCGTATGTCAGTTTGTGTGGTCTCAGTTAGTCAACTCACTTCTACCGAACAACAGTAAAGCTGATCTTTACATTTCCTGCAGTGAGGCTGGTGCCTTTTCTACACACGTTAGCTGCACACTGCCATCTAGTGAGAGAAACAAGTGTTTACTGTGGAAACCAACAGCAGCAAGAGTATGATCATTTACATGGCTTGGTTTTAGTGGGAATAAATATGACGTGACAATGTCATATCATGTCTAAAAAGTGCATTAGCTCACAGTACAAATCTACTATATCGTAAATAATGACGATCAATAGCATGACAGCATCACAGGCAGCCGGTAAAATAGTCGTGGCTGTTGCCAGTGGTGTCCTCCAAAATATCTAAACACACCAAACCACAACGTGCGAAAAAAAACGAACGAAGCATTTAAGAATATCTTTTAATGATTTCCAATTCAGATACACAACATACAGTGTGTAATAGTCTCTGTTTGAAATAGAAATATTAACGTTAATTCTTTTAACCCCATCTGGTCACGTATGCTCACAGTATCTTGAGCATCAAGCAGGTTTCTGAAGTGAAACAGACAAACAGGTGCAAGCCTTCACGTTACCTTTCTGCTCTTAAATAGGCGATATCTGGTTTTTTTTTAATGCCTTTTTTTTTTTAGATTTTCTGCTCATGTTAGCCAACATCAAAACTGCAGTGTAAACATGGTGAGTGTGCTTCCGTTGTCTGTTAGCTGTCAAACCCTTTTAAAAATAACTAATAATAACCATTTAAATTGTCTTCTTGGAATGTGGGCAATTCAAAGAGCTGGATCATATATGTAATTAAAACAATGTGCAGATAAGACAACAACCATCATAATTAGTCTGAAATACAAGACCAGAAGCTCCTGTTACAGGTTATACTGTATGACAATGGTCAAGACAATGCAGACAACATGAAGTTACCTTCCTGGTTTGGCGGTGGTGAAACATTTGAAACATCTACCCTGTGTCTTATTCTCAGCCCGATCTCTCAAATAATGCCTATATTTATCATCATGCACTGCTGATGTTCTTTGGTTTTTTTTATTTATTTTTTGTTAACTAATAAAATGATTAATTTCACCTAAAACCTGTCTTTGTTGAATGTTGGGTTATTTCCAGGTGTGCTTTAGCAGCACATATAGTGCATGATTAGTCTGCTCTAACCTGAGATGTACGTCTTTCCTTTCGTGTCTGTGTTGACCCCCGTTTTGTGACCCACGGCCGATTGGAATTTGCTTTTGAGATCTAGGCAATAAAGGAACATAAAACCTACGCATGTCAGCAAAAATCATGTACGTCATCTAAACTTGCACCTGTTGTCACAAAAGAAAATATTCGGCCAACCACTCAAATCAAACGACAAACATAATATTTACAAATTTCCAGTTGTTCTCTTACATTTAAAAAATGTACAGTTTGTTTCAGGTGGTGGTTTTGTTCTTTTTGTCCTCGCAGCTCGCTCCAGTCCAGTGTTACAGAGGGCAGTCTGGCTCCAGAATGTCGTTCTCCTAAGCAGACAGGACGCAGGGACATTACAAGTTGGGGGGAATTAATCCTTGCCTTGCTTATATGGTATATGCTGAATTTGTTATGTCTGTCACTTCAGGTCGGGTTTCAGAACGCGTCCTCTGTGCCACGGGAGATGACACTGAACTGACGAGTTATTTCATCGTCGTCTGTCGGCATCTGTCCAGTGTTGTTCTTGTGTTTTTTTTTTCTTCAGAACTGTCCCGTGCAACCCGTCTGTATTTAATTGTGCGAAAGATGTGAAGCGCGCATACAAGGCTCTCTCACCTTTTGACCGACTAATAATTATATGTCATCCTTCCACCCACCTCGCAGAAGGGAGACTCATGAAACAACAAAAGAGCAGACGAAAAGATAACTGTCAGGCAGTCTTCAAACACTTGAAGCATGTAGTTAATGTCAAAACCTTTTTTAGACTACTTATGTAGTTTTCCTTTTTTGTAAATTAAAAAAAGTATCTATCAGCTATCTTCAGGTGACACTGAGACACTGACACTGACTGTGCAAACTTGACAGTTGCCAGAAAAAAAAACAGTAGGGGAGACAAAAAGAAGCTTTCTTCAGTCTTTCAAGGAGTTTTGCAGCACAGCCTCAGTGTTAAGTAATGAAAAAAAAAATAAAGAGGAAATATTTACTCTCTTTGTTATAATCATAGTTTTACACAATATTCATCTCTTTAATACCTTTTGAAGTACCACAAAGTGCAGCCGATATTAAAATAGAAAATGAAAAAGACTTTTAAAATAAAAGAAACAATGAAGAACAAGGCAAAATATTAAAATGACACACAAACCTCTCTTTCTATGCTCCTTTAAATAAAAAAAACCCCAAACACATCATGCAAACATCCCAGACAAGGTGGGATAAAATTCTTTTTTTAAATGATGATAAATTGAATATGACGCCCCTTTAAAAAAAGAGACCAGCCACAGTGCAACATTGAGTGTAATAATAATAAAAAAAAAGAGGTGCATGGGTAAAAAAAGAAAGATGTAGGGGTTGGCACTTCTTATGATGGTAATTCCTTTTGTAAGATACAGTCAGGATAGACCTCTCCAGGTGGTTCACTGGACGCCAGTGAAAGAGGAACTTTATCACAGTACTTGGCACCAAGAATGCTGGTAAAAACGAGATATCAGAATATCTTTTTTTTTCATTCATATCCTTACAATTTATTAATAATACATCATTTACATTTGTGTATTTGTATAAAAGACTCTAGAAGGAAAAAAGAGTCTAGCAGTGATTGTGAGAAAGAAGAAGGAAATGGAGATGGAAACAGATTATGTCAGTGGTTTTAATACAAAGAGTCACAAGAGCAGATGCAGACAGAGAAAGAGTGCGAGGAAGCGAAAAGAGAGAAGCAGTTAAATGAACTGAGACTAGGATACAGACACAGAGATGCCGAATGGGAAACAAATAAAGTAATGGACATGATTAGAGCCTGTGCGGAGGAGATGCAGTGAGTTCTAATGGGCAGCCTGGATTCCAGGTTGCATCCCACAGACTTGGTTATGATTCAGTTACTTCCTGTACTGCCCATCACTTAAAGCCCCAATCTGGAAACGTTTTCTGAGTAAACAGATCCCTAAAAACAGCGAACTGCCATTTACTGTATGCCGCAATTACCGCTGCACACAAGACGCAGACACCTTTTTCTTTTTAATATGTCTTAAACGCAACGGACGCTTATTAACACATGCTGAGACGTCGCTGTCGTACAGTACGGTCCATCCTTTCAGTCCAAGCTCTGCCAATACATGTCAGACTGAACGAAACTCTCCAAAATGTGAACACAGAGACAGCTGTTTGGACAGAATGCTCAGCACAGGGAGACAAACTTTCCTTCCAGATTGGGCCTTTAAAGCTGCAATTTGTAAGGTAGAAAAAAAAAAAAATCCCACTTTTATGACAGACAGCTTGTGGAGGCATATGCTGCTTACTACTGTAATATCTTTTCACTAAATTAAAGAGAATGAAAACTCGTATTTAACGCTCAGCATAGTTTTACACTGACATAACAATACATGTGCAAAACAACCAAGCTACACATACTCTAGGATGCGTTGACTGATTGTAATTAGCTCGATACCACTTCGAGAGAGAGCTATAAGCTTAAAAGCTTCACTTTTGGTGGCTCACCTGAGCGCCAGATATTAACAGAGCGCTAATGGGAATGTACTGTACCCACGATGACAAGCTTTTGGCAAAACAGCTTTTGATGTTAAATCAGTCCCCCCTCAGTGTCTCATTACATTGTAGAGGTTTTACCGCTACAAATCTTACAAATTGCAGCTTTATTTAAGGGCTTAATGAGAGGTGATAGAGACATAGTAAAGAAGGAGGGTGGCGGCGGTGAGAGTAAAGTTTGTATGAAGCAGTTTGTGTGGTGCATCTCTGTCCACCCAGAGTGGGGCGGCAGAGGTTGTGTCTTGTCCTATACACGGGTGGTGGAGTGTTGGTGTGGCAGGGCATTGTTGCTGTGGCTGGGGACAGGTGTGGTGGAGGGAACTGGGACAGGGGGGTAAGTGTTGAAGGGGTGAAGGGGCTGCATGCTGCTGATGGTGCTGGGGATCATGGTGATGGTGTTGGCTGTCATCAGTGGTACGTCCTCCGGCGCGCGCCGCAGGGCCAGCGTGTAGTCAGGTGGGCACACGGGAGGTCGCAGAGGCTCCAGTTCGCCGTGGACTCGGGAGGGTAACGGCGTACCGTGTTCTAGCTCCACCCGTTGCTGCTTCATCTGCAGCGACATTAGCTCCTCCTCCTGGCTCAGAGCCAGGTCGTTGTGCGGCGGGGCCCCTACGACTCCCATGCTAACCCCCGTGCCCATCGGGCCTCGGTGCGGGGAGAGTCGGCGGTGGCGTCTCTGCATGAGTTCGTGACGCTTATCCCGTTTGTAGTAGAGTGCAGCAAATGCCAGCACATTCAGGAAGAGAAGCGAGGCACCCACAGCCACCGTCACACTCAGCTCAGTGGAGTAGTCCCTAGTCTCGCTGGGAAAAGGAGGATAGCGGGGTTTCTCTGAACCATCTGGCTCGGGATCGGGAGGATAGGTGGAGATTACAGGATGTCGCGTGGAGCGGGTTCCTGGGCTGTGAGAACCCTTACCACGGTTGGTTCCTCGGGGCGGTAGTCGAGTTGTCAGGGTGTTAATGATTGACTCGTGGAGACTATGTAGATGTGGCACCAGCTCCAGCCAGAAGGCCACCTTGTTAGCCCGGTAGTTGTCCCTGACACGGGGCTTCAGGCCAATATGCAAGTACTGCTTGTCTTTGGAGCTGAACTTGGTCCAGATGACCTCTTCAAAGCGGTTGGGTTTGGTGTGAATGAATGTGGTGTCCTGAGGAACTGGTAGGTTGGGATCCCTGAAGGAGGGAAATAAAAAAATCTAAACGTATTAGTCCTAAGGATAACAAGGTATTAACTAGGCATCATCACTGCAGTAATTCCAAACAGTACACGAGCAGAAATGTGCAGCAGGGGTTAGAACCGTTAGACCAAGTAGTAAAGTTTGCATCTTACTAACCCGGTCTTGGCAAAGTTGGTCCAGTATGTCATGACCACGGCGCTGAGCATTACGTCGTTTTTGGAGAAGTTACAGGGAAACAGGTCAGTGGCTCCCACCATGGGAATCCCAAACACGTAGGGAATCTCATCTCCATGTGCCGCATCTGCCCAGTCTGGCCTCGCCTCGGTCTGACAGTGGTGGTGAAAGGTATAGAAGTAGACGGGCGACTGAAACTCAGCGTGCAGCTTGGCAGTGGCGACGGCTGGGGCGACCCACTGATGGTCCGTGAACAGGGCCAGGAGAGTCTTCCGCCGCATGTCGCTGTTGTCCCTGTCAGCCCAGTCTGTGTACATGAACTTTATGGTCTCCCTTAGGATATCTTTAACTTGGAAGAAACAGAAATCAATGTGAGTATATACTGGTTATCTGCATGGATGCACGACATGACATCAAAGGATTTAAGGTGAAATGTGTTAAACATGTCAACGTCATGGTGGCGTGTTTTTAGGTTTTGACACTTCTATGTACTGTTCAGTATTGATGTATTATCCAATAACATCACAACAGTGCCACTGCACAGGTTTATAAACATTATTTACACTGTTTGTCATTCTATGCCCCATTAACCATCACTTTACAACTGTGATTTAACTGAAATCAATGCAGAAAAATGCAGAGACAAACCACAGAGTTAAAGGAAGCCAACCTCCTTCTAAAATAGACATTTTCAATTAATCAAAACTTGAAAAACGTGTTTGTGGTGTAGATCTATTGTCATGAAAATGTTCCTGGGATTAACTGTGAGACAAATTGGGGGAGGATCTGACCATCAGGGTATCCATACAGATTGTCCACAAAGTTTGAGATAGTGTAGTCGAACGAGGCTGCTGATATTCCATCTTCTCCCTCACTGTCATCCACAAACTTCAGGCCCTCTCCCTGGTTGACGCCCAGCAATATGTCATAGTTGAGGAACTCGCCCTGGTGTCACGACAAACACACACACACACACACAGCATGACATGACAGAACAGAATGCAACAGCAATTAACCCTAATTAGTAGCTGCAGCTGAGCAGAGCAAGTAAATGACTAACAGGGAAAAACACAATCCCTCTGACCTGCTGCATGAGGATCTCTGGGTCGTCCGGCACCACGTCACCGTCCACTACAGGCCCAAAGGCGATGTGGTAGCGTGCGGGCTGGATGTCCTGGTCCACCAGCTCCCTGAAACTCTTCCTCCGCAGGCAGTCCACCAACTCGGCCATGTCCCCGTGAGTGCAGCCGACCTTCTTTGCCAGGATCTTGGTGTACATCATCGGCCTGTAATTGACAGACCAGCTGGAAATGGCCGATCCACTCTGAGCGATGGCCCTCTGGAACAGACCTGCACAGACCGGGATCACACACTGCAGATGTAACTCCAGCCGAAGTCACACAATCACTTATCCTCTCCCAAGTTAGCTCTGTTGTCCTCTGCATGACACACTTTTGCAAGCAGCTGATTGGGCCTTCAAGGCCTTACTGTGTGAGTGCTTTTAATAATGCATATAACGGTGCAAGAGAAAGCAAAATGAAGCAGCTACTGTAGCCTCCCGCTTTTTCATAACCAGAGAAAATCTTTACGCACATCATGGTGGGAAAACGAAGAGCTTCCATTACATACAACAAGAGATAGGAGCAAAAAAAAAAACAAACGACGACCATGTCGGATAAAACCAGAAAGACAGAGAAGCGTCGGCGAGAGAAAGCAAACTGCTCGCACTGTTGCACCGCTGCACTGTTATGTAAAGAGGCTTGCTGTCCCTCTGTTTTATCTGCAGATTCTGTCATTAATAATTAAGCCCCCCCCCATATTCTCCATGTGCCCCACCCCCACCCGTCTCCCTGTGAAATCAATTAAGAAGCCTCTCAGCTGCGGCTCAGCTCTACTGCTCATCTCTTCTCTGCACACACATCCACACGCAGCACCTTTAAAAACTCTTCATCCTCCAACTTTTTCTGCACTTTGTGGCGATACAGCCTGCTTTCAAAATGGAGCAGAGGAGGATTTTGCCATGAATTTTTGCTGAACAACCCCTAATAATAATAATAATGTCAAATTGAAGTGAGATGTTTTTACATAGCACCAACTGGAAACAGGTAAAAAGCTATAACATATGCATGATGTGGAAAATATGCAATACAGCTAATGTCTGCAGGCAACTTACTATGAACTGTGCCAACACTACCCAATTACTGAAACGCCTTCTCTTGAATGTTTTCTGATTCGTGATCCGCATGAAGGTACGATTATGAGACTGTCCTTCACGCAGCACAGATCAGGGGTTTGTATTTAATCCGTCAATCTGCCAGTGCAAAGGTGAACAGTACAGTAATAACACGAGCTGAATTCTTGGTAGCGTATAAGCGCCATTCACCTTCCGGGCTCCACCAACCAAGAGCACGGGATTAGTGGTGAAGCATCTGGTGAGTATTTGAGAGATCTGCTGTTCAAGAATGAACTAAAACTAAACAGGTTGTCTAAGCTGCTGCAATGACATATTTGTATTGTTTGCTGATATTTTTAAGTCAACATTGCAAAATTACTTTGAGAAGCAAACTACAGGTCTCCCACCCATCAAACAGAGTCAACACACGGCATCATGTGTGACTTCTCATGTCGTGTAGTATTGTACATCTATATACAGTATCTTCATTTTACTAGGAGAAGAGATGGGGTCAGGGCTGACAGACTACATTTCATAGTTGCTTGGGAACTATTTGCATATACGACAGCAGTTGATTTTGTTTTCATGTAAAGAATCGGAGGAAGTGTTTTGAACAAATCAGACGCATTCTGCAGCAGCCGAGCCCGTGACATGTGAATGTCAATGAAACACGAACAGTGTAATCAAGTACTGAAAGGCCCAGACTACAAGAAAGGCACCGCTTTGATTGATGTGGACTTTGATTTTAAAACACCGGCCTCCTCTGTGTTTTAGGTGCAGTTGTCCGTCCTCACTCAGATGTACATTGTTATATATATACACATGCATTCGACTGCCTTGTTGAGAAAGGATTAGTTTTATTGGAGAAGGACAATTGAGTCAGTGCAGTTCAGGCATGTTTGCCTCATGACATTTGGGATTATCACTTGTGTCCCAAGATGAGTGACAGCTTTATGACAACTACTGCAGTATTTACCATCTGTCAACTCTAGCCTCCAGAATAACAACCTGGTTTCGTTCAAAGTAATGTCTTTGTAGTTTTTTAATGAAAACATCCTATATTACTGGAAATACTAAGTGTTCAGACACTGTCCAGGCATTAATGATCCCTTCTGAGCAGGGTGTGTGATAGAGAAAGTGGCAATGACAGATAAAGAACCTCACCCTCTGAATGGTGGGAGAGAATGAGAAGGTTCACACAGGCAGCTCCGGCTCCTGAGCCAAAGATGGTGATTCTCTCCGGGTCTCCTCCAAAGTGGCCAATGTTTTCATTGAGCCAGCGCAGGGCCTGGATCTGATCCAACAAGCCATAGTTGCCCTTAGCAGACTGATCCCCTGTGCTTAGGAACCCTGCAGGGTGAATGAGAATAAAAAAGCAAAACGATATCATCTGTACACATGCAAACAGCGAAGCAGGGCATAGGAGAATGTGATTCTCCATGTCTTTTAAATATCCCACATAAACAGAAGATGGCATCCTGTCATTGTCAGGAACTTCTCAGCCTCCAACTCGAGTCTGAGGAGATTTCACACACATCGCTTGCCAAATTACTCATTTTTAATACCCACGCTAGAAATACAGCGCAGTTAAGGGAACTTGTCAGTAGAAAGAGGAGGGGAGCAACAGAAGGCATGTTTCACCTACTTCCAGGACACACATTCACACAGTAGGTGCACACCCACAACAAGATAAAATAAACTGAACAAAATGTCACACACACATGGACACACACACAATGTTTTTTCCCACTGAGAGTGAATTACAGAACATTAAGAGATACGATAGAAACAAACAAGGCTTCATGCTTTAGGTGACTTCAAAAGGTCTCCTGAATGTGTTTCCTCCAGCTCCAGATGTGATGGGAAACATCTGTGAGTTGTCATTTTTAGTTCACAAATACTTCTCATTGTGTTTAAGTCTGGGTTTTTGTTTGACTACCCAAGGACATTGTCCCGAGTTGTCTATACACGTCTTCAACAGACACTTTGTTTTACTGTGTTTCATCCTTCATGATCATTGTCATATCACTGGTTAACTGTCACACCAGTCCCAGGTCAAGACTGTGTCTTTAAATACTAAAGTCTCAAGTGGACCATGGGATCAGTCTTCCTACATTACCATAAAAACACTTAGATTAGGTGCTACTGAAACGTTATCCATCTGCCAGGTTCTCTTTCTGGTTCTCGTGCCTCAAAATGACTTTCAGTTCCAAGGTCTTTCTCATCTTCTCGTTTAGGAGACTACTTCAAACTCCATTTGACAATTAGTCACTTCTCCTGGTGGCTTTTAGAAATGGTTTTAATGCAGATCTTTGTCACGATGAGCGTCCATGACGTCACAATACAGTGTGTTAGCGTGGAAGTGGACCTGTAGTCCTTAGGTTCACCCGTTGATTTTCTCTCCTTACAGTAGGTCAAACAAAAAAAAAACAACGACAAAGGAAATGGTCTAAATATATTCTGTTGGACATTGTAACACTTTCCTGCTTTCTTGCTCCACAACAGTGAAAATTATGAGTCAGGAAGAAGCAAGTCTAACTTTGTTACCCTGTGAAAAAGACTTGCATTAACGCAAAATCATCCGTTGCCAAACGCTACAGAATACTAACGCTAAATATCTAAACCCGGCTTCAGAACATCACTCCCTCTCTTCAACACACAGGGAGACTAAGGATTGGACGATTTGCATACTAAAGAGAGACTGTCCCTCTTCCTGACCCACTATCCATCCACTCCGAAGCTTCTGGCTGCCAGGCATGACCACACAATTACAGCAGCGGCTTCCCCAAGTTCACCTGGAACCCTGAACGACTACCGCATCTATTAACGGCTACTGTGGCTTTAATAAGTGGAGCAGATATGTTTAGCATGTTTCCCTGCATAAGTCTGTACGTTCTAAAGGTCTAAGGGAAGTGAGACAGTATAACAGAGCACATAAACACAGGCAGATGGTGGGAGAGGACAGTCAGCAGGTTTTCTAGAATGCACAACAATTAAGTTTTATTGTTGATGATTATAATGCGGGTGACAGTGATGATGATGCTAAAAGCAGTAGTGATGATGGTGGTGATGATAACCTGCCAAACTGACCTTTGCTGTGCTGGCACTGCAGTCAACAGCCTTTTAAGCCTGGAGAGTTTTTGGTTGGTTACCCTGACTTAATTGTGATTCCTATTACGTGTCAGGGTCTTATTATATTGGTATAATTTAGACTAAAAGAAGATCAATGTGTTTTCTATGGAACTGTGTGACTAAATAAATGGAGTAAATATGGGTTTATGACTTTTTGCAAATCTTTGCATTCTGTTTTTAGTTTAGCATCTCAACTTTTATGAAATGGTGGTTGAGGTGATGTGCAGTACGGAGGTTTGCATGGAAATAGGTCTCGCAGTAACAGTTTTTTTTACCCTGGTAAACAACAAAGTGGCAAGAAATTCTGTCCAAAACTAAATCTAAAGGACAGTTTATATGATGTTTATAGGCTAATATGACATTCAGCTATATTAGGTTAGCATCTGTCAGACGTTCCTTTCTGAAATGAGAAAGAGAAACTTTACTGTCATATGTCTGACAATTGAAATGATGAAGTAGAAATACTACCTTAGGATTCCTGTAGTAGACAGTACATGAAATCTGTAATTTAGATGTACAGTATAAGTCCACATAATAGGAATAGGCATTAATAAGTGCGGGGTGAAGTAGGATATCTAGGCCATGGGTTTACAGGGTTTCTCTGTCTTATGCATGAAGTCTTGGCTCTTGGCAAAACCAGGCCGTTCTCTCATTTCCAGGAAATCTATGTTCTTGGCATGCATGGTCACTTGGGGAACACATCTGGAGTGAATTTCCTTTCAGATAGACAAAGTCATTAATTCAGCTGAGTTTGACCACATTTGGGTGAAACATTCGCCCCCCCATTGATAGGTTGAAGGTTTAAAACCCTATCGCCTGCCTAAGAGATAATTCGCTTCTGTGGTCAGGCCCGGAGCTTCCCCGCACGCCAGCGAGCTTTATCCGTGCAGGGAGGAAGAAGGTGACTTCGTATATCTGCCTCTTGCATATTCTTTACCCCACTACTGAGAATAAATTCATTTGAACTCTCTCTAGTTGGGATATCTCTGACAATGACATTCCCCTTAGTAATAAAGCTCTAGTGTGCATGTCTGCAGTGTGTAGTCGTATTATCCATAGATGATCCCAGGAATGGACTGGCTCTTAGCCTGATGCGACTCTGACCTGTTAACATATCAGCACTGACCCATGCCTCTTATCAAAAGCATATGCATGTGGAAGTGTCTGCTCCGTGGCTGCCCAGCCGAGTGTTGAGCTGCCTGCCACTGTTGCCTGGCAACTGTCCAACGCTTCAGGCAAAATGATATAGACAGACATCCACAAAAGCGCCTGCATATACCCATTCAAATACGTCCACATTTAAGCTGCTTGCACGCGCACGCGAACACAAAATATGAAGTGAGTGGAAACTAGGAGCCAGCTCAAGCCACTGCCTCCTGATGCTCCCTCTGCAAGGACAACATTAAGAGAAGACATTTGGTTTATCTCCCAGCACCGAAGATGAGTCAAACGAGTTCCCTCTCCTCCTCTTTCTCTTTGACTAAGTTTTCTTTCTCACCCACCCCCATCTGCTGAGTTGAGCTTCCTACTGACTTTAGCGCTGAGAACAGCAGTTTATGAGGCTGAACTCATGCATATTCAACACTTGCTTTAGGTAACGGCCAAGGAACTGTGGGGAGAGTCATCAACCTCTAAGTAAAGACACGGCCTGGAGATGGGGAAATGAGTGACTGAAAGACAACATGACAGTAGTGAGCCACCAGTGGAGGGAAATTTAAAACTGAAATGCTTCCAGAGTTTTCCACACGTAGCGTTATATATGTATTTTATCCGGTCAGCCGTCTGGTGTTAACTACTACTGTGCCACAGGAGCTGAACCGAATGACTTCACTGGGCCACTGAACACAATTTTGAGAAGAAAGCAGAAGAAGAAATAACTAGAGGAGAAGGATGGTGGGCGGCAGATAGACAGGTATTAAAGAGAATATTGCTCAAAGCTACTGTCAGATCCTAAATGATAAGAGAGGTGAAAGAATATATGGAGGACACGCTGTATTATATAATTTCGCTATGACGTCACACAAGACAAGATGAGAGCTGTCAAAAAGGGAAGATTTTGTCTTATCCACAGTAAAGGTGACTGAAGAGAAGGAAAACAAGCTGTGCTGTATCCAGTTAATCACTGATTCGTCAAGCGATAAAAGTACAACTAAAAGAATGATGAATAACTTCTGTATAGTCAATACAGAAGAATCTGCTTTGTTTATGTGAATAAATGGATTGGAAGACGGACGCTTTGTGCAAATCTTACCATGGTTTAATATAACTTAATTTCCAATTATAAAGTCAGTGTTAGAGCACACATTCAGTGGCCTTGTGGATTCTACAGTAGATATTCCACTTAATGCCTCAATGGGGCTTTTTGGAGGCACAAGGACAAATGAACACTTGCGCATGTGGTTTTAATATTGTGGCTCATACAAGCACATTTATCTGCTTGTTCTCATTCCTTATTGCCATTAGAATTTCAATCTGCTGGCACTTGTGTATGTCAAACACACCCAGGATTAATGTGCTTCAACACACCACCCACAGGCTTCCAATGTCATTCCTTTCATTACTTTACTTTACTGCATGTTGCTCAGTTTTTATTCTCGCAGGTCCATTCAAATGCACCAAGCTGTACAATAAAAGAACGCGCAAAGCTTCAAATGTCACACGGACACAAAGTCTTTCTGAAGCTGAACGTTTCGGTTGAAAAACAACTGGTCATTACTGAAATCACAGCCGGAAACAATTAGAAACTGATCAATTTAAATTAATTAAAAGCCTTCAAACAGAACCTTGTTTACAGAGACTGTACATTTTAATCATACAGCAAATGAGTCCTAATTAGAGTAGCACTACACCCTAAATTATATTTTGAATTTAAAAAAATATATTGTGCATAAAAATTGCTTCTTTGGATGAAATGTTTGGGTCACTTTGAATTTCCCTGTGTCTCTTAGCATTGGATTGGATCGTGTAGGCAACATTAACCTGCTTCTTTAATTAACTAGGCTTGTTGTACTTACAAATAGTATGAGTGGAAAATCAAATCACTGCCTTAAACACTGGATTCTCAACAAGCTAAGCCTCGAGGATGGTTTATAAATCTCTGGAAGTCAATAAAGTCATTGTCTGCCTCAGACAGCTGTGCCCTAAACCTCTCAGGGAAATTGTTTGTTAGCCTGCAGCTACAGATTCTTGCCATCAGGGCTGTTGATCGTTCAACAAGCTGGATCATTACAGTAAGTGAAATATAATCCAAAGACACCTGTTAGCAGCTAAAGAAGTGTACAGCATGTAGACATACATAGACGCCTAAAAATCACGATGATTCAAACCCTTTCAGACTCTTCTCTGCTTAATTCTAGGTGATCCACGCTTTTATTCTATCTGGGCTCGACTACTGTAACGCTTTTTACTCAGGAATTCTTCCTGTCGTCACTTTCTCTTCTACAGCTGAATATTGTTTGCTTTGAGGCCACTTCACAGGTCAGGCTCCTCACACACCCATAGGGCAGTCGCGTCCTCTGACCAGATGCAGTTGGAGGCTCTGAGGTTGAGTCTGAAGCTCAAAGATGACCACGCCCTCTGAGGAACAGTCTAACGCGCCATATTGGAGCGTTAAACAGTATTCAATTACTTAAAAAAAAAAGTTACAAATAAAAAATTAAAACTGCTGAACAGAAAAAAAAAAGATTTTAAAAATATGTTACGCGAAATGCAAAAGCAATGCGATAGGCAAAGCTCAGTGTCTTACTGCTGAGTTGGTGGTGGGAGGTACAGTATATTTCATTTGTATTTGGGGACAGCTGCCTTGTGAAAAGGCTGAAATTAATTGAAAATCTGTGCCTGCAAAAAATGTTTGTCACACTAAAAAACATGTTTTTGACAAAATTACACGATTTCAAACTGAGCTGATTCATGTATTTATGGAGAGAGTTTGATTTAACAGAGTCTCAGGTGGACATAAAATTCTACTGTTATAAGTAGCAATAGTGCCACAAATATTACTACAGTAGTAATACTAACACGAGCAGTATTTACTTTTGTAGAGTTATATTATATAATATTTTTGAAAATAGATAAATGTAGGGTGAGTTAAAATACATTGACAAATGTCAGTAAAAATTACTATCAGATCTAAATGAATATTCCTTTAAGACAAAATGTGAAGAGAAAAAATTTTGTTAGAAATAAGCTAAATGTATTTTGGCAAAAAGTCAAGTACAAAAGCGATGACGTTGGCTGAAATGTGGTAGAAAGTGAAGAGAAATGTTTCCAGAAGAAACATTTCATCTGTCTTCCTGAGGTGAAAAACATTCTGGCTTTCTCTGTCCGTGATGATGGGCCTTTCCCCAGAGTTCATTAATTAGTTAATTACTTAATTAGTCTGAACAGATGGCTGTACAGCACAAATAAGGAGGCTCCGTGGGTCTGGACCAGGAGGAAGGTAGGAGAACGTGAGCCGAGCGAGGACGTGAAATCTCAACTGTCACCAAAGTTTCGCCTCCTTCAACCATTTTGTTCCATGACGGGGCAGAAAGTAAATTAATAAGACAACTACACAAAATGATGCTTATGCGTCATAGTGGAATTAAAGCACATGTAGGGATGTTGTGGTCTCATTGCAGGACCATTTATTTGAATGAATACTTTGCATCACTGCAGATTTAAAAAAAAAAAAACAGTTAATGGTTTATTTTTAGCCTGTTCCCACCTCCCCCAACTGTTTCCCTTTCCCTCGCTGTCTCTCTGTGATTCTCCCTCACTCATCCGCCTCTATTCCCTGCTCTCTCTCTTCTTTGCTTTTTTCCTGACTCCCCATCCGTCTCTTAAAGGCGCAGGCATTGTATGAAATGAGGTTGGCATGTGTGAGCTCCTGTGTGTGTAAGTACAGCATAATGCTAAAGATCAGAATATAAAGCTATTAAAAAAACCCGACACGCTTGTGTTTCTGGCTTTGACTCAAACGCACAGTGTCAGAGACGAGCGCTATTAAACATTCAGATGGATTGTGCATTATTTATACATATATTTTACGAACGGCATGCAACCATGTAGCGTGCATTTACACTGTCAGTTGCACAAGAAGAAGGTATGACTATGCTACACAAACAAATAATAGCCTTAGTAACCTAACCTATTTAAAGCATCTGAGAGTGAGAGCATGCACACGTTCGCCCACCTACCAAAATGTTGAATTGAGGACACTGCGTCATCTCTCATAATCACCCAGCAGGATCTCTCTCCACCTATGTGCATGCAGTTTAATAATTGCATTTGGCGTTTTAGATGAATAAGCCCGCTGTGCAATGCACGGGCGCGCTTCTTCCACTGGCTTTGATGGGAATCACGGCCGCGTGAATCAAGGTCGGCCGTGTGAGGGAAGGAAGCGTTTGGACCGGTGGCACCGCGTTCAACAGGAGTGATCTGCACACAGCCTTACGCTCACGACTTGTCTGACAGCAGTGGGGAGATAAAACACGTAACAAGCAAAAATCCAGTAGAATAATGCTGCGGGTCCAGGCCCTCATTTCACTCATCTCTCAGTTTGTCCTTGTCCTTGTGTCTCTCCATTGGCACTGTCAATAACGCTCTGGATCATGTTACCCTCTGCTAATACTCGCTGCGACTCTTGGACAGCATCCTAAACTACTTCAATTTCTCTGTTTATCGTTATTCTGATATGTTGAAACAGGCGTGATGCAATAAACAAGATCTGATTACCCAACCTGGCAACCGCAACGGCTGACACAGAGAGCCTGTGTGCAAACACCTCCAAAAGATGCCGCTGACCATAAACGCCCGACTCCACCAATACCCAGCAGCACAAGGACCGGCTACGCACACATGTACCCACACACACACACACACACACGGTACAACCAGCTTTTGTGTACGTGGTCCTAGTTTCTGCTGGTGATTATTAACAAAGAACTTTGTCCGTCAGCTTTCGTGACAATAACAGAAAACTTTGTTAGTTAGTTTTACTGATTGTAACAGCAGCAGTTCGCTTTACAGTTTTGATTCACGTTCCTCTGAAGACACTTCTCCCGAAAAAAATAAAAGGCAGCGGGGCTCCACATAAAACTGGGGAAGGATGTCACTCAGCTTTGGCTTGAAGTCAAAAATTCTCTCTGAACTTCTCATACGCTGCTTCCTCCCCTTCATGAATGTAAGTTTGCTGTCTTTGTCCTGAGCTGCTTCTGCTTGCGTACTGATGTGCTCTCTGAGGTTCTGGTGCTGCTCTTTAATCTTGAGGACTCCTGTTTTCTCTTCGGTTTCTGGATCTAGATCACAGGAGGACGCTTTTTGAAATTACATCATGGCTCCTCTTGATTTTCTTTCCTGGAGAAGGAAGTTTGTGGAATGTTTTGCCTCCCTTTGAAATATTTGCTATGGAAATTTAAATTTATAAATTTATAATAGTGCCACTACAACATACATACAAGGCAGGTTGTGAAAGTAAAATACATAAATAAATGAATAAATGTGGATTTAATCAGATTCAAGGTCCTTGAGCTTGATTGGGTCGTTTCCCCACTATTTTAGATTGCACAGCACAGCCATGCTGGAAATAGCCAGAGTCAGCATAGCTGTAAATTAGACTATATCATGAGATACAGCAGGTTACAGTACAGCGGAGCCCAACCATGCATACAGGCATTTAGAGAAACTGTCCACAAATAAAAAGATATAAATAAAGATATAAAAAAAGAACTTTAACTAAGACGATAGATTTGTCAGACGTTTATGGTAAACAACAATACAATATGCCATTTTAATTATGGCACAACAACTGTACTTTATTATACTACAAGCATCCGATGCAAAGGGTCGTCAAAGTGAGATGCCCTTGCACAGCGTACTGTATATTTCGCACACCCAACTTACCGAGCACTCCGAGCCGATAGTTCATAGTGACGACGATGACGTTTCCATAGGCGGCGAGGACACTGCCATCAAACATGTTTCCTGAGCCCTCCATGTAGGAGCCTCCGTGGATGAACAGCATGACTGGCTTTTTACGGCGATCCCTGATATCTGTGCAACACCAACAGACAAAAACACACATTACACGCACGTCTAATCACACCTTGGTTCAATTCTCTACCACACGCTCATTTTGTGTTGCTGTTAAGCTGGCAGTAAGTGTCCACAATCAACAGGCTACCCAGTCTAATCTGACAGGGCCTGTAAGTCACATAAGGACAAATAAAAAATCATGCAGCAGTTTTTTTTATATTTTAATCTCCTACAATCAGTGATTCAGTGGAAAAAAGAAGATGAAGACACTAAGTATGAAACCTTGCAGTAGACTGCCTTTAAGTTTGAGGCCTGGGCTTATCCTCTATATCAGCGGTCACTAACAGGCGGACCGCGGTCCGGATCCGGACCCAGAAGCTGTCCCATACGGACCCGGAGCTACAGACCAAACGGAACGTTTTGATTCAGAATCTAGCGGAGCACTTTACTTTTAACCGGCGCGGCTATTGTGATCTTTACGGTAGTTATTTGGCGAAGGCCAAGTGAATGTGCGTTAACCACGTGACTTCACTTAGCCAATCGATTCTGTGGATCATATGCGCTAAATTCAACAGCACCTGCAGCTAAAAGAAAGTTCGAGGTTGCAAAGGAATTAACAAACAAATACGGTGATAACGTTTAGCTAGCGACAACAAAGGGAGAGACAGACGATAGAAGCTACAAAAGCTCAAAAACAGACACAAGGGTTGGATCAAACGGCCGCAGACAGACGATACCTCCCAGCACTAAGTCCTGTACGTGGGTTAAATATATGAGGGGAAGAAGATGAGCCTCCAAAACTGTTCAGTTGTTAGGATATGTTCAGGTTTTTTTTACCAGTTAAATTGGTTGAGACTTTTGTTTCAAGATGTAAAATAGTTTTTTTTTTATGCCTTTCCTTTATTTTTTCAAAGTTAAGCTCTTATTTGAACATTTGTGTTCTTGCTTATTTTGAAAATCAGCCCTGCTTTTATTTCATGAATTGGATAACATTGTAAATATATGTTCAGTTGGAGTTTCAGTTTGTCAAAAGGTTTTTGAATTGTACTGAATTAATTTGATTTGACAGTCAAGTACTGATTACATACAGGCTACTTAATAATATATCATTGCAAATAGTTAGACATTATAATCTTCTGGACCTTTGCTTCCAAAAAATGTGCGTAACCGGACCTCTTTAAATTTTTGTTGAATACCCCTGCTCTATATGATGCTCTGTTTCCCCTGCCCAGTGTGATGGTACCTTCCTGAGCTGTTATTCCCCTCCATGTGTGGAGCAAATGGTGCAGCCAGATCTGATGCCCTCTCTGTTATTGGTGTCTTTATGCCCATCAGTGTGTTGCTATGGTTCATTCTGTCAGCCTGCCCACCCCCCCCTTCAAAAGAAACGACCCCCCCTCTCACAGCATCTGTGGTATGGTCTGAATGTCTGTGGCTAAGGCTGAGAGCTGCCAGTGTAGTAGCCCAGTTAGGCTGAGCGTCTGCACTGTGCAGGGCCTGTGGATAATTTGTATGAAAGCCAGACCAAGTGGAAACATAAATAACAGCCGTAGCATCTGTTTACCCTGATGAGTTTCAGCTCTCAGAGATGGGGGAGACAGAGCGATAGGAGGAGAGAAAGGAAGATAAAGGAGGGGGAAGACCAAAAAGAGCCAAAAAGACTGAAACAGGGCAAGATGAAAGCATCACAGATGCCAAAATAAAAACACAAAAGTGAGGTTGAAAAATATGAAATGTAACAGAGCAGCGTGCATATAGTCAGGTACACTAATGAACACACAGGATTCATACAAACACAGACAGACACACACACACATACACAAACTCTTGCATAGGCAGCTGCAATGTTGAGTCGCTATGGTAACTGCTTCTTGCTAATAGAACTGCAGCAGCCATTCCATTGCACCGACTCACTGAATGCCTGTTGCCGTGGTAACAAATTCTACTCACGTATTTGCACACCCGTCTGCATCACCACCTGAATCTCAGGTTACACATGCGCTTGGGTGTGTCACCTACAAGCCACACGCGCGCGCACACACACAAGTGAATGCGGAGAGACGCCACATATGGCCTCGCGCACGCAGCCGCGTTCCACGGATCGCACGTATGACACCAGCAGACTGGCTAAAAATACACATTTTCAGCCGCGCTGCTCTTTTTGCTCCTCTCCTCTGGTGTATTCTGAAGCTCGGCTGATTTCCCAGAGGATATGTAAATAAGTTCAATTATCCCGGCATTACCAGGACAGTACAGAGGAGTGACATCAGCAGGCCGTCGTCAGCCACACTCGCAGCAACAGTCACACTGTATTTAAAAAAAACAACGACACATACAGCCATTTTAAAAGCCCGTGTATGGATTTATTTATTTATTTAATTACTGTGTTACTGCTGTGTTTACAAAAACATTGTCAGACAGGGATATTTCATAGATCTGTCAAGCAACCAGTGTCTAGTTTCTCAATGATTTGCTGCTGAAGGAATTGAAATCGTTGAAACAGGAAGCACATTGTTAATACAGTGACTAAACTCACTGGTGATCAACATGTCTGTCTGTCAGACCGTATTCAATGTATCTGCCATCTGGTTAGTGATGCAGATTTATAAATATTCCACCTGTCAATCAGATTTTCATTCACCGTATCTATAAAACCGCGTCTTAGTTCCACATGCAGCTTGATTTGTATCTTTATTCCCCTTGTCAACATTTCCTTTTTCAAATTGCATGTATAGTGCAGTCACCGTCTTCTTGTGTTTTTAACATAGTCTGTGAGCAATAAAGTCGTGAACTGAATTAAGTTTTACTCTTGGGGAATTGAGGCATTATCGTTCTATGAGTGATGAGTGTGCATCCATGTTTTCATTGTAAAAACAATCCAATGTGAGAAAAATATGAATAAATATTCATATTTAACAAGCTGAAGGGTTCTGATGATACAATTTGCAGTTTTCAAACTGCATAATTTCAGAGCAGTTTGGCTGAAGGGTTGTCCAGGTAAGACCTCTTCTTTGAACCCCTCATTCTGAATTATCTGTGGCACAGATGGATGGATTACTCTGGGGTTGGTTAGGTTTCTCCACCGCTCGCTTTTCCAGACACATGCATTGCCTCAAGAAAATATCTCTTCACATGAGGTGCTTGACTGTTTTGTTGTCTCTGCCAGCCGAGAAGCCGAACACAATCCACTCCCGGTGCAATATCTGAAAAGGGTTTCTAACCTTTGCTCCGCCGTGATTCCTGCGTTGTTCTGTGGCTGTACGCTCATGTCTGTGTGCTGGATTGCAGACAATCACTCTTCTTTCTTCTGTTTTGCTCTGCCTGGCCTTTGAACTGCGTGTGTCTTTTTTCCCCTCAGCCTTCTTTTCCTCATTCTCTGTGATCAGCCCTGGTTCCAGTTGTTTGTTTAGACACATTATTTTCGTGCTTTTGCTCAGCCCAGTCCTGTTTCTGACCTTTTTTTGCATTTCCAGGTACCTTTCTGTGAGGTTTTCTCTATCAGTAATCTGGTTTCCTTCCAGTCTTCTCTTCCAGATGACAGCGCTGGGGTAGGCTCCAGTACCCTGCGACCCTTTCGAGGTTAAATGACTCAGATGATGGATGGATAGATGGCTCTGTTTTTGTTGTTTTTAAATCTTTTTTTTACTGTAGCTACTTAACATCATCTCTGTGCTTTTCTTGGGTTCACAGGTTTTCTGTTTTCCTACTACCATCCAAAAACCGTGCAGTAAGGAGAACTGGTGGCTCTAAATGGTCTGTAGCTGTGAATAAGTGTGAGAATTTTTGATTGTGTCCATGTGAGGGACTGGAAAACTGTTCAAGGTGTATCTGGCCTCACAGTGACAGCTGGGATAGAGTCCAGCACCACCGCGACCCTTACAAGGACAAGTAGCGGACGGATGGATAAATCCTAAAAATGTAAAGCTAAACTAGAAATATTCGCTAAGTTTGATAAAGGAAAGAAGAACCGCAGAAGAAAATAATGAGAGATGGAAACTATTCATTTAGGTAAAAACGATAAAAAGCTCATGCATATCCACAATGCCTTAATGGCAGATGAGCAGGTAAAGGCCCTGATTTTGAATAAAAACGGTGAAGGCCTCCTCCTGGTGCAACTAGGTTCTCCCTTCCTCTTCTTCCTTTCTACCTACAGCAGCCTGAGCCCCCTCAGCTTCTCTCGGCCTCCCTCACACTCCCTCTCAATTCGTCTTCTCAATTCATTCATTGTCTTCTGAAAAATCTCCACTGAGTTGGACATAAAAGTTTTAAGCATGACTCAGCACTTAAATATAGTTTTGCGCTCAAACCCACATTCAGCACAGCTTCCTGTGAAACCAAGATGCTAAAAATAGTATTTATTCCCTGTGTTTGGGAATCTGTGTCCAATCCATATCTGAGCAATTAAGCGAGGAATTCAGCCATAACCTCAGCCCTCGTGATCCTGTCAAGATCTATCAGGTGTCAGCATAAATGTCAAGCTCTACTAGTCTCCTACCCATCCACCCTCTCACTGTCTCTTTCTTCACATCTCTCTCACTTTCCGAGCTCTATAAATGTCATTTCATCATGCACTTGTCTTCATTATGACTATTTCCCCCCCTTTCTTTCCCCCCCGTCTTTGCCCTCCCATGTGCTCTCACGGTGCTCAGCGTCTCTCTTTTTTTTCCCTCTCGTCTCTATTCTGTCGTTCTGCTCCTATCCTCGACGATCCCGCGTGAATCCTTCCGTCTGTTTTCGCCGTTACGAAACCACACAATTGGATTAGCTACATCTGTCTCTATTTAAAGCATAGAAATCAAAGATGCAAGGGAGAGAGAATTCAATACCCAAATAGCACAGAGCCCCAACGTAACCACCGTCCTCCCAGCCACCCACCTTCACAATACAGAACCGATAATTAGAGCATATGCTCTGAGGATATATGCACACGGACCCAGCGCCAGTATAGACACAAATAAAGATGCGTACATAATGCTATGTAATGTACAGTAAGCCTGGGCAAAGACATCAGTAAAAAAAACGGTGAAGTCACCCCTTTAAGACAGCAGTGAACTTCAAAGCACATAGCAATAGCAGAAATATGCAAACATCATCCACTTTGATAAAAAAAAGAAAGAATCTGTGAAAAGTGTGGGTGAAACGTAGAAGATAGCGATCGATCACGTAGCGTAGCCAGAACATCAGCATGAGGCTGCTCCACCGCACGGCAGTGGAGGAAACAAAGTAAATCAGGTCTCCGTGCGCTGAAGAACAAAAAATGTTGCCTGTAACTCTTCACTTTCTGCGTTTTGAGCTAAAATCGTGTCTGCGAGAAGAATTGACAAATTTGTTTCCTAATATAAACAGTTAACAAAGACCAATGTAATGTGCACATGGAGCGATGAGTGTAAGATGATCATTAGAACAGATACACACACAACATTCCCCGTGGAGGCTGAAAATTGGAGCACAAGGGAAAAGAAACATGCAATTAAAATACCTTCATCCCTCGGTCTGTTCAGCGTAGACTCGTCCTGTTTTTTTGTGAGCGGACCTAGGGGTCAGAGAAGCGGAGGGGAGGAAAGACAAAAGGCAAAAATCAAAAGGACTGCATCTGTAGAAAACCAAAAAGGCCTACAAGGCAAACACAGCCCAACTATGAGATGTTATGCTCTGTTGTGTATCTCGGCAGCTGATGCCAAAAGCGCTCACAAGGATTTCACAGCACACTGTATCCTGAAAGGGTAACCCCAAACCCGCCTGCTTTATTTGGGTGGAATCTAGTCACAGACTGTCTCGCAAATGACCCCAGAGGCCACTTATCCTCAACCCTTCTCCGATTCAGCCCTGAAATCAATCAGCAGAGCCAAGCCATCGCTCTTCGGTCAGAAAAGGCCAGGGGACGCCAAGATGCTGCTCATAAGCAAAAGCTTCAAAAGCTCTCTGGAAACTAGACTGGATAAAACGCAAAACATGCTTGAGCAGGATCAGGCACACGTTCGCGTGGCTACCCGTGTGCAACCGTTTTATCAAGCAGAAAGGTGATGTCCGACATACGCCGCCTGCAAAGGCATGTGACAGGATTCCCCTCGCCAAGGTCAAAGAGGAGCCACACATTAAGCTTTAATGGTACCTCCTGTTACCTGTCCCATAGGGCAGAGCCAGTAACCAGCATTTATCACAGTGACCAACCACCGTCTGTAAGTCTTAACTGATAAGGTCCCCGTGCATTTGTTGGGTTTTTTTTTTTGGCTTCCCATCAGCCCGTCGTTCTCAGTCACTGTCTACACGCTCAGCGCAGTCATTAAACACGCTCACGTTCGCACGGCCACGGCCCCGCGCACATTAAACGTCCGCGCGCCGCACAAAGCATGTTAACGGTGTCCTTATCATCTGTTGCCGTCCTCCTCGACCCACCCAGCAGCACACTGCCTGCTCTCCGCTTGGGAGGCGTCGCAGTCTCTCATTTTACCGAATACTCTGTGTTGGGTTGCCAAGGGGTTTATCACTCTGCCAGTGTGCTGCTGACATGTCTGTTTCCTATTGATGAAAGAGACTCGGAGCATCACCGCGCTCCACAATTACAAGAATGCATTTTCACTCATCTCTCTATGTGAATATGGTTTCCTGATGTAAAATGTTTATCTGGTGTCTAAATGGAAAAGGATCAATGCTGAGTGGATTTGCTGCATCCTCAGAGCACCACTATGCAGCCACCAGATCCAGACAGCACTTCCAGCCAGAGAGGGGCGATGATACAGCATTGGGTGCAGGGCTCCAGAGCAGACAGGTGGACAGGCCGGTAATGGATAGAAAGGCACATTAAGCCTCCATCTTGTCAACACTTTGCACTACTTTGCAGCACTTTCAAACCACACCTTGCCTTTTAATGGAGATTTGTCAAACTCTATTTGTTTTTTAATGCTTAATAGAGAACTAATCCGTATGTTAGTCCGTATGTGGAGCTTTAATGGAACATCAGACGTGACTTTAGTGGCCAGTTCACACAAGAGAACTTTAGTTGTGTTTTTGACGTCTATCGCTCACCTTTCAGGTCAGATGATTGATTGTGGCAAGAGATACTGTACACGTTACCCCTTGAGCCCCCCCCATAATAAACCTACGTTATAATCCATTTTAACTTTCTTTTTAACTATCTGTGATGATTAATTAGGTTGTTGCTGTCAATGAAAGAGCACCGGCACTAACAACAGTCCAGAATCTAACGCGCTGCTCATTCCTTCCTGAACCTACGTGGAAGCCGTTTGTTTTTTGTTGGGTTTTTTTTGTCCAGTATTTCTGCTGTCAGTCATCCCGGTGACGGTTTCTCTGGCTACGGTCCTTTAAGCCCATCAGGAGCTGCTGACAGACAGCTGTTGTGACAACAGAGGCCCACCAGACCTGACTCTGTGAGTCTTAAACACATCCATCCTCAGAGTTAAATGTAAGCGCGCTAACATTGTCACTATACTGGCATGAAATAACACTTTTAGTGTGTTGTGCTGTTAATGATTAATCCCTTTTGTTAATGATTAATCACTTTTGTCATCAGTGGGCGGTGAACAAGTCAAAACTCTGACTTGCTCATGCAACTGTGAAAGTCAGGGATCAGCAAAGTCACAACAGCTCATCTTCTGAAGTTCTGCTCATATAAGAAGCTTTGAAATAAAAGCTCACGACAATGTTTAGGTCTTGGCTTTAACAACCTTCTGAAGAAATGCTACAATTACAAAAACAAACTAAATACATATTTCTCCATATTAGAAAGGTCAGCCTGTAGGCTGATCGTCACATGATGTAATAGGCCACTGGTCAGCGACACGCACTGGCCTGTGCAGCAGCATTTAGCTTGGGTTGTCCCAGTACTGTTTGACCTAATGCAGCTCCATCTCTCAGTCAACAGCTTTTCTGTTCGGTTCAGTGAGCTAGTGGTCAGAGCACAAGCTGTCTCCCGTCCCTCTCCATTTCCTCAGTGCAGTAAATGGGATGAAGCTGCAGTATGTCATGTCTGTGGCGGCCTGTCTGCTTGACAAGGTGTCAGACACAGCTTCAGTTCCCCTGCATCCGGGCAGCAGCTTCTAGCACACGCACTCCTGTCTTTCCGTCTCCTCTACTGTGGCCCCCGGCCTCCAGCGCCATCCCTGCCTCCACCGTCCTTCCCCCTGAAATATGTTTTTTAATAAAGAGCAGGGTAAATGGCTGCTCTAGCGGCAATAAAAATGAAGTATCTCAGGCCCTTGGCTGAGGAGTGTCTTGAGGAAATAGGAATGCAGTGAGACCGTCCTCCTGCCCAGCCACTCATGAGAGCAAGAGTGAACATGAGACGCGGTGGGGAACAAGAGGGAGACAAATGACGAGCGAGAAACTCAGCGCCCGGACAAACAAGCGTTTGCGTTTATTTACATTTTTCTGCAAAAGTATTTGAATTTCATTTTAGTTGAAGTAGCAGGCTGCACATCGGCCTAGTGGGAAAGGGCACTGATCTGATTTGCATTCCGAACAGTGACCCCTTCTACCACCATCTGCATAAAGATGGAAGAGGAAAGAGAGGAGAAAGCTGAAGAGGCAGGGAGAAGAGAGCAAGAGGGGCGAACAGATGCAGAAAGAAAAGGGAGCTGTGAATCTTCTCTCGGCCGATGAATAACTGAGAATATGTTCAGCGAGGGTAACTGAAGCACATATGGCAAATAGGAGCGTCATTTAAGCTACTTCAACAGGATTATTGTTTCAAAATCAAGTAGACTCAGCATCAAAATCTGCATCTGCCCTGAGTGGATACAACTGCTTGATGCTAAAAACAGTAACACAGCACCTTCATTCAACCCTTCACACACGACTGATCATCACTTTTGAACTAGTTCAAACCGTAGTCTGGCTAAAAGGTTGCAAAAGCGGCTTCGGACAGCTGTTGTTCTACATGTGAACACTCATCACGCTCTTCTACAGTACTGACTATGAATTACACCAGTTTCTGCTCCGTGCCTCATTCGGTTGCGAAGCTGCACTAAACCCCAAAAATGTCACCTCACTGTGCTTTAATGAGGGAACAATGAGATGCTGTAGAGAGGAATTAAAATTCATCACCTGGGAACTATGAATAGTTATAACGGGTTCCAGGGCAAGCTACCAGTCGTGAATAAGGCGTCTCACTGAAACGCAGTCAGCTACTGTACGCGGTGGAGAAACCAGCAGCATGAATGTCCTTCAAACAGTTTACATTAGCATCTTCCATTAATAAATCAACTTTGTTTTTGCCACTTTGCCAGCACGTAAAGCGTTTGATAGATTTGGGTAATGGTCCCGCTTCTACCAGGGGGCGCCTCACTCTGCTCGGTCTCTATTTCTTTTTCACACACAAGGCAAAACATATCCTTCGGGAACGCATCAGCCTTGTGTAAGCAGTGACCCATTACAGTAAGTGACAGACTCTGACAAGCAGACAGGGCTACACATAAAACCCGTCTCACTCATTTGCACACCTTTCCTCCTGGGAACAACACAGGCGGCACATGCTCTCGGTGAGTAAGTGACATATGTGTACGTATCATATGCAGCCGACACTGACGCCGGACGTGGACTGACAGCTAATTCCATTTAACAACCCTGTCATGTAGCCTCTCAGGTCTCTTTGGACTCTTTGTTCATACGTCTCTCTTGATCTAGTCTACGTTAGGCTACATATTGTTCATGAGCGGTTGCAGTAATTTATTATAAACTGAACACCTTCTCTCCAGTTTTATCATTTTATCATCTCACAGTTATGTGAACATCTGTCCTTTAGATGAAACTTTTCCACACAATCTTAAAAGCACTGTGACCACATGGAAACCTGCTAACATGGTTATTACCGTGTTGTAGCACCGAGCTCTGCTCTCATTCAATGACTCTTTAAAGGTTAACATTCATTAGAAGTTGTTTTCATAAAACGTTTTTATTTGTCTACTATATCATCGTTCATTTGAGTCACATTCATTATTGCCAGTTAAGTCTTATGCTGGGCAACAGGCCCACATGCTGAAAAAGCGGAATCTCATTTATAATCAAGGGATTCTGAAATGTAGTATCAATATCTGATGAAGAAATTATGTTTATGAATATTCAAGAAGGTTATAATGAAATGCACTTTAGAGGGGGCTTGTGTTTCTACCGCGGTTTCTTTGGTTTGTTTTTCTCGTTAACACTGTTTTTGCATTTGTAGTGATTGCATTGAAAACACATGAGCTTGTCAAAAGCTCACACAGCGCAGGTAGAATAAAAGCTGAGAGTCCTTCAATGCCACAGAAGACGGATGTGTTTTTGAACAACAACAGTCCGGACTTACCATCTTCAGTGGGGACGTAGATGTTGAGGTAAAGGCAGTCCTCGCTCTGGTTCTGAACGTAGGTCGCTGCAGCGTCCAGGTTGTCTGTGAACCACACTGGCAGCATGATCTCCGGTAAAACCCCGTGCACATTTTGGGGACACACCGGTGCAAAATGGGTGGCATTGCGAATCTCCTGCCAGGAGCCCGGAGCTTCAGGAGGCTGGAAGCGGCGCTCACCGATTGGTGCGGTGGCATATGGCACACCTAAGTACTGTTCCACTGGGCCCAAGATCTCATTGTTGAGCTCCTTCCTGATACCACGGACCTTTCCATAGCTTGTGGACACTATGGGGTGTTTCAAGTCAACCCGCTGACATGAGGACAGGGACAGGTGCAGCACTAGGCCCAGGAGCCACACCATACAGTGATTGGCAACCTGTTGAGAAGAATTAAGACGTTTCCCACCATAGCCCTGGCGGCTGGCAGCATTAAAAGGAAAAAACAACATGTCCAAAATAAAGGATGTTTTAGTCATAGCACGAGGACTTGCTGGGTGTAAACAGGGATTACACTCAAACTCAGTGGGTTACAGGGAATAACAAAGGCAAAAAGAGAAGAGGGGCCAGGCTGGCAGTTCTCCTAGGACGACATGGTGCGAGACAGGTAGCATTCTCAGGTGGACTCCGCGGATCTCATCCGTCGCCGTCGAGCTGCAGCTACGGAGCCAGTTACACCTGTAAGACAGACACGGGTTACAGGTTTGAGTTAGCATGTGAGAAAGCAGGTTGGTTTAAAGAGGCAGGAGAGAGTTTCGCTCTTTAAGCCTCATCTCCATAAAGATACGATGAATATTATTTTAACCCAAATTATTTATACGTTACAGTATGTTTTACTTTTGTTGACACTTAACTGGACATAACTTTTTATAGTAAGTCGCTAATAATAATAATAATAATAATTATATTTGTAATACTGGCATTACCACAACATAGAGCTACAAGTATGCAAATGATGTGGATTTTATGCATAGAACCAAATGATAAAAACAATATGCAGCAAGTAACAGCTGAACGTGTGAATATTGTGTTGGCAAACAGCAAACATTTATGTTGAACATTAGCGTCGCCATGTTAACTCTGTGCCTATATACAGGCTAAAGAGGCACCAGCTCAGCTGTAAATACAGACGTCCTCCCTGACTTGTCATTAATTTATCGTTTAATCTTTAACTAACTTTAACTTTTGGCTGGTTGGATGAGAAGCACTAACGTCCTGCCTACAAGCAGTGAAATCCAGATCACGTGTAGAATGCATTTCATCTACTCTATCTAAATTTCCTTACTAAATGTAACTATGTGCATCACACCAGCGGCTTGTGTTGCCTCTTTACAGCAGCACACGCAGAGCTGACCAAGCCACACATGGGTGCGCAAACTATGGATGCAAACAAAGATCGATGATTCGAATCAAACAGAAAAATACTAATGTGACTATAGGTCAAAGAACACAATGCGGTTGCGGTTTTGCTGTAGTAAGAGAAGTTCGTTCAGCAACCGTTGTGACGCCACTGTGCAGCATGTTTAAGGAGTAAAACAACATTTGTTTTGGAGCTGGCTAGAAACCTATAAAAAGTACGTTCAGACATCATGTTGAAGCTGAGTGAGTGAAACATCAGTGGCCCTGCTCTCAACCATCCGCCCTGTGTCAGAGTTAGCCTTTCTCTCTCAACTCAGTTCAGTTGGTTCCTGCTTCCACATCATTACAGATGAACAGGCAGCGCTGATCTCACTCTGGCTTTGGGAGACAGAGCCGTTTAGGTGTGATAAAGGCTTTATGTGCTTCTAACTGTTGGTTGAATGCCACCTCATCCGTCCCCCCTCAAACCCTGCAACCTCCACACGCCAGTGCCAGCTACGGGAAGACGCGAGGGATGATGGCAAAGCACAGCAGAGCAATGGCATGCAACACTACGGGGATGCTCTAACGCGGTGACGAGAGCGGCACCCTGCTCCCTACGAGAGAAGACAGGAACGAGCTGTCTGGGAAAATGCTTCGGTCGTTAAAGCCTTCGGGGTGAGTCCGTCTTACGACGACTCTAGGGGGAGGGGGAGAAGATGTGTGAGGACACCCTGAATTCCCATCAAAAACCAGAGCGCGCGTACATAGTCAAGCTGAAAATCCAACTTAGAAGAAGATTAATGTGAATTACGCACAGTACATAACACACTGCGAGACTAAGTGTGAGGAGTTAAGACTGACTTACAGAAGCAGCTTTTTCTTATTCGGAATTAACGGAACATAAATTAAGAACCAAATTTGATTTTGGAGTAAGTGTGAGATGATAACAATTGATGTGTCTGTCTGTAGATACTGTGTCTTTAACTGACTGCTTACCTGTCGTCTGTTTAACGTGATTACAGGCAGTCTGACCACAAATTTGCTAAGGTAGACCCATGCAGAGACAAGGAATGGGCTACAGTGGGCTAGTGAGGCCGCTTCAATTCCATTTTCACTCTAAAATGCTGATTCAGCAACATGATTTAAAGGATATTTAACGTACTGTATATGCATGACAATAAAGTTTGCATTGAGGCTGCTGCTTGAGAAGCTCAGCGATCATTCTGTTACTGCCTGCAGCAAGAGTAGGGCTATCGGTTCCCAGCCTTTATGGTAATGCAAGACATCGATCTTCCCCTCTTGCCCTGACAAAAAAAAAGGAATATGGTGCCACAAACACGACGAAAAGTGAAGGAAAAATACATCCAGGTGTGAAAACGTACAGTAATCGCAAATGTGGATCAATAGTATCGGAGAGAGGGACTGATTGAGAGGGAGACTGGAAAGATGCAGACACTGAAATACCGAGTGCACACAGCAATCGATAGATGTGCGATACTATACGGAGCACTGTGATGTAAATCGCTGCTCTTTTCCTGGATTTATATACACGTCACGACTTTAAATCTCATATTCTATAAAGCTCCAACAATTATAGTGGGTCCAGGGGTGTGTTGAAAGCTAACTGGGGTAGCTGTGGGTCGAGCTGTCAGGACGATCTTTGCGCCGCTCGCCTCCCTGCATGAAGCTCACACACATGCACCCACACACACGTACAATCCAACGAGGCATCAGATGTTCCACGTGAGCGGAGGCCGCACGGCGAAGCACAGATTGGTCTGTTCTCAACCCATCACATGTGACTTACAACAGTAGTACCGCATCATCCCAAACATCTGCTCGCGTCAGCCATCCGTGAGCTGAAACCACACTGAACGTGCATCGTTGCGAGCTCCTGACATAAAATGGGATACGCTGACACACAAATCACCAGGCTGATATAAGCTGTGCTCTTTGGTATTTTATGTAATAGGCACCCTGTCAAACGAAACAAGGCGATGTCTCTCTGCCAGTGGGACGCATTTCAGAGTAGGTTTAAATTGAATGGTTAGAGTGGTTGGTGCAAACTTTCTGCAGAGTGGTGGCGTTCGAGGGAAAATGCTTGTGCTGGGATTTCACGTTGCTTTGTTTCCACTTTGACTACACGTGTGCTACTTTGGCTGTCGAGCTGCTCTCCTCCGCTAGTCAATGTCTGTGGACTATGAGCAGCTCAGCTGGCCAGAAACAGAGCAGAGCTGTTCTCCAAACTCGCTCGTCTGCTGTTGACTGTCACTGTGCCGGAGCCTTTCACTTCTAAATAAACCTGGTGGCTGTATATATTTCCTTGCACTGGGTACAGGAATCCGTGGACTTCATGCATTTTTTTTTTTTGCAGTGATATTTGTCTGCAATGTCACATTATTCCCAGGCCTGCAGCTTGTCTGATTTATGGGCTCCGCTTGCAGTTATTCCAAAGTGCCTTTGAGTGAACCTAAATGCACCCAACACGGCCAGCTCAGCGTAAAGCCACAGAGAACGGGAGGAATCGAACCTGCTGCATGTACCACCAAGCACCTACGCTGCTCTTTTGATCATCCTGTGATTAAAACAGATGCTTTAATGTTCCCTTTAAACTCTGAAACTTTAATGGGCCGGACACGATGAATAAGTCGCCTTGTTGATGAAGTCAGAGGCTAACGGAGGAGTGACTCGTGAAACTGGGGCTAAGATTAGACTTGTCAGGCTGCATATGTAGGCTCAGCCAAAGGGCCTCTTCATCTTTTCACACTAGACATTGAAGCTGTCCAGAATACGCCCCAGTGCCTCCCTGTGCTGGCTGCCAGGCTGCAAGGGGTAACACAGGAATAGGAGATGAGTGGAGCAATGGCTGCCACTTCTGGAAAGTGCAGCATATCAGAATTAATTTGCTCAAAAGCCACCACTGAAAAATTCTGACAGCTTCTCTCTTTTGTAATCTGCAACAACTGTATCATGCACAAAAGAGGCTGAGGCAACAGGACGTAGGCTTCTACAGTCCTGGACGTTTAAACCAGGCTGCTGATAGGGCAGTTTCAGAGGACTTCTGTCAATTAGGATCACGTATGAGTCATCTGCCCTCGAGACACAAGTAGTCAAATCAAATCAAACCAATTATGAGCAGGCTTCATTTAATTTTAGGTCACAACTTCTGAATTTATTTGGTATAAAGAATGTCACAAACTGTCCAACTGTTTCAAAACATGGCTTGTAATTAGATAAAACAGTTTTGAGCCTGAAACATTTTTGTTGTCTATGTGACGTGTCAACGTACAGTAATGAAGACGCAACGTCTAAAGATAAGGGGGAGGGCCTTAGACGGTAATAGGCTTTAAATCATATAGGAATGATTGTAATAGGATCACAGTTGAACCTTCGGAGAAGATATATATTTATTTTGTAATATCTTTCAAGCTGTGGAGATGAGAAACCACAGCTGCCTTCAACAGCATCACTGAGGTTGTATGTTTATAATGAGAAGAAAACACTTCAAACCCTTTAAGGGGTTTTAAGCATTTACAGAATAAACCACAAACAATAGTATTTTGTACTTTTAAGTTAGTGGCACATCCATGTGTGGTTTTAAATAACTTTACTGATATCAGTTACTGCATGTGCTGATAACAACTATGAACATCAACATGACTGTAAAGCATGTTTATAGTGTGATGTGTGCCGTGCGATGCCCATGTTTGCATGTATGTTATTTTTTTATTTTTTTTGTTTTTTATTTTTTTTATTCTGCACTTTTGCACTTTATGTTTATGTTTATGTTTATGTTGAGATATGTACATTTTGTTCTTTCTTTTTGTATATAATGTATAACATATTTTACTCTTTTTTTGTAACTATTGTAACTTTTTTTATTTTTCTTATTTTTCCAACTGTTTTCTCTGCTGCTGAACCAGAATTTCCCCACTGCGGGATTAATGAAGTCTTATCTATCTATCTATCTATCTAAGATGAAAACCTGTGCGTTTTGCTTTTTTGCTTTCTGTCTAATCAACAAGGAAAACAGATGCAACTGTTAAATTCAGGAGACCGGAATCCGGAGACTAGACACATAATTGATTTACGTGTTTATGGGCTAAAGTTCAAAGCAGCTGAGCTGGAATAATTAAAATATGTTTTGAGAAATAAATGCTATCCCATATAAGGAACCATGGACCGTCAGTAGCAGATGCCTCAACAAAGTACAGTAGATCCACTTTAATGATCAGTTTGAGCACAGAGAGGACAGAAACTGAAAGTCTGCTCAATAATTCATCCGTACTGTATGTTTTGACAAGACATCAGCTTGATATCTGCAGACAGCTGTTAGCCAGCATTAGCTCTCCAGCAGGGACGTGCTGAATAAAGCAGGATCTACATACTTTTTACATCTTCACACCTCGTAGCCAGACATACTGTACCACCGCCACCAAACATGTGCAGCTCTGATCAGCGTCTTTCTCAGTCTGTCCCGTTTGCGGATGTGATCTCTTGATCTGTCACGATTTGCGGCCAACCATCCGGAGCCACGTTAAACGTACACGGATCTTGATCTCGGGCGCTTTGTCCTGATTCCCCGTGAAGGCTTGTTGCATCAAATCTGTTCCGAACGGCTATATCCAAATTAAGGTTAATCCGTCTGAGAAAAACATTTCAGACAGTAAGTTGTCGTCACAGTGTTAATTTCACGGGAACCACATAATTGCAGAGAGCTGCTGCATTGTTAGTGCTGATGAAGGCTGTCAGCATTATCCCACAATTCATTCTATTTAGCATAAGCTCCTCAGACTCCAGCTCAATCAGATACCATAGCTGCTCCATCTCCATCTCCCTGCAGTCAGAAAAATGTGGGAATATCCTCAAGGAAATATCACTGTACACATATTATAATATCAATTAACCCAAGGAAGCACTGGAAGCATCTCATCTCTTCTGGACGGATCCGGGCTGAGCAGTAGAGGCCAAGCTCAATTTAAAACACAGGTCAAAGCAAATTAAATGCCGCGAGGATTCACCCCAATAATTAACAACATGAAAACACAACGAGCGATAAAAAAAAAAAATATAACTTGTTGCATAGAAGTCAATTAAAGGCGCCTTAATGAAGCATCAGTGCATGTTATTACAGCAGTGGGGATCATAAAGCAGCAGGAGCAGAAAGGAGACAAAATGCTGGACCAGAAAATCAATATGTTGCTGTTGGTGGCCGCTGTCCCTCCTACTTAACACCTGTAGATCACAAGGAAACCCCCTGATGTTCTCATTGAGATGGATGCATGGGTGAACATCGCTGCCTCTAGGTGGACGGTACTTCCAGCCGATCTGTTTCTGTGGAGTGTTTGTTCAACGTGAGCGGGAGAATGTGTCAGAACGGAGCCGAGTAGCGTTCGCAATCTGGTGACACACTAATTAGCGACTATCTAGGTGAAGTGCTGGCTGCGTTAGCGTGTGTAAAGGTGTCTGTAGGCGACGCACACAGTTTGAAGGAGCAGTCTGACAGATGCTTTGCCTCCAGCCTTATGCTAATTTAAGAATCGAATGACCCGCCAAGTTAAACGGAGATGGCAGCTTAGCCATAATAACATGATCGTCCATGTCTCTGGTTTACTATTATATTCAAAATATTCAACTCCAATAACGATATTAGCGCCGTTTTCTCTTTTTGTTTGTTTGTTTTTTTTCAAGCTGGGAGACACAGAGAAAACAGAAAAGGTAGCTGCAAAGATGAAGACAATGCATAACAGCATGTCTAGAGGGGTGCAATTTAAAAAGGAGATTTACAGGATAACATTGAATTAACTAGCTCGCGTTCCTCAGGCAGCCACGTACAATGCTAAGCCCCCCCAGCAAATCTGCAATCAGCTTTATTCTCGACTCCAGTCTGAACGCGAGCCAAAGGAGCCAGAGGAGCCCCGGCTGACAGCGAACTCCAAAGTCTGAACGTAGCCACGAGCCAGACGCTGCTGCAGCCTCGCGAAGTGATGACAACAGAAACCAGAGCAACACGACGTCGCCTGTTTTCACGTCGCACTTCAAAACCTCCCGCTTGCAAGAGAGACACAGGTGCAGAGTTCAGCGTTCCCCACCTCAGAGTTCACTGCCAGCGTGTGTCCTATGTTCTGGATGTGGGCGTGTTATGAACATTTCTGTCTAATTAATTACAGACTGCGTCAGCCACATCCACATGACAAGCAAATGCATTGTCTTTTATTTGAAGGGTGGATCTGACATGTGATAAGAAACTACAGCAATTCACTATTACACTATAATAACATTGGAGCTTATGTTTGAGTTTTTACTACTTGGTACATCATCAGCTCCAATAACTGACAACAATACAGTTGTACATTTAATTGACAGAGTTAAAGTTGGGTCTAATGTGATTTCACTACTTCTCCCTGGTGGTTTTACAGCTTAACTGAGTAGACCTGCGCTACAGGAAGGAGAGGATCGCTTACAGTTGCGAGGGCGGACGAGAAGAGCCGAGAGTGAGGTCAAACTAAAGAAGCAGAGAAGCACGGCGCAAAAAAACAGGAGCAAAATGCCGTCGCGGGAAATGTAGAGGGGGAAACCTGCCGTGGCTGAAATAGAGGCAGGTGACATGCGTGGCTGAGTGGTTTGCCTAATGTCAAGATTCAGTTCAATTTCCTTTCTTACAGCTGCACCATGAAGACGGTTTGTAGAGATGTAGCCTGTAGACATATGCGCAACTTTAACTAGATTAAAATCTATTCATTCTTCAGATCACATCTGACCCAGTAGTCTTCAGTATTGTCACGGCTGTGTACTGTGATTTTAACATCGTGAACGAGTGCATTAAGCTGCTTTTTGTTTCTGATGCTGTAAGCTTCTTTGTTTCCACATAAATTGGGATTTTTTAAGTACAGAAACTAAATCTGTATCTCAGCATGTTCATGTTTCCTAACTTTGTTTTGTAAATATTTGTAAATGTACAGTTTGATGCAAATAACACTTAAGTAACACGATTCTGGGTGATTATAAGCTTCAGTTCATTGATAAGGGGTGAGGGTGTCATAATTGCGTATGAAACGAACATCCACAAAAGGGTAACTGACAAACACTACACCGTCTGCACAAACAGCCTAATTAACATTAATCTTGTTCTGGCTCTGGTCATCTTTTCCACTGGTCCCCAGAGTTCAGCTCTTTTCCTAAATGTGCTCTTGTCAAAAGCAGCATCTGGGGGATTTGTGTCAGAGGTGACATAAGAGGTAAGTGTTAAATGAAAAGGTCTCACACTTGTTAGTGAATGACTTTGGCTTCAATTGTAAATACTGAGGCTTCATCAATCAAATGTGAGCAGATGTACTGTACTCAAAGAAACAAGGAAACACACACAACACAAGGTGCCTGAAATGTCTCAGTGATATGAAGCACTGACGTCTTCTCTATGTAAACTGCTCCGGCTCTAATCAAACACACCCCTGCTGGGTGAAATCACTTTAATCTGAACTGTGCCCATGCTTAATTGAACTCGTACTGCAGTCTCCGTTGTCACAGTAACAAGCATGCCCACCGCTCGCATCCTATAATCAAGCGTAAAACAAGTCCATCCCCTTACTGTAAAAACGACGTTTTATTTCCTCCTCAGCCGCCAGCGTCCAGGTACACGTGGTTGTCAAAGTGTGTGTGGGTAAGCGTTTAGCGTACCTGCTATCCCACACCACCCAAATGCTCGAAGGAGCATCCTGAGAGTTTGTGGCTAAGAGGCACGTGTCAGCCACACCTGCTCCGTTCCGAGCGAATAAAGGCCCACATGGCTGACACTGTACAGCACATTTACCCAATAATTCTCATTGTTGCAGAAGTGTGCAGTCAGTGTGGGGTTAGGAGAGAGCAGCTGCGGTTTGAATGGCGCATCAGCGCTGAAGAAGAGAAGCCAGATATCACATCCATTACCGTGAAGTGCATCACAGAGAGTTGTATTAGTGATGCCACTGTGCGCTGCAGGTGACGTGAGACTGCCGCGCGCTCTGCTGTTACATGGCCACTCTCTGCGCTTTAATCCCGAGCAGGAAGAAACTAGCCTGAGCAGCCTCGTAAGGCGTACGTGCACGTTATTTTCCAAAGCTCGGCAGTAGGGAGAGGTAACGAGGTGTTTATAGCTTCACAGTAACTGGCTGAAAGACGGGAGGAGCCTGATAAAGATATCCATCGATCCATCTTCTTCCGCTTTTTCCCCGAAGGGGTCGCGGGCGTGCTGGAGCCTATCCCAGCTGGCTTTGGGCGAGGGTACACCCTGGACAGATCGCCAGTCCATCGCAGGGCCACATATATAGACACACAATCACAGTCATACACACACCTATGGGCAATTTACGCATCCAACCAATTGACCTAACTGCATGTCTTTTGACTGTGGGAGGAAACCGGAGACCCCGGAGTAAACCCACGCAGACACGGGGAGAACATGCAAACTCCACACAGAAAGGCCCCCGGTCGCCTCCGGGAATCGAACCCGGGACCTTCTTGCTGTGAGGCGACAGCGCTAACCACCACACCACCGTGCCGCCCCTCTGATAAAGATATTGTCTTTAAAAAAAAAGACATTATGATAATATGATAATATGCAAAGGGATGAAAAATCGAATCGTCGTGGTTATTTTGGATATGGATTATTTTTAATAACTGCACGTATTGGCACTTCCTTCATGCCGTTCTGTAGATATGCTGCATCTGCGTGGTTTTGTTTGAATTGCTTCGTCTGTCCTTCAGCTGTGCACTTAGTCCAGTTGTGTTCGGCGTATCCAAGCACATCAATAATTAAAATGTTTTCAGAATGGCTGGGGTAACATACATGGTGTTTTCCCTCTTTTGCAACACACTACCATTATTAGTCTGAAAATAAACTCCTGCGATATGGACTGGGGATCCCAAGAATAACACAGCGTCTTGTGTTTTAACTGTTGTGTTACCAGTTAGCAGAACATGACTTTGCAGCCTTTTGTATAAATGCATGAAAAAAAAAATAGGGAAACTTCACACAGTTGTTTTTAGAGGAACATTTGTCTCGTTATTAATTATTTAAAAAAAAAAACACAGACTGAATTGACAAACTCTAAACATGTGTTTTCTAACATGTTCCATTGAGCATCACAACAGTCCAGGCTCGTCACACAGTGACGAGTGGTTGGCTGCACACCGCAGTCGCTGGTGCAGTCACCGCACCTCGCCAAGCGCAACATTACATGGTCTCTTTTCATATGTGTCTGACTGAACAGCTGCTCAAGGTGAGGTTATGCAGTATTAAATGGCACTTGCTGTTACCACGGCAACCGTGGTTGTCACCAAATCAACGAGGGCTCCCATCCTGAGGACTTCATCTGCATGCGTGATCTTTCCCAAGTCTTCATCGCATCACTTTGTTAATGTTCAAAGCTGGTGTTTGACAGGATAAATAAACAAAAGTATTCACTGTAACATATGCAGGCAATAATAAGGCAATAATAAGGCAATAAGGGCACGAAAGAGCGTTAATGGATGTCAATGCCGGCAGCATATAGTGCAGCTCATGTGTTACCATCTCTGGCATATTGCTATGAATGCATGGGAAAATGAATATTATAGTACTCCGTCAGCCATAATGATTGTTGTTTGGCATCATGTAAATGGTGGAATTGTACAGAGTAAGAGAATAGAAAAGTTATTTACAAGTCGACATCCACACCATGGGGAGGGATAATGGATCTTAAAACAGAAGACTGAAATCCTCTGAACGTAGCAGACACGTGCTCTACTCTGATCACAGATCATCACAATATTTGATAATGTAAGTATACACACTGATGCAGTATAGCTACACACTGCTCATGTGCAACACACCGTGGAACATAACTCCACTTTACTCTCGCACACTGGGGGGAACTTTGACTCAAGATCATCACTCATTTGAGTAAACACAGCTCACTTTGCAATGCCATTCAATCTGCCACAACGCACAACAGCTGCTAACATGTAAACGTTGCCTTAAGGGGACGGTGGCGTGTACCTTGGCAGATGGGCTCGTCGTGTGTAAGCCATCTTAAACAGAGTTCGGAGACTCGAGGTATGTGACGTTACGCGTGGAGCACCTTGGTAGTTCCCGCTCCCGCGCGTCACCAGCGGACTCCTGCAATCACCTCGGATTAAAACACGGTGATGATCTGATAATGAGACACATTCACACTCTCACTGTGAGTCTGACATGCTGCTCACACACCTACAGTGTACAGTACTCACTGACGCTACGACAGAGTTTACCTCTGTCAACACTGAAACTAAGTTTTATTGTGAGCGTTATTATTATTATTTCTATTTTTTTTGCAAAACTGATTTATTGAAAACCATTTTTATGCAGTTCTGCTGTCTCACAACACAAATGTAGTTTTGTAGGATGAATAAAAAGTGTGAGGCAGCTGATAATATTGTGTATTTGCAGCAGCGGACTGACTCCACAACTCGCTGTGAAACAGCCCAGTGTTTTGCACCACTGATAAACAATAAAGTTTACTGCCTTTAAACTGGAGTTGTTGACCTTTTGGGAAGGTGGTACTGTATCTCCAGCACCGTACTGTATGAGCTGGTGTACACACAGCGTAGCCCTGTTTATTCCAACAGCCACAGAAATGAACAAAAGCTGATGATAATGGTCTTTTTAAGCGACTAAGGAATAAAAATGATCAACTACTTAAAAGACACCTCACCCTCTGACTTGAAAGCGATCAACCTCACTATGCAAAACAAAAAATTATTCATTTGATTTTAGTCGAAGGGTTTGAGATTAGAGGATAGATATAAGACTAAAGTTTAAAAAATTAACTTTTCTATGATTATACTGTAAACCACACATAAAGGGAATAGTTTGCATCAACTGCCTCAAATGTTACCTTACCTTTGATCTGATTCAGAAGGTACTGGACCAGGCTGTTTAACATATTGAGGTCTACAGCTTTGTTTCACTTTTTGGTCAGAGTGTGTCAGTCTTCACTGATTTATTTCTTGTCCCTTGATTCTTTTTTAGCACGGCCTAGTGTTCATTTCAGTTCATTTGGCTGCTATGGAGACAGTGCAGCTCGGGACATGGTTAATAACATTTCCTTTAGCGCAGTATCGCAAATTTGTTCAGGCAATAAAAATTCCTCTTTAAATCCCAAGACAACAACACTGGCTATCGCACTCCCACCTAAAGCTGTAGGAACAATGTCAGTTAATAGCCAATGGGCTAGAATGTACAGCCGATACCACTACACATGCGTATAGTTCATGTACACACTTTGCCCCCATTTCCAAAAAGCACCAGCTGCATAATTCATGTGCTCTCTCACAAGCAAGGTGGGGTTTGAGTGTTGTCATTCGATAACACACCACCACTGCTTAAAAGTAGCCACTGCCTCTTTTTTTTTTTGAAGAATTCTCCATCACTGCCGAGAAAGGAATAAAAAAACATCAGAGAATTGAACGTTACAGCTGCTTAATGGGTCGTGTCTGATGAATCGAAGAATGGAACTGTGCAATTCAGGAAAGGTTTGGCCTGGGCCACTAATAAAACACACATTAGATGATCAGATATTATAATGGGGCTTGGTGCGATAATCCCCCCCCCCCCGGACTGTACAACACATGGTGGTACTCATGCTCGCTTTCCTCACGTGTGACTGTTATGTGTTATTGTTCAAAGAAGGTTACACAAGACGGTTACCATGGCATTTACACAGGCCTTTCTCCAACTTTACTTTCCTAACAAATAATGGGTCAGGTCAAGGTATTCTCCTGCTTTTTTTCCTCCTTGGCTGTGACGTGACTAAGAGCTGGGTCATTTTAACCTTCCTTTTCTTTTGACACCACATCCTCACACTGAAATTGAAATCTCCGAGCCCCCATTACAGCAGCTACACTATTAACCGAGGATGCGGTAAATATTTTATGTTAAGATGCCGTAGGTTGGCGAAAAACTAGGCTAGTCATATGGTGTGTGGACGTATGGATAGTAACAGTTGCCACGCAGATATGAACAAACATTTTCATGTCGTTTTGTGTCGATGACGAAACCCCAACGTCGCACGGCTGTTTGTTTTGTGCGGTAACGGTGCGGCTTCCAGGAATGTCAAGATGCAGCCAAGGCTACGACGTCAGTGTCCGACCTGTCAGTCACAAACCTCAGTCAGCGATTAAAACATGAAAGTGCTTTCATCTACAATTTCTGAAACTACACAAGCAGCACTGATGTCAAGACATAAAAAATAAATAAACACTGTGAACAGCATAGAGAAATGAATACTATTCTATTTGGATTAATCCTTATCCTTGGTGCCTGCATGTTAATTCTGTGGGATTCAGAGCCTTGGTCACATACTGTAGCCTGGACAATTAGACTGTGATCAGAATTACACATTATTATTTAGCCAAGTATAATCAACTAACAAATTCTTTCAGGTAGAAATCAAACATCCTATAAAATACTCTACTGAGTTGTCTACTGAGTCTACTGGCTGTGACTCGACCATTTAACCCCATCTGTGAAGCACATCGCGAAAGATTGCAGTAGCATCAGACTCTGTCACATACCGCACTCATCAAGGCCTAAAGACACAGAAATAGTCTATGGAAATGTTTACTGAATCAAAAACTAAACTCCTTCATTTACAAAAACAAATGATCAAATGAATTATTTTGTACATTGTAGGAGTCTCTTTGGCAGCAATTACAGCTTTGAATCATCTTGGCTAAGTCTCTACAAGCTTTGAAAGACCTGGATTTGGGCAGTTTATCCCATTCTTTAGGACAGATCCTCTCAAGCTGCGTCTCATTGGTGGAGAAATGTCTGTGAACGGCCATGTTCAGGTCCCTGTACAGATGCAGTACGAGGTTTAAGTCTGGGATTTAGCTGAGACACTCAAGGTCAGTAAGAGACTTGTCCGGAAGTTCCTTCAGCGCTATGTCGGCTGTGTGCTGTGGGTCACTGTCACGCTGACGCTCATTGGCACACATCCAGTCTAGGGCTGTACGCGCTCTGAAGCGGGTCCGACCATTGGGTCCCGGTCGGCTCCTTGACCGAAGGCGTCTGTTGCTTGGTTACCGAGTCTGGCTGGGCCAACGACTCTAGGAAGAGTCCTCACATTGTGCATTAGTGACACTGCTCTTGAGAACAATAAATGCTTCAGAAATGGTTTATGCCCTTGTCCTGACCTGCGCTGTGTCATACGTTTCTAAGTGAACTTCATGGCTTTGTGGTTGTGGAACCTTTTAACCAACTCAGTTTACCACAGGTGGACATTTATGTTACATACACATCTGAAGAATTAAACTCAAGCACACAAAAAAGGCATTTTAAGATCTACTGGATTGTACAAGAAGAAAGACATTTGATTCCTCTTTCCAAAGTGCAAACGTGTCATTGCTAGGCGACCACATATTCATTAACACTTTTTTTTCCCAATGTTGCCTTTTGAAGTGATGGTAGCCTAATGATGCAGTGCCGCTTGTGATGCTTTTGTTGAGAGGCGTTTTGAACGTGTACAGCTGGTTTCAGAGTGGAACGCATGATTTGTCTAATTTGTAATATATGAGACAGGATTTATACTGTTTCAGTGGGCACTGCCATGAATTATGATCAAACCTCAGGCTGCTGAGGCAGGGATATGAGAAAGAAATACTGTAGCTATAAGCGAGCAGAATTAAAACGTGGGTGAAGCGAAAAAACAAAAAATAAATAAAAAAAGATCAACGTCTTTTGTATGAATCATTGTTTTAATAACGTATTTCTGTGTAAATTGTGATCCTCAGACTCAGGCAGATATAGTTAAATGCAACAAACCACATTTTATACTGCACATTCTCTGAGCGATGCCCATGCAGCAGCGGTTTTCTATTAGGTCATTTTGTCTCCCTGCAAGTCTAGTTTTGCTTTGAGAACGGAAAACTGTAGCATTGTACTGTGCAACACTGCAGCATGTGAGAGCAGGCTAAAGGGCCATTTCGCCAACTGTCCAATTCATGTTCTACATAATAGCTGTGCCGCGTTTTGAAGTGCGCTGCCTGCACTGCAGCCTGCAAGCGTATTGAGAGGCTTAGTTACATCTGTTAGCAGCAGAAAGAAATGAGGCACATGAAAAAGTGGAACTGAAGTTTTAATCACCACGTAATTAAGCCCTGGTTTTCGCTTGATTCATGTGTGAGAGCATCACGTTGAACATTCTGGACACTTCACCTCACACACCACAGAGACGTACTTTATTAAACATTAACACTTCACACGTTTTGATCGTCGGCAGTTCACGTTGTCATCCATTGAGCAGCCCTTCTCTCTTTTTCACTTAAACTGATTGCCAAAATAAGATGATGCGGTAAAGTCTGGGAATGGCAGGAGTTCGTTACTTCGTTTCCTAAAGATTGAAGCTGGTTAAACAGTTAAAATGGTTGAAACTTCATGTGTATGATGTCACTGCATTCCATTGTTTGGTAAGGTACAAGTAAGAGGATTTCCTCAATCATTTCCTTCCAAGATGGAGACTTTCCAAACTTAGTTCTTACTCAAGGCAAAACATTTAAATGTGGGGTTTGTTTTTATATTTGTGCCAAGTTGTCTTTATCTGTGATTTAGCATGAAATCCAAAAACTAACGTGACATGATGCCGGCCTTGCGAAAGCAATCACAGCTATTCCAACAGTACATGAACAGCAGCAATACCAAAATCTGCAAAAGTCTAGAAAACCACTTTAACGGGTTTCTGATAGATTTTAAATGTCACTCCGCTCTAGCTACAGGCGACGTATCTGTGAAAAGAAAGGTGCATTCCCTAAAAATGAAAATATACCATTCCTCATCCATGACCTGTCAGAACAGAGGTCCTGTTGTCTGCCATTAACTGAACGCTGCCCAACCACCACTGAATATTAATGGAGCCTCCCCTGGATCATCAGAGTGTGTGCATTTAAGTCACAATCCTATCTGCATCTTCCAGGGCACGGGCTTGTGTGTCTCTGTGTGCTTGTGCACACTGAGCATGTCTCAGAGCTGCTGTGCTTCTTCATTAGAGAGGACATCTCCCGAGTTTGAGGCCTGTCACACACTCCAGTTGAGATTAGTTGTGTTACAGCACAGCAGCGTGTGCGTCTTAATTAAACAGTCGTTAACACGCGCAGAGCATCACAACGACGACTTACACCTTCACAGTCCTACTGTACCGGAGCCCACACTGTCAGGAGGACACGTCGCCGGACTGACAGCAGGCACGATGCGCTGATTCCAATTAAATCTCGGGCATCTCGTCTCTGCTCGCAGCGTGGCTAAAATGACAGGTCACTGGCGCCGAATGCACTGATCGTGCGAAGATATGATCGCCTGTCAACAGGCAAGGCCAGCGGCAGGCTGCCGCCGAAAGCACGGAAAATGTGTTGGCTTGAAGGATTCATACTGAAACCATCACACACACACACAACCTACCGCCCACCCCCACCCCCCAATTGTGAAGATGGATAACATGCGCAATGTGCGAAGTCACCAAAGCGCACAGATTGCGCACACATAAAACCCATGACTGACAGAAAGCTCTAGTCGCGTTGAAGAGGTGCTGGTGAACGTATGGCTTACCTAAAGGACTCGATGCAAGCACCGGAATTATGATGGTGATGACGATGGTGATGGCCCGTCCATCTAAACACGATTCGTCTTTCGCATCCTCTGTCGGCACGTCGACGGTCTTATATCTAGGCCATTTCTTCCCTAATTGCAATTATTTCTCAGGAGGGCAACGCGTCGCAGGTCTTCGCACATCAGCACAACCTTCTGGAGGTCCGTCTTTCTCCGGCTTTTCCAAAAAAAGCACACCTCACACTGCCCCCCACCTCCTCTCATCCCTCTCTGACAACACCCTGCTCTGTTTCTTATTCCACAGATATTTGACTTTTTACGATGCCGAGGTGCAGCGGAGAGCACAAATCACACTGAGCGGGCGAAAAAAGCCGCTCGCAGTCAAACGAATGCGTAACGCTGGCGTCGAGACTCTTGCCCCAAAAGTCAACGCAGTGCTCTGTCCTCTTTCCCCCATTTGTCCATGCTGATAATAATCCAGGGTTTTCTGCCCCGACGCACAGCGAGGGCCTTCGAGCGCACGGACCGCTCGACTTGGAACGTGAAATAGCGCCCTAAAGACACCCCACGAAATCAGGTGTCCAATCTCTCCTTTGCGCGCTTGCGTGGTGCTCTCACTTGGCTCTCACTTGGTATCTGACGCTCTTGGGAGGAAGCGAGGAGGCTTCGGTGTGAGAAACGGCGCGGGGATTTTCCGTTTAGCCCTCATGCTTTTCAGAACAGTGGCTACAATACGTGCTTTAAATATAAGGATGCACTGATATGGTTTGGAGCCCGACACATGCGCTGAAGAGAAGATCCCACAGCTTGTGCCCCAAACAGCCTCTCTCTGACGGCCCCCCACCTCCGTCAGTGCGGTCTCACCCCCCCCACTGTCTCTCCCTCCCTCCCTCCCTCTCTCTCTCTCTCTCTCTCTCTCTCTCTCTAGGGACCACTTGCAATCTTTCAATCACACCGCTAGTTGTCATGACGAGGAGAAGCGCGCAAGACATAGTCTAATTCAGTGAACATGAAACAGTCAGCGTGAGGAAAATGAAACCGAGGTTAGGGATTTGCGTTTGGCTGCTGTGATTGTTTCCACATGAGGCTCTGCACCGGGCTGACGTCACACTGTTTGTTTATTTCTTCGCTTGTTTGTTTGTTTGTTTTGGTGGGCTGAGGGATTACGTTGTCAAAATGTAGAGTTGTGGAAGGAAATTATACTAAAACACGGCGTTCATCTGAACCTGTGAGGAAACAGCCTATTTATCCAGTACATCGGTTTAACATCACGTATGTGTTCACCTGATGGACACAAGTACTGCACTCTTTGAAACACAACGTTGGTTCTCCACAAACGGCTGATGGAAACCTCTGGCTCTTTAGCTGCTAAATGAACCAGAGCAATAATGCTGCAGGCTGTCCAAACAAAACAAGGAGCTGAAGGATGCTGTAAGGCTCAGTCGAGCCAGGAGGTCACCTACACATGCTAACGACGTCCCTCAGCGCGTTTCTCGATAATTAAGTTCTCTTTTCTGCATTAAGTAGTTCAGCAGTTCAGCAAAAAAATCCTGTGACACATGGAGCCATATATAAATGTTAGTCTGCAACCGCAGCACAGTTAAAATGAGATGTGCGATAGTGTAGGTGCTGAGGGCCCTGGGGCTCTGACCACTTATCATAGGTGAAGGACGAGATTAAAGAACAGCTGCAGGAGCATTATCTGCTTATGGGATATTATTAACAGCCATATCTGACCGGACCTGCCCAGAAGTGTTTCTGTCAGAAAGCAGTGAGTGGGAGTGAGGCCTTTTTTTTTCTGGATTGCATCACAAGATCAAGCTTTTCATCATCACCTGAGAGTGACACCTCACCGCTGTAACGTTGCAGGCGGGTTCAGCTGCAGGGAGATACTGTATGAGCTCACACTGGGTCGCACGAGTTGAAAAGCAGTAGAAAGTGGTGCATTATTAGTGTTATTATTGTGAATCAGGGAGGAGATGTCAGTTATCACCAGCCAGGAAAGTAAGAGTTAGCAGAGAACGTGGTGAAATGCATATGAAACGCTGGTTAATAATTGCACAGTGTCAGCGTAAGTTAACTTTTGGAAGCTGACATCTAATTAAACACGTAGTCGCAGAAAAAGTATAACAATAATCCAAACTTAAAAGAAAAACAACATTAGGAGACGGCTGGGGGTAAAGTTGCTGCTGTAACTGAAAGCAACTAATCTGAGCTTCAAGGCGATGAAAGAGACTGAGCTAAGCGTCTCAGTCCAGTTCAGGACAACGTTCACTAGGCAGTGACGCATTCCCACCCTCCAGTTGTTGGGAAACAGGTCCCTCTGCTGGACACAGGTCGCTGTTGCAAAGTTCACGGGCAGTTTAAGCGTCAACACTTAAACTGCCCAGACTTAAAGAGACTTAGACTTAACGACAAACTGTCCGTAAGCAAGCAACATTTATCACTACTTCTATGACGGTGTTCTGCAAACTACCTTAAGAGGGTTGAAAGATACAAAGTGTATCTGCTCTGGTGCAAACTGCTGCATGTTTGTGGGACAGACGGCTTGTAAACACGGACGCCACAGCTGTGCTGATAAACGTATCCAGGGCAGTTCTCTGTTAGAGGTCAACGGACGATAAAGATGAGAATGAAAGGCAAAGCCAAAGATTCAGTCACCAGTTAACCTGTGAGTCAACAAGAGGGATATGCAGCATTAAATCCATATTAAATATGGTTGTAAAACAAAGCAGTGCCCAGAATGAAAAGTGTTTTCTGACTAAATGTGTGTTATGACAATGTTTCCCCATTATGTGTCCACTACTTCCACCATTTGATTTTCCATAAACATCAACAACTAATGATTAGTTATTTCTGACCTGATTTACAGTTGCCACTGACATAATGTAAATGTTGTAGGTCAGCACAGTGAACATAATGTAGCTTATGCAAACACAAATTGAGCGGTGAGGAAAGTTGCGGGGCCAGAAAACAGCTGTGACACAAACGAGCCAAGGCCGATGTGTTTATTATGTCTGATTACCTGCGTCTGACCTACGTACGTCTCCACACAAACACAGACGCACAGCGAACTAAGGAGACAGAATTACTCCTTAACATTAATATTTTTTGCAGGAGGAGTATCACCATCGCAGGCTATTGTTCTTTGAGGTGGCTCATCTTCACCTTCAGCTTTGAACTCAGTGAGGGAAGTGGCCAAATGAAACCAAATACTAAAATCCTTCTCCGTGTTGTTGTGTTCTGTGAATTAAAATGCATCGTTAGGACACTGCCTGCAGACTATATTCTAAATTTTCAACAAGAATAAATGCAAATAAACGTTGGCTGTGGCTCCTCCGCCTCGAGGTTATCTCGGTAAGACTGCTCTCTTTGGTTGTTTCTTTCGGTTTTAGACTTTGATATTAGCGATATGATAATAAACCACTAGGCTCCTGGAAAAACAGGCCCGTGTACTAAAAGTGTGAAATGTCTTAAAATGTTCAGATGAGTTTGACAACTCTATTTCGACACCACAGATATTTTGGCCTGGAACTTTGGAGTGTATTTTTGCACGCAACACAGCGCCGAGCGTTCCGTTCCCCGTCTCTGGCAGCGCGGCCGTGTTCTGGATGAAAAGCTTCACGAGGGCGGGAATAGTTACAGCAACCAGGATGTGTTCTCCCAGCCGATTTTAAAGCAGACTTCTCAGAGCTGTTTTTCTTTTAATCTGTCCTTATCTAAAGCTATACAAATACCAGCATGCTGTCAATGCTACAGTAACGCGTCTGCGTCCAGAGACAGAAAAACGCATACTCTTTGAATTTAAAACACGTTATTAAAGGAGAGCAAATAGCGAAAGGTCATTCAGGCAAATTTCATTTAGAGTTGGCATGGAGAACATTTACAAGTCTGATAGGCCGGGGACTGGAATGATTTGCTCCCTATATTTAAACACCCATTTAATCTGGCTCCTTCTTGCTTTCTCTTTCTCTACTTCTCACTCGGGCCCCCTCCCTTCAGCATGCAACACTTTACAGTCTCCCTATCCATAGCTATGTATTTAATAGGATGAGGGAAATCATGTTAAAGGATTTAGACTCTCTGCAGTGAAACGCTGTAGCTTTGCCAAGCTCACTCTCTGTCGTTTGGCTTCTCGTTCTGTCTGTGCTCAAACACTCTTCCCCTCTCTGAATTACTTACACTGGCTCACGCTGTTCACTCCTGACTCATAACAGAGGTCCAACAAGGACACGGCAATAAAAAAAGGGAGCTATGACACTGTAAATGTGTCTGTGCGTCTGCCTTGCATCATTCGTAGCATCTCAGAGAACACTGAATGTTGCAGAGAAGCCTCTGCCGTGTCTAGATGAAAAAACACAGTCTGTCTGGATCCAAAGAGCACGACTTGAGGCTGCTGCTGGAATGTGAAGTGTGAATCACAGAGGGTAGCGCATGTGCTGCCGTGTCCCACTTTCTTCATTGTATCCAAATTTGCCAAAAAAGTCGAAATCCATTTAGACTGGATTAAAGACTGAGGCTGAAATTACAATATGATGTTCTGAGAGGAGCAATGTGTTCCATTTAGCGGTTGCTAGGAAGTAGATGAGGCATTAGCTAAGTCTGTGCTTCTGCAGTGGTGTGACTGTGATCACCATGTGTCCTATGTTATTATCAGTCTTTTAAAGCAACTCTGAACAGCTAAACATGAGGAAATTTGCATACATGCATACAAACAGAATATGTGGAAGTTTCTATTTTCATTGACTCATTAATTCAACAGCAACCAGGTTTAAGACGATCAAATTAAAGCTCTTCAGAAACTACGTACAGAACAATACAGATTTAAGAATAAGTTATATGAGAGAACATGCAGATGTCAGAATCTGTAAATGTCCTTGCTGTGTGCTTCAAGGATGCAGCCAAGCTGTGAGTCAGTTGCACTTTGCGTACAGCAGGAGGCGCTGCCTGATTGCGCCCTGTGTCCCATCCTTCTCTAATCCTGTGGCGGCTCTGTCAGGGACAGATAGTCACGGTTTATGAGTAAGACTATCAAGGAGGAGAGGGAAACCAGGATCGAGAAAGAAGATGGGAGGATACACAGGGAACGGCAAGGCAAATGGTGCTTTAGTGAGGTGTTAAGATGGAAAGTGGGGGTATAGGTGGGTAAATGTGTACGTGTGTGTGTGTGTGTGTGTGTGTGTGTGTGTGTGTGTGTGTGTGTGTGTGTGTGTGTGTGTGCTAAAGCTGTCTGTGTGATGCTTGAGGACATGATCTAGTTTAGCAGAACTACTCTTCTTCTCTTCTGTGCTCTTCCTCAGTCTTCCCTGTCTGGCTTCAGACCAAACCTTGTTCTAGTCTTACATCCTCTGTCGTCCCACCCTCCGTCCACTGTCTCTCCCTCTTTCATCTCTCCCTGGTTTTCTTCTCACCACTCTGTGAAATACTTCCTTATGCTATTTCCCCCCTGAGGCCTTTGTCTCTCGGAGTTGCAGGTGAAATTAGAGGGTATAATTCCCTACAATCAGCAGAATCTGGTGCACATCACCTCACCCCCTTCCTTTGCCCTTCCACCATCCAAGCAACCCCCCCCCCCCCCCCCCCGCCCCTTGCACACATCCCCACCACGGCCAGGGGCAGAGTCTCCGGGAAAAACCTCCCTTCATTCTGCCATCTACATGGGGTCACTTTCATCTTCTTATCTCAGCGAAAGAACAAACCGACACAGAGGAAAAGAGGCACTAATGAGGATAAAAAGCAGATGAGCTGATCTCTGGGTGACTCTGTGGGGAGCGAGGGGGAGCATGGAGGGTCAAGTGAAGGGAGTGAGGGATGCTGGGGAGGAGGAGTGACATGAAGGAGGACAAACAAATCGTCCGTGCACAAACGGCCACACTTGGACACGTGCACATGCATGCGCTGCACATCACACACTGAACCAATCTGCCATGGATAAGAAGATTATGCCTCTGAGTTTCCTGGAACGTTCTCTGCAGTACCCCCTCAACTTCCACACACACACGCACACACACATTGTTCGTCTGCTGCTTCTGTCTCTCCCCTCCAGGCTGCGGCGTGGACTCGGGCGCGGAAGCCACGATCGTCCACAACTTGAGTTATATAAGCACGTCCCCAAAGCCGGGTACTGAGCGCGTCATCCCGAGCCCCCGTCACTCGAAAGCGGTTCCCCTTGTCGCATCTTAGCTGCTTGACACGGTCTTAGATGCTCTCACAGCAAACACGTAATCAGTTTTTTGTTAACTGTAAACAATTCAGTTCTCTACCTTCTGGCTATTTCTGTTCTGTTCTCTAATATTATGCAGAACAAGACATATTGCTTTTCTGTTCTGCAATGCACAACAATCGAGCCTGTGACAACAACCCTCCGACGCAGAGAAGAGACAATATACTGTAATTATCTGGAGCAACTTCCTCCAACATACGAAGTCAATGCTTCCTTTTCCCCAACTGATGAAATGGATCCATCTTTCAGTCCACTGTTGTTCCTGCCCACTCACTGACCAAACCACCACTAATGACTCTTTTTCTCCCGCTCTTCTGTGTCGGTTTGTTGTCAATAACAATTAATCTCCATTAACACGGTAAGAGTATTAATAGTTTCTGGGAAGAGAGTAAAAGGAGGGAGGTGCTGGGACTTTAGGGCCAGATGCCAGTGGTCAGTGTTTGGCTAATTTATAGTTGTAGATTTTGTTACAGATTTCAGTGTAAGAAACAAATTTGTCACTGTCATCTTCATATTACTAGTATGAGGGAAAAAAAGTTCTGCACAAAAATACGATTTATTTAGTCTGGCTGTTGTTATGATGAAAATTAGACCAAAACAAAATAATAAATAGTAACTGCAGTAGAGTAACTGGCCACTTTATTGGGTACAGCTGTACTGTGTAATAATAAAGCTCTGACAGCGTCGAGACCCGGGACCTAACAAAATATAAATTCATAACTGCACTATTTTAGTGCAGGTATATGGAGTAAAGAGGTTTTATATTCATATTATAGCAATAAACACTTTGACCCTATGAAGAAAAGCAACTTGTTTAGATCATGCATGGGACCTGGACATTCTCTACAGGCTGTCGTGACACATATTCAGGTTCGTTAGCTAAAAGATTTATTTTCTGGCTCTGCGTTGATCATAATTAGTATTCTCTTTGACGACATTTTCTTCAGTTTGAAACGAAGCTCTCGGATGCGACATAATTGGCCATGACTCAAAACCTTTGAAGTAAAATTGCCTGGGTGAAGCCGACTATTGTGAACTGGATTAAGAGTCAAGGGGGTAAAACGTAATCAGTTTATCGTACTTTATCAACTTTCACCCCATTGCTCGTCTCAGCCTTCTTTCTCGCTTCTCCACCAATCCTCTCTGTTCTAGCAGACGGGGCCTATCACGGTCTTTTACCCACTCCATCGTTGACTGAAGTGCACGAGCAGAATCTTTTATATACTGTACATTTGTAGCTGTGACAAAGTGAGACGCGCACGGGGGATGCTGCGCGGACAGATGAGGGGAAAAAAACGAGACGGAAAGCTAGAGAGGGAAGAAAACCGACTCTTAGTGGAGTGTGACAAATTATTCCTTAAGCCATGACGCACTAGACAGGCTGCAGTCCAAAAACAAGGGCAGACGAGAAAGCCCTCGCAGGCCAGAATGTTCCCACAAGACCCAACAACAGAAACTGGCAACGCAAAAGAACAGGTAACAATACGACGATACACAACCCAATTTACTGCCAGTTTTAATAAAGACTTTTTACTGTATGTAAATATATATATTTAAAATATATGTTAATAACCATCACAGTTCCCTTAACATGAACTGATCCATTGTTCCTTAATCATAAGTACATCCTTGTGTGCCATCATCAATTCAGATATTTATGTATATACTTGTGGTCCGTATCATTTCCACAGTAATGAGAAATCTTAAAAAACAACAAGCAAGAGCTCTATGGACTGTGTTGTTTGTGAGACGTGCTCATAAACATCTGCTTGGGCTGCACGCGTGTCCGCACACAAGCGTAAATCCACTCAGCACACATCCACCTCACTGTGTCACTGCGAGAAAGAGGGATTTGTGGGGATATGTCTGCATATCTAATGGTGAGAGTAAAAGGTATGATATTAATATTTTAATTGCATGCAGTGTTGGGGTGTCTGTTGAGAGACAGGCTTAATGCGGTGACAGATGAGGGTTAGAGGTAAACAAGGATTTGGCCGTCCTCCACGAGAACTGAGAGGACAGAGTTGGTGGATTAAACCGCAGTTTTGGCTGAAAGGCACCTAGTCTGTGGCAGCATGGATGCAAATGGACGCTGGCATTTTACCAGCGGCACATGTATGAGGAACCACATACTAATGCACAACCTGGCAAATACATCCACAAACTGCCATTCACTCAGTAGCGGTCAGCCGCCACAGGCCACAGAGCAGGTGCTAATGAAGCTGCACTTTAAACAATTTGGAACAATGTGGTGGGTCAGTGACTTCCTCTGTCGCCTCACAGCATGAAGGTGGTGTTTCCTCAGAGGCGTGAAGGCAACTGTGATCATGTTAATCTGCGGAAGCCTTGTGACGAACTGCCAACTTTCCCAGTCCACGCCAGGCAAAGCTGTCGCCTCCGTGCGCTGAGCGCAAAGCGCGCTGCAAAAGTACGAAGCGACAAACCCTCGCGTGTTTCATTAGGCAGAGTCTAGCTTCTTAGGCCCTGCCAAGCACACACACACACACACACACACACACACACACACCTGAGTCCACCTAAAGTCGGATTTAAAGTTGGCCACTAAATTAAACTCACCCCACACAGCTCCTGGGCAGTGCAAATCTGTGAACACAGCGCTCACAGTGGGACATGGACGGTTGACAAAAATTGCATAATAAATCAAACCTGCCACTTACTGTGGGCTGTGATCAAAGATATGCGAGTTCATTTCACAGCACGCAGACTTACAGTAAGGCAACATTTGCCACTTACTGTAGCATCGACGACAGAGGTTTGATTTGTGCTGGTGCTCACTAGGTTTGTTCTGCCTGTGACATAATTGCGCTTCTTGCTCAGCGATGTGTGCGTTTGAACATGCATGTGACCGACAGCGTGACAACGACCGGTCTTTAACGCCAGAAAACACGCGAGAGCCCGTGGGATTGTGTGGGACTGGGACATGTGCTAAAGTGATCATAACAGAGATATGCATGGTCTGCACACAATACAACAAGCAAGCCCGTAGCAAGAAACCTGACTGCAACATCCAGTAATCTGCTGCAGCTTCCCACTGGTTCAAAGGCTGACTTGCAGCAGAGCTCTGCAACATCAAAGAGCAGTCTCTCATGAAGGGTAGCGGTGAAATGTGCAATTCTCAGTTCAGAGATCTAACACGCTGCAGAAGGGATTCACCGAGAGATGCCATTAAGACCGGTTTGATTGAGCTAACCCCCAGATTGATGACTTGCTACTAGAGAAGAGAACCAGATAATTGCTTCCGCTTCAAGCCCTTTAAACGGTTTAGTTTTTAATATAATGCTGTTAGTGTGGCCACCGGTTTGTTCCCTGACGTACAGTGGTCTCATAAAATCTGCAACCAGGATAAAGGTTGGACACTATAAGTTATGGTTATGACAGTTAGTTTATTATTTGGCTTTCTGAGAAATCAAGGGTGGTGCTTTAGCTTGTCGTGGGTCATCTTCAGCAGCAAAGCAAATTCAAATAGTTTCTCAAGATTAATGAATTTGGAAAGAAAATTATTTGCCATAGGTTTTGAATGATTTGAATGGACCCAGCAACTAAGAGTAAATGTCTTTAAAAGCATCAAAGCCAAACACAGATGAGAATATACTTGACTTTTATGGCCACACCAGGTTTGTGACCAAAATGTTGCACCTTTAAACATCCAGTAATTACAGAGCTACATTAATAATTTCAGTATTTCTACTTTTGCAACTTTTGTGATACTTAAAAACTAAACTAGTGACGTTGGGGTCAAAAACAGTACAGATGTGGGCTGGACAGCAAAACGAGCAGCTCAGACTAAAGGCTCATAAGAGGAAAGCTGCGGACCCAGGCTATAGTCTGCATCCAGCACCACAACCACATGACTTTCACATCGTCACTCAATACTTTGGTCCTATAAATATAGGTTCTAGCCGCTTTTAGCTGCAGAAACCAGTTTTGCCATTTTTAGCACAATCTGAAATTTCCACCCGCCATTGGAAGCACTTGTACCAGAATCTGCATCAGCTCAGTCAAGTCGAGTTTCTGTTTACTGCTTCTATTATAAACTAATAAAAATAACCATTGCCAAGCTCCTGCTTGGAGAACAAATACTACTAAGGAAAAGGAAAAGACATTCTCACGTTACAGCTGCTGAGGTGCCCTTGAACAAGACCCCAACAGCTCCAATAATAGCGTTTAGTATCCAGCAGTTTATATAACACAAATGCTCTATGTGCAACTGCGGGAGTGAAATTCAAAAACAAATAATGACATGAGTCCTCACCATCCTCAGACTCCAGCACGAGAAATAATGGAACGCTTTTAAGTGAATTTGTTCAGTTCACATGGAAGCAGTGACGGGTGAAAAGACAACAGGAAACAATAAACAGCTAGATATCGGGTGTGTCTACAGAATGACACTGACTGTAAAACAGGAGAGAAATGAAACACACTTGGAGAACAGCAGAAAGAAAGATCACAGAATCTACTGAACGCAGGTGGGGTGGTTTTGGTGCCAAATGTTGGTTTTGAGAGCTCTGATCCTTATTCAGCAGAACATCTGTGATGGGAGGTGCTCAGCTGATAACCCTTAGGGGCCGGCCAGCTAATATCCTACCACGTCTCCTCTCTAACATGAAATTTACATGCGTGCATCTCTCACTCCAGTAAAATCCAGTGGTGCCATCTTCGGTTTTTACGTTTCATATGGTGTTAGTACAGCCAATAGATTTCTGAAACCATCACAATCACATGGGGCCCGTCCGGAATCCTCAGTGAAAGGAAATGTCAAGTAGTGAGTCTGACGGAGCACTCGAGAAACAGAAAATCAATATTTATATTAAATACAAAGCCAATCTCAAAACCTACTTATGTGACCTTGTTTCGCCGTCGTGCTCAGCTTTGACTCTCTGTGAATCCACTTCATATCTGTGTGATTAATGTTCGTCTTAGAGAAAATGATCACACACACACACACACACACACACACACACACACACACACACACACTTCTGTACTGTGTTTACTGGGAACATTTTTGGAAGGATGATGAGATTGAGTTCTAGCTGGGGAACTTCATGAATCAAGAACTATTATTTGAAGCCAAACATTTCATTTCCATTCCTAATCCGTGAATTATAGGTTGTTCTAATCTGACACAGGCTTTTCATTGAGCTTTATAGAAATGAGGGATGAAGATTTTGGAGCAGGGCAAAAGAGATTGAGGACTGAACAGCAGAGCTCATCCCGGCTTGCATTAATCAGACTAAAACATTACTGTTTCATCTGACTGTAGTTAAGCTTGTCTTCAACACACAGGCAGCGACTTTAAAGCAAATAGCTGAAAGCGTCAGGATGTTTAGTCACAGACAAAGTACACTTTTTGATATGTTTTATAGCTTTACTTTATTTGTATGTGTTGAGCATTATCACTCAAAAATGCTGTTGTTGCCATGTGATCAGATCCGTGAGTCACCACAGCAGAAGCAGCCGGTGGTATTCAGGATCACATAGACGCTGAAGGTGAGCGTCGATAACAATAACACACAGGCGTTCAGAGATCTGCATTCATTAAGCGATGGAAGGTGGGTTTACCTGTTGATACTCAGTGAAGAAGAAGGCAGACGACATAAGACAATGTCCTGTTACAGTGAGAAATGGAAATATGAAAACTTTGGAAATGACTGCAATGAAAAGTCTTCTAGTGCTTGAAGTAAATCAATGACGTTAAAAGGTTCATCTATCAAACTTGAAAAACCCAATTAAAGCAGTTTTTAATATAAATGATCTGACACTCAATGCTAAAACGTAGTGCAGTTTAATTAGTGATCATTAGTTGTTTTGATTTGTGTTGTCAAGATAGTGAATTATGAAGTTAAGGACTTCGAAATGACAGAATTCTGATTTCGTTTAGCAAAACTGGACCTTGTGACTAAATGTCATTAGTGTTAAAGCAGGTAATGGGGAACAAATCTGTTTTAAAGGCAGCAAATCAGACGTCGCTGCCTACGGAAAGAAGCATTTCTTATACTTAAAAACTAATTAGTGACAGATCATTATAGGGCTAAATAGAGAATGAAACTGAGAGTCATGATGTGCTGCGCAAAGCTGAGCACCTCACCAATGGGTCGTGGACGTTGGAAATGCGTTTGCACGTGGCCACATAGTGGGAGGGGGATTAACAGAGAATACCTTCTGTCATCTGTGGACCGTGCGACGAGCTGAAAGGGAACTGAAGTACACAACGACAGCAATAAGGAGAGGAGGCAGAAACAGACAGAACTGGGCCAGTAGTTTTGATGGGCTTAACTCTTTCTGACTCTGCGTGTGTGTCTTGCGCAGCTGTGTTTGCATACACATCACTGCATGTCAAATTCTGGCTATTCAGTATCGCTACTGTACTCAGCATCAAGGTCCTGTGGCCCAACATGCCGAAGGAGAGCATGACGCAGCCAACGTGTAAAAACGTCAAACCTACATCCAGTTTAAAACCTGTTGGTTTTAGACCTTGTGGTCAAAGACTAGCTTCATCTAGAATGGCGATGCTTAGTGCTTAGTTGTTAGTAGTTGTGTTCAACACGGCTTCAGTCCTAATGGCTCCACTAGAAATTTTCATTACAATGATGGAGACACTTCTTAACCTTGAGAGCGAGCCCCTGCTTAGCTTTCTTGTGGTGTAACTTGGCATGTACTCGTGACTACAGAAAAGTAAAAGGAGAACAACCTTTGGCAATGCGTGTAAAGTGACGTCCATTAGGAGATTGAGTCTTTACCCGGCGCAGGGAGACGAGTGCGCGGCTGGGGGTGGATGATGAATGCAGGGGGAGCCCGTCGTTAGAAAAGGAGAAAAATACCTTTTCTGCTCTCCTGTCAATACAAACTGAATTATCTCATCTGTGGTTCCCTCCCCACTGCGCCCTCAGTGCTCGGAGGAGACCAAATCCCTGATGTCACCTGTCAATCAAACCCTGACAGATAGTTCTAAAGATCTGAAGTGACCTTGCATTCTCGAGTTGGTTCGGCTGCTTGTAACAGAGGGATGACGTGAAACAATAAACAATAACAATTTTATTTTTTATTATTCCGTTTTAGTTTAAGGGACTAAAATATAAATATTCTTACTATTTTAATATTCTTACACTGTGGGCAAATACATCCCAGGGCACGGAAATGATTCTTGATGAGTCTTTTAAAGCGACGTCATCCCCAGTTCCTCTAAACATGAACTGTACGTCTTAATTCAGTCTTTGTTTTGCAGAATGAACACAGTAAGCATAAACCTTGTTTTTGTTGCAAGTCAACAAGATGAGAAATGCTTTACTGCGGGGCGCTGTCATTTACCAAGCACCCGCTATTCACTGCAAAAGTATGTCAGCATGATTTGTGCTCTCTATTGATATCGGTGGAAGTTTGTTTTTGCTCCAAATTACCAGAGAAATCTCTAACGTCAGCCCTCGCAAATGTAACCAAACGGAAGGAGAACGAAGGAGCCAGCGCCACGTATAGGATCCTTGTCTTGGCATGGAGGGGGGCTGGAGGACGGGGGTGGGGGGGCTGCCAGTGTTAGCTGTCTAACTCAATCTGTCCGAGCTCATGTTTCTGTCAGGGTTAGCGTAAGCCAGTGGTGAGCTGTGTCAGACACTAAATGACGATTTCAGGGAACAAAGTCACTTCTCCTTGGCTTCCGTTACATATGTAGAGCTCACGGAGACGAATCACGGAGCCACTGCCGAGGGAGGGGGCGTTGTGGAGGGAGATGAGGTGCAACACTGAATTAGGCTACAAAACATGCTGATGGGCGCGTGGACGCGTGGACCCATGTGACAGGGGAGCAGCACATGGGAGATGCTCGTTCTCTCAAGGAGACAAGGAACTGCCACAATCTGCACCTTAAGCACCGTCTCTCTCTCTCTCTCTCTCTCTCCTCAGTATGTTACAGGAGGGCAGTCAAAATGATGAGTTTTTTAAAGAGGGATGCTGCTGTAAAATTGTAGCCTCTGCTACCTGTCTCTCTCACAGATTTTCCGTCCTCTCCCAAGTCAAGCTCATGCTCACACACATCACAGCCTCTATACCTCCCTCCCTGCCTTCTGTCTCCCTTCCCTTTTTTTTTTGTTTTCCCTCCCACCCCCTCTCCCTCCCTCTCTCTCTCTCTCTTTTCTCTCCCTCGCTCGCTCATGAATGTCACCTCTACTGATGGTGGCTGCTGGAATTCACACACACATACCCCTCACAACCACTCGCCGACTTTGGACGGGTGGGGGAGGGAGAGAGGGAGGGAGTTCAGCGAGGGCTGTGGGAAAGGAGCGTGCCATCAGAGGCAGAAGAGGAATCTCTGTCTGACTGTGTCCATGTCTCCGCTCTGCTCCCGGCTTCATTCCCACAGAGATCATCAATGGCCCGCCTGCTGTGCCACCTCTGGATTTAAGTTGGCTGGATTACCGCTCGGACCCCCGGCTCATTATTTTATCCTGCCACGTTTAAATGGGAGGCAAAGTTGGACCTCCGTGGACTGCACTGATGGTGACAAACGGTTTGATTTCTCTTGCGCTTTTACGAGCTTCCTAGCATTCAACATGATTCCACTTTTGTTCAGTAAAAGTGTTTTTATATGTAAAATAAATTAAGCTCTTTTTCATTCATGTCATCTGTTTAAACTAGGTTAGTTAATCTGCCATAGAATATTTTAAACTTGGAGGTGAAAGATGAGTGGGGAAGAGGGCTAGAAAAATCCGCCCCTCAGTCGTCCGAACCTTTTATTACTTTTAAAGATGTGACTGTGCCCTCTTATTGTGAGAATTTCAGTCATCGCGGATGCTTTATAGTGGACTGCAGGTGAACTTGTATCGCTTCTAGTTGCTCCCTCTCCAAGGGAACCCTCCAACTAAACTCTTCGCTGTTAACCCAATTAGACGTCCGATCTCCCCTGTGGGGGCTTCTCTAAAACATTCGTCCTACTCTACTTTCCTGAGGAACGCAAAAAGCGAGGAGAGGGGGAACTTGGAAGGAATACACCCCCCTCCCAAAGGTGAGAGGGGGGGAAGATGGCAGCTCTCGCCAGCTCACTTATTAGACAGAAACGGGCAGTGAAGGACGACCAAACCAACCGACCGGTAGCCAACAAGCGTAAGCCCTGTCCTAAGAGCAACAAGTCCTTGTGCCAGAAACAGATCCTGGTGCTGATCTCCAAAGTACGACTATGTGGGGGTCGAAAAGGTCGAAACGACAAAAGACCAGGTGAGTCACTTTTATCTTCCTCCTGCCTAAACCTTTTCCAGCTCGCGTGTTGCAGAAATAGGCTGGAAATGAAAGGTCACAAACTTAAAAAATAAAAATGGAAAATGAAAGCAAAAGAAATTTGCTTTTCATTTGTATATGTAATGTTATTTTATTTTATTAAGGCATTTATGCTGTTTGAGACTTCATGTGCAATCAACATCACATCTGAAACCTTTTGTTCTAATGTCTGCTCACGGTGATTCTGTTTAACAGTTTTAGGTTAGCATTTGTTTTCAGAGGCTTCACCTGCTCACACGCTGATCAGTGCTAATCGTTGCACTCTGCAGAGTGAAACACAAACAAGTCATTGGATAGATGCTAAACTCCTCCCTCTAACGGAGTCTGCGTTCCCAAACATGCATCTTTGCAGAGACTTATACACTGTCATAACCAATGGTTCACGATGTTCGTTTGTGATGGATTCAGTGGCTGGCACACACATGTAGTGCTCAGAGCTTAAAAGTACAATAGATTAATACACAATAATGTTATTTTATGTTGCTACAGCACATTTAAGCAGCCAAAACGCTGCTGAAAAAAAAGATTACAATGAGCAAATTCAGTGATCTGTCAACTACTCAACTACTTCTGAGACCCACTTTCAGTAGAACAAAAATGCAATCACAAATATTTTTGTAGGAAATGTAGCTGCAGTTAAATTATGTTATCTGTTATAAGAAATATCCTACCTTGCAGTTCACCATCGGGTTTTATCACTTCAACATCATTCAAAATTGAGTCTGGGTTCCGCACTGGGTAGAGACAGAGTGTTGGTTGTTAAAAGAGGTTTTTCTAAACTTAACCAAGGTGATTTTGTTGTTTAAACACAACCTCACACAGGTCACTGGACTCAAACTTGGGTCAGGAAACCATGTGCTCTCCTTGCACTAATCAATGTGGTACTTAATTAATTAAGTACTATAAAAATGTGTTACTACAGTGACACTGTAATTAAATGTTTATTTTCTAATACTGTGTCTGGTGCCATTATGTTGCAGATTATGCAGATACAGGCGACAGGGTTTGGTTTGTCATCATCTTCATCACTTACAAGCTGTACACTTGTGCACCGCAGTGGACACGCCAGCGAGACAGGGTCTGATTCGTGTGTGTACATTTCCAAGGCAAATCTCACAGTATCAGTGTTTTGACTTCCAGAGCTGCAACACAACCAAATCTGTGTGTAACATTCCCTATGCTGGGTTCCCGTGTCAGCTTCTCTGATGTACCTTCTCTTTGAAAGCAGAACTCCAACACTGAGTCTTTGAAAGGAGAATTATGTGTTGTGCTGCCAACATCACCTTCTCTCTTATCACAACGTGTCATGTGAAAGAAAAAGGTGCCAAAAACCAAGTAGTAGGTTTACAAGTATGCAGCCTCTTTTGATGTTGAGCTTACAGGTGCACTGGGTTCTTAGACTGGTCACATATTATTTTAAATTATACAATTTGTTTGCACGTTTAACATTCAATGTAAGATGTTTTTGATATGAATCCCATTCATCACTGTGATTTCATTGATTTCTACAGTATTTTCCTCCTTTGGTGAGACACTAATCTGATGAATTATTCAAGTCATGGCTGACAAATTGTTTTGCTTTACTGAAGCACAATTAGTAAGTGAAACATGCAGTGTGTTATATAATACAAAAATATAGCTGAACAAACATCCTTTATAAATAATCTACATACTTTTAAGGATGATTTGAAATGAATTTAACATGTTCCTCCTCTCTAAGCTCCAAACAGAATTGTGATTCAGAAGTTGATTACTCGCTAGTTAATAGTCTGGAGGCAAAGGTTTAAGTAGTGACAGCTTGTTTAGCAGCATATGTGGTCTTGTTACGTAAGAGAAAATACTTTGATGTAAATACATTTAAGTCCCTGTGTCATTAGAGGGGGAATAGCTTCCTCTCCATCACATGCATCTCACCGGTACGGACTCCTCCATCTGTGTTGCTAATATAACACTATCTTACATATATTCAGACAAAAACATATCGCAGTAATTCAGTGTTATTTCTCAGAAAAGGTGCGTTAGAATAATTATGTTGCATCTGTTCTTTGTAGCTGGGTCAACCCCATTTTTTTAATGAATCTGGTGGTGGTGGCAAGTTGTTTACATAATAATACCAGATGTTTGCCTGCTATTGCAATGACAAGAGGGTTGACTCTGGGTCTTTTCTCCTATGCAATTACAATTTCTATCATTATGTTTTCAGATCCAATTTGATATTTGAGGCTCTGAACCAATAGGAAGCAGTGTGTTTACTTAGTACATGTACTTTACTTGGATGCTTGTATTCACTGATTCTTTACAAATCAGATCGAAATGTTCTTTGCACTCAAGGACATTTGCCTGACAGCTGTAGCTGAAAGTTACTTTATGTTATGCATGGTATGTTTTAATGATACAAAACTTCAAATAAACTTAAAATCGTCAAATCAGTGCGTTTAGAGTCACTCACACTGTGGCAAATCACTTGTCGACCTGTTCGAGCAGTGATTGGCTGCACAAAAGGTCAAGTCCTTACGTTTGGTCTGCTGGGGCATTTCCACTCTGTTCGGCGAACCACAGACACGTGACATGTGTTACTGTCTATCCACGCTATACTATGCTTAAATATATTTAACCACACAAACAGAAATTTCAATGAATATGAAAAGAAAATGACCACGTATTATAGTTTGTAAGTTACTGGGAGATTCATTTACACATTTACTCCACACAGCACAGTCACCACAGGGTTCAGGGTCTTCTAACAGCTATTCACTACAGTCTGCTGAAATGATAGCGCGGATATAAACGCACAAATGTCTACTAAAATACCTGCCTCCATACACATCATCAAGCTGCTCTAGGTGCCCAGTAAAGCCTGTCTTACAGTGATTTCCACTGCTGGCATCTTCTCTGGTCCCAAAATCTGACTTGAAAGCCCCCTGAATGTTCCCTGTGGCCTCCTCTAACTTGGATCACATCAGCATGTACAGTGATGTCAACACACACACGCACGCGCACCATACTCTAGTATGTTGTAAGTGTAAGCATTTGCGGAGCCACTTGACAGTTGGGGCACAACTGTAGGCCCCGGATTGTGGGCAGCCGACCGGGTTACAAGGAGAGATCCAGCAGAGGATAGCATTAAGCTGACCCCGAGAGATCAGGGCTGCAAACTCGCTTACTCAACAACACCTGATCAGACAATGCAGTGTTAGGTAGCTTCTCATCAGAACTTTACTGACTGTGACAGGGGTCAGAGAGAGAGCCAGAGAGGTAGAGCGACTCCGCAGAGGCAAACGCAGGCTGAAAGGGAAAAGTTGCCACTGAGAAGAAGGAAATTGTTTCCGAAGGTGGAGGAGGATGGCAATGACTGGGGGTGGACACAGATAAAGAGGTAATCAAAAGGACAAGAAATAAAGTAGGAAGCGATAGCGATGGAGATTAGAGAGGAGGTGGGTGGGACTGAAAAAAGCTGTGAAACAACCTGTCAGACGCAGCATGCGGAGAAGATGAGATGAGAAACCATCGGCTGGAGATATTACAGCTTCTTCTAGACATGAAGTCCTTCTGTTGTTCAGTCATTTGTCTCAAGTGGGCTGACTTCAATTAACGGCTTCAGAGCTTGTTCTATTTAGGAATGTTTCAAAGTTATTAATTTGTTCAACCAGGTACAAAATGAGATTATTCATTGGCTTTCATCGGTCATGTGCAAGTTAAAGCCCAAACCTTTGTTGTGAGCAGTGGGGTCCTTCATCACCACACGTCTCTGCCACAGTTGAAGCAGATTCACATAAACATAAGCGTTTCCTGTCTGAGAGGCTCGGGCTCGGCTGGAAGTACAGTAGGTGATGTCATCAGTGCACCAATCATGATTTAATAACATAGCCTGATGCACGTCCAGGGCTGGGTTGTGAAAGAGTTCTGGCTTAGTGTCCAAACTGCATTGCCATCACGTGGCAACATGACGCACACTGACTCATAAAGCATCGTTCCCACAGAGAGTCATTACAATGAGAGTGGCTGCAAAATCGAAGACAACGCTGCAAAGCGAAGCTTCATAGCATGTGGATTTGATCCATTTTGTCTAATAATCATCTCGAAAGTCCAGAAGAGCCAATATATATGAATATATGAAGAAAACACTGAGATACTTGCAAAAGAGTGAGTTTACCTGTAGCACCATGTCATAGTCTAGAGGCCAGTTCTCCTTAGGACATCCGTGAAGCCCCGTCTCCTGATTATGTGCATCCAGTCATGTTTACATCTTAATCAAAAGTTTCTGAACTTTTTTTAGTAAGGAAGAATGTGACTGAGCTCAGTCTTCTGTTTGTCTGCAACGAGACAAGACAAACAAAAGATTAGTGCTTGATTGCTTTTGAGGTCATTCCCCTGCAACGTCTGGGGATTTCCAGCCTTAAACAACCCTCAGATCTAAAATGTCTGGTACCAAGTATGTGCTCGTAAAAGTAGGTGATCTAGTTCACCGCTTAGCATTTGTCCAAATTATATCTCTGAGATTAAACCACATTAAACTGAGTGTTTTTTGGACTCTTTTGGAATTTTTATGTAGCAAAAAATTCTATTAGAGATTAAGGATTTCTTTTATAATTTTATCTTGAAAGGTCTGTTCTGTCTGTGGGTTAGAGAAGCTCCTTAGATAATAAATAAAGTCGGTTTCTCACAGTTTCAGTTTGGAGTTGGCTTGAGAAACGAGATTCAGCGGCAGAGGGGCTGTTGACAATGGCCTTAAGTTGCCAGCGGATAAATGTGTGTACAAAGAACAACCTTTTGTTTCCTGTCATCCTGACGATAACACTCTAACCTCCTACACATACCTGCTAAATTGAATCTGTGGGCGCTGTGATTAAAGCTGACAAGGACAAATTGAATTTACCTTTAACAAGAGAAAGACGGCGAAGACGGAGGACACCTACAGAGGTAATGATGACAAGACAAGGAAATGGAGGGAGAACGGGAGAGGGAGCGAGGCACGACTGGGAGCAGGGACTTCTGAGAAATACCCGAGAGATGTGTGTAGATGATAAAAATGCGAATATCACGCAACAGGGTTCAAATAGGGAGAATCACTGTTATAATACATAAGTAGTGTGAACTGTCAATTCAATATGTTCTTCTCCATTGTGAAGCTTAACTATACAGATGATCGTCTTTTACACATCAAAAGTATCAAGCTGACAGATTCATCTGATTTGTCCGAGTCAGACAATGGGAACTTAAAATACGAACTTATCTGGTGGAAGGAGGCAGCCTCAATAGCTTCTCATCATAATGTCTTTTTCTTCCCGACAAACGCTAAAGCTACTTACTGGGAAATGTAATTAAACTCTTAATGCACTCGCCAGCGCAGTTTACACTGGCAGCAGTGTTTATTGCTAGGTGCAAATACAGTTTTATTTAGGTTCAGGGACTGAGATGAATATTTGCATGTGTGTACTAAACATCTATTTGGTCAATGCTATAAACATAGCAGTTTATCTGTGTCTCTATTCAAACACAGCTGTATGAGTATGTCAGCTAAACCTAATCTCACGCGTTGCTTGGCTATGGATTCCACATTGGATTCCCTCCCTCTGTGCCAAGCGTCTCATACGCGTCTCCACTCCTGCTATTCTCCTTCTCCGTGTGTGAAAGGCACCGTGGGTATATCAAAGTGTTCCGGCGAGCGAATCAATGCGAGTTCAAACTCCGCATCCTTTGTTGTCCATCACTACGCTGTTTAGCTTAGCTGTTTGTTTACTTGGGTGATCATCACACGATCTGACAGAGGGTCTGGCCCCCGTGGGAGTGCACAGACGCAACTGTGTGTGCTTGCTCTGCATATATTGAAGCGGTTATTTGTGGCCTTGCTGGAGGGTCGGTGGGAGAAAAAAGGCAGGTGAGGCGCTCAGGGTCGGTGGGGGGTGGACGGGGGGAAGCTGGTCTTGGTCTTGTGCTTCTGTGTTCTGCCTGCGGTGCCGGTGTGTGTCAGATCGCAGACGCCAACCAGCAGCGATACAGCTGGAAGCTTTAATGTAATGGATGACGCTGCGGGGACACAATACGCTGCTGCATCGCATTACGACGTGGACAACATCATGTCGAATCGAAATGAAGAGGCCATCACCGGAGCCGTCCGTTGCTCTTCTTTCTTTGACCTCGCCGCCATTGTGCATTGCTGTACCTCTACTCTAAATCTAACCACCCTCTTCTACCTGAGCTCCCTCTGCCCTTTCCGTTTGCTTGAATGTTGTTAACTAGCTACGGTGACTTCATTCCTCCCCCTCTATCCTCTCTATCCTCTCACAAGGTTGATAATTACTAGCAGCACAGTGGAGCTCATGGCCCAGTTTAGAAAAAAAAAAAAACATGTTCTCTTTTTATTAGAAGCAGAACTGAGCTCTACACAAGAGACTGGCTCCCACTTCCAAACATGTACTGTATGCAGTACACATGCATGCAGACACACACATGTACTGCATACACACTGTACATACACAAAGACTTAGCGAGCAACTGAAAGCAAGAGAAAGAAAGGATGATGAGAAATATAAGCCAGGGAAAAAGCCCCTGTTGTTCGGTTCGATCGGAGCAGAAGAAGAAATGCCCTTGGCTGCTCGTTCATGCAGGCCCCCAGTAATTACCTCCACCCTTATCAAGAGGAGCTTGAGAGGGAGATCGGCGGCCGACATAGTGAGCTTAAATCAAGCCAGATAAACACATTAGTGTAACGATAACCAACACCGAGCCAGACACTACGCTGATAAGCTGTAAACCTCTGCTTATTTTTTCAGAGCAATTACACTGCAGCAAAGGCTGTAAGTGTCCTGGATGGCAGCCGTGATTACATTGGGTGCTTCTGTGCATTGACCTCATTTATACAGACACACACATAATTGCTGTGTGAGTGGTTTCTCTATAGGACAAGGCTTCCGCCCCCCCCCCAGGTGCTTTTTAAAGTGAATATCGGTGCTGGGTGTAAACTGATGAAGGGCATCCCCGTGTGCACTGAGCAGTGCTTCCTGCTGGCATCAGATGCAAACGCAATCTAATAAACAAAACGCTCCTCTGACTTTAGTCTCGCTTGCTTTTACAAAACCATGTATTTACTGTGCAGCGTTGATGAGTCTACAGGAGATGTATCCACTAAGGGCACATAGTTTCAGACACAACATTCCTAGCGTGGTTCATACGTGGAGAGGTCACTTGGAAACGGGCCTGCTGATGAGTCAACATGTTGTCTGGTGTGCTGGCAACACCTGTGCGCTGATGTACACAAACAGACCTGAATCAGCGAATGTTTCGTGTCACTCAAACCCACACCCCGGTACCAGGAGAGACGAATGCAGCCACACACTCTCTGGTGCGGGAGACACCAGTGCAGTGGCGGCTGCAGGCTGAGTTTCAAGCCTATTCAGTCATACCTCTGAAAAGCTCCCCGTACGACGATGCGCAGCCCCTGCTGCTCTTTAAACTACAGAGCAGGGGTGTACCTTGCACTAAATGACTCATATAGTGGGATTAATCACGTTTATGAGCTGTCTCAATTAGCTCCACAGAGAAGATCTTTCACTAAGCGCTAAGCCATTTACTATATGGTCATGGCTGAGCCCTGAGCAGCTGCTGAAGTTATGCTTCAAAGACAACTTGCAGTAGTTCAAACAGGGAATATTTTTATTTAAAATGAAGACTGCTCCAACCTTAAAACAATGCATTTTAAATCTGACTAACACTATATACATATTTTGCACCTATGCATTATAAGGGTCTCAAATTAATACCACTTTATTTGTGTGGGATAAGAAACTGTGATTACTTCAGGCTACCGGCTATAAAAAAAAAAAATTTGCTGCGTGCCCTAACATCCCCATATCAGCAAACACGACCTTTGAGTTATCATCTTCTCTTCACCCCTGTGGAGAAGCTACATGTGCACACGATGCACCCACATGATCCAAGCACACGTTTCATATTTTGCCCATGTAAACAACGCTGTGTGTTTTGCTAAGCCAACCAGAGGTGGACTTCTGTCACAGCGTGTCACTATCTGTCAGCGTACTTCACCAGGGCATCTGAGAGGAAAAAACAGCCTCGCCTAGCGACTGGTCCTAATGAAGCATGGATAAAAACCAGGAAGTCTAAAATAGCACTGCAGGTTTCCAAATACGCTTCCTGGAGTCGATAAATAAATAGATATGATTCATGTAGGATCCAGTGTTTGTGGAGCTCAAACGATGATAAATAAGGTTCCCTCTGCAAATGAAGAACAAAATCCTCAATTTCAAGTGTCCTGTTAATGTGACGCCTTCAGCAAATTAAGTAAACTAAAAATTCTTTAATAGTAGTTAATCAGAGTTAATTCACAACATGAATCACAACTTCCTGGACAAGCCCAGCGACAACGTGACAACATGCCCAACTCTCACCTATTAACGATAGAGCTTCAACTGAAACTATTTCATTACTAGTTAAACCTTTTACCAATAAATAATATTCATTACTTCTGCCAAAGAAAGTGCTGCAATTATTATATCATATCATGTCATAGCTTCACAAACTGTGAAATTCAACCTTTTACTTATAGTTTTATAGGCCTTTTTAAAAAGCTGCTTACAACTCCTGCGGCGACTACTCTCGGTTACTGATACCAAACAACAACCCCACAAAACCGGCTGTAATAAATACTTAACGCTGCTGTCTCATCAGTTTGGTGTCACAGGGTTGTTGTTTGTTGTTAGATGCCTGATAGCAGTTGTGCTGCCGTTGTGATGTTACAGTAGGTCGCCTCACCTTTACAGCCACAGAGCACCACGTTATCAGGTTTCTCTACTAGGTCTCCCAGCTGTAGTTCTAAATATTTGCATGGTGGAAGGCAACAGTCCCACAGCAGCTATTTTGTTGTTTTATCATCTATGAATGTATAATGCAGCTGCAGTAAAACACTGACAACTGCTGTGGTTTTGGCTGAGAGCACATTTTCATTATACTGCATGAGAATTTATTGTGCGTTAGTGGAGGGATGAGGATTTTGAAGTTAGAGCCAGATCTGGTAAGTGAAATATTGGTTTTACTGCCCCTGACACGGGGCACGGGAGCTTCGAGTGCTGTCTATTGAACGTCTGCTTAAGTGAGCTTTTTCTCAGCCGTCACTCTTAATAAAACAACAGCGTCATTTCATTCACTCTGTTCCTCTGCTGTGTCTCTGCTCACATCCCTCCTCCCCGTTCCTCCCCTTCCACTCTCTCTCCATCTCTCTTGCAACTGCTGGGACAAGTAACGAACGTCTTCCCTACTCCAACCGGATGATGTATGATGTTATTAGGATGGATGAAAGTGTAAACAACTCAAAGGGTATGAAATGGAAAAAAAAAAAGTCGAAAAAGGAGAAAGCACAAGAGCAGAGGTGCTGAAATGTCCTGAAAAAGACGGGATGGGGAGTAGGTCACAGTCCCACTGATGCTTCAACCCTGGCACACTTCCTTTGGGAAGGAGCACTTGTGATCTCATCCTTGCATCTTCTGTCGCTCTCCTTCTCCCTGCACTAGTCCAAAGACGACAAGCAGATTGCGCAGCGCTGTGGGTCCCTCCCTGGAGAATGTGTGTAAGGGCACTGGGTGGAGTTTATCAGTGGGGGAATCCTCAGATGGCCCTCTGTCCTCTAGTGCCTCCATTATGAACTGCCCCTTCCTCCATGTTTCATCTACCTCATTAAAGCTGCACTGAAGGACATTGGTCACTTCCCTGGGCCTGTCCAGAGCCAGTGGCCGAGGCCTCAGCTAAGCTAAGCTCCTGCTTGCTGCACTACGGAGGTGCTGAGCTCAGGAACCAACCTAGATTTCTACAGCACAGAGATTTGTGCAACTAGAGGAGGGACTGATGACATCTGAGAGCTGCTGCAAAGATTCTCTCTGTTAAATGAACACAAAGCAGGCTACAGGGACCACTCATGAAACTCTGAACCATTCTGTTTGCTCTCCGACCTCTCCTCCTCCACCCAGCCTCCTTTATTATACCGCATTTTAACTTGCTTAACCTTATCCTCTGATGGCTCCAGCTCTGACTAAAAATACCAGAGGTAGCGAGACAGCGGACTGATGTGTTTGTTGTTATGTTACTTATTCATCAGTTGTACATTATGTATTCTCAGTTAGGTGAATTAATCTAAAATATCTACCTGGGGCAATACACTAATTAACTAAGAAAAAGTTTATGAGCACTGGAAGCTTAAATGCCAGTTTTGGGTTTAGGATTTTTATATTTAGTCTTTTCTAGAGAGAAATATCTAACTTCCTGCAAAAATATGCAACAAAACTTTATCTGTTGTGGTACTGTGACGTTAGATGTTTGTGAAATTCAAACTGCTAGAATTATATCATTCCTCTAACACAATGCGGTGTGATATTGTGGTAATAATTCCAGTTTAACACAAACACCATTTAGGCCGATGACCGTCGCCCACTTTGTGGTACTAGTACTAGAAATATGAACATATGAGCTCAGGACATCACCAAAGGCAGAGGATTCAACCTGCTCTTCATCATGAAATTACAATCCGGTTGGGTTTTGGAGCATATTCGTAGTAAAAACATATGTATGGAGAGCATACATACACATACAAACACAGCTATTGAACAGTTACTGTGCTGAAGGCAAATGTGAACACTGAAATAACTGGTCCAGCAACACCATGCGGAAGAAAATGTTAGTTCCAAAAGCTTCACTGCCCCTTGGCTCATCAGCAGATGTCCTACCCTTCACGCCCGGTCGTCTGTCTAACGCAGTATTGTGTCTTGTGCCCCCCGGCAGAGCCACAGCTGAAAGGCATTGTCACTCGGCTATACAGCCAACACGGATACTACCTGCAGATGCAGCCAGACGGCACCTTGGACAGCACAAGGGATGAAAACAGCTCATTTTGTGAGTGCATGCTTAAAACCTTAGCTTGTGGTTGTGTGACCTCCAACTCTAGCATAGTTATTCCTGTGCTGTACATCCTGAGCCTACTGAGCTAAACAGGACCATGGTTTGTGTAACAAGCCTTAAAGCAAATTCTGATGGGATCTGAATTCAGTAAGTGTCTAAATGGCAGAAAGTGATGCTTCTCGCTGGGTTTTCTGGTAACTGTATCTACCGGCCAACTCTTCACGGACTTCTCTCTAAGCTCCAGTGATGCCCAACATACAGATTTAGACACAGTATTAAACACAGTGAATACGACGAATTGATGTGTTTACATAAAGCTGAACTATGAGAGGTTACTGCATTTGAGCGTAACAGAACTTTAACATGTGGCACGTTCTGTCTGACTTTCTCCAACGTTCTCTCTCTTTGCCATCTCTCCTTTCTGCTTTATTCCTCAATTAAGCACAGTTCAACTTGATTCCAGTGGGACTGCGGATTGTGGCCATCCAGGGGGCAAAGACGGGCTTATATCTTGCGATGAATAGCGAAGGATACCTGTATACCTCGGTAAGCACGCGTATGTGGAAGAACACGTGTCTCAGTCACAGTGACAGTATTAAACCACTTTAGCATAAGCTCTATAAAATGTACTACAACATCATTACATTCATGTTCCAGAGGCAAAGACTCAGGTGAAAGACGAGTATTCCAGGTGGTACTGGAAAGAGGGAGAAATGGAGACAGTGTGGGTGTAAATCATTAATATGTCTGGGACTGTCTGCAGATCTAGGTTGTCCTGAGTACACGGACTCCTGACAGATTTTGGACTCAGGGCAGGTGGAAATTAATGGTCCCACAAAAATAAATGTGGCTAAAGACACTTTATGTCCAATATTTTCTGAGTCTGGATGATGGGGATTGATATTACACAATGTTTCTGTCCAGGTCTGAATAGTCTGGTTCACTTCTTGTATTTCTATTTTTTTTTTCTCTGTGCTTTGCTCACTTGTACTAACAAACACTGCTGTGTTGATCTGTACAACCAACAATATTACATTTGCTATGCTTAGCTTATTTGTCTGCCATTTTGTGTCAGCCAGCGCCTACTGAAGCAGGCGAGCTGTGGCTGACGGCAAAGTGAGCAGGCAAGGTTCAGTGGTTGTAGCTTGGGCGAGTCTAGACAATGAAGTAGGCTTGATTGACACTTGCTGGACCTTGTTAGAACGTCACAACGAGATGTTTTTCAGTTTGACCAATCCTAAAACTGGAAATCTTTTCTATTTCCCATTTAATTTAATCCTTTCAGTGATTGTTGCTTCTTGTCACTGTGTCACACACTGAGCATTTATAATACTCACAAAACAGATGTTACTGCAGAGATGTATCAGCGTGTGACATACCTCTATAAATGAAGATTAATAGATAGTACGTAAGAAAGGAGCATAAAGGACTCATACATATCCATACCCATCTTTTGTGTGTCGGCTTCATCATATTATAAAGGAAATATGTGGGAGCTGTGAATGTAGATGTTTTAATGTGCACGCGACATAACAGAGTTTCATCTGTGCATGTGAGAGTGATTTATAGCAAATGCACCGTCTCCTATTATCTTCTGAGCCCCTGATTAGTGTACAGTAGACTTTGGTGCCTAGCGCGTGTGAGGAGAGAGGAAAAGGGATTTCCTCAGCAGTCGTCGATAGCTGTACTGCATCCCACACTGACCTGTTTCAGAGAATATCTCTTTCTCACACACACACACACACCGTTCCAGGAATGAACTGACATACAGTAGGTGCTGTGCGACAGAAAGGCTGCGTGTGTGAGACCATGTGTGCTTCATTTCCAGATTATATTGGAGTGTGTGTCTGGACTGTGTTGCAGTAGAAAGTAGAGCAGGTGCTGTGGTTGGGCTCTTTAAAGAGCGTGGTGCTCTGAGACTGTGTTCATATTTGTTTTTACATTTTAAAGTATGCCAAGAAAGTGCGAGGCACCGACGAGGAGTGTGTTTATCTCTGGTAAATAAGCTCATCACTGTCACTCTTACACAAGCCAAAATGACTGACAGTCTGATTAGTCACTTCCTTTCAGCTTTCTGCCTCGTCTGGTGCATACTTTTCCCTTAATAACCCACTGTTTTCACGGTGGAGCTGTACAGTGATCAAGGTTGTTGGACCAGACCCTGTTAAAAGCACAAAAAAGTCCACTGGTGCCTTATTTCAGACATACATTTCAGCCTCACTACCTGTAGGTGACAACAGCAAATGGTTGATCCTGATACAAAAATAGAGCCTGGCTCATTCCTGCCCCATTTCGTATCCTGTGCGCTCTGGAAATCTCTTCATGGCCAAAAAAAAAACGATCTAACCAGAAAAACGAAGGCTTGGGAGGCAAATGCCGATTGTTTCAAACCAGCAGTTTTGTGAGAATCAGCAGATTCAGACATTTAGGACGTCTAATCTCAGGTGTGGTCAGAAAATAGTCAATAACGTGCTTTTACAAATTGTTTATCAATAAAGCAGATTCTTTGGGGTTAGTATATATTATTATTTAAAGCACAGCTATTTAAATACCTTTATGCATAACTGAAGGGACCTTTGATGCCTTTGGTACAATACGGTACTGGCTTTATGTTAGCTAAAGAGCTTGGGCTGTAAATCTTTTATTAGGCTTTTATTAGCAGAATAGTGTCACACCATAGTTTGTCACATTTGCCTTCAATGAGCAGTGTGTCCAGAGGCAGCTCATCGTCCATCATTATTTAATACTGACTGTGCGAGTAGTGCTGTATATGTAAAGCACCGTAAATCCTGTTGCCTGTCATCTATTTAGTGACATTGGGAGAGACAGAAAAAAAATGGAGAAGATAAAGTGAAAGACCACGAGACCTATTGATGAAAAGCTGCGTCCTTTCTGTGTTTTCCATGGCAGAATGGCATTGAGATGCAGGACGACACCAGCAGGTAGATAACATCAGTTCCATCACAAGACAGGAGGAAATCTGCTCATTACAAAAAATAGTCGACTAAATAATTGGCCGAAGCAAGAGAAAGGAGAAGTGCAAAATGAAATGATGAAGAGAGACATTTTGCCAAGCAGCCAATTAAGATCACTTAGGGAAGACAAAACCTATTCTACTCTTTCGGATTGACCATCTAGTTCTAGAGCTCTCCTTCCAAAATTGTCTCATATATTGGGATATATTAGAATGTAGCCCCTGTAATTTGCAGGGATAAAAATAGCAAAGGCAGTATGCAGTGAAGATGATTCACAATCAACTAGTGCTGCACGATTAATCTAATCGCAGCATCAGCCTATGCAATTATATAAGTGCAAAAGACTGATTTCTATGAATGTGCGTTCTGGCGTATAGGCTGCGGCCCGGGCGGCGATAAATACCAAAGAGCAGACCAGCACTAAACTCCTTTTTTGTGCCACCCCCCCAAAGAAATCCTGTCACCGAGCAAACTATGGCGGCCAGTGAACGTATTACGCTTTTCCATTACTTTTTACAATTTTATATCAGTCCTTTAAATGGGATTTTTAAATTTCAGTAAACCGATCAGACATATGGATCTATTCACTTATTATATCACAATGGTAAATAACAATATTGTGCACGATTATCACAACATGACTTCTGCAGCTCTGCGATCGACCACAGTTCTCTTTATCCCAGGATTAAAAACAGAGGGATTTTGTAATAAAAGCAGTAGCGGGGTAGAGCCAGTCTCCTCTGAGGGTCAAAGGGGGGAATGTCAGTTTCCGCTCCGCTCTCAGTTGCATTACATTGACAGCTGTCAGTCAGCGCTGCAGAGGCACGGATCCCTGCACATTACAATGCTGTCTGCTCTTAGCTAACACAGCAACACATACAGACCATGCATGTGTGGCGCTAGACTGTATTAACTGCCAGACTCATCCTCTGTAAAGCCTCCTTAATAAGCATGTTTATGTCCTACTGACTTATGTAACGTGGTGCATCTACATCTGGCTAAACAACAACATCAGCAACAAGCTCATCTGGTGGCTTCTCGCACTGCAAACAGTCACACTACTACACAAATGTGCTGACATGCATGATCAACACAGGACCGACAGGACACATTTTCAACATTTCAATGCACCGCTACAGCAGCAATGCAGCACTAAGAGAATATGTTGGGATTATTGCAGCTGGGCAGATTTGCTTCCCATAGATTACCCAGGGAGCAGATGGGACAGTCAATAAATGCAGAAAGCCAGCATGACACTGTGACCTCTGCTGTCTAAATAGGGGACTGCAAAAAAAAATATATAAAAATAATAATAATGCTAAATCGTGTTTTAGAAGTAGAGATACATTTAGAAAGTGTAGGCTCACAATTGAATAATTAATGTAAACAATATATTAAATATTACTCGTAACACTGTGTTCGGTGATACTGCTTCGCTCTTTGACTGTTGCAGTGTGTAGTAGCATTACGAGTTTGGCCTTTTGAAGCAGTACAGTAGAGAAGATGAAACAAGACACGGGATGAAAAAGATGGGGGCGTGTGTGTGGTGGGGTGGGGGCTGACGCTCCGCATCATAAAAGGCTTCTTCCCATGCTGGGGACGCTACGCACGGACATTACATATGCTCATTTACTTTCACTTACATTCATTTTGGCTTGAGACACATGGAAGGAAGATACAAAATCTGTTCGTAAGTCCCCGTGGAAGAAGGTTTTTGCTGCGTTTACACTACAAGCAGACACACTAGTGGAAATACTGTGCAGTAACAGGTAACAATGTGTAACACTGCACATGGTCTTTTGAGTGCTGCCTCCAGGAAGCGCAGTGTGGGCGGCTCAGTAGTCCTGCAGAGGTCTGGAGTTTACACCAACCTCAGTGTGAGTGATGGGAATAACTACGGTAACATATTTATACTGTATCATGTCTGAACAGGGACCGATGTGGTGGGTTATCAAACTCGCTTCATCTTTTCTGCTCCCTCTGCAGTTTTCTCTAGACCCCTGGAGACTACGTGAATGAAGTACAGAAGATGTGGGGTTTGACATTAGGCTAATTCCAGGGGACTATGATTATGAAGGGTAATTATGGGATGACTTAGGAGAGGGGTTATCACTGAAGTCATTTCAGAGGTTAAGCTGAGGAGAGCTTTTCAGAAGTAATAGATTTTCTGTCCAGAGGGACATGAGTGTCACATCTGGAGACTAAAGCCACCATCAGCCCACTGACTGTTTTGGTCTTGGCAAATATGCAAAGAAGCAGGAATGTCCCTTTCTCTGTTTTATTCCCCAGCTACCCCTCTGTCCTCTCTAAGTGACTCTAACCGCCCTCTCTTTCCGGTCTCTCCCACCTTTCCCCTTCTGTCTCCTGCCCTTTCCAACCCACTTGCTCTCTGGTGCGATTAATAATGAATGAAGCAGATCATGTATCGATCCCATCTTCTTTGTGTTAGCACAGCAGAAGATATCAAACCTGTCAGAGGATCTTAAAATAGCTCTGCATTGTTGCAGCACTGGAAGTGGAAGAGTTTGTAAAGTTAAGGATATGTGCTTGGTTTTTTAGGACGGGAACATAAAATCCTGAACTTTCTTCCCTTATAGGACGCAGAGATTCCAAATACATAAATCTGAGGGTAAATAATATAAATAAATATAAATATGTTTGACTTCAGACATGTCTTCTGGCCAATGGCCTTTATTTTCCCGTCCCAGAGACAATACCATCTGTGGAAAGATTGAAAGACAAGACAAGAATGTCTTGCTCCGACTCGGTTTGGTCGGCCTACTTTGCACATACCTGATGTTTCAGTGTATTTAGCTGTTTTCTACACACAAAAAACATTAATGCTACCTCAAGAAGCATTATATAACAACATGCAATTTGGACTCAATCAAGCAGTCCTCTCCACCCACAGTGAAGCTTTGGCGACCCCTAGTGGGGGTCAGAGCCCCTCAGTTGGGAAACATTGAGCTAAAGGAGGAATAAAGAATAAAGGCGATGATCTATGTGGATCTTTTATATGTTCAAAATGGGATTTGGGCATAATGTTGAGGCTGGTTGCCAGGTTGGGATCCCCTGGCCTCCTCTCTTAAAAACTCTCTACTCGGCCATTTCTGCCCTGGTGCTCTTATTAATCAATCCAGCATATTGGCTTTGCTCTTTGACAGGAGGAACCGTGTTGAGACCTTGAAGGAGACTAACAGAGATGTACGTCTGTCGCTGCAGCTTAATGTCAGCGGTCAACATTCAGTAGGGTTCAGTGTGCGTTGTGTTAAGGACAGAAAGGGAGCGCGCTGCGGGAACATGATCATTTATGACTCACATATTGCTCGTTTGATTTTGTAGTGTCTGTTCAAATTAAGTTAGCAAAGAACAATTGACGCTATTAGATTAGTTGGCATCAAAGGAATACATTGCTTTTGGCTATTTCTGAACTTTGGATGCCTTTGAAGAATTTACTGAAGGTTGAAGTTACAACTGCTACATGTGTTTGTGTTTTTAGAGCTGCGTACTATGACCGCGTTCCCATTTATCTGTTTATTTTGAAGCTTTGTGCAAAACTTCAAATAGTCAAGCAACATAATGTTTAATAATATATTGCAGGAGTTACCATTATTGCTCTCTATCTTTGTGATGATTTGTTTTGAGCCATGTGTTTTTAAAATAGACTAGTGGGTGTTTGTTTCAAAAGAACTGGTTGATGTTATATATGTGTGAAAGATTTACAACTACAATAAATGGAGCATATTTCATATATATATATATATATATATATAACACATCCTTATACCATAGATCTCTGTGTTTCCGCACATTTTCATTTTGGTCTTTTTCTTCTTTACCAACAATACACACAATAAAGTTTTTAACTTAATTACAAGTTTGTTTTTGGTGTGCTTAGGGTTTTTTACCACACATTTACATATTATTTGTCTTCTTGTGCTTCGTATGCTAATATGAAAATCTAATCTTTCCCCTCTGCCCCATATTTACTTTCAGGAGCACTTCACTCCAGAGTGTAGGTTCAAGGAGAGTGTCTTTGAGAACTACTACGTTACATACTCCTCCATGCTCTATCGCCAGACCCAGTCTGGGCGCTCGTGGTATATCGGTATCAATCGGGACGGCCAGGTCATGAAGGGCAACCGGGTAAAGAAGACCAAAGGAGCTGCACACTTTCTGCCTAAAGTTATAGAGGGTTTGTGTCATAAATATGCTAAATAAGTTTCTCTTAGTCGCCAATTTCCTCCCTGGTTATTAACAGTTAGGCTTTATCTTTGTCACACAGTTGCAATGTATAAGGAGCCGTCGCTACATGAGCTCGCCAGCGAACCCGTGAGTCCTCCTCGGAAGACGGTGAAGACATCAGATTCGCCGTCCCTACAAAATGGCCGGAAAGACGCTCCAAAGGCCGACGCCTCATAACACAGGAGACGGAGGGTGGGATCAAAGGGCCTCAGACACACTGGGAACACAGCTGCCCATTATGCACTGAGGGTAGCTAAGGGAACGGCCATCACTGGCCACCACATTCCAGAAGCGAACTACAAGATGCTGAGAGATAAAGGGTCAGCGTCCATCAGCAACCAAGGCCTGAGAGGAAGTCCGAGCCCGAGCCAGAACTGCAATCCCCACCCCTCCACTGTCTGTCTCCTTCTCAGCCCCCTGTGATTTCCCTCACTTCTCTGTCATCATCAAGCGTCTTTGTGCTATTGACAATTTCAACTTTATCCACATGACTGCTGTATTGTACTTTATATTCACCACACACGCATTGCCAACACTGACTCAGCATCTTAATCCTCACCCATGAGTCCCTTCACGGGCCCCAAGGTTGGTGACCGTGTGGCCCAGCTTTCCACCGACCCATCTGCTGACCAGCTAAGTTAATCACCAAGGTCAAGCAAAGCTCAAAAGAAAAAGGAAACAGCTCCGAAGAGAAAGATAAGTGTGGGAGCCTGGGTCGGGTCAGGTCAGCAGTAAAGTATGAGGACAGGAGAAAGAAGAAAGAGAGCTTCATAACATCAGAACTAATAGCAATCACTTAGCTTTTTTATTATTTATATAAGTCAAAATCTTTTGATAAGAATTGTAATTCATTAATATTCAAAGCTCTCAAAAGTTCTCAAAAGAGGCAAGTCACAATAAATAAAAACAAAACAGCTCTTCCTGGGAAAATCAGCCATAAAATAGATCTTAAATTACTTGAAGTCTTAATCAAGACTTCTAATATAAAGGTCAAACTAAGGGAGCGATATTCACACCAACAAGCCAGAAGAGGCTCAGAGGCAAAGAGAGTGAATGTGTGACTGAGTGGCAGAGTAAGCAACACTGTCCTTTCTGCCTGTTCTCCACCAGGTGACCGCTCGCTAATGCACTAGTTTATTAATGGCTACAAATGAACCACCCGCTGATGTTTTAAATACAGGGCGCATGGAAACTCAGTGACTTGAAAGTGGCACTGTAGAGCGTACTTCAGTCAGCATCTGCTGTCAGCGTAAAGACGAGGCAAACATCAAAGCCAGAGGAGCCTCGGAGCTGCAGCGCTTGTTATTCCGAGGATGTCTGGAAGCTTATCCACTCGCTAGCTTTATCAAATCACCTTGGAAGAATCTCTCTGAAAAATGTACTTTTTGAGTCTTGGTGTTTATTGTTTTAACCCCAATGTGTGGCTGTCTTGTAGACTATGGATGTGCAAGTTTTGTGTGTGTGAATCAGTGACCACACAGAGGTGAGTCAATGACACTGCAGGTACCCTCTACCACGTCCTTCACGTGATGTGTCTGTAAGCAGATGACACTGTACCATTTCACTTGAAACAGCCAGAGGAATTTGAAAACGCCATAAAAATTGTTTAATTAATAATCTGCTCCGGTGCCAACAGCTGATGTTCTCAATTGCTCTGGGTCTTTCAGTCAAGGAGAATTGTTAGAAAAATATGCCACGACTTGTCAGAATTTGAGGGCTCCGAACAGGAGCTGTCGTGTTATTTTGGTGCCGTCTGTATTTGGGCTCTGTCCACAGAGGGTTAAAGATGTCACCACAGCGTTGAGTCAAAGCGACTGGGTATAGATACCACCAACGAACGCAGGCGGCACTAAGTCCCCCTGCTGTGTCAGGAGGAGATGTGGATGGCGAAAATGTAAAAATGCTCATTAGACGATGCCGCTGGAGAGGGAACAGCATGTGATATTAATGGCAACGGTATGTGAAGGTGGGGAACAGAATGTGAAACAGAGGCTTCAGGATGGTGCTGTGTAGAGGATGACAGTAAGTCTGACACTGTGTGCTGAATCGTAAAGAGGTCAGACACACAGAGGCGCTTATTTGGAAAGAGTGAAGGATTAGCAGGTGTATTCTTGAGGAATGTTGATAAGACATTTCTGCATAAAAGTGAGCTAAATTCTTGGCTGGGTTTTCTGCAGCATGTGGATATAATATTGAATGTAAGACAAAGAGGCAAGTAGGGCTCTGTGCGCTATTTATGACAGGAGTCTACGGAGGAAATTAGTTGGAGAGCTTTGCATTTTCATTTGAATTTCTCAGCTTTTCCAGGGGAATGTCATTCACTTCAAATTGGGACATTTCGTCCTCGTGTTAGATTTTGCATTGCGCTTCCACAAATCTCTGTTTGTGATGTGGCAGTGCCTGCCCTTCCGTGGGTTTGGTACAGCCTTGTATTTCCAACTCTTGTGGGTGTGTGGGTACAGGAGGTACTGCACAGACCATAGGCTAATGTTATCTGATCAACGTCTCATTATCTATAGTGTGTTTTAGTCTGTTCTATAAAATGGAAACAGTGGCTGAATGACAACAAGGAAAAGTTGCAAGATAAAATGAGCAATAGGGTAAAAACCTTGACCCCAAAAAATTAAATATACTGTATATAAAACAAAAATATATTAGTAAGCAAGTACTGCATGCCTGAAAATGATTAGCACATTAAACATAAGAGACAAATTCCTCCATAGATGTCCTACCCACAGAAAACTGTGCCTTTTAGTGATAAAGAACGTCACTGGAAGTTGTGGGATGGGGAAATTGCAGGTAGGTAGGTAGCAGTAGTCTCACGTCTAAGTAGTTAGTGGGTAGTTTAAGGTGGGTTGAAGAGCAAAGTATGTAAGTGTGACGTAGGAGAGTGTTTAAGATGAATGTCAGGTAAAAGATTGAATTAAGAGACGAATACGAGCAACGACAGCAGCAGAAAGCAGCTATTCAACGAAACTAGAAAGTGTTTGTGAATATAAACATCCAGGGATATGATGACCATTGAAGGTCGTTGGAGGAGACTAGAGACAGAGCAGAGCGGCTATTATTAAGAGGATCTCTGCTATTAGTTATATTATAGTATGAAACACAGTAGCATTAAACATAAAAATACTTTTACAATAAAAGCGGTCCATTAACTTTCTTTTGAACAGGAGGGACGCCTGCAAAGATGAACGCTTACAGTGTAAGCAGAGGGAAACAGAAAGGGCGTGAGATCGAAACCGTGATCGATAGACCCAGTAAACACAGACCAGAGTGCGGCCTCCCTGAAACGGGTGCAGAAACCTCCCCCGGAGTCTGCCACAGACAGGAAAAGCCCATTTGTTCACTGTGAAGTCGCATGGTTGTTGTGTGATTGGCGCCTGTAAACGTAACACAAAAACCAGCTGAAAAACACAAGTACAGGCCTCTACGCCTGACTAATCGGTTCATCCCATTTAAATCCATGTGAAGCACAGCAGACATTCTGGTCTTTGGGATACGTGTACGTTCTCTTCACAGGCACTGGGGGGGTTACAACAGTAGAGTTCCCCTGACATCAGACGGCAGCTAAGACATGACAGCTCGCACGGACGAAGTTCAGCTACCAAGACCAGCATTTCTGGAGCAAATGAGCCCTTTAGTGAATGATATATATATAATATTTACATAACTTCATTCCAGCAGTTTATCACTGTTTCCTGCATTGTTGTCACTGAAAAATACGTCTGAACTATGCAGATTGTCAGGTTATGAAGGAGAAACTGTGTATGATGGCTCCCTCTAATGGAAACAGTTGAAGTCTAAACGGTTATGTCTGCGTTGTGTATGCATGTGTGTTACAAGTATTACTTTTACTCTAATTTGAGTTTATTACTGTGGTGAGATATCCTGAAATATCTTCATTTACACACTGTAAGTTTTTTTACACTTTTTTTTCTCACTATTTACCTGGTTGATTCTTTTTATGAAACGACTGTTGTGAGTTACAATATGTTTTACGTATTTAAGGTGACACCTCAACAAGGCTCAGCCAACACTGTTTGAATATTGCGCTGGTTCCTCTGTTTAAGCGAGTGGATTGTCTGAATGCCACAAATGTAAAAGATGCAAACGGTTCCCATTTCTCCCTCTAAACAACATCAGCCAACGTCAGACAAATGTCCACTTTACATGTCAACTAGCATTGGATTGGTCCTGGCATAAGCATCAATGACCTTGCTGGTCTCAAGCATTATTGCAAGTCTTCCAGAAAGCTCCCAACGCCTCCTTCTCCTACTCTTTCAAGCCAATCTTCTTGTCTTCCAAAAAAACATATATAAAATATTTAAAAAGAAAAAAAAAGCCATAAATAAACACTGGCCTTGGCACTGATTTGCCGCAGAGAGACGGCCTGAATCCTCAGGCAACTCCCGATTGTTACCAGGGGATTAGCCACGTGTTGGACTCCTCGCGATCAGAGCCAACGGAGGCAGCAGAAATGTTCTGCCATTTCTGACCAAGCAGCAACGCAGGAAAAGAAGACCAGCATTATGCAACGACAGCTACCAGCCTGCACTCAAGAAGGACAGACACATCCAACAGGCTAACTACAATCAGGAATTGTGGCCTACGGGCAATCAGCGGTCTACAATAACTGACTGTTTAGACCGACATGGGAGTTTCTTTTGCAAAGCATGCACATGTCACCGTTCGTTATTAGGGATGATCCCCTCTCAGTATCTACAGACACAAGCCTGCGATTCACCCTCTCTCCATGTTTGCCATCAGACCTGTGTACATTTCTACAATTACTCCAATAGGAATTGAAAGGAGATGTCTTACTCTGGAATATTATTCAATAAAATAACATATATTTGTATGATTGTAAGATGTGCCCTTTGACATTTTTCCCTTTTTCAGCAAAATCTTTCAAATGTGTTTGAATGTTCGCTAAAGCATTACATGTTTGTTCATCGCTGCAGTCTAGTGCAATCAAACACAGGCTGCAACAACTTATGTTGACTTCAGTAAATCTTTCTTTCGTTCTTTCTTCTATGTGGATTTTTCCGCTTTGTTTTATCCTTTTCTTTTATTTTAAACAGAGATCAGCCGTAAAGAGGCAAACATTGGGAAACATTTGGGAAACATGCGCAGTGTGAAATTCATGAGGCTTCACAGCTAAGTACCTGCAGTATAGTATATATGTATATAATGTAAATTAAATCCCAAATATAAGTTAAGTCCTAGGTTTTACATATAACCACTCACCTATGTCTATTAAAGATCATCAGCACAAGGAAGCAGCTGCAAAGGAACATCAAAGGAGCCGGTAACTTGCTCTAAGCACAAAACACATTTTTTTGTCGAGTTGCTCAAACGCTGCCTCTATCATCCAAAGCAGTCACCCTTATTAAACCGCTGGCACTGACAGACACACCATAATAAATGAGCATTTAATCTGTGGCGTCTGATAAAACATCTCTACAGCGTTGGAAGCTGTCTCACCTTAGAGCAGCTGCCACTTCTTTTTCTGCTGTTCATAAGAGTGTACAAAGAATAATCAACCTCACTGAAGCTTTTTATGCATAAAAATAAAGAGCTTTTTAAAAAGCTGCAACTAAAATATGTATATTTTAGTTGTTTAGGCTACTTAGGAAACCCTCTTCTTCACTTGCTGCTCCTCACACATTCCATATTTGTGCCGCTGACGCAGCCGCCATTCGTTAAGAGCACACATCCTCTCGTGTCACTCTGATGGAACAGGATGAGTCTAGTTAAACATCTCTCTGCAGAGCCCAGGAGAAACACGCCCATGTGTCCTTTGACAGGTGGCAGAGAAGCAGGTATGGCCCCTCCTGCTTGAGGAAAGGTTTCTGTCTCCCTTGCCTGGGTTAATATTTGACACCTATTACACGGGTACAGCACAGCCTCAAAAACATAATTTGAATGGTTAAGGACAAGCAGCTAAGCGTAATCAGCCTAAAGCCATTGTTTCTGCTCAGTCATAGTCATTACCTGGTTGTACTTATCAAAACTAATTACCTTGCTCATAACTTTATTGATTTTGCCATTAAACTCTGAAATGTCAGCGCGTATGTGGCTCATGACCTTTTACAATTGCCTCCATTCCTCGTTGTCCCTCCATTCAAGCTGTCAAGCACGACACTAATGCTTCTATCATTATTATAAAAATGGGTCATCTTCAATACGATGCTGTATGAATGCGCTCATTCAAAGCTGCGGAACTGAAAAACTACATTTAAAGGTATTTAAGGGCATCAAGATGAGACAAGATTTTTATCTGGTCTCAGATTAACACAGTCATGTCTGTCTGATCTTCTGAAAAGTCATCCGTCTTCTCAGAGACCCACGATTAGTTAACCCAAACGTATCAGACGGCTGAATAGCTGTAATTACTTTGGCACTTGGTTAGACATTACAATCCGTGATAACTGTGGTAAATGGATGATGGCTCGTGTCCCACAGGCTGGGATAATTAAGCTACAAGTCGTACTCAGAACAGCTGAGTAGCATTTGATCCGGTAGATTATAGTGCGCTCTGGGCCGTCACCGATTCCCCCTTTGAGACGTGACCTAGAGTCCGGGTCAGACAGCCGCTTGATCCTCCTTGTGCTTTACTGGGGCATCTCAAATCTTGTGGAAGCATGACTTGTGCATTTCTATAAGATTATTCTCGGTAAACCCACACAGAGCAGAGCCGTCTGCGCTCACACTGAATGGGGCTTTATGTTTCTTAATGCAGCAAATAAGGATTAAGGCATTAAACCAAATATAGTCCTCACCAAAGCTGGAGGAACCAATTACCGATGTTTCTGTCATAAGCATCTACATGTTAAATTTGAACGAACGTGGATAAATTACAAACTTAAGATTTAATATGAATGCATAGGATTTATATAGGATTCATATTAACTGATCTTTGACTGAATGTTACCAGTATTGGATGGATATTGATGGGACCTGAGGGGTGGATGCAATTACATTCATTAAAATATCAACGTAAATGTAAATTAAGATACAGTGGCTTTCAAAATCTTCTTCTTTATTATTTAAAATACATCTTATGATTCAAAAGCGGTTATTTCAGGTAAAGTACAGGTTGAAATCTGTGCTTCAGAGACAGAGGCAGAGCAGAATCTAAAATGGCAGTTTCATTGTTTTGTTCAGTATTCACAGCTTCCACCAGGTGGCATTAACAGATGTTAATTGTTGGTTTCTGTCCTGCTCCAGATTGATGATACATTACGATATATGACATACCCTGACAACAGTATTCAATATATAATATTCATTATAAGATTAGTACTTCAACTGAGCCCCACCATTAAATTATATATACATATATATATATACAGTATGTACCCCTCACATTTCTTGTAAATATTTAATATATCTTTTCATGTGACAACACTGAAGACATTACACTTTGCTACAGTGTAAAGTAGTGAATGTACAATTTGTATTACAGTGTAAATTTGCTGTGCACTCAAACAAACCTCTAAACTCTAAACAGCCATTAATGTCTAAATACTAAAATGGCTCCATTCTGTGTTATCTTTCTCTTGCAGTAAGAGATGAGTCATTTGACCAGTCAAGAAGCTTGTTACATGTGCAAAATATTTAAACCGCACTTCCTGTTTTTGACGCAGACAGCAACGGTTAGTATCAGTGCGCGTCTCATTGTTGAACAGGTATCACACAACGCTTTCGAAACCTGACTGGGGCTGTCTTTAGATCATGTAACGCCGTATAGCGAAAGTATGAAAGAAAACCCTGCAAGCCTGGGCTTGTTTGCCCTGCCTGTGCATTGGTTATCTGGTAATGTGTTTTATGTTCTTAAAAACAACTTTAATGGTAGCAAGTGCTGAATGAAACCGGTTTGACTGGCGAACACACTGAAGCTCTGAATCCTGTGTTCTTTGAACTTTAGGTGTCATTGCTAGATCATACGGAACCAATAACACACCAAGATAAAAGCAAAACGTACGTTACTTACTCATGGTTGCCATTCAATCACAGTATTTTTTTTACATTTGTAACAGAAACAGGAACAAAAAAAAAACAACCAATCTAACAAGACCTGCAGCCTAGGATACATCTGATGATGTTACAGTCCTGGGATTTCCTCGTCTCATGTCGCCATAGTGACCAGGCATATGAAAACAGAAGTCCCTCAGGCCACAGGACCCCCCCGATAATACAACTCTCAGCTTGGATTACATCTTACGTCTTTGCTAGTGTATCCGCAGGAAGGTGTTTATTTCAATGATGTGATGCTGAACATACTGCAAGGCTCATATGGACCTAACACAGAATAGTGTAAATAAAATGTTTCATTTGAGTTTAGTTTATAACGGAAGAATGGTTTAATGTTGCCCTCTATTTTTAGCATAGGGTGGAGTTTCAGTTGTATAGTGAATTTAGTAGTCTAACACTTCAGGGATCAGGTAAGTCACACACCTGAACCAGATTTAGCAGGAAAGCTCATGACTCATGCTCAGCTTCCAGGATATTTGTGGTTACTGGTGATAGTTTCACTGAAAGTCTATAGTAGCATGTAAGAGGTTTATTGAATACACGTTTTATTCAGAAAGCTTAAAAAAATCCACATGGGGCATGCTGAGCCAATTAATGTCCAATTAATCTGAAGCAACTGAAGCTGGTTGACGTAGGTGTGTGTAGAGCGCAGGTCATCACAAGGTCAGATCACTAAACTAAGCCCCAGACAACCTGAAATACATGATCCCCCACACCTTCACCAACTGAGTTCAGGCTATATGTGTTAGTTTACCTGCTTTCAAACACACCTCCACCGTGTCCCACTGCTGCTCCGTTCAACTTTGGTGACCTTCTGTGTTGCAGATAGAGCACAAGCTTGGGTCAGCTTATCCAATATCTCAGGAACGCAGCTCCTAAAACACACAAAACACACATACACCCAATTACAGACAAAAAATTCTGTATTGTGTATAATAAAATTATTGTTGTATTATATATATGTGTGGGGGGGTTGCGTGTGTGTCTGTGTGCAATATTTATACACGTCGAGAGAATGTTTGAAATATAGCTTATTGTTTTTCATTTTAATGGTTGACTAACGAACCACAGTTCTCGTTTGACTCGACTTCCACTAACACGACTTCCCATTGTGGATCGATTTTAGCTGCTCGTGTGTGCTACTGAACATTGTACTAACACTCTGTGGATCTGTGGCGTTTCAGCTCAGCCTTATAGGAAATATACCGCATTGAGCCACAAAACACTGTAGCAATATTTTAATGGATTCCCCAAAAATAACTTCTAGTTTTCTGCTGACTATGTGTTACAGAAATTGGATGAATTAACATTATAACCTTTCGTTTCGTGACATCAAACCATATTACATTGAAAATCTGATCTAACACATCAGTGTTTTTCTGTATCGTAAAGGTGATGCATCATGTTTATTAGCCATGTATGTACATGCATGTGATCTACGGGAGCGTATTTGTTTCCGGAAACACTGACATCATGAAACTACAGGTGTTCGCTGCTACGGTTGATGAGTCGAAACTGCGCGCGCATCCCCGCCCACCTGCAATAGAAACCGCCTAAAAAAGCGCGTCTCCGCGTCTCCCTCTTCAGTTTAAGGCGCGGCGGAGGAGACAGGTGCGACGAGACACTGACGGAATAAGTGAACAGACAACAAGAGGAGAAGCAGCAACTTTACCCACAACAAAGCAAAGTCGGCTGGAAAAAGGCGACCGTTTGAGAGAAGTCGCTGATTTGTGCGCTTGAGAGCCGGTGGACGTCGTTTGCGGGTCTTTGTTGGGTGGACGTTGAGGACAACAAGGAGGAAATGGCCAACTCCAGTCTGCAGTTGTTGGGCTTCGCCCTGGCGGCTCTGGGCGTCATAGGGCTGCTGGCGGGCACCATCATGCCCCAGTGGAAGATGTCGGCTTATGTCGGCGACAACATCATCACGGCGGTGTCGCTGTACGAGGGGCTGTGGATGTCCTGCGCCTTCCAGAGCACCGGCCAGATGCAGTGCAAGGTGTACGACTCCATCCTGCAGCTCAGCAGTAAGTAGTAAGGCCGCAGCTTTGCCCTTAACACCTGTTGAGTAATTTAAAGACGCAGTACGTCAATTCAAGTTGCGTTATTTTGTGTGACTAAACTAACAAGGGCCTATTGTTTTTATCACGCTCTGGTTGTTTTTGGTCACTTTTCAAGTGATTATAACCAATTTGATCGACCGATCCTTTAGATTTAAACGGCCCATGTGACAGGAACTGATAGAAGGCCTTCGTTGGGCCGCACCTGCTGGGACATGGACTAGTTGGGCTGTTTTATAACTTGTCCATAGATTCCTGTGGCTAACCAGTTTAGTCACTCATTAACCCCTCCTTGCTTTCTTTATTTGAACCACGCTGCTCTTCCTGGCCCAACATTTGCAGCAGATCAGTATTTAGAGTGATAATTCCCCGTTCCAGTAAGCCGGGCCTCCTCCCTCATAGGAACAAAAGCAATGCTGGTAATTGAAGTACACGGCCTGAGTGGTTGTAGGTTAAACAGTACCTGTATGAGATGCCGTTTAGTCAACAGTCACGTCTAAATAACAACGCTTGGTGTGAGAACTATCACCACCTCAGCATAAATAATGTATTAAATGTAGCCATAGCTATTCAGCTGTTAAATGTTTAATCAATTACCTAAGTTTCTGCTTCCGGGCTTTGGAATGTGGCAGTAAGTTCTGGGAAAGGGAATCTAAAAGCGGATGTAGGCCATCATGAAACTCAACCTACCAACAAATGGAGAAGTTGTTTAAAGTCTTAAACTTTTTATGACGAGGCGTAAAGCGTCGTAAAGTGTTAAAAGCTAAATTGTAACTTGACGGTTGGGTTATTTTCCCAAGATTCAAAAGCTGCCAGTGTGTTGGCCGCCCTTAGGCATAAACCGCCGGCACAATGACCTTTACATGTGTTCATCGCTTTCGCATTACAGTTGGTGACTGTAGGTGGTTTTATTTTTTTGTATTTAGAATTTAATATTCACAAATTGACCCTTATCTGAGAAGCTTCTGGCCCGTTTTTAATTATTTATTTATTTTGGGTTTCATTATCAAAACGTTTGATAAATTATCTTTGAGCACAATGCGTCTTATCGCCTGTTCAAACGAGCACACACATCGACTTTGATAAATGTCGTGTAATTACAGTTGTGGTCAGATACAAAGCGAACAAATGGTGGAAGCACCTGCCATCACGCAAGTGAACTTTAGGAAAAGTTCACACTGAAACGCAAGCAACACGCAGAATGATCCTTTACTGAGGGGCCTGCATTGTCACACACTGCTGAATCTATGAAATGTCCACCTGCTGAAAAGCGGATTGTGAGTACCTGCAGTAGGGAGTGTCCTCCTCAGAATGAAACCTGAAACCTGGTTAGACCTGTTTCTGACTAGCTCTTATGCCCACACACCCCTCCCCCAGCCTTCTGCTTAGAACCAGTTTCTGTGAAGCGTTGTTCCAGGGAGCGGCAGAGACACAGGCCACTGAGACTTTTCTTATGCACACTTCTCTCAGATATTTACACAAGAGCAGAAAATGTCATTCGCCTGATTTACTGTATTATAATTGAATTAATTTTACACTTCAACACGGATATTTCTGTAGTTGTCACCACAGTAACTGATGGATTAACCTCATCCTGTTTGTTTTTTCTCCAGGTGCCCTCCAGGCGTCCCGTGCCCTCATGGTTGTGAGTATTATTGTAACGGCTGCTGGCCTGGGTGCAGCCTGCATGGGAATGAAGTGCACCAACTGTGGGGGAGATGACAAAGCGCGCAAGGCCCGCATTGCCATGACTGGTGGAATCATTATCTTGGTTGGATGTAAGACGCCTTTTTAATTTTGTGCTTTCTATTTTGTACTTGACGTTCTATAAGCCGTTTAACTGACGTTGTTGTTTCCTCTCATCAGCTTTGTGTTCCATTATCGCCTGCTCTTGGTACGCTTACAACATCATCCAGGCCTTCTACAACCCTTTCACCCCTGTTAATACCAAGTAAGTACACACACACACACACACACCCATCCTTTCCCTCCTCGTCTTTGCAAACATTTGAATGAGGCTTCGTCTAGTGATAATGACTCCATTAAGCGTTATTTATTTCTCTCTTTTTCAAGGTATGAGTTTGGGGCTGCCATCTTTGTCGCATGGGCTGGAGCATTCCTGACTTTAATCGGAGGTGGCATGCTGGCAGCATCCTGCCCAAGAAGCAAACCAAAACCAAAGTATCCCATCTCCAGACCCCCCAGCAATAAGGAATATGTTTGAAGACGACAGGAGTCAGCAATAGAAGCCAGTGGGACTCTTTGACATAGTTCAACTCTGAGAGTGAAACCCTAAGATGTATCCCAGGAGACGCTCAGTACCTGTTTTTATTTCATTTTAGGTTTTTTTTTTTTTTGTTGTTGTTTTTTTTAGGGGCTACCCTGTAATGTTACTGTAATATTATTTTAACAGAGCATTGAAGTTTTTAATAACGTGTTTACTAAGTAAGAACCTATTTGACTTGTCTGGAACTGCAGTCTATGGCTCCTGGTTTGATTACCAATAATGTCTACCACCGTTTAGCTGACACCCGGAAAGAACGATCTTTAACAACCTGTGACGTTGTATAAGTTGGTGTGCGTAGACGATATTTGCATACTGTGTGCTACAATAAACGCAGTGCGTCACAATGTCCCCTGAGTTTGAGGAAAAACTGCATCTGAGAAGCTATTTGGTACAATTGCTTCAATGTATTTGTGCTCTTTAATAGAAACGAGACGAACTGGTCAATATCCCTGTAAAAACGTTGGTCTTGTTGTGGAGCATATTGATTAACTCAGATTGTCAAGGCTTTGCTGAAATTGTATACAGACAGATGTTGTGACCTATCTGTTTGAAATGTTGTGTAATGATTACTGCTTGTGTGAATAGGCTTTGCTTAGTTTTTTTTAGTCACAATAACTGTTGATGCACTCACTGTCTTTTTAATATTTTAAATTGTAATTTCAAACTTGGATGTACATTAATAAAACTGTAAAACTTATCGTGCTGGTTTTCACTTTTCTTCTTTAGTACAAAATACAACAAGGCCTTTACTAGTTAAAATGTACTTCAGAGTTTCTAGTTGAATTCAAATAGTACAGCTGGAAACGACAGGCTTCAAGTGCTGGCGTCCAGGTGAAACCCCTGGTGAACTGTACAGTAGCATGTAACAAATGATGTGCATAACTCAAACCTTAGGAATGTGTCAAAGTTGTGTCACCGCCTATTTCCCTCAGACAAGCTGCTCACTGGCATCTGGAACGATAACTGACGAGACATTAGAGGTTGTGCTCTGGTGTCACTCAGGGAGTGGCTGGAAGCCATCTTGAGTTGAGCAGGTACACTGCATAGTAAAAGGCAACTCCATGAAAGTTGCTTTGGTTGTAGTGCCACCTTGTGCTGAAGACGGGTACCTGCTCTGATTCCAGGGAAGAAAATCTCTTGGGTATATTTGGAGCTTTTACATCACAGAGAAAGAGCTGATGTAATATTTTATCAGTACCAACATTTATTGGACCCAAGGTCCTCTCTAGATCCCCCCCCCTGTACTCTCATTTTACATTTCATTATTTTATTCACTGCCTTCCCTCACGTGATAATGATTTCACACACCCCAGTCAGCCATTTTCTTCTCATCTCAAACTATATGTGCATGCTCCACTTTATCACAGATTTATTGCGTTTTCTGCGAGCGCTGTGCCACTGCCTGCATAAAATCTGACCTCATAAGACTGCAATAAAATCTAGCCCACTAAAAATGTAAAAAAAAAACCTTAAGGGAAGAGGGTTTTCACTTCCTGCATTCATATATACATAGATAGATATATTAATTTATATATCAATGTCAGCGATAGAGCTTGTCAATGCAAAATGGCATAAATCATGTTACTGAACATGGCGTGACTGTCAGCACATAGAGATGTATTAAAGACAAGTGCACAACTATAACAGTGGATCGGTCAAGGGTCACTAAATGCAAACCACCCAGGAATTACACTCCTACAATAGTTAACCCTTGATCTAAATTTAAATGGATCAAGTGTCAACACACAAGTTGCTTGACTGTCGTATATTAGAGAATGACGCATTGTTCTGAATACTCCAGCTAGAAATACATGAAACTGGAGATTTTTCTACATGCAGGTTCTAAGTAAATATTGGGGAAATGACTAGGTATGGAACTGAAAGTAATCGATTCTGCAGTGAGTTAATGAAACACTTCAATGGTTAAAATTGACAGTCACTGTTTTAAAGAAATAGCACAGCAACGTTTATTTAATCAATCCTCGGACAGTCCATCCACAGCAGATTTAAACTCATACAAATGTACACTTTTACACATTTTACTGATAACATGGAATGATCTGCTTCAACAGGCCTCATGCATCCACATTGACATTATTACAGCTGGTCGAATGAGCAAACAACCCGTGGCTTCTCTGTATAGAACATTTTCAACATCTGGAAAGATTTTATAGCTCAAATTAAAAAAAAAAAAAAAAGAGAGAGAGAAAAAAAAAGGCTAATTCCTTCGAGTATTCAGTCGCCACCTGAAGATTTAATACCTTAGGTCAGTGATACTGGTGAACATCAGGCCTTTCTAAATTAAAGGCAGTGATGATGAAATACTGTAAAATGCAGTGTTTTACTTGTAACTTTGCTTTTATATGCCAATGAATGTTTATGGCTTAATACCAATGTTTTTTTTCTGGACGGTAAAACATACAGTATGTTTAAATTACTTTGAAATCACAGATTTTACTAGTTGAATATATATTAAAAATATACATTGAAGATTTCATTCATATCATGTTGCAAACTACCAAGAATTTGACCTATAAAAAGATCTGCAAGCTTGAGTCTGTTTTATTTTTTTTAAACAAACCAAATTCTGCAGTGGAGGACGACGAAGGATTCAAGCAATGCAGTTCACCAGCAACAACACTGACTTTTTAATCTCTGTATACAGGAGAGGAGAAGAAGTTGGATTAAATGAATAAACAGTGAGGCACTGAGTTCGGCTGAGGCGCTATGGGCACAAACGCGTCATAAAAAGAATAAAACTAACGTTAGGATCTATTTAGCATCCTTCACCGTCTGTCTCCACTTCCACAGCTCTGCAACAACCTAAAGGAACAAACAAAAATCTTACTGCATCATTTAAACCACCAGTGAATGTCTAAAAGCAATCCTTATAAAAAAAGTCTACTTGTAGGTTCTCAAACGTTCCACCTCTTCAGATAAGGGCAAAGCAAGGTGCAGTAAAAGTTCACCATTCCCAGCAAATAGCTTCCTTTTTAATATCGGTAAAGACGTGATCAACGTTCTTATTGTTAAATAAAACCTAATTGTCTTTCATTTAGCACAACTAGCATATAAAGCACCTTAAATGTTACATCTTACCTTAGGGTCTGACACATTGTAGCCATGCGTCACAAAGTTCTCAAACTTGGGTTGGACTTTTGGTAATGTCACTCCCTGCAGAAAGGAAGGGATTACAATGAATTGCCTTGCTAACACTCTTTACAAACACCTGAATAGCTTTTCACAGAAAGGAAAGAATAGCCGCCAGGGACTCCTACCTTTTTCACAGCTTCCATCAATTTGGCTTTGACCTCAGGGAGTGTCAAGTTTCCCTTGGGAGTGGGTGGGGTTTTAGCTGACTTGTCCTGCTGTAAAGCCAACAGATGAGGATTATGGTATCACTTTTAAACTTTACGAGACATTACACAACACAAGTCAATGCAAATCAATGTACCTGCTTTGCGGCTGGAGTCCCAGGCTTGGAGCTCTTGCCGTTCTGTGCTGGGGCCTGCTTGGCAGGTGTTTGCTGGCCTTTTTGCTTGGCGGGCGTCTGCTGGCCTTTTTGTTTGGAGGGCGTCTGCTGGCCTTGTTGCTTGGAAGGAGTTTGTTGGCCTTGTTGCTTGGAGGGCGTTGGCTGGCCTTTTTGCTTGGCAGGTGTTGGCTTGGCCTGTGAAAATTGTGCACCTGCTAGTTAGAAACAAGCTTAAGATCACTCAGTGGGAGCTGCCCAAACCGTTTAACAGTTACTTTACCTTAACAGGTGTTTCTTCCTCCTCACTCTCCTCATCGTCATCATCATCATCATCATCCCTGGAAAAGGGGAGAAACCAACATCACAATCTAAGACACTCACTACCTTTCAACATTTGCAAATGTACAAGGAACTGGTTCAGTCCGCTCCAGACTTGGTTTAAAGTCAATACTTACTCATCTTCATCGTCATCCTCATCGTCATCATCCTCCATGTCCATTTTCATTTTTTTCTGGAAGGACAAAAACGTTAACATCACTTTAATTTTAACAAACGTGAAAGCAAAACAGCAACGGATGTGAAACAAACCTGAGACTTGAGGGCAGGCGAGCAAGCAGGTCTTTTCTTTGAGATTTTGACGTTTTCCTCCTCTTCATCTTCGTCGTCATCTTCTTCATCAAAAGACTGATCAGACTCCATCACTTTAAGAGGAATTTAGCATTGTCAGTCAAAGTACACATGCAGGAATATGGAAAAAGTCTCAGTTCGGTCTTTTACTAAAGCATAACATTATATAAACAATCCTCAATGACTGCATGGGCAGAGCAAGCCCAGTAAAACATCTTACGGTCTTGTACTTACTGACAAGATGTTGTCCACTAATATGGATGGGACCAGAACCTGACTTCAGACGGAAAATTGCTGGGGGTGTAATTGTGAAACCACCAAGACAAACCTGCAACAAGACTCAAATGAGCAATTCGTCTCACTCGGGTCAATTATTACACTATACAGGAGGTTTGACTCTCCTGTGGGATTGGTCTACTGATGCAAATGTACATTAAAAAAATACTTCATGGTTTTCATTTACTCACACTAGGGAGGGTAGAAGGCTTGAGTGAAACCAGGACGGCCTTGATTTTCTGGCCCTCTGTATCCTGACCCTCCACCTCAACCATGTGAAGTTGATCTTTAGTGCTGGGGTCCACACAAGCCTAAACAGAACAAGGAAACGTCTGCTGCAATCATTTGAATTCACTACATAGTATTTACTTTAGTATAAAACACAGATTCTCCACAGAAAAGAATAGACTAATAGTTCAATTGCTAACAACACAATTTTTTCAACATCTCCATAAATCCCTGCAAACACATTGGACACTGAGGCACTTACCATCCTTAGATCTAGCTGATGCTCAAAGTCGTCATCCTCAGGATTGAAAACAACCTCCTTTCCAGCTTCTAGCACACACCCTGAGAAAGAAAAACGCATTAAACAGTGACCACACAAAGTGGCCCAACAGCAGCAGCTTGAAGATGAACATAAAGATCACATTTAACCAGTGACCTGGTATGAAGCTGAGTGTCTGCTTCTCATGCTGATAAATGACTCTTTGCAGCGAGTAGGCGTCAAGTGCTTTATTACCAACGCACACTAGAGGGAGCCACACCGGTTTGAAGCGCTCCACGTGGATCAAGCGCACAATGAGGCCAATTAAGCGAATACGCTTAACTACTTAAATTAACTACGGTATGATATTAATTGCGACAAACAAGCATTTTAAGTTAAGACGTGCAATAACAGAGGTCTTATTACAATTAGAAAAATTAACGACGTAAATTACTAGTTCCAATAGATTCTTTATTATAATAGGGAAATAACGTTGAGTGTAAAAAAAACAATAAAAAGAGAAATAATACAAATAGCATCCGGATTTGACACAATTAACTCAGGGCGTGTTAGGCCGGAGAAAATTCAACAACAGCTTAACGGGGTTTAAAATGCATCTTAAGCGTAAGGAACACAGCACGTGTTACGTGGGTCCATCACTGAGCTGGTACAGACACCGAGGGCCGAACTTTAAATCACGGCCGCGTGTTCGAGTCCACGTTGAAAAGCTCTGAGCAGCGATCTAACAACCGCCGAGTCGATCTTTAAACCCGCTGTGCGCGTTTAAATAAAAATATATATGCGTAAGTTTAAGCTCTGGTGGGAAGAAACTGCTTCTTTTCAAACGTTATTCACGAAACACGGGCGCCGCCATGTTGGTGCTCAAACACGTGCAACGCTGAGAAGCTGCGCTGCTCTGGACCAGTAACCTCCCTGCTACAAAACCACAGCGATGTCTGTAGAATAAAACCCGTTAAGAGAGCTGTAGCAGCGTTAGCGTCCATGTAAGACGACCAGTTATAACTGCAGCCTTTCCATTCGGGTCCCGATGTGACTCGAAGAAAGCGTAATGCGCATATTTAAGTTAAACACAAACTGAGCCTCACCGTAGAGGAAGGTCTGCGGAGCCATCGATTCTTCGTCCAGGCCGTTCATTGTTTAGTTGTTGTTGTTTTTTTCTAACTAAAACGATAATAAACTCTTGCTGCGATGCGAAGTAAAACCTTCTACAGCTGCTCCTACTAAGCACCACCAACTAACGTGGTTCTCCGCCTCCTTGTCTCTTCTTCGCCGCTTCTGCCGCCTCGTCTCTTCTTCGCCGCTCCTTGCTCACCGGCAGCTATAGGTGTAACAGCGCCCCCACCAGCACGGGGGCGGTTAAACGTAAACGTTAGTGAGTGTCAAGCAAAACACAACCACGTTTAAGAATTTAAATACTGTATTTATTCTTATGGCTTTAAACTCATTCTCTGTTTGTGAGATGTTGCAACTCTTTCGAAGCAAGAGCCGAGGCTGTGACGTCACACGGTACTGCAGAGCTGCTCCACTGATGGCAAAAAGAACAGTGATGAATATTTTAGTGTTTAAACTACTACAGCCTAGTGACTTCCCCATTATGTTGGTGCTTTCAGACACAGCCCGGCGCAAGCAGACCGAGAGTTGCCCTGTTCTGGCCGTGGCGTCACAGATCAGTTTGGATGGAGGAGGAGACGGTTCATATGTTCACTAATACTGATGGAACTGTCCTCAGCGTCTGAACGTAACAAGCTGAGTCACATCTCGATCACATGTCACCTGTGCCGAGGGCGTTAATGGTTTTATAATTATTCCACACTCCGCCATAATTCAACATGTTTGCTTTGCAACACACCAATTAAACCACAAGAAGCAGAACAGCAGGTGAATAGAAAAGAACGAACCCCACGTTTTTCTTTTCACTAAAACCTAAGATTCATCATAGACAGAAAGACAGGAACTTACACTCATCTATCATAAAACCCCATGATATGTACTGTCTCATAACAGACTTTCCACTTCGGGCTTTGGACTAACAGGCAAGCAAAGGCCAGGCTAACATAAAAATACAACGGTCACTGCAACAGTCAAACCCGAACTGCCAACAAGTAGCATGAAATGTATGAAGACGTCCTTATGGCCAAGTTCCCATGACAAAATCGACACAATGTTGGAGATAAATCTAAAGCTCTTGCAAAAGCATGAGATCACATTTTGGCAAAGAAGAACATCTTTTGGGGAAAAAATAAATAATTAGGCTGGTTCAACAAGTAGCTTTTCGCTGGTTAGGAGCAGCCTTGCGGTGTAAGAATACTTTCATCTTAACAGGTCAAGCTTCCACACGGGTCGGGGAGTCTGTCGCATCAGTCACTTTGTATTGTGGGGTGAAACTCCACAGGAAGGCTAGAAAACCGGTCCAGGCCCTTCGTTTACGTCCTTGTGGGGGTTTCTGTTTGTACGCAGACCACATCTGGACAAGCTGGGTAGAGGAGAGACTGGATGCACTGCACATATGCATCTACGCACGCACATTCACAACAAGCCCCCTCATGTTCCGTGGCTTGGTCTCCACTTTCCTACATCACGTTTTCGAAGAGCTGCATGGACCTCATCATGGTTTCGTCCTGGGGAGGGAGAAGACAGGGTGATTCCGGTTTTCTTTCACTCTATATAATATAATCTGTATCCGTATATGCCTCTCAGGATCTTCATTAAGCCACGAGAGCTGGCTGTGGTGTCCTAATCTAATCTGTGTGGGACTAAGCTAAGAAGTTAAATCTTGACCTTCATGCAGGAGTTTGAGGCAAAAGTGCAAAATGTCTGCATCATAAATGTGCACGTTTTTTTGCTGAATATTTGCTTGACCTCTGTTTCAGTAATTGTTAAAGAAGACAAGGAGGGAAGTACACATTTGTGCAGTACGTACCTCCTGGCAGGCTACAACAAACTCCTCTAAAGTCACCACTCCATCTTTGTTTTTATCCATTTTCTGTGGAGGGACATGAACATGAACCAGCGCTAGAACAAAATGACAACGTTTTCTGCAGTGTACCTACTTTTACACACGTGAACACACAGTAGTTTGTACAAATTACCAAATACCTTCTACAGTATTTTATATTATGTATATATATGGTGTTAGTCTGAAGGACATGTTAAACCAAACCTGGAAGAAGGCATCCACATGCTGCTGTGGGACGTCCCCCTTTATTGCAGGGTAGGTGTACTTTCCCATCATGTCGTAAATGGCTCTCACGATCTCAGTCATCTCCTAAAAGCAGAGGCTCCGTCACATTGCGATGGGACAGACATTTTCTTGGCACACTCATCACCACACCAGTTGTCCCAGGACGGTCTCACCTCTCTGTTTATGTAGCCGTCTCTGTTAATGTCATACAAGTGAAACGTCCACTCCAGCTTTTCCCTCAGAGTCCCCCGCAGTAATATAGACAGCCCCATGACGAAGTCCTGGCAGCAACAACAGTGAATTATGACCGTGAAAGCACCATATCAACGCAAAGCAACAAATTACAAACACGTCTTTTACCTTAAACTTAATGGAGCCGTTATTAGTGGTGTCAAACGCGTTGAAAAGATAATGTGCGTACATGCTTGCATCTGCAACACAAAAATAAAAAGGTGTTTCGTTCTAAAAAGCTCCACGGATCAATGAAGTGGATGTAGAAGCGCTGTCCTTTACCTCCATGAGGAAAGAACTGTGCGTAAATGTGTTTAAAGGTTTCCTCGTTCACCACGCCACTCGGACATTCCTGTGGACCAAAAACACAAAAAAATGATGCTGCCAATGTATCAGGTCAAGGTAAAATGTTTAGCTAGTACATACTGAATGATCATTGGTCATATCTTGGGTGTGTATGAAATTTGCAAATGTTGGGTCCAAGAGTTTATGTAACAGAATAATCTTACAATGAAACATAAAGTGTAAAGGTTTACATTCTTAAAGCCGCGATAAAGGATCTGTAGCTCTTGTTTGGTGAAGTTAGTCTGAGCTTCCAGTTGCTCGAGTCCCTCCGGCCTGTGGCAAACCATCGTCATCTCGAGCTCATCATCCATTTTATCTGCAAGGACGAGAAAGACATGGAGAAAGATGTTTCTACTCAGAATCATGTCGAGAACCGTACGACCCCTGTATAACATGCGCGGCTCTGAATATGAACGCTGCAATTCAACGGAAAGAGACAACTCAGCGAAGCATGAGAATGTCAAGTCGGCAGGAAACTTGAAGAAGCCGATGCGACAGGAGAAAAGAGGCAGCTTATGGAGGTGTAGCGAGCGAAGGGGAGGGGGATCGCAGAGGGGAAAAGCCAAGTTTATTAATGGCCACACGCTGTTGTAGATAGATAGAGGGCTCATGATGTGGGGTCTTTTATATCCACTGTACAGCAATACTAATATCCCAGCATCCCACACACCAGTGAGTTCACAAACCTGAACAAACATCAGAGGCAAACAGCCACGTAGCATCTCTGTGGCGCTCGCTACAAGCACAACGATGATAAAACCACTCAAATGTGAGTCTGGAGCCACGGCGGCTATTTACACACGGTGCTTTGCAGTATTGCCTTCATATCCCAGATGTTCCCTTGGATGACAGCTGCGTATTTAGCTTTTTGGTAGATCAAGTGTTATTACACATCGGATGAATTATAAATCCTGCTCGATTCCATAATGAAAGCTGACCGGTTTGTTGATGACTTGGCAAATGTTCACGTGTGTGCACACACATACGGTTAAAGTTGTGTGGCTGAGCAAGGCTTTAGAAAGGGAGATTAAAATGAATACCCTATAATACTCCTGCCTGCTGGATGGCAGCGATGACTCATTCATTTCCACTAATTCATCAGTGGTGTCCAGATTAATCCCTGACACTGAAAATGTGTCTTGAGCTTAATTTGAAACATCCGGTTGGTCATCCATTTTTCAGCAGCTCCCAGGAGCACAGGCTGTGTTCAATGATAGGTTCAGACATGTAATAATTAGCTGCGTTTGTGTCTTTATAAAAATATGAATCACCTTGATTTGGATCCTTTTGGTTATGTATTTCAGATTTCACATGCAAAGCTATGAGAAAATATAACAATTTATTCTTTGCCATTTATTGTTTCTTTTGGCCATAGTGTGGAATATTTTAAATATTTACTGTTGCTTTCTTTCTGTTCTTCCTCTATCTTGCCTTGAGCTCCTGTTGCCGTCTCCCTGACTGTCGTTGTCATGGAGACGGACAGCCATAATAAATGCGAGCAGTGGTAGGTATACACTAGTTGAACTGACATGAAAGAAAAGCAGTGTCAGACACAATTTGTGCATAAATTCTGTTAGGAATAAAAAGCCAGTGTCAGCACATGACAATTGAACCAGCGCCGGCGCCGTTTTCTGTTGCTCTCCTGCAAATGTCAGCGCGATGCAAAATAGATGAAACCAAGAAGGTGAGACGAGGAAGCAGGGAGAGGTTTTGATTAGAAGAAAGACGAGACAGTGAGAATTAGGAGGCGAAGGCAGGCTGTGAAGAAAACACAAGAGGAAAGAACACCACATCGCACAATATGTTTGCAGTCCATAAACAAGACAAATGGGATTGACACAGTGCCATTAATCTGTGAGAGATGATGAGGAAACCTGCGTATTAATGCTTAATCGTAGGGGTTTACTGCTAACTAGGTATTTATAAGCATCTGGGGGAAAGTTACTGAGAAGACAAAACACAGCGGACAAGACGGTCAGTAACAACTAGAAGATTTAGTCTCACGGAGAGAAGCACTGCAGACTCGCTACAGGAGAACCGCTGCCGCACAGATAAACCATCAGCAACAAGTCCTGGAGGAAGCAACATGAGGAATAGCAGTGTTTACAGATCACTGATCTCTCGTTGGGGTAAAACCAACCCCAGCATGGACAGTTTGGATCCAGCGTTTGATTCATTGCTTATTACATTTCCCACTTTAATGTCATGATGCCACCTACGAACACTGACATTCATACAAAGCTACAGCTGCTTAAAGTGTGAAGACAGGAAATAGGGGAAGCGTTGACCTGACACTGGCTGAAGGTAACACAGTTCGTGCTCTCTTGGTGCCAGGTTAGCCGCTAACTTCCCGGTGCTTTCGCTCCTGCTTTCATTCTGGGTCAGTGAACTGTCCCTACTTGTTGATTTATTTTTACCGGTCTAATATTTATTCTCGCTGCTGAAGCTGCAAACACAGACTGACCCCTGCGCACGTGAAAGGCTTTTACCGAAGGATGTCGAAAACCAAACACACGCACTCTGGAGCATGTTAGGTGGATGTCTGCTGTCAGAGAGTAATGCCATCATTCATCCTGAGTATTGTTCACAGCCTCCTCTTATGCCCCTACAACCCAGTCTCCATGACAACAGGCTTCTCAAGCATAAGGCCAGGGAGAGGTATGATATGTGAGCTGCGTGCTAATGCGGACGCTGTTGCCTGAACCCTCGTGTGCTCCCTGTTCCTCTTTCATGCGCTCGCTCGCCCACACAGGCAGACCAAACACATAATCACAGTCCTAATCACACAGAGCCAGGGCAGTGATTTTTGCTCTCTAGATATTTTCAAGGACATCCGTCTTCAGAAAGGGTTAACTGTAACACTCTGTAATCTCTCCATCGAGCACAGTACATATGTTAGCGCTCACACCTCAGCAGCGCTGGAGGACGGAAGCTGATTCCTTCACCCTTTATCCTTGGCTGATGTTCTTAACGTGTCGTTTAGTATATGCATGAACATTTAATGAACAGCTTCTTGTTCTGTGTTTTCTGACTGACTTAGTCCAACAATCTCACTTCGCAGAAGCACAGTGTGTCAACTATCCTGTAAACACGTCCAATGTGTTTGTTCAACACACAGTAAATAACATTAAAGCAAACATTTGCTCAGATTATCTCTGTCTTGTTAAGGTGAGTAGTCTCTGTTCCCTCTCACTTTAGTCTAGCTTTTGGTTGCTCTGTTGCCTCCTCTCCGTCTCTTTCTAATGCAGACGTACCTCTGGATGGTCTCCTCTGCTTGGTTTGCATGGTCAAAGTGCCCACCACTGCGCCCATGTTGACACCAGTCAGCTCAAACAACCCACAGAGTAACGGTCCTGTGTTATTTTCACGATTTTGTCACCTCGTCGTCTCGTCTTTATCTGCCTCCGCAGCTCTGTTTCTTAAAGGGGCTTTGCCCCTGCTCTGTCTTCTCACTGCTTTCAGATCTGTCACTGAGGGACGTCGCTCTTCTCTGAGCCGATTCTTTGTAGATTTCTGATCTCGCACACACACACACACACACACACGCTGCTCCCGCCTTTCTTTGCCACTCCCTCCTTTCACTGCCTCACTACTCATTTGCCAGCCTTTCCCCTTCTTTCTAGTTCCCGTCCTCCTGTTCTGTGGAGTAACTGATGCAGTCCTCCAGAAATAAAAGGAATGGCATCAGGAGAAGATGAGGCTTTCACAGCTCCCACCTCTATAAATCCATCAGAACCAACCTTCTCCTCTTAATTCCACACACATGGACACACACAGACACACAGCCAGCTAACATACATCTACATGCTCATTAAGTTACAAACCACGCTTCAGAGAGCACAGAACTCATTTAAAGTGAAGCTAGACAGGATTCAACACAGTGTTACTCCCCCACAGCAACACAACTCAAACTTACTCCCTCTAAAATGGAGAACAGCACCTTGATTTCCTACTGTGGCGCTAACAAGAGTGTCAGGGTGTGTATAGGAGTCAATAATTATTCACGCAGCTTCAATCAAAGAAATTCACACTGAAGAACGTGTATTTCCCTCCAAGCATGGAGGGAAACAGACGACTTTTAACAAGTGCCTTTCTGATGGATTTCAGTGGCTGCATACCAGAAATGTAAACGCTCACACTGCCACACTTTCACGTCGTGTGTATGTGTCGCCTTAAAAAACCTCTTCTGGTTTTAAATATTCATGTTCTGCTATTTTTTCAGTGCTGTTTCCTTTCTCTCGAGTTTTGTATCCCACCTTTTCAATTATTAGAATAACTAAATTATGATGGCATCAGATCCAGAATTACACACAGATGAGTCTAATCTGGGTACTTTCTTTTCTCCTGTTCTGTGTGAGGCTGTGACTTCCACAGCCGTGCTGTGATTGCCCAGGTGGAGCTGAGGTAAGTACTGAACGCTGATAAATTAAACATCAAGTCACACATAATGCTGAAAACTACGCACATGCACATTTCTTTTCTTGTATTTGTCCTTCAAAAACAACAGAGGTATGAGAAAACCTCAAAACAAACGTGGAAATGATACGTGATCTCACTGATGTTTGAACAACCTTCTCCCTCCATAAATACAAATCAGCTTCCAGAAAACTCAACAGACGGGGAATTAAAGCCTGAGATAACTTTAAGCCAACCCTGCGACAGATGTTGCCCATCTGGAACTGCCTTTATACACCACTTCACCCTGACGAGCACAGAGGACACTGCACAGCGAGTGCTTCGTAATCGCTTCATTATCTTTTCACTAGTTCCTAAGCTTCGTAAGTCAGCCTGAAAAAGTGAAAGATTCACACAATAGGAAACATGTTTGACATTAACAACAGATACAAGCTTTCATCATCAGCTCACTTCATCATATACTGTATGTCCTGTACTGTATATGTGAGTCATTTCATATTTATAATATGAGCATGAGCTTCGTATACTCAATTATTCATAGATGCAGGATTTCGTTTTCACTGCCGTGTGTATTTTTGTTTCATACTTTCTTCTACCTGTCTTTCTCCAACTACATCCATCTTTTATTTTACTTTGTAAACTGGGATAGAAATTTGTGAAAATACATTAAATTTATCCATCCACATAACCGAACTTATGCATAAATTTTGAGATTGAGTAAGTGTCTGTAATCGTGAAGAGCTCTGTCTGTCTCTACTCTTCACCTTGAGATGCCTCTGTCACTGAGATACTCCGCTTCAACAGGTCAGTAGGTCAAGAAAGCTAAAATAGACAGAAATACATGAATGCAAACAGCCACTGTATCTGTAATATGTGCTGACTTAGCTTCATAAGTTCCAGTTCATAAGGTTGTGGTGTTACCTTTTGAACAACAGGTGGCAGCAGAGCACAATAAATTCAGACACGAGCAGCGACTGGGAAACACGTTCAGCTCTGATTAAAGCCAACATATGCAAAATCAACGAGACACAGTTTGACAACACGTTATGATGAAGGGAAAGCTTTTGGTTCACTGTTACACAATGACACAGTGTGTCCTCAACGCACTGTTCACTACACCAAAAATCAACTGAGAATTCAGTGTGTACATATCAGGAAGGGAAACAATGAGGCGGAGTGAATTAATCTGGAGAATGAAAGAGGGAGAGTAGGCAGGAGGTAAAAATTAAATGTAGAAGAAGGCGGTTACATAAACGGTGTAGTGAGGTGATGTAAAAAATTAAAAGCCGAGACACACACTGTCAGCTCCAATCCATTGCTTTTACAGTCACACGAGAAGAGGGGAGAAAAGAAAAGCAAGAGTCCTGATGGACAGTTTAGAGATGCAGCGACGACTGATCTAGGTTTAGTCTGGAAGAGAGAAAAGTCTGAACGTGTCTGTGAGGTGTGAGACGACGGGACTGCTGCGAGGTTGCAAACCCAGAGGACACACACACGACTGGGAATAGCCAGAGACCAGGGAAAACCCGACTCCACACAACAAACGTGGATCATTCTTTAACGTCAGACGGACCTGACGCCATCCGGAAGATGAATAGTGTCATAAAACTAAACCGTGTGAATGTGTGGACTCCACGTATGTGATCATTTAGATACCCAGCAAAACCAGAAGCTTTGTGTTCAGGTTTGACAGTGTGATTCAACTATCATATTAAAAAATGAATAAACAAAATAATAATAATTTTTATAAACAAAATAATATTCAACAAGAGTATTAGGGTCTACTAGCGACCCAAAAGTCAGGTCACGGCCTGGGGCCTATCACCCCCATATGCTCCCCCAGCTGTGAAACTCCTGCTTGCAGCATTTAAAGAGGCTTCAGAAATTTTAAGTAGAGCATGTTTTACATTTCAGACCCCTACATGTATGTACTACACACAAGAATGGACAACCAGGCAACTTAGTGCAGATACGCGTACGCTGGAGATGAGAGACGCAGATTTATCCCTGTGCCTTTCCCTGAAGGGAAAATATGTATAGATGTGCATCCAGTATTTTCTTCTTCCATGCATACGATACAGTAGCCTGCGTGTCTGCACTCTGAGACACGATCGTGAGCGAATGGTGGTTTTAATCTGCAACTCAAGCTGTAAACCCACACAGCATGATCTCTAACTATCTCTGACTAGAAATAAACAAAAGTAGCCATTTATAACACTGCAATCAGTCCCTATTAAAATGTGCCCTCAGTTCGTTTGCGCATGAGAACGTAGCCTGTAATTTAGACTGATTTCAGCATCTAAGATGTGGATGTAAACAAAAAAAGTCAACATGCAGCCTTGAACAGTGCTCATGACTTCACAGCTCTTTTAATATGTGACCAGACAAGCTCCCAGTTAGAAAGTCTGCACAAGGTTCACTTACATCAAGATCAGAGACATGAATAATACAAAGACAAATAGTCTGAATGACGTTTGGCTGAAAGACATTACGTGCAAATGCGATTTTCTGCTGTTCGGTTAAGTCAGAGTCCTCAATAATAGATGTGGACATTCCTCAAATTTCTATGCCGCTACTGTGAATTCAATATACACACACGTGTGTCTGTTTGTCATTCTGGTTAAGGATATGAACATTGTAAATGATGCCATCTAACACATTTGTAAACATTTAATTATCCTTGTTAATGTTCATTTGACTGTCTGTGTTATTAAGTTTAATAAATTGTCCATGGGACTTGTATAGCGCCAGACCCACTAATGTGTGTGATGGAATCAGTTAGTTAAAACTCAGTGTGTTGACCAGCGGAACTTAATTAACTCAGTGACATTTAATTACGGCATTAAATAAAGATAAGGCTTCTATGACGCCCGCTGCACAAGCATCTTAACCTTAAGTAGCAAAAGGTCAGGACCATGAGCTGCAATCAGCAAAGCACAAAATAACATTTGGGGAAAAGCTGCACACAGGCACAATGTCAAGGGACAAGACGTTCAATGGAGTTTAGACCCGGTTTCATCTGCTGCCCGTCCTCTGAGGCTGCAGAGGGCAAGAGAGCCAGCGCCTGCTGATCCACTCCTGCTTCTAAAGGATCCCACCATCACTTTTAGGCTACTTTGTTATTTTCTTCTTTCTTTTTTTAAAATGACCTACATTATCAACCCATGCAGTCATGAGTAGGCTGTATTGTTTGCAGACGAGCACAGCAGCTGACTAAGCTGCAAGTTTAGAATAAACAGCCTCGCTCTCAGCTGGCTTCTGAATTCCACGCAAGCACAAGTGCATTTTAAGAGTGTGGAGGTTCAGACGTGGAACAAGACGATTACTTGAGTAAGAAGACTCTTCGTCTGCGTGAAGGTGTGAAGCTTTATGTGGGGAGGCAGTGATTGCTGCTGCTCTACAGCTTCATCCTTGAGAGAGAAGCTGTCAAAACTCTCTGAATAGGATGAACAAACCGCATGTTCTGGCTATTCTGCTGCGCTCGAACACATGGATTCTCTAGAAAATGAAAGCCCTTCTGTCTGCTTGTGCAACACGCTGTCGGGCGGTCGACACAGCTCTCCAGTGTGACTGAGGCTGTTTTTGTGCGTTCGCTTTATGGCAGTGCATAGCATTATATTATGCACAATATGCAGATCTGTACTTGATTCATGTTAAATAAAAATGTGAAGTGTCTGTCTGTATAATAATACTGTATAATTATTGTTGGCACTGTTCTTTGAAGCTCTCCTTCCGTCCAGGAGCTGTGTGGCCTTTCCACGCCAGTGTAACAGTGCAGCACTTCTGCATCATTAATGTCGTCGTATCCTTAGTCTTGAGCTAAAACCTTTAGAGCACAGGTGCAAAACGAGGGCTCAGTACTTTGCCCAAGGACACAGTGACAGGACACATGGCCGCTGACGAATAGCCCACACTGTTGACTGGTGGGTGAACTGAATCTTGACCTTGACCACATGACTGCACCAGCTGCACGTCAGAAATCAATACTGGTGTGCTAATGGATTCAATATAGAAAGAAAAAAAATCTATTCTATGACACGTGTGAGTGATAAAGTGGAGGCGCGTGGATTAAGGCTTTTCACACCTAAATGCAGTTTTCTACTCACTAGCTCATGGGTCACACGATTACAAGAAACAAACGTGATGAAGAGACACTGAATACAATACAAAAATCAACATCAGCTGTGATTATGCTTATTTAAATCTAATATCTGAGCGTTGATTGTACCATGAAAAGGCACAGTACCTTTTGTGAGACTTCCTGAGACCAATCTCTGCAGGGACTGGATTAATTTGAGCACCCCCTGCCTGCAGCGACTGGTACAGCCAGCCATCCTGGGGGAAGACAGGAGCAGATGGGGATGAGACTCTTTCCTCTTATATATGTCAAGCTTGAGCTTGAGTTTTTCCGCAGTGTCCTTTCACTTATTCTGTAAAGTGCGAAATGATCCTTAGATGAAGAGACATTCTGTCTTAGTGGGTTTTGTGATGTGTAGTTGTAACAAGAAATAAAGGAATGAATGAGATGAACAAGAAGCCAAATGCAAAATAAATAAAATGTGTTTGTTGCATGGTTTATAAAGGAAACACTGTGTGCTGACTTCCACACATTCTTCCACACAGCTTCAGTCAGAAAGTGAGGCTCACACAAATGCTCAATAAATGCTCATGCACCTGTGCTGAAATTTTACAGGCTTTGCTACTAAAAAAAGTGTCATTTAGAAACAAAAAAAGCAGACATGCATGCGAAACTTCCAAAAAAAAAATCAAAGTTGTGTTCGAAAGACTAAAATGAGTCAGATGATAAATAATTAAATGATCTCCAGAAGTAGAAAGCGAAAAGCAGCGCACCCTGGAAGTTCTGTTCATCCAAGAAAAGGCACAGACGCTCCCTCCTGGATCTATCTGCTCACAGCTCCCTCGTCCTCCTCTTTGTGTCGTCTCCTGTCGTATGCGCTAGCAAGTTGTAGCTCCAGCGCGTTTCCCTGCACGAGGTCCTCCTTCGAGCTGAGCCCGGGCGCTGTGGTGTGTGATGGAGCTCTGAGCAGATCTGTGCTGCAGAGAACGCCAGCAGCCACGGCTTGTACCCGCCCTCTCTGCTCTACGTTCCCTCCTCCTGTCTTGCATTTGTGCTTCCTCTCTCTGAGTCTTCTACCTTATTGAAGAGCTGCAAAACAGCCTGGAACAAAAAGGGAAACATTTCAATGAGGCGGTTCAAGGCTCACGGCAGGACAACACCAACCAGGTTTGAAGTTAACAAGGACATTTTCTCCCAACTGAGATAACAGTACATCTAATGTAAAAATCCTCATGGTTGTTGGTAGCTCATTAGAAATACATTTACATTAGTATGTTCATGTGAGGTCTGGGTAAAGGTTAAAAGGTCAAAGTATTTCAACTGCATAATAACAAATACCCACCAGGTCTTTAAAAAAAAAAACAGGAAACAGGCAAATAACAAGTTGAGTTGGTTACAATTCACACACGTTACGTATAAAGTTCAATTATGAAGAAGCCAAATGAATTGTGGCAGCGAACTGGTGTTCAGACACCCACGTGAACCAGAGGCTGCGATCCCACAAGCACGACTAAAAGGTCTGTGGCGGTTTCTCATCTATAGGCGCAGACACACAGTCTACTCCATCACGAAATGACCCTAAAACAGGTTACGTAAGCCTGCAGTTTGCTTCTTGTTTCTCACTCCACTGAACTGGGGAAACGCTGGGGGAGAGCATGACGCAGCGCCGCCCTCATCTGTTTCTCTTCCCCTCTTGTGTCTGAAATGCTCACAGCGACATTTTAGGAGGTTCCCGCCCGAAATGTCACACGTTAAAGGAAAAGCGAGACCGTGGCTTCCGTGACATGAAGTGGTTGTTCACACGTTTCTGTTTAGATCCCTGGGAGAGGAGCACTTTACCCAAAGAGTAAAAATAGCATGCAGCGCAAGCCACACTGGTAGAAATGGATGAAATTACCATGAAATGAAGTATGAAGTATCGAGTCAAAAAGAGTCAAACTCGAATAAAAATATTATATTTTTGCTTCATCACCTGCGTTCCGCTTCAAGAGGCTTTATTTGTGTCTCTGTTGTGGAGGAGGTGAAAAGTGTTAGTGCAGGATCCGCTGCCAACACAAAAAAGACACACACATTTAGTTCACTTTCAAATTAAAGGAGTGTTGAAACGATTTTGGATTTAAATATCAGATAAATCTCTTTTAGGCGGAAACACTAATGATGTCTAAAACGAAAAAACGTGTGTCTGTAAAGGAACAATACACTCACTTCGTTTTCTGAAACCCTCTTACTCGCTGTGAGCATGTCTGCCTCCTGGGGACCACTGACAGAGTCAACACACATGCATCCTGGATGGATCAGTGGTCTGCATCCTGCATCACTTGGTCTCTTCCCTCTATGGCACTGTCAGGTTATTTACGGAGCCCCTCATCACAAGCACAACACGGAGCCTGTGCCACCCACCAACATGAGTCACATGCCTAAAAACACGGTTCTGGCATGGAACTGTGATATCAAGCTGCTGCAAAGTAGGAGAGGAAGGAAAAAGTTTGCTTTCACACAACGTTACACTTGGCAGCACAAAACTTGTTTTTAAATCAGGTTGGCAGCAATACCCTGATATATCTGTGAGCCAAAGGAGGTGAGGAGAGAGAAAGCGCTCAGGCACACGGACTATCTGTGGTGGTGCTGATATGGAGAGACTCAAAAACTAGATTGTGGAACTAGAATTTAGACATCACTGTGTATGTACTGTCTCAGACCCACTGCCAGGTCTCCCAGACCTCTGCACTGAGTCAGACAAACTTGATCAGAGTTTAGGAGTCATCTTCACAGGGAGCGATGGGATGAGACAAGAACAGAAGGAAGCCATAGAGCTGAGAAATCTGGCAGCGTCAGGCTACGCCAGCAGCTGCTGTTTTTTTTTGTTTTTTTTCTGAACCCACGCACAAGCTCACCCCCCCCACACACACACACAACCACACATGACCATAGAAACGTGGCTCAGCTGTAACACAATAGCTTTTAACTTTATTCCAATGTTAAATGATTTGAATGTGAAAAAAGCATTGACATTCTTTAATAAAATAATATAATAAAGGGAAGTAAAAATATTAAGGCAGGTATGTTGGTAATAGTGTGCAGTGAGTATTTGTCCTTAAGATGAAATGAGCTAAAGGCCACATTAGCTGTCTGTGATGTAGTAACCAATAAATGTAAAGATTAAATTGTTATCCTTAGTGTAAATTAGAGTGAAGTGAGTTGAATGTCTAATGTAAACAGCAGACCGGTGCGTGAGCTGCATTTACAGAGAGAGATCATCATATGAATTCTGAACACAAGTATTGAAACGCTACGAAACTCGCTCCAAGTGCAGTGTGTGGAAAGAATTTGTTTAATTATCCATGGCAGCCGCTGTCCCCTTCAGGTCCACTGGGTGCAATTAGGACATGTGACTGAACAAACGCCAGCCAACACTCCAGTGCAAATACAGTGGCAGCATTTACAAGCATAGGGCTGATTGCAGAGAGCCCAGCGAAGGTTGATTCAGCTGCACAGCCCATCGCCCAGCGTAGCCCCTACTCAGCTGCATGAGGCGTTCAAAGCCACCACGTTGTCATGACAATGCTCAGACGATACACATTCTCCAATTAGAGACAGAAGGTGATGCAAGTATGTTCTGTGTGAAGTGGCTGAAAAACAAAAGTTTCACATTTCAAAGCTGATGATTTTTTATTGAATCTATCAAACCCTCAGCTCTGAGGATATATTACTGTAATGAAGCTAGTGCTGTCATAAACCAGAGTGGACCTGTCAGAGCTGCTGTAGCCGTCAAACGCGGTTGCAGTTGACGGCAGAGGGAACTGGTTCATGCTGCCATCTAGTGGAAACACAGTTTGATCAGAACCGATCACGGTTCTGTTTTAATTAGAGAACCTACTGAAATCAGCTGCTGGCTGGATCGCTGCTGCTTCCGACCTTATCCGTCCCTCCATCCGTTTTCCCGACAGCTTGTCCTTGTAAAGGTTACGGAAGTGTCGCAGTCGTTGGACGACACCTGGAGTTTTAGACCCTTTTGTTAATATTTGAGCAAAGTTATCGGTTTATCCCAATGAGATTTCCTTCCCTGTCCTTGGGTGAGTGTTTGTTCAAGTTTAATTAGAACCAGCTCTGCAGTTTGTTCATGTACAACAGTTAGCACACATTCTTTACTGTTATATAAAATGTCTGTGCAGATACATTTTACAGAGTCGATTATTAAATTCTGAATGCATATAAAATATTTAGAAAGTTATAAAAAGATACACACATAGTGATTTAAATGAATAGAAGAATGGATTATTCTGACATGAAATGTGTTATATGTAGCACCAGCCGTCTATAGTCTGTTTTGCATATACATGCACATGAAGGTAGCTTATTGTTATTTTGCTGCTCAGATTCACAACATTTCACCACGGTTCAGAGTTTTCCCCTTGTTTGCTTTCTTCTCTCGCAGACTTTTGGGAAACACTTTGTCCCTTAGTGAAGGTCAATTGTTTATGCACAGGTGCACTCGTACGCTGCGTTATTCTGTCAGACAGTCCACGGCAGCGAAGCAGTTCTCTGTAGGCTCTGCGGAAATCTCTGTTGAAGGCTGGGTACAAGATGGGGTTAAGGGTGGAGTTAAAATAGCCCAGCCACAGGACCACAGAGGAGAGCGTGTCAGGGGGCGTTGACTCGTCCTTTACGCCCGCGTAGGTGAAGAAGGTGAAGTAGGGAAACCAGCAGATGACGAAGGCCCCCAGCACAGCGGCCAGAGTCACTGTAGCTTTGTGCTCACGGACTACGGCCGAAGACGATGCTCTGCGTGCAAACGATGGAGTGGCAGCACGGATGCGATGCACCTGAAAGCACACAAACAACCAAACTTCAAAAAGAGAGGGAGTGTGAATTAAAAGTAGAAGAAAAGTTCACTGAGGTGATGAAAAATACCATATGTCAATGTCTGTTGCACTAAAATGCAGATGACTAATAATGTTTTTATCAGTTATTGTGATTCCAAAGTAGCCTCAGATAAAAAAGTAAATCGTATTTTAAAGTTATGAGCTTTGATGACCTTTGATCTTCGATAACAAACACTGACCTGCTCTCGTGCCACTCTGAATATGCAAAGGTACATTCCACACATAAGCAGCAGAGGCAGGTAAAACAGGCCGAAGGCATAAATAAGAACATAATTGTTATTCCATTCAAAGTGACAGTAGTGTCCCTCCTCTTCCTCATCCCCGGCGGCCCAGTCCAGGTGCTGGACTCTGTAGTCGGCCGTGTTCCAGCCCAGGTGGATCGGCACAAAGGACACAGCCAGCGACCAGGTCCAGATGGCAATCAGGGCCAGAGTCACCCTTACTGGGGTGACTCGCCGACAGTAGCTCAGCGGCGCTGAAATGGCCAGGTAGCGGTCCACGCTGATTGCCAGCAGGGTCACGATGGAGGCAGTGCACAGCATGGCATCCAGCGACACGTAGATGTTACACAGGGCTCCTCCAAGGGGCCATGTCCTGCCACGCAGTTCCACAGTGGCAGAGAAAGGCAGCACCAGCAGGCCCAGCAGGAGATCCGCCACCGCCAGCGACACCACAAAGCAGTTACCGATGCGCCGCAGGCGGCGGCTGAGCCACACGGCTAAACACACCATCACGTTCCCACCAATGGTGACAATGATGAAGGGCACCAGGGCCAGCCAGCACAGAGCTGTACACATCACGAGGCCCAGCTCAGGAACAAGGTCAGTGAGACGGGGCTGTTCTTAGTAGGAAATGTCTAAACGGGCTCAGCTACCACGGGTTCACCTTTCACCTGCAGCTCCCGTGTTTACCACGGTGTCAGGATTACGCACATCCCTGAAGAAGAACGAGAACAACCGTCATTAAACCAAACACCACAGACTTGCCTTGACCTGCTGTGTGTGTCTTTCTGTCTCGTTCTATGACAACTCATCTAAGAGTGTGCGTGTTATAGAGACAATAAGTCACGACTACACAAACAATACCATACACTTAGAAAAGCAGATGTTAGCAAAACGGTTGGTCTTGAGTTAGAGTAGATCTACATCCATGTCTGAAACAGCTGGTGTCCATAAAGATGAGGAAACGTCCTGCAGACCCTTCATTAAACCGTGGGCTGCCCCTCATTGTATATCACCGTCATGTCCCTGCCATCATAAAACTGTCACAGTCTAATAAATAAAGTAAATAATCCACCCTAGTGTTTACATAACTACTCTATGAATTTTCAAGATGTTCTCTGCACCTCCTTCGGTCATGTTTCTGCCATCCAGTGCTCGATTAGCTGCAAAGTCAATTCTTTGAGTCTTCATTAATTAAACTGTTAGTGGACTGTTTAATGCCTTTGCAAATATCAGTAGACTGGCCTCAGTGATAACACTTCCTGTTTCCATGGTGACTTTGTTTCTGTTAGATTAAGTGCTGGAAGTTATGAAGTAGTACTGTTGTACATGACACGTCATATGGTGTATTTTTAAAATGTGATGCATATTTCTGATTACCAGCTGTACCACGTATGCATATCACAACATAATGTATTGTTTGTCTGAAAATTATAATATAGCCCCTGCGTCATGGAGTCAATTAAGTTTGGCAGGTGACATAGATAAGTCAGAGAGAGATAACAACGTATAGAACAGTATATTAATTATTTAACGACAAGGGAAAAATAAAACTGCTAATAGCAGTGTGGTAAATTTGACAAAGTGACATCCGGACAGGATTTATAGGTCTTGTGTAGAGTGCAGACGTACTATGACCTCGTCTTCCTATTCTGACCTTGTTGCACGTCTGTTTTTTGCAATACAGAACAAAGGAAAAGGAAAGAACCATAAACTGAATCTCGAAGTAACTGTACTAAAAAAACACCTCAAAAGCGAGGCAGCGGATCGTGAAAGGCTTTTCATGCGGAATCTGAGAATACTCAATATACACAACTGTTTCAAAGACACAATCTTCTTTGATGTAAACACGCACTTGTGCTAATTGCGTCACTTGCATGACTTACGCAGTGCTTATATCTCAAATCTCATTTATCCACACAAAACGTACATACGGCAGGAATCGTTAGTGTGACTTACCTCACGTGGTTCGTCTTTAACATCTGTCAGAAACCATCTCACCCTCTTCCCACATCGCTGTCTCTGGTGTGACCCTGCCTTGGTGCACAACCGCTTCTCTCATGTTTTGCCTCCTCCCTCCCTCCCTCCCTCCCTCACCCCTGTTTCTGTTCTCACGAGAAAACCGACACCTGGAGCCAACTAATGGAATTATTCATCTCTCCGTGTCGTAATCAGCCTATGAGCACTGTCATTGTTGTTTTGGTTTAAAGAATGTATTTCAATGTATATTTCCAACATGTGTCCCAAACACACACAACATACGATCTGTATATACACAGCAGCTGTATCCACACAGGCTCATGTCCCCGCAACTAAACCCTCTTACTCCTGTTGGGGAAGAAGCGTTGCAGCAGGGTTATATGGACTCACTCACACACTACACTAGAGAAAATCCCCTTTAAAAAACAAAATGAAACCAATAAAAAAGTGTCACATTTAATTTTGAAAGTGTTTTTCACGTTAAATAGTATAGAGAATGTCAGCACGTCCAGAAAAAAGGTAGGAAGTGTAGTCTGTACTCTAATTGTTATAAACAACTCGGCTCTGCCACCTGCTGGACATGTGTGGGTACTGAAGGAAGTTCTACATGTAACAGGGTTAATGTTGCCAGTGTGTTTGTTTTTTCAAAATGTTCACTTAATATTTCTCTCTACTTTTAAAACTCTACAGCACTATTTACTTGACACCTGCATACCATTAAATATGTTAGTAATTCTTCTAGTAATTCTAAGTGTGAAATATCTTGGTTTTGTTAAAGATACAAACATTTACCTTGAGCCTGTTGTAATAAAACGTTTATTGTTAAGAAATTAGTTATTCATTATATTACTGTCACATTTATAAAAGTAGTCTGTATTTTGCACCATAATTACATAATTAATCCAAATAACAGCAGCAGAGACAGGTCACAGGTCGAGGGACAGACACATTAATCGTTGCCAAAGCAGCAAATTACTATGTCACACTAATATCACAAATACACACTTTTACTTAATACAAGTGCATTTTAAAATAGACTCTTGCACTTCACTCGTAAAATACATATTACATATTAATGAGCTGCAAAGAGTAAATGTATTGTTTTTTTTCAGTTATTTCACAACAACGTTGTCATATTATATAGCACATGTATCTGTTATTTATTTGTGCCATGTTGAACATTCTGAGGTTGCGTAAATGAAATAAATTAGAATGACCTTACAGCTGTGTCGTCTGTCAATCACCCTCGCTGGTGCTGCTATGCTAACAAGATGTGAGCGAGCCTGAAGTGATGTTTCTGACTAACAAGCTTTTTCTCGCCGTTCAAGGCCGTGGATCTGACCTGCTTTGTGTCGCCGCTCATCCAAACCAACGCCTTCTTCTAACATTAAAGCCGCCTTTGAAATAAAAACAAAAACAAAAAACAAGACTGTCAGTGGAAAATGTTTCATACAGACATTTCCACAATACCGTGATTTTTTCTTTGCACCTATAAACATAATAATCTGTGCTAAAATGAGTCATGTAACATGTTTACTTGCATAGAAATAGTTAGTATCGTGGATGCAATCGTAATATTGACTCGGTGTTATGAAAATGAAATGAATAATAACCAGTTAAGACAAAGGTGATGTTATATGAGTAAGATGTGTGTCATTGTAGACAGAACCTTTTACCCATGAACCAATACGGTGAGCAGCTCCGTGCACCAGGGTTTGTTATGTTGATGTTAGCATTTATGTAAAGCTCACGTCAACACAACGACATGCTTGCACTGACATTATTAACATGCTGACGCTAGACACTGGAGATACGGAGAAGGTTTAGTACAACTTCAGCATGTTAGTCTGCTGACTGACGTGCAGTACAGTACAGTACAGACGGCAGAAAACAATGAGTTAATTCCCCCTTTATAAAATCAGAGAAGCATATTTCATATGCCAAATCCAGTGGCTGCGGTTATTTTTGCATCACAAAGGTTACACCGCCACCATCTGGTGGTTGAAATGTTGTGGTGGCGCCTGTGGTGGTTGTCTGTGCATGTCTAGCCCCATGCACTGGAAGCAGCGATGCTCTGTGCTCTGACTCCTGTCGTGCCAGTCACTCCAGCATCACATCTTCCCCATGTTGACGTCCCAACATGCAGGGAAAAGGTCTGACCTAAACAAGCCAGCAAGGTAAATTCAATGACAGCGAGTCTGGTTTGTTTGAAATAACTCAGCTTGTTTGTGCTCTACAGTATTAGTATGTGTGTTATTGTAAACTATTATTAAGCCAAATTACATCACGCTCAAGGGCAAACGAAAGTCTGGGGCGATTCTCGGTTCTGTTGTGCGTGATTACGACTTCCTTCCTCTTCCGTTGCGGTCTGTCATATGACATGTCCCTCCCATCTCAGCGGATTACTGCTTCTCTAAACTCCCTCTGGAGGACACTCAACCCTGAGAGGAGGAATGGGAGTAAACCCCTCTTTCACCTCTTTTTGTCCCTAAAGCAGCACTTGCCAGTGGGTCCTAACGTCAGGATGAGTCATTAGCTCCATCTGTGAATCAAACTGGCAGCAATGCTTCTGTATACAAAGGGAAGATAGAGAGGCAGTGTCATTTTTATATCTGGTGGAAATAAAAGGAGAAAAGAGGCTGAATAATAATCACACAAGCTGATGTAAACAGACCACGAAAGACTGAAATGTGAACTGGAACCATCTACAAAGAATTACAAGTGACCTGAACCGTGGTTGTGGCACTTATGGTATATACCAAGGCAGTTAGGCCACATATCCAAGCCTTCAGTCGAGGACAGCTGAACTCTTTAAAGGCTTAAAAATGTTGAGGCTTGATTAAGACACTTGTCACTATCAAGTGAGACGTGCGGGAGGATGGAGCGCGAGTGGAAAAATACCAGACTCCAAGTGCAGCAGATGAAGACGTTGTTTACGCCGAGGTGGCAGGACTGAAATCTAACAAGCACAACAACCATGGTCCTATTTTAGTTATCGACCACCTTTAAGGGCATCAGCTTGTAATGACTAATGATACTGTAATGATGTCACGGAACAGTGATTACAGCAGGAAATGCAAAAACACAAGTTGGGCTGAAATTCTAGACAAATTTAATATAAACAGTTACAAGCAATAAAGTAAACAATGACACAATGTAAAGCCACAGATATAGTGACAAAGCTGGCAAACTGTAATTAATAACAAGGCTTGTGGATAATGAGACTGCTGTGGTTACAGAAAAGACAACTTTTCACTTTTTATGCTCAGTCTTCTGCACATATTCATTATTATTGTCAGGTTTGCAAACGGCTAATTTGCACAGAAGTTCAGCCTAAATGTCTGGCTGCCCTCAGAGAAAAACTGCAGTGGAAGTGAGTGTGTCTCCTCTGAAAGTGTGTCAGAACCGTGCGTTACGTTAAACGTCCCTCCTAAACCTGAACCTGGCCCCTACGGTACATCAGACCAGCGCTTCCTGCTGTGAGTTGTCGAACGATTAACACGTCCCACTGGATTAAAGCGCGCATGAGTCACCGATGCCACGCGGCTTACGGTGGGCAGACATGCACAAAATAAAAAGCAGAAGGCTCTTAGTTTGCACCCGTTCGTTTTCATTTCTCAACGCTTTATTTTTAGGAGCACCAAAGTTATTAGTGTGATCCTCTGAGAGCCATGAATGTCCGCGCATTCATTAGATCTGAGCAGCAGTGCTGTCCGTGGAGCCATCCTGCCTGGCTAAAAACGTAAATAAGGAACTGTGTCATTAAACTGAAATAAAGACAGGAGCATGGTTGTTAATATACCCACTAATCATCTGAATTGTTGATCACGAATTTCACATTCCTTCACCCTGGAATTTGCCTCTAGTGATTAGTCTCTTATTGCTGCAGTGCTGACAAACAGCACTTTCCACCTGTCTGTTAGTAACGTTGTGTATTCAGCCTTTAACTCGGCCTCCGCTCTCTGCCTTGAACAGTGCAAAAGCGCCGTACATCCTTTTCAGAGTCTGGAGCTGGCAGCTGCCCGTAGCTTTCATATGCTGGGGTTGGCGGGAGTCACTGGACCTCAACCAGACGGACCAGTGAACCAAAATAATGAGCTGAAAGTGGCTGAGGGCTGCAGAGCCGCAGAAAGCGCTGTAACTTTTCAGTAGCGTCGGCAGCGCCAGTAATTCTTTCACCTTCCAGGGAGTCAACGCTAATATCTGAAATGTCACAAAATAGTGAGTGATGATTCCCGACCTGCTGTTGTTGTTCCTCAGCCATAGAACAGCTACAAAGGACTGACTTGCGCTTCGTAAGCATGATGTCATCGGGCAGCACATGATCTGTATGTCGAGAACATACACGGCATCAATACGGCAAGAAGAAAACAACAAGCGCACACTTTGTGAGACAGTACATGCAGATGAATAATATTTCAGAAAGCGTGTGAGCACAGACAGGAAGACAAACAACACTTACTTTCTAAAGTGCACATCAGCTCAGGGACTGACTGGATCAGCGGCACATCGCTACTGATGAGGCACATTTGTCAAATCTGAGCAGTTTATTCCCAGATACGACACAACAAAGAGCCACATTGTTGTTTTGATTACATGCCACCAGACACAGAAATAATAAGTTGAACAGCTGGATCTGAAGTAGAACTATCCGTTTTGAAATGTAAGACTTGAAAGCATCACATCCTGTGCAACACGTTCGTACCTTCATCCAGTGTGATGCTGTAAGTGAAGTATGTTGTCTGGCCTGCTCCGGCTCGTTTTTAAGGGTCTGTGAAGTCACTAAACATGACATATTTTTGAATGTTCATAGTTAGTAATAAACTATTCCTTTCATTTGATAATTGGATGGACCGGACTACTGAATATAAACTGAATATACTGTAGAGACGATTATTTATCACACAATGGTCTGTGTCTCAGACAGTTTACAATTCCTTACTGTTTATGTCCAGAGCTGTAGCAGGAAATGTATAAACGGTCATTAACGTTGCTGCTCTGCCTGAATTGTTATTATTTCTAGTGGGAAAAAGTATCACTTACAGTTGTTAAATGTGCTTTGGTGTGAGAACAGAGCTGTATACACACGCTGTGCTTCCTGCATAAGGCCATAATAAGGCATCGATTGCTATGAGCCCACATTTCCCTCAAGTCACTTCGTTGCAAGAATTTCATTTTCGCTAGCTATTATTTCTTCTTAGAGGCATTTCAATTAAAGCTTCTAAGTACCTTCTGCTCAGAGTGTAATGTCTTGGCTCACTGCTCAAGCACTCGCTGTTTATGTGCCTTGCTCACAAGCTTTGATCCAAAACTCTCATGCACTGATCCTGTATAAAAGCCTCAGTCAAGCCATCGTCACAGTTTTGTCTCATATCGCCATAGGTCACTTTTTCATGGATGTAGCATATGTGCATGTGCGGACGGGAATTGCGACTCATGCTTCATTGCAGCCTTTTGCCATTGTTTTACTCTTTACGAGTTTTAAGCCTTTATGAGGTTCAGATTGTTTGGGGATTTGGAGACCATCAGCACAATTGGTGAAATTATAATGAATGTGTCTCTGTTTTCCGCTCACTCATAGACAGCTCGCAGTTGGAGAAAGGTGCCGATGCACTAAGGCTTCGTGTCTGGAGACATTAACATACGTGCAGACAGGTCGGTCAGTAAACTCTTTTATTGTTGCATTTCAAAAGTATCCCATCCAAAAGGTTTGTTATGTTACACATACAGTAGATTCTCAGTAGAAGCAGGTAAGGGTCCATTTAAAGGGCAGGTGGAACATGGGAGCTCACAGTGCATTGATAATAACAATATATAATATTGATAATAATAAGAGAACAGCATCTTATATGTAAAGTTAGATCTAGGTGTCCAGGGCTGTGCTCATCCAAAGATTTCAAGCAGGCATATTGACAACAAACCAGAGCAAACCTTAGAAAGTGAAATATAAAATTCCTTATAGGTGATACTACTGTAGCTACTGAAGGTCACAAAGATCAGAGGCAAATTCTAGTACAAAATCCAGCTTATAAGCTTTGACAGTGTGCAGGACGGTGGAACTCTACAGGGCAAGAGCCTAATTCATAACAATCTCCTTCTATAGGTAGGAGAGGACTAATCAGAGTCCTCTGCTGAGCGTGTGCTGGTCATCGGTAACGTATGCTAATTGAACGCACAAAACCTATTGTCAAGGGGTCTACACCTGCTGGATTTTCTTAGGCAGCCATTTGAACAGGGCCTTGCACAGCTTTTTGCTTTTCACCTTTGACTTTGTTAAGTTCTTGATGAGATTTCTGAGCAGGCTGAAGCTTAAAGGCTGGGACAGGTGCAGGGAGAACGGATCGCTTCCTCTCGCTTGATTCAGAACCTCCAGGAAGCGTCTCTCCTGCTGCCTGAAGTCGTACTCCACGCTGGACGGAAAGACACGCATCCCAGAATTACTAAGACACAGACGTCAACACGCGCTAAATGGGTCAAATTCTGCTTCAAATAATGAGGGAATGAATGCGGCCAACCTGCACGGCTCATTTTAAACATGCTTATGAGGAAAGTGCTCGATCAGTTCAGGCAGGAAGACATTCTCAGACGTCTTCCACCTGGTCTTGAAGCACAGGACGCCAACACATACTGTACCAGCCAACAATCAACTTATGAAACACCGTTGTCATGCAAAGGAGGTTTTGAAAATAAGCAGATCAACGGGGATGTTTTTACTTCTTCAAGATAAAACCCGCTTTAGGTTCTGCTTCGTTGAGCCTTTTTCCAAAAAGCTGATGAGAAGGCCTTTGGATTTCTTAGCCTCCTATCTGTGTGCTGGATTTCTGGCATAATTAGAATTGTTATTTTTCTTTTGCCTCCAGCTGATGCAACAGCACAGCTAATGGATGCAAACCAAGTCCAAAGCCGGAGAGTGGAGCTATGTTACATCTTAACAGATTTTATTGCCGTCATACAGAAGGTGTTAAGGACCAGCATGAACGCATTAAACAGTAGAGAAGTACAAAATGATAGTTTTTACAACAGTGACTACAAAGTACTTCCTACAGGCTGGTTTGAATAGTTTGGGGACAGTCTTTATAAATTTAGCACATAGTAAGAATACACTGAATCAAGTGTCTAAGCGCTTCAGTTTGGTGCTTGTTCCAAAAATGATTTACAATCTGCTCAGAAAGCTAAATGTAATGTCTCTACGTCCTCTGAGCGAGAAACAACCCAGCTTTGCTCTTGGTGAGCTGCCCGTGCAGCAAGTCATTAACTCTCAGCGGAGTGAAGCGAGCGCAGCGGCAGAGACAGACCTGCTTGGCAGCTGAAATGCCAAGTGGGCTGTTTCTGCAATGCTAAATACAATCTCTACGTGGAACCTGCCCTTGAGGAAACTCCATACATGTCCAGGGGTTCACTGGAGCCCTACGCTTTATTTTCTATGGTCGAGTAAACAGTTCGTGTTGTCCCGTCAGGGTTACACTGATCTCACCTGTAGACGATGCACGCCGTCTTCTGGCAGGTGGAGCAGTTTTTGAGGTCCTGTCCCGTTTTGCAGCCCCGTCGACTAGAATAAACAAAAGCCATTTGCATATATTAAATACAGGCTTTCAAAACTCCCATCCTGTCACACCCACAGCTTATTTTCTCCACTCGGCGTGATATTTATTAGTGGCAGTGACGGGATGCATAACGTGCTTTATGTCAGCTGATTATAGGAGTTATTCTGAAACATAACCTCAGAGGCAGTCACAACTTATTAGCGCACCGCGGTGGAGGAGATTGATTGACGGAGACATATTTCCAGGAGGCTGTTTTAATTCCTGTTATTTGTCCCAGAAGAGTTATGTGACTAAATCTATCTGAGACGTGCCCCCTTGAAACCCCCTGGAAGGTTCCTGTCACACTCCACAGACGTGTTTGCACTAGTGTTACAGGTCCACGTCTCACACTCTGAACTCTGGTTTCAACACATTCACAGCGCCCACAAAAGCAGCTTCATCAAATCTATCTGGAAGCTTCCCTTTAATGAGAGCTTTTCCTACTTGTTACATTATTGACTGTATAGAATTTTACACATATTAAGCAGTTGTTTATATTTGATTAGTTCAGTGACAGAAAATCATGTTCATTCAATTAACCGGAACCATCATCTGGTCTCAACGAGGACAACGATGCGTCCACAGTGTGAGTGAGCTAACAGGTTCAAGTTGAGTAATACTGTACACGCACACACTTAACACACACCGCCTTGTACACACAAACACACACTGACTCACAAGTAGTTCATCTTGAAAAAAAAGCGAGTGAGTGGGTCCAGTCAATGCAAGCGATCACTCTCTGGAAAGCCAAAGATCAGCTTTCACACTAATTCTCTGGAACATATTCTGCTGCTGACCCTGTACCGGACTGAAAGCAGTGTATTAATAATTTAAAGTCATAGCTGACCCTTCAGATTTAGAGCTAAACGCTCAGTTCTGGGTTTAAATGTTTTATTGTGCATAATACTGCTTAAACCCACTTGTTACTGAGATGAGTCATTGTTTGCCCAACAATAAGACGCCAACCGGGCGCCATCACTACACATAAACTCGCACTTACCCGCTGGTGGGAGTGTGACACATCTCCAGGTCGTGGATGATGTTAAGCAGAGTGGTGATCCTGGCCTTGTTGGCTGCCAGGCTGGCCTCCACAGTCTCCAGCCTCTGCTGCAGGGCTGCTGATTTGCAGCTCTGCGGGGAAGGAGGCAGCAACAGGGCTGCACCAGCTGGGTGGGCGTGAGCCAGGCCGGCGTCCTCCGGGCACGGCTGCGGGGGAGCAGGGAGAAGCTTCGAATGCGCCCTGACGATCGCCTCCGCGCCGTAGGGCCGATGGGATGCTGCGGAGTTACATTCAGGGCCCGCGTGTGCAGAAAGTGCTCCCTGGCCTCGGAGTGGGGCTGGTGCAGTGAAGCAAAGCTCTGGACCGGTGTGCGCTCGTGTGTGTTGCGGGTTTTGGTGGACTGAAGCCCGGGTGGAAGGGTCAGCGTGCACATTAGCATGCGCTGGTGCTGAGTTAATGCGGTTTGTCTGTGCTACGGTGGAGGGTGATGAGTAATTGGGATGTGTCTGTTTATCTGCATTGGATTTAAGCTTAATATTTGCATGTCTCGCTGATTCACCCAAGGCGAGCTGTTCTGTTTTTAACTCCGTCTCCTGGGCGCTTTTCACTGGTGGGCACGGACCACAGTGTCCCTCGTGTTCCGATTCTGTGTATCCTTGATAATGCGCTTGCCTTTGTTGTTCTGTGTTTATGCAACCCCGTAGACAAGAGCTGCCCGACTTAATTAGGCAAATGTAATTCTGAAGGTTAGTGACCTGTGATAGATTTGAATTTCCATGGTCTTGTGGCTCACGCACGACTAATTCATTGATTAGATTACCATTACATTTGCTTTTAGCGGTATCTGATTCGGTATTGGGATTCATTCTTGATTTAAGTTCGCGGGTCCTCGCTTCACCGTGTCCGCTGCGAAGTTTTGACACATCTTGTGATAATGCGAGTCGCGCTCGTTTAGAGTTTATCGCCTCATTGCAAACACCAGATTCATCGCTGGTTTGACTTGTGATGTCTCTCGCGTCGCGGCTGAGTTCGTGCTGCCTCGTGTCTGCTGACTGAAGCAAAGCTGTCCTTGATACACAGACGTTAGTTTGGTTTTCTGTCAGTGTAGCTGGCGAGGAGCTGACAGTGGCTGGTGTGTTTTTCAGACTCATTGAGGAGTTCTTGAGGGCTGTCGTGTTGTAGACAGCGCCGTAACGTCGAGATGCGGAAGATACAAACGGACTTGAAGGCAACTTAGCTCTAGAGGCTGGCGATGGAGCTGACGTAGGCGTTGTGACAACGGCTGCTGTGGTTACATGAAGAGAAGGTTCTGAATTTGAGGAGAGCGTCTGAGTTGGGTGAATCCGTGCAGCGTGTGATTCAGCATCGCGTGTGGTGCTGGCGTGTGTCGTCTGAGGTGATGGAGCATTAGGAGTCGAAGTGCCATGTGGAGCAAAGCTGAGTTGTGGCGTACTCGTGTGTTGAGGTATTTTGACCATAACTTGTGGGTTATGAGCTGGAGCAGATGATGGAGCTGCAGGCGAAGCTTTTGTGGTGGTTTTCCATACACGAGTAACCTCTGACTCTTTATGTGACGTGGGACATTTCGAACTCGTTCGCGGGCTCTCGGTTGGACTGGTCATTGGTAGCCATCGATAGCCACCCAGGCTGTCAAAAGCTGTGGCGGTGTTGACATTAGATGTGTTTCTGTGTGCGTATGGTGGCGGAAGAGTATTTTCAGGAGGCGCGTGCACAGACACACACACATTCTGAGGCACATTGTGTTGTGAGGATGTTTTAAGGGGTCTGGGATATGTGTGTGAATGTGGCTCGTCCGGCTTGGCAGCGGTGGCCGCCTGTGGCGTCAGCGTGAGACTTGTTGGTCGAGGGGTCTTACTGCCCGGTGGCGCTTTTGCAAAAGATTTTAAGTCAGCGAGGGCTTCACTCGTTTCGATGGTTGCTTTTGTAACCGTGACGCGTTGAGCCTGTAGAATAAAGCTGGGCTGAGGGGGAGGCGCGTCGCCGGCAGCGCGTGCATGTGACAAGGTGACCACGTTTCCTCTAGAGTGCACCGGACAGGCCGGGTGTTTTCTGAAGCTGGCTTCGTCGTTCAGATGTGATGCTTGAGGATTCACTGCATTGCCGATGCCTTCGGGGATTTGATGCTGGCTTGGCTCAAGGGTTCTGTTCCTGTCAGTGTGGCACAGCTTTAATGGGCACGCATCAGCACCGGGGCCTGTCTCCCCGAAAGTGGCAGCTCCGATTACAGTCTGTCTCCCGCCGCAGTGGCTGCATATTTTTTGTGGCATAAGAATAGGTTGGGCAGCAGGTAACAGCAGGGTCTTCACAGGCTGCTCTGCATAATGACCTTGCTGCCTGGTTTGGTCTCTTCCGCGAAAGGTTGAAGTCTTTACTGGCTCTGCTTGGCCGTCATCGACGCTAATTCCACCGATCGCCTCTGAGTCCACCACGCTGCCGTTGGTGTAGCGGGCAGCCGACTTTAATTTAGGCCTGGCGTTCTTTCCACTCCCAGCTACATGTGGGTTGGTCCTGATTGCCCTGGCGTAGCAAAAAGTCCCACTAATGCTCCTCTGACTGCAGGCCACATCCCCTGGGGCCTCTCTTCCAAGCGCTTTGAACGTCACTTCCTTTTTGCTTTTGGATTCTCCACTTTTCGGTTTTAAAATAGCTCTTTTCTCCTTGTCAGCCTTTGTTAGCAGTAATATCTGGCTGTACTCCGTTTCCTTGCTTATGTAGCTGCTGGATGCTTGAGTAATGTTATCTGACAGAGTAGATGGTGTATCACTTAGCTGTGCGGGGGGTCTGCTTATCCCTGGGGACGTCTGAACACCAACGCTGCAATGAAGCCCCCACGTGTGCAGCAGGGCTCCTCCGGTTCTGTCTCCTCCTGTCGTCTTCCAAGCGCGCACGCCAACCAGGGCAGGGACGCCCAAAACTGGAACTGGAGTCGTTACGTCAGCCGCTCGCCTCCCCATTACTTGCCTGACTGACTCAAAAGTCTGATAAATCAAGAGAGCGGCAGCGTTTCCACACCATTACGTCCATCTAAAAGTAAGAGATGAACAAGTTTACAGTGAGAGGCACTTGAGATGGAGCTGTGACAGAAAAGCTAAGAGTAAGCAGGACAAGTGGAAACAATACACAGAGCTCGAACCGAGACAAGGAATCGCTTCGGTGCTGCAGAAACAAAGGCTAAGTGGAGCTGTCAAAAATCAATCCCAGATTTGAGATAAAACAGAAGGAAATACGCTCCCGCTTTCAACCATCACGGAGCGACTGGCTGAGAACCAGAACGACAGCGTGTTAATGCTGATGATACGAACAGGCCTGCTGAGGTGAAAACAAGAGCATTTCAAACATATTGCACAGGCCCCGCTCGGTGTCTGACAGCAGACAGAATCGTTTATTTGAGGGCTAAAATTCAAAACGCGGCTCCTGTTGCGATGTCTCTCTCACGGTGCTGTTTCTCACTGGAGGCTGTTGTCCCCCACGTCCCGCTCACCTTGGAAAGAGGGCGTAATGTAATGTATACACTGATGCTACAGGGTGGACTTCATTAAGTTCATTTGTGTGCATTTAAGTGAAACACCCCTTCACAGAGGGGGGCACTTTGTGTGTGTGTGTTTGTGTGTGTGTGTGTGTGTGTCAGCGTGCTCATGACGGCCATGAATTTGAATGTGACACTTTTGTGTATGCATGAGGTCATTTTGATGATTTACGCAACAACAGCTCAGCAGCTCAGCAGTCGACAGCAGGTGGGTTAAATGTACGAGCAAGCGTTTCATTATTATGCAGAAAAGTACCTTGTGCGTGTGCGTGTGTGCGTTTACAAGTGTTGATTTATGACTGAAATGTCATGCAAACATGTTTTGACAAGGCTTCCTCCCTCCTCCTCTCCAGCAGCCCACGACCAAGGATGTCAAATTTGCAAAAAGAACATTTAGTCATTTCTACCTGTGGGGACGATTATTTCAGTTGCCGTGTCATCAGATGTTACTTAAGCTCGAGTGACCTATGTCCGTTGTGAGTGTCTAACACTAAGTGACAACTGTCCTGCCTTGTTAATGTGCCTTTAAATGCTTGTCCGTGAAGGAGATAAAAGAAATGCACTGTCGTATACTACAACTTAAAAAAGCAGTTTCTGGCTTCATGAAGACAAATTTATGCTCCTGAGTAGTCAGTGCAAACATACCTGACTGCTGCAAGATGCCTTGTTTCCTTGAGTCCAAATGTCAGAGTCTAGTTTCCCGCTTTCCTTTTAACGTCCCTCTGGGTCCTCGAGGTTTACCAGAGTAACTTTGTCTTCATATTTTCGTTCCCTGTGGTACATTTCAAACTCACAGGAGCTGCTACTGCAAAGCAATGCTGCTAACTAAGTCATCTACTGTGAGGCTCAGCTCATTCTCAACTAATGTACCTTTTATTGATCAGGCATGAAAAGCAAGCTGGGTCCTCATTGTATCCCCTTCTCCTCTTGTTTTGGTCCTGCTGTGCCCATGTTCACTCCATAATCACCACCCAGCAATAAGCTGCAGCGTGCTGCCCTCCAACGCACTCTCTCCTACTATGCCCTGCCTTTCTGCCTCCTCCTCTTCCGCTCTGGTTCTCCTTCCCTCGCCTCCTCTCCCTCTCTCTTATATCTGCCACTAGCCTCCTTCCCAGAATTCATGCATCCTGATCTACAGCTGGGTGGAGAAAGAGAAAGAGAGAAAGAGAGAGAGAGAGAGAGAGAGAGAGGAAGTGACTTGCATCAGTGGCGTAGGGACTGTGTGTAAATTACCATGCAAGTTAAAAAGCAGTGAAATGTACAAGGGACAGTAAAGGAAATGTACATGTGAACATACTTGTATTAGTGTGTGTCAGCCAGAATGAATAATAATAACAATTCTAATTATTTTAACTAGTTATTGATGCATAAGAAGTCTAGAAAATTACTACTCAACATATCAGAAACAAGTTTTATTTTATGTCACATCTGACAAAACGTAACTGGCCCTGATGTATATTGACCAGCAACCCAGCAGCATATAAAGCAGAGAAAATGAGCAACACAACTAATGTACACACTGGTACAGCTGTCATTACACTACACATAAGACTGATGAGTTCTTTCACCAAACCTTTCAAATGAAATGATACATAATGACAATTTAATTTGAATACAACAACAAATTAGTCTACACAGTGTCCATCAAACCTTTATGACCTGGAGTCCACGGAAAATTCAATTATCCAACGGTTCTCTGTCAATATGTAGAACACCCTTGTTCTTTTATCGCTGTAGTTATTAACCATGTTGTTCTTATTACCACACAATTTGTTCTTTACTTTCATGGTCTTGTCACGTAGCAGGTGGACATCTGAGCGTTTTTCAGTAATGACTCAAACGCTTCTGCGCTGAAATGGCTTCATAGATGCTGGCGCGTGCTGTGTTCAGTAGATTGCACTAATATTCCATCACGGCAGCCCTGGGGAGAGCGAAGCTGACTTTGAGAACAGAAAATTGTTCCATAGCCTCAAGGTGATTCCCCGACACTGTAATCGTGCCTTTTATAAGGAGGCACAAAAGTTTTACTGTCACTGTAGGAGTTTTGTGTGGTTTCCTTTTACTCATCATCAACAACAGCGTAAAATAGTAAAATGGCAGCGCAGTTGACATTTTAATTTTTAATGTGTGTTACATATTAAGTGCATATTAGGAGGTAGGTGATTGTTAAACAAATCATCATGTGAAATCACATTAGCATAATTACTGGTACGTTCTTAAAGCTACAACCAGTTCCAGGCACATGCATCATTGCGTATTAAGTAATTAAATGCTCTTCTAATTATTTATATGTTTGTTTCCCATTATGTTTTCTTTATACAAACACTCACAGGCACAGGCATGAGTGTGAGTTGTTGATTTCCTCTCTTTCAAAAAATGAACAATGTGGGTCATTTGTCAGTTCAGACGTCTTCCAGCAGGTGTCAGTGTTGCAGGGGAGAGACGAGCTCCAGAGGAAAGAGGGTGTGGATGCATGGTTTCTTGTGTCTGCAGGCAGATGGGGCCCTTGCTGCACAGATAAACAGATTCTTAGGCGACACAGTAAGTACACGAATGTGCTGAAGTGCTACAAACTTGTTGCTGACCCTCCAGCTTCAGGTCAGTGGGTCACCAATAGACTTTATTCCCTTCGTCCTGTTCATTCTTTGATTTTTCATCTGCATGGATGGTGGAGCCTCTACTTCCCTTAATTGCTATCATCCAAACTACGTTAAGCGAATCTCAGACTCCCTTTGCATCTTCTGAACAGGATCTCAACTGAACAGGAACAGGCCTGATCGACTAGCAGCACTTGGCCACACACTGAGCTGCTGCCTGTGTGCTGTGATAGACACGGCTGTGTGGTTGCGTTTCCTCTCCATCTCCTACTATTCCTTTCAGCCTTTTCTGCTCTTGCTCCTCTGGGCTGTTTTTTTTTACCCCACTGAGCATTTCATGTTGTGCCTTAGGAGACATCTTAGCTGGATGCACACTTCTAGAGAAAGTAATGTGCTGACTGACGGGCAGCTCTCCTTCACATCACTCTGTGACCTTTTACAGCTTTTTCAGTATGATTTTATAAATCAATGAAGCTCTAACACACAACTCTGCTCCTGTTTAGGAGATAAGACTCTTGACATGCCTCACTTACTTTTTCTTGCCTTTTTATGTTGCCACTAAATTTCCAAACTAATTCCTGGAACCATCCGTACTGTGTCTCCCACTGTTCCTTCATAATGTCAGTCAAAGCTAATCAAATAGTTCAGTTAATGACACTTTGTAATGACGGTGTCAGGCAGAGAGATGACACAACCCAAGCTGTTTATTGAAATCAGGTCATTAGACAACCTTAGATATTTAAGAAAAACTTTATTTGTGACTTATTAACAAAACACGTTACCAGATCGATGAAATCATAAGAATCACTATTTTCACCTTTACAATGAGAAGCAGGTGTACAAAAAAAGTTATTAACAGATCTGCACTGTCACAGTCGACTGGTGGGCGTCGCCGCCACACCCAGCGACTGAGGAACATTCACTATACACAAGTAGAGAATACATCAACTTTATTTTTTTTTTTTTTACACCTTTTTAGATCTTTTGACTTTTTTTTCTTCTTTTTTGTCATTTTTCTCTACTGGGCAAGGAATAGACATGGAGGGTGAGTAAATGATTCGATTTCACAACAGTGTTTGTTTCATCGGCGTTTCAAAGCTTAACACAAGTTTGAGGATTGTTTTCCTTAATGATGAAAATCAAAAGGGTGGAAACAGGAAAAGGCATTTCATCGCATAACACAATAGCATTATGTATATCTAGAAGATTAAATTCATTTTCAACAGGATAAAAAAAACCGTGTGATTATTTTAGGTTCTGCCACAAATTACTGCTCGCATATACATGTTTTGTATGCGTCTATGGATGAGTGGGTCTTTCATTGTACAGTACGTGTTTTGTTTTTGAGAATGCGTATTAGACGTATATGTATTCCAATACTCATACCCAGTGGAAAAAACATATCTATGTATATATAGTATCTATATAGTATCTGTTTCCTTTGCTTATAACATGCAAACAGCCACTTGGTGATTTGACAGCACAGAAATACACCTGAAGGACAGAGCAGGGGGAAGGAAACATGGGAGGAATTGAGCCTGGTAGCAGCACCTGTCACCCCTTGTATGACTGGTGATATGAGGGTCTGTGAAAACTGATGCTGTCCCAGTATCTACCGCTTCCACACTAGATGTAGATCACGCCTGGATCGCTGCAACTCTGCGTCACACTTCCCAGCCTCAGCCTTTTCCTACTGCTGCTGAGCTGGGCTGTGGTTTTGGGCGACCCAAGCTGATCAACCGTCACGAATGGCTGGATGGCCGCTTTCAGTGCCCTGGAAACTCTCTCATGTTGGGGCGTCACACTGCCTTTTCCCCACGCCTCTATCGCCTTTGTCTCGTCTCATTGTATCCAGCACAGCATATTCTCACTGTTTGATAACCTGTCAGAGGATGTTACGATGCAGTGGGTAGAACTGATGTGAGAGATGACAAAGCTGTCAACAATGAGCAATCAGAAGAGTCGCTCTGGCTGAAGCACCTAAACTCAGCTGATGTTGAACCTAACAAAAGATGCATGTGGTGTGTGTGTGTGTGTGTGTGTGTGTGTGTGTGTGTGTGTCGGCCTGTCACGAGTGAATATGCAAATACACAAGTGTCGCTGTGTAACAGCTGCACAGTTCGTTGAAGTACAGTGACTCGAAGGATGTTGTCCGACCATGTCGATCTGAGGAAACGGGAGCAGAGGGAGGAAACAAGCAGCGGGCAGGCAAAACCTACAAGCACTGAAGCAGTCGAGGCAACGGTGCAGGGCTTGAAGAACAACTACGCAACATTCAAAGACAGAAGTAGAGGGATAAGGCTTGAACAGAAATGAAGCAACGAGCAACGTTCCTGCGTCCCCACCGTATAATACACCCCTGTACTCAGTGTGGCGTCAGCCTTCAGTCTTAGAATTGGAGTTTCTAGAGAGGGTTGCGTATTCTTGTAGCGTATGTGTGTCGACATGTCGCGTGTGTCTGGAGTTCGTATGTTTGCGTGTCAGACTGTGCCGACACACAGTGGGATTTCGACCCCGCTGACCTGTGCCATAGTCTAATAGATGAGCCAAGGTCAGGGGCCTGGTTGCATCAGCTGCACGTAGGTTCCCTGGTCATATTCAAAATAGTCACTAATCCCGATTCACGTCTTGGTAAAATATGAGCAGTAGTACCACAAAAGCCTGTTACAACAAAACCTCAAGTAACAACTAAGTCGGTAAGCAAGCAACAAAGCAGGTGCAAATGATACAAAGTTACACAGTTGCACTCACTAACAGTAAAGCACACAGCATTTTTTTCTATTTAGCAGTTGCACATTTTGCAACTTGAAGGACTACTGGAGTGATTTTGAATGTTTCTGCCCATTTTCTCTACTGTCCGTTTAATTGTTATCAGGCAAACTCTGATTACTTAACGCTTTATTTTGAATCCAGCGTGTGTGTGTGTGTGTGATTCGTTTTGCCGTTTGCCGTTGCTCTGTGCAGTCTCAGCTCATTTGTTTCGTGTTCATACAGTAAATGAACAATGGCTGTACATGTATATTCTGTAAACACCACTGCTGTGGAAAATATTATTCGTTCGAATGATCGTTTGTAGAGAATGGACTAAAACATGCAAAAGAATAGTAACGTCCTTTAGGAGTCAAATATGGAATCAGAATTTCTTGCTTATTCTTTTATCTTTTATCTAATCTACTACAAATCCATATAGTTTATATCCAACAAGAAGGGAGCGTTGTTGCCGAGTCCCGACTCCCCCCGAATCTTACCTAGTTACAGCTGTAGCATCCTCCTCTTATTACCCACCACACACTGGAATTGAGTCTCTTTACGAGCTGCAAATGAACCAGCAGTAATGAAGCTGTTACTTTATACCATAATCTGGGAACAAACTTGCGCATAGTTGGTGCAACCCAGTCCAGGTCCTCAGCCTCGGTAATGTGCTATCGTCTTCTGAAACAGAGCTCTTGATTCTTAAAGGTGCTAATCTCATGGTACATATACTGTATGTTGTTACTTTTTCATTTGTATTTTTTATTTTTTATAAAAGACCACATTTTCTGAATTTCTACAAGGCCTCTGTAATGCTGGAGACAAAGGCCTTCGTTTCATTTGCTTTATCCGCTTCACCTCCAACTAGGTGAAGGGGGCTGCATAAAGTCAGACATGCCAACGTAGGCAGCCTCCGCTGACAATGGTCAGATACAAATAGCACACCTTTTAAGGTGTCTTTGCTTTACACGATACAAAGAGGGGGGCAGCAAATCGTGTTTTAATTTGGTCCAGCCGTTAGATAAAGTCTAGCTACTGAGAACATTTGTTTGCCATAAACCTCAAATGTTTATGGGCCAAGTGAGCCAAGATATATAGAGAAACGTTTGTTTTGCAAGGTCGCACGGTGTGTGGAGCCAGGCCTGGTCTAATGAGGGTGAGGCCACTGTACAATGTCTATGCAAATATGGTGCGAGGAGGCTCCCTCCGTTCTATCGTGTGTATTTGGCTTTTCTATTCTGGCTCTGAAATTGGTGTGATGGCCGGTTGGTAGCTCCGTTTTCAAATCACCCTCTCTCATCTATTCCTCTCCCCCTTCATCCTTCCCTTTATCCTTTTTGTCCTTCTTATCCTTCTTCTTTTTCTTTTTCTTCTTGGCCTCCTCCTTCTTGCCGAAGCTTATGAAGTCACCTTTGTCATCCACAGGGCCGGGGTCATGGCGGATGGAGATGATGGCTGGGGATCCGGGGATGATGAAGGCTTCGGGAGGGATCTCCCCAGGCTTCAGGGGCTGAGGAGGGCCGTAGCCTTGTTGAGCGCCATATCTGAAGTGCCAGCTGTTGCTGTTGACACCAGCACCTACTGGGGGAGAAAGCTCCCCACCACCCTCACCATCTACACAAGTGTGGAGAAAAAATGAAAAAACAAGTCAATCATCATAGCTGCATAGATTTCTTGATTCTCAGTAGTCTTGCACTTTGCAGACTTTCAACAACTCGCCTGCTTGTCATAATAATGATAATGAGGTTCTTGAGAACGGAACCCCATCATGCGAGGAGAGTTATACTCTGACAATGGAGCTACAGCCACAAGATACCACCAGGACGGCGAGTCGGCCTCGCTGGAGGGGACTAACCTTTCAACTGGGATGTTTAACTTGGCGATGTGATGCCTATTTGTATGTTGGCAGCATCATAATCCTACTCGAATGGGAAGCCAGAGAAAAGGATTCAAGCTTTAATGCTACAGCATGGATGTGGCAGAGAAAGGAAATCCAACGGCAAGCCAGAAGAGAAACGCTTGAAAAAGTGATGCATAGATAGAAAATGAATACGTGAAAATAGGAATATTAAGGTCAAAAGGTTATTGATGTTAGAGACGAGAGAAGAATGAAAGAGGTAGACACACAGAGAGAGAGAGAGATCCAGTAAGAAAGATGGGGGTGGGCGGGCTTTGCAGACACGGTGCTCTCAGGCCCACACCAGTTCCCTCTGCGCTGACCTACTTTCAGTCTGGATTTTATTTAGATCAAATACAGGCCCTTGCAAAAAAATTTCTGTTTGATTTCCCTTTGTAGGCTATTTATGACATTGCTGGAGTGTTGGAATGGTTTCAACCAGCGTCCCATAGGGAAGGACGCTATTTTGAAAACACACACTGTCCATACGCACAGTGTCCCATCGAGTCCTCGAAATGAGTTCACTGAGAATAAATTACATGTATGGTCTGTTAAAGGAGGTGATGCAATGGACATCAGCACCCTGGCTTATCGCTGCGGAGGTCGATGCAGCGTTGCATTTCGTAACACAGCAGCAACACGCTGTGCAATCACGAGAGGAACACAAGGACATGGACACTCATGAATAATTAGCTTTCTACTTGCAAAAATAGATCTATTCATTTTTAACAAACATGAAATAATCAGCACGTGAAGAGCTGGAATCCTACACGTCAAGTCCTTTTGCTTCAGTCTGACTGACCTGTGTAATGTAGCTTGTTCAATGATTAGCCAGTGTCAGGAGATCTTCTATTCCCATTAGTGAAGCCAGAGCTGTAATGCTATAATGCTAGTCTGTTTCTGAGGATTATGACATTTGCTGGTGTGGTCTGTCCGTCTGCGTTTAATCTGGGTATTAAACCCAGGAGGGGGGTCGCATCCTATCCAGACGCCAGCAATGGCTGGAGAAGGAAGATAGTGTCTCACGAGGAGGAGGACAACGTCATTAAAATCAATAAAAACAGTCCATAGAATAAAAAAGACGTGCAAAAATAATGTGAGCTACTGCAGCCAGAAGCCGTGCCACTGCAAGGGATGCACCTCCATTTTATAACGTGACACACCATTTCCTGTACCGATACCTGCTGCTGCTATTGAGCCACTGACAGTAGCCACTTTTTAGTCAACTGCTTGCTGCATGTCAAACAGTCTTTCTTCACTTTTCATTCGACTGTATTTTGAAGCCAGGGTGTTCATTTAAGACGAGCTGTCTTTTACTGTAATCTGAAAAGAACCCCCACATTAAGTCTGCATGTGATGTCCTGCCTGTGAAAACCTCATCCCATACATGTCCCATTCTCTAAATGCAGCCACTGTGGCTCCCTATGCATCACCAATGTGTGCAGCATTTAATCAAGTGAATATTGCGTCGCTGTCTCTGGACATCGCAGGTTTTTTGCTCTGGCTGCGACAAAGCCGGACTCCTGACACAGTTAATTAGAATTTCTGGCCGAGGTACTAATCTGAGTTAATTATGTGTGAGTGTGCGCATGTGAAGAATTCATTCATAATGAGCAGGTCATATCACAGCTTGGAGGAGCTGGCACAGCTTCGACTCCACGCCACTGTTTGCAACATGGAGGCATATTTGCAAGTCTGCTATTGCTTCACATTAGCCAATATATCACAGCAAACGTGTCTGGGATGGATTGCGGCGTAGCAGCTGGTGAAGAGGACAGTATAGCTCCTCGAGAAGCGGTTACCATGACACCTGATTTACATATGGGTGTCTGAAGCCTCATTTTGTGTAAGGCCATGTCCTACATTTGAAATAGGCGACGACTGAGAGTCCGAGATATGGTTCCATCTGAAACGATTCCTCTAGTGATTTGTATCAGATACGCAGCTATCGAATGTGACAGCTGTGCAGTGTGTTTGTAAATGTATTCAGCGCATCACATGTAATCTGCAGGAGACCGTTCTCCATCCTCTAAATTACCGCGTGCCCTCCTTTTCTTCCTAATACCTGCCCTTGTCGAGTCCCCTTCTCGTTTGTGCTGCCTGCGTCTCTTTTTTTTCCCGTCGCTAAATCTTCCATTCAGAGATATGACCGGTTGCCATGGAAACTGCCTTCGCCCACTCCCTGCCGATGGAGGGTGCGGCTGCTGCAGCAATCTCTCCGTTAGCCAGTGTTGCCAGGCAACAGATCACATGGTGTTCCCTAGCAACAACACTACTGCAGGAACCTGCCAATTCTCTTAACCTTTCTCTTTCTCCATCCCCCCACACCTCACTTTTTTTTCCTTCACCCCCCCCCCATGCGTCTCCTCTGCTCTTCATCTCCAAAATTACTTTAAATGTCTGTCTTTTTCAATGAAGGCATTCTCTTATTACTGGTAATAGCTTCGCTTCCCCTCTGGCTTCGCACAATGTCTCCTCATGCCTCACCGTGGGTCACTTACATAAACCCCTGTTTTGAAGGTGCCGCATTTAGATGGATCACAGCAAACGGACAAATTCATCTTGATAACAATTCAGAGCAGACGTGAAAATGTGTCATAAAACCACAACTTGCATTCCAGTCCAAGTCTATGCCACCAAGCCATTGTTTTCCCAATGCAACAGTACCCTGAAAGATATTCAATATGCTGTGCAATCTGCTAGAAGACAATATTTGCGTGACCATAAACATCCTTGCGTAACAACGACACAAATTTCACAAATTTATGTAGAAAAACTAGAAGCTTTTCCACAGATCTTTGCTGCCTGACAGTAAGACATAATCTGTCACCAAGTGACTGACTGACGCTCTGCCGTGAGTCTCTACCTGTGTTCTAATTCCTGCAGCGAGACAGGAAATCGATGAATGGAACCCTGGGCTGAAGGGAGGAGGGAACCACAACGTTCCAAACACTGTGTCAAGATCGTGGTTGCAAAAGTCTTCTAGTCACAAAAGCTGAGAAGAACGTATTTGAGTGTTGCTTTCTGCAAATGCTGTGATATTCCCATATTGTCATTAGCTCCAAGCTCATTAGCTTTCTGTGAATGATGAGTCACAGGTCATTTTCCAGACCAGCTCCACTTCATCGCCACCCAACCAAACAGTTTCTTATCAAATACAGCTGCTTCTCTCAGTCGTCAGCGCTGCATGCTGCCGGACGCCTTTATGGGAGGATGCAGTTGTTTATTTGTGGCTCTGCACAAGGGCCCCAGGCTCTTGGCATCTCAGCCAAGCGCTGTCTGAAAACCACGCTAATGCAAGATCGTGTAGGTGTTAAATTCTGTCAAGCGCCTCTGTTTTTCAATTACCTTGTAGTGGAAAATGTGTGTACTTGGGATGGAATATATGCTCAGAATGTATAGGATGGAATTTGTACTCTATGTATGTATTAACAGGAATAAGTGCATAAGTTTCATAAGTGCAGGCATGAAGTAAGACAGTCAGGCCATGAGTTACAGAGTTTCTGTGTCCAGGATTTGAACCTTTGTGCTGGCAATAACAGGATGTTCTCTCCCACATCTGGAAAGTTCTTGGCGTGTGTGGCTGCTCTAGGAACACGGCAAGTCGAACTGACCTGTTGATAACTTTCGTGTAAACAGAGTCATTAGTCTAGAATATCAAGACCAAATTTGGGCAATAGCTTTCTTGCGACTGACGCATGTTTAGGGTTTAAAACCCAACTCCCTAGAATGAGAGGGGGAGATGTGCTGTGTCGGCTGGGAGACACAGCTGGTGTCTCCCAGCCAGGCTCCGTCCATCCCCGCACGCCAGCGAGCTTTACCCCTGCAGGGAGGAAACAGGTGACTTCGTATAACTGCCTTATGTATATTTTTACACCACTTATGTAAAATTTGTATTATTTTGAATCTCAGTGCTGTGTTTGACTGAATCCTCTCGGTGAGGAATATCTGTAAACAACTACAACCTGAAGCAAAGGTTGAACTGAAGTGAACTCAAAATAATTAGTCCAACATATACAACACATGGTTAAACATACATGTGCACCCGGTTAGCACAAAAAAAAGCAGCCTGGCTCTGGCTGGTGTCCGTGTTACCTTGAAGAAGATGCTGGTTCTTACTTATATCTAGCAGACAGACAGAGGGTGGTATCAGTCTCCTCATCTGAGCGCAGAGGATAAATCAAGGGCACTTAAGACCTAAATGGACACGGACATTGTACAATCTAACCAAGTAACCATTGCTAGCGCACCAGTAAGAAAAACAATTACCTTAGAACCTTTCTTGCTCAGAGAAACTTCGTCATTTTACAACATTGCTCAACACGTAATCATTTAACTGCCCTTGATAATTGATGGGACCTGCTCATTAGTGTTTCTTCGTCTTTTGTAAACTGACCAAGCTGCATAATAATGAACGGGTTTGTTCATTAAACGTCATCAGTGACACAGGCTTTATCAATCCTAAAAAAGCATCATTGTACATGACTAACAGTACATTTTCCTGAGCTCAGTGAAACATTTTCCTCATATCAGCCATTTTCCTGCTGCGCTCCCACCCACCTGCAGCGCTGGAAACCGTGGGCCAGTTCTGGACGAGCATGCCCTGGGCCCCCTGCATCACAGAGGATTCCTCCATGTGGACTGAACTAAAAAGACAGGAAATCCATGTTTAGCAACTCTTCAGAATTATGACTCGCTTTTTATTTCTGGTATTTTCATTTTCCATGCATGATAACAGCTGTGTGAACTCACTGGACCAACACATGTGGCCGTGATAGTAAACAAGGGAGCAGGTGTGACTTTTTAACACAGAACATCTTTAGTCGTGCTTTTTTTTTCCTCGACCAGATATGAACCTTAACACTCTCTCTGAACAGAAACTGCAGCTGCTTCATAGTGAACGCAGACAACATGTTGATATACTGTACGTCGACATTTATACTGTTTCTCAGTGGATTGTTGTAACTTGCTTTACTGTTCATGTTTGTGTTAATGTTTACGCATTCAACTGAGAAGCAACATGTTTCATATCAATAGCAATATCTTGCCACTCTCACTTATAAATTGTGAATTAGATTGAAAAGCAGGAGAAACACAGGATTTTATTGTTAAACTGAAATAATATAATACATTTGCTTTCTTGTTGAGAGTTAGATTTGATGGATACAACTTTTCTGTGTGGTGAGCAGCATGGCGTCATTCTGAACCTCTTGTAATGGTGCAATACAACTAAGCTAAGTACATGTCTGCAGCTTCCAGCGTGGGCCCACATACAATAATAATGAATATGGCTGACTGTATAGGAAGACCTACCCTGACTGGGGGCCTCTGCAATGCAGCACATCCAGCCTCTATACTATTGCAACGCACTGGTTATGTCGAGGAGGGATTTGTCTTGAATATGAAGCTCATCCACAGTATGTGAAAAACAGGATGTTATGAACAGAGCAGAGGAGCTGGACATGTGAGAGGAATGTGCCTGAAGTGAAGTGTGACTGGGCGAGTGTGTGGAGAAGGAGATGTGTGTAATCCACAGAATATGTGGCCACCCAACAATGGAGCATCTGTGACCACTACATAAGGCGCCTGAGGGGAGATTCATGGAGAACAGCAGCAATCAACGTCATCAAGACCCTGCGATCCTGTTGCATGACTGAAGGAGGAACTTTGTCCAGTGTAAATGCTGTGGGTTGAGGGAAAGTCAGCCGCCAGACCAGTGCCCTGACTATGTGCTGTATGGGATAGGCACAGTCTGACCCAGGCCTGTATAAGTATTCTTCAAGTGTGAAATCAAAGCAAGACTGAATCCATAAGAAGTTCCTCCGAACTCATCATTCAACGAACGCGGGGCGCTAGGAATTAGACAGCTCCAACAAGTGTGAGACATTAGTGGCGGTGTTAAGTGTTAATGTGAGCTGTCTCTGTGTCTGGGAGTGTTACAGGCTCTGCCGTCTTGGAGATGGCAGCGGCAAATTTGCGGTGATGATTTATGTTAATCCATGTCATGTTACAGTGACTTGATGACATGATGCACATTACGATAGCCTCCACACCACAGGAACGAACACTAATATGCAATTAAATCCAACTTAGACGGAGCAGAAGACTGCACAACGGAGCAGAAAGCATTGTTAGCATGAAATTACCAAAATTCTGCACAGAGGATAGACTTGGAGGAGAGGCTCATTAGTCTGTGGCATCGCGGCTGTTTGCATATCGAATTCGCAACACACCTCACTACATGTGCAAAAAAAACGCACGTTTATTACAGAGGTTGTAGCTAATGAGAGAGCTTTACTGTTCACATACGCAGTGTTTGGGAATCCTGGAAGGAAGCAAATATATGAAACACAGCGATATTATAAAATGATATCTGCTGAAGTACAGAACCACTGAAACTGTTCTAAAAGGATTAAATGTCATCTACTGTCTGTTTTCATAACTTCTCCATTCATTTCGGACGAAAATATACAGACGCACGTACTTGTCTGCATGTGGTAGAGTTACACATGCAGACACTGATGCGTGTGTGCATCTAATAATCTGAGAAAGGTCATAGTCAGCTCGTTTGTCCTTCATGCTTCCTGCTTAAAGAGTGCAACTGGGGAAGTGTGGAAGAGATGCTCTGAATGCAGATGACCTATATAGGATTACACTGCAGAGGAGAAGCGCTGCACACGCACTGAAGGGAGCTGGACAGGGCTTTTCCCTGAGGAAAAGAATGGCGTTGGGGTTTAAACAGATGCTGTGTGATGGTCAGATATTGACCAGTAGGTTTATGTTGCAGTAGGTCATGTTAAGGAGCAGGTTTCTCTGGAAAGTCTTATGTGCCAATACATATATTTTGCTTAGAAATGCTACACATTGCGGCTGTGGCGAGTACAACATATATGTAGTTGTGGTGCAGAGTGACAAGATTGAATAGGTGCAAATTCTTCTGGGTGATCAAATGTTGCAAAAGAGTTAAAGATGTAAAGTGCTTACCTCTGCACCCCTGCCCTCAAAGATGCGGAATATCGCCAGTCAGCATTTGGAGCTTTCGGCTGAGCGAGGAAGAGGTAGAGAGAAACAGAGAGAAAGAGAGAGAGAGAGAAAGGGGGGAGAGTTTAGTTTGATCTCATACTGTGCAGTGCATAGCCAGGCTGGGCCATGGTCTCATCAATTAATCATGATACACATCGCAGCTCAGCTCTGGATGTGGTAGCAACGCTGCAGCAGCGTCCCCACTGCAAGCACACACGCATCCATATTGATATCCACACAAGGACTTCAGAAAGGGCAGTGACTGAAAGCCACATTGATGGGTTTTTGAACAGTCTCTCACTCTGTGACTCAATAAAAGTGAGAGCTGAGAGAGTTGTGCCCTTTGCCTGACTGTTGGGGTGTTTGTACAGACCGTTGTGTTTGTGTCCAACTGGAGTGAATCTGTGTGCACCTGATGAACCTGGCCCAAGCGCTTGAAACCCCAAGGAGCCCTCGGTTGAGTGACTGTTATCACCAAGGCAACCGCATCCTACTCGTCTGGTCAGTATTAGCTCAGTGTGCAGAGGAATCGTGTACATTACCCAGATACATTACCATAGATACATTTAGCTGATGGTGCTTTCAGCTTGAAAGAACAAGCTGACTCTCATAAGCAGTATTTTTAATGAGCAAAGCTTTCCTGAGCTTTTGTGATTATGTTCCACATGCGGAGCTACTGTTCTCTCGCACTGCATGAAGCAACTGTGAACGTCTGTATTACAGCTAATGCTAAATAATCAAGAACAGGGAACAGGAAAATCTGTGTTTAAGGCAGGTAGTAAGTGTCCCAGATAACACTGGGACATCACATTCCCCAGTTTGGTTCAGGTGGGAGTATTTTCTGCTGGTAGCCCCAGACTCGGTGAGTAAATCTAATTTGCAGAGCTGAGGAACACAGGCTGGAGGTTAATTCCATTTACACTGCCACACTTGTCTTTGTAAGAGTCGTTTTGTTTTCATTTTAGTATAACAAATGTACCAGGACAGGAACACGGTTATGGATGTATTATCTGAAAATGAAGATTATGCAACCAGGGAATCCAGAGGTAAAACCACAACCTTCACATTTCCTCATTTGGGTCCATGCTGAATAAACAGCTACAGTGTGTTTCATATAATATTGTATAATTTAGATACATTTTATTTAGATATATCATCGAATCACTATGAGCTATAAAACAGCTAAGGACACAGGACAAACAAACATGTCTCATTCAAGTCCTCCACAACAACTGCTCCAGCAGTGGCTTGATCAAGCTCATTAACCTCAACTGCTCCAGAGGAATCTCTGTCTTACACACACACACACACAGAAGTAGTGAGCAAGTCATGAAGACTCCATGACCTGCTCTTGGTGTGGATGTGATGACAACTTTAAACTGAAACACAAATCTCTGAATCATCAGAAACAACACAGGACCACTGGAAAGCATCCGGACTGACACTAATGCAGAGTGAGTGCTGAGCTGGGCGGCTGTGGAGCGCAAGTGGGAACTGAACAAAGGGAGTCAGGCCTGAAAGAACTCAGCTGATTGCTGGAGGGGATCAGACTTGTCATGCAGGAATATTATCAACCCTGGAGGAACATACTGGAGAGACAAAAAGTCTGGTATCCTTAATACAAACCCATGTTTAGTACGGACATAATGAGGTAACATAAAGATTCACAACAGGGGTCTGTGGATAAAGGCAAACATGGCAAATGAAAAACGACGCACCTCTGGGCAGATTTGCAGCGAGGCATCGGGCATACTCAGCCGGCGTACAAATCCGCTTCCACTGGTGAAGAAGCGGTCGGCCCCGCTGCCCCAGGTGCCGCTGATCGGGCGTCCTGTGTTGTAGAACATGAAAGTGTCACTGCCAGAGGTGGCCGTGAGGCAGGTCTTGTAGCAATAAGTCTTTGTTAGGGAGCCGTTCCCACGCACTTCAATGTAGTGAGGCTCCACTTTAAGGTCTCTGCGAAGTACCACATTGTTATTGGGCTGTGCACCGACTGCGCCGGCGCCTCCCCCGCCGGCGCTCACGCTGCTGCTCCCACCATCTGGAGGAGGCTTCTGTGACACACAGCAAGGGGAGCAGGACCCAGGCTGGGTGCAGTAGGCGTGACAGCGGACGATGGCGAGCACCACCACAGTGACCAAGAAAACAAAGGTGGTGGCGCTCAAAGCCACAATCAAGTAGAGGGTCACGTTGGATAAAAGCAGCGGGCTGTGAGGCCGGATGATCCTCTTGGGATCAGGAGCCACTTTGGGTGGTACCTCCATGACAGCCACGTTTATGGTGGCGGTGGAGGTGAGAGCGGGCTGCCCGTGGTCCTTCACCACGACGGTTAGACCGAAGGAGGTGGAGTTGTCCTCCAGAATCCTTCGAGTGGTCCTGATCTCGCCGGTGTGTTCGTGCACCTTGAACAAGTCCAGGTCAGTGGCCGTCTCCAGCACGTACACCAGCCAGGCGTTGGGCCCAGCGTCTGCATCGTACGCCACCACTTTGGTCACCAAGACACCGGGCTCTGCATTCTTTTGCACCGTCTCCAAGGAGCGCGTGCCGTTGCCGGGAGGGCTAACGATAAGCGGCGCATGGTCGTTCTGATCCATGATGTAGATGTAGACAGTGGCGACTCGGCTGAGTGGAGGAATGCCCCCATCTTGGGCTTTGACCTGGAAGTGAAACTCTCTCAGTGACTCATAGTCAAAGGCTCGCAGGGCATAAGCCTCCCCCGTGTCAGCCTTAACAGACACATACGAAGTGACGGGGATGCCATGGTTGTTGTCATTGAGCACTGTGTAGGTGATGCGAGCGTTCTCTTTGATGTCTGCATCTTGAGCTTTCACCGTACACAAGGAGGCGCCGGGGGCATTGTTCTCTGCCACGTAGACTGTGTACGAAGTCTGCTCGAATCGCGGCGGGTTGTCATTGACATCAGCCACGTCCACCTGAATGGTCTTCTGAGAGGAAAGGGGAGGGTTTCCTCCATCTGTGGCACTCAGAGTGACGTTGTAGGCATCGGTGGTCTCGCGGTCCAGGAAGGCTGAGGTAACCAGAGTGTAGTAATTTCTGAATGACTTGATCTTGAAAGGAAGGCCTGCTGGGATCTCTAAGCTCACCTGCTTGTTAGCACCAGAGTCCCGATCAGTAACACTAATGAGGGCCACTACTGTGTCAGCACGGGCGTCCTCCCTCACGGGGCTCGACAAGGACGACAGCACGATCTGAGGGACGTTGTCGTTCACATCCACCACTTCCACCACTACCTTACAGTGCGCTGCCACAGCCCCAGGTCCCTTGTCCATGGCCTGGATGTACATCTCATAGGAGTTGGTCTCCTCATAGTCAACATTGCTCCTCACTCTTATTTCTCCTGTGTTAGTGTCCATGCTGAACATCTGCCTCACTCTCTCTGGAGTGTAGCTGCTGAAAGAATAGTAAACCTCTCCATTAGTGCCCTCATCCAGATCAGTAGCATTCAGTTTAATTACCAGGGTGTCTTTGGGGGAATTTTCAAACAGTTTCACCTTGTACACTGAGCTGTCGAACAGGGGGACGTTGTCATTTGAATCCAGGACACGGACATTGATCTTGGCCGTGCCCGTTTTCTCTGGCGACCCTCCGTCCACCGCGCTTAGAATTAATTGGTGGTAAGGCGTCTGCTCGCGATCGAGGGGCTTTTTGAGCACAAGCTCGATGTGCTTTGTATTTAAGGAGGGTTTGTTGGACACCAACGCGAAATGGTCGTTTGCGCTAAGTTGATATATACGGACTGAATTAGACCCAATGTCTGGGTCCTCGGCGTTTTCAATCGGGTAACGAGACCCAGGCAAAGCGGATTCTGTGATCTCCAGTTGGTACTCGTCTCTGGGGAACTGCGGCGCGTTATCGTTGGCGTCCACGATCTCCACCTCGACGTGGTGCACCTCAGTGGGGTTCTCGACCATCACCTCCAGGTTTATGAGGCAGGTGCTGGACAGGTCGCACAGCGCCTCCCGGTCGATCCTTTCACTGACAAGCAATTTGCCGTTTTTGGGGTTGACAATCACGTAGCGCTTGCCGCTGTTGGAGGTTACCTTAATTTTCCGGGTGGCGAGCTTTCGAATATCCAGCCCCAAGTCCTGCGCCAGATCACCGACCAATGCCCCATTTTCCAGTTCCTCGGTAATTGAATATCGCAATTGTCCAAACGAAAGGCCACAAAATAAGGAAAATATCACAAAATAAAAAGGCACAGTATTCCCTATGCAGGCGCATATCCCCGCCACAGCCATCGCAAGCTCACTGGATCCGCAGACGGATTAAACGCAGCCTTCCGCCTCTTTAGCTTGCAGTACCTCGCATCCCAGCACCTCATTAAGGTGGGCTAATCGGTGTCCCGGTAAGCGAAACAGCAGCGGCTCATCCATTGCGTTACCCGGCGGAGGTGAATGCTCTCCAGCGCACCCATATTCTCTTTGTCCGTGATGCGCTTTTTTTTTTTTGTCTCCAATGCGCGCTGCTGACGGGTGTGTTTCCCTGCCGCTGGAGCTGTGAAATCCGTCAAGGCAGGAGAAATCAACCAACACAATACAGGAAAGGGAGAGTGTGCCCTTCAAAGTAAAACAACGAGCCCCGTTACTTTATGAACTGAAACGCTTCTAGTCATCGTCTGCTGGGAGCTCATATATCAACTTTTCACATGCAAACGTACAAAACCCTAATCCTTTCACGGGACAGGCATTTTCTGGCTGTGTATTATCCCAAACGCAACAAAGAGCACACGCTGCATGCGTCTACAGCGAAGATGTATTTTGAAGGAGGTGCGCGTAGTTCTGTGGTTTAATGCAGCGGACTTGACAGCGAAAGCACCGATTCCCACCCTAGCGCGCACTCAGACTCCAGCTCTCTCCAACGTGGCGCAGCTCCCCTCCTCCCTCTCCACTCATTTCTCTCTTCGCATCCTTCCATTGTGATATGGGTGTAGGGTCTGGGAGCTAATGGGCGACCGGCACTTAAAAGCACCCTCAGAATAAAGAAAAGAAATACATCTGCAAAACAGACTGTTTAATTTACTGAGTGCCTCTATTGAAATATATAGACGTGCAGCACATGGATGGAAAATCAGCAAAACTGAGAATATAACCCGAAAGGTTTACGTAATACAGGCATTTTATTTACTAGTACTTGCTCCTAATTGCACTGTTGCTCACAGAGGCAGACAGAGGCTAATGGGCAGAATATTCAGCCTCGCCCTTGACCCTAGGACAAAAGGCTTAAAGAATAAACGTGACCACAGTCACAGACGCATGTTAGGGGACTGGCTTGTGTTTTCCGTCCTTTGTCTATAGAGAAGTCGGAAAGGGTGGTTATTGTGCCGGTAGCGATTCTGCGGCGCAGCCTACCGCATGGGGAGCGTTTAAAGCAAGGCACAGCAGAAAGAACGCATTGCACTGACAATCACAACCTTCCATCCACATGGATCCCTGTCAGAGGCAGACCTCAGACTGTCAGGTCACATAATCGTATTTAACATGCCTGTGGTGGATCCCATCAAGCGGGAGTCTCACTTCCTGTGTCCACAGCATACCCCGAAGAGAAACATGGTAGGTTCATACACAGGCACAGTAACAAGAATTCATGAAAATATAGTTGACCATATAATAAATACATATATGCGTGTGTGGTTTTGCTACAGAAATTATTAAGATACCAGATTAAATCCTTTAGAAAGTACATGGCCCCATTTTCCAATTTCCATTTTGTCAACTGAAAACACAAAAGATGAAACATAGGCAACATGTGTAAAATGTTTAAGCAATATTACCAGTTCACGGGCAAAAATGCTGACTTCAAATTCAAATGACTTCTTGAAAATGTTGTTATGCACAGGCTGTAAATGTTCTCGGTGTGCTTTGATCGGCGCTGGGTTCTTAGTTAAGATGAAACAAACCTTAACAAACACCAACGTATGATTATGTGTTTGGATATATTTCTAGGCACTGGCTGATACTCACACAAACCAGGAATGTGTCGCACAGCAAAGCCTCAGCCAGCCATTCAGCACCGAGGACAGCTCCTCAGGCTCCATTAGGCGACAGAATGGAGACGTTATGTGTAGCTACAACAAAACACGACGCACCCAGACACATAGAGGAACAACTGTACAGTCACTGGTCATGTTGGGTTTCTTGTGGTTTTACTAGGTGAATTACTCTTAATGTAGTGTGTTCGACTGCTGGAAACCTATTGAAGAAGCAAGTGAATCATAAAAAATGTGACTAAACAGGGAGTGCTAGGTCAGTAGCCACAGCTCTCTTGTGTAAAATTTGGGGTAGAGCCTAGAGATAGCAGCAATCAGACAGTGAATGATTTAACAGGCACAGTTTCATGTAGCAGAAAGAAAACTGGAGGGGGGTCACTAAATTTAGAACACATAGATTTTAGTCGAGCAGCAACTTGGTAAAAGCACCAAGTCAACTAAAAATAAAAAGTCTGTCTAAACATTTCCCTGTGAAAAGGAAGCCGTGTTATACGAGGCTGTTAAGTTAAGGTCTGGGAAATCTGCTCAAAGCAGACAAGCAAAGTCGGTCACAACAGCTGGCAGGGCAGGCCTGTCCTGATAGCCTTAAGCAGAATAGATCACTGGATGAATGCATCTGATGGAGGGGAGCCATAATGTCTCTTCTGAATAATCTATGCAGCGTCAGCTGGATCACTGGGATGGTATTATATCAACAGAAGTTTGTAAAATGCCAACTGAAAAACACCAAACATTCTGTAATATAAATACCAGCAAAAGCTTAAATGAAACTTTATATTAGTACAAATATAGATATAGCGAATGTTTAGAGTAATCTGCAAGTGTTTGTGTTTGTCACAACCATGCAGAAGATTATGAAATATTATATATGTTCTGGGTTATTCATGTGCAATGATGACAAATGATATAAAACATATTTGGGAGAATCAGCCGCTTACTCACCCCTGTCAAACTCACCCTGTCACACAAATTATCAGCGAAAATGTTTCGTTCACATGTCCATTCAACACCTACAGTGAGCTATTCACCTGCCTGGTTAAAAGGAGCCGTTTTCATTCGTTGCATAAGCCTTGGAAACTATGTTTCCATGGCAACCATAATGTAATGAATGTTTCAATAGCATCTGTGAGCCACATTTTGAGACCTGATATCCTTCCCACACAAACGTGGAAACCATTTGAGGCAAAGTGACTCCGTCTTTACGCAAATATGCTTTTTAATAAGAGTCACTTTGTAGCATGTTGGAGTTTTGATGATGAAGGGTTTTATTAACAATACCAACTCGTGCATGTGCTGCACTCTGGCTTGCGTGAAGGCAAACAACCTGCATATTCTGGTCAACAAACAACAGCGCATAGATGACCCCATGGCAAGGGCAGACCACACGAAGACAAGCAGCCACAGGCGTCACTTAAGATGGAGCCTACATCGCACTGCAGCTCTCCATCAGCCAGGCCTTCAAACCAACTCAGGCGACTTCACCTACTCCCCTCTGACCGTGGAGCCGCTTGCTTATTCATGCGTGCTCCTCTCTGTATAAATATTACAATGATCCAGACATACATTCTCTTTGATTTGGAGCAGTTTGTGCCTCATGAAAAAAATCTTAGTGATGTAATAATGAAGCGACAAGACAGATGTTGTCTGTGGAGAGTTAATGAAATCAGTTCAGATGTCTCTGCTGGACACTTGCTGGAGACCTCTTAAGTTTGTGTCCAGCTGTAGTGTGAACCAAGGCTCCAGGTGATAAGACTCATGACCCCGTTGTGCATGGGCTCCAGTCAGGGTATCTTCTCTGCTGATCTGACTCACTCACACAAATGGGGTCAACCTCACACAGTCTGTCTCACACTGTTGGCATGTTAATAACAACATGAGTTCATAAGTGACACAACACCCAGGTAGAAGCACTTTGGTCTGGTTTGGTTTGGCACTTCTGCTGGTTCCACTACTTTTATCCTACCCTCATAAAGTTTTCATTTTTGTTTCAGCGGTGTCCTCAGCTACAGGCGTGACCTCTACAAATGGAGCGTTCACAGCAAATGTGCTTTGTGACTTGTACATTTGCAGACAGTTGCTCTGATATACTTGTCAAGCAGGCAAAGTTGCTCTGACGTGACCTAATTATATCAAAGCTTTTGAAATTTATTCCTGAAAATTCCCTTCCAAATGACAAGTGCAATGTGATTCGCACTCATTATTGGATCCCAAATCGTTTTGTCACACAGGGTGACGCACAACTGCCCCCCACAGCCTCCACATACTCTAGGCTCTGCCCACAGACAGAGGGCACCAGAGGACACCCTCCGTTAAAAAAACAAACACTGGGTGCCAAAGCTTGAACTGAACAGTCGTCATCTGCGGCCTTGTGCTGAAACTGGCCTTAAAATAAAGTGTCTGTCTGTCTGTCCATACAATGCAATACTGCAGTCAGAAATAACAGACCTGGAATAGAAAAAGAATTAATTTACCTTGCAACAAAAAGCCCACTTTGCACGGTGGTGTCCTGGTTTTCCTCAGCTGGACTGCACCACAGCGACAAACAGCACCAGCTGAAAACCCACTGGAGGGGAGAGAGTATTAAAGACACACAGCCACAGGTGCACTGCTTCTTTGCACTGGCCTACTTCTGATTCCAAAGTAACCAAAGGTCCTCAAGCTATTCAGCATAACATATTGTCAAATCTGCGCAATCCAACCAACATCCTGCCTCGTTCAAATGTTTAACTTTGGCATTTTCATGTCATGGTTATGACGATATGACACTTACGTGTAATGTACTACCTAGAAATTGTTAACCATAGAGGAATGCTGTGTACCGGTGTGTACTTCATTTCAAAGCAAATAATGAAGTTAGACACAAGCAGACATCGCTGCCACTGACTTAATTGCTGGTTATGGACTAATTCATGGACATGGAAGCGATCAGTCTCCTGTGGGCCTGCAAGCTCAGAGGCCTGGGTGGTCACAGCAAAGCGCAGACTTGGCAATTTGACTCTAGGCTTTTACTAATCCTGAAAAAGCTATTATTTGTCTGCTTTTGCAATTTGAACTGCAGGCGCATCTCCTTTATTTAGTTTTCAATTTCCAAGAATTAGCACAGAGTGTTGTATAGAGAGAAACTGGGTCAAACTGTGTGTGTGTGTGTGTGGGGGGGTGTGTGTGTGTGTGTGTGTGTGTGTGTGTGAGAGTGTGTTCCAGACAGAGAGAGAGTTAGAGAGAGACGGAGCATGTGAGTCACTTTCGAAAAGTCACTTTTGGTAACAAACAAAACAGAAGGACAGATTAAAAAGCTTTATTCAAAGTAACATGATCAGGCAGAATATTTAAGCCAAAAAGCAACATCAAAATCCAACAATTAACTAGACTTGGAAAAGAAAAAAAAAAAAAAAGGCAAGGCCATTCTCTCCCATACTGTCTTTGATCTACTAAGCGGGATGGAAGTGGATTACGTTTGATGCGACTCTCAGAGCAAATTGTACAGAAATTAGCTGAGGAGAAACTGAGCTGTTGTACACATATGACACAAACGAACACTTTTACTATACCGAGCACAAACACCCCCTGTGCCACTCGATCACAGTGAAGACAGAAGATATCAAAAGGTCTACTGTATAAAAAAACACAAAGTATAAAGCGGTTCGATTTACAGTAAATGCATCTACTGGTTCTAAGTAGAACATCTGTCCTGAAAACAAAAGGCTGAGCCCCTGTTCAACAACACCTAAACAGCTGAAGGTGGTATTCAGTCGTGGGGATAAGTGGAGTTTGTAATAGTGTAGGAAATGCTATTATTTCATTCATCAACAGTCACATATATGCGCTTGTGAATGCAGAAGGCACACAAGGAGCTAATGGTAAGTGCAAATTATTAATTCTTTAACACGGTTGGGAACTACAGGCCCAGGCATCGATTGCACATACAGCACGTACTCCGCAGCTAGAGATCTCTCATTCAGCGACATCCTTAGTCTGACAGACAGGCAGCCGGCTGTGTTTGAGTCTGTGCGGCCTGGTGTAACAGTAAGAGAGGAAAAGAGAGGTTGGATTTCACAGACTTGGAATATGTAGCTCGATACAGCCAGGAAAAAAAACTAAATCCATCTCCGCTGCAATACTGAGCGAGCGCTGCGATCGTGTTTAGCTTCAGTGCATACTTCAAAGTGCTGTCATCTGTTTTTTTCCTGTCGGCAGCATTTTTGTCACACAGTCCAACACCGACACTATAAATAACGTTATGTTCTCCTTCTTACAATCCAATTTCCCCAGCTCACCCAATTAGATTTAATAATTTAGCACCCTAATGAGCGGTCGTAATAAGCTCCTTGTTACTGAGAAATTAAAGTCCTGGGCTTGGCAGCAGTGCCACGGCACTAGCTCTGAGGTCATGAAAAGCTCTCTTGTTTCAGTTGAACTGATGTACACTATCAAAACAACATCATATGCACTAAACTACAAATATGCAACACAAAGTGCCATTAGAGAAGCTCACGAAAGCAGCATTAGAAGTGAATACAGAAAAGATCTATAAAAACGTGAATACTCATTAAACAATACCCTGCCTGGTCCTTACAGTCATGTGCACCAAGGCAAATAAATACACTTAAATAATCATACTCTTTTCATAAACAGAGTATTTATCACTATAAAATATGTTTTTTAAGCTTTTGAGTATTTTAGTTATTTTATTTTTTTTAATTAACACAGTTTGGTCTATTTGCAATTATTAAAACTAGTTCATTTTGTACTAGTGACCAGTCTGATAAAGGTTTGTACTAAGGGTGAATTGACAGTCAGCTGTGTCTTGTTGGACTGTTTTACTTGATGTCCATCTGGCCGCTACCCAGTGTGCGATGTTGGAGAACATCAGGAGAAAAATAAAACTGAATGTGACTCAGATTGTACGTCATCTGGAACAAAGCATGTTCTGAATGTATCTCATTTAATACCAGGGTGGCTTGTTGGTTAGTAGATACAGGGTGATACGGCCCATCCTGCCAGTTCAAGGTGTTTTGATTTTAATTTCTACAGAACTACAATATCTACAGTCAAATAAAATATAACCCTTTTTGCTCTTATTTGTTTTCATTTTGCAGTTTTCTTTCATTCTTTTTTTTTTTGTCATGTTTACACATTCATCACTGTTAATTACAACAAACATTGTAGAAAACTCTGGAGTTTAACCACTGCTTGAAACTACGAGCCTTAAACGAACTAGACTCAGCGTTATTAAAAATGGGAAGAAACTAAACAGCAAGTGCAAAGCTTAACTCAACCACATAACCAGCTACAGTTCAGTTATTTATCAGATGTATGGAAGAATCATACTTACCCTGATTCATATGTTTATTGGGTGTGTTTAGATGCTGCATGACTGTGACTTACTGAATACTGTACATATGAGCTAATGAGGCTTTATAGACCTACAGCACACGGCATAAACCCTGGAGAGAAGGCAGATTTGTCCCATGAGGAGCTTCAAAGCACTAAGGAGGGAATGGTTTCATATATGAGGCCACTCTAGTAACGTCATAGGTGACTTGAATTCTATGTCCAAATAGTTTGAACATGCAGAGTCATGCTTGAAGGAGAAAAGAAGGTTGAAAGCTGAGGTTATTGGTCGATGGCCGTACGGGGGAGTGGAGGAGCCCGAGAGAAAGAAGAGCTGGAGCAGAGAGACTGAAGGAGGACAGCTGTTGTACTTCTTCTGTGTGAGTCACATGGAGGAAGTTCAGCCGGAGACTCCGGTGAAGAGATGATTATATCATGGCAGTTCTCTTCTGGGTCCCTGCTAAGAAACAGAACATTAAATTAGCCACCACAGAAGGTCGGCCTCAGTACAAACCCAATATAGAAAGTCCTCACTCGTGCAACAGTGGATTGTGACTGGTTACTGCCACCACCATTGACATGTCATTGGGTCTCGGGGACATTTAAATACAATAGTAAATCAATAACTAGTTTCCATGTTTGGGGGTTTATTTGAATGTTGTTGTTTAATCAAACTAGTGATTTTATATATTTGGAATTTCACAAATGAACTCAGAAGATCTAAAATAAATATGACAAAGCCATAAACTGCTACAGGGAGACAGAACGTGTGAATAAACATGCACAAGCAGGCATCACAAAGCGATATTAGGTTTTCAGTGGGCCGTCTCTTAAAAGGCTTGTGGGGCATTGACCACAGATTTGACCTGCCAGTGCTTGTTTGCAGGCTGTGGAGCTGTTTGATAGAGTGACTGCTCTCAGGTACGTTTCATGCTGACAACCTATTGAGGACAAGTCATTCCATAATCTGTATTTTTTCAGTCTGTGCCATCACTTGGCCCACAATCTGTGCCAAGCTAACCAGATGTGCACAGCACAAACCTGACCTGCAGCCAGTTTTATTCTGATCTCACGTCTCAGCATAAGCTGATAGGGTTTTGCGTGAGAGACTGGCCAATTTAAATGTCAGCGCCCACACTAGCATTGCATTAGAGCAGCGCTGCATTTGGGAGGGACAGGAACAAGGGGACGAACGGGAATAGTTGATGCTGTTCTACTTTATCTGGGAGAAAAAAAGTAAAATAAAAATCGGGAACTGTGACAGTTTATCAAATCAAATTTTTGAGCAACACCAAATAGAACAGGGTGGAAAATGTCTACACAAGTGTAGTGGCTCTACAGAATGCAGTTAGCAACCAGCATACCTCCAGTTGTAGAATGGACTTCCTTTCATTTTGAGTACTTAAGAACAGAAAAAAGAGACAAGTTCAGTTGTACGTGTGAAACTCAGACTCTCTTGCAGCACACACACGCCACACGCTCTCTCCTTCTCCATACGCATCTGCGCAATAATGCATATTCATATTGTTTAATCTCTCACAGCATCACTTGTTTCAGTTTAGTCGGCAGGTGCGACCGCACAAAAGCAAACACCATCTGGGCTCAGTATCAGCAGGTCTGCGCTCATCCGCTGTGTGCACAAGCTTCGCCAGAGAGTCCACAGACCCACAGCACTAAGCTTGTCACGGTGTATGACAACAGAGAAATCCTGTGTCTGGGTTTCTTTCAAGCGCTCCCCCTCTTACGCCTACTAGTTCTGCTCTTATCGTGCGTTAGGCAGCTGCAGTAAATGACCTACATAACACAAGATATCAAACTGTGTTACATTTCCAGTTTGGGACTGGGTTTGCCCTAATTATGCAACATACTGTAGGTGCAGATACATTATTCTCTGGTTGTGTGCGTGTATAGTAAGGAAAGTAGTCTGATGCCATGTCATATTTTGACTCATGTACTTTTTCTGGGTTTCATAATTCTTTCAAGACTCGAATGGAAAATCAAATGTATTGTAATTATAACTACTCTAAACCAAGGACGTTTAGCGTAGAAATCAGCAGCGTTAGCTTTGTAATGTAGTCAAGGCAGTGGTCATTTGAATACAATTATCAGGGTACGTGTTTGCGAAGGCCCTCAACCTTAAGATAACGTTCTTTTTGTCACGCTGATTAACACAATTTGAATAGATTTTTACACGAATTAACTGACACCAACACAATTTCAAAATTTGCACCAAACATGTAGCAAATGATACCGAACCAAGCCCAACTACCGTCTCCTCCATACGTACCTCCAGGGTCGACGCTCTGGAGTCTGTGGTCTCGCTCGGCCCTATGCTTCTGGGTATGCTGGACACAAAGTACCCAGCTCCTTTGGGAATTATGGGCTGTCTCACCACCACTTTGCCTTTCCTGGTCTCCGCGAGGAACAGACTGTACCAGTAGGCATCGCTGGAGATCAGAGTGGAGTCTGCAATGGTGGAGCTTCTCTGGCTGATCACGCTGTTCCTGCTGATCACGCTGTTCCTGTTGGCTGGGGGGATCTTGATGGCCTTTGGCTTCGGTTTCTGACACTTCAGCACAATAATAACTAAGATGGTTATCAGTAGCAGAAATGACACGGCGCCCAACCCAATGACTAAGTACAGGTTTAGGTTTGTGAAGGGGTCGAACTCTAGCGGCAGCTCTGTAGTCTCTGAAAAGGACATGGCATGTTCCACTGTCGATATCTTAATGGTGACGGTGGCGGACAGAGCAGGTTCTCCATTGTCTTTGGCAACGATCACTAGCCTCTGTACTCTTGGGTCCCGGTAACTGAACATCCTCGTCGTCCTGATTTCCCCGTTATACTGGTCTAGACTGAAGAGGCTTGAACCGCTGATCTGCAGGAGCTGGTAGGTGACCCTGGCGTTCTGCTCGGAGTCTGCATCGATAGCAATGACTTTGGCCACCAAATGTCCCTTATCTGTGGACCTCGGTATCACCTCCTCTACGACAGAGCCCTGCGCCCGCCACGGCGACACTATGACAGGAGTGTTGTCGTTTTGGTCCAGAATGATGATGTGAACGGTCACATTGCTGCTCAGTGGGGGGACACCAGAGTCTCTAGCCTCAACGTGAAAGAGGAAATCCCTCTCTCTCTCATAGTCGAAGGTCTTCAGAGCGTAGAGGTGTCCATTCTCTGGGTTAATGGAGAACAGCATTGACATAGATGTGTTAACAATCTCCTTCTCCATTATGAAATAAACCAAGTACTGGTTCTCATTGAGATCTGGGTCAAACGCACTCAGCGACGCCAGTAACGCTCCTGGTGCGTTGTTCTCCACCACATGGATTGTGTAGAAGGACTGGGGGAATGTGGGTGCGTTGTCATTGACATCCAGGATCTCTAAAGTGATGATTTCGTTTTCAGATAAGCGCGGCGATCCTTTGTCTGTCACGCTTAGTGTGATGTCGTATTTACTTATTATCTCTCGGTCTAGCGGCCGTGAAGTCAGCAGCTCAAAGTAACCCTCTGAGGATTTGTTTAGGATGAATGGCAACATCTCCTGCTGGTGGAGGCTGAGCTCCACTTCCCCGTTGACTCCGGAGTCCCTGTCGCTGACAGTGACCACCGCAATCAGCGTCCCCACAGGCACATCCTCGCTCAGAGCACTTTTGACCGACTTGATGGTCACCTCGGGGTAGTTGTCATTCAGGTCTGTGACGAACACCGTCACCTTACAGTGCCCTGACAGCGGGTTCGTGCCTCTGTCCTGGGCTTGTATGTGCATCTCAAAACTCTGACCCTCCTCGTAATCGATCACTCCTTTCACCTTGAGTTCGCCCGAGTTTGGATCGAGGGAGAAAATCTCTTGCGTCTTCTCTGACGTGTACAGAGTATAGGAGTAGGTCAGCTGGGCGTTCGTGCCTTCGTCCAAGTCTGAGGCGTTTAAGGTCATGACCACCGTCCCTGCAGCGGAGTTCTCTGAAACGTTGACTGCAAATACTGGCTGACTGAAGAGGGGGGCGTTGTCGTTGATATCCAGGACATTAATAACGATGCTGGCTGTGCCGGAGCGGGGAGGCACCCCTCCATCCACAGCGGTCAGAATCAAATTATGAACTGCGTGCTCCTCCCGGTCCAAAGGACCACTGAGCACCAAATCCACGTATTTGGAGCCGTCGCTACCAGTTTGTATGTCGATGTTGAAGTACTGGCTCTCGCTGAGATAGTAGGTCTTGATTGAATTCGCCCCCACGTCCGCATCCACGGCGTTTGTCAGTGAGAATCTCTCGCCGGAGGGGGTCGCCTCCGAAACGTCCAAGTGCATTGTCTTCCTGCGAAACAACGGCGCGTTGTCGTTGATGTCCATGATTTCCAGCTCGATGTTGAAAATGCGGACGGGGTTCTCCAGTATGACGTCCATTTTCAGAAAACACGAGGTTGTCTTGGTGATGCAGATGCTTTCGCGATCTATCTTCTCGCGGATCACCAGCTCCCCCGTCTCTTTGTTGATGTCAAGGTAATTCTTGCTGTTGATGACATCGAGCTTTGCTTTGCGCTGCACCAAACTGCGGACATCCAGACCCAAGTCTGTGGCCAGGTTGGCAACAAAGGAGCCCTCTTCCATCTCCTCCGGAATAGAGTACCGAGTGATGGAGAGCGCAAACCCCCACAGTGCAAAGAACGTGAGCCCGGCCACGGCCGAACGTGTCCGCGAAGGCGCAGTGATCGCCGCCATCGTCCGCGTATTTTTTACGGAGAGATGTTAATCGGATCGAGTTGTCTTGATGGAGCGGAGCGTCGGTGTCATTCTCGTAGCTGCAGCAGGCCACGCACGGTCCAGGTCCGCTGGAGGAGCTGGGCTCTCACGGCGTCGCTCTGCAGGGGCGTGCGCAGCCTTTGCGCGGCCTGATTGGGTGGCTTCCGAACGCGCCTCATACCGGAGCCTGAGTCAGTGTGCGCATTAAGGCGTCATCTGTTCAGTAACAGTAGTAATAAAAAAGTAGTCCATTTCTAGGAGTGAATATATAATATATGATACATAATGTGAATATGTGCAGCTATGTGTGCATATACTTATGTTTTCTGCTTGGCCCGCGTCTGTTCTTTACAACTTCTGAACCTCGCAGCCACATCAGCCTCTTACGGGAACTAAGCTGGGCGGGAAGGAGAAAGCAGATGTTGTGCCAAGGATTAGAAGGACTGTCTGGGACAACAGGGCTTCTTCGCCTCCTGCTCACACACTTTCCTTCCCCTGTATTACAGCTGTAATAATTGTAACTGAACTAAGCATTGGTTAGATTTAACTCTATATCAACTGAAAATTATTATTCACAAGAATGGACGAAGCCCAGTGGACATGCTAGAGATGCAAAACTACTAATCAGACCAAACTGTTAAATGTGTATGTGATGTAGACAGGCATCTATAAAAATATACATGTCCTCACCATCATACTGTACATAAATATTTGTGGTGCATTGTCTCAGATGTCAGCGTTATGGGGAAGGTAGAGTGTTAGACAGTCTTCAGGACAGAGACCCAATCCACACAAGCAATTATTGACACTGTTCATCACTTTCTCAGTCTAATGTCATGAAATAATATCACATTTTACTCTTCCTCATCAACTGTGACTGCAGATGTATTTAAATGTGGTTTGTTTATCAAACTTAAGGGATTGTGTAACAACGTGCACAGGAAACGTCTTTCATATTTTGGTTGTCTACCGCCATCCGGTGACAACTCAGAGAATAACTGAAACTCTGGATACTCACCACATACTGAGCCATGGTACAGACACGCACAGTGTAATCCCATGTGTATTTGAAAGCAGATTGACCTGTGCGTGTTTTACCTACACCATGAAACATTTTAAGCAAGTCTTCATATCTGGTATTGAAAAAAAGAGAAGAAGCCCATCTGAAATGCATTTCTAAACCAAACTGAAAACACTATATCAATATAAAGCTACGGGATCCCTCGCAGCCAGCTTCACCTCTCTGAACCCATACACAGGAACAACTGGACAAACTCAGAACGAACAAATGTTAACTGCTCCGTGTAAGCATGGTACTGGAAGCTCTGTGGGCATCTGTGGGGGAAAAGTGGCCTCTAGTGGGGTTTAAGAGTCATTTCTCTTTTGTGATGCACAAAGAATTATCTTCACTTGTTATTCGCTGACGGGTGTAACACTGCCTGGAATTGTTTTTAAATACATAGCGGTAACGGGCAATTTTTAAAAAACGCGTTTGTCTTAAATATTTTAGACATTTGATTTAATTTTCAGAGATGTCAATATTGATTTGAAGCGCATCTTGGCCCTCATCTTTTTTGAACAGTTCCCTGAGGCAATCAGCCCCGAGATTAACACACTAATCTGTTTCTTTTTGTATGGCTCAGTTAGACAAAATGTATTTGGGGATAATCTCCACGGTAGGAGTTCACAACCTTGGATTTATTGACCAGAACAACAATGGGAAAATGTCAAAATCTGGGAAGTGACCTTGATACTTGGTGCCCTCAGTAAGACCTCACACCTCTGACCTCTTTGGAGTCACATCTTAAAGTGGGCACAAAAGGAATTTGCAGGCAGATCGCTTTCGTTTCATGAATAGCCTCCTGACGCCAGAAGGTTTTACTTACACACACACACACACACACACACACACTAGTTTTGTGAAATCTGTGCTTTTGTTATTTAAAAGCAACAGCAACAAAATATTTTTGCAGTTGAAAACAGTTTATTGATAATATTCTTATTTATACTATATACAGATTAATTAAATGTGTAACATTAGTAAATGTACTGTACAAATCACACTCTGTGAAGTAAACTGAACAGAACTGTAGCCAGTGAATGATTTAAGTCTTACAAAGCAGTTCACACCATCAGACCGACCAGAAGGTCCGTCTCTGCAGTAATATTAGAGGCTCCTCTACATCAGTTCACCTGTCTTTTCACTCGTTGCATTGCTTTTGCATTGTGCCTGTTCAGGCTTTTTAAAAGCAAATAAATGGCCTGTCACTAAATGTGTCCAGATACGACTGGATGATAGAAGACAAAGGGATAAAACAACTCTACCTGTGGCGCAGTTTCATCCTCCACATCGATACCTCCTCGTGAGAAACGCCGCCCAAAAAGATTCTTTGTTAAATCAATAGCTTCGACACAGCATCTGCTGACTGAAACATTCATTCTGAAAGCCATAAACTCTTGAGCTCATTGCGACTGTGGCTTGGATTCGCCCGCACAGCGGTGCATCGGTCACAGCCGTTGTAACAGGTGAAAGAAGGTGTGTCTGCACTAAAATGGGCAGCCATTCACCATCAGCTTTCTGAGCGCCTGCAGCCCCCAAACAGATCAAATCACATTTACCTGAGTTCACAGCCGCTGGGACAGAAAAACCTTTTTTCCTCGTGTTCCACTTCAGTGCCTGCAAACTACAAGTGAACCACTTTGCCCTGCAGACAGAAAAAGTTTGACTTCATGATGTCCATCTGTGCTGCTCAGAGAACCCACGTACCTCAAAATAGAACTATTTTATGCCAATGTCAATATTTAAACAAACAAAGTGGTATTAAATTCCACTGGTAAAAGGAGAAATATGCGGTTGTCTGTCCCACAGAGCAAATCTTCCACTAAAGGCATGGACAGTAGCTGCTAATGGAAGGAATGTCATGTCTATCATACAACATAAAACACAGCTGGTGTCTCATTTGAACATAGCCTTGTTAATGACGCCGTCTTCTTTCTCATAGTTTGAGATGAATCTCTTTTTCTTCCCAAATGTGGAGAAGGTGTTGTACATATCCAGCTCCTCTCTGCGCGCCAGCTTCGAGGCGCTGCATCCAGATGTGGTGCCGGGGATGTAAACGTTGTGCTGGTAGTCTGCAGCTTCAGAGTGACACTGGCTGTACTTTGGAGTCCACGAGTAGTTAGGGCCGGATCCCTCTTGGAGAGACAGCTTGCAGTCTGTCAAATGCACAGAAATTACAGATTAGTTCTGCAAACACCCCATATTTGCATGGAATGTACTTAATCTGAAGAAGGTGGCTTTAAAGGCATCTCCTTACGTTTATCACAGAAAAAAAAAAAAAAAGCAAAACACCTCTTGCAGCAACTTCCATAATCCTCGTGCTGATTTACTGAAATCCCTCCATTTTTAGAGCCTGGCATTAACTGCTTTCTTAGTTTACCATTTCACGTTCCAGACTAAATCTGTAGGCGCAGACACCCCCCTTACCGCCACCTCTTTCACTGAACAATAATAAGCAGAAATCACACATCCTCCTCTCACCAGTCTTATGGTTTCCCCAGGTCCAATACTGTGGTGCCACAGTGCGGGAAAACGCATCGGCATCATATGTGTGTTGCTGTGACAGTGTGCCGTCTACATTAGCTGAGCTATACCTGGAAAGATAAAAAAAAATAATTACTTATTTTTCAAATGTTCATCTATTGAAACTTTTTTTGGTAATTTACTTGACAGAATGGATGAGAATCAACAGTCACGGTCTCCTGTAAGCAACTTGCTAATGCCCTAAACCATTACTGCAGAATGGGAGCCTATCAATGCGCCTTTGGCTTGAAATAGCACTGTCACTGTGGGATTCAAATATTCTGCAAATTACTACATTACTACAGGACAATGATCCAAAACCCCTTAAACCCTACAGTCAACTATTTCAACATATTTACCTCTTGTACGAGTTGTGTTGGTTCTTAGTCCATGTCCAGTCTTTGTTTGAATATTTAATCTGTAAAGTTGAAACACACAGAAAAAACAAACAGGTCAATAGTCACACTTTCGTTTACTGTATGTCCAAAACGAGTCATGTGGGGGAGGAGGGATCCTTGTTGTGCTCCAGAAGTCAAATGTTAATCTTCTTTTTAAACATAAGAGAAAACCAGAATTGTCAGTCATGTTCACATCAACAGCTTTTTCACTGAGATGTCACTATTAAACTGCTTTTGATGGAAACACTGATGCTGTTGACTGGAGCGCGTCACAACTGTAGCAGTGTTAGGATCAAGAAAGCACTTGAAGTCTGTGATAAAACTGAGAATGTCTTTATCCCTGAAACACCTTTTATTTCTCTGCCACACGTCTTGACACACTGCGAAGACTGGACAAAGTACTGTCACAACATGACAGTTGAAACTATATTTTCCATAGAACCTGCACAGTTGCATCGTTTTGTTGATCATGCTGCAGATAACAAGGCGGCAGCTCACTCTAATATCACATGTGTGATCAAATTTTAAATCTGTATGAGGCTTTTTTTTTTAAATCTAAAATGAATTTTGCCTGTGGCCAAACTGTTTCTTTTCAAATTACACGTGTTACAGATCAGCAGGTCGCAGACAGAGGGAAGTGGACGCAGCTTCTGCTGGTGCTGCTTCTACCTCGCTGGGGGTTGCTGCTCTGTTGTTGCTCAGCTTCTTATGGTCCAGCGTGCTCCAGCCGGACGTCAGGTAGTCTGTGCTCTTGGCGTTATTCTGCTGCACCGACATCACCGGACTGCACGGTTTGAGGAACATGAAGTCACTTTTGGACGACTCTGGTGTCAGACACATTTTGTAGCAGTAGACCTGCGGGAGGGCGCTGCCGCTTTGCGCCTCTGTGCCTGTGGACATGCGAACGTTCAGGTTGGACTTCTTGAACACCTCGGTGGTGGCGGCCGTGTCTGATTGGGAGCAGCAGCAGCAGCAGCAGCCACGGATGCCGGGGAAGCTGGACTCTCCGCTGGACGCTCTGCCCTTCACTCTCCGCACTGCAACCAGGACAATGATAGCCACCAGGAACGCGAAGGATATTGCGCCCAGAGACACGATTAAGTACAGGGTGAAGTTGGAGCTGTGATGTGGGCTTAGTGACAGGTCACCCAAATCGGGCTGTGAAGCTGGCAGGCTGTCAACCACTGACAGAATGATGGAAACTGTGGCCGTGAGCGGCGGCTGACCATTGTCCTTCACCAGAATGACCAATCTGTGCCTGGTGGGGTCTTTCTCCGTCAACTGGCGTATCGTCCTGATTTCGCCTGTGTACAGAGCGATGCTGAACAAGCTCGGGTCTGTCGCTTGGAGCATCTGATAAAAAAGACGCGAGTTCTGACCCGCGTCTGCGTCTACTGCGTTGATTTTGGTGACGAGGTATCCAGAGTCAACTAATCTGGGCACTGCCTTGCTGGGCGCGGTGCCATTGTGCGGAAGTGGTGACACAATTACAGGTGCATTGTCGTTCTGGTCCAAAATAAATATATTCACTGAGACGTTGTTGTTCAGAGGCGGAAATCCGGCATCTTGAGCTTGAACTGTGATCTGAAAGTTTTTAAGTTGTTCATGGTCAAAAGACCGCAGCGCGTAAATGTTCCCGTTGTCCGAGTTTATGGAGACGTATGTGGACACCGGCATCCCCTGTATATCACCTTCAACTATAGAGTAGGAGAGGTATGCGTTCTGACCAGAATCTGGATCCAGCGCTGTCACCGAGCAAATAGACGCCCCTGGTGCGTTATTCTCGGTCAAATACACAGTATACGAAGGCTGCTTGAAGCGAGGCGCGTTGTCGTTCACGTCAGACACTTGGACCAAAATCGTTTTTCGGGTAAATAAAGGTGGGGAGCCCATGTCCCTGGCGGTAAGAGTGATGTTGTACTCTGCCACGGTCTCCCTGTCCAGAAAATCACAAGTTACTAACGTGTAGTAGTTCTTAAAGGAGGAGTGGAGCTGAAATGGCACCTGGTGAGGAATCTCACAGTCCACGTTCCCGTTTTCACCCGAGTCTTTGTCCATCACACTGATGACGGCTATCACTGTTCCCGGAGGCGCATCCTCCTGCACAGGTGTGGACACTGACGTTAGGATAACCTCCGGAAGATTGTCATTCCTGTCCAACACGTTTACCAGCACTTTACAGTGGACCGCCACTGCGGAGGGGCCTTTGTCTTTAGCTTGGACATAAATTTCGTGCATCCTGGCATTTTCATAATCGATCACACCTTTGACTTTGATCTCACCCGTGCGCGAGTCCACGCTGAAAAGCTGGCGCACTTTGATGGGAGCGTGGCCACTGAATGAATAAGTGATATCAGCGTTGGGACCCTCGTCTAAGTCAGTCGCGTTGAGTTTTATGACAACTGTGCCTTTAGGTGCGTTTTCAGCGAGCCTCACTCTGTAAAACGACTGATCAAACACAGGCGCGTTATCGTTCGCATCCAAAACCGTGATGTCAATTTGCGCAGTGCCTGATCTCTCCGGTGCGCCTCCATCCACCGCTGTTAGGACCATTTGATGCGCGCTTTGCTGCTCTCTGTCCAGTGGGGTTTGAAGGACTAATTCGGCAAATTTACTTCCATCACTGCGGGTCTGTATGTCTATAAGGAAATGCTCGTTTACACTTAGCAAATAGGTGCGAAGCGAGTTAGACCCAACGTCCAAGTCCTGCGCGCTCTCAAGTGGGAAACGGGATCCTGGAGCAGCGGACTCGGATATGTCTAGGTTAAACTCGGTCCACGGGAAACTAGGAGAGTTGTCATTCACGTCCAGAATTTCCATCTCTACCCTGTAAAGCTCCAGAGGGTTTTCTATGACTACTTGCAGGTGAAAGGAGCAGGACAAACTCTGGTCGCATAGCTCCTCGCGATCAATTCTTTCATTAACGAATAAAACTCCATTTTCTAAATTTACTTCCACATATTGCTTCTTGGCACCCGACACTATCCGGAATCTGCGCGCCGAGAGTTTGTCCAAATCCAAGCCCAGGTCCTCTGCAATATTGCCAACAAAAGCTCCATGCTCCAGCTCCTCTGGGATTGAGTAACGGATCTGTCCCCAGACTGCGTCCAAGAAACAAGTGAACAGCGCTAAATAGCGCACTACGTGCCATTTCCCACACGGTCTCGTCGATGCCCCCTGTGTGTCCATCTGTCTGAAGCAATGACGCCACGGACGATGTCCCCAGTGTAGTCACACAGGATGCTTGAAGCAGAACTGAACAAAACACAGTCCGGAAATAAAACAACAAAAACTTGTGCGCCTAGACCCGCGACTGTCTGCCGGAGAGTAAAGAGAGGGGAGAGAAAGAAGGATGTGCACCGGCTAGTAGCCTATCTCAGATTAGTGTGTCTGTGTGTGCGTGTTTATTATTGGCCCTACTACTCCAACAGTGGGGGAAACGACATCTGCTCGGATAATCCTTCCTGCCCACCAGCCCGATCAAATTCATGTTACAGTCTCCAGGCTTTTACCGCAGGTCAAACGTCCTTGATTTAGTTCTTATAAGTATTTCATCAGTATGAACTCATACCCCACTTAGATCAGCATAATCGGATATAAACAAATCTTCCCGCAGCGTATTCACTCATAAACCCTGTTAAAAGTTAAAGTTGTATAATTTTTAATCAGGCTACTGAAGCTCCTTGCTTGTGTAGTATTGATTATTATTAAACATAAAATAACAAATAAAGTTTCTTTCTGGATATTTAGAATGAATATTTTTTCTAGAAACATGTCAGCAACCATATTCAATCAGCATAAAGATTAGTATCAAGTTTGAATATCTGTCATCGAATCAGAGGAAAAAACAAGACACTATTGTGATGCTTTAGAATAAAGGGGATGCAGTGCAGTCTGCATTTATCATAGACACCAGCAGTATAAATGCTACAGTATGAACCACTACATCTATAAATAGTAACTCTATGAAGAGTGGGTTTGAAGTCTGTAAGTAACTAAAATTGTCCTCAAGCAGCTCAATTCCCCAGACATCATCACAGTGTAGGGGTTACTCCGGTGTAATACGTCCCTTTAAACATATTTCAACATATTAATACTCAAACAGAGACGATGTATGTCTCTACCATCCACCTCAACACACGTTTCACTCATTTGCACCCAGCCACTTCCCTGGCTATAAACACAATCTGTCTGCAGGAACGAAACTGCAGCAGATGGCGAGGTTTTCCATGGGCTCATGCTCTTTTTAATTAATGGAATGGAGATTAGAGGGCTTTTTCCCTGGATCATTAGTGAACAGAGGAATTAAGACATTTTGTGAGGAATAATCCCAAGGCTATCGATGTGATGCACATGTGGTTGTCTCTCAGTGGTCATATTGACCTGCTTTTCACAGTCTAAGTGCACGGCATCGCTTACACACTGCAGAAACTAAGTAGCTTGGATAAGGGGACACAACTACCACATTTAGGGATCAAAAATACAAAAGAGATTATCTCTCTCTCTCACACACACACACACACAGATACGCACACACTTTCTCTCAGCCTCGGTCTCTCAGTCAAGGGCAAAAGTAGGGTATCAATCCCTTTGTCTTTAACTACTTTCCAGCTTTAAAACTGTGGGATTAGAGTAGGTTAGCCTATATTCTGCAGCTTTTAAGCACTTTTAGTGGAGCCTTTTTTTTATGCATTCCACTTTATAGGCAAAATGCCTCCCACTTTCTGAGCGTAACTAATTATTCAGAATTTTATTTAACCTCTCGTGTAATGCTGCAGATGTTCTGCACCACCTGGTATGAGGAGCCAAAAGCAAACTGAGCCTTTGCATGATTGACTGCTACACTCCCTTTTGTTTTGACACAAATAAAAACGCCTTGCAGACGTCTGTTGTATTTAAGACAGACATGTTGTAGGTACGAGATGCTAAATAGTGATAAACAATAGTGTGCAGGCCATACTGAAAAATAGAAAGGTTCTGGATCCCATGCTGGTCTTGTCTGAGCACATGCATGCACTCACACGTAGGGCGGTCAGAAATAAAACGATGGTTTGAGATGATCAAATGCACAGGCCAGAGTGGCTCCAATATAGTTTTTCCTCCTGTAAATGTAGTTTATCATTAATAAATTATGCAACTCAATAGTCTGCAAAAATCCATTTAGATATTACCTCATGCGCTTGGTCGATTGTGTTTATTATTAAAGTCTCTGTTACACCAAGTAAATGTTCCCTTTTTCTTCAGAGTACAGAAACAAATGAGAGAAGATGCACCAGACCCATGTCAGTGAGCGAGCATTTGGAGATCCACCGTCATACAAATATTATGTTCGCTGCGGTTATCACTAGCTTAGCAACGTCAGGCTGTGTCTGTTTACGAAGAAGCGTCACACTTTTCTGTGAGTTTTTGTGACATTTAGCAGCACATGAATTTTCATGATGTCATCACCTGCATTATTAAACTAGACTCAGTGTGTGTTTGTTGGTCCTTGACATGAACGTCAGCGGAAAGGGGGACAGGTGAGAGCACAGTCGTTATTGGAGCTGTCACATGGAAACTTCCTGACACCGACAGTTGGCACAGAAAGCTGGTGGAAACATCAACACTAAATTCTTGTCTGGGCAAGCCACTGTCACGAAAAAGTAAAAAACTGTGAAAAGAACCAGTTTCTCTCTCTCTCTTACTTTCACTTATTTCCATTTCCTATTTAAAAAAAAAGGTCAAAAACTTCCTTCCCACTTCTTGTGGCAGAACTCAGAGTCAGAACTTGTGGTTCACATCAGCTGTACACATTCATGTCATAGTTGAAGTCCACAAAGGTCAGCTGCATTCATGCATTAACAGAATACCGTGAAGACACTTTAACATCCTATTTTTCAAACCTGAGACCCTTCGCTGGCATTTGGAACATTTGTAATTGCAGACTTGATGGTTTATTTAAAAGTTGGAGCCATTGCCCTTATTATTAATGACTCATCCCCATTTGTAACTGCTGACTTGATGGTTTATCATAAAGAAGGAATCTCATGATCTTTTATTAATGACCTATGAGCATTTGTAACTGATGACTCATGGAGTTCTCTCTGTCTAAGAAGTTGCCATGTCAGCAGCTTTAATGTTGTAACTGTTCAGTATTAATAAAGAGTAATGCCACTAACTTCTAAGTGCACTCAAAAATATCAATTAATTAGTTAAAGGTCAAAGGTGTCCTACTCTCAGGCCGGTGCAATTATACATGTTAATAAATAATTAATGGAAGGCTCTTTCAGTGAGTTGTAAATGTTAATTAAGCTCTAAATACATTCTGGTCCTGATGTGCTGAAACACCTTTCCAGTGGTCAACAGCCCATTTCTTCTTGATGAATTAAGGTACTAACTAAAAATACTAAACAAATGTCACACTGAAGGGTCTTTTATAAGCTGACAACCTAAAAGCTGCTTTTATTAATGGCTTGGGGATAAGGAAGGGAAAAGGTTAAAGAAAGATTGTCTTATAAACCATTTAGTCCCTAAAATCCACCCCGAGATAATATTGCATTTTACTGGAAGTTGCTGCAGAGAAGCCGTGCACAAAATGGCTGCATTCACACAGCACCAGACAATTTATGCATACGAGAAAGAAAGTGGCTCTTAAAACACAGAGATTACAGAGCAATTCAGGTCAGCGCCGGATATGGAGAGAGTAAACAATTACGAGCAGATGCCTCTGCTACACAACACAGCAACACCAAGCATCAATACCGAGACTGCTCAGTCTGTAGAGCATGGTCTTCTCTCCCTAGAGAACAGGCTGTTAGACAGCCAATTTGAGGAGCCTCTCCTCTCTTGCTATGATCATTACTTCTGCAGGAATGGAGAGACAGACTGCAGGAGACGCCCCTTGACTGACCGTGGCTTGTATGATTGAACAATCAAAAGCATTTAGCTTTTATAGCTTAATACCTTCAGCTCAGTTTCATCCACATAATTTGAATTGTCATTTGTTTTTGTTATTTTGCTACTCATTCTAAAATCATTATAAATATGTAGTACGTGCATGTGCAATACATGTAAAATCCTTGAAAATAATACAAAGCGAGGTCATTACATTATGTCTGCAGAGTGTGGTGAAGTCTGTTGAGAAGATCACCTGGACTCCGCTGCCCGCTCTGCAGGCTATCCACCACATCATCATGGATCCCACCCCCCAACACAGGCAGTTCACACTCATACCCTCATGTCGTAGGGACTGCAGCACAAACGCAGGACCACCAGGTTAAGAATCTCCTTCTTCCCCACGGTCGCTTCACACTTAGACAGTACTTTACAAACAAAACACATCTACTTACTACTGTTGTTAAAGTCACTGCTTTAACACTTCTTTCTGTTTGCATACGGCAGATTTCGCACAATTTTGTTTGCACATAGTTTATTTCTTCAGAACATAGTTTATGTTGAATATGTATTTACTTGTTAGAAGAGCAAGGAACATGTTTCTCACCGTGCAGATGACAGTAAACACTTTCAACGTTGAACATTATTATTATTGTACATGACAATGTTGCGTTGATCAGGGCGATGCTTACACACATCCTCGCTCAGCTGTTAAGTGCTCTTGCACCTGTTTGGCAGAAATAACACATCCATCCTACTGTACGTACATATTCCACCCACAGCCAACCTGCAGACACACTATGCGATCAGCTAAAGTGCACCGTGCAAGACTTTTAAGTAATAAACAGCGATAAGCGTAGGTAGAAGGACATTTTGACTCGGCAGTAATTGCAGTCAGCTGCTTGGTTTCAAGCTTGGAGAAGCGCTTCCTGTTACTGCGTCATGACGTTTCCTGCCGCGCACAGGCATTGGCCAGATTATTCTTCTAAAGCGTTTAAAATCTATTAGTCTTGAATTCATAAGGCGACGGCAGTTAAATAGATCTATTACCTTTAATGGTCGTGAAGGCGGCGGAGAAAGCCTCAGCTGCCATTAAGCTGTGGTTTGGTAGCAACAGGATGTTTGCGGCTGCTAGCTGGGGAAAAATACACATAAATAAGTGTTGGATTCGCTACTAGTGGAGTTAGCAGCAGAAGGCGGCTTCACACATACGTAGCGAGGTATAAGTCACAATATCTGCTACTAAATGGAGAAAAATCTAGCTTCCAAACGACGCTTACCTCTGCCGCTGACTCTGAGTCAGTTTGACGCTCGTTAGCATACAACTCTGCCGGTGTTCGACCCAGGTCACGTGACTCCATGTGATTAACCTGTTAGCAAAACGTTCCCGTCGTTTCTTCTTCGTTCTGGCTGAACCCCGGACGCAGGTCCAGGCAGTTAGCACTATGCTAACGCTAGCATACACCTGACGCCTGCTGCTCCACCACCACAGACGAGCCAACGGGCGTAAGTTCATACAGCCTTTAAACTGACTGTTGGGTCGTCGTTAGAGTAATAATAAGCCTGAACCACGTTCAGACATGCAGTCATTGCAACGCCAAATGTAAAAAGTTTCTGTTTCCAAACTCTAACAGGTTGTTTCTGAGAACCAGGGAACCACGCGTCTATACTACAGTATCTGTCCTGGCTTCACATGATGTGAGTAACATCTACCAGGTGGTAATTCGGTAAAAGTCTGATTCAAATATTACCTGTTGCATGGTACTTGAATTTTGGTTCACCTCAGTCCAAACAGTCACGGTAATTCATTTTAAAATTAATCCAAGGTGTGAATAGATGAGGTTTGTTCCCTTTGGAGTGTCGTGAACTTCAGTATTTGGAAGCTGCTTTGTCTTCTTTGCATCTTAATGTGTCCTTTACATTTTTAAACCAACAGCCTCGTCTCGGCTCCATCAGCCTTTGCTTTCAACCACAATAACCTCCAGTGTAATATTATGTCAGTCATCTGGAAAGCTCACTTCTTTTGTGTCAGACAGTCAATATACAGCAATTATTAACCAAGCATATCTAAGTATAGTCTTTCTTCTGATCTTTGCTTTAGTTCTGTTGAGCGTCGTCATCCCTTCAACTTAAATTTTCTTGCTTTGTAAGTGTGCCTTTCGACTCGTTCGCTCACTTACACACACACACATCCTTCATGTAAATCCTAAGATACGTGTCTTACAGTCAACCCCGTAATTGGTATTGGTTGACATGTTAACAGTTAAACAATGAGTTTCTAAAATTAATTTAGGATCAGCTAATGATTTTGCGAGAAGTTTTGGACCTACAGTCTCAATTAAATGCATTAGAGAGACGTACTGAGTGATACTTATTACCTTATGTGCAGTGTTAGTTTAGTTAGTACGAGCTGTGATGTTTTATTAAAGCACATTTTAGACAGTAGCAAGTGTAAATGCAGCCTTTCATGCATTTTAACCATGGAAATAATGATGGTGAGGAAAACTGCCCAGAGTTGCTGTTTGATTTTTGTAATAAGCAACAGTGTTGATTGGCCAAACTGGAATTTACTCTGTACTCCTCAGTGTCTTAAGTCTGTAAAAGTTTTTGAAAGAGGCGAAAGTCTTGAAAGCTGAAATGTTTCCATTGATATGACTTTTAACAAGGGGTTTATGTCACCACTGTAATGTGTAAAAACGCCCACTCGCTGATGAATTAGAAGAGAAATTCACCTCTGTCCTGCTGCACATTATTATTATTTTTTTTTCACATCTCTGTTTGGTGGTGACGCAAAATGGCTGTCTGTGTCCTGTTCACCTCAAAATAATCTTTAATTCAAAGTGTGCAATGAAAGGAAAAGCTATTCAAAGGCCATTCTGAGACACCAAAAAATCAATACCACACAGTCATTGTTGAGGTTTTGGCAGATTCTCGCAAATAAGTAAATCAGAAACACTGAACGTAATTGGCTGTTTGCCTGTTTCAAACTTAATTGACTGGACACTGATTAGAAAGGCAGCCCACCTGCAGTTTCACCATCCCACAAAGATCAGATATAGATCTGCAAATAGCAAGTATAATGACGTTCCATTTAACAAATGCTGTGTGGGTACTCAGTGGATCTTAAACAGATGCACATTCAATGATGGTGCACCGACAAAAAAAGCTTCTTTGTAATGTATTCTGTGCTGGTCTTTTTATGTTAAACACGGCCTCAGACTGACTAAAATAATAAGCAAAACAATGTGCTTTTGACTCTTGCTTTCATCAGTGATTCGGTTTGCACTGGTGATAAGTGAGAACACATCTGTGCGCTTTGAAGAAAATTGCATTCTGTGAGATGCACCGGCTGTGATAAAAATGCTCCATTCTTACAGAACAGAGGAACAAGTGGATGAACCCTTTTTCCTAAAACACAACAAGAATAACAGGTCAAGTTTGCTGTGGCAATGCCCAGTTTGACATGAATGTACTGTACCGGTTAATGAAACAAAGAAGAAATCAAGATCAATAAAATAAAAACATATCAGTGAATGATGACTGTATACTCCTCATTAAGCTGCAAGTTGCAGCCTGAGAGGACCTGGTGAATGAGACCCTGGTTTTTGTCTTTAGCTTATGTGCCAGTCACCATTAATGCTTGTTGCACCAGCATGGCTTTTCCCTCTGCCTGACACTCGCTTGTGCTCAGTCTACCCTCAATTGCTGTCACTTGTGTCCTAAAGGCTGTCATCTCCACTTTGTGCTCCATTGCCACCATGTCTTCTCCACTGCTGTTTTCCCAGTTCAGTCAGGCTTGTGGCTGTTTGTCAGTAGAGGCTGATAGCCCAGTTATTTGGTTTATCTGTCTGCCCCCCCCCCCGTTGCTCTGCCACTACATTTTGGCTCCAGTAAAACATTTCATTATCTATCAGTGCCTCAGCCAGGCAACGTTTCTCACACTACGCCATGCTCATCATTGTGCTAAATTTTACCGAACCTGTGTCATCCTTTTATTATAACGTTTCATTGCTTATGCTATATGTACCTATACATTGTAAATAATGGCAGAACTGGATTTAATGAGCCCCAGAATTTGAAGTGATACCTGTCAAGAATGCAAGGCAGAATCATACCTGTAGAGGTCAGCATATGTCTAATCTTTTTCTAGTGGAATATGGATATTATTTGGACAGATGTGCTTATGATTCGGCAATCCTGATTTGGGTTGTTGTTAGAAAATAGCTTATGCTTTTCAATATACAATAACCAACTATTGCTGTTCTTTTTCACTGGACGTGAACAGTTCATACAAGGTATGGGGACATAACGGAGGCTTTCTAGAAATCATTTTTATGATTATGGATTATGACCTAAATCGTGAATGTGAATTGTAAGTATGTAGTTAACTTTATTGAGTTATAATCACTACCTTAGTATTGGTGAATAAAACAAACATTCTTTACCAGGCGCATTGGTATTACGTCACCTTCAGGTTAAAGTTGATGTAAGGACCTTACAGATAAAGTATGGAGTAGTACAAATACATGCACAGAAAAACATGGTAAGCTAGAAAGTTTATGCACTGTAAGTGGATTCACACTAATACAGTGCCGTATTTGCACCAGACAACTAATTAAACACATCTGTGTTGTACAACTGTTGGAAGCTTCAGATCTACAGTACATTAGTAGTATTAACCTACATAAAATGAAAATCTTCTTTTAACATTTGGAACTACATCCTGTTTTCTATAAGAAGTGCAAAATAATGTTCATAGACAATTTGTTGTCATGCAGTACTTGGTGTTGCTGACAAGGCTGTGGGACTAGTGTAAGCCAGCAAATACTGGAACCCACTAGAGTAGTTGATTTAGAAATTCTGAGACTTCAGTTATGCTTTTGTAAAAAAAAAATAGAAATGGTCAAAGTTAAATTTGATCCTTCCATAAACCGTTAAAGCATTTCCTTACGTAAAGCTAAGGACGGCCATGCGACTAGTTGGGGTGGATAAACATAAAAGATCATTCAGCGTGTAAGGTTTCTATGGAGGCAGTCACTCAAGAGATGTAGTTCAGGTTGGAGGGCTAGCAGAGTAGGCGGACAGGTATTGGGAAGAGGCTGCAGAAGCGGCAGGCAGAGCCAGTGGAGATGGACTAATTCCACCTCCCACAAATCCTCAACAGTTGATTGCCTGGGTGGGCAGTGTCGGAGGCAATCCTCCCTGCCCTGCTCTTAGCTCTGGCATTAGGCGACTGCTCAGTGGAGAGCAACTGGCTAGCAATGACCCTCTCAGCTGGATGACACAGTGCATTTTTCCCCTGGAGCAAGAAGAAATTGAGCTGTGGCAGACTGCAGACAATATCAGCACAGTTTTGATTGTAGATCTTAATCCCCGGACAGGATATGTTGTGATATGTTTATCAACCTTTTTCTTAAAGGGAAGAACATTGTCGTGTTAAAAGAAAACTACTCGAAGAGGCTGAAGATGATTTCCAGGAGCACATAGTGTATGGTTTCCTCTGAGGATTTCTCATGCATGCCATGTTGTGTGGAGCATTGTTTCTGTTGTTCACTGCAATGAAGATCTGCTACGTTGATGGTATAGACAACAAGTATGTCTGCACAATATGAGAAAAAATCTGCAATGTGTGATACCATTATGCAGTGTTGCCAACAATAGAACTAGTGGTAAATACACATCTTTTGTACAGTCAGATTCTTTTATATATAATGACATATTTGCTCATTTGTTCTGTAATTACTTAATTGTCTTTAATACTGTACAACAAAAAAACAACACTTGAGGTGAAGGGATGTCCACATGTTTGAGATTATATTACCCTGTGTGTTTTCCTAGAGCTCCTGCCCATATTTAACCTTTGCAGATTAATGGCAAAACGTAACTGGTGTGATTTTGACAGAGGCTCAAAATCCATGGCCTTCAATTTTTCATGAAACTGACGTACAGAGGATTATCTACACGCTCTTGATGAGATTATAATTCAACTTCCACGTAACAGTTCTCTTTCCAAATTACTCACTCTTATTTCGTTTCATTTTTAGCATTTAAAGACTTACTAAATATCAAAAGGATGAGACCAAGTCATAAATCTTACACATCAAACGCACATCTAAATGTCACACTTTCAGTCACTGAGGCAGTCTCTAGGTCTTTTTAACCCCTTCTAGGACCAACCTGAATCACAAAGTAAAAACAAAATGCTAGTTATCAACATAAATCATCATGATAAAAGGTTCACCTTTTTTTTTTACCTAATGGGGAGAAATCAAAAGCAGGGGCCAAAACAGTGAATCAATATAAAGCACTTATTTGGATTGAATACTACTGCAGGGACAACAGCTTTAAAGCTGCTACAGCTCCATTTTATTCCCTGCCTTTCGGTTTCCTTTCAGACAGAGAGATCCCTATTAAAGAAATGCGTGTGCACACTTTTAAACCCTTTACAGTGCAGTATGCATTACATGGATCTGTTCTATTAATCTTGTAATACAATGAACATCTGACAGTAATAAACAACATGCACAACTGGAAATTAGTTCTGATACAGCTGTCAGGTATGATACAGTACATACACTGCTATCCCTCAGCTTTCCAAATGGAACATGGCCCCTAGCCTTGAACATGCTATGAAGTACGAGTGTCCATCTGCCAAATGCTGAGCATTTGACAGTTCATCAGTAGTGCTATTAATAACTTGGTTCCAACACAATAGCCGAGGGACAAGGATAGAAAAAAAGCATTAATCTCCTCAACAAGTCAATCTGTTGTGCAGCATAAAAAACACAATTGCAATTAACAAACAAGATACTCAATCACCTCCTGTGTCAGCAGGCATTCCACAATTATCGCATAAAACAAAGTATACTTAATTAATTAACTTAAAGTCACATCCAAGTATAGCCTGTCATGAAAATTAAACATGTATATCTTCCTTGATGTAAGATACATTAAGAGGATTTTCATTTAGTAATGACTGAAAGAATAATAATTTTTCTCCAGTACTTGTTTGGGTCTTAACCCTTCTCAACCTGCACTTAGTGTTTGTGTGCTAATGAAGTTTTGGAGCTGTCAGTTAGACACGTGTTGAGTCTAGGCCACACATTGACCAACAGCTTGGTAAGTCCCAGAGCTTTCATTTGATGTAGCTGTTCTCAAACAGAACTCAGTGATTCTAGAAGTTGTCCTTTAACAACTAATGTATGTATGATGTGACACTGGGTGCTGTCTAATAAAATCAAGGAGCATCTTTAATCAATGCAGGAATTACTATATGAAACCTATAACATCACTGGGAAAATCCCAGTGATGTTATAGGTTTCATATAGTAATTCTCTCCAGGTAATTTAGCTCATTCTACTTGAAAGATAAAAGCAAGAATCACTTCTAAATCGATGCAGGTCAACAACAAACCTAATTAAAAAAAAAGGTATATAGTACTTCTTTTAAATCAGCAGCTGTAAATGTGTTTGCATATCAATTTAAAGCTTGTAAAGCTACCCACACAGTAATAAATTGTTGATCAGCGTGTCAGTGGTGGTAAAAGATGGTCTGTTTGAGACCTAGTTCATTATAGTTGTTTGGAAGATAGCTGGGATGTAACTAAGTTAAATGGATGACATTTGCATTTGTCACATGGATTAACTTTATTTTCAGGTTAATTTAAGTTGCTGTGTTTAAAAAGTGACCTATTGTGTTCTGCCTAGTTTACTGGGACCAGTTTATCAGTTTGCTTCTGTATTTACTTGGACACTCAATGGGAAAGTGCATTGATGATCCTTGGTACCTACAGTACGCGCTGATGACATGTTTCAGTAATACAAGCTATGTTCATCCCTACTGTTTTAATCGTGCCTCTCCATGCCAACCAATCTGATGACATCACGGAGTAATGCGGTTCTTTCACTTGTTTTGCCTGAGTGTAAGATTTAAATTTGTGTGTGATGCAATTCATAGCAATAAGTTTAATACTATGGAAAAATAAAATAATTAAAAGAATAAAAAACAAATTATGTCAGGTGTACACATTTGTTGTATAAAACATTTATAGTGTCCATTTCCTATTTCGTTTTTACCATTTGACGCGGTTAAGTTCACAACCCTTTAGTTTGTTCTTTTAACCTCATGTTAGTAACTTGTAACACTCTAATTTAATAATTTGTCATGTGTATTTGTTGTTGGCACTACTGACACATTAACTGACATCAGAATCCTTTTCTATTCTATTTAGATCAAAACATATACAATATCCATGGCTGCAAGTGATGTAAATGAGATTTAGTTTTGGGCACTAAGCGAATCAAATGAAATAAGAATGAGTAGTTAACACATGATGAAACTCTCTGGGAGTGTTTGCTAGTGAGGCAGTTTGGCCCCTGTGAAACAAAGGAATGAATGGTTTAATGAACGCTTTCAATTTACAACATGACAGTTTTCATTTATGCAGATGTTTTTTTTTTTTAAGTCAGCCAAATTGTGCATGGTGACAAGTGGGGCAAATGTGTTTTCAAGTCGTATCATTTCAGATGAGATAGATAAGATTTACCACTCTCTTGCAGACCTCATTGGCTTTAACGTACTGTAATTGTGCTTTCCTGCCTCATGATATAACTGTATGCGAGTTGACAACCATGACCACAGTGCATTGATGTGTTTCTCAAAAGAGCAAATGGGGTCATAGATTTATCCCTAATCAAAATGTATATTTGTATTTAGAAAAAAAACCACAGTACTCAAAAATATTCAGAGTGAACAAACTATAACATATAGCATAATTACAATAAGTTAAATATGATAATGGGATATTATTGGTTCATTGATTATTTACCACATGGTTATAAATAGTACTGAGCATTAAGCTTTTTTCTGTTAATGTCTTTGCTATAATGATCAATAATACATATTTTTCTTGTCAATAAACTTCGCTGGAATTAAACTTGTTGTTGTTAATAATAAGTAAAACCATTAATTGTCTTTTGAAAGGAGGATGAATGCAATGATTCAATGGATTTCATTCCCTCCTTTAACCGTCAGAAATAGGACTGGTGATGGGGAGAACCACTTTAAGAATTCAATAGGGGTAAATGTTCTTGTGAAACAGCTCTTAATCGTGGACCAAGCAGATGAATCGTGGTGTCAGTTTTCTCTTCACTCTGCCACAGAATAATTAAGCACTGCAGTTGCTCAAACCAGAACAGACATGTAGGCTAATCAGCAGCCGTAATGGACACACTTCATAATTGTCAATCTTGTGAGGTATGGTAAGGACACCAAGAGCATGCTATGAAGTGCAGACAGCTTTGATCACATGAGCTGAGGAAGTGATGGGCCTATATGCTCATTATTTTACCTCGAGACTTGAGGATTTTCACCATTTAATACCACAGTATTTTTAAAGTACAAATGTCGTCCTATTCTTATAGTTAGTGAAGCGAAGTGAGTTCCGTATAATTAAGGCAACTTTATAGGCACTGTTCCCAGGCGAGTGTATGTACGAGTACCTGTGTTAGATGTTTCATCTTTATTAGCCAGAGCATGGTAAGCCTAGCTCTTCATGCACTAATCCCCAGCTAAAGAAACAGCTTTCAAGGAATTAACATCAAAAGTAAAGCTTTGCGTGCCGGCGGGGGAGCTTTCAACAGAGCCTGCCTCAACTATCTCCTAAGTATTTTCAGAGCCTCTGGGATGAAGTGGAAGTTAAGTTTAACTTGCTCTGTGTTCTTTTGCAAGTCTTTGACCTTGTTCTCAGGTCTCTTAATAATCCCTGATATGTTTGAATCCGTACAGCTTTTGGGGCGTTTCCATGGGGCACTGCCAGAGGGTGAGGATTTTGCACTGGGGCCTAATGCCCTGTATTCCCTTTAAGCAGAATTCCTGTGATCAGCAGGTTGGGTTACATGCAGTTTAGGTTTTGGATCAGCACCTGAGAGAAATTAATCACCTAAAGGATCACCCACTGTGCAAAGCAAATCTATGAATTTCTGTAAGCAGTATGTTAATGCAGCATGCATTTTTTTACAGTATAGGCAGCTCAGGTTGACATTTAGTGAGTTTCCACACTGAACACCCAGTTATTCTATTGACTGAAATGTACCCAAAAAACCCAAGACATATTGAAATTAAGATATAGTACATGTTAGTTACCCCATTATGATTTTATTTTTAATATATATTTATTATATATTATTAATAATAACACACTTCTTAAGCGCTTAATTGTCTTACATTCATACTTTTGCAGTTTTTTCGATATGTGTAACTCTAAGTTAACTTGTAGTGTCTTGTAAATCTCGAAGGCAACTTTTAATTTCTTGTTGATGCCTGCTTTCACAGTATTTAGCCTTATGTCCCAAAACTCGTTTACTTTTCTATAGACTCTGACAGCTTGGATTGAGTTAAGGGGCAGTGATGACTGATTTCATTGTGTTTTTCCACATTACAGTTGGCAAAAATGACAATGGCAGCTTTAGGTTAGATCGCAAAGCAATAACAAACAATCTCCTTTCTTGTCAGGACCACAGTGAATTCTTCACGGTAAAATAAATCCCTTGTCTACCTGATGTTAACGTTCAATCACGCAATCATCAAGCAATCTTTTCTTCTCTCCTCTCTAAATCCATTTATATGGCTTTCTTGAAAGAAGTACTATGGGATTTTGTCATGTCACACAAGCTCTGGGAATCTGAAACAGGCTGAACTATAGGTCACATCGCTGTGTCCATTATTCACTTACTGTATACTGTCACTAGGTGGAGTTATATAAAATGCTGTGCCAGCATTTTACTGGTTCAATATGTAAATGTAATGTAATGGGAACATACTTGCTTTCATATTAACTGTCTGCAAGCTGAAATGAGAGTTGGGAAACCAGATGAAGAACCAAAGGCACCACTGTGGTATTTTTTTTTGTTAGTTTTTTCTTCATGTGAACACCCTATTGTGACCTAAAGAGATTTATCAGATTACTTGTCTCTATCATTGATTGTATGTAAATAATTATAGCTTACATAAACAAGCTTTAACCCGTGTAGCCCTCTCAGATATCCACTTTTTTTTCTTAGTTGTCTCCAAATTACAGAATGTAACAGACATCTCAAGCCCGTCTCCTAATATTATAGTTGTCAGTGATATGGTCAACAGCTCAACTCGTAGAACTGTAAAACCTTCTTTATGTGAATAAAATGATAATACTAAGAACATTCTTTGATGCTGTAGCCCATTAAAGCTAAAGTTTGTGTGCAGAAATGGTTGAAGCTTTTCCATTTTTCCCCTCTCGTTTCCTCATATCACGTATCAGTGCCAGTACAGTCTATGTGAATATCGTAAACTGTAATGTTCAGTGGCTCGTGCAAGTAAATCTTGGTAGAACACTTCTTGCCGTTATCACACTGACTGGATAAGAGGTAGTTGAAAAATTAAAAGAGCACATAATAAAAACCTGCTAGTAGCTATACTACACCACCCTGGGACTTTTATTCTTAAATCCTCATATAAAAGGAGCTGTAGTACTGACTCTCTAAAAGATTATTTTAGGTTTGATAAGACTTTTATGAGGATGTAACACTAATGTATCTGATGATGGGTAAGGCCACGTGTTGGGGAACTAACTGACACTATAGTGTGTTTTACAACATACAGACTGCAGTCACTGTGTCTTATCAACTGATTAACAACTCTAGATGAGCAGAATAATTAAAAAGCTCAGAATGCAAAATTAACAATGCAATTTATTTATGACTGATTACTTTACTAAGGCTTTGTAGACATGATTGCTTCGAGTGTGTTTAAAAGAACCATCTCAACCATTTATAACTGCTAAGTAGAATTTCTCATATCACACTGGTGATAAGTGGCAATTTCTTGGTCAGCTTTATCTTAAAATGTATAGTAATTGCCACTATTAAATTAATAAATACCGTAAATCAAGTAGGTGTTTTTGTCAACATTATTAAACTAACAAATTCTGACTAACAGACTTTTTTTTTCAAATCCAGAGATGTTTTGGTGATGTTTGAAGCTTGCTTAAACCAAAACCTGCAGCAAAGCCCCCTTTCTTTATATACTCTTGGAACAAAGCCCAGTAATCCATAACAGATGCTCCGCTGGAGTCGTATCCCATTCAGTGCACCAGTCATTGGGCTTTATTAAACCCAATCTGGGCTGAACACCATGCTGTGTGATAGACAGGCATATTGCTGTGAACCTCTGGCCTTTGTTGTTGTCCAGAGGGACAGCAAGACCCTTTTATTTATGCTGTGGTTTCTGTTGACGATAATTGCAGTGGGCTGGATGGGTTTACGTTGAACTCCTTTGGTTATGGATTTCATATCAGCTGCATTCTCACCAAAGGCACGTCGTTATTTAAAACAGACATGTCTTCTCCTTACTGTGACTTAACTCTTTCTGTAAGTGTTCAGTACTTTTAAGATCAGGACAAATAGCAGGTCACTTCAGAGCGTCCTAATATATTAATCAGGTAAGTCTCAGGTGCTTTTTATCTACACTACAGTATATTTTAAATCATCATTTTTGAGGAGGACTCAATAAAATAAATAAATACAATGACCTCCACTGATTGAGTGTGCCAGAGACAAGAGTCCAACCCTATGTAAAGAATTGTAGGGCTGAACACTTTTGGACATTGAATTTAATCTCCGAAATGGGTTGGAACATAAGATACAGGTTTCTGATCCACAGATGCTTTGCAAACACACGACAGTGTGCTCACAAGAACCGTGAGCTGATTTATCATGGTTTTATAAGCTAAGAACAATCTGGACGCCTAATTATCAAAATTGTCTCTTGTATACACGAGCAGCCCTTAAGTATATCCAGGTTACATTACAGAATTAAATTGTCAAACCCTGATGTGCAAGTTCTTTGTTACACCCCTTTGTACCCAGTGTCAGTGTTGTGTGTGTGTGTGTGTGTGTTTTTGTTTGGACATGCAGTAAATTGCCTATACAATAAGCTGTGCAAGCAATAACTGCCTGACAAATCTGTGGCATTCTAGTGATTCGCAGATATTCAGGTGTGATTTCCTTCCAGGCCGTCTGAAGTACCAAAGGTTTAGGCAGTGTTCCCAAAATCTTTTGTCCAGCATCTCCCAGCTCTTTGGGGTTCCACTGATCAATCTGGCCAAGATTATTTCAGCAGTGCTTTTGTAAATAATTGCTATTCATCTGAGAATAATGCTTGGGGTCATTGTCTTGCTGCAAAATTAAGTTATGTCACCTCAGTTGTTGGCCAGAGGTGATGGCAAGCCTTTCCAGTATGGAGCGCTTCCATGCTTTTTGAGGATGCTATGCACATGCTGCAGATCTCCCTCTCTTCCCCTGCCAAAGCATCCTCACATCACCAGCTTTACTCCTTTCCTTGGTCTTATTTTTTTTCTTTGCAAATCTACCCTGAGTCTACTCACAATGCACTTGTAGTGATGATCAGTGAGGTATCTGTTCTAAATGGGAGACTTGTAAGTACTTGTCTTCTTGGACAGACGTGCACTTGGGCCTTCCACTGTGCATGTGTCCTGATTAGATGTCTTTGGGCAATGTAGAAATTATTCAGTTCAAATATTATTCATGTTTCATATTTCATTGTAAATCTTATTTTTCACAAGATTCAAATAATACCATTATTCAAATCAATTGTAAAAGAAACCTAAATTCAGCCTTTTACACTACCTGTGTTTTGGCATTCAACCACAGCAAGAGAATTATGACAATGACGAATAGAGCAATGTTTAGGTTTCAGCTGTATATTCATGTTCTCAGTGCAAAGGTCATTAAAATATATACGTTTGTAGTGGGAAGTTGTGTATGTGAATTTTGTTACAGAGGTATAATGCACTGCTCAAAGGAATTAAAGGAAGACTTTTTTTTTTTTTTTTTTTAATCAGAGTATAGCATCAAGTCAATTACACTTCTGGGATATTGACCTGGTCTGTAAAGTAGCAGAGGGAGTTTTTAATCAGTTTCACCTGCTTTGGTGTTTCAAAGGGTTTCTTTAACTTTTCTGAGCAGAGTAGAAATAATGAAAGCCAACCACTGCAGTGTTTCCAGAAGCAGTTTATTACTTTATAAAGTAAACGTGTACATGTCTTGGTGGACGTCCAGGACACACATTTAGAACTTGTACTGGTACATGTTGGCCTGTGCTACAAAAAACAAAACAGAACAGCAGTCAGGTTCAAAAGCAAGTGTACATGAGTTTTTCCACACGGCTTCATCATACAACTAATTATTTTTATTGAAGCCTTTTTTTTTCTCTTTTTATTACAGTGCTCTGCCTCTTCATTACCACTTCTAAGAAGAGTGGGAGGCATATGCAAATAACGATCTATTCATCTATCAGAGGAGGTGGTTTGATATATGCTCTTGAAATGGTTTTGGCCCAATGAAGTCATGGTAGTAAAGCGTATGATGCACAGGTAGTTTAAAATGATGACTGCAATGGAGGGACTATGTACTATTGACCAGTCAGACAGTTTTTTTTCTTTTCTCACTTTTTCTGGGGAAAGTGTTTCATTTTAAATGGGGCCCTGCAGATTTAGTGCACATAGAACTGAAAAGTAATCCAGCGTTTTTTTAATAGTTATTTAATAATGACAGCTCTAATCTGGTCTTCTAGTTTTCAAGGCTTACTACAGTATTTCTTTGGATAAGCAAATGTCTGGTTTTAGAAGGATGGTGTTTTGTGGTGCCATAACGTGTTCTTGATTTGGCCAACCAATAAACAAAATGCATGTATTTGGTGAGTTGTTATTGTTCAATTTAGTGATGTCCTGCTTCAGGACTTTGCATTGACGGGTAACAGCACATTCCAAAAGTTGAAACTAGACCTTGTATGTTCATCATTGTTAATCAACTAATTCGGGAAAGGACACATGGTCATGGGCTGTGCAAATTTCAACAACAGTCTTTGACGGTGTCAGATGTTGCCTGTTATGTCTGCTGTAATATTAGCGGTGTAATACACTGCTCCAATAAATTCTAAATCATGGCATAGCATTAAGACAATAAAACTTCTGGGACATTGATCTGGTTAGTTAAATAGCAGTGAGTTGATACAGTCAGCTACAGTAGACCTAACCCGTGCAGGCAGTTTTGGGGAGTTGAAGGCATTGATGCCATTGACTTTCCCATTAATGTAGTATAGTACTGTATACACTTGAAGTTTACTTGTTATAGATGCAGTCATGTAGTGATAGGTTTCCTGTCGCGTTGTGTCAGTGGTTAAGGGAAATCAAGTTTGTACCATCAGGCCACCAAAAGAGAATTAGTTTGAGCTGCTGCTCTACATTTCCTTTTATTACTAACCAGATGTTGTGGCAAAGACAATGAATTCTCATGGAGAATGCTGAGAACAAACAGGACAGCAGGAGGGAGTGTCTGAGAGACGCACACATTTCTCTGTTGCTGTGGAATAAGGCAGACTTGAAGAGCTGTGATTTATTAAGTGTGTGTAGGGGCCTGACAGACATGGCTCTCATTAGACAGACAGAGTTTTAATTAGTGGGAGCGCAGCAGTGATGCAGGTGTTTACATTTTGTGAAGAAAACTATGCCAAGAGCACAGGGGCTCACATGGCTCTCTGAGAGAGAACAGCCCAAGTTCTCTGTTTTACCCAAGCACCCTGAGCAAGAGGAAACAAAAACAAACTGCAGGTTTGTGACAAAATCAACACCAACAATGATTTCCAACATACAGTATCAGTGCTGCTCTTAAATAAATGTACAAATAATAACTTATCTTTCATTGTTAATGATTGATACTAGAGAGCAGAGGAATACAACAGGTGAGCGTTTTAACTGGCGGGTAGTAGCCAGAAAGGGCTCATCAGGAGATGCCAAGTAGTGGAGTGCAGAACAAGCGTTTCAGGCGTAAGCAGGAGCTCACATATCCCTCCCAGAATAAACCATGCAGTGGGCTGCAGCCACGGGCAGAGTGTCAGCTGGACAGTGTCCTAATAAGGTTATAGAAGTGCAAGAGAGTCAACCCGCACAATCCCACACACAGTTCATAAAACAATTTCCTAGGGAACTAATGAGTTCTTCAATAAAGTGATTTAGAAGTGCATACATCTTCCAAGTAACACAAGCACATTTTCCCCAAACACAGAACTCACTGAAGAAGTCTATATACCCTACATACTGTACAATCAAAGTATCTGATCCAGGTCTGACAGGTAAGTAACAATATCCACAGACAATCCAAAGTCACAGGAGATCAGTCAGTACAGTAAAGGGAAGGATGAAGGCAAAGCTAAAATGATCCGAATCGAGTTATTTCCAGTCAGGTAGACGTCTGGTACAGAATACACCGCCTGGACATCATTAGCGGGTCAGCTTATATGAGAACGCGTGGATGCAGCAATAAAACCGTCAGAACTGACATAATGAGACACTAACAGCCTGACAAGCATCCTTGCATCTTCTTCTTCTTCGTCTACCTCAACTTGAATGGACCGAGACATAATATTTAATACTGAAGTAATTTTGCCTGTGTGCATTCGTTGACAGTTGCATCTGGTATGAATATGTCCGAAAGTACCACGATTATATCTAAATTCAAAAGTGAAAAAGCACCGAGGTGATTGCGTCTGTAATGTAAATGGATCTCGCATAAGAAGATGGGAGGGATATGTCTCACGTTCTCTATCCACGGTGCTGGGAACTGGATTATGTTGATATCTGGCTAGATGTTGCATCATATCTATAGAGGCATATCAGAATGGTGTGAAGTTGCATATTAGTCTGAGGGGTCAGAAAGGACATTTTTCATTTCATTTCATGATTAGAGAAGATACTTATTGAAGTTAGCAATTTTCATTCTTTCTGACCAACGTCAACAAATCCTTGTCATTTTTGATATCCAAGACTTCCTGTCGCGTTTTGTGTGTTGTTTGTGTGTGTGTTTAGAGTGGATTTGTGCCCGATTTATGCATGCACTGTATTTGGTTGGATTGGAAATGGGAATACTATGATTGAACAACCAGCGAATGTGCATCATTTGTCATGGTATGTCGGGCAACAATGACGCCTCAGATAACTGGATATGAATAGAAGTGATATAAATCTCCATCAATCAATGGCTGACAAAAATGAAGTGAAATGGGTATAATAAAGCATATTTGGTGTCAGAGAAGCAAACATCTGCTCAACTTTTGCAAGGCTTTGTGGTCAGCATTAGCTGCATTACTGTAGATAGTGCTGGAACTAAAAGCAGCCTCTAATGGGCATTAGAGCTTAATCATTTCTACATTATTACGCGGTTACTGTATTATTCATAAATTCCTCATTATACAAGCAATTTGTAATGGAGAGGATCACATTTTTGTCCACGTGTGTACTTAATGGTGAGTGTGCTGGTGGTGAGGACATATCTGAGACAGCTGGTGGACCCTATCTTGTATGCTTCTCATGTGTGACAGCTACAGTACAGCTCGCCGGAGAATATGAACTGTGGGATGAAACAAGTATGCGTTTTGCGTGTATGCGTGGTAGAGGGGAAATGGGTTCTGTGCCTGTGAAGGTGTTTGGCTGTTTGAGTTGTGACAAATAGGAGGAGATTCAGAAGGCATTACACTGGTAAGAGTCAACTTACAATTATTATCTCCCCCCGGCATTTTGCAAAGATTTTTTTTGTGTTTGCAAAGAAGATGCAAGTAAAGGATGGCATGTTAATGTACCGATGCTTAGCATTATGCAGACTATAAAATAAGACTTACTCTGTAGAGAAAAGAAGGTTTATGTCATAAATAAACATATAATCATAACCAGCATCACGCTTTCCCAAAATATTTATATTTAGCAGAATCAGATGCTAGTATTTTTACCTCCGTCCATCACCTGAACCACTTGTCCTCATAAGGGTCATGGGAGTGGTTTTTACATTTATTTCATTATTATTAGTTTTGCCGAGCTTCTTTCAGGTGAATGACAAAGACTATGCCCTTTTAGAAAAGGTAAGTAGTTTGTTTTGGTGTATTTCAAGCCTGCTGTGCTGATTGCATGTACTGTACTAAATATGGGCTGCTATGCACCTACTACCATTGCTTAAACTAAATGCAACTGCACTTGTTCTTTTCTGTTTACTTCCAAAGTGTATTTTTCCAAACAAAGCTCCACCGATGTTGTTAATATGCCAACTGTGACTGACATAATACCCTTATTACTCCTTTTATTATTAATAGATATTGAAGACTCACAGATTAGTTTTACAATATTTAACAGTTTTGTGGCTTCTGTGCTGCTTGCATTTAATAACTAAAGGCTGGTCTGCTGTAGAAATAAACGAGACTGCTTTTACCTTAGACTGTTCTATGAAATATTTATAAAATGCAATATACTGGGCCTTCATTAAGAAGGAACCAATACAGCTTTGTTTCAGATGATGAAAAATGCAAAAACGTGCACTTGTACCCCAATCATACATTTCCTCTCTTTAGAGACACATGAGCTGCTGAATTCCTGCAGAATATTCTCTGAACACCTACAAAGCTTCCAGTGGGCAAAACCTACTGCTAAACATCTTAACCATAATGTGCTCATTTGCAAATCCCTCATGTGAAGTATTACCCTTAAAATAATCCAATGCTGCCTGTCTTTTAAAAAGGCTGCCAATTGGTCTACTTCCTATTTTCAGTGGAAGGGGGAGCTCTAGTCCTAAACCTGACATACCCCATACTGGGTTCAGTTGTTGAGGCGCTGGGCGTGTTTATTCATGTCTGTCCTAGCAATGTGTAAATAATTTTTATTGGATTTGTTAATGTGAGACACTTCTGCTTTTCTACGGTTTTGGTAAAACCAACAGCTGATCTCTCAATTTCCAACTGTCTTCTCAACACTTTGAATTTAGTGGCTCTACATCACGGTAAATAGCTTGATACTGTGAAATACTTGAAAGAGTGGTCTGAAAAGTACATATGAATTTATTAATATTTGACATGCATATTCAACTCTAACATCATATACTTCATTCGTTTTGCTGCCCCTGCTTACACAAGATGAGTCTTAAATTTGAAGTCATCTGAAAAAGATCTGACTTGTTCGAACCCTCAAACTGTCAGATTGCGATGATGTGCAGTGACAGAACTGCATTACTTAAATGAAGTATTTATTGAGTTGTCATATCGTCACATTGTGAAGACGAATGTTCAGAATTGAAGTATTGTAAGATTCTACAACAACTGTAACACAAAAACAGGTGGAATTTGATGGGGCTCAGGGGAGCAAGAGATTGCAGGGGGTTTATGAGTGAGCTTTAGAAAGTGTGACATCTTCTGGGATCAAAGCGTGACGTGAGACCACAGTCCCAGGGAGACTGCTCTTCCTGACCCTTTTCTCACTCTGGCACCATACTTTCCTGTCTGCTTATCAAGGGTAGCAGGGAAGATTTTCTGATCAGCATTTGACCATTTTACAAATAGAATAAACAGAGCTGTCAATCGGCTACTGATGTCTTGCTACAGATTTACTGTATAGATGACATTTTCACACAGTATGAACATCTGGTTATTCCGAGTCTGAATTCTGCATATTATTGTGCATATTAAATGCAGATTTGTTAGGCACATTGCACCGATTTCTCACTTTGCCTTTTCCGTCTGTTCCTAATCTCTGTGAATTTCACACTGTTTTGTCTTTGTCCTTACTTTGCCAGGTTGCCCCATTAACCTAGGCACAAGCAATTTTTCTCAGCAGCCCGCTGCTCTCCTCTTTCGTCTGTCCCTGAGAGCCAAATAACATCTGTGACTCCTAAAACTCGCACTTGACTCGAGTTACTGTCAACCATCCCTCCTCATTGGCAGCTGTACAAATTTTGGGTCATTAAATCCCTTCTGAGCATTTTAGCCATGTCCTGCTCTGCCACTCCTTAAAGTGAAGTCATGTTTTTAACCCAGACCACTTCCCAGTCAGTCCATGCACTGCAGCTGCCTTATTTGAATGTATTGGCAGGTCTTATTAATTGACATCTCTCTTCAGCCTGTTAATATACTGTATTTAGATCTGTGTTTTATTATTATCAGATATGAAGACGTAGAGGGAAATGTGTTTTGGGAGCTTTACCTGTCAGTTTTGATTGACACCTTGTGCGTTTTGTTCTGTTTTGTGTTTTTGATTTCGCGTGCCTGGGGTGACCACAGATTCTGTGTCAACATTTTGAGGTAGGCTCATCAAATCATCATCTGTCTCCCTCTGTGCCCGTCTGCACTGGGCCCTCCACGGGGTCATCTAAACATAGATAAAACGACATGTCTGTAGCAAGTATGTCACTTGTTCATTTGAAACATTATTTTTCCTCTCTGTCATTTTTAGTCGCAGCTGTATGGTCGCCTTCATACTGTTTTTACTTTTTGGTTGTAGATATTAAGACAAGGTCAACCACATGCATCGCATGCCTACTAGTTATCTTCTAGTCTGATTTTCAGAACAAAATGTCAAAAATTAACCTTTGGGCCATATTCTGTATACAGATATATACAAGGTGGTGTTATTTATTAGTTACTCACCCTTCTTTTCTGATTGCCTCTATTCACATCCAGTTCAGTTAGCTGTCATTACTGTTTTATTTCCAGCTCAGTGGGAAAGGAATCAATTGTTTGTTTCACAATTAAGCCACAATGTCTTTTTTTTTTTTTTTTCTCCCAAGGATAGAAATCGAATCTTGAGTTTGCCAAAGATTCTCACATGTCAGGGGGAATGATAAGCCACTTTCTACTTGTCACACCTTAAAACTTAAATCTAGGTGCTTTAAAGCATCGAGTACCACACATTTTGCCCTCCGACCCCTGGCTGCACCTAGAAATTCTTCATGAACAGAATGTGTGACAAAGAGAGCCATGAATTCCCCTCAGCTGTGTATAAAGCAACACCAACAAGCCGAGCAGGAACAGACGCGTTTCCATTCTTCATATCGGCAGTAGTTTGAGCAGGGAAAGCTTAGATATTGTTTGTGTGATGCTGTAATATTGTGTATCGTGTCATTATATCATATGGCCGTGCAGCATTAATGATGGCTGGTTTATTGATTGCTGCTTGTTGATCATTGTTGGTGCTCTTTCGTAAGCTTACTCTGCACATGGCAGGTATTTGGATTCTTAGATTTAGTTTCTAAACACTATACATGTACTGTAGGTAAGATAAGATAATCCTTTGATGCCGCAGGGCCCATCATTAATTTTAAGTAATGATTTTTAATAGTTATTATTATACACGAGGCGTTTTTTTTTTTTTTTTTTTTATACTGGCCTCAGTTAGCTGTATGTATTTTAGTAAATAGAAGCTCAGATTCTACAACCATATGAATTTTTCAGCAGCTGCACTCATGAATGCATATAGGGAACAGTTGTGTTAGTTAAGTTACAGTGTGTTCAACTTGCTATAGGTGGAGTAAGTAGCAAACCTCATCAACAGACACTGAGTGAGATATGCCATAATACTGTAGATTATGACACAACCTGCTAAACAAGCAGTAGGTCTTTACCAGCATCTTTGTGATGAGCGGTGGTTAATGTCCTTTTCACAGCAGATGAACTGTGTGACATGCACCTACGTACTGTGTGCTGCTATATGTGCTGCTGAGGCGAGCAGTGTTTATCACTCTAGGTCCTGAAAGCGGGTTGGCCAGTGCTGGGCCTTACAGCTCAAAGAGTTCAAAAAGTGTCTGTACTGTGCCAGATGTACTGTATAGAATGAACAGATCAACAATGCACTGTCGAATCACCATGAGTTACAGTAATAACAATATGACGTTGATTACAATAAAAACTGAAACAAAAACGGTGCTGCTGAGGAATAGCTATGTGTAAGTTTGAGTGATGGTAAAAACTGATCACAATTTACACTATTCTGACAATGTGTGGGTTGTGTGAACATACAGTAACTGTGTTTTTGTGTGTTCTGCAGTGTTGGCAGTTGCATGCTTTTGGATTACCTCTGAAAATAATATTTGATTCATCAAATATTATCTTATTGCAACATTACTTAATTAATCAGCCTATAGGCATTTTGGTGGCTCATGATTGAATCCATACATAAACCTTAATTTAGGGAGGAGTATTTCATTAAAAAAGAAGCCTTATCAACAAATTAGGCTGCCACAATTAACTGGTCCGTCTATCTCAAGCTTCAGACACCCTACTTGGCCTTGATAAATTGTCCAGAAGCATAGGCCAAACACCCAAACCTAATTTTGCATAGACCTGCCTCAAGCAACTGAACATTCAGTTTAACATTTATGTTTATTGGGACTCTAAGTATGGATGGTCCAATTTCTCCAAGACATTTTTCTGACTTTATTGTGGTTTTGATTTAATTAGATTTTGCACTTTGCCCCAGTGAAAGGCATTTTATTTTTTTAGATTTTCTTCATGGCAGGTCAGTGAGTGAGATCAAAGAGCGTGTTTCCTGTTGGCCTCCCTTTTCAACGTTTGTTGAAAATACTGCAACTGAATTATAACCCAGTTGCATTTGCTTTCTTTTGACGTTGCTAGCAAAACACAGTGTGATGTCTCTTTCATTTGTCAGACGTGAGCTATTTTCCATTATATGATGCAACCATTCAGAAGCCAGGCTGTGTAAAAGACATATTATAAGACTCTGCCTATATGGATATATTTCTTCTATGACTACTTTTATTATTAATAATGTATTGCTAATACCAGTTGTGAAGACTATAAAACAATAAAAAGCCAGTCTTTCTATATTCTACAGGTGTCTAAAGCCAATTTGTTGCCCATCACATTTTTTTTATGAAAGGATCCCCATGAGAAACCCTTATCAGATGGATGCTTTCCAACAGCTTTGTGCAGACTAAAAGCTTGGAAAAGTCAACCATTTACCTCAGCCCAGAGGTTTGGGATGGTTCTTTGTTTGTAAGAGCTCAAAGGCTTAGAAAGGCCAAATGCTTATCATAGACCAAAAGACCTTTAAGGCTTTAAGGCCACCTGCTCACAAAATAAAATCTGTTTTGTGACTCTGCTGCTGGTGATTAATGCTGCTGTGAGAAGAAAGGCGTCCACTCAGTCTCAACTTTTTTCTTATACATTCTAGCTATTGTTTCAGGCTTTTTTATTCATCTTAAAGATCTAATAAAAATGCCAAACATCCATATGCAAGAGTTCATGTGGGAATCATTGTTCTTTAGTGTTTGCTTTTGTTCAACAGCACAGCAGCTACACTGTAAGTTATCTTAAATATTATTTTAATTTACTTTTAGATTTGTTTTATATTTTGTTGTGACAGTGATATTATAACATTGAATACATAGATGTTCTGCTTTTCCTGTGCAAAGGCTTTTATGAATGATCAGACATGAGCTTATTACATCTCCATAAATAGCCGCATCTGCATCCCCTCCTTGATTTCAAGGTTGCTTGCTGGCATGTGTGGTATTTTTCCTTGATCAAAGAGATATCCAGACTGCCCTCCAACCTGGTTGTCATGGGAACAGGTGTCACATGACCTAAAGTGAGACAAACTTTGGATGAGAGAGGATTGGCTCTCTGGAGGGCGTCAGTCCCCCTCTCGGTTCATCTGACATGGTTACCTTGGAAACAAGACTGTGAGACAGGAAGCTGCGAAGAGATGTAAGCTCTTGTTTGTTTGGATAACAGCAAAGAAGCCGCCTGAACTCCAGGCATCTAGGGGATGCGCAATTAGCTTGACGATTTTAAGCATACAGTGAAATGCTGTCCGTCTGTCAACCTATTGATCTGTCTGTTAGTGCATCAGGAGACGGAACACAACCAAATGCTAAGATTATGGCAGTAAACGGGAACTAGTCTGTTACTAATTGACCACTAAATGATAATGAATTCAACATCAAACAACAAGGTTAATGGTCTAATAAGAGAGGATATTTGATTCCCCCAGCAGTCCTACGTGACTGATGCTCACATTAGATTTGGATGGCTCCAAAAAATGGTTCTGACAGTTTCTCAATAATAGTGACAGCCCATATACTGATGGGGGCAGTAATCAGTTTGCCTTGGGATCTTTTACAGGTCTCACTAGCTGTCAGTGAACCTAAACTCCAGTCACAGTTGGGCTCGTGTGTTATTTATTTCATGCTGGTGTGGTGTTGGTGCTTGTGGGAGAGATTATGAGTAATCACTCAGATTGGTTTTGCACGGTAGGGGTACTTAAAATAATATCTTTTGGCGGTGCACTCCAGATGAGTCTTTTTAAATGAAATGGTTTTCATGTCAAGTCTGTCAGTCAGTCAGAAACCCTCTTGATCTTGTTACAATCACTGCCAAACTTACTGCCAAGAATTTTAGAATTTTTCCTTTTTGCTATGCAGCCTTTTCTCATGTGATATTTATGAGACAATAGGCCACTCACCAACCAACTAATAAATATATATATATATATATATATATATATATATAGAGTATCTTGTATGAGGATCATACAAAGATTAATCTGAAGATCGCCACCTTTTGTTACCTCATTCTTTTTCTTCTGCTTTTATCGAGACATATGAAACACACTCCACAGTGAGCCATCAAGAGAAAGATCCAATATTGTGTCTTACCACTGTGCTGCAGTGTGCAAGCACAAGTTCAATAATCAGTGACCCAGTTATTTTAATTGCTTACCACAAACACAGAGAGGGAAAAAAAGATAAATAACACAACGCTGTTTCTGCACCAGTATCTTATGCCATAAATAAGAAGGGGCTCCCCATTACCTAACATGTGATCAAGGCATTCTCTCACACGAAATCATAAAAGAGAATATATAAACAGCCTAATATCTTGATCTATGTTTTATGCAAAAACAAAAGGGATGAAATCAAGTAATAATTCAGACACTTTCTGACCTAATAACAGATAAAAGAGAGCTATCCAAGATTTCCAGGTACTTTGTATTTAATAAACCAATTCTCAGTTCTTTGTAGACAGCAGCATTCTTCGTGACCGTGTCAAAATCATCATATTCTGTTGAAATTCACTTGCTGCAAAACATTTAAATAAAGGGAATTGTAGCTTGAGAGGCAGATTTGCGAGTTGGTTCGTCAGTGTTTTACAAATGCATAGTAGAACAACATGTTCCACCAGCTTCATGTGCCTGACTCACTTTTAACCAAAATAATAAGTCGGTATCATAAACAGGTTGGCACAGAAATTCCTGATGCAGCAAAATCACAGAGCAGCAGTGCCTCCCACCTCCTAATGATGTGCTTGTGTTGCTTCCTGCACCACAACTAGCAATCAGTTCACTCAATTTAGTCTATGGACAGAGGCATCGCAATACGTCTTTAGTAGCTATATCCCACTTCTTCAATCAGTCAGTAGGCAATTCAAGGTTTGACCTTGGCTTCCCATCATAATGCAGCGCATTTGTTGGACTTTGAAATGATTGCAGGATTGTAATACACAAGAAAATATATATATTTTTTAATTTATTGAATAGGTTTGCAACATGCCCCCATCCCTCTGGGATTTCAGTACAATGTTGGGTTTATTGAACTCCCAGCATGTTATAAAATAAAATGATAAAATAAAAAATGAACCAAAATCATTTAGTGTTATTTGTTTGGCATATACACTCTACTTACTGTGTAGACTACAGATGGTGTCTTATAAGCTCCATATTGACTGATGCTGGTTAGGTAAAAACTAATCGGATTCTGTAATGATTAGCTTTCAACCGTGAAGACTGTTGTTAAAAATAATAATAATCAATTAAAAAGTCAGACATTTTGAAACTGAGACTAAGTTGACTAAACAATGAAATGTAACAACGAGTAAAGTTGAAGCATGTTGGTTAATTGGTTTTGTCTTTCACTAGACATACCAATTTGGGCAGTGCAGGTTCTGTACATGCTTCAATACAAGACCTAAAAGTGCAAAGATAACAAAAATCTGCCATTTCAAACTTTATCAGACAAAAGTGACATTTGCAACCTTTATCATGCTTCCCCCAGGCCTTGTATGAAAGACCTGACATCTGGATTGTGGCCTGTGACATTTAGACAACAGTTAGAGCAATTTCAGAATAGCCATTAAAGCAGAAGTTGTTACTCTAAATCCCAAGAATAATTTCAGTGTGTGAAAGTTAAAGCCACTAATTTAAAATGAAAAAGTCTGAATGATTTATCTTCAAAAGTCAGTAATTATCATGACACATAATTCACTAATTGCAACCACTGAAACCTTGTAGTATAAACCCCAGTGTTTTTTGAAAATGCAGATAATGTGATCGTGATTGTTGATAATCAAGATTGGTCTTTCGGGACAATTTAACAAACAGCTGCTTGTTGGTGTAAAGATTTGATGAGCAGTTGCACTGCCAGCTGTTGAGACCATTTATAGCAACAACTTTCTTGCTTAAACTAATTCCACATAACGAGTATAATCAAAGGTGATCTCACCTGCATGTTTAGTTGAAAATCACAAGTAAATTATTATGGAAGGAAAAATAATAACAGATGTAACGATTATCTAGTGGTGAGCCCATAGTTGCTTGTGTAGACTTTGAGGTTATGTTGCTGTAGATAGTATAGCGTGTCATAGCCAACGGCATCATCAAGTGCGTGGTAATTATAGCTGCAGTCTGTTTATTGATCTCTGGGCAAAGGGGATCCCCTTTCAGCTATACTGTACCTGTAAACTGGACTCGAATCGATAAACCTACTGGTTCTGCCTCATTGCAAATTAGCACCACCATTGCATAACTGTTAGAAATGGCATGAAATGTGATCGCAGTCTTCTTCCCTTGCTACGTTAGACATTATTGTTTGATAGTGGCCATCATAATGTCCTTATTATTAATTATGTTCAAAACACACAAAAAAAACCCCTAAATGAATTATTCAGGTTTGTTTTTGAGGAAACCTTGTGAATATTTCATTAAATAATGTATGACTGTGTGTCTTCGATAATAGCGTTTGCATTAGGCGTAATATGCTTTCCTACATTTGAGAGGGCAGATTCTTGCCTGGGCTAGTTATTGTGCAAAAATTGATTTCCCTAAAACCCTGCATGCCAGAAGACATTAGTCAGCGCTGTCTGGGAGCCAAGGCTATACATAAGAAAAGGCCCCACGTGTTGCCATTGCAAGGTGAGGGATTTTTTTTTTTTTTAATCTCATATGCAGCTTGGTAAATCTGATTGCTGCCATAATGAAGAGAAATTGCTGAACAAAGAGATCAATAGCATTTCAAAGCATGCTACCATCTTTAATGATGAGAAATCTACTATTTGAATTTGAATTAGGACCTCTGTCGAATAGGATTTATAACATCCAAATGAAATTTCCTGGTACTAAGTAGACAGGACATGAACCTTTAACAATTAGTATTTAAGATATCCCCCGTCCACTGAAGCTTGAAGGAAAAATTGTGATGCCCATAAAATTCACTAAAGCATGTATAATTTCAGCAAGAGCTCAGGGAAAAGCTTTAATGAGTGTTCAAACAAAGCAGGGAATTAATATGATGTGTGTGCATTCAAACTTGTACTGTCATTGGGGGGAAAAAAGGCTTTTCTATGGTGGAGGGGATAATTGTGTGAATATATTAAGGTTAATAGACAAGCCGTGCAACTAATGAGCACTGGTGCAGTTGAAATGTGTGAGAATACGTTTTGTTAAAATAAATGGAATTCACCAAACCGGTTTTTGTTTTTTTTTTCCTCATAGGGATACTTTACTTAATGTTGTGACACCCATCAGAAGCATTTAAAATACTGTAGATTGAAAAGAGACCCAGGGAAATGTTTGGCTTGTAGTTTGACATTTGTAGGCTTCATGATATTTTTAGACGCTCTGATACAAAAAAAAACCAAAAAAAAAAACACATGACAAAGCATTGATCGTTGTTTTTGTCACAGACAAAGCGAAGGCGAAAAGAAGAGACTGACAGAAACAGATTTCTGTCAAAACCTGGCTTCATAATAGGTCATGCTCAAATTCACAATTACAAATGCATTGACATAGAACTGGTTCATTTTCCCCATTTATTATTTCAAAGCTGAGATTAATCACATGGAGGGTTATAATGACTAAACCTAATCACAGACTTCTGCTTCTTGTTCAGCAATAATTGCAGTCAGACTTTCTACCCAGCTATATGACTTATGGCAGAACATGATGGATATTAATGGATTTTGTAATTGGTGCATATGTTTATGAAAATAGCTGTCTGGGTCTCACAATATGTCAGGTACAGCAAGACCTGTCCCAAGAATGACCAACCAGGATCAGAGTCAGTCAGAATGTTCCTCAAACCGGGCCACAAACGTAGTGATGGTTGTGTTCTACTTGTAAAGTGAATCACATGTCTCACTTCTGAAACTGAACTTGTCTGTTCAATGAGAAGAGAACAACTTTGAGCCCCTTTTGCCTTCTTGCCAAAACAACTTTTTTTACACACAGAATGCACGCAAATAATTTAAAATTGATAATTGTAATATTCTCGGCCCATTGCGTTTTTATAAGTCCAAATATGTCGCATAGTCACACAACACAGATTTCACTGGGACTATGAAAATGAGGTAGATGCTTAATAAGAAAAGGCGAGTGTGTACAGTAGGTGGCTGTGAACGAGTTTAATTGTGAGATAGATATTCATGTCACATGCAGACGGAGTCAAACTAGTAGAGGGAGAGGTACTAGATTTGCTACACCAGTGTCTCCAACCAGTGTTCAGAACTGTCACCCAGCAAGAAGAAGCCCGGCTTCACCAAGCACAGCGCTGGGGAAGGTCTCTGACACGGTTGGCCCCGTTTCTCATGTCTCCCAGCGTGTATTATGATATAATACCAAAAAAGACCGATGTTCTATTTCTACTAGAACTAATACAGTAAATCGAAATGTCTTGTCAGATTGTCTTCAAATATTCCATGGCAGCCACGTTGGTGGATATCTTGGAGAAAACGCACAGGGCAATAACAGACCACGTGTACTGGAACTGGGATTGGAGCCGACGCTGGCGAGGTATTTTTTAAAGTAATGAGGTAGATACTTCAGCTTTACTCATACTCACCAGCATTCGCCTGTGGGAAGTGTGTAGTTTTTAGAAGCCCGTCCAGTTATTACACTATAAAGAGAATAATTACCTGCAGGTGATCAAAGCCCTTTGATATTGGTAAATGTTGATATGATGATTGTTGAGTGACAGTAACATTTAAATAAATATTGCACAGTAGAGGCAAAGGAGAGCAAGAGATTTATGGTCAGTCATCTACCGCATATAAATATTAGAAATAATATTAACGTCACATTGAAATCAATGCACTTACTCTACTGTGCAAAGTGAAATAACAATAACTAATACAGGAATTTAACATCATCCATAACATAAAGTGAGAAGGATTCTACAGTGTATGAACCTCAACAGAGAATCAGGTCATCCAAATAAAATGATACACGGGTTTTATGCAGCTCCTTTCCAAACAGCATCACATTGCAGTCACCTCTGACTTGTTGCTGCCCTGGAGCTTTAACTTGACGTGGCCACTATAATGCAATGGAATAGTGAGGACCCGTCTCTCCCCTCTGTAAAATGATGCTGTATGATTTTCCTTTGCATTTCTAACATATGATTCATCATCACTGTATTGCTAGAATCAAAGGCTCAAACGGGGTTTCAGCCTGTCTGTGGGATCCATAGTGCTCAACGTTCTCAGTGTTCTTCATCTATACCTACTCTCCATCCACCCAGAGTGCTCTGCTTGAAGTGACTTTTAAGTACTCTCTGTTATTTTAGCCTTTTCTCAAGTCCATCCTCTGTAATGCTACATACTGGCCCACGTATCCCCACTAACAAATACTGAGTGTATGCTCCTTCTGTACCTTACCACAAAAAAACATTCCATCACCTGTTCTTATTTTGTGTACATTCTGTAAATGCATACTGCCGATCAAACAAAATTATCAGTGCTTGATGCATCGAAAGAGGGGGTATGTGAAAGAAATGCATTTATATTTATTCTAAGTTTACCACTTGCAATGTGAGCAACACTCACCACATTTACATTTCACATAAACGCACCCCTAGCAATCATACATTACAGTGTGGGGGTGGGATGACATGAAGACTCTCTGTGCCCTATAATTTGCTAGAGAGGTCGATGTCCTGTATGACAGTCTACTATGGTCCACTTTCCTCTTATCCTGCCAGGAGTTTGGAAAACCTCCTATCCCAGTTTCCAGAAACCCCCTGAGGCAGTGGGACTGATTCACTGTGAGGGAGCAGAGCAAATTTATCTCTCAGTATCTCTCAGCTGCTCTCTCTGCTCTGGTGTAAGTGTGCAGTCCCCAGTTCTCCAGCACCTCACAGTAAACAGACATGGATTAAAAATACAATTATGTTTAAAAAAAAATGTATTCAATTTAATTGTGACTTTTCCATTTTGCGGTATTTTAAACAATGCAGCAAATGAAAGTGCTGGATATTTGACCTAATGACTTTTAAAGGCACTCACTGCAAACAAGGGATTTTTGTAGCTGTCAGTGAGGCTTCGTGAAGACACATTTCAGCTAAAGGTCTTGGACACTTCAGAACAGTCCAATGTTTAGCCATTGTTTGGTGCTTTTATCTGTTTTGAGTCATAATCGTGTTGGAGGACTTCTTACTCTATGCTTTCACACTATTCCTCATAGCTCCGAGATGCCACTGTGCACAGGTTGAAGGCACACAGGACCAGACGTAGCAAAGCAGCCCTAAAACATAACAAAGACACCTAGTTTCCTAGTAAGTGTTTTTTTTTTTTCTTTTTCTTTGAAAGTTTAATCTTTCCATCTGTGAACATAGAGCTGATTTGGTTTTGTCTCGTCTTTCTAAAGGACATAGTCTCAGAAACCTTGTGCTTTTCAACTGATTTCAGTCAGTCTTTTTTTTTTTTTTTTGGGGAATTCTCCAAGGAGTGCACTGTCGCTCAAAAAGTGAGTGATGGCACTTTGAAGCTTGGCTCTTTATGTACCGTTTGCACTATTCTGCCGTTCAGTCTGGGGAGGATTTTCTTCTTACGGACACAGCCACCGATACTTGCAACTGTAGTCACAGGGACATCAAGCTGCTTAGAGATGGACGTAACACTTTTAACAGACTTGTCTACAAGTTCTTTTCTGATTTTCTCAAGCTCTCACTTGCGTGCGGTGCCCCCAATTATAGCGAGTCAAATAAAGTTACAAGATGTGGTGGTAATTATAGGAGGTTTTATATCATAATACAAATATTTAAGACTTTCAGGTGTGCCATCATTTTTGTGGACATTCAAAATCCTCAAACACATTGCAAATTAAGTCAGTGTCCAAAAAAGAAGACATCTCTACACAGTGTCCTCTACGACTCAGTATCAGGCTGTTTGAATGTTTCTGTAAATACTTCAACAAAATAGAGTTTCAACCAATTAATGAATTAAAACTGAGTTCAACTGTTTGGCTTTATTTTCAATAAATACTACTCCCTCGTTTCTCTGTGATCAGTAACTGAGCATTCTCGACATGTTGCACAGCCCACTCTACTGCCTCTTAGGTGAAGGTAGAATTAGAAATTTCATTTAATGAGTGCTATTTAAAATGCTGGGGAACATTACACCCATGCTTTGTTGCTCTAAGCTATAAAGATAATATTTGCAAGTAGTAGTTGTAAAGAATGACCTACTTCCACAATTAGCAGACACAGTTTGCCAAAAAAGTTTGGCATGTTGAATTCAGAGAAGTTACTACAGGGTTTTTTATAACCACTGTAGGTTTGATCTGAGTTTAGCTTAAACACGAATGAGAAAAAACTCTAGTTTCCCTGCTGGTCTCCTTTCTGCTCCTTTTTGAAAGATGTACATTTTAAAAAGACAAGGAACTTTTTCCAGAGTGAAGCATAGTATTACTCTCTGAACACGGCTTCAGAGTGGACATGACCCCAGAGTTTGACGATTCCCCTTTCAGCAAGACATCTGTGGCAGGATGTAAAGATGGTGCTTTCCAGGTGATTCCCTCCCAGCTTGGTGGAGCTTGATGGTATCTGCCAGTAAGAATGGGTCAGACCTCCCGAATCCAGTGCAAAATTTGTAGAGATTTACACTAGATGATCCAGCTTTAATTGCAACCAAAGGAGCTTCTACAAAGTTACATATTTCATTTTTTTATTTTATTATATTTGCAAAAGCTTTGAAATACATGTTTTAAATTCATCATAAATTAGTCAGAGTAAACATGATTTAGGGATGTGGCATCGACTTAGTCAAATCTTAATAAAGTCAAAGCTTTTAATGAATATACTTTCCAGAGTCCTGGAAAATCTGGTCCCTGGTCTCTGCATTTAAGTGTATTTTATCTGAAGGTCCAGTTCGTGTATGCAGTACTGCATTTCACTTCTTCTTAACGCTGCTCTTTTATTGTCTGGTTCCTCCAGTGAGGAGGGGGGTGGCCAGTGATGCAGGCCGAGGTTGTTTCTGTGGTAATGAGCTGTCAGGGATATAAAGAAGGTTGTTCTGTTGTGTTTTTTTTGCATATCTCTTCCGTCCAAATAGGGACTGTAGATGGGAGAGCTAGTCTGGCAGCAGCATCTGTGGAGAGCACGCCCTGGGGATTCTAGTGTCACAGATGCAGTTTAGGAACCATGTGAATGGAGTGGCTCTCCCTGACTGCAGGCTGTGGGACTGGCATGATTAGACCTTTAGATGTTGTCTGTTGAATGATAACTGGGTTCTCAGGTGCTCAGAAGGGCCGTTCTAAAGGACTGATTTAATTTGGCAGCCTCTAATGACAAAAATAAATCCTCCAATCATTCTCTGCTCTTTTGGGTTTGCTGATACGTTTCCCTCTGATTGTGTAAGCGCTAATTGTCTCTTTCATCATGCATTTCAGCTTGCCTCAAAGCAGCACACTTGCTCACCAGTAAATTGCACAGTTATTAAGACTAGCTGAAGATGAAAAATAATTATTTTATTAATTCCTTTCTCTGTCACAGTGTAATAATGTCACAGATGCTCACTGCTTCCTACAGTTCCATTACGTGTCAAGGCCACATGGCATAGCGAAACTTAAGCTAAAACCATATTGAGCTGATTAATTTTAATTACCTGCTTTAATTCTGTACTGTAGAACTGGAACTGGTAGAAATGCTTGAGACATAATGCGCCATTAAATTTACAGTCCGAACCCTTTACTAGCAAAAGGAATATGCGCCTTTGCAATGCAAATGATGTGCATACAGAAGCTACTGTATATTCCTCCCACTTGTAGAGAACATATGCCTGAGCAACTGGTTTCAGATAAACAGGTTTAAATCACTTCTTCTTCAGCTGAATAAATTGCAGATGAGTCATTGGAAAAGAAAGCTCTACTACTGTACCATGAATTATAACTACCTGGAACAAAAATTCCCTTTAACATCAAAACGTCCAGTATAACTTTTTTTTATGATCACAATTCACTTTATACCAAACCGCTCCCAAAAAAGTGAGGGTTTTAAAATGCTCTTGACTTTCGGTGGTTTGGTTTCCAATGGATCACATGTATAAATGCATGAAAAAGGACCGTATAAGGGCTCTTTAATAATGTATGCAAGCTACACAGAGAATTTGATGTGTGCATGTGGAGCAAAATTCTTTAATGGTCAAGTGTTTACCGGACACTGATGAAAATATTGTATCGAAATGAATAATATTATTAGTATATTTAGTTTTATTAGTATAAACAATTAATCCGTTATATATGTAATATCCGTAATATGCTTGTGTGTTTATAAAAACGAGCTGGAATAGGGAAAAAATGAACTGCATTCAACATCTGTGACTCTTGGCACTGTGATGATCAGTACTGACAGAAAATACAGAAACTGTGCCTGCTGCTCAGCTTACAATGTCATGGTGTAATGGAAATCAAATTAATTTTCCACCCGAGATTGCCATATCACTAGCCAGACAAGGATGATGTATTGCACTTGATATTCATTTTCCATCATCTTTGGCAATCTTTGCACTTTTTGGCAGGCTAATAGAAGTCTTTTAAGAATAGGGACATCCATCTCCAATTCAAGATAACCACTTGTGTTACATAATAATGTGACTGCTGGAATGTGTTTCCCTTAAAAAAACAACTAGAAAAAAAAGGCTCCTAGTATTTATAGTAAAGCAGCTGTCTGCTGGTTGTAATGATTGATATGTGAAACAAGGTGAAAAATAATTTGAAAAGCAAATTCATATATACACACAGTTTATATGGGTTTATCACATTGTCACTAAGGAACTTCAGGCAAATGCCTGAGATGCTATATTTCTCTGAGCTATTGTAAGCAGGGGTGATGTTAGGACAAAATAAACAGATGGTCTTTGAATTAATATAATCTCAAGAGATGTAGTGACAGACAGATCCCCACCAGTGCGAGCGCACAGCCCTGCACTGTGCAAATACACGGGATGCATGCCCCGCTATAATACTCCCACTGGGAAGATATGTAAAGCCGTGCTCATATCGGCGTTAGGCTTGATTGACAAACACACTTCGTTCGTTCACCGTGCCCTGTAGTACTGCATGCTTCAATATTTGTAAGAAGTTATGTAACAAGGGAAAACAAACAGAGGATTAGCTTGAGGTTGGTGGGTGCGTATACATTTTTCTAACTTACTGGATATTGCAGGGATGTGATGATTCTGATCTATTATTTTACCTTGTATGTGGCTGAGATATACAGTAGGAGTTAATCGTATTCATGTCCTGCGCTTTATATATAAATTCCTAAACATGATGGATGGCTTTCTTTGTCTCGCTTGTTTTTTGAGTGAATGAGGACATTCCCATTATCAGTTTGACGATCCAATTGCCCTCAGCTTTATTCTCAGTCCATGCGTGGACACACAAATGGGCAGTGAGTGGTCTTGGTGCTAAACAAGTGCTTTGAGCCAGTCAGCAGACTGCAGCTGTATTTGGCAACTCGGCAGGTGTGAATGTGACTCTTTGTATGTGTGAAGCAGGACAATTTTAGAAAATGACGTGCGCATTATGTTAGCACTCCTTAAAAGTAGCAAGACTTTCAGCGGGTGGTGGCTGGTGGATACGTATCTGTCTGGTCTACCTGACACGTTTTGTTTTTTAAATTTGGCTGTTTTATATAAGAGGGATTTTGTTTCTAAGTAAGCATTATCTGCCTATCCTGTCATTGCACTTGTTCTAACAATCGCCTGTAAAATAAAAAAAAAACTAGTAAAAGTGTGAAATAAAAACCCCAGCACATCTACATTTAACATTCACATCTTTAACGATTCACCTACTTCAAAGCTTTACATATTTTCTTGAACTTTTTCACTGAGGACCTCATCCCCCCGACAGAGACATGTACTGTATATTTTTATAAGCTGTAAGCTACTCAACTTTTACTGCTATTAGTCAGTATCCAGAGGCGTAACGACGACCTGCATCAGGATCAGACTTCCACGCAATGCGCCCCTTGCCTACATGCAGCATCCTCTTAGCCAATGGTCCAATTACAGGAAAACAAGACTTCAGGGCCAATGCAAAGCGTCTTTAAATGTCATCAGAACATTTGCCAATGAGAAGAGTGAGTGCAGTAGATAAAAGTGTGTGTTATGCTGTGAGACCCAGTTTCATTTCCTACAATAAAGAGCTTATGTCTTGAGGTATTTACAGTTACAAGGCTGTGTCCTGTAGAGTTTAAAGAGTGGTAGAAGAAGCTAAACTATGCTATGGGAGGAAACCAGTATCATTTAGGAACGGCACCGAGCTGAACAAGCCTGCTTCCCAACAGGAGGAGCAGAAGATGCGTATGCCAACAGGCCCTCTTCCTATGATAACACATGTCCAACTGGTAGAAGACGTCTAGTGGAAAATGGGGACCCAGGTAAGTGAATATGAACTGGAGACTTACTGTAAAAGGCTGTCGGGAACACTGAGCAATTAAAAAGGCTAAGGGGGAAGGTAAGATTACATTGTGACACCTTCGGCATCGGCAGGTTCACTGTGTTAGCATTGCCAGGAGCTTAGTGAGAGAGAGCACAGACAAATTTAGCTGATCTGATCTAATGGTTTGCCATTGTCTGCCTAGTTTAAGAGGGAGTGATATACATACAGTATAGCTCAGGAAGCCTCTTTGCTTTTGCGTAGAAACAAAGAGCCAAAAAGTTTTAAAAGGAACAGATATAGCTTTTAATAATAAACATTCAAATAAAAAAAAGAAGAAGCTTTAAAGACGGCTGTAGCCGCCTCGCAGTTCATCAATGGGAGCTGCTGCAAGCTCGGTTCTTTCTGTCTGCAAAACATTTGCAATATTTGGCAGATTCCAAGTCACAATTTGATAAACTTGTTATGCTCAGCTGCATAGTGCTCTTAAATGTGTCTGCCTGTATGAACACACTGTTCTGATCCGCTGAGAACTGGCAGAAGCCTTGCAGTCCCCTGCTGATAATAGAACTGCACGGAGATGCTGCACATTTTGACAGTGAGTTCTTGGAACGTGAAGTTTGAAAATCTATTTGTAAACACTTAGCTGCATACTGTATGTAGCAGATTAAAAACACGGAGGAAGACATGACAAGGCAGCGTCCTATTAAAGTTCATGTTTTTGAAGCCCTCTCCTTCCCGTTTCTTTTTTCGTGTAATATAATTGGTATGTTTACTTTTCCAATGGTGAGATTTTTCAGATTAAATTGCACCGTTACCATCTGTTGTGTGAATTGAATGCGTGTGCTTGAATTTTTTTGTCAGCAGGGACAAACGTAGAGGTACAGTAGCATACAGTCTTTAAACACATCCTTCAGTAATCCTTTTGACACCGAACCATGTTTGATTGACATAAACTTCATAGACACACAAACCCAACAGAGATGAATTCTCCAAACCAAACATATGGTATAGACACCGTAGAGGACAGGGGTAGTATTGTTTCTCACCCACACACAAAGAAATCCAAAAGCAAGTAATCTGTGCAGCATATGGCCACAAAGATGAAGCAGTGAAATGAAGTCTAGGTATTGTATAAAAGTAACTGAATAGTGTTGACATTTTACTTTACAAGTGACAGTTTTCTATACACAGTAGTTTCTTCAGGTTCGTAACTGTGACAAATGATCTACTGGTTGACTGCTGTTGGTTCTTTATGTGTGAGAGGAGACTTTGTTATTAGAGAGACGTTATAAGCAACTTTCTTACTGGAGGAGGCGACTGCAAAAAAAAAAAAAAAAAAAGAAGTCTTTTGTTTGTGGAATTAAAATGAGGTGTTTCCTCACATATTGGTCATTAACATTTTGATTACAAAAAAATAACAACTCTGTCAATAGCTTTTTAATTAGCAAAACCTGAGCCTTTCATTTCAATTCAATTCTGTTCTTTAATCCAGCTGTTTAGCTCAAGCCTGAACAACACATTCACGTGGTCCAGAACTAATAAGACAAAAGGGGATTAAAGACTGATTAGTTGAGCTGCTGGTCAAAGGCTCACACCAGGAGCACTTCCATGTTGATTTTCCTGTTGATTATGTCTGTGTGCTTGTCAGATCAGTGACACACATCCCTAAATATCAATTGTCTGTCTGTAGTCCAACAGATGGCATCAGCATGTTAGGATAAGAGGAGCGATGTGATGATTGCGTGCAAAGCACACTGTACACATCGTTTACGAGCTGAAAATGCTCCGCGGCAGCTAAAATAATGTGGTCACTGTTTTTGAATTCTAAGAACAAATGATTACATGGATGTTCCCTGTTGTGCCTGGTGAACCTCGAAACAATGGAGTCACATACGCAGTGGCATACAGCTGTAATCAGTGCTATTCAACCCCCTGCCCAGCAAGACAATCTAGTGATATGCATAAAAATGCCTGAAAATAATCAACCAGAGCCGTATTAAATGTGTAGTGCGGCAGGTTTTCTGAGCAAAAAGTTTTTGCTTGTCAAGTGTTCACGCTTCAGCTCGTTCCTTCATCAGGGCCTCCTGCAAGTCTTTGGCAGGGATAGAAGGCGTTTTCTTACTGTAGCTCCATTTCTCCCGGTCTGATTCCCCTTGGAGAAATGCAGCTTTGACGTCCAGGCCCAGGACGATGTGCTGCTGTACCATGAGTCTCATATGTCCCTATAATGCTGCCAACTGTCTCTTGGAGTTTGGAAGGTATTTGAAGTGCTTTTGTAACCATTGCCGCTTTGATGTAACGAAATAATGTCTCCTGTTTGTTTTTTAAAACAGCTCCTGTGTATTTGCCATGTTTATCTCGGTTTGGACATTTCCATGGAAGCATTTACATGAACTTACTCTAACTGTTTTAGCAACAGTTTGGTTCGATTCAAAAACGTTTTGAAACATAAAAAAGTCATAAAAATGTATATTTAAAAGTTTGACTTGACTCAAGTTCATTTAAAATTGACTTGACAGCATTTTTCAGTCTCGTGCTCTAACGCATGCATTGGCCATAAACGTAGATCACATAAACGTAGAGCAATGAGCACATGAAGCTTCCCGAACTGCAGGGAAGTGAAGATGTGCACCCTGACATGAGATCAGCTCATTTGGAATGCGTCGCCACAAGACAGTGGGCAGTTTTCTTCCCTAGCTCAAGCTTTTCCTCTTCCTTGCAAAGTCTCTTGAAATAATAAAATATGTCATTCAAGAAACAAACCTGCAAACACATCTTTTATCGTCAGCAGCCCTCCCAGTGCCTGTCAGCCAAGGATGCTTATTAGTGACAGATCTATTAAGCAGACGTGGTTTTTTGTTGTTGTTGTTGTTTTCAACTGACGGCAACGTGCACGTTGAGATTTGAGAAAAGGGACAAATTTGGAAACACATGAAGTTTTGACAGACACTGAGGATAAATCATGAGTGTAATCTATGTGTTATATAATCTATATGTGGAAGTCGCAAGGGAATTTGTAACTTTAGATTGGAGCAGGTTGTAGTATTCCCTCTCTGGTTATCTTCAAAGCTGCACATTGCACAGTCCAGCTTTGGCAGGTTGTGTCCTCCTCATGCAAACTCTGGCTGAGAGGGGAGTAAAATCAATTGGATGTGACCTTGAAGTGTCCCCCTATTACACCCAACATTTTACAGTAAATACCGCCAGACTCTGCGCTCGCTCTGCTGGTTCAATCAGCCTACTACACATACAGTAGTCAATCAGACGCGATCTTGTCAGCCTGCGTCCAATTTAAACCTGTTTTATAAATTTGTCGTTAAGCACTGTTTTATAATCAAATGCTCAGATGATGAAAGAGCTGCTGCTGAAATAAGTTTGTTTTTCCATTGTTACTTGTTACAAGCAAACTTTACCCACAGTTGCACAGGGCTTTCAAGTTCTAACACGGGCTGAGTGATTGCTTAACAGCCAGTGCAACCATTACATTGTTATTGCTTACATTGGCTATGTTAATTTAAGGGCACACGATTATAAAGTTGGCAATAAAAGAAGGATGTAAGGACTTGAGAAGATGGGGGAAAGGAAGCACAGGATTAGGAGCATAGTAATGATCACAAAATGAGCTGGAGGGCAGGAATAAATGAGAGGAACGGAGAAACAAAAGGAGCAGACTGAAGAGAGTCTTACTGGAGAAAAGGCAGGAAAAGATAGGTGAGAAATAAAACAGAAGGAAACAAAAGAAAAGCAAGGAGGAATTTAAAAAAGGGCCAAATGAGCAGAATATTACAATGAGAGGAGCAAGGTGGAGACGGAGCGTATGAAGAAGTGTGAATAGGCAAGGCAATAATAAACGAATCGGAGGCTTTGGAAGTGAAGCGAGAAGATTAAAAAGCACTGAAAGAAGGGAAAAGCAAGAGTTAAAGCTTGTGAGCGGTCTAAAAATAGTGACTCAATAATGAATGTCATAAATAAGTTCACATATCAGTAGAAATGGAGCTTAAAGCATTTGTAGTCTCCTGTATGGCAGACGATTGTTTTTTAAGCTAAAAATTGTTAATTTTCCTTTAAAATTTAAAAGGTTTTGAAATGACCACTTGATACATCTGAATACTGAATATTCGTTCTTCTTCTTCATCTCTCACATTATATAGCCTCACTTAAAAGCGCTGTCTCCCTCCTTTATCAGACTGACTTTCTAAAAGTTTTTAGATTTCTGAGTTTGTCTTTAAATACAGGGAAATGTTAATCACCGGTGAAGAACACTTGCCTGCAACAATTGTACAGTTTCCATAGTTTAAATAATGTGTCGGAAGCGTTTAGTCTTCCCCCACCTCTCTGACAGTTGGTCTGCTTGGATTCAGCTGAGAATAGCTGACACAAGAAGGTGAGTGAGTGCAATGCAGGTCCTTCTGCAAAGTAAGGCAGCTTATTATTTGTCTTCAAGCAATTTCAGATCAATTATGTCGATTATTACAGCATGTGCATGATGATGCAACACACTTATGGGTTTTATTCACACGTGGACATTTTGCAAATACAAACCTATTTTTTTTTTCCCCCATGATATCAGGTTTTACGAGCAGTTAACAAGCAGCACGATCTGCTCCTGTGGAGCTGTTGTGGCCGGAAGTGCCCACTATTGTTATCTCTGAAGCTGTAGGCTGTGTCTTCTGGTTGGATTAATGATTGGGCTCATGCATGAAAACGAATCAGGCTCACCCAAAGGGTACACCGACGCGTCAGCTGGAATAATGACTGGAGTGCAGCAGATCACTAATGAGAACAGTAAACAGTCAATTGTTCCATACTACGGCCAAAAGATATAATAAGTGCTGGAGCTGTGCAGACTGTAACACAGAAATATCAGGAAAAAACTATTGACAAGGTTAAAAAACCCCGACATAGACAGTCCTCTGTGTTATGTAGAAAAATAGGGGACGTGCAAACAACTGAACGTTGCACCAGTGCAATTAGTAATAGTTAATGACTTGTCAGTTCAAAGCGCTTCACACTCCCAACAAATATATTATAAAAGTAGAGAACTAAATCCTTCAAGTAATTCAATACACCCCTTTGTGTTTGTTGTGTTGACACAATGACGACAAGCACAAAGGAGTTTATTGAATGACTTTAAACTTGAAGGATAAATCAAAAAACAAAGACTGATAGTTAGAAATTCACATAATTAGAGCAGCAGGTAACGGCGCCGCTCAAAGTATGTGGAATGTTGGTATGAATACCTCTAGAAAGACGCAGACAAAGATCAACATACCAACGGCAAAAAACAGTAATGACACTATTTCCAATTTCCAATTAGATCTAAGATGGACTTCTCCAGCGCCATCAACTCCATCTGGCCGGTTCTTCTGAACGAAGCTGGAAGGGGCGTGAGTGGGTGGACAACCGACTACCTCACCAACACACAGGTGGTGATGGACTTCCGGAGGTAACCACCACATCACACACAGGTGAGCATCCGGGGCTCAGACATTGAGATAGTGGACAGTTTTAAGTACCTGAGTAACGGTGACGCCCTGTAGAAGAAGGACCAAAGTCTCCTCCACCTTCCGAGGAGACGGAGGTCCTTTGGAGTGAGCAGCCTCTGGTGAGGACTTTTTATGACTCTGTGGTAGCCTCTGCTCTCCACTACGCTGTGGTCTGCTGGGGAGCAGCTGTAGCTGTCATAACAACTGAATTCCCCCACTTGTGGGATCAATAAAGAATTATCTTAATCAAACCTAATTATCGTTTCATATCGAGGCCAACGGATATGTGATCAGATGATTAGTGATTTGCACATCTCACTTCAATCAACAAGTCATACTGTAATTTTTGCTTCACTGGTCAGATAAATCAGGTGTTAGACCAGCACCAGTCAATTCACTTCAATTCCATTCAATTTTATTTATATAGCAGAACAGCTGTCAAGGAAATTTACTTAAGGTTTAAGACCTTACACAACTAAGCCTCTCAAATCCCACACAGCAAGCTTTTAATTGTAGCCAATCAATGCATGCATCTAAATGTAGATTCAAAAAATCATAAATATAATATTAACAACGATATCATTTATTAACTTTAATTACCTTTTGATAGCAACAGTGGAGAGAAAAACCTCCCTGTCTGTAGAGGAGGAAACCTCCATCAGACCCAGGCGGAGTCGGTGCCCATGCTGCAAAATATATTCCTTGTGAAAGCCTGAGACGATTTGCACGTTCTTTTCTTACAGTTCTGCTGCGGTTTCATCCTTTGCACGCAATCTTCCCAGTTGTGTTGTGGAGAGGCGCATGCTGTGCTGTATGTATGCGGCTTTGTTTGGAGTGAGGGGTATTTCTGTGTGGTGTCCTGCCATGGATCCAGCCTGTTGAATGTTTTGTGTACCACTGACGTTAACCAGCTCCAATTACTCCCTAAAGTCACCCCGTGCATCCTGCTGAGTGTTTTTGGATCTTGACTCTGTGCCTACTTCTTCTTTCCTTTAATAGACAATATGTGTAAATGTGGACTGAACATTGCAGCCATTCAAGTTCTGGTGTATCATTTTTTACACTTCATTGCAGTCAGCGACCATGGACATCCCAGTATTCTGAGTTTCGTCTGGAGATTCTTTACCAGACGTTCACTGTATTTACCTTCAGATGCTGCTTGTTTGTGGGCTTTTTCTGTCTTTTGTTAAGAATGTAGTCAACGGATGACTTGGTCACACCTAAAGTTTTTAAAGTTGTCTCTTCTGGTGTGTTTTCAGCCTAATTATGGCCCTGTTCACTTGCATTGATGTCTCCCTGGACTTCACATTGGTAGCTGCAGTCAAACAGCTGCCAAATGCCAACTCAATACCTGATATCAATTCCAGCCCTTTGACCCGCTTCATTTGCCTTAGAGTAATGAGTGAATGGACTGTACCAGGTCAATTAACTTCTTGTTAGTCAACTTTGAGCCACTGCAAATGAAGATACTCTCCCTTAACACAACTCGTGACTGCACTGTAGTACTTCAGAGTATTTTTTTCATTAGTATTTCTTCTGACTGCAGAAGGAAAATCCATCGATATTTACATGTTTGCTTTGCCACATGCTCTTTGACATGTACTGTACATAAGTCATAGTAAATTAGTAAAATAGTAAAAGGCTTTAAATATAAAATACATAAATAGAACAAATGAATAATAAAACGTGTTTTATTAGTAATTGGAACATGTTGTGTGTAGAGTTGAGCTTATGTACATCAACAACAGGGGTCGATATGAGACCAAAGCTCAGCACACGACACACTGTTCAGTTCCTTTTAATTTGTTGCATTAAATAATTTGCCTCCCAACAGTTTGTTTCATGTTTTCTCAGTTTCTCTGTTACTTTTTCAGTGTTTCGTGTGTTCTCAGTTACAATATACAGTTATGGCTTCATCAGCAGCACAGAGACTGTGTCAATAACAGTGTCACAGCGATGTCTCGGTACTAGGTGCTGCACGATTAAACCGTCGTTACTCTAAATGATACCTGACGAAAGAAGATGTGTTGACTACATTAGTGATCACATTGTACATCAGTGATTTCCCCAGGATTAGATTCTTAGGCCACTGTGAGTTCTGAAAACTCATTTTATCTGCGGTAATTAAATGAAACCACATGCTCTTCAATCAAAGACAATAGAGAAATAGTGTATTTGAATTTGGCCCGAAGACGCAAAGGACATAAAGTAGAAATCTTAAAAATCTCACCACTTGACTGTGTGAATTGGGCTACATATATACAGCAAGTCAAATTATTTTAGGTGTCTAAAAAGAAATGGAGGATACAAAAAGTTTCTTCTCCTGCTGAACTTGGAATATTAGTGGAAGAGAAGTCGGTCAGTCGGAGTCCTACAGTTTGCATTCATTCTGCATTATGATAGCAAAAGCTTTGTGTTGGCTGCTTTACTTGTACTGTGAAACTGCTCTGCAACACCTTTTGCCAGGAGATATAAGCGTGAGTTAAATGAATATTTCAAATAATTACTTATTTGCTGCATGTTTTAATTCTGTGCCTTCACTCGCTCTTCTTACTGTTCGAACCTTTTGTGCCCTCGTGTGTGGCTGGACTTTATTTACACCTACCTTTTCCCTAACGTAAGATGTCGGACACAATTTTCTCTCCTACTGTAGTCAGCCTCTGTCAATAAATCAATTAATTTCAATCCTCATCCTGTAAGGGGTCTTTTTACAGGAATGATGTAAACAACATATTGCATAAGACCAAACATGCTGCCACCATTGACTTCCAGCGCCTTCCATGAAAAATATTAGCTTTACAATGCTTAGTAAATATGCCTTATGGGCTTGTGTTGAATGAAATCAACAGTAATGTTTATTAACCTCAAATTGTTGTGTAGTCCTCTTGTGAATATTTGCGTTTAGTTTGATAATGACTTCATTGTGAAATGACCTCTTGAGCAGTTTTCTCACATTTAATCTTAAGGGGAAGAAACTGTTCAAATCCCAAGAACATGAAGTTCTGTCCACTTGGAGAGATTAGTTTGAATTATTTATATGACATTGTATCAAGACATTGCCACTTGTAGATTAAATGATCATGCTGGATTGAAAGGAGCACTTCATCTCATGAAGCTGACTGAACTGATTCAGGCATTAAAAGGACTGGTCTTATTTTGTAAATCGCCTTAAATGGGCTGCGGTGAATAGGCGAGACACTTAAAGAAAGGTTCTCATTTTATCAGTCCTTATGAGACTGGTCCTGTTAGGCAAACCTTGCTGCTCTTTCATGCCGTGCTCATATCACCATGGCAACACACCAGCCCCTGCAGGCGTCTGCCAAATTGACAGTGTAAAACAGAGCGCACACATCCACCCATTCATCCAACCCCCACTCTTTCCTCAGCACAGATACATCAGTTATATAGTTAATTACTTTATGCATACCTACCATACTTAGAATTTATCAGCTCGCATGAAATGTCATACACCAGCTACAAAATCAATGATTGCTTTGTTCTTTTTTTTCAAGGGTTAATTTGTTGTAATTCAGGAGAAGTAAATTGCAATAGGTGTTACTGACAAAAAGCCTTACAGGTTGAGATAGAATCAGGCGTAGGAGCAGGATCACAGTGTAGGAGGATTTAATAGACCCTTACCTGCAGGGTATAGAGGCATTTTCAACAATTGAGCTGTGATGTTGGTAAGCTGCTAGAAAGCTGGAGATGACACACATTGTGACAGTTCACCACTGTCTCTCCAGCCATGTACTTTTAGCACACAGCATGCATCAATAGATAAGCTTTTTAGCATTACAAATCTATTATTTCTGACATTTTGCATTTAGACGAAAGAGCAGAACCCAATGTGGATAATTGACATGACTAACATACAAAATTGCAAGCAAACATCCAAAACACATATCTGAAAATGCACTTTTGGACGGGATTCAGCGAACATTAAATGATCAGCATGAGCGTGTTTGAAGGTGTCTTTTTTCCAGATCTGTAAACTGTGAACTGATAGCCTGCAGTCTGCAAGTTCTTTTTAATAGACACTCCCAAAGGACGCGGAGATTGCAGCAGATGCTCCGAGGCACTGTTTCAGCGTTTGTCAGTCTCTGCTTGTTTTTAGTGCAGCAAATTTAAATCTTTACAATTACAGTTTATTAGATTACAGATGATTTTACAGCAGGGATACATGAGTAAATTAATTTAATCAGCTAAGTAAAAAAAAAATACACCAAAACACTGAGCCAAAAAAAAACAAACAAAATATTTGAAACATTTATAATCACACACTTCTATTAGTGCTAATCACAGTATATTAGTACTTAATAAACCTGTGCACATGTTTATGTACAGTACATTATAAATCATCGTAACTTTTTCATAATCAATGATCTATATGTTCAGTTTAATAGTAACAGTATCATAAATATCAACAGTTATTTCACACTGAAACAGTGATGTTGTTATATGCTGTATGCAGCATACATTACAAATAATATGGCCATAAGCAGTTAGGGGTCCTGCTGTGCTAAAGATTGAGATGATCTATGCTCATTAACAGTCCCTAGTGCCGTCTAATTAGCATGTAATAGGACACCAAATCTAGCACAGGAGGCTTGTTATTTAAGGATAAAGCTCATCTCTCATTTGAATGCATTTTTCATAAGCTGCTCTAATTAAGTTTCATTAGCATTATTAATTAAACATGAAAAGCTTCTCATTTCCTTTGTATCATGGCATCTACTTCAAAACAGCTTAGAGTGACAGTTCTTGTGGTAATGGCAATTTCCACTGTAATGACTTACTCCATGCCTCAAAGTATGATGCTGCCCAAGTCTTGAATACTTGAGAAGAAACGTCCTGAATGAGTCTGTACACGATGTCGGTGTCTGATTCATAAAACCGTGTTTTCCAAAATAACCACCTGCGTGAACCCCTCCGTCCACTGTGACAAAGCGGAACAGACTGATGCTTTAAAACCTCCTAGTACAAAGTATCACAATGGGTGGTTGAAGACTCCAGCAATGGATTAGAAAAGCCTGCAGCTCGCAGAACGGCTGATCTCTATCCCCGAGGTCCAGACAGGATAGCTCTGAAAGTCACAATTAGTCATTCTCACTAAAAAGCTGAAGTACCATCATCCTTACCCTTTCAAAGAAAAGCCCCTTGAAACCATCTTAATTCGTTTTCTCTGTCGCCTGCAAATCATGCAGAGTTACAATTGTAGAGCCCATCTGGCATACTGGCAAAAGCTGGCTCCAGTTACAGCAAGCGCCCTGCTTCCTTTGCCACATTAAGTATGACTCATTTCCACATGCAATTTATATGCAAACCGGTATTTTCAATTTGACCACCAATTTGTCAAAATTTCATTAACAAAGTATCACAAGTCCACTAAGGGCTGAGGAGGACCTCTGGAAAGCGTTTTCATGGCTTATCAAGAACACGGTTGTTATGGTGCGATATGCAAATTAGTTTGGCTAACATTTTAATAAGAACTAATATTTGAGACATTGCTGTTTTGCTAATTACACTCTGGAAAAATGTAAAAGTATGATTATCAAGTCAATTAACCAGCGTTTTCGCTGAAGATGAAGTGAACCGTTTCTCTGCAGTGCTTCGCCCGATCTTTATTAAAATTCCCAGTATGCGCAAGTCCTGCACGTACTCATACGCTGCTCTGCACAAGACCTCTGACGGTGACGTTTGGCATGAAAATGTCAAAAGTCTAGAGAGTGGGAAATGAGGCCTCCATCATTTTCCCCAGCACATACTGTACATGAACAGCAAGCGCTGATCACATTGTGAGTTTGGGAATTTGAGGCTCATGAAAACGATTCCTGAGCTTATTCACAAACAGCTGAGTCCTTTTTCTATCTGCCTGTCGACTCTAATAATCCTTTTGATCGTTGTTTGGCCTTAGCCTTTATCAGCTCTTGAGAATTATGAGTAAATCTGAGGGGTGGTTATTCAAAACAGTGGGCTCTCAAGGGTTACAAATCTCCAGATGTGCGGTGGATGGCAAGTGTTAATTCTTTGTTTGTAACTGACTTTTCCAGCGGCACGTCTACAATATACCGCACCATTAATTTATACCAACATAACATGACAAGAAAGCCTTTTACAGTGGGTGAAAGCAATGCCGGCTGTATAGCAAGTATAGAAAGGCCCCTGATTTGGTGTTGACAGCTCAGCCAAAGACACACATGCAGTAGGCCTTTGTAAGCAAGTTGGCAAAATGTAAAAGTGACAGCAAACAAAGAATAGTGAAGGGGTTTCCATTGTGTGCTGAGGCCAGTAATGAACAGGCACCGAGTCGGCTTTTCTCTAAGTGGACACACATCAAATATTGGAAATGAAATGAAATGCTTAGCTTACACATACATACACTGCAATGTGTGCACTTACACTTATTGGGCAATTGGCTTCTTATTGTTTGGTGCCCACTTATTATTACAAGAAATTCATAGTCTGGGAAAAATGAAGAATAATGAACTTGTAATTGTCCAGAATATACAACAGAAAAGGGTCATTCTCATCAAGGAAGTCATCAGAAAGCGTGTCTACGGTATGTTTCATTAAATGTAAGCTGGCAGAAACGTGTGAAAACAGGCTCAACAGCCACTGCTCCACTGCAGCATCAGTGAGTATGTTCAGCAAAGGTAGCAGCTTGCACAGAGACTTCGAACATCGAGCTCTTTGTTCACTTTGGAAGTTGTTCAGAATGTTTCTTTGTAACATTTTTGTTGTTATTTACTCTGCACCTCTGAATAACACGTAAACATAAGCAACTAGCTTGACAGTACTAACACCAGTGGGGGTGAGACTTGCTGCTTTTAGTGTAAGTTCTCCGCTCGCATCCTCACAACGTATGTTCGGTTACTGATTTTAGCTTTTACTTACTACTTATAATAGTTCAGATACAGTACAGATGCCCCTTTTCAACAAGTGGCGAGCTATCTATATATACTTATAATTATATAGTAATAATATGGTGAAAGCTTATAAATCTCAAAGAGAAATACTTTCATATTGAAATGGAAATACTTAAGAAACCCATTATTGCGGGAAGTGTTTTGGACAAGATTGAAATGACCGTGTACAACGTGTAATCCATTAGGAGAAGCCGTGTGTGGAGAGAGGCTGGTGATGTTAAGAGAGAACATCTGCAAGTGCATCTTTTTTCAACAGGGTGCTTTTCATAAATATTCAGACTGGACTGGAAGAGCTCAACCTGTTCTGTGTGTTCAGAAACAAGTTGTTTTCCACTTTCTTGCATTTCCATGTGTATATGTTCATTTGCACATGTTTGTGGTAACAGTGTAAGCACAGACTTGTGGGAGGGAAATTCACTGACGGATTAGAGCCTATGTTGCTTAGAGACACCGTGTGCACCGCTGACTGGAGCGAATCATACTGGTGGATGGATTGTGAACATCGATTCGAACACTTTACATATTTGTTTACAACATTCAACAATGGGGAGGAGCCGTTCTGGTCTTAAATTCATGTTCCTGTAACAAAAAGGGAAACTGCGGCGTCTGTCGCTCTCGGGTCCTGTTTAGACGGCTTTCGTCGGAGTGTGGCCACGCTGCCACGACTGCAGCAAGTAGGTCTGTGAGCACCACTCTCTGTTCGTCACCCCGTGATTTAAGTCATAGCGTGAAGTAACATTTACACCAGCAGTGGTGGCTGTCCTGCTGATTTCCAGTACCAGCCATTACATCAACAGTACCAACAGAACCCAAAGATTATATCGAATACATGCTGTTTATGCAGACAAATTCAGAAGAAAGAAAGAAGCTGTACTTCACCTTATTTATTAAAAATCTGATAAAAACAAGTCAATCAAACACCAAGGACACACACATTGTTCTCTGTTCTCAGTACATTTACAATTAATTTGATTTCAACTTCAAAAGGTCAGTGTTTTAAAGCATATTTGATATGTTCATAATTCGCAGCACTTGAAACAAGCTTAAATGTTTTGGCAGGCGGGGGCACAGCAGAAAGGGAAATTTAATGAGTTTTCTCCCAATCTCAGGTCAGAGGACATAATGTACACAACTTTAAAGTACTGAGCTTCACATTCGTCTCAATAACAGTAGCTTTACCTAATGCAGTCGCAGTATTTCAGCTCAGCTCAACTTGGGCTGGCTGCTCTTCAAATGCAATGCACTGTGCTGACCGAGCAGAGTTCATGAAGACAGATTAGCGTCTGACTCTGTGCGTGTGTGAAATAAACTCACTCTTCTTTTCTATTTATACAGTTTTCTTTTTTAGAGTGAGCTGCCAACAACTTAAATTTGATGACAATAAATAAATAAACTGGTAAAGACATTTCTTGTTGATAGTGTATGCATAGTGTTCCAGATGCCTCAGTCTGAGGTTTTAGGAGTGAATTCTAATTGTTGCTGGCATCCAAATACAAGTAATAATGCATGAATTCCTTTGGTATTGAGCTTTAAATTAATAGTTTATATGTTATTATTTTTTCACATCATGTTGTTGAGTATTCTTCAGGGAAAGGAATTACCCCACTATGTAAAAGGAAAGAAATCCCAATGGTAAGTCTAATTAAAATTTGGAGGCCAGATGTTTTGCCTTCTCTCTTTTCCCTAAAGTCTCCTATTGGCAGCCTCCAGCTTCTGTCTTTTTCAAGAAGCTATTTGGATGCACAATAAAGCAAGAGAAATGTCTTTCATTTCCAGCCAGTGGATATTCTTATACACTGTGAATATCATTTGCTCAGTGCTTTCATTCAGAACGCCCTATAAGATCACAAGGGTGTACTCTGTTAAAGGCCCAATCTCATATTATTTTCATTTGCTTTATTACCAGCGTGGTCAACACCAGAGGAACGCTGGGGCTGCGTCTCTTCTTTTGGGTAGCGGCCACATTGCTTCTTTTTAAAGAAAGGAAAACAATCTTCTTCTTTTTTTTTTTTTTCATGTTATGACTACTAATAACACACGTTAGCAAACCAGGGGCTTTTGTTCATTGAGCTGAAGAGTAGTTGGAGCTCAACTTTTTGCAATTTCGTAATATTCACCCCTTTAATAGTAAGAATGCTAGAGCCCCAGTACTTCTATTATGGAAAGCACAGTAATACGTATAGTCCTCAAAGCTAAACATAGTATTTCCTGATTCACCCTCAACATTGATACCAATCTCTCTGTTACTGGGAATATAGTTGTTTTCCATTAAAAACTAATCAAAACTCTAATGAACTACCTCTATATGAGGCGGTGGCAATTGGACCGTGGTATTGTTTTTTCTTTTTCTTCTTCAAAACCTTGTGCTGCGAGTGACATAGTCAAAGAAAGTAAAGCTTTAAACATATATGCAAAAAAGAAAGCAAGAAAAAAAAAGACCTCTGAAATCAATAGTTATAATATAGAAACTAATAGAAAAGAAACAGATTCAGCTTCATTCTCAACGTTGGATGAAGTAGAAACACTTCTGTCGGCGACTTCATGGGTCAAGATCATGTTTTTGAAAAATATGAAAAGAATGGAGAAATAAAATAACGTTCCTTTTACCTGCTTAGAGTAGCTTTGAATACAGTTATGTGGGCGAGCTGCAACAATCATGAGATAATTTATTCTCACTTAAGCCAGTATCTACAGTCAGTCGAAGCGATTAGTGGATGCGGCTTAATGAAACCATTTAAACACTGGATGCGTCATCGTCTTTCACTGGCGGCTTGGGAGGAGAGTTCTGAAGAAGTCTGCTCCGAAAGAAACACTTCATCTATTACTCTTTTGTGCGTGAAACGCCATTTGTGTGACAGGCAGACAGACGGTATCTCACACATGCAAGCTTTCAAATGGGAAAACATCTTTTTATTATTATCTAATGTGTTCATTAAGTTGACAATTCGACAATGATAAAAACTGTGATTTCCTGTAGTCCTTGCTTGAATTTCTTCAGAGGCTCGAATCTGATGTTGAACATTATTAAAATCATGGAAATAAGATTCCATTTGCCACATCTAATAACGAAAATAACAATACATTTAATATGGAGACATTTCGTCTGTCCACGGAAGTGTTTCCCCTGCAGCTCGTATCTCGGGCGTTTTTAGGTTTCTTATGCAATAATATGTTGCCCCACACAGACATTTTGCCCATGATTCAAATTGCACGGTTATATTAGTTTTGATGCCAAGTCGTGTTCAATTCTTGCATATTAAAATCACATCTTTTTGTATTAGTGGATCTTTTTTGAGCCACCGTTCATGAAATGTGCAGGAGAGCTTGTTTAGTTTGGTCCGATTCTTCAAGAACGTTGAATTAATTTGAGTATCAGACATGACAAAATGAAAAAAATGTTGTTCTACAGGACTCAGCTGCAATCACAGAGTATGTCCTGTACCGTTGTTTCTTCACAATACTGTGCATTACATAACTCATTAGCAGCAACTATTCAAATATATCGTGTGAATATTACTCATTTAAAGCCAGATGTTTAGTCTGTTAAACACTGAAGCCCTTTTATTCTTCGTCAGACCTTTTTTTTATCCTCTGCAGTACCACTCAGTGAGAATCTAGCCGAGTGCGTGATGCTGTACCTATATTAAAGGTCACAGCTAAGAGCTCAGAGAGAACCGGTATTTTCCTGCCATCAACCATAGAGTGAAAATCTTGAAACTTTCCCGGTGGCAGTGGAGTGAGTCTGTAATCAGCTGAATGGTTTGGCACCGTACACAGTAAGAAAAAAAAGACCAGTTTGGAAAAATGAGACAAAATAACTTGATCCATAATTCAATTAGTCGAGCCTCTGAATCAGACTGCAGACCTAGATAAATGCCACCGTTTGCTAAGTCATTCAAATCTATAGCATGTATTTATGACTTTGTCTATAATTTAATCTTTTTAAAAAGCAAGATCAAAATGCTAAGTAGCTTAATTTGCTCTCTCTCTCTCGCTTCCTCTTTCTTTTAGGTGGCGTGGGGTTAGCGGCTGAGCTGTGCACCAAATCACTGCGGGAGTGTTTCAAGCCCACTGTTTCACCATCAGTAATAATATTGTCGCTGCCACCGCATGCCTAACTGTCGGGCTCCTGTGGATATAATCCAAACCCGTTGGCAAACATAAACAGTGAGCAGGGAAGGCAAATGCAAAGTACAGTAGCTCCTGGCGTGGTTAGACACAATGCCACCCTCCCATCCCTACAGCACATCTTAAGAGAAATAGTGACGCAAAGCACGGCTGCACTGAATAGGATAAAGAGGCATGAGCATGACACATAGAGACATGTTTATGTGACAGTAACAGGATTACTCACACCTACAGTACAGTTTGCTCAACGCACACACTAATGTGTTCAAATATTAATCCTAAGAAATGTTTGAAGTCCAGCTGAAGATGAAGAAGCCGTTTCTGAAGCATCCCTACAGATATCTCGTTGTGCACGGCGGCGATGCCCATCGTCCCGTCTCCCTCTCCCTGCTAGATAGCGGGTGCATTGTGTTAATTAACCAAACCACACGGGGCCAAACATAGGTGCAAATGTTTGTTAGGATGTAATTTTATTGTGTGCGGCACATCCCGCCAAATAAGGAGGAGAAGCAGAAGGTGTGCGTGACATTTTTAAGAGTACATACCTGAGGATCTGATTACTGACAGAATGAACAAATAGCCAGTAATTGTAGATGACCTTAACCATCCTTGCCCCCCACTCACAACGGCTTTGGATCCAGCCGCCGGCGCCTATAGAGAAGTAACGTGCGTGAGACAAAGTGATAATATCAGCTGGTAAACTGTCCAATCTCTGTAAAAGCGTTTCAACAACACATACACAGAACAACACAAGAAGCTAAATGATGACAGGAGTGATGTGGCGTTGTACGTGTGGTGTTGACAGCTTTATAAACACTCCTCTTCCAGAGCACATCAGGATGCCAGTAAGGCATTGGGAAATCAGTTATCTATTTCAGTCAGTAGAACATGTCAGCCTGCAGACAATGATTGATTTAATGTTTTTCTTTCTTTCTTTTTTTTTAACCTCGACTCTCACTCTCAGCGTTTTAATTGAGATTGAAAACGTCTGACGGGAGATATTAGATGCAGAATTAAACTGTATCTGGAACATGCGAACACACGAGAGTGGGCGGTTCTTCTGGAATAGCAGAGAGACTCTACTTCCTGCCAGTGTTAAAAGAAAATGTAATAATATATTACATTTGCATGAAGATTTCTAGAATGATACATTAGCATGCCCAGTTTGAGTTTAGCCCGTCTTTGCATAATGTATCAGTGATCAAATATAAAAGTTATTATAATATAATCAAAACATTTGCTCAGATAAAAAGAAAAAAGCGGGTTGGATTGGGCCATGCATTAGTTTATTATGCAGAGGCACAGAACTACAACAGACGTTACGTGTGCAGAAAGCTGTGAAGGTTCGTCTCAGCTTCCGCTCGTATACGAAGCTGTCGCAGGTTGGTCGGTACTTTACTGTAAGCACTAACCGGTTCCTACCAGAATCAACACATAAGCTGTTGTTTTGGAGATGATGATGTCATCTAATTAATAACTCAGGGACACCGACACGTTTTTCTGCCTTTAACACTTGGCACCTAACTGTGTATTTGCTGCTCAGTGTATACTCAGTATTACATTAAGTCATAGTTTTTAATGACAAACGACTGTTTATAGACGAAGGTGTATATAGTGCTTTACTCCCCCGCTGCTTTTACGGTATAGTTTGATGTCTTTATGTTGATTATGTTAACGGATCCAGTTTAAGTAGCAGTACAAACATTTAGCAGATTGAAAATCAGAACAAACCGTTGGTAGAATGAGAGCTGTTTATAAATCAGATTTACACCAGCACACTGAAGTTTGACCCTGAGCAGATAACTGTATCACTGGGCTTTGACTCAGTGCCGAACAGTTCAAGAATCATCAAGTTTTCGTTTCACATCGCTGCTTCTTCGATCCCCCGGGTGACCCATCTGCAACTGCTCCCGCTCCACAAGTGCACGTGCTACAAATTTGAATGCAACAATATTATTCAACTCCGCTTTTGGCCAAGAATAGAAAAGAAAATGTGAGGAAGCTGAAAGATGTTTCTTTCCATGTCTTAGGATGAGATGTCTGTTTTTTTTTTTTATTGTGGTCACATCCAGTAGAAAGAGCAAATCCACAGCAAATCTGATAAGGCAGAAACCTGCTGTTGCACTGATGCGTGTGATCTGAGACGATGCTGCGTGCCAGGAAACACCCTGTGATGTCACCGTAGCTGTGAACGGCAGATCAGCTGCTGTAAAATCACTGATGGGGGAATGATCAGCATTTACTTGAATGCAGATCTACAGTATTATGAACAGTGGCCGATTTCTGCATTTAAAGTGTGTTCAAGCCACATTTATAGTTATTGACGTGTCTGCTACAGTATGTGTGCTCGGGTGCTGTATCTGTCCTGCCCCCTGTCCTAATGTTTCTCTGTGTTTACTCCATGTGAAGTGTGTGTTTGCTGAGAGGAGGAGCAGGTGCTGCAGGTGTGGTATGTGATAAGAGAATAGATGTAAATGTATACAGATCACATTCACCCGCCGTGTTGCCGTGTGCCGCCCTAGCAAACAAGCCACGAGCTTGGAATTAAAACACTCTGGCGAGCTGAGAATCAAAGTTTTCCGAACCGGCGCACGTAAATGGAGATGAATCCCAAACACTTAACTGATGCCTGATGATCGTGTTTATGTGACACGTACTCAGTGTGGGCCTGTAATAATCTGGACGTGCTCTTGAGCGTTTGGTGGCATTCGCTGTCTTTGGTCTGATTACCTTTGCCTTGTCCTTGTTTTACCGCCTTCATATTCAAATGGCCACCAGGATAGGGTGAGTGGGAATCAAACAGTCCTGTGCTCTTTAAACCCACTTCCAAAGATACGAAACGCAGCCATATTTCAGCCCACACTCAATTATACGTGTGAAGGAAAACACCTTTGTTGAGTCAGTCTGCTTCTGCTGCTTGGTTTTCTCTCATTACGTGAGTTGGATAAGTTGACAACACATTACATTTATTTAAGTATAATTAACATGACACTGTCTCAAATTCCTATTTTCTTTTATGCGATTAGTTGCAGACAATGCAGCTGAGGCGATGGGAAGAAAATACCCATCAGGACTTCATAAAACTTAATTTTTGTTCACTACAAAGAAACTTCCTCTTTTAAATGTTTTGGAATCACATAAAGCGTCTGATAAATTAGACTTTAAAACATTTAAGACACAATGTGAGCATTTGACTCTAGTGACTGATCAGTCACTGCTGATGAACTCATCATAATCATACATTTTAACTTAACTTCTGTCCCTTAAGTAGTTAGTGCCTCTTTTTCTACCTTGGCTCCAATCACACAACTCAGGGGCCACCTGTAAAACCAGTTAAACGTCATTAGTGTGGCTGGTGAAGTGCAGCATAGCCATGGCAGTGCGTGGGCGGGAGCTCTAATATGATTGGCTCAGGGACACTGTAAGCCTGAGTGGCAGCCCTTAATGGGAGCCCAGGAGAGGCAACCCGACAGCTGTGTGTTTGCGGCTAATGAGAGATGGGGGAGGAGTAAAGGATCACAGACTGGAAACACTCTGATAAACTCTTGCTTCAGAATGGCTGGGGAAGATAGGAAATCAAGTTTCCTCCTGAGGACATTGCTTAAGGCTTCCCTCTGTGACAAAACCAGGCGTTTGACTCATTGCTCCAGGTCCGTTGCTTATGCTTAAGCAGTTATGATCGCTGACATCAGTGATGGGGAAGAAAGGAAGAGAGTAGCTGTGGTGTGGGATGGATTTCACTCCCCACTGAGCCATGCTGATTTATAGCCCTGAGCCACAGCACTGCTTTTTTTAATTCAACTGCTGCGGTTTTTAAAGATGTCAGACACAACTAGTTTACCCTGTTTACCTACAGCCTTGCTTTGTGTCCTTTTCTTTTTCGTTGCAATTTGCAGTTGTTGTCTTCACAGGCAAGGAAGCAACATAATAAGGTGCATTACTCCAACCTCATGCAACGTTAACGTTCAATTCCTCTAATTTCCTCAGCTGATGGGGAGGAGTGTGTTACTTCCGATCCTTATTAGAGCCGCCTGAGGGTGGCGCCAAAGGAATAAACAGTGGCCGAGCAGCTTCCATTTTAGGACACTCATTTTGCTACATGCAAAGCGCATCAACAAGTAAACAGTCAGTGCAGGCTACCTGTTACATCACATTTTAGGCAGGTTGTGCGTGTGTTCGGCCCGTGACACAGGTCGTTTTGCAAGTGCGAGAGTAAAAGTAGCACATGTGGCCGCATGACTCGGTGATTTAATGAGGTGAAATGTCCCAGTTTCATGAGATCTTCTTAGACTGTGGGATCCGCGCAGCTTCCTGGTAGGCAGCCCTGGCATAATGTGATGTGGAGTGTGGAGTTGCTGTGCGCTGCGGTGGATGGCGGCCCCACCTCCTCCCACGCTCCGCTGAGAGGAGAGAGAGAGAGAGAGAGGAGCAAGTGCGCTATCTCACCGCTTGCTCTCTGGAAACGCTTCAGATGGGCTTCTTGTTCGGGATCGGCTCGCTGTTCCGTTTGTACGTTGCAAACATGACATGTGTGTTGCCACCGGTGAGACACCCTGCGCGTCCTCAGAGTGCACTCTAGGCTACTTGCGTCGAGGGAAGCGCCGGACAAACTTGGACCAAAGGGATGCGCCAGCGAGTGCATATCTCGGCAGGGATCAGTTGTTGAGGGCTGGGGAATGGCACACAGTGGGCTTTCCCTGTGGAATGACACGCTCCATTTGCCAGCGCCGTTAGAGTAAAACCACCAAACACAAGCAGCAAATAACTTCGCACAGCGCATCTGTTCTGCAAAACTGCCGGACGACGGACGCGCAATCGGGCCATTTTACGCGGAAAGTTACCGGTGCTATACGTGGATTTTGAGGCGGCTGAAGTTCCTGTGACGGCGGCTCGAGGTTGCCCGGAGGAGCAGCGGCGGACATCTGAGCTGCGGACCATTTGGCTACGCGACCAGCGCTTACAGAGAAAGTCTCCGGCTCAGGTACTGAAATCGTGGCAGAGCGAAGCGCAAAAGTTGACTTGATTGGACAGATGGCGTTGGAGATGCGTGTTGCTGTGCGAATGAAGTTTCTCTCAAATGCCTTACTTGTGTTCGGCGGTGCCTGGTGGCGCAGGCCGTAGCGCAAATCCACAAGTTGTCCGCGGTGCACTTTGTAGCCTCAGACGAGCCGATGGAGCGGCCGCTCGGCGTTACAGGTTGATGGGGACGAGGTCGATACGACGACGCGCTGGCATTAAGAGACACCCGGACAGGGCTTGAGGGTCTCGCCTGTGCGAGGAACGGCTTTAAGTGGTTAAGTGTGCACATCACTGCTCCTCAGCTGCAACGTGAGCGTCTGCACTTCAGTCCGACGTGTTCCTGTGATCGCCTAATTGTAATTTATTATTTGGTTTCATTCCTTGGAGCAGAAATCCGTCTCTGGCCGTTTCTTTTACACCGCACTAATTGCCTCTATTTGTGGGGGAATCATCATTTGACGCTGGTTACTCACGAATAGCGATTTTTTTTTTTTTGCGCAAATGATTATGACGTATACCTGCCGCGCTAATAACCAATCGACAGTTTTCCCTACTGATCATTTCGTGCGTGCAAAAGCTCGCATCCACACAGGTATGCGCCTCTGCACTCACAGTGTGCGTCCAGGGTGTTGTTTCTGACCACTTCTCCCACCAGCAGGCACAGTTTAGTCTGCTCTACATAGTCAGGTCGGAAGTCGTCTCATACTGTAGACTGGGCCGTCAGACAGACTGAAAGATGTACTGTACCTGCTGCAAAGGAGTCATGCATCCATCCATCCATCCATCCATCCATCCTCTGTATGTTCTCATGCTTCCACCAAGATAACAGGCCCTTGAACAATGACCAACTCCACTCATTTCCTCTTCCTCATATTACACAGTAACATGCAATTTGTCATGTGATGGAGCTGCTGTAGGAAGTTTAACTGTTGGCCATTTAGTAAACATATCACATCATAGAAAGAGTGAGAGACTGAGCAGTAACATACTCGGATTTTAGTCACATACACAGACCAACAAAGAATATAAAGTGCATGACCCGTCTGTACGTTCACATCCCCCTTTAAACACAGCCTCTGTGATCTTAGTGTTTTAATGGTTTTTTTTTTTTGTGGCTAAATAGCTAAATCAAATGTCCATGCCCTTAGCAAGTGCTTCCAACCAAAGGCCATTGCATTCTCATTACCAGTGGTCAGGCTTTACAGTCTCTAGAAGTGTGCAGAGTATTAGTTTGCAGTAAATTCTATTGGTAGATCAGCTGTAAGGAGACCCACAGCTGTGATACTAGCCATCATAAATCATGCTGGTGGGAGGGTAATGGATTTTACCTGTTATACTAGCTAAAGGCGCAGAGTCAGCCAATACATCAAACGGCATCAGTTGAGAAAATCATTAAATCATCTGCAATCTTCCTATATTGGAGCAGTGTGGAAAGATAAGCAGAGCAGTGAAGTGCACACCCTGCTGCAGAAAAGCATGAGCAGGATTTGTAGCTGGTAACAGGTGAAGGGAACAAGAGGGCTGACTGTGCTTTCGTTGCAACACGCCAAGCAATTAGTAACGTCATCATCCCGGTACCAGATTTATTATTTTTATTCCAGACAACCCCAAAAGCCTTTGACATATTAGTAATTTTACAATTATGCCCCGGTTAATTCCATGCCTGAGTCATTTCTGCTGGACCTGTAGAGCAGCCAACTTAAAAGAGCAAATGTCACACAGTCACTCACTGAGTTGACTCAGTCAGTATATAGTCTGTCTCTATGGCAACTGGGGTGGGCGCACATGCTCCGCAACACAATTATACTGTAGTGTTCATTTTAAAAGAAGTGATCATGTGTCATCTACAGTATGTATACTCTATATTTATACTTCTACCAAAAACGAATGAATACTTTAGAAAGAGCACGATATTATGATCATATGAGTTTCGAGTCTGTCATTCCATCAACAGATGACCAGGTAGATTGATGTTAGCAGTGCTACAGGCTTTTAGAAGCAGTTTTAACTGTGAATGCTCAGGATCTTTCTTTTTTCTGTAGTGGCCACGTTAATACAGGATTAAACAGATGAGCTCTGAAGGGTCTGAACAGCGAGATTTAACCTTTGTGCACCACTTCAATAAATCTGAAATAACACGATGAGCGCATGATTAACATGTAGACATTTACCTTTTAGGGATTATTGCAGTTAGGTATTTAGACAATTGACTGAAAAGAAGTAAGTTGACCAGGTGTGGTCTGTTCTTACTTCAAGACAAACGCAGCAGATAAAATGTCTGGAGCTGATATCAAGTATTGAGTTGGCATTTAGCAGCTGTTTGACTGGAGCTACCAATACCAAGTCCAGGGAGACGTCAATGCGAGTAAAGGAGGCCGTCGTTAGATGGAAAACGAAACATGAATCTATAAAGACGTTGGCAACACAGTAAAGGCTTGAAATACCACAGAAGACACCTAAAGTGGTTGATGTCAGAGGATTTACAACTACCGATAACTCTGAACAAGCCTTCGGTTTTCTGGAGTAACTAAAAGTCTGGAGATGGAAGAGGTCCTGTTCCAAAACACCACATCATATGTCAAACATGGTTTTGGTGCGTTTGGTCACATCAAGGCAGAAAATTATAATCCCTTGGAAATGAGACGCGCTGAATAAAATTTAAGGCAAAGTCGGTTCTTGGCGTGCAGAAGCCGAGACGCTCTTGTTAACATTTGGGTCGGTGTGGGCGGTGCAGCGCGTGAGGGCTCTAGGTGCGACTCAATCAGACCAGGCAGGTTTGACTGATGTTTGACTGCCGTTGAAGTTTCTCACCTTCTCCTTTGTGAGGAGCAGAGCAGCAGCACTTGCGCTGGGCGTTAAGCCTTCAGGGATAGGCACAGAGATTGAGGATTGGAGGCAGTTGCTGGGAGGAATTCGGGGGTTCACTGTCATTCACCGTGGCATTGTAGGAAATGGGTAGACTCAAGAGATACGGGGGGAGATCTGAAGAAGAAAGGGAGGCACGGGTTTGACGAGACATCCCATTATCTTATCTCCACTATTCAAAGTCTGTGAATGCAACATCTTTGCTTTGTCCCCTTTTGCTTATTTCGTTTTTCTACAAACTCACATTTCTTTAATCATTAAAGGTTTATTGCCATTTCAACATATTCTTGTTTTTTTGGATTCTTATAGAACTTTGTGGCGATTTAATACGTTCTGCAGAACCAGTTGTGTGATGATCTTTCCCTTCTTACTCTTATGAAGACACAGTGAGCGTCTCTCCTCGCTGAGCGTCCTGTCAACAGTACAGAGGTCACTGACAGGTCAGGGGTCATGCTTGAGTGAGCTCCTTCAGCAGCTTAGGGCGACGGCCGTGCTGATGAGGACGAGTTAAGAAATGCAAACCCTCTGGTTATTGCACTGTTCTGTATTTTATCTTGGCACGTACGGTCTCAACTGTTTGAGCTTTGGCCAAACGAAGTTGTTGCCGTGTGGCCAGCCTACACTGTAATGTTCCTTAGGGTCTTAAAATACATCGCTGAATGCATCCTTTGTTTCAAAGCTAAACGTCTTCACAGGAGATGCAGGAAACCGTGGACCCATCAGGCAGTTTGAGCATCTTTGAAGGTTCACCTCCATACTGTGATGCAGGCTGCGTTCAGTTTTCTCTGTGTTGGAACCATCTGGACCATTGCGTAAGCACAGCATGAGCCTATGTGCCCAACGCTGCTTCTCTGTTAGAGTTAAAATTCCCTCCTCAGTCAGACAGTGAATGCTTTGATTGTATTTGGAAAGATATTCCCTCAGAATATCTGTTGCTCACCTGCTTAAGTGTCTCGCTCAGTGTGTTTTTGGTTTGTCTGCTGCAAACAGTGGTTAAAGGAAAATGCAGTGTGAGCATTTCTGGGCTGTGCGGGTCCTTAATAGCTCAGTGTAAAGGAAACACAGTAGTGTACTTCGCTCATTGGACTTGTAGTACAGTAGAGGTCACCCAAGCTTTAGCCAGGACTGGAATCATAGACACGAAGAATAGGAACAGATTCCCGACTCTTGCACGACACATTTAAACTCACTAGAAAAACGAACCTTTAATTTCTCCCTTGATTTTCCTTTGATTTTATGCTGAGTTGTGTTTCGCGATCTGCCTGAATCAGCTCGCAGTCTTGCGGGTCTACCACACCATCTGGGATGGCAGATGATAACCAAGTTTTTCTGATCAAAAGTGCTGAGATGCAGGAAGTGTCACCTCTGGTTGTGTTCAGCACTTTTCATTTATCCATTTTGCTGCTTAGGTAGTGAACTTTGGTGGACATACAGCAGCAGACCAAGAAGCCTCACACCTTCCAGGATTGAAAATGTTCTGCATCACTTTCCCTCCAGCACAACCTTAGATTGCTTAAAGAGATACGTTTGATGCTGTCAACGTTTTGATGAAATGTTTATTTAAGATAGCTGAAAGACATCAGTTAAGACGCAAAAGCCATGGCCTCAACATTATTCAGCTCACTGAGTGACAGTGAAACACATATTTCACCAACAACATGAATTTTAATGTAAATGTAAACAAAGAGAAATGAACACCGCTTTAGCATGGCTGCCAGGCAAAGTGCCATCTGGAAGACAGGCATGAGGCCAACTGGAAGACATTAAGTCATGAGTGTCATCAACCATAACAATCATCAAAGCATGTCTGTTTATTGTAAAAGTAGCTGTGATGGTGGGGAAAGAGTCACGGTTTGCTGTTTGGTTTAGTTTAAAGAACTTTGCAAACTGTTTTTGATACAGCAAAAGCTGAAGAAGAATCGTGTTGATACGAAGCTTGCGTATTTTGTACTTTTGACCAAAAGACTCGTTTGTTTCTGAAGTTGACGGCTGCCTCTGATAATGTAATCGCACATTTCCTGACGTAGAATAACTTACGCTGTACTTTGATTACAATACAAATGGAGTTTGCTTGTTGGTTGTCAGTTGTACTGTAGGTACAGGACACGTACGTCATGAAGACGAGGTAGTGTGATGCGCCCTCTACCACGGAGAGCTCAACGTTCACACCACATCGACTAAGGAGGAGCGTCAATATCTGAGCAATTAGTACATCAATAACTTACACTTCCAGTTTTAATGTATCCTGGAACAACTGGGCTTCTCATGCAATCTGTGTTTTGCCATTTAACCTAATACACGCGTGCTTTGCTCAGTGGAACATGACGAGGTTGTGCAGAGTTTGAACAGATTATAGCACACGGATCTCTCTCACGTTCTTTTATTCCTCTTTCACACCCACAATCAAACCAGTTGAACTAATAGTAGATTGTTTATGTTGGTTGTTGGTAGAGGAAAGTTAGAAAATCTCACTGTTTCATTACCTTCAGTTAGTGGCTGGGTGACAGTACAGTATGTACCAATATCTTCCATTGTATTAACTGGTGCGTCACTAACACAAACATCACTGTGCAGCAAACTCTGTACGCAGCCGTGATTTAAAGCTCACAATAATGTTATTGATGTAAAACTAAATTCACAAAGGCTTTTACATTGAATACAAAATATGACTGCGACAACAAGAACCAGAATTCTGTAGTTACAAGATACATTTTAAATGACTTTTAAAATGGAAAATGTGGAACAACAGAGTCCAACTAGTTAAAACAAAGCTTTAAAATAATATGTATAAAACATAAAAATCCACACTACACAAAAAATCTGGTGAAAAGCATTGGACGCACATACACACTCGCTGTGCACGCACGCACACACACAGAGGAAATAATTATAGTCTAAAATCACTGCAGCATGAAAAAAAAAAAGCCAGAATTCTTTAGCTGGAGGGAATGCAGATCAAAGAAGACACTAAAATAATGGGTCGTAATTACAGAGTTGAAAGGTTCAAAATCAAACATAATGATTACAGTGTTTGAGCTAGCCGGTAGCGGTGGAGCGTGGATGGAAATTTCTGCATTGTTGCAAGCTGCATGTGATGGTTAATAGCCTATTGCATAATCTGCATGAGAATAAATAGCCTCAGTGACCCTTAGTGTGCCAGCCCTTGTTGTCGGAGGCCTCGACGGAAATGAAATAGATCAAACAGTTTAGTTCTGTCAATAGACAGCATCTTGGCAGGTTTGTGAGGATTTATTTTGGGGGCGATGTTTATACCCTAGGTTGTTTTTGAGCTAGCTCCTTCACCGCTCAATGTCTAGTGGTGTAATGCTGAAATAATGAGTCTCTTAGGCTGCATTGAATCTCTGAGATTTCGTGTTTCATTTTTATTTGATTACACAGCTGAAACAATCCACATCGGCCCTCAAGTTTGTTTTGTGTAAAGCGCACAAGATATAATTTCTTGTTCATATGTTAATTTCTGCATGGCATTTTTAAAACTGAGACATTCAGTGAAGCCGTGAAGCCCTGGGAAAGAAGAAAAAAAAAGCTGGGATGTAGTGATGGTCCTGTCTTTTGTTGTTGTTGTTGTTTTGCAGTTATTACGCTGTGCTTGCAGGCCGGCTGTAGGTTTCCGTGCATAATATTTATAATCAACAAATGCCTTGTAGTAACAACGTGACTTCTAAAGGGAAGCACATTTTAACACAGAGTGTCTTTGTCATTTACAGGCAGCTCTTCTGATGACCTAATGGAACTGCACTCACAAATAGTGCTGTTTTCGGTCCTGGTGCTGTATTGTGGACCTGCTGAAGGAGGAATCCTGTACCGGGTCCAGGAGGAGCAGCCTCCCAACACACTTATTGGTAGTCTGGCAGCTGACCAGGGACTGCCAGACTCAGGTCACCTCTACAAGCTGGAGGTGGGTGCCCCTTACCTCCGTGTTGATGGAAAGACAGGAGACATTTTCACCACAGAGATTCCCATAGACAGAGAGACCCTGAGGGACTGTCGAACACTGGCTAAGGGCAAGCCCTGCTTCCTGGAATTTGAGGTATCTGTGACAGATCTGATACAAAATCAGAGCCCAAGACTCATCGAAGGACGTATTGAGGTACAGGACATCAATGACAACACCCCGCAGTTTCCCTCTTCTGTGCTCACCATCTCTGTCCCTGAGAACACAATCATGGGAGCTCTGTTCTCCATACCCTTAGCCACAGACAAGGACTCGGATAGAAATGGAGTGGCTGACTACGCGCTGACTGCAGGGCCTGACGCAGCAACCCTGTTTGGGTTACAAGTGGCCGATGACAGGGGAGGGAAGCTTCCGCAGCTCATTGTCCTGGGCAATCTAGATCGTGAGTTAAAGGATTCCTATGACCTCACCATTAAGGCAGTGGATGGGGGGAACCCTCAGCGCTACAGCAGCGCTTTGCTGAGAGTGGTAGTCACCGATGCCAACGATAACTCTCCCAAGTTTGAAAGGTCGATGTATGAGGCAGAAGTGTTGGAGAATAGTCCAGTGGGACACTCTGTATTGCAGGTAAGACTAAAAAGCATCTTTTATGTTTAACTAATCGCTAAATCGTTAGAAATGCAGCAAGTCCACAATCAGTCCTGATGTTTTTAGAGACTTGAATAAATGTTACACATCACATTTATGCAGGGTGGTGATTCCAAATGTTTAAAGTGGTATCGCAGCTCTGAACGCAGCTCAGATTTATTGGGAAATAAAAGCCACGCGTACAGTATCTTCACCCCCCTTTTACTGTTCATGTTTGTTTTTAGGCAATACTAGAAGTAATAGCATTATCTCATCAACCTTGTACAGCCAATTAAGCTACTTCTAGCTTCTGTTGTGTTTTATATGTGGAGAAATAGGATAAGAGACACACATTGTTAAGAGTGTAGGAGTATGATGCTTTGAGTAGGGCTTTGCTGCATACTGCTGTGAGACTGCACTGTCTAAAAGAAAAAGCAGTAATATTTTACCATATGTTTTCGTGTGAACCTTTCCCCCAGTCTATTTCTGGAATAAAAGAAAGGGGAGCAGAGAAAAAAGGCCAGTGACATAACCACTAAAAGCAGAGAGGCAATAATAAAGTATGCCCAGATTGTCACATGCTGTGCGTTTAAAGGATCAAACATCCATTAATGACTTTATTTTGTTCAATCATTTGTTGACCAGTGATGAGGAGAGGAACTCCTACAGTGGCTTGCATAATTCAAGCTTTTAACCACAGTCTTCCTTTCATTGTAGGTCAAAGCAAACGATTCTGACATGGGTCCTAACGGAGAAATTGAGTACACCCTCCACCAAGCAGTGGACCCTGTGCCCAAACTCTTACGAATTGATCGCTCCACAGGTATTATCTATGTCAAAGGCCCGTTGGATAGAGAGGAAATTAGCAGCCTGTCCTTCTATGTGGTGGCGAGAGATAAGGGTCCTCAACCTAAAAGCTCCAAGACATTTGTAACTATAGAAGTGACTGATCAAAATGACAACGCCCCAGCTGTGGAGATTCGTGGGATTGGTCTCGTGACACACAGCGAAGGAGTGGCTAACATTTCAGAGGACATGCCAGTGGGAACAGCTGTTGCTCTGGTGCAGGTGTCTGACAAGGATGAGGGAGAGAATGCAGTGGTGACTTGCGTGGTTGCAGGTGACGTGCCCTTTCAGCTCCGCCCTGCCAGCGACTCCTCCAGCGACAACAAGAGGAAGTATTTCCTGCAGACCACCACTCCTCTTGACTACGAGAGGGTTAGAGACTATAGAGTAGAAATCGTTGCTGTCGATTCTGGAAACCCAGCACTCTCAAGCACAAACTCTTTAAAAGTGCAGGTGACTGATGTAAACGATAACTCTCCCATATTTTCCCCAACCTTGTTTGAGGTAGATTTTGCCGAAGAAAATCAACCAGGGGAAAAAGTTTTAGATGTTACAGCCTCAGATGCCGACAGTGGCACTAACGCGGAACTCATCTATAGTATTGTGGGAGACTCGTCCATCAAAGGTCTGTTTGAGATTGACCCCAATACGGGTGAAGTAAGAGCTCGAAGCCCGCTTGATCGTGAGCATAAGGAACGATACGAGTTCCGGGTCACCGCAGCAGATAAAGGGTCACCTGTTCACAAAGGAACGGCAACGGTTGTAATAAAAGTCCTTGACCGCAATGACAACGACCCTAAGTTCATGCTAAGTGGCTACAGCTTTTCAGTTTTGGAAAACATGCCTCCCCTCAGTCCCGTGGGAATGGTGACAGTCCTGGATGTGGACAAGGGGGAGAACGCCCGTGTTCACCTCTCTGTCGAGCCTGATGGAGGAAAGTTCGTTGTTCAGAATGGAACCGGAACTATTCTCTCAAGCATCTCATTCGACAGGGAAAAGGAAAGCAGCTACACGTTTCGTCTAAAGGCAGTGGATGCAGGAGAGCCTCCCAGGTCTTCCTATGTGGGTGTTACAATCAATGTACTGGATGAAAACGACAACGACCCCGTGGTCACAAAGCCCTCCAATTCCTCCTTCCGGCGCCTGTCACCTCTAGCCTCTCCAGACAGTCATGTGGAGCTGGTGGAAGCTGAAGACCTGGACAGTGGCCCTAATGCAGAGCTGGTCTTCAGTATAGCTGGTGGAAACCCGTACCAGTTGTTCCGTATTTCCCCTTCCACCGGCGAGATCACCTTAGCGAAGGAGCTGACCCGAAAACACGGTGGACTACATCGCCTAGTAGTGCGAGTGAGTGACAGAGGAAAGCCAGCGCGTCATGCCACTGCCCTGGTCCACATCTATGTCAACGAAACAATTTCAAATGTCAGCTTAGTGGAAGCTCTAGTTGGTCACAGCCTTTACACTCCATTGGACAGGGACATTGCTGGTGATCCTGACAACGGCTTTGCTGCACATCGTAGCAACATTCTGTTTGGAAGCCTTGCTGGCGTGGCAGGTGTTGTCATGCTGATCTTGGTGGTGGTATTTATTCGAAACCGCATTCAGAGAGAAACTAAGAGCGGATATCAAGCTGGCAAAAAGGAAACAAAAGACTTATACGCACCTAAACAGGCTCCAAAAAATGCCAAAGGCAAACGAGGAAGGAAAGGCAAAGCCCAGAAATCCCCAAAACCACTTGGGGAGGATGAGGAGGTTAGTCTTCAAAAGAGTCTCAAGTTCAATCTAGATGGAGTCAACGATAGCCCCAGGATACATCTGCCCTTAACGTATTCGCCTGGAAGCCCAGATATAGGCAGGCACTACCGCTCCAACTCCCCCTTACCCTCCATCCAGCTGCAGGCCCAATCCCCATCTGCCTCACAGAAACATCAGGCCGTCCAAGACCTGCCTGCTGCCAACACCTTTGTAGGAACGGGAGGAGATGACAACTCAACAGGCTCAGACCAGTATTCAGATTACAGCTACAAGACCAGCCAACCCAAGTACAACAAACAGGTAAAGTCCCATCTTACAGACAAATCCAACAGCTGTTGTTTCACGTTGGTAGAGGATAGAGACAATTTGGTCTTGGAACTCATGTATTGCTTTGTGTGTATTAATGTAGCTGACAACCTACGACCACAGTAGGTTGTCAGCTACACTAATATGTCATGATTTGTCAGTGGAACATAACATCGACTTGGAATAATTACTGTAGGTTTGTGATGGTGCAGATTGGAAAAAGTGACCCTTAAAATGTATTAGACACTTGTTTGTGTCACCTGTCTTGTACTTGCTGTTTTATTCCCTGCACACGATGCATCACTTAACAGATTAAGAAGAAACCAACCACCTACTCCCATGTGAAACCCTGTGACATAAACAAAATCAAAATTCCTTCCTATAATTTCCATTTGCAGCTTTCTAATAAGCAACATTAATTCACTTTGGAAAAACGCAATCGATATATTGACAGTTCATTCAACTACAGTTGAAGGATAGATTATAGTTTAAATGAGCTGTCTTTAATTTTACTACAGTGACATGTTGCTCTTCCTCAGGTGATGTACCTGGAGGGCCTAACTTGTTATGTTATGTTAACTAGCTCTATCTTAAATGTTGCACTAAAAAGGAACTTGGATATGTCGCTATAATTTAATTTTGTATCAGTTTGGGAGAGGAGTGGAGCAGTGAAGATCCATTTCCGACTGACTTACTTCTGCTCTTCTGCAGCGCCTAACCTCTAGTGCTCTGATCTCTACAGGTCACTTGCTCTTATCTCCCTGCTCCTTATGCCTTTATCTCCTTTTATCTGTACAACATTTGGCAAGCTTTAAATTGCCATGGTAACCGCAATTTTATTAGGATTGGAATGGATTATAAAAGGAAAATTGTGGAGTCTGGGGATAAAAATGCCAGTGTGTCGCTAGGTTTCTGTGTCATCTGCAAATGTGCATCTTGGACAAGTATAAATGTGTAATTATGTGTGTTGGGGGGTTTGTGCGTGCACGGAGGGGGGATAAAGGAGACTACCATAATCCTTGAATGGTGCAACATTGTGTATTGTTCAGCAAAATGTCCAGATGTCTTGATCCCATCTGTTTAATGAGGGAATATTACAAAGAAGAAATGACTCTCATTCAGCATCGCAGTTCGGTAAACAAACATTAAATGGCCATTATTCCTAAATGTAATGTAAAAATATATTTATGTAAATAGCAATAATACATATCTGTAATAATGAACGACTCACAAGCACAACCATCATTATGTGTGTAGATATTTTACATTGACGTGTATAATTTGATTTCCCCACAACATGACATGGCACGTACTTCTGAGAGGCTTCTGCACGTTACATCACAGTATCATACGTACAAAACAGTTTGACATTTTCCAAGGCTTTGCAGATAAACTCTACAACATGCAAATGAGCGAAAATAGAAGTGGAAAATATGCCACAGAGTTCTGAACAACATGTGTAGGTGACACATTTTCTGTGGCGATATCTTCAGAGCCACTTTCACAGTTGTCTGGTTGGTAGTTTCAGCAGATGCTAGCTGACAGCTTAGGTGATCACAAGCCTTTGTGGGTGGAGTCAGTTTAGAGAACAGTCACCACTGTCTCCTTGATGGACAACATAAGGGACGGAAATGACTGCAAGCCACAGGGTGTGTCTGGGTATTTGTCTGTAGTGCCAATCTCTGTGTTTGTGTGCATCATTGCAGCTCAGTAAAAGAGTGTTAATTGTAACTGTGGCACAGATGTAAGCTCTCAGCACTTGACAGTGTTTGTGGCTTCTCAATATGATAACATAACTGCATATGAGACATGATATGATTGACAGGCTGTGAAAAAACATGGACAGATGTTGAAGCTCATGTGACATACCTCAGCAGATGTTGTCTCATGTAAGGCATCCCCTCTCACATCAGGAAGAACAGATTGACCAAAATATATAATTAACGCAACTGCCAAGTGATATGACAGATGTAGAGTGGTGCCCCTGCTTTAATTAACTGTGCTACTCTCAACAATGGCTTTTCATTGGGAGTGTGGTCAGGTGTCTAGGTTTGTTTGTTCGTTTGATGTTACAGCCTGTGTGGAAATGGAGGATGTTTTGCAAGTTAACTTGTTTTAGAATAAGGTGGATGTACAGCAAACCAGTTTTCGATTTAGTTTATCAGGGGATCTTCTCGCCGTATAGATCCACATATGTATAGTAAATAATATATATCAATTCTAGTCTTATGAATATCCAGAGGCTACAGCGTAGACTATTTAATGGTGTATACCCAAGAATGGCTTATTGAAGGCACCAAAGTCCCAACAGATGTTTAAGATGTCCTAATTACATGGGAGTATTAAGCATGTGCTCGCTATATGTGCAAATTCATATTTGTTTTGCTTCCTGCGCTAGGATAGTACTGCTATCAATTCAGAAACATTTTCATCATCCCCCCAGACTCAGAAGAGAATTTTCAGTCATCTAATTGCTTTAGATTAACCTACTTTGGCACAGAATTCCTGAAATGCAGTTTCTGGGAAGTAGTATGTTGCAGTAGCCATACTGCTTGTAAACACAGCAGAAGGCTTGTGTCAAAAATACTATTGTATAACAGAAAACCCCAAATAAATGTCATGAATACATTCAGAGTTGTAAGAAACAGAGGCTCTGTCCTTGCTGTATGTGGAACGGGTGGGATTCAGAATCATGGATAGAGCTTTTTGCCGTCAGCTGTTCTAAAACCTCCGTGCGAACTGGGGAGTGAGATGATCGGCCTGATATGGATGGAGTCCGATTCTCGGAGGCCCGTTGTCGACACACGTTTTAATTCAACCAAACACTCATTAAATATTTGAAGTGTTAAGATACATTTTTGTGATAAAAGCTTACCAGCGAAAGAGCAATTTCTCCCACTGTTTCAGGAACCTTTTGACAGGCAACAAAACAGGATCAAGTGTGCCATCATAAAACCCTAAATATGTCTCTATTAGATATAGACAATTGAGTAAGCTCTATGCGCAATATGGGGCTGTGGCTTTATATGGATAATAATATAATCAAAGGGGGCATATTGGGAATATTCCTCAAGGCCTTGGCAGGTTAAACCATTCTCTTGAGTATGTCACAATTTAGTTTGGAGTCAGGGTGAGTCTGGTGATGTGTGGAAATTTTAAAGAAATGTGTGACAATAACTTTGAATCATTGTGACAATAACATCTACTTGTGTTAAAATGTTTAAGTCCATGCTGTGAAATGCGCTTGAGATGCAGAAGCTCAAGCAAGTGAACCTCAGTGCTGCCAATAACATGAAATCAAGTCTAGTTCTGGTTGTAATTCTGCTTTCTGCAGTTCAGGCTGTGTTTAATTCATGGGCACATCCTGAAAATCCTTATTTCTGAGAGTTTAATGTGGAAAATTACATTGATTTTATTTCTACTCTTCAGAAATTGAGCTTTAAGTGAGTTGCAATGCAGATGTTGTTTTACATGTACAATTTAAATTATTGTAACATGTCCATTAACTATACAAACACATTTACTCATTCAGTGGAATTGTTTTTCAAATCATATTCCCAGACCTCATGGAAGATTGATGTCACAAACACTGGGGTCTGTGAACCTTTACACCGCGTATCTTTGACGTTCAAGTTCCCCTCTTGTCACCTTTTGAATGTGTGATATTGCGTGATGGTTGCCGGAGAAACCAGTACCTCACATTAGTCATTAAAGCTGATAATTAGCCCTGCTGGGTCCAAGAGCCGGCACCTTTTTTCACACTTCACTTAATGACAATTCTGCATTTGAGCAAAACACAGTGTGAGTGGTATGAACACTGAGAATCCTACGTACGGAGCAATCGTGATAGCTTGCAAAGCTGTAAATTCATGCTTCATGGACATTTGCACCATTAAAGTGCGTTATTTATCCAGAATGGATGAGTGTCGTTCCCCCGTGGGCTTCTTGCTCATCTCCTTTTTCCGTTTGCAGTTACCTAAAGACAATTCAAGGGATTTTCCTAACAGAGGAGGAAAAGGGGATAGAGTGAGTCAGTGTGAGTCTTAATTAACCTGCTTCTTTGTTAAGCAGGGCCCACACTTTGTGAACTTTAGGCATCCCTTTGAGCCGGGATTAGCCCAATTTAGCCCAATACTGCTATTTGAACTCAGCAGAGGTGTATTACAGATGAGGCCGGAGGCAAAAATTTGCACTTGATCTACAAAACGGACACATTATTCTTTCATTTTTCTACTCAAGACCAGTGAAACCTAGAAATCAGTGGAAATATAGCGTCTTCATTTCAGTGAATAGTTGGGAAAGCAAGGAGTTCAGCCAGGTTATTTTTCCTATCTTTTCCTATCTTGGTTTCCAATCTGCCTTCCAGTATTTTTCAAACAGGCATAGCACACAGAGACATCAACACACGCACGCACGCACGCACGCACGCACACACACACACACACACACACACACACACACACACAGCTCTTTGCACACCACATATTTGCCCTGGCTGATTACCCAGACAAAGAAGGCTCTAAGGAAAGTAAGGTAAAAGGCATTGAAGGCCTTGTAGATGCAGGAATAATTCACCCTGCCTGTAAATGCATGCACATTTTGCTTACTGTTTCAGAACATAAAAGCATAATTCAGTAGTCTGCGTTGGCTCTGCATTAAACCAAAGATACTGTATATTGTGTAGTTAGCGATGCTGCTGCTATTTCACATCTTTACAACGCTAGTGTGATGCCAAACCTACTTCAGGAGACAGCAGCGACCTTCTAACCTATGATGGAACACCTAGGCTTCATGAATTTTGTATAATTACAACATATCACCCATGAGAAATGCTGCTAGTGCACTTACATAATTGAACTCGCCAGACAACACCCACTATTTTCCAGTACACAGTACTTCTCTACATCTGACTCCAGATTTCTTGGCCTACTAATAGCATAAAGCAAAAATCTCTATGCACTAAATTAGTTAGGAGCATCGAAATATTGTAGAATCAATTCATGCACTTGAGCACGTGGTTTCAAATTAGTATACACTATATACAGTACACTACTGAAATTTTAAACACCACCCTGACAGTTTCAGGCACTTCTGACATAAAACGAACACTAAGAAGCCGTCTTATGAGCAGAAAGCACTAATGAATGTTTGGTACTTTGATCCATTCAGTCATAAAGACGATAGGAGTGGATCCTCAGGAGGGAGCTTTCATAGGGTTGAGTAAACTTTAATTGGAAATCTTGCACTATGGAGGAAGACACATAACAAGAGAATAGCAAACAACAGTGTGCACTTGTTTCTCAGGGCAGGTGCTGTTATAGACAAACATGTAACAACAAGAACGGCTGAAATGCTAAAGCACAAAGATATTGCAACGTGGCAGTGAGCAACGAGCAACGAGCAATACTGGGAGTAATTGCTAGTGGGGAGTAGCTGGGTTGACAGCCGACTGGGTCAGCTGGTCCACGGTGTCTGTCCAAAGCTGGAGAGGAAAGAGAGGGATGATGCGGCAGGCAACGTGACGCTAGACCGCCTGTCAGGAACGATGCTACGCGCAGCTTTCAAAACAAAATGCGAGGCAATAAAGGTGGTTGCGTAGGTTCAGTTATAAGTCATATACTGGAAGACAAAGCGGAATTTAATGCACTGAGGTTGTCAGCACCACAAAGGACTTATTGCTGAGCGTCATCTACGAGTTGTCTGTCATAAAGCAGAGCGTAATAAATGCTGTCCGTTGCACCGTTGACTTACTTGGGTCTTCTGGATTAATAGTGTTTGATCTTCTCCCACCCAGACTTACTATCCTTTCATTTCGCAAATGAAGCCAACGACTCCAGAGCCTTTCCATTATTTTCTGCTGAAGCATTGCCTTTAAATACCGCGTGCTTCTAATTTCATTTTGTTTAGGATGGCTGAACATGACGACTGAACTGGCAACTTCCCCTTGGGACAATAATTAAATTAAAGCATAATAAAATATTCTTCACACATCCTGAAATGATTTGGGCTTTTGTACACACTGAAATAGGCTGTGCAAAATAAATAAATAAAAATGTTTTACTGATAATAAAGCTTCAGTATATGCAGTAAGTGCTTTCAAAATATTTTCTTCCCATATGCAATGTAGAAAAACAAAATCCATAGACTAAGCTGAATACACTGTATAGACTAGAGAGTATGAATTTGGTTTCTTTTATTCCACACTGTCTCCGTTTTCTCATTAGTTCAGTTGTTAAGTCCCACTCAACAACACGCAACTTGTGCTCTGTTCAAAACATGTCTGCTATTTCCTGTTTAACATTTTTCCGCGCTGCCTTAGAATCAGAATGTTTGTCCTTCACCGGCCTGTTGCTGCTGCTGCTACGTCTCTGGCAACCGAACGTGTGCAGCTGCATCGCAGGCAGCCAGAAATCCTCGTAGGCATTAAGCTCATCGACGAAAACCACCTTGATGAGCTGCGTGAACGTCTCTCGTCCAAAATCGAGATGTAACGTACAGCTTTTCTGAGAACGCGCCAGCACCCGCTGGACAGGAAGGATGGATGTTTTCGGATCGAGAGCTCGGTGATATCCAATGAACTGTTATAAACTGTAAACAAGAAGGAAGCCAAAACCAGAGCCAATGGCCAAAACTAAAATAAAAACAAAAAAGGATAATATTCCAACAAACTGATGTGCTTTACTTTATTCGTACCGGTCTGGCGTGTAAGTGCTTCGTGCTCCACCTCTTCATATCTTTCTCATGTGCCCTCGCTTTCCTATTAAAAACTGTACTAGGCAGGTGGAGACAGAGGCCAAAAATATTCATATAACACCCTAGTCATCCACTAAAGTACAGGGTAGGGTAGAGAGTGTGAGTGTTACCTTGAGATACAGTAGAAAGAGATGGATGTCAGCTGTGTGATCTGACTCTGCACAGAATAAAAGATGGCACAGCTCAATAATCAAGGCTTATGCGGAAACGCTGCATTCACAGAGCGGCTGCTATACTCAGCACATTTACAGTTTCCTGGCACCCTCTGCACACGCCTCTGATGCTGTCTTGTTTCATGTTCACTTAAAGCCGAGAGTGTCTAAATATCAGGATACATCTTAATTATTCAGAAGGGAGTCAACTGTCAAAACTTGGAGGGACACAGTCTTTTTCAGTCCGTTACAAGTCAGATCCCATTTGATATATGTGACGCTCATTAGTATGCAGATTTCTGGCTTCACACCAGCAGACTAATAGCGGTGCCAGGTTTCTTGGCAAGTTCCAGGTAGACGAGGAGGGAAGATTAAAAATGAACTTAAGAATCCATGGATCACGATGTAAAGAAGTTGGACACACCTAGATTTACGTTTTCAGCACTTTGAGTGAGCAGCTGGCTGCAGTGGGCCGAGCTATAACTTGGGCTTCTGCTCACAATGTATCCAAATAATGGACATGTTACAAATTGCTAAAATTAAAATGACGATTATGAAAACACAGTAGGAGCAGAGTAAGAGTAAAACTAGGAGCATTTTTATAGGCTTGGGCTCTTTCAAGTATTTTTATTCTTATTTCGGTCTTATAAATGTTCCTCTAATTAGATTTTGCTCAATAATGAAATAATTAATTAGAATGACTTTGTACACATATTCTGAACAGAGCTGGTCACTTGCTCTGGTAATAGAGATGGTTGATTATTCCCTGATCAAAAAGCTTTTAATGAAAACAGGCAAATGACTTCAATTAGCTAAGAGATGGGGATTGATTTCGTTTCCACTTCACGTTTAGACTAAATGATCAGAGTTGGAAATCTAGATTGATAGCAGCTGGTAGGTAGGAAGATAATATAATAAAACACCCAGCAGAGGGTAATAAACCTCTCAGTAAGTATAGAGTTTCTTATATTCTTGCTGTTGCGTGACGTGTGATCACAGAGAATAGAGGAATGCTGTTGATTGTGGAGGATTCAAATAACAACAGCTTGTAAAACGTGTTACTTCCAGTTTGTCGTAGTTTTAACCAGGTTTTATTGGCAGCGTTCGCCACGACGGGTGCAACACAGGGTGTGGTGCAGATCCCCAGCCTAAAACAGCTGAATACTGTTTTATGTCGCCTTTAATGTGATAATTATGCATTAATAACGTGGAGTTTTATTGATTTAAGGGAAAAAGGAGATGTGACAAAAGTCTCACTGATGAATAGTAGTTGCATCTGAACTTTTTGAGGTCTTTTTAAAATGCCAGCCTGTCCTGACGGTGTCCCTGTATCGATCAAGTCTGATAACATGTCACTCGCTCATGTTGATCTTTTTTCAAATTTTGTGCTCCCTGAGAGTGGCCCGTGGTCAGATTCCATCTATTAGGTTAAAAAAAATAAAATAAAACGAGTAAGTCCTTTAGGTAAAGCTGTGTGGAGGCTCAGCTCCCTGATGGCAGTGCCTTTAGCTTAGATATTATATCACCACACATCCTATCCTCCTTACCTTCTGCCAGGCAGATTAGTGCTTTTATCAATAAGCAGCTTAGCACCAAAGTGTCCCTCAATAATATGCCACGGTATTTTTTTTCTCCCATTGCTTTAGCTGCTGGGCTTCTCTTCTCGTGTTTTTTGGCTCAACACTTTCACTACACATCCTCTCATAACTCCACATTTCCCAGGTTTCACCCCTTACATTTCTCCACTTTTCTTTAAGTCTAGGTATTAACCTCTGATTCAGAGAAACTGCGATACGTTGCGTATTCTGCTCTTCAGGTCACATTAGGAACCAAGACAGGGCCCAGGAGTCCCACAGAGCCGCATCCTCATCAGACACTCTACCCATCAGAAGCCTGTAGTATGCCATAAAACCCATTAAGGTCCATTAGGAAAGTGCTCTGGCCCACAGACACTTTAACGACTGGTCAGCCACAAAGGTGCACAGTTACAGATGGTGTAAAACATATTTGATTTGTCATTGAATGGCAATGTTTTCCTTTGGATACTTAATCAGAGTCACGTGTCACGTGCTCTAGGGATCCTCAAAAAGCATCCAGTTGTGTTTTTACTGCATAGTTACAAGACAAAATTTCCAAAATGTAATCATTTGTAATAATGCTAGTCTTATAGTTCAAAATCATAATGTGCATGGCCACAGTAAATACAAATGATCGTACATAGTTTAAGCTGAGTCTGATCCCAGCTGATATTCCTCTGGAAGAGACTGAAGAGGCTTTTCAGCAAGTGGCAGGTCCTTCACCCTCCTCCGACAGGAACAGCTGCATACAGCTGTGCGCTTTCACACTCTCTCTCTCTCTCTCTCTCTCTCTCTCTCTCGTGATTAGAGCGCTGCTTATTGCGTTTGATGAGTCTGACCCAAATCTTCTGGAGGCAGACACATATTAAATGGCAAGTTTAAAATTCCAAATCCAAGATCAAGTCAAATGTGAGTCCTTGACTTTGAAATAAATCACTATTTCTTTTTTTTGGATCACTTTGACCTTTTGGGAAACGTTCATGACATTTTGTAAACAAGATGAAAACACCAAACAGGAAACTGACATTGTGAAAGCGTCAACCCCACGTACAGTAGTCCAGGCCACACACCGTCTTGGAGCAATGACTTACTGAACAAGGTCTAATTTATTTTAAGGAAGCATTAGCATAAGATAAACATCATGTGTTTCCTTTTTCACGTACTTAGTTAAGAGCAGCACGTGAGAACTAATATGATTTGCTACAGTCTCATGAACTGGCGTGTTTTTGTTTGTTTATTTTAATAATCTCAGCAACAGTTTTCTTTTGCTTTAGTTTTCCGTTTGGTTGTGAGCTTGTACAGTAGCAGACATCAAAGGTTGAATATCTAACAGTCTACAAATATATCCAAGTAGAACATTTAGATTATTTCCAAAACTATTTTCAAAAAATTCCTATTCATGGTTGAAGTAAACCATTTGTGTTTCAAGGTGGAAAATGGTCTTTTCACGTTGCAGGTTGCGCTGGAGTTTATTTTAGCATCACCTAGTCTCCACCTAATGTCTCTAAGTTGTTGTTTGCAGACATGTAATATAATTCAAGACTCTCTAAGTGCAGGAATATAACACTAATTATGTTGATTCAAATGATTATGTATCTCCTCTAAGGCTGATCACTTACTTAAAGAAAAGCAAACTATGAGGTTAGAAGAATAGAAAAGAGCGATGAATTGTTTTATTGAAAGGGGTGATGGCAGGGTTGACTTTTTATTAATATTTAATGCAAAATGATGAGGACGTCCTGTTGTCAGTGCCATGTTGAAGTGCATTGTGAGTGAAAGTCAAATGAATATGATATGGCTGACTTCTGAAACCTCGATGCTTTTTAACTAGACATAAAGACAAGGGAGAAAAAGAAAATAATCTCGTTTATTTCAGTGTGCTCAGCATTTTATGAGGACGACAATACATCACTGTGCTCTACATCTGAAGCTCACAAAGGCTTTTCAAGACCTTTATTATAATTTGTACCATTGTAAGACAATTGCAATATATCAAATTTGTACTTATGTTTTGACTCATACTAACACTTCCTACAGTCGTTGGGTTATTGAATTGTTCATTTTACATCCCAGTCTCCTGACGTAACTTGTTATTACTACACAACTTAACAGCGCCTGTTGACTTCTCACTCATAAAGACACTGAAGGATGATGGGCTGCAGGTATTCGAGTGTTTTTGTTTCTTAAAGTCGATGTTTCTCAGGAGTTGGCTCTGCGCTTACAGCAGTGGAGGCTCTGAGAGACCCAGCGACTCATTTCAGTCCTCTGTGGGGGAGATGTGTTTCAGCACCATGCGGTCTACAGTATTCATTTCTGTGTCGACGACACCGTGGTCTTTGGTGCTAGTAGGGATTGTGACTCTAAAATGGCCTCCTGCTGACTGTTTTCTACATGTCTCTGGTTTTACAGAATCATTTTTGACGTACCCAGCAGTCATCTGGTGCACTTTGCTATAATTAGTTTGTATTTGCTGATCGATTGGCTTTGCCCATTGATCAGCTGACCCCATCCGCGCTGGCAGGTATTGTAGGTTAATACAGCAGGTTGGACGTTATGGGATCTTTTTTTTTTTTGCTCCAGCTCCTTCTGTTCGCATGCTGTATTATCTTTGTACAAGATAGTGGACTAAGCTCTAAGCTCCTCCAGATGAGCAGGCTAGTGATGTAGTTTCATCTCATTAAGTGTGGGCACTGCTGAAAGTAAAGCACTTTATCCTGTTCTAGGTTGAAAAGCGTAATACAAGTAGAGTTTCTTAACTATATTTGTAGCGCTTACAGTAGCGGCTGCACATCTTCTCCTTCCGCTGATGGACACCGTGCTGTGGTGCAGATGCAGAAATGTTCTTTTGTTCATAACTAACTTGGCATCTGCAGTCATCTTATGCAAATGATCTAATTACTGCCTAAATGGCTGAAATTAGTCCAGTCAGGCATGTAGACGTTCTTCAGAATTGCAATGAAAAAGAGCTAAATGCTAAGCTAAACAGGTTAATTTCCAATAAGTTTCAAAGTTATTCATAAGATTAACTAATTCTTTCAACACCTTAGTAGTTTTTTAACTACTTTCAGGGAAATACATATACAGAGACATCCAAGGAACACTGCAACATTAAGCAAGTCTTCATGCATCTCCACCTATTTTGCATTTATACTCATGTAAATTTTTGCTTGTAAACCCATTTGTTCTCGTTACTATTATGCGTCTTGCCATTAAATTTTAAAACAAAACAGAAATGTATTTATTTTAAGTTAAAATACTGAGTTTTTCCAGATGACACCTGTGAGTTTACTTTGAAACAGACAACCGATAACGTCAGAGGCTGTGCCGCGCTCACAGGTTTGTAACAATTTAAAGCCTAATTGACTGTTACATGTAATGATGACTTGGCCCTGTGGCGTCTCCATTATGTGCTGCATCAATATCTAATAACAAGTCGGACTCACTCCCCATTGTGTGAACTCATCCCTTCTCTTCATGCACACACCCATCTCACTGTTCGTACTAGTGCTACGGCTGCAGAAACTTAACAACTGAACTGTAAACAGACGCTTCTGACATAAACCACCTAAATAACAACATACAGTATGATGCAAGTGCTGCTTCCTGACATTTAGCAGAACCTGAACCAATGGGCTACAGTTCAATTCTGGCTAAGCACCTGCAGTCAAACAGTACTTTGAGTATCTATTATGTGTCATTAGAAGTAGGGAATGATATGTTCTTGGATCTTCAGTGTGCTGTGTTGCATTAAGAGGCTTTTTTAACGTTTTGGCCTTTCTCATTCATTGTAAATATGGCAGCCAAAATATTGGAACCAACTCTTAACATAATATATATCAATATTAAACAAAGTAGAATCATCACCTTCCTGATCAATTCAAATCAACTGATTCAATTTAGAAATCTCAACATAATGTAAAGTCGTGTGTAATGTAAATTAATGGCACAGTATTTTTACAGGCATTGGCCTGATAATGTAGCCAAAATAACCTCAACAGTCATTTGGTTTATTCAAGAATTTTAAAATATACATAGAATCATAGGAAGCAGATGAAAAATAAATGAAGATGAATCATTCATCACAGTTGTGCAGGAAACCAGTTTATGTAAAAGGAGAAAAGCCTCCAAAGCTACAGTATCCTTACGGTAACAGCGGCTCTTATTCAGCACCTGAATTGCTTGTCAGATAACTGCAGGAGCAGCAGAAACATCTCACAGTAAGCTGCAGTAATTGCAGCCTTACCTACACACCACAAAGAATTCAGGTTAATTACACCTGGTGAAGGATGCGTAGACACATCACCCACCGGGGACTGAACATGCGATATGATTGCCAACTACACCACACTTCCCGAGCCAAAGAAAGTGTTTTTTTAACCTCCAACTGGCTGATTTTTTGTTTTTTTTTTAGTGAGGAGGCACCACTGCAATACTCATTACAGGGCCCAGGTTGGGGTAGACACCCAGCCAATAAAAGTTAGCTGAATTCTGTCTGTGATGCATCCAGTAGTGCTATATCAGCAGGCTGCCTGTGCTTCGCTACAGGAGGCACGTATAGAGAAGAAATAAGGGCCGTGGTCAAACTGGGCTGAAAGCAGCCGCACTGTGTTTGAATGTTATTCAATTTAAATCAAACGCGCGAGCTTTGTAAAAGACTACAACTACATGGCTACGCCTCATTACGTATTAATTTAGCTAATATCATTCAGGCATGCCGTTGGATAGATGACTTGACTCCAGGCTATAGGTTGCCACTGTTACTGGGACACACGTCTGATGGAGCTCGGTGAGCATGTCCGCGCAGGCAGACACAGTCGTGTGTGTACAGAGCGTAGCTGTGGCATGGGCTGCATCCTCGTCTCCAGCAGCAGAGAGGGCAGGTGCTGGCAGGGGTTGGAGGATAGATGGTGATGGGTGGCTGGCTTAGGAACGGGGAGGATCGGGGGGCTGGGTTTTGTGGGCCAGATCTCGTCCTTGCTGTTATGAAGGAGAAACAAACTGATCTGACAGTGACAAATGAACCATCTCCTCTTCCCCAACTGCCAGTTTTATGCCTCTCAAATTCCTTCCCCACCTCCAGCCTCCCTTCCCTGTTGCCTCACCGTTTTCTTCATGAGCACCTCATACTGTCACCTACCAAACTCCTCTCAGTCTCACTTTGACTTTTTGTTCTCCCCATGATGCCGCTTCATTTCCCTGCCTCCCACTCTCACCTGGCTCTTCCTCATTTTTGCTTTGAGCTATGGTATATTTTTCTCTGAAGGTTTCCTGCTGTATTCAAGTTTTGCTTATTTAGTCCATTATGAGGCTGGTTTTGACCGTTTAATACACAGACTGATTCTAGCGTTCAGTGAATACCTCCCTGCTTCTGTTTCATGTCACTTAGCGACTAACATGGGACTTAAATACAATAAATCGCCTTTCTCGTATGAATGTTTTTATTGCTTTTGAGTGGAATTGTCATAGCCAGGTACCATTAAGCAGGAGACACTGAAGTAGCACGAAGAATGAAGGCATAGCTCAGCAGTGATTATTGTTGAGGTTTAATGACTGTCTTGCTCCTGTAATAGACCTTCTGGGGTGCTGAAATGAGATTCCAAGCAGAGAAGACAATTAATTGCTTGGCTTCTTTTGTCCCCACCCCCATCCCCCTGTGTATCGGACTGAAACCCGATAAGATAAAGGCTTAGGGCCACCCTAATACCTTAAGACACTCATCTGACTAAATTGCATTCATTGTGGGTGCATTCTTGAGTTAGGCTGCCTTTTGTTGGTATTTGACAGGTGTGTTTTATATTGACAACGAGCAGTACATGCACAAATAAATAGAAAGACGCTGAATAGTGAGTATATGCCTTCGCGTGTGGAAGGAATTTATACAATGCTGATTTTTGTAAATATTTTTATTGAGTTATGGTACGGCTTGGTGTTTTTTAGATGGACTGACTGAGAGAGAGAGACTCAGTCAATGAGAGAGCTGGGATGCAGATAGCAGGATGTTTTTCACAATGCTATAACAATTCAATTATAATGACTGCTTGGTATACGTTTGTTTCCTGCTTTTCTCTTCAGTGGCCAAATAAATTGCGCTCTGAATGTTGATGTGGAAGCGAAACATAAATTGATAGCAGGGTAGATGCATCATGCATGCTCTGTCCTTCCTGCCCAATCTTTAGAAATATACTTCAGTGGCAGGTTATTAACATGTGGCAAATCAAATAACAAGCATAGCACCCTCTTTGGGCCAATCTGTCTACATCTAAAAATACTCAAGCGGAGTGTTGACATGGATCATTCCCCTAAAAAATATTATATGTGATGTGCCTTTAAATGATTGAATACTGCTGTCTCCAAGTTGAGCTAATCAGTATAATTTAAAAACAAAATCATAAACCCACAGGTGACCCACAAATATCTCTCAGGTTTTGTCAAAAGCTGATCAGTATCAAAACATCAAGTCTTCACAGTGATAATAGACACACAACTAATTAGAAAATCTCTCAAAAGGCAGGCTTGGAGCGCATCAGTATGAAAATGAGTCCATAGCTACGGGCAAAGGCGGTGGGATTCTAACGCCGCAGCCCAACCTCTGCTGAGATGTGTGCGTTACTGTAACGTTGTTATTGCAATTAGGCCGGTGCAAAAGCGAGGAGCCCTTTCATACAGTACCTACGAGTGTTTGCAAATGTCACAACAATACGCACGGTTAAATAGTGGCGTAAACACTCTCTCTTAAAAAAAACTACACAAAAAAAAAAAAAAAACAAAAGCCACGGCGCACACTCTTGTTTATGAGCATTAAAAATGCATTGGTGTTCTAAATCATTATAATGCAAATTCTGAGTCTGTTAAGCAGCAGTACACTGCACACATTAGAAGAGCGCGGATCCATCAGGCAGAGCTGAAAAAAATACAGTGTACTGAATGTAATTGGAATAACAAATAGTAGGCTATATTATTCAACATATGGTCAATACCGTACAGATTGGAATCCGAGTAAAAAGAAAAAGAAGCAAAATGCGCATGTTTGTCACACCATTTCCTTTGCACAGGCACAATGTGCGGCGCCATTAAGAGCACGGCTCGCCACGGGTAATGGAAAGTGTGATGAATAATACAACCTCAAATAAATACTGTCAATCAGTTAGGGCTAAAGATTAATAGCAAACAAGCCAGCACTTAATGACTTCATACAATTTCAGTATTTTGTTTACACATTTGTACATATTTGCATATTTAGCTTAAGAAAATCCAGGAAACGGTATTGATTTAAAAATGTGATATCTGTCTCTTTCTGCCTTCTGGTAAGTGTCAGTGCAAACAAAGCACTTAGAGTGAAGACTAAAGCATTGCAGTGTGGAATTTCAGCTCTCAACATAATGACTCTCCGAGGCTGTAGCGGCTCGTACGGGGAAGGATTGTTTCTGGTTTGCAGTCATATGAAATGTCATCTGGAATTTGACAAGATATGAAGAAGCAATCCCCTTTGAGAGCTCCACTGAAGCGCACATTTTCTTATATTGTTCTCGTGTTATAATCAAGCCCTTACGGGTGACCCATGTCATCGTGCGATAAAACTAATTATTTGCCACAAGAATTATTGTGGGCTCTGCTGTCTTGAGGTCAGAATAACTGGCAACCTTCTTATACTATTAAACAGATTTTTCAGTGTCAATGGCCGTGACTTTTCAGAGCGTTGTAACAGAGTTGACGCCGCGTACAGTACAGATGCCGTGTTGTTATCAGCTCTACATTGTCATGGTGAGATATTAACAACCAGTTTATATGTTTGTAGTATTTGCGTAATTCTCCTCTGGTGTGATTATTAGTGTGCACTGCCAACAAGGAATTAACAAGATTATTATGAGATGTTTCCAAAAAAAGCTATTAAATAAACTCACTTTAAAAGGTTATTTGAATCTCTCAAATGCAGCGCGAATAAAAAGCCGCCACTGCGGCGTTTTCATTTGTTTGCAGAATACATTTCTAGAGGGATAATAAAACAGCAGCTTCAACTTTCCTTTCGTTTCTGATCTTACTGTCTTTGTTTCTGCAGGTTAGCACGTCAGTCTAATTAGAGTTACCCAACAACCAGAGTAGTAAAACGCTCCATTTTCTATACTGCTCTTTGCATTGGAGAGTGAACATGCCCTGATCAAAGTGTTCAGATCACAGCACTGCTTGCCGTTTCTCTGATGATTGCATCTGCTGCACATTTAGCTCACCGGCCGAAGATCAATACTTGTCAGCAATCTAACCTGAGCTGGTCTTTTTATTGTGTTTAATATAATTCATAATCCAATGCATTCATTAACTATCCGTAAGATAACTCTGCTGACTTGCGATTAAGTAAGTCTGACGAGTCTCCGGCGTTTGGTTCCAGCTGCTGAGAAGTTCAGTGGCACAGCTGGAGCAGGGTTTAGCACGTGAGGCTTCTTTTGCGTCGCACGTAGGCATTTCCATGGCTGCACAGTCTGAGCTCCAGGGCATCTACAGGAGGACGATTGTCCAGCTTCCGCTTCTGTTCAAGCAGTATGCGTTCACCGCAGCTGCCTTCAGTGAAAGATACACTTGAGGATATCTCCAGTATAATGGAAATACGCATCTCATATCAGCAGTAACAGTCTTTAACTTCAACTAAAAGTATTCAGGGTCACAATGCATCCTGCTTTTCCAAAATCTGAGTTAAGTTAAGACTTGCCAGGAGAAAGAACAACTTGTTACAGCAGCAGTTTTCTACTTCTTTCTTAATGTGCTTTGAGCTCACACCCTTCATGAGGTGAGCTGATATGCCACCACTTTCATGACAGCATTTGTAAAACGTCTACAAACTCTCAGCGTGGAAAAATAATTCCTGTAACTAATACTATGGGACGGCACCTCTGACACGCTCCACTCAGTCTTGCTCAGTGTTAATCAATTGCTATTATTAAAAAGTTTACGTTTCCTTCCTATTTACTGCAGTGCACTTACGGGACTGTCTCGCCCTGAACCCAGCCTCTCAGGAACCATTCGTTTTCTATTTCACATACGGCTTATACAGAATATGTGCTGCTTCAGAGCACCATTAGGCTTTTAGGGACAGAATATGCATCGGGTGATGTGAAGAAAGGAACTTAGATACACTCAATGAACGTTATCTTAAAATATTCCAGTTATACACATCAGCATAAATAGCTGAAGCAACATGTAAGACGCCAGCTGAAGCCGACTCAATCCAACGCTTACAGTCGCGTGATCGTTAACGTCGGCTGCTCTCTGAACACTTCAAGGCACCTCCAGTCTCTGTTATGCTGTAGCGCTACCATACTGCACCAGGGGCAGTTCTACTACTTTGGTGTTTACAAAAGTTCCAGAAAGGTTCCACCACCTCTAGGATAAGACACAGCAGGGGCTCTATTGCATTATTATCCCCATGTGCCTCGTTGAACGTGAAACGTCGAAGTAAGTGATCTGTTCTCGCGCTACAACACAGGAACACAGATCTACGATGACTTGATTTGCACAGGTGGCACAGTGTAGCGAACGTCGAGAATACAGGCGCAGCACAGTAACATGTGTCTGACAGAAGCTCATCACATTGTGAGCTGTGTGCCTCCTTCAAGCACAGATGCAACAAATCGGAAAAACCTGTTTCAGAGTCTGTTCGTAAAAATCTGACGTCTGATCTGACGATACCCCTACGAAAAGCCCCTGATCCTGTGTCGAGTTACTTGTAACACTTACACTCACTCTGTGCAAATGTCTTTAAGCTTATTGATTATTGTTTGTATCAGAGCACTTTGCATCTCATGCCATGACTTTTATTTCATTTGTGCTCAGCAGGGACTTATCTGCATTTAAACTGTCATTCGAACTCTGCAGTGGAATATATCTCCACTGTGACATTGTTAACGTCTCCAAATGTATTTAGACACATGACATGAGTGATGAGTGTTTAATAGAATTTAATAGAACAAAAAGTTTTTCTGATTCGGGCAGTGCCTGCAGCTCAATACTGTAAACTCAATATGTTATATACCACGACGCTAACGTTTCTGTTTCATTTTCATTTAGTTATATCCGGTTAGGCTGAAATGTCAACTTGCTGCACAGGTTTACAAGATGTCTGGTTGTGATAATGTTTCCTAGATAATTTCATTTGGTTTATGCTTTTGATAAAAATGGACGATAAAAGCAGAGTGATAGCGGCAGCTTGGGATGTTTTTAACACTGCCAGGGTATGCATTTGATTATAGCCATTAGCAATTTGCTTGATTCTGTGAATTTGTGCATGTATCTCTCCAGCTGGGAGCTTGTTTGTATCTTTCAGCTTGTCTGCCTCACTGTCGGAAACAGTCATTGACTCAGAAACAATTACCCTTATGACTTGAATATAATTCAATTAATTTCCTTCATTTCACAAGTAATAACGCATAACAGAGTTCGTTTTCTTCAGACATAAGGTTTTCACAAGAGAATACAATCGCTGCCGGCTTTTATTTTTCTGCTTTCTTGGAGACACGGTCCCATAAAACTCCCTAATCCGCTTGACTCATTTGGGATGATTTATGAATTTGTAGCGAAACCTTGCTTTGTTTATCAGGATGTCCAGTGGACAGCGGGATGACAAAGTAAGCTCTCATGAAGTCTCTGCATGTGTTCATCTTTTCCCTGCTACATCTCCTTTAAAGTGCTTTTCTCCTGCCAATTACAATAGTCCTGATTGAATAGTTTGGAGAAGAGACTGAGCCTCACGCAAATGTAGTTTAAATTTGACATGTATTTTAGAAAATGCCATAACCCCATTCCCGACAGCTTGACACCTCTAATCTACATCTTGATGGCATTTGCTGTGAACGTCTAGAATCTCGTATCAATGAAATATTTTCAAAGAGTCTATAAAAATGATGTGATTCAGGGCTTTGTGACAGTGTGATGAAATGCACTGTCTTTCAGCCTCTTCCTCTTAGTAAAGGTCCTGTGTCATGCGATTTTCTGCAGGAGGAAATCAGAGGTTAGACGATGTCGGTGCTTTGCCCCTGGGTTTTTACTGTTTAGGTAACAAGCATTCCAACAAATTCAGCAAAGGTTTCTGTTCATAATTGCTCCCCAGCCTTGAGCATTTCAGACTCCTGTATTTCCATGGTCCTGGCTTTTTCCTCTCATAATTAAGGGTTCCTATAATGTTTTCAGCTGTTGGGTCATAAGCTTATACACAGAGCTTTAGGACATGTGGGGATCTTGCAGAAACAAAGGATTGAGAAAGAATTACCTGAAAGATTATCTCTTTTTAAAAAACACAGCCATAGGGCAGAATCACATGACACATTAAGTCGCATAAGCAAAAGGTGTTTGGGGTCAGAGGGGATATTACTGGGGTAACACAGATTTGAGTCTTACTCCATAGCATTAACCATGTGCCCATTGTACAATACTGCACAGCCAACTCTAACTCTGAGTGAGAAAACATATATACAGTACTGAACATATAAATATGCTGTCTGACTGCCTGCTGCGCGTCCTCCATTGTGTAAGGACAGAATGGATATTTCTTCCGCATAATGGAAAGGAATGTATTTTTATAGCAGGACTGTCATAAAGCAGGTCCTTAGTTGAGGACGAGACAGAGAAAGTTCGTCACAACACACTGTGTTCAACAACATAATCCAAGACTATGCCGTTCGTGTGCTGAACGAAGCCGGAGTAGACACGGGAAAGCAGGTTTGAGGCTATTATTTATGGCTTCTCTGCAGCAGCAACGAGTGGGTTGGGGTGAAACATCTCATCTCCTAGAAGATGAGATGTAGATGGTCACCCAGGGACTGGGTGAGGTGTAGAGTGCAGAGTCAAAGGCCACAGAGGTATGTGGGCTCGTGGAGTAGGAGGATGTGTGAGTGCTACTGTATTGTTTAAAATAGAGGGGAGGGGGCTGGGTTGCTAGGATATGAGCAAAGAGATCAGATTATCTCGGAGAGCGCACACACAAACACACGCATGAAAAGAAAACCAGCGGCAATTTAGGAGAAAACTATACTGGAGCGTTAATAACAAGGTCCACTCCAAGTTTAACAATTTGCCACTGAAAAACATGCAGCACATATTTTAATGCCTTGCAAATGTGAAGGCCCTCGCGCTCGTTTAGTTCAGGTGTTCCTCCACTTGTGGAGGGAGATGTCGGATAAATAAAACAAACATGTCTCTCCCGCTCTCTGAAGACGCGCTGCAAGTCTGACACAGCACAACTCTGCAACGTGTCAAAAGGAGAAATCACTACACGCAACCTTATCAGCTCTGCGTATGCATAATTTAAAGGGGAGATGTTCAGTAATTGGCAAGGTTTAAATATCTTGAGCTATGGTAATTGAATAGTCTCCCCACTAATGGAAATGTGTCAGACATGCTCTTACAGCAAGCAGACCGCAGACAGTGAGTGACGGAGCACCAGGACGGGAGAGTGGGACACGGACAGAAGACAAAAGGAAATTGTGTCTTATTATTTACTTGGCTGGAGAGGAGAAGATGTCCTGATGAAAAGAGTAGTTGGGTCATGTTTCCGTGCTGCCATCAAGCTGCTTGGAATTATTCCATCTCTTTCTTCTAATATTTATCTTGTGATAAACCCACTGTTAGCTCCAGGGCTATTCGAGTCCTGTTGTTTTAGTTCTCATCATAACCCTCTTGGCTGTTTAGTTAGGTCTGGCTGCAGACGGAGGAGAGCCGTGTATCTTCTCCAGGGGGAGTTATGTTTCTAAAGTGAAAAATCACTTTTAGAGATACTAAAAATCGGACGTGCATTTTACAAAAGCTACAGCGGGTACATATCTTACTACATCTGAATCTGAGGCCTGGGTTTGGAACCACTGTAAACTGCTGCAGACGTTGGACTTGACCTCGGTCAGACAGCTGTTCTCCACCCTCATCAACATAATATTCAGTTTACAGCTTGTGTTGTATTGGACACTACAGGCTGTGCTTTGCTGTCTGCCACAATAATCACACCTAATCAAAGAAATCAGATTTCTAAAGTCATTTACTCTGGCATTGCAGCACTCACCCACACTGTTTCCATCTTCGAGCCATGGTTGGTGTATTTATTTATGTCATTTAGTCCAGACGCAGCTTTTTTTCACCTTTTTTCTTACTGAAAATGCAACCTGCACTCTGAAATCTCTGTGTGATGAAAAATTAATTACAGGTCAAGTGGTCACATTGCTGTAGTCGACATTTATTTCTGACACGCGAGGAGCTGGCGCCCCAGCAAAATGGCATGAAATTGTGGCAAGAACTAGGCCTTTTTTTTAAATTCCATCATCACCGTGATAAGAGAAGAGAAGATGCACATATTAATATGTTGTTATGGAGGGCGGTTACCTCCGTCTCCCTGTAAGCCACAGGCTTATCTTGTAATATTAACAGTGCCAGAGAGGTGTAGCAGAGAGCTTCAACACTTCATTTCCTAAATGAGTTTCAAATCCCAGTGTTGTGAAACAATTTATTTTGACATTGTTGAAATGTCAGAAATGATAATGTGACGCTGAGGTGAACAGCCTTGATCTGCTGAAAGATGAGATCGACTCCAGATACGTCACGAGTCAAAACAGCAACGTTTGACAGTGACTGCTAAACTATGAGGGAACTACGGGAAACAGATTATACCACGAAAGGAGATTAGGATGTAAAGGATGTTTACAGATCTGCATCTGCTTTCTCACACATCAAAGCTACACTGTGTTTTTGGGGGTGTAAATTGCACAGCCCTTAGGAAGAGCTGGGTTCAATACATGTGGCTGTCCATAAATCACTGTAACACACTGATTAGCCAGGGAGGTGTCTATAAAAACAGTGAGTGGGCCTGTTGAAAAAATTGCCATCAGTCTGTGGAAATCTGTGGCGCTCGCTTGTATACTGAAAAGTAATTAATGCAAATCTGTTTTGGCTTTTCAGAGATCTTTTGTACTCACACGTCTCGTGGCTTAAGTTCAGCCCAGTGAAAGGGTGACGTGGCAGGTGCTCAGTGTGTTTTCTAAATAGGTTAAAACCCCCTTTGGTTGTAATCAGCCAGTCGTGCTCACACAATCCGTTTCTGAATATCCTAATTTGAAGTATGATCCGCTGATAGAGGAATCCGTCTTTGGTGAGGTGGAATGCGAAATGTCAGCAATCACTCCTGTCAGACAGCTCGAGTAGCGTCAGAATCAATGCCGTGAGTCGAGTTCAGACTATTTCTGTTGTGATTGACTGGCATGTCAGCAGCTAAGCAGTCATCAACAGCTGCTGAAATAACCCCACATGGGGTTACCACTGTTTGCTTTATGGTTTGATTTTTGTGGGTCAGGATGCAGAAGGAGCGTTACTTAGAAAGGAATATTTAACAATCTGCCAAAAATCAAATATCTGGGGAGGCATACTGTTGAAACCAGGACATATTCATCTATTTCAAAGATTCCTCTGGACGCCTACTGTGTCACTGAAGCTGGAGACACGGGCTACATTTCAACTTAGCCGTCTCCCAGCTCCAACTGCGGCAGCATGTGGCATGATTTTCGTCATGTAAGCCATTCAAATGAGTGGGCATTCTCAATTTGATCACCAGCGAGCATGAAAAAGCCTGGAGCCTGCTATAACCCGGGTATAATTGAGCTTAGCTGCATTAGCAGCGCCACGTACCGTCTCGTTCGCTCTTTGAACCTTCGATTGCATCACCCCGCAGGATAATAGACGCACTGTTCTCTCCGCCCGCGTAATGAAACCCTGCTAGTGTTTTAAAACAAGCTAGAATTTGACTAGCGCTGTGTAAATCATTACCACCAACCACCATGTAATGTATACTACAGTATATCAGAGAGTGGCTCTATCGTAATATTTAGACCGTTTGTCAAGCAGTGGACGAATGATTGTGCTTCACTCTATTAAACTAAGAAATGGGAAAGTCGTTGTGGATAGAGAGCAAGAGAGAGATTGATTTGATGGGGGCTGGGAATAACAGTCTGACACGAAAGAAATTAATCCTCAATATCCACTGCTCTCAACGCACCTCCACAATTGCAGGCTCAGGCTGTCTGGTCCATTCATGAATCACCGGGCCTAGGAGACACACAGGAGAAAACCAGCAGCTCTCATAAATAAAGCAGGAACCTACTACTGTAGTGCCAATGAGTCATCCAGGTCTGCTCTCATTCACTTCTGGAAAGGGGAGAAACATGAGAAACCGGTGGGACGCTGGTGGAAACCCGACATTACTGTATTTATCCTAAAGCTTCGCCTCCGTGCCTCTGGCACTGCTGGCCACCATCACAGCGCGGGACACCCGCTTTACGTATATGCTACAAAGATTAGATAAGGAGCACGTGTTTAATTTCCCCTGATTGATTCGGGGGTGGTCATCTGGATTTTTGGCTTCGGCGATCGATCAGAGATAGATGATACAAGGTGGTTATCGGGCACAGAAGATTTTTTTTATTTGAACGTATATGCTAGATTTCTGCACAACTCACCAGAGACGCCGAACATCAAAATGTCACTAAAATGCCACTGGGGAAATACAGCTATTTTTCTCTCATATGCCTCTAATGTCTGAAGGAAGAAAACACAGCTGAATTCCTCGAGTGGTTGTTCATTATCTCCATGAAGAAACAGGGATTTCAACGCAGCCGGATCTGATGATCCACAGTGTTTGAATTTCAATTGCAGCAACTCAGAGTTAAACTATGGAACGTTTTCAGTGTAGCTGAGTTCTGTCGCGAGAAGCATCGTGTTGTGAACCACTGTTGCAGCTTTTGTGATTGGAAAACCTGTCCTCACCAAGAAGAAAACCAGTCCCTGCTAGAAGTTGGCAGATGGAACTCATTGATTTGATAATACATTCAACCAAGGCTGCAGAAGTAAACTTAAGACTAATCAGAAATTATTTTGATGGTCTAATTATGTGCATTCAGTGTTAGATTTAAATGAGTGTGGAGGCTGATTGTTAATTGTTTATTGTTTTAGAACCTTGTAGGCCAGTCAGCAGTCAGCACGTTAGTACGGACAGCCTGCTGGATCTCATTAATCCCATGTTGTCAAGGCATTAAGCGCGACAACTTTACCAACTGCACAGCAAAAGCTACCGTAGCGTATCTGTAAATGTTTATGCTGAGGCTCAGCGTGCCCGGCGATATGGTGAGACCTGTCAGGACTCCTGGCTTCGTTACTCGTGGAGTTTTCTCTATTGAGGAGATGGATGTGTGCAACTCTTTCCTACACGCAGGCCTTAAAAAGACTCGTACAGGGACCAGTTTGAAGCTAACGCGAAACTAGGACTGAAGTGTGATACAGTGATTTCCCTCACAATGTGGCACTTAATGTGTTTTTCTTGTTACGTCCATGGTCATTTGTACAGGGCATTTATAGTTTATGACTTATACAGTTAGATTCAGTATGAATTTTACATTGTGCTGCTGAGTGCAAATTATAACCTAACCTTAAATACTACAGTGACATTTCCGCGAATCTCCACACTGTAAATAAATAAATAAACATGAGACGTCAGCACGTGTGATGTTTTCCCATTTAATAATTTAGTTCCCTTCTGACAAGCTGACGTTCGTCTCCGTGATGTGAACTTCGCTGTAAGCAGCCGTTTCCTCACATAAACTGCGTTGAAGCTGTGCTCGGATCATTTCACGTTGTTTTCTTTCCAGCTGTTTTGTCAGAATCAGATCAATGTGCATAACGAGCGGGGCGGCTAATCGTCCCCTCCCATTGGATTGTGGAGACAATAAAATAGTTTCAATCAATGCAACATCCTGTCTCAAATAAACTAATTCAAGCTTAAAAATGTGAAAAACGTGTCTCTCCAAGAAAACAGAACTATGAATTAGTCATATTCTGCCAAGTATTATCAAACAGCAGGTTATTTTTTTATGTGGAAAGACGCAGATTATCTCCACAGTTGGTGTTGCATTTTTATTTTTAACTATTAACCTCATTGTGATACATGAGCTAAACAAAGGTCACACCTTTGAGAATATTCTAGGCACAAATTGCAGGTTATTTGTTTCAGCAATAACAAAGTGCCCTTGGCTAGAAGAGCAAGATTCATGCTGTTGGTGCAACTGGATGCCTGCACTGCCGTAAGTACATTTCTTTCAGGTGGTGGTGAGCATGTCTAGCAGATGGTGATCAGTATTGACATTTAAGGTTGCTGCTGAATGTTATGACGGAGCAAATATGGCATGCTGGCTTTCAGGGGGCTTATCAATCTGTTTGGCACGGTTCTCACAATCAGCTCTGCATTCGAGGTTGTCTTTTGTTTGTGTTTGTTGTTAAGAAGCAAAATCAAGACTTATTTTTCATTTGGCAAATCGAACAAAAGGTCAAATAACCAGAGAAAACCTCTAGAAAGTGCAGGAGCCATAGTCGACTGACTCCCAGTTGCTCCCCAGGCCTCACCAACTGGTGCTATTATTTAGAACCACTGAAGTGTGGCCCTGTATCTCTTAGTGACAAAAGCTGGTTTGTGACTCTATAGTCTCATGAGCTTTTCAGTGTGCTGATGGACAGGGTCAAATACCATGATCTGTATTTATCAGCGGGATGTTGCTCCTGTGCTGTAAATGTGATTTTAAAGCCTCTTTATCCTCTTTTTGAGGATTTGCAGTATAGCAGATCACATGTGAGTCTCCCTGCACTTAAGCTACACTAGCGTATCAGCCCAGTACAGTAGGCCATGCATAACACACACAGCCTCCTTTTTTCATTTCATTCCTCCTTTTCCTGAGGAGCCAGACTCACTGGATTCAAAACCATAAAGCAAACGTTTAAGTCCAATTATGTTAAGCCAATGGAAGTATTGTGAGAAAATATCAGGGTTAGGTCTGTGTTTGCAGCCTAAGAAGCTCGCCCCTGAATCACTCGTTCACTGTAAAACGAGCTTAGGGAACCATAGATGCCACACCGGTGGACACGCAACAGCACGATGCGGTTTGTGTTGGAATCTGGTAAATATTGAACTTCAAATTTCATCTTTTTTTAGGAAATTTTGGAGCTGCTGTGGTGTTTGTGGTAGCACACAATGGAACGAAAACAGATGGAGGAGGGAACAGCATGTTTATTCATTGAATGTCGGAAGAATCACAGAAACTGACAGGTTGTCGATGGGTATTGGTGGAGATGTACTGCGACTAATACTTCCTTTGTGGTTGGCTTTCATTACAGGAAAGTCTGAGAATATTGTTTACTAATTTATGGAAAGACTACAGGTCAGATTTCTTAAATCAAGTTCAAATCAATATCCCGCTGAAAGCACTGTGAAATCGAATGCAGATCATAAGCAGGCCTGCATTGTTAGGCCTCTTATGGTAATTACAAAGCACTTTATGCCAAAGATATACAAATGAATGTCCATTTTATTAGGCCGTAATCCAATAAAGCACCTGCTCTCTTCATTCACTGAGGGTTCATTGATGTTAGAGTATGACGAGGCAAAAGCAAAGCAGGAAAGAAATTTGAATTGTAAAGGTTAGATTTGAATGCATTTAATGACCCTGTGGCTTCAGCTCTGATCAGGCACTTTGTTGCGTTTCCACGACCTGATGGCACAAAACGAGTCCAGGATATTTGTGGCTAGAAATGTCCGCTGATGTCAGAAGAATATGGAAATCTAGTAAAGTAAAGAGTTTGTTGATCAGGGCTTGCAGTTATTGTTACATCCTCCGAGCCTCTAAAGCCGCTCTGCGGTGTCATCTTATTGTAGAGATGGCTTTCTAACATGACATTATACAAGCTTACAAAAAGCAAAGGTAATATGTAAGTGAATCTATTTTGGCAGCATGTTCTGTAACCACCCAAACAGACTTCATAGGGAATAAAGAAAGTGGGGAAGCTGGAGGGGGAGGCAGCCAGCTAGGAATCATGGGCTGTCAGAACCGTGTCTGTCTAAGCTTCAGGAATCCAGGAAGCTAATGCTGTTTGATGTATTAACCATGATGGAGGGGGCAGCGTCTGTGTGTTCATGCGCAGCCCTATAAGGATCCGGGTACACTGTGTCTGTGAGCGCGTGTGGGTGTGTGCGCCCGTGTGCGCAAGAGTTCGCCTGTACGCTGCGTGTGTGTGTGTGTGTGGGTGGGTGTGTGTCTGCGCTCATTGACAAGTGGAAGAGGAAGGAGAATTGATGTTGTTTGATGTATTAATCATGCATATGCGGGATTGAGAGGCGCTGGGATGGGTTGCTTGGGCACTGATTCTATCTTCAACGGAGGCTCATTTGAGTCCCTTTGTGCAAATGCTTAACATTGTTTAGCAGAAAATAAGCAGCCTGCCTATAAAACTGTGTGTGTGGCATTTGCTAGTGTAAGGAGCGGAGTTAAATAAGAGGGAGGGGCTGTTTCTCAAATGTCTCATCTCGTCCTTACGTAAAGCTTATTAGACACATTGTTTTGATGTGATATTCATCAAGGTGCGTTGAGTGGCCAGCACTAACAGGAAGCATGTTTACGAACAGCAGCTCAGCATATGAGTTAATCAATAATTCAGAGAAAGGACGTATGACGCTGATCTATATGTTATAGTGATTTACTTGGAGCTTGGAGTGATGCTTTATAGATTCCCGCCGGTGACACATCGGCTCATTTTAAAACTACACAGTTAATTAGTCGTGCTTATTTTGTGCTCATTCATCCATCCATATTCAGGTATCAGTTTGTGTGGTGAAAGTTATTAAGCCACAGATAATGATTCGCTTTTTTTTTCCCGCCTGTTCACTTTGTCCACTTTAGCTATTGAAATCTTGTCTAAGAGGCACTCCTACTGTCTAGAATTTAATCCATGTTGCCTTTGGATTACAAATGTATTTCGTTTGACACTTTAATTCACTGCAGCGCTCTACTTCTGTTGCCAGGCAACTCTGTTAAGGTGCACACAAAAGATCATTATAGATTTCTTGGGTGCAACTTTTAACTTTCGCTTATTTAAAAGTATATTGTGTCCAGATAAGGCTCGGGTTTGTTGTATTTCCCTGCGCTTCCACTACCCCTTCCCTTCACGCATTCAATTCGGTGTAAAGCATTAGTTGAGTTTTTTTTTTATTGAACTAAACAGTCATCCTTGCAAAATCATCTCAGCAAGTAAATTCACCATTCAAGTCTGGGCTCAAGCTTCTCTGCAGCGCTAGGAAAGAATCCAGTGGCTCTTTTCATGCATCTATCAGACATATGTTACTAACAGGAGATGACAGCATGGCCCACAGTATTTAAATGGTTCATGGTGCGTGTACTCTGATGGCTACGATATGACATGATGAGCCATAAATATGTCAGATATGACTCAAATGAGCTCTGAAAGGATATGGCAATAGAATATTCATACTAGATATTGTACTTTGGGGCTCTGTCTACAGCCTGTTATGGAGCACTCCTCCACAATTTCATCAGTAGATTAATCAAATCTGTCATTAATAACAAACCATGTCTATATCAACCATGTCTCGTCTATTCCCAGATGGTCCATCCAAAGTTGCAGAGAGACGGCAACAAACAAAAATGTGGAATATTCTCAAGATCTGATGAGAGTTTCACATTATTGTAGCCAATGTACCAAATGTGGATAACTGTGTAAACTTAGCTGAGCTTCTGCAATATGTGCTGCAGATCCATGGATGTGCATATTCGGAGGACAAACAGCCATGCGTCCCCCCTTTGTCTGGAAATGTCAGACCGGTGCGGTTCTGAAAGGTGTAAGTCATCTTTTGTTTGAACCCTCGCTCGGTTGCGGGCTGCACTTGCTGGACGTAGAGAGCAGGGGAGTGGGATTCACAGGGAGAGGCCCTTGTACAGCAGGTCCTGTGTACGAGTCGCCATGTGCCTGCTTGGGAAAAGGGCCATGAGACATAGAGACAGACTTGATACTTGTATGCGAGCTTGTTTACACTGTGATTGATTGAGATGCAGGAGGTGGATTACATGGCGCTGCTCACAAAAAAAAAAAAAAAAAAAGAGCACACTAAGTGCTAAAGACCTCAACACACAGAGCAGCTCGCTCAAACTGAGTAATCTCTTCATCTGATGATTTTTGATACGTTGTTTTCTGCTTCGGTTCACTGTGCTGGGCTCTTCTCAATCCCCTGGTCTGCAGAAAGATCAATGTTCAGAACACATCCTGCTTTGGCAGTGACTGAGCGTTTGTAGCTAGAGATGAAAAAGGTCACTATGAATCTAATTAGGCATGATTTTTTTTTCTTTTACTTCCTCGTTAAGATGGAGGAGCATGAGAGCTCTCTATCCGGCTGCATCGAAAAGATTACTTTGGGAGCAAGTGAGAGATGCCGACACGTTTCCGAAAGCGCCCCGGCTCTTGGGATGGTTCGCAGTCGGCACATCTCGAATGCGGCGTAACAAATCAAGACAAGCGAGACCATAAGAGGTGCTATTAATAGCAATGCATACATGTAAGAATGTGTGCACGCGCTCACGCACATATTAGACAATGTCCGCAAAAAAAAAAATAAAAATAAAAATAAAGTTTTGAGCGTGGTTGACGGCTTTTTCATCCCTCTCCCGAATCCAATTATGTTCCAGTTCACACAAATGGAAGTGTATGCATGCATCTCAGCCAGATGCTGCAGCAATAAAGATATTAACTCTGAAGATGGGAAGTTTGGGAGGCAATAAGGTGCCCAGCAGGGAGTGGATATTGAGGATTATTTTTTCTTATGTCTGATTCTTTACTTCCCCCATCAGCCCATCTTTTTCTTTGTCTATCTTTCCCTACTGGTGTTATTAACTCCTGATGTCTTTCAGAGAGGCAGTTTAGAAAAAGCTTATTTTGCAGTATGTTATAAAGATTGAAGAAAGGAGACATGAAAGAAGCAAATTGACAATCAGAATCAAGTATTCACTTTAACCGGTATCTGAAAACATAAGTGGGTATTTGACGTGAACCCCGTTCAATAGCGCTTACCGAGCTTTGCTGACATGAGTGCGTTGAGAAAGTGTATAGTGTCCCACAGACAGCGATTAAGGTGTGGTGACTGTGCAACTTCTGCTCTGGGCTTAAAAACAGTAAATATTGATTGGCTTCACACAACTTAAAGCAGCTGCTTGCAAGCTAAAGCAACTACAAATGTATTGTTAACTGTGAATATTAGTCATAATCCACGTCAGACTAGTTCCTGTCCTTGATGCAAAAGCGATGCCGTGTACATCGGCTGACTCTAAAGTGTGACCTCTTCCTCTCTACCATCCGCACCAGGAGAACTCAAGCCCATTGACTTTTCATGTGTTTCTCTTAAACTATCGCCTTTAAATTCCGCTTGCATTTAACTCAGTTTCGTTTAGCACCACAGCTCTTGGAGATTGAATTGGAAACTTGCCCTTGGGACGTTATTTAGATAGCTTCAATTGACCGTTACAGGACTCTGAACCCATGGGCCAAACACACACAGATATCACAATTTGTGAATCTGTCAAAATGTCTGTTCAGCCACATTACGAAGCATGAAAATGGGATCTGACAAATTTTGGGGCCAGATGTAGAATTTGATTTTGCTTGCTGTTAAAAAATTTTTAATGGAAAACTATTTTGTTGATTTTTTTCATTGATAAATTACATCCTATATATTTGTGGTGATGGCTGGCCAGTAGAAGCAGCTTTTCCTGTTTAAGGTGGAGTAACTTCCACCAGCAGAGGATCTTCACTGAAGCAGGGAAGTCACGCGGTGCAAATATATGCCATCTAAAATATCCTGCTGAGGTCAGACGAGTGAGTTGTTAAGCTGAAGCCAAATTCCCAAATTAAACTCACTGTCACCACTTTTTCATGTGTGCTGATGTGAATCCATAGTTATGGGAGACGGGACCTCACTCAGGAACATTTTCATATCCTTGTTCTAAATTTCGGTCTGTATGGGGCTTGTTCGTACAAGTGTTGCATGTCGTGAACTCTGCACATACGTGACATACACAGCACCTGCTTGGTTTAACTGAAGCAAAATATCATGCAATAGTCAAATTAAAATCCAACATGACAAATGAAGCCAGTAGCGGCGTTGGGTGACCTGAAACTATAATAGTACATCTGCCTCAGACAGTGACAAAGCAGCACTGTTCAAAAATAAAAAGGGAACCTTTCGGGCTACATGAAATTTCAATTTCCCAGCTCTTTATGACTAATATGTAAAGTGGTCAAAGGGAAGACTATCATTGAGATATTAGCAAGAATATCATGGCCCACAGTAGGTAATGCTGCAGCAAAGAATGATACTGGACAGAGGCCTGAATAAAGACCCTGCGGCGCTGAAGAGAACTGCTAAAGTATAAGCTGTTGTGATGAAATATGCCGATAAGATGATGAAATTGTGATGAGGGGAATGTTAGTTTAGTTTTGAGGTGATGTATTTTTAATGAAATCAATTTTGGTGCCATTTCTAATCCAGATTCACTCAGATGCCGCTACAGGACTGTAATTCTGAAATTAAGAAAGGGGGCATTTCACAGCACACAGCATGTGACAGACACAGACTGTATCCGTTCGTGACAAGTCTGGACCACTTCTGAATTATTAAAGACCATGTATGCGGATGTGTTGCTTGTAACGGCTGCAGCGTGGCCCTCGCCATAATGTACAGTAAACAAAGATTAGCCTCTCTGCTGTAAACAGCGCCGCGTGTATAATCATCTTGTCTTTCCCGCTTCTCACTTCCTCTGCACGTTGGCCTGAATGCAAGATGCAGAGAAGTGGCTGGAATTCAACACGGTTTCTTCAGTGCTAGTGTCCTGGCCTCTCCGTCAGCCACAACAACCACCGGGTGGTCGTGACATGGCGGACAGGAGTCAGCAGGAGCGCTCCGCCGTGCGCCCCGACACCTGTCGATCACGGTCAGCGTTGCGTTCGCCGCACGCTGACACCTGTTCAGTGCGAGATTGAATGTTATTACGCATTATTACAGATGAAATAAAAATACATTCAAGCTATGCCAAATGGCCACGTAGAGTTTAGAAACCAACACGGATATAATAAAACGCAGATATGCTCATCTAGCAGACGGGCACATGAAGCTCATCTTGAGTAAAACATCATGAAAAATAATAAGCGATGGCTCCACTTGGGTCATATTATGTCTGTTTTTTTTAATTCCAGGCATTTTTACTCTTCACTGTTTATCTTCATAGCACCACTTTTTTTTTTTTGTAAAGCCTTCTCTAACGTCAGATCGCCGTATTTTCTGCAAACAACCTTGGTAAGCTGTGTCCTCTTTTCTCTGCCGCGTCTTTTCTTTGCCTTTGTGGCAGAGAAAGCTTCTGCAGTTCTCTCATTTCTTGTGTTTCTCTATATTGTGTCCACCATTTTTTCCCTCTCTTTTCACGTCTTGTTCCCTCCGTTCACCGATTCCCTGCCAGAGAGTCTTGCAACAATCTTTAATTGTAATGTCCAAACTCTGAAAGTCATATGGCGTCTATAAGGTTTTCTTTTGGCCCTGTGAGCTCATATTAGCATATTCAGTCCCCACAGTTTAGGACAATGAGAGTGTCGGCAAGAAGACATCACCCATGTAAACCCTAAACCAATCAAAATTTTAATCCTGTGCCCTTCCCAATTAAGTTTCCACTGATCCCAAAGCCTCGCTTGACACCAAAGAATATTACATTTGTTTTCTCCCATGTTTTCATCTTGTTTTAAAATGTCAGGAAAATACCAATTAACCGGTATTAATCAGCTCTGACTTTCTGTGTATACGACTGTACCTTAAACACCCACACAAACCCAAGGACGACCTAGAATAATAAAGTTATCGTTTCCCACAAAACCACTGTTTGGTTATTAGACTGCGACTAAATAGTGAGTTAATACGAGTCTTTATTTTATCCGTTCTAACTATATTCCACATCTTTTTAAACCGCGCATGTTAATGTGCGCGTGTCCCTTCAGTAACTGACGCTTTTAAAACAGAGCAGCAGCACATGTGGTCTGTGTGGGCGCAAATGTGATTTTTGATAAGGGTTCAGCAATTTGTGCTGCACAGACACAACTCTGGGCTGCCTGAGTCAGAACAAATGAAGTCATGGCATGCCCCAAAATTGCCAAATGGGAGCAGGCAGGGGCAACACTTATGTTCACACAAGTACACAACTACACAAGAGCAGTTGTGCTGAGGGAAGAAGATAACTTTTTGGACTTTTGATTTATTTCTGACATTGCGCGTTAGAAACGTTTTATACTCTTGTCAGCCACTAAATGGACCTAATTTAGTTCAGCGAAGGTGGGAGGTTTGTGTGTGTGATAGCTATGGCACTGGGACGCGATCGTTGCCGGATGATGCCCCGCAGCTGACAGCGGTGAACCAACCGGAATCGGTTTCATACCCTCATTTGAAATGAGCTTTATAGCAAGAAGTGTTGTCGTAATGGGCAAAAAAAAGAGAGACAGCCATAGCTCATTGTTGGACAGAGGGGCTGACGGAGAGCTTTTTGTCGAATGGTGATGCATTCACACCAGCACTCCCACATCCTGTCATATGGAATGGCACGGACGCTCCGATTCGTCATTAGATGTGGCAGCTATATTCACACATGGTGGGTCCTGCAGCAGTAATACTTGGTTTTTACTGTGACAACATTATGGTATTTCAGGGCCAGTGGTCCCATTGAAATGAAAATTTCTATGTAGGGAGGGGGAAAAAAAATAGTCTCCACAATAGAGCGGCTGCACAGACAGTGAAGAATGTGAATCCAGTCTTGCCTATCAAGACCATTAATGTCTATGTGATTGTTTTTTAATGCATTCACTCCAGCCGGTTTTTCTCTCCATTTACAGTACTCGAACAAAGGGGCTCCTGGTCTTTATCCAACCCTCGCCCCCACCCCTCCCCTGTCTGATCACTTCATCCTCCACCCAAACCCATGCTGACTCCTCTGCACTATTTCCCCCTCCCCGCCTCTTGCTTATGTTCTTCCCTCCCCCTCTCCAGCGTGTCCCCTAGTTTTCTGGTAGCTGTGTCTCTTTGATAATCCAAGACTCTTTGAAGACTCCAATTCCACGCTGCTTGCCTTGGAGCTATTGCACCTACAAAAACAACTGTGTGTGTGGGTGTGTGGGTGCGTGTGTGTGTGAGTGCGCGCACGTGTGCGACCGAGAGAGAGAGAGAGAGACAGAGAGAGCATTAGATGGTATGAGAATGGAGGACATAATGGTGGAATGGAAAATAAAAACAGTTCCATATGCATTTCCCTTGCAACTGCCGTAGCCTTTATGGTTTTATGCTTGCTGCATACACTGAGTGGTGCACTTCTTCATTGTCATATTTGTTGGTGCAGCTCATTTTTTCTGTGCCTTCAGAGGCAGCAGCTCATTGATTCCTGCATACCCGCCCCAAAATGCCACAGCGAGGATGTGCTCGCGAACTAGCTGCGACTAGATGGGAATTCTGGGTCCCGCGCTCAGGGGAACTTTCACAGGCTACCAAAGGGGCACGTTTTGTTACTAATTCTACACTTAGAGGAGCAGGCGACGTGTGTGCTGTAGGATCGAACCGCTAAAATGAGCAGTTTGTCTTGTTAGAGCAGTTTCTGCTCTGGTCTCTGCTTCTGTGAGATGCTGCAGAAAGGAAATTAGAGAAAATTAGTTGGCTATATTTAAAATGCCAAAGTGATCACAATTAATCATTGCTAAAATGTTTTCCTCTCCACTTTGTATCATTGCCTCCTCCTCCTACCTTTCAGTAAGTCTGGCTGCTCTCTGACTCTGTCTCTACTTCTCCATTGTTTCAGTCTCAATATTTAGTCCCTGTTCCTCCGTCTTAGTCTCCAGCCCTCCCTTTTTGTCTCAAACATTCCTCTCGTTGGCAGAGGAGCTTGCCATCGGGATTTAGAAGAAATTGAATTGAATTATGAAGGAATTTCTCTGCAGTACGATTGGCATCATTTCCTCCACACAATAGAACATCATTCTCATATCTCTCAGTGTGGGGGAATGAAAATAGGCCATGCACCATTCTTTCTCTCATCCTTTTAAATTGAATTTTTCATATCACAGGGGCACTGAGACATCAGCCGTTTCCTTTAACATGGGCAGAAAACCCATTTCATAATATCTGAGAGACACATCACTGTGATTCAATAGGAAAAGTCTGGCTTCCAGCACCAGTACACACACGATATACCTCAACTCAGGCCTGATAAACATGGCCGCATAAGTTTTTTCAGCTTTAAAAGTTGAGGGCATTCCAGTAGCGTAGACTGGAGCCGTGCAGCTTTACAAGTGGCAAAAAAACTCAGTGTAAACTAAATAACCCACAGCTCATCTTCATATCCTTCAATTCCCCAGATTCCTCTTCTTTCCTGTCTCTGAGTGAAACGTATGCACAACATTATTTACTTGAAGCCTCCCATTTTATCACTTTACTTTTATAAGGGGAGCAGGGAAATATACCGTCTAGAGCCTTAGCAGCAAAGATAATATACAGCTTTGCTGTAATTGTGTTTACTGATTATTATCCCCACTGTGTGTTCTTTAAATTTATAAAACTCGATTAGGCCACTGTCACAAATGAATTATTGCACATGATGAATACTACACAAAAGTTAACTTAAAGCAAGTGTAAACACACTTTGTTGTTTATTATTTTAGATTTTTGGAAAAACTACATTTCATCCACAAAACAATGAAATATAAATGACTAAACTGTAGTGTTCTGACTTGCATACGGTGCACTGCAACTGTTTATTAAAATGTATAAATGCAGGCCAATCTAACACACATCACTGGCAGAATACAGATAATTGGATTAATTAAAACAGATGCAGTATTTGGATTTGCTCCAGACACGTTTTAGCCAGCAATAATGACTTGTTTTTATATTTATTAATTTATATCCCACATCCTCAATGTGATATTAACATCACATAGTTCTATATACAGTACAGTATAAAGTGACAGCAGAAGTGAACTTTAGTTCAGTTAGAGTTAATTTATTTTAATTTACGTTCAAAAATAACTGCTCACAATCTGAATTTCTAATTATGTTGTCCTTCATATTTTGGCATAAACACAAACACCACCTAATCAGCCAGAACTATTTAGTTATTAAATACAGAATTTACAAGATTAAGCCCATGAGATGTGCTTTCCATTCATCTGCTGGGCCCACGTGCGTTTACCCTAATCTAGAAAAGATATGTTGAGATTCAAACACTGAATCAAACTCCTGTGGGTCTGGTGGAGTTCTGCTCTAAACGTGTCAGAGAAGATGGAAAAGCTTTCCCATCTGCATAAGTACCTGCAGCCCTGTGCACTGGCAATCAGTGAGGCTTGGCTGGATGACAGGGCACCTGATGGCAGAGTGGTGTCAGGTGGCTCTGGGGCATTCACAATGGACAGAGAACTCAGTGCCATGGGAGAGCACAACAACACCAGGGTCTGCTGTCCCATCAGGAATCAGCAGTGCAAATCAGCAATGGCACTGGAGATGCTCCACACTCCCCAAAATGCTGTCCTTGTTGCAGAGGCTCAGCTATTTGCCCCAGGATTTTCTTATTATCCCTTCACTCAAGCTGCAGGCAAATACATCATTTTTATTTCAAATCCAATCTTAAGGCCAGAATGTTCACACTGTTACTTGGAATTGATTAGATATAGCCATTAACGATAACCAATCTGTGTCTGTTGCTGTGGAAACGACACATTCGCATATTTCCCATACAGACACACAACTAGAGCTAGAGGCTGAATAATGGAGATGTATCCTCTCCCTCTTCACGCTATAGCAAGATGTAGTCTATGTGCAGACGTTCTCCATCACAGCAAACAACATTAATGACTGAGGTGCTGGATACAGCCAGAGCTGCAGCCCAGCTAGCAAATCTCTGTGTCTCAGATTTCAACTGTTTCAAGGCCAGTGAAGATGGGAAATCAAATCAGCCGTGGGTGCAGTTTAAAATTTGATTAATGAGACTTTGCTTCTCACTGTGGACGTCCAGCTTTAACATAAGATACTGTTAGAAGCAGCAGGCTTCTCTTTCCCTTGGCCCCAAACTAACATAGACAATCACTCACTGTATGTTCTCTTCAAACTGTTGAATTTATTCATAAGTAAGTGTTTAAAGCAACCATGTGTTATACTGTATACATGCAGTACAGTACAGTCACATCAACACTTTGTGTTAATTAGTAAACTGGGCCTTCAAGTTAGCTTTTAGAGATGCTGCTATTTAAAGCTGCGACTACTGCTATTGTTTACAGTACAGTTACAGTTATTGTTTCTATTTGCTATGTTTTTGAACAGATGATTATTAATAAAGCTGATTAGTCATCTGGCTAAATATTAGAATGATAACATTACTTGGTTTTTGTTCAAGTCAACCCTTCAGTGAACTTTACAATCAATATTTCTGTACATTGTCAGAACAAATCTATAGAGAAAAAGAATTTCCAAATTTTGATTTCATATTTTTGTGTGTTTATTATAACAGTTAATATGAATGCATAATAGGCCTAATCAGGGCGGGTGTTGAAAGGATGGGGCTGCTTTACTGTGTAGGTGAAACACCGGCGATTCGTATTCCAGGACATTAATGACGATTTTCCTTCATTTCTATGTGTGTTAACTGACGAATAACAGGTTTTCTAAAGTATAATGTTAATTGTGAACAGATTTACATAACTTCCTTTCATTTTCCACTTGACCGTGAGGCATTATTATATGTTATTCCTCTGTGCACACTGATCTCAAGATGTAACGACTTAATTATCTAACTGGAAGCTTCTGTCAAACAAGAGCATCAATAGAAATATTCAGCTACTGTATAAGCATGTGTGGCTTGGAATCATTCTGAGCCAGTAACTTGCATGTATTGTTTCTGGCAGGCAGACAGAAACAGGTTCTCTAAAGGGCTACAGGAGCCCTGTGTAGCCAGTGGATGCTTTTTGTTTATTACGGCATTAAAATATGTCTTGGTCCCTTTGTAAAGACAGAATCCTGCTGTATCTTGCATCTGCTTTGGGATTACTGGGCTTATAAACAAGGCCATTTTCGCCCAGTGTAAATGGGGGTATGAATTCAGATGTCATCATAAATGTCCCCTCTTTCTTTCTCAGCCCCATAGCCTCTCACTCCTACCACAATGCCCAAACAATCCCACACTGCCGCCTCCAGTCTCCCAGAATCTAATCCTTCTGCTTGTCCCCTCCAGCCAAAGCGTTGTCCGTGTCTGCCTGACCAACTCCCTACTCCTGCTCAGCCCCTCAGTCCTTCCATCTTACCGCATCCCCACAGCCCCCAAGGCCTGGCGAAGGATTTGTGCTCAGACTAAAAGCAGAATCTATTTGCCATCTCTGCAGCCCCAGCTAGTTATCATACCTATGTTGGCTGTTGGGAGTGATGCCTTAGGGAGAGGTTTAAGCAAGAAACCACATTTAAACAACTAAATGCCCTCTCACATTTAAATAGCAACGGTGACTCTGAGACCTGCAATCATGTTTGAAGATTGCGCCACTATGCTCTGCTATGCTCTGCTATGCTCTGCTATGCTCTGCTGTACTGTTATGCTTGCTGCAAAACTAGCCAACCAAGCACAAACACTTTTCTGATTGGAGAGAACCGTTTGTGAAAATGTAAAATAAAAAGATTATTTTAATTTTAATTCAGTGCACTACTGAGCACATTTTTACAGTTAGTTACAGTTACAGTCAGTGCGTATATGCACTAATCAAAGAGCATCTTTAATAGAAAGAAAACAAATATCATATCTTATTTAACACCTCCCAATTCCCTTATTTTCTCATTTTCTCATGAGCTCTAAAAATACATAACAAGCCATTGTTTGAACGCGTTTCACGAAGCGTGTTGTGTCATCAGTCTGGTGATACACTATAAAAGCAAATCATATGATGCACGTGTGATACTTCTTGTTCGAATGTATTTTTTTGTGGAACACCAGGAGCTGCACCTGTGCAGTGCAACGAATATGGCTGAGATGATGTGGAGATGAAGTGGGTTCCTCGAAGCATTTCACAGTTAACTCACTGTATTAAGAACGCAGAGTTGATAGCACTTACCTAAGCTCTAAAAGCTTTCTCAACAGCTGGCGCACGTGTACTAAAAGGCCGATGGTTCGAATGATTTCCACCATGGATTTGTTTGCCAGAAAAGTGGTCGAATGTAGAAGGCACAGACCCGCGGTATCGATCGGGGCTGACTCGTGCAGCAGAGGCAGGCCTGTTGTGCTGTATCAGTGCTTTCCTGACTTTTACGAGAGGCGCTCGTGTGTGTGTGTGTGTGGGGGGGGGGGGGGGGGGGGGTGACTGCATGTGCTCTGTGAGGAGTCATCTTTCTGTTGTGGATCGGTGGTAAGTAGCCATTAGTAAACTGATCTTTGGAGAAGGAAATTTAATGGTCTCCTAACTGTATTTACAAGCCATTCAATTTGATATAGGGTGTGAGCTTGAATGATTTATTACAATGCCACCTCACTCCTCTTCAGGCTATCAGATTCAAGATTTCATCAGTATTTTAAAAACATTCATTTATGCCTTCATCAAATATCAGATTGATCAGAGTACATAACAGCCGCTGCAAATCAGATTTTAATGCTTGTAAAACAGTGAGGGAAAGAAATGTATTACAGTGGTTTATTTTGTCTGTTAGTCTTATTTTGGCCTCCTTGGCGTCTGTTTTTAGTTAAATTGCAGGCATTTTATGTAGCTTTCCGCTTGGTTAAACCTCAAAGCTGTGGAAAAGGAAGATATTAAAATATGGAGATGGGAAGTCGCTTACTGGGACTACTGCTTAGTGTACCATCATTGTCATTAGAAGTCATTTGGCAGTGGCAGATTTAGAAAATGAAACTTGTGTCTGAGTAATATTGATAATAACGATAGTAATGGTGTTTTTTGACGTTTTCATTCTCTGGGGCACATGTTTATTCCGTAACGTTTGCCTTTGCATCCATACAACAGTGGAGACTTTGTCTCCATACATAGGAATGTCTTTGTGTGGTGCATTTGTATATGAAATCTTCCTCTATGCAAATAAATGTTCTCAGTATAACTGTTGAAATGGCTGGCACACATGTGGCACTCGTACATTGTTATTTTTCAATACATATTGTAGACCATTTCCATCTGGTGCTCATGATAAGATGAAAAATGAATAAGACGGCAAATAGACACCTTCAAATTCCGTCGGCTGGATTTATACTGTACCTGTTATTTTGTTATTTTATTTTATGTTCATATTATTTAAAATTACATGAATTGATTTGACACAGAGACACTGTGAACATAGTAACAGTCTTGGTTTAAAAATATATGTAGCATTTATGGCCATATTAAGATAATCTCTTAAACATACAGTAATCCTCTTATTCATTATACACTGCGCACAAATAGATGTGAATCATGCAGGACTGCATCAGGAATGTGCACCACTTAAGTACATCCTTCATGTTCAGTGAAGTTTTTGGCAAAGGAAATTATAATATAATATCTATTATATAAATAAATATAATATGTAATAGTTGTATTATGTATTTTCTGTGTCAATTTATTCATCTGCTGCAGCTACTGTACAGTAATTAGCAAACTCATATGGATTCCCTGTGTTTGCATAGCTTCACCTTTCATAATCTTTAGAATAATAATGGTTCAAAGAGCTCTTTAATATTAAAGGAGGTTTAATATTTAATGCTATTTTCAGATTGTGACAGTAGTCTTCTGACTTTTAGAGTGTAACTGTGCCCGTGCAGTCAACATGGACAATAAAAAGAAAGACAAGTACTTTTTCTTCTTTCTGAAGAAATTCATTTGTTGTGTCTTTATTTTCCAGCATCCCCATCGGCGAGTGACCTTCTCCACCACCAACCCCGTGCAGGACCTGCAGGATGCCTCGCAGCACAGTTACTATGACAGTGGCTTGGAGGAATCTGAGACTCCCAGCAGCAAGTCATCGTCTGGTCCTCGCATTGGACCCCTGACCCTGCCAGAGGACCACTATGAGAGAACCACTCCAGATGGCAGCATTGGAGAGAACGAACACCCGGAAAATGGTATGATGAAAATTCAGCTCTGTTCTGTCATTTTCATATGAATATGTATCTGAATGTAAATGGATTTAATAGGCTGTCTGAGGATGAGTGTGTGTGCGGGAGCTGGCACTGGACACATGTGCAGGAGATTTGCTTGTGCTCTGTGGCCATTTCGAAGTGGAAATGTTGTGGCAACCGTGCTAGTTTCTTGCTGCGTCGATGGCCGTGTGAAACGTTATTGGCTTATAAGCAGATCCTGACTTGTGTAGGTGTCTGCGTGGGCATGTGCGTGCGTGGTATCGGGGCCGGCCTTAGCGGCGTCTCCATCCTCCTCATCAGCAGCTCCTCTGTCTGACATACTTAATGACCCTCTCTCACTAGTGTGCTAATTAAAAAGCCAAACTAATGGAGCATTTGCCCTCTAAGTAAATCTGAACCATGACATCTGTGCAGTCAACACTGTGTTTACTGTAAGCATCTCCATGCCTCCAGTTGGCGTTACACTGCAGCTTACAGTAGGTGTGTAGGAGCCATAAATTGTAGGCACAGTAATCAGTGCACAGGCTTGGGTCCATATTAGAAAGTCATAACTGAAGCTGTAGCTGTCATTCTGTGAATTGTGTGTCATAATAACAGTTTTTCTGCCTTAAGATGCCAAACATAATCCATTACCTGTCTTCTAACACACTATGATAACTAATTCACACGGTGCATTTCCTGTTATTATATTATTTTGCGCTGCTCCGCTCTGCATTAGACACTTTTACGCAGTGTTATTTCGCAGCCCAACTGCTGTAGGACTCACAGCGCATCCCCTCGCAGCAGTAAAGCACATCATTAGTTCGTTAGATTATTTTATAGCTTAATATTGAAACCCTGCACAATTTTTGTGTAAAAGTGCAGATTTAACCGGGATGGTATTGGCGGCGCGGTGCAGAATCGACCGTCTGAGCAAAGACCTGATAGAGCTGTTGATCAACATTGACAGCTACTTTGTCACAGATTGCGTGGAGAAGCCACATATGTATCGTTTGTCAATGAGACCGTACACCTCCAAGCGTAGAGAGAGTTCTGGCATGAGCAAATAAAGTCTGCTTGGATCTCAAGCGCTCCCAGTTGCAGAACGTTGCGGGATCAAAGGCTAAAACGTGTCACCCTCATGTCGGAGCAGCAGATGACAGAGTTCTATTATTAGTGTAATATCTCGCATTGTGCTGCACTGCCTCTTTACTAGACAACTGTGTTGGATCTCATTAGTTGGCTTACTCGTCTCCGTTGGAAATAGTTGTTTGTTCGTTTATGTCAGTTGGTGACACCATATTTCAAGGGTAGCCGGGGGGGGGGCAGAGTGTGTAGGAGAGGGCAGACAATTTTGCTCTTCCTTCGCTTCCCATGAGGTCAGTAAATGCTTAACATCTCATTTAATAAATACAATTAGTTTGCCTATACAAAGGCTAACTGCTTATCAGCCAAGAATCAACAGCTGCCTATTTGCATTTGCTCCCTGCACTTGGGATGGATGTGTGTTATATATGCATTTTCTCTTGTTTTTATCCTATTTACTGTGTTTTTCCCTTCCACAGAACATAGAGCTTTGTCAGACAGGGTGCTCTTTGTTGTCAGCAGCAGGCGAACAACATCGCGAGTGGAGATGGAGCAGTTAAAGCATGAAAAGATGGCACAAGATGGGGGAGATGTTAGATTGAGACAGAGAGATGGAGACTAGGAGTCTCTGACAGGGAAGCAAAGCCCATAGGATGAGCACACGGGACCAGAAGATGCAAAGATGAACTTCTAACTGAGGGTAGACCTAATTAAAATGTGATTCCCACTTCAGGGAGATAACACAGAGCCCACATAAAATGAAGGATTAGACAGAAATATAACAAGACGGAGGAATTCCTCCCCAGCTCCACCTGAGTGGTGACGTGAGTCCTTTTTTTTTTTTTTACGCATTTGAGTGACAGAGTGGCAGGTTGTATTGGTGCAGAGCTTTGTTCATTGCAGTAGAGATGAGTGACAGGCAGAAAATGGCGAGGTGAGCATGATGTGTCATTCCATTTAAGTAGGATGAAATGCAATATATGAACCCCAGACTGGCAGCCTTTGCATCAGTGGGTCCCGGAAATATCGACATGGATGTGTTTTGTTATACAAGTTGAACCACGACGGTGGCTGATCTAGATTTTGACAGAGTGTGGCCTGCAGCGGAGAGTTGTATGGTTTATGGTCCGTTTTAGTTGAGCTATGTGTTGAAATGATGGCATGAATCATATCTTTACTTCCTTTTCTGTATAAGCCTGGTATTAGGTCACCTGCTGAAGTCGAGGCTCAGTGGCCATTCCAGTGCGGCTTCGTCCCCAGAGTGTGTGTGTGCACTTTAACAGGCTCTCTGCTTCACTAAAGTAGACATCAGCATATTCCCGACTGGTGCTCGGCGCTGGAATTAAGAGTCGAGTCAAACTACAGTCGTAAAATTTCTGATATATGACATGTATTCTGCCTGATCTGCAGCAATTAATTTCTGGAGTTGCTTTTTTCGTATGCCTGAGCAGCTGCTCCCTCCTCCCACTTTTTTTTGGGTAATTCTTGTCTCCAGGCTGTGTTAGAGTGCTCTCCATTTCAGTTTCCCCATGTGTGTTTTTCACTTGAGCATTCACGCATGACACATGCACAGTGCTCAACTGTTGGTTAATCTCATCAGAAATATTTATCCATCACGTGCATGCGTGTGTGTGTGTGTGTGTGTGTGTGTGTGTGTTTTTTTTCCACATTGCTGGGTGATGCATCACACCCCAAATCTCTAAATCATTTTGATTATAGCGCCATTTTACTTTAATATACTCTCATCATAATCACTGAGCTCTGTAATTCTCTTTAAATTGATTCGTTCAGACAGCATGAAAACTGCTTATCTTGTATATCTGGTTGTTGTCAAGACGCATGATTTGTCCTCCACAGTCAAATCGGAGGAGGGAGATCAAGGACTGGCCGTCCACAGTATCTCAGACACCTTTAATCACATTCTGAATAGTGGTCAGTGACACTGATTTGTTTGCTGGGAGCATGAATCCTTTTCAGACTGGACTTTCCTTATAATCTAAGGTTTCGGCTTGATTGTGTAAGTGTGTGAGTGGGCAGTGGATGATATGAGGCGGAAGGGCAAGGAAAATATCATGGGCTTGGGTACCGGTCTTCTCCAAATGAATTTAAGTCTGGTAAAATAAAATAGAGATGCATGTAAAATGTTATTAAGACAAAAAACACTTAAAAGTTTATGTTAGTGGAAACCTGATACTTTATGATAGATTAATAAATATTTTATTTGCTTCTTTACTCCAAAGTGCACTTATCTTTGTTGCATTATCTTTGACTCAAATTGAAAAGGGCATGTTGAGGGTATACTAAGACTATAAATAATAGCAGACTTTTTTTTTTTTTTGCTGAACACACACACACAGATAATATACTTATGAGGACACTCATTTTATATTACGCATTCCTGGCCCCTTACGTTACCTCTAACCAAAGATTTGACGTAATACGTGAAACACGTACCGGAATCTAATTCTGCCGTCAGCTCTCACTCAACCCTGGTGTTAACTCAGCTGAAGCTGTAAGTACGGGCTAAATTGCGCTTGCAAGATCAGTTGCAAAGCCACCAAAGCCTCTCAGGTTGTGAAGGTAGGTTGATAGTGATGTCGTAGGCCTCGTCTATGTCCTTCAACCTAAAGTTTGACAGGTTTGACAGGTGACCCGGACAATTATCACTACTCTGGCAATCAGCAGTAGTGCTGCGGCCGCCATGCGAGGGCCGGACTGGCAGGACGCAGGTGGACTGAGCTTTCCAGTGTGCGTACGACACGCACCGACTCAGCTGACCACAGATGGGTAAATTTTGATGTGGCCAGCTGCCCAGTGTGAGGTCTCCCTGTGTCTTCCTCCGTGCAGACCCACAGACATATGGACTATTGAGAAGGGTGAGATAAAATGGGAAAAATTTGCATTTGCATGATAATGAGCTTCTTTAGTAATGCTGTCTGATTCTCCTGCCTTAGATCTCTCGTGTGACGCATGGAGCACAGTGTATTTGTTCTTTTTGAACTCCTGTCAGTGGGATTATCCTCTGTTTTCAAGGCCCAGAGGGGGCCACTCTTTTTAACCATTACTGCTTTGTCTCGTTTGTGTTGACAGATAAACATTTTACATAAAGAAAGATGTGGAGGAAGACGTTGTGCAGACTGGAAGACACAGCACCAGCTTAATGGGGCTTGCCTGTCCTATGAGTGCCAGCTTGGGTCTCTGCATGCTGATGCAGTGGTGTAGGTTTCCTCGAGCAGATGTCATCGTGCCTTGTCAGAATGCCTGCCTGTTAGTACTATTGAGTGGAGGAGACCACGCCAGCCTATATTAGCACAGTGGCCTATGCCATCCAGAGCTGGAACCGCCACCACCCGGGAAGGGACAGGTCATAGGACTGGCAGTTTTGTGGAAGCTTCTGTGGAAAAAAAAAAAAAGGTCCTTACAAGTGGTCCCCTGAGGCAAGTTGTCATGAGTAATACAGCTATAATCCTGAGCTCATTCTAGCACAAACATTATGCTCTGCTCACATCATCCTGCTGCTGTTTGTAACCACCCCCCAGTCCAGTTGTTTGTAATTTCACTCTAGAACAAATAGGTCACTAGAAGAGCATAACTGGAGCAGAATTAAACTCCCTAACCTGGATTAGTCTTTGACACCATGAACAATAGCTCACTAACGCCATGACTTTATGGGACAGTGCAGCTAACTCCAAAATGGGACCGGCCATGTGTCTACTCAACGCAGCTCTGAACGCGTCTCGATTCCTCTTCGGCCAATTTGAATCTGAAAATGTGCTTTCGCTCGTGTGATCACTAACAATGCGACCCGCGCGCTCATCCCAAACTATGGGCGCGCTCATTACACCGTTTGTCAAACGACTTCAGACAGGCCAGACCTTTCAACAGGACTATGTGAGCGAACGCACATAGTACCACGCAGCCCATTAACTGCAGCGAAGTATGGAACTGGCTCATTGTGTGACAGGGGTTGCAGCCACATGTGAAATCTAGACGGAACCAGAATAGAAGTCCCATTATCTCAATAAATCCACCCAAATGTCTTTCACACATAGAAGTGATTTCTCTGAAGTTTCATCACTGTGTAGAGCAGAGTGGAAAATTCTGGAACATCACTGATAGCGGCGTGTTATTGTCACAACCTAAACTGTATGTACTGTAGCTTCACCATCTTCACACACCTCACGATGTATTTAGAAAAACAGCAGGTATTAGCGTAGTTTGTTTCAGTTTCATAGTTTCTGTTTTGTTTTTCACAATAAATTGCGCAGATAAATACAAGAAGAAAATATCTCCAAAATGAAGAAAATGTTGTATAAATAATAAAGGCGGATTTTACCTACATAATTAAAAAGCCGAAAACTAAAATCATAAGAGATTTAGTAGTTTTCTAAAACATCGTCAAGGGACAGATTCCCAGGCTTCTTCATCTTAATTGAGGTCTACACAAGCTACTCAGCTCTTATCCACATGTATATAGAATGGATGAACACTCAGATGAGTGCTCTGAATTATGTGCAGAAAGGAAAGTACATGCATATAAGCACACATTAGGTTCCATAAATAGTGCTTTTAACACCATGCCGCCACTGAAAATGTCTGGTTTTAGCACTAAGCTTGTAAAACGAATGAGTGAGCCAGTGTGCCTAAGCTTTAGATGTGCCCGTGTATTACTCTTACAAAAGTGGATGGGTTTTCATACGCAGCCAAAAATTTGGATAGCGCTGCCTGCGCCTGCCACGCCAGTGAGCTTGGAAAACAACATGCTGAACAGTAGGCTTGGAGGTGGTAGCATGCGGGCAGACGGGGGCTTGAAAGTACGAGTTTAGAAAAACACATGGAGAAAGGTTTGTTAATTAGTCTGGTGACGCTCGTCGCTGTAAGACACGCTGCTTTTAGTCGAGCGTCCACTGGCAGGTCCATGGGATTCTGATTTGAAACTTTAAGGATAATTGCGGAGGCAAAAATAGAAAGTAGTGGCGGAGCTCTGTCGCTCTCAGCGGGTCTTACCCAGTCTTACCCCAAATGTGATTTGCAGAGCAGGTAGAGTGCAGTGCATCGGGGGGGGGGGGGGGGGGGGGGCTGGCTGGGGGCCAGATCCACTTCAACCTCAGTTGGTCAGGCAGCTCAAGCCGGCAGAGAAAGACCCTGGGGGTCATCTCTCCATCATAGTGTGATGGGGACCGGGAGACGCTGAACCTCCCTCCAACTAGTGTTCTGCCCTTCAATGATGGATGGCACTTGAGGGACTGGAATTGTACTGTATGGGTCTGACATGCATTTCCTTATTTCCAGTGAGTCACAGAGGAATAGAGTCGCTCTAGCTTTAAGGCTTTCTCACAGTCAGTTGAAGATATCTTAGAATTTGCCGCAGTTAAGGGCCCTTACAAAATGACTACATGCTGTGAAACTACCACAGTCCTCCACACTAGGTGAAACCTGACGTATGTGTTTATGGTTGTTTTTCCTTCCTGCTGGTCAAAGGATATATTATTAACTCGCGCTTAGCTTTGTTAAGATTCCATACAACAGTTGTGATGGTCTGCATGGTGTAAGATAAATTACAATGACTTGTCTTGCTTAACCTTTTGATAATACATGTTACTGTCATTTGCAGAACTAACTGACTGATCTTTACAGGCTTTTAATCAGTGAGTGACTATTTCACCACTTCTGGATTTTCAGGGTTTTTTTTTAAAGACGTCCTTGTTCTTAAGTCAACAGTAGAGTAACACCAACAGAATATTGCGTAACAGTGTGACTTGTTCCCACCATGCATTTCTGCTGGATCCTCACTCTAATTAGACATTGTGCGATCTACGGGGCTTCACGTGGATCGTCACGCAGTTCCTCTGTCGCCAGCAGGGGTCAAAATCACTTTCGCGTTCCCTTTTTGTAAGTCCCGCGTGGACGGCCATGTAGCACGGCCCCAACAGTTGTCAGTCTTCTTGATGAGCTGTCTGTTTGAAACAGTATCTTGCCTGGAGATGAGGTACCCATCAAACACTCAGCCACCACAGGCGCTGGAAAAACAGATGGCAAGAGCAGCCACTTTAATAAAAAAAAGGAAGAAGATGACAGCGATGTTTACTGTTGTTGTCCATTTGCTGTATGCTTTCTATCTCGTACGGCTTCCCTGCTTTGTTGTCGTTAATACTTTTTCTCCTGTGCACTCAATTGCCTCAATTTAGCTCAGTAGTAGCCACAATCACATGGCACCAGATCACAGTAAATGTGCTTCACTTTGGTTAAAAACACCTCAGTGAAGAGCCAGACAAGAACTGAGTGTGAACCAAGCAAATCAAGGTTCACAGACAGACCCTCCTGTAATGTTTACGTGACCCCATTTACCCACCACTTCATTAAACTTTCATTTCATTTTATCATAATGCAGTGCATGTCCCGTCCATTTACGTTATTTTAATGTGATAAAACATTTATATTGCTGTTTTAATGCTGCTTTTATACACAAGACAGCACTAAAGTGCAGGTGTGGTCCTTATTCAATTAACCAAAGTAAGAGTCTCTGCCTGTTCTGCACATTTATTACAATATCTGAGGTCAGAGGTGTTGCTTGGCTAGATGACTATTTCTGTCAGAGGGATTCAACACTATCAAACAACATAAATGTCGACCCTTCTTCACCACGCCAGAGCTTATAAAAGTCAATCAAACACAGGCAGCTAAAAGCAATAGATCAGTAGGGAACAACGGGGGGTTGGATTCACGCTGGCCTCAGAAGTCAACATGACGCCCCCCTGCTGCTTTCTGTGTTCGCATTTCTCTTTAAGTCCATATTTAAGAACCAAAATTTGCAGTTTCCCTTAATAATTATAGATTCAGTCATGTTCTTGATTCCATGTAATATGTTCTCCACTTCCCTTAATCAAAGCCTTGTCAGAAAAGCTTTTGCCTGGCAGAGAGTATAGATGGGCAGAGCAGCAATGAGAGACTGCTGCAGTTTTTCTCCCATTGCCTCGCCGCTACACAAAAGGCAATTTTCATATTTCATCATGTTATAAATTTGAATTGTCCTGCTCCAAAGGCATAGCTGTATTGTTCGGAGCATTGTGGGAACAGCGCTTTCCATCTGACTGCCTTAGTATGCTGACTTTCCTAGTGAATTGTCAGTCATGCGGCAACTCTCTGTTCACAGTAAATGGTCAAATAAAGCCCTGCCTCTCTGGGGTGGTTATTTAGCCGCTGCACGGACTGCTTACACGACTCTGAAGATCAGATTTTGAGAGATTACGCTGATGTTTGTCCATACTTGGCATGAAAACGATGTACCTCTTCTGACTGTATCGCTTGAATCTGCGCGTATTAACTTTGATCCCTTTTATATCAGTGTTATCTCTTTATATCTCTTATGCCGATACATCCATTTTGCCTGGAACACATCCAGACTACTGTGACCTCACTGCTTAGGTGCTGGTTTGAAGGCATGGCGCGATGAGGTGGAACAGCACGTCGTGACGTAGTAGAAAGAAACTCCCTGAAACCGCGTTGGTCCTTTCTATTTCCCGTTCCAGGCGTAGGGTAATTAGCGGCTCATGTTAGATCTCCTAACTTACTAACCGCCGAGATCAAAGGCAGAATTAGCAAGGAGATAACATTTTGATCGAAAGGGGTTGAAGGACAGCAGCCAGTCATTCCACACGTCTGTAAGATCAATGGGTGAGCGATAGCGAGCTTGGAAGTGATGCATTGGCATTAACTCCAGGAGACTCAAATAATACCTTCTCTGATAATGAGACTTTTAGAACGTTTGTTTTCCTATAAATCCAAATACGTAACGTCTTCTACCTGCTGGTCTGAGGCCGTGGAGCTCTGCCACTGTGGCAAGAAAGGGCCACAGAGTGCAAATGTGAAAGCCTAAAGCAGGAAGAAATCTTCAAAGGCAGGGAGCAAGAAAGAGACATTCAGACAAGAGAAGAGAGAAGGTTTGGGTGTGAGACAGGAATAGACAAGTGACTCTTCAAGTAAATGTCACACAGTAATCAGTGAAGAGTTGGGTGATAAAATGGTCGCTCTAATTATCGTGGCAGTATTTCACATTAAATCAGTCATAAACTTCACGAAAAAGTATTTTTGGTGTTCATTTTTCTCAGCTTCGTTTTCACTTCCATCGTGGAGCTGTCCCTAGTTATTAAGCCAAATAAAGTATTGCATGTTTTATTATTAGCGCCAGAAACAGACTTTTGACGTGCGCGTCCGCTCACAGCAGGACCAGCCACGCAGGCGTCCACATTTTCTAACCTGCAGTAGCTGTCTCCTTTCCTGACCTGTGCAGAATTTGTAATAGACTTAACTCCAGCTAAAAGAAAAAAAATAAAACAATAGGAAATCATGAGGCTATTGAGTGTCCAGTCACAACCCCCACAGCACCGGGACTTAGTCTACATTTCTTTGAGCTTCTCTAATTAAATTACACACAAAACCTGAATGGGAAATGCACGGTTTCCTGTTTCAAGAGTAAAAGAAACCAGGAGGAGAAGGAGCAGAGTGGGTCTAAATGTAATTATGCTGCCAGGTTATCACATATGTACCATAAAAAATGAGATTACAAAATCATTTCCCAGTAAACTCAAGAAGCACAAATGTCAATGCGATTTTTTTTTTGCTGTGTCGGATTTTAAGTTAACAATTATTGTTCAGTTTTTATGGTCCAAGACAAAGACCAGCATTTTTCTATTTATTCATACACTGTGCATGCTGTACACAGTATAACAATACACTTTACAATTAGCAACCGTGTATTTAGTATTTGTACTTTGGCTTTGTCCACAATAAGTATTTGAATGAACAGCAGTGAGACAGTATTTGAAGGTTTAGGGAAGCTACGTGTGAACCTCTTCCTCTTAAGTGAAACAATTGTTCCCAAGATCAAGAAATAGTGTAGTGTAGCGGATGATGCAGGTTTTACCTCGTGGTTCTGTTTAATGGTCTAGATTGATGCAGTCAAGTACAGTCGTGAAACTCTGGAGCTGGATTTATGCTATAATCATTAATCTAAATGTCCCATTATATTTACATGATGAATAAATAGTTTATGTTTTTGTTTTGTTTTTCCATTGGCAGCCGCGTTAGATCAATATCAGGTTGTCAAAGTTTAGAATGCAATTTCCAGGCAGTAATTGGCCGGTGAGCCAAACATGTTGTAGTGGGCAGAGGCACGGAGCCGTTTCACCAACAGAGAAACAATTATATTCCTTACAAAAACAATGAAATGATCCCCTAGCACCTTCTTCTTTAAGGTTTCCCCAAATGTTTTGAATGTGATTTATCTTAGGATGCCTTGTGTGTGTCACAGTCTGACAAAGGCTTAGTATTGGCTGACATATCGCACCGCATATCAACTTCTCAATTGGAGGAGCTGGTGCATGGCGTGATCTGTCAGCAGGTGCTAAGGCTTTGTCAAATGCAGTGATACAGTAGGCAGTGTTCAAATGTAGGAACTCCAAGACAAAATGGTGGACGCTGGGAGAACTGACAGGAGGTGCGCCATCACCCACTGAACCATCCACGGCGGCTTTTTCTTGACGTGCCTCTGGCCGACGTGTCCACTCATCAGGCTTTGTCAGCGAGAGGAAGCTGAGAATTCAGAGCATACTGAATCTGTGAGGAGGCTTTGACACAGGTGTCTTCTGCTTCCTCCTCCTCACTACGTGTGTTAGGTAACCAGAAGTGTTTTGTTTTGTCACTAAACAAAAGACATGAAAATATTCATTAGCAACGCAGAAATGATAGGCTTATGAAACCAAAGTATCCAGCAAGCACGTGACCTAGTGTACATCGTACTTTGGAATAAACAAGCACCCTGAGAATAAATCCGCTGCACTGTAATTAACGCGTTAATTGCAGCTAAATCTCACATGTCAGCTTCTCAAAAGGTAACGTGACGAAGCGATCCGGCGCTTTCTAAACGCTGCCAGCGAGATGTGAGAAGTGCAAGTGCGGGGTTACAAACTTCGTTCTATTGTGTTCTGTCAGAACGAGCAGGGGAAATCTGCATGTCAACACTGTGTTTGTGTGCTTGTAACTCTTAAAAATTCACCCCTCCAGAGCAAAAGAAAAAAATAAAAAGACTGCAGGCTTCTGCGTACTGTGAGAAACTGTTCTGGGCACTTGAATAACAAGACTTGACATGTCGTAGCAAAAAAAAAAAAAAAAATATACAAAACCCTGGTTTCTTGTTTTCTTCACAGAAGATGACAACCCCAGAATACATTCACACCGAGGTATTATACTGATAGCCACCACCAGACGCTAATGTCTGCTCACATTTCCCTTTTGTTTCTCTCTCTTGAAACTTTTTTTTTTGTCATTTGCCACACAATCTGTTTGCAGGGACCACAAATGTACCATTAATATCACTCACGCACTCCCAAGCCATAGTAGCTGTTTTCCACCGTTATCCCTTCATGAGCTGCGGGTCTCTCATATTTGTTCACCATCGATCATAGCAGCGTGGCGCACACGCTGGAAAGCAGCCGGTGGGGAGAGGCAGCATTTGCAATCAAACAGAGAGGAGCAGTGTGAAATCTCAGGAAGAGGCAGCTTCCCCCATGCCCGTGGGCAGGGGATCAGACGATGAGGAAGCCTGCCTCAGACACTCAACACCTCCCACTGGCACCCTGATGCAAGCGGCATGCAAACCCACCCCTCACATGTATCTGTCAGCCACGGATGGGGGGTGGGGGGGTTAAGCTGTGTCTGTACCCCCACTCTGCAACTGCATGTTATGCTTCTGCACTGGAGGTGCGTTCGGAAGCTGTGCTAAGGTTCACTGATGTGTTACTGAAGGTGGTAGAAGGTGGAAATTAGTTTTTCTCTTCTTTTTTTTTTTTTTTTCCTCTTCCCCCCTGTTATTGCTTTAAGCAAGCAGATGGGACTGACCCATTATGAAAGGAGAAAGCTCTAGGTGCAATCTATCTCCAAGTCTAGAGACAGGAAAAAAAAAACTGCTGTGCGGAGAGGAAGAAATGTCATTGAGTCACTGCTCTTCAAAACCAAATCACAAGCCCTCTAAATCCAGTCAGCCTCTTCCAGCCGCTGGTATAATAGTGCTGTGGTTTGCCCATCTGTTCTCCATTGTCCACCTTGGCTCCTCATCCATGACACACAAGACTATAAACTCTAAAGGGTTTGTTCCAGACTGTGAGCAGATTTATTTCAGGTATAGCTACAGCAGAAAACAGGTCTGAGTGGATTAGAAAATACCAATTTTCCCACAGTGCCTTTGGCCGCTCCTTCACCCAGCGGTTGACTCGTTTGCGTCGTCACGTTCGCCGAATATCCGGTGATGAGTGCAGCTAAGTGTCGGAGCGTGAGCAGGGCAGCCAGTACAGTATCCTAGCGCGCTGTAAGTGGGTGCTACAGCTACAGATGGCTAATGGCCACAGCAAAAGGCAGACACAAAAATGTAATTATCAGTATTGATTTTTTTTTTTTTTTTTTTTTGTGGAGATAGATCTGAGTGTGAAAGAAAGGTCACTGCAAGCATATATAAAAAAAAAGCATGCCTCCGCAAATGATCCCCTATCACAACTTGCTGTCATAACTAGACAATAACCAATTTGTTATTATTATACGTAAAAAAAAAATGTTGTGAGTTGACATGTGTGACTGCAAATTATATGCCCTATGGAACACTAATGAGAGCATGCAGCAACAATTACTCCAACGTGACAGGCTGCAGCTGAATACGGACCTCGTGTTTGTGAAATTGTCTGAGAAGAACAGACGATATGTCAAAGCCACTTTATAAATACAAGCATATGAAATGCAGATGAAACGCCAACAGACAAGGTAATGACCTACTAAAATAAGTGGCATTAGAGCATCTACTGTATGTTCTCTCTCTTGATGACGTGCGATATGCGCTTTGGCACCACGAGCGGGAAATGGCAGACTTTGGCAAGCGGCTCTGTGTATTTAGCTGTCGCTGCTGATTTTCTGGCCGGTGATGGTGATGTGCATGGTTCAGAATGTGCTTTAATTCCTGTCACCGGCGCATGGTACCGTTTTGCAGTACATGTTTCCTTTTAGTCCAAATGATATTTTCTAAAAACACAGTTGACCTGAAGTCAATTAGCCAACCTCACAGTCAGGGAAGATGTGGCAAACCGTGTTAACCTTTATGTCTTTTGTGCCGCTAAATGAGCAAACATCACACATTAACCAGGCTAATATAAACATTTGTGCCTTTCTGTGAGTTCTCTGTGCATGTGTTCATCCCTTCACTTGCGCTCACACATAGTTTATAATTCATAAAGAAAGAAACATTTCCGATTGTGGCATGTGAAGTGTTGTAGAAAATCTGAGTAAATGTAACCCCCCCAACTCCCACACACACTTCTTTTTTTTTTTTCTTTTCTTTTGTGGAGCTTTGCCAAATTTTTACACGAGGCTGCTTGGTGTGGCGTAAACCTCCTGGAAGCTGTGGAGAGGTTTTAATCAAGTGTGAAATCCTTTTGGAGTAGATGCCTACATGACTGTGCTTGTGCTCGGAAGCGTGCTTCTCAAACCCTCTCCCCAACTCTCTCCCCGTGAACATCTCTTTGTAGCGAGAGTCCATTTTGCTGCAGTGATGCATAAAGACAACGCTCTTAGCGGAGCTGAGAAAATGAAACTTATCATGCATCAGGCACACACACACACACACACACACACACACACACACCTGTCTCGTTCAGCTTTTCTTAAAGCTCCAAATTCTAGTCTTTCCTAATCTGGTGTAAAAGTGTAGTTCATTAATGTGAAGAGAGTCTAACTTCAGTGACAGTGGCCTCGTGAATACAGAGAAGAAATTCCCACTTAAGCATTATCACACAATTATTCATGAATAAGGCGAACATGGCTCAATATTGAAGTACATGTAATAAATAACCTACAACATGGACTTCTTTAGGATTACAGCAATGGGATTAACTGCAGCAGTAGATAGGGCCATTCATTTGTCATGTCTAATTGGCATTATTTTAACAACAATGGGGCAATTGTGTATGGATTACTGATGAGAAATTAATATTATACATAAATAGGAAAGAACTAAAAGGACAAATAACTAGCATTCATTTGTACTAAGCAGTTTTTTAAATCTTAAGTCGACCCCGGCCAGCTCACAAGCTGTCTCACTTTGGTTTTTGACTGATTGAAGCCTCGCAGCCAGATGCTTTTTTTTTTTTCTTCAGTCTCTGAGGTCTGACATTTTGTGCGATAATTATCTTGCCACTGGTCATGAGTACAATACTGATGGTTTGTCTCATAGCCTTACTGTCAAGCTGGCATTTTCTCGATTAGCTGTGAACTCTCTCCCCGCCGCCTCTGATACGTCACGTCTTTGTGGTCGCATCGTTGGCATTCACCGGCGGCAGCGCGCTTCTGCTTCTTGCGCGCAGTTTTCTCTCCGCGAATCCGTTTACTCGCTATGTGACATTCTGCGCTAGCCACAGAACAAGACGGAGTGTCTGTCGTGGACGTGCTCTGTGGTGGCGTGAACAGCATTGTGGCTTTACTGTAATGTGTTTATCCCAGCAATCAAAAGTTTACATGCACTGGAGGTGACAGCAGGGACGCCGATTTGAGTCGTCTGCTCTTCTCTTCGCAGACATTGATCTGGCTGTCCTAGTCTGAGTCTTAGGGGATAATAAAGATAAATGGAGCGGCATTTCCATTTGATCTAAGCTGTATGTTTAGCTTGTCAACAGGTGGGCTGCTTAACAAGTCTATTGTCAGCCAGATGCACATTTCTGCTCAAATACACAAAATCCTCAATACAGTTTTAAGATGCTTGAGTGATAGCGGAAACAAACTTATGCTGGATCTTTTCACTGTGTGCACAAAAGAAAAATGAGGTCACTGGGTCAAAGACCTATTTATTTAATTAGAATCAGCTGAATAAAAAATGGGTGATAATCAAGGGCAGAGAACTCATTTCAGCTCTGTCAATCAATATCTCATTCAACAGTAGCTTTGCCCAAAGGGATCCAGTCCATTTCGTTTGTTACCAAACATCACATGTCTGCATCGCAGAATGTCTGCGTGTAGGATTTCGTCTCTTCTTGTGCCTGTCAACATTTCACGTTGACAGATATTTGCGTCACCGGATACTGTACAGCTTTCACATCGCATGTGATGGAAATCAGTGCGTTGCTATTAACAGTGCAGTGATGTATCACAAATACAGCAGACAAACTGCTGTGGTATAGTTTAAATGACATGGACGCAGCATGCCGTCTCCTGAATGTATCACATCAGCCAGTGGACTACACACACAGCAGCACTCATTACGCAGTGCATAGCAACAGCTACATAGCAACTGCTGCCGACTGCTTAGCAACAGCTGCAAAGATCTCAAGGAGGGGAGTGGGCTTCATGGGGCGTTTCAGATGACACCATTTCTGCTCACAAATGCCTTTTAATGACTTTTATGAATGTTGTTGCAGTGCTCCTCACTGTGAAGCTGTGTCTGATGGTGCTGCTTCTCCTGTCCTGCCCACAGATATCCGCTCCCTCCCTGATGTGGCAATGACCGGAAACTGTACGACCGAGTGCAGTGAATTGGGCCACTCAGACGCCTGCTGGATGCCCGGGCATCCCTCCCCCGTACGCAAGACCAGGAATCCCCCGAAACTCTCCACCTTCGTGCCTTACCAGGAGAGAGGGAGCCTGGGACGCCTGGCCAACGGGAGCGCCAGGCTGGGTGGCGAGGAGCACCGGTCGCGCCTTCCGCCCTCTCGCAGTGCCTATTCCAACAATGGTCATGACGCCAGTCAGGACTGCCCCCTAGAGGAAATGCCCCTGAGCGTAGCCTCTGAGTTCCCGCCCACCTCCCCCCCTGCCCACACTCCAAAACGAGAAATTTACCTGTGAGAATTGTCATCATCTGCACAAATGAGGAAAAGATACACCCACTTCAGACAGGCTGTCCACACACTAATGCCCCTGCCTGTTTTGTAGGTAAAAATAGGCTGTGACTCATTCAATCACTGGCATGAACACTTGTTTTTGTCATTTCCTCCTTAAATTATTAATTTATTAGCATATTTATTAAGAAATACACACAGTCGATTGATTCATTCACTCATTTATTTATACAAATTACTGAAGGATACAAATCAAGCAGATGAAAATGGAAATTGCGGCTGTAGTATAAAGTGATTACTGTTGTAGTTAGCCAAGTCCCACTCTGTGAAGTGATCTCTTGAATCTGGAAGTTGTGATCAGTGCCATTATTACATCTAATTTAATCAACAGCCAGTCAGGACCTATCAGACGGCAAAACACCTTTGATCAAAAGGAACGGTCTATCTTAATGTACAGAGCTGTAAATACATTTGAATGGTGTGTTCTACATATATTTTTGTCTGCCATAAGCTGAAGAAAATTGCCTCAGAATTTTAGCATATTTAAGCTTTTCTTTGCTGCTGCTGTTTAAACTTGATTGAAACCATCTCCACATGTTGAGCTCTATTGTGGAAGGCATTTATCCATCGCAGGCAATCGCGCTCACCTCTGACCCCTAATCATACTAGAATTGCCTTTACCTCTGCTCCCAGTAGAGCGCTGCCACCGGTGGAGAAAGCTGTGCGCTAACATTTAAGCTGACGTTATTTTCCACGGACTCTCAGCACTGTGACCCGTCGTTCATCATGAAAACGGTTGACTTGGCCGCAGTCCCCCCCCCCCCCCGGCATCACAATGACCAAACGCAGGGCTCACTAGACACGTTCTGATTGGCTTTGCTTACAAACCGCTTTCACTCGCTCTGTTGGAGAATCTCACCAGTTTATCGGTTAAAAAGGGAAACAGAAATACGCTCCTATCCGTTGTGACAATCAGACGGGCTCCACCTGTAACCTGTAATCCTCTAACGCTCACGATTCTCTCTCCCCGTGATCCGTAAGCCTCTCTGTAGATCTGATGAATGCATGAGGAGTTATTTACCAGAAAGGGCACTTCGGTTTTGAGAGCCACCAGGGAGATCGAGCTCTTTTGGAAGTTAATATTACACTGTCGCAAACTAGACGAGTGCTCTACATTCAGTGAACTTTCTTTGTTTTTCACACACACACACACACACACACACACGCGCTTCTTCTGAGGTGAATTCAATACACAGCACGCCCACGGAAATTATTGAACAGACAGAGCGGACCTTGAAGTCTAATAAATAGATGGGTTTGAAGAAGTCTTCAGAGCAACTGTCGATAACACGAGGAGTTTCCGAATAAATATTTATTTCAGCATCAGTAAATGAAATGTGCAAATGTATAAAACTGTTTCGGCCTTAACGTAAGTTGAGAAGGTAGGAGTCAGGCTCAATCTACTGCAGCTCGTGTTAATTATGTGTTTCCTTGTATTGAGGACAACATGCTTAATAAGTTATTAGGTTTTCTCTCCCTCTGGCTGTTGAACAGAGAATAAAAAATAGGGCAAGACCGTGGGTTTCATTTATCTTTTCTTACAAAGATTTTCCAAGTGAATCTGGAGGATATGTCTGAAGGACACTATGTATTAGCCAGTAATTGGATGTTAATGATGGCCACACTAGCCTGCCTTACAACATTGTAGAGCCGTCCAGCGTCTTTGATTTAAACATTGATTTGATTAGATACCTTTCACCTCTGCAGAGTATTTCCATAGTGAGACTGAGTCTCTGAGTAAGAGTGGAAGAGTCTAAAATGGACGTTTCCTAATTAGGGTGAGTAATGAGTCCTGAGCTAGGGCATGTGTGAGCACACCCCCAGGACAAGGCACCCACCAGATAATGCAAATCCACCTGCAGAGCTACAATCAGTTAAAAGGGGTATTTTTATCAGCGCTTACCTCATCATGCTGCCATTTAAAACTGCATTCTGAATAATTAAACTGAAAACATGGGGAAATTACAGGACGTGGCCGTGATTAAATAAGGTGGGCGATTATCTTTTCCTTGAGGGGGAGACCCACGCACTATGCTGTTTTAAAAGCCATTTAGCAACTGAAGTAAAATTCAAACAACAGCCATGATACACTGTGATTAAACCCCCGTGACTCCCTGGAGCGCACCTCTCAGACCTGCTGATCGCCGCCTCGCCGGCCGCAGGCAGCAGTTAGGATCGCTGACCTGGACATAATGACGAGTGAGAAAGACAGAGACGAGTGATAAACACCAATGTCACATAGCCTCAATCACAAGTTGATCCATTTAAACGCTCGGTTTTGATTCACAGCTGCATGGCATCTGGATCCCAACCTGACTTCAGCCTGAGCACACGCATTGCTGTAGAGAATCTGGAATGTATCTTATCTATTTGTCTCTTTGATCACCAATACGGGAAATAAGTGATGTTGACAGAAGTTTGAGTTGAGTTCTCGGCAAAACAAAAAACAAGCCCGGGCCTATTTTCCTCCTCCCATGATGCTCCGGACTCTTTCGCTCGAGCCGATAATGACCTCCTCCTATTCACAGCTGGAACAGTATATAACCAGGTTTGACCTTTCTTTTGAACTCATGCTGAATGAGCTGTGTTTACTTCCCTCTCAAACACGGATCGGTTCTTCTTGATCAAACTACGAGGACACCATGAAGCACCTAAACACGCTCAAAATATGTTGAATAATGTTTAATTTGTACTTAACATTGATTTAATGTTAGATTCACTTGAGTATCTTTTGCCTCTCTGTAGTATGTATTGTATGGTGATCATTTCTGTGGACAGATGGACAAACTATGTACTGAAATTGGCAAGGGATTTTTTTTTTCTTACTCATCAAAGACTATGGAGAAGTGGTTGTGTGAAAATATAAATCCGTTGGTGGCGTAGTGTACATATATCTCCACAACCCTGTGTCTGCTGTCAGGCGGGCAACGACTTAGCATGGATTCCAAAGATAATTGGTACGGTAGAAGGTGTTTATCTTAATTTCCTGTTACTTTCAGAACTGTCAGTAATGGTACATATTCAAACGGTCCTCTCCCTAACGAACTGAAATGAACTGAACATTTCACTTTTCTTTTTTCTTTTTTCTCCACGTCATCTAGATACAAAGACAATTGCCTTGAAAATATGTCTTTGCAAGAGAGAATCTAGTTGTTATCCTAATTGTTGGTATATTTATATAGGATAAAATGCTTGTGATGCCATGTTTTTGTACAGTTTTATGTACATACCAGTGAAGCTTTCTAAAAGTTCCGAGAAAAGCCAATGGCATATACAAATTGTAACGTGTTTTCTTGAGATGTGCACATTTTGCCTTGGTTGGATTGACCTTTGCTGAGTCAGTGTGAATGTGGCCGTTCTATGCCTGCACTGTAGTCATTCACCGGCTCCCACCTCCTGAGGACTTAAGAAGTTTTATGTTTATCGTGAACAGTGGATCGTCCTATCTTACCAGTTCGTTAAACTCCTGTGTTCTGCTTCGTTCTGTTATGGCATGTTGACAAATTCTCTTGTAATACTGTAAGTCCTCATGAACTTTGTAATAAAATCACTTCAGGGAAAAATGAACGCTGTCAGTGTTTTCTATTGTTATTCATCACTTCTGAGTGTTAAACAAGGCTTTTGTTGTTACATTTTTTAAGAGGCTTTGCAGCCTCGGAGCTACACTGTGTAGATGTGTCTCACTCCAGGATGCAAGCTCATTAAGAAGAACTAGTATTCTTGTCATGAGGGGACCAGTGGCTAATTTCTAAGTCAGGAGGCTCCAGAATGTTGAGAGGGATGCACTCCAGACCGTCAAGGAGGAGAGTCCCAGGACCTTAGTTCATTACTTCATGGAAAAACAACGTGCCAAAAGTACACAGCCCCGTTATGCACTGCCTGATGCTAAACATTTAGCCCATAGTCTCATTTTTAAGTGGGCCCTGGCCAAAGTAGCAGCATCACCAACATCACGAGCCAGAATGAAAAACACACCAACGTTATCTCAGTAATACAGAGTAATTATGTTTCATTAAAAAGGGCAGCGTTATAATTACACACAGCAACACTTTAGGAAAGATTTGAGTTAACAGGGCTTTAAATTCACCAAGGGTTAATTCCTCCTCTAATTTAAAGTCCTTCTGAAGTTCATTCCAGGCAGCAGGCGCAGCAGACTTAACTGCTGCTTTTCCAAATTCAGTCTGAGTCTCTGGGACCGTGAATAAGAACGAGCTCTGAGATCTCAGATCGTATCGCGGTGCGCCGACAGGATTCATAAAAACCCACAAGTAAGGCTGCAGCAACTTTTAGATGGCCTTGTACACAAACGGCGGCCGGCGAGTTGACCTGTGCACAGCCAGAGATAGCCATCCAGCCGAGGAATAGAGCCCGCAGTGGCGAGTTCAAAAACAATGCTCAGTGATAAAGCTTCAAGGCTCGGTGATAAACAGTCCACGGGTTTTAGAAACTCTGCTTTCACGCACACGATGGGATCAGTAAGTGCTTCTGATTAATATCAGCGAGGGTTCAGTTTTACATTTAACTGACAATGAGTTGATGAGAAACCCGTTCTGTGTCTGGATGATCTCGCTCGGTGCAGTCGTGCTGCGTTTGATCATTAGTACGTTATCTATGAACTTAATTGACTTCATCATTGTTGCACCATTTTATTTAACCATGTGTGAAATACAGTTCAGTTATGTAAGATGAGTGATGAGCCTGGTTCACAACAATATTACTCACAAGCAACGTAGCTGCGCTGTGTCCTCTCACACGTAGGTGAGAGCACAGGCCACTGCACGGTTTGGGTTCGGGACGCAATGTTACGACAGCTGTCGTTTTAAATTAGGCGACAAAGACCCGTTCTCTGTTCACATCAAGTGAAGTCTGGCATCATGACACAAAGCACAAAGAGAGACGCAGTTTTAACATTAAGCCATGCGTGAATTCTATACTATATGAATGCTACTATTATATCTCTCAGCAAGTCTGCATCATAATTAGCACAAAGCCAGAAGCAGAAGTGAGGCTGAAGGGACTGACTTACAGTCCATGTAAATTTGGATTCTGTGATGTCCATTTCTATATTTATGTTAATCTATTCATTTATGACCACAAATGTCAACTCACAGGAGGAGCAGGAGGACAAACGTGTGGATCGTCCAAATCATTAGGATTCATCCTCCAGATACCACAAGTTTTCTGAAGGGATGTATTGATGTTGATATTGACCAACTGAGATTGACGCCACCAAATCCATTCCAAGCCGTTATGTAGTAATCGTGTGGGATATTTCAGTTTTCTATAGACCTACTGTACCTATACTCTGCAGGCTTTAATCATACGCTGCCCTGAGACGCTAATGCTTCCAGATACAGATAAGGGCAACAGTCTTCTTTGTATAAATCAAGTAATCCAGGCTCATTAGACACATCGTCTTCAGTCACAGCTCAAAGTTCACAGCATGGCTTAGGCTTCAGCGAGTGCGTGGCTTATACTGTACAAAGATATTTGTCTAATCAGTGATTGCATGTTTGCCTTCCTCACATTAGCTCAGCGAACACCTGCGGAAGCTGGCTTTGTGTACACAGCGCTTACACAATGTGTCGGCTCACTTTTAGGTGGATCTTACAGAGTCACTGTCGCTCAGAGGATCATAATATGCCGAGCGTGGCGTTAGATGCAGCGACTGCCTTCACCTCTCGTCCTCGTTGTTTTTTGTAAGTAAGTATTTACTGGAGTCATCATTTTCTTGTCAGGATGTGAATTTGACTGCTGTTTGCCAGTGAAACATAAACTGTCAGAATATTTACTGCAATGCACCCTCTATAAAAATATGAAACACAGCTATGAAAAGCCTATTATCATAAATTATGCAGCCTAAGGAATAGTAACCATGTGTTGTATACTAACAGACTGTCGAGTTTTCTGTGCCATAATAAAGCGGCCGCTGATTGGCTGTCGCATGTTGCTTGTGAATTCTGCTTGTGACCTCATGCTCCCCGGCGTGAAGGGATGTGCTGATGAGGGCGGCGAGCGATGGAGACCAGCTTCCAGTCGCAGATCGTCGACACACCCACCGTACAGTCCAAGGCGGCCTCCACCACATCGGCCTCTGCTGATGGCGTATCAGGAAGGCAGTTGCTGTGTGTTGAGCGCACCTGTGTGTCCCTGCACACGCGAGGCGTAATTGCACTGTTTTTCCTTCCAGCGAGATGAAAGATGATAGGCTTCCAAATAGGCCGCGCCGGACCTGAGATAACTCCGCGTGCTTTTAGGCATGAAGAATGGCTGCTGCCTCCGTGTGGCACACCTCCACTCCAGACCAATGAATTTGTAACTTGGAGGAACCGAGAGACCAAAGGTCGTTCACCTTCCTGAGACATCTCACGGTAGACAGTTGCCTTGTTTTAAGAGATAACAGCTTGAAGGGGACCCATGGAGTCAGACGGGTGCAGCAGCAACACGTCCACGTAAGAAGATGAATATGAATATACAACAAATAAATAAAAGATGTTCATGAGGAGGAGTTAATAAAACCCCTTTTAACTGGACAGTGGTTTATGTGATTCTGCTAATCACGGCCTCCACACCTGGAGTAACACGTCTGGAAGAGCATGAGGCTTCTCTGCCAGTGCTCTCTTCTAGCAACACGGACTTGCATGAGTAACTTCTCTGAGTTGATCTGCTCTGATGCCGTGCTTAACTTGCTGCTAATTTTAGCTCAACTTGCATCTTAGGGAGCGAGAAGGAGCCGATATTATCAATAGCGTGTGACCTTAACAGCAGGCGTTTAAGGGCGTCTACATAGAGCATCAACAAACCTGCTAATAAAAAATGATAATAAACACGATCATAAAGTGAGAGTTAAAGTTAAAAAGAGCACGGGACAAATGGATCACAGCGTAGGACGACTTGCTCAAGAAGTCAGCTGTTCCATTAAGGTGCTTCAAGCTTTTTCTTTTCACCATTCAGGGCTTTTCTGTGATCTTAGTAATGCTGTGGTAGTTAAATTGTTACTGAGGCATTACACCATTTCTGCTCTCCACAGAATTTTAAGTCAGGCTAAGGGTCTCTGTTTTGTAATTTATTAGTCTATTAGATTTGCTCAGCATTTCACTTCAGTGTAGTAGTGAAAGATGACATAAGTGGCACCTTCAAGACCTATTTGCTGCTGGAAATTTCTCCTGTGGCAGGCACTGGGCTTCTCAGAAATGCCGTGTAGTGCTGGCTTTCCAGCTATCAATTATTAATGTGTCCATGTTCTGCTGGATACTCTCTTACTTGAGGGATGTGGTGTCTCAGTATTATGGTTATTATCTGCTTTTTGACTCATGGAAGTGTTTTGCTATTCACGGGAGTCACCTAGAATTGGGCGAGAGAGACCCGAGACCATGTGGTAATTGACAGTGCAATAAAGATGAGGCCAGGAAGATGATAAACTGAAGATGTTAACTTGAGTCAATAACTTCATGCATATCTCATGAGCAGCCTGACGTATAATTTGGTTTGAGATCTCATATTATTTTCACAGTGTAGGCAGACTGGCGTTAACGGCGGTAACATGAGCTTGTTTTTAATTTAGAAACGTCTCATACCGAAATGGAGACATTTCGATGAATCTTAGCAGCGTTTTCTGTAGGACAGACGTGTGAAAGAAACAAAAAACAGGCCTCCGTTGGCTGACCGCACTCTCAGATTTAAGATCAACTTGACTTTATGCTTTGGCAATAAAAGCTCAGGTGACATCATTTTGTGTCTACCCTCTAAAAATAATTCAATATTTAAAGTTAGAGGACCTTTGGGTGTTTAGCTTAGGGGGAGCGTGTGCAACATTACCTGTCCATCCTAATCTTAGAAGAAATCAGCGTTTGTTTATTTATTCATTTATTTCTATACAAGCACACAAACCCAAAGGCTTCATGGACTAAACGTACTCTAGCTGTATGTTTTCACACTTTATTTTGGATGGGACTCACACCCCACCAATACCTGAGGTGAGTCTGAGAACTTGTCAATATCAAGCTGAATATTACATTTTTCCAATATTTGCTGGAACCGGGCTTATTCAAACTCTGAGGAGTCTTCTCTGCTGAGCCTGACAGTTCTATTTACACACATAATTTCGGATCATACAAGACCATAATGTTCCTACACTGAATAACCTTTCACAGAATCTTTGGGGATCTTCTGGTTTTTCCCTTTAGCAATTTTTTTTGCTTTATGCCATCCATTACTGAGTGTTAGGCCGTTAAGCTATTGCCTGCAGGGCATAGTGTGCCCTACTTGAAATGCAACACAAATGGATGCGGACCTTGGCATAAGGGGAAAAAGCTATTTCTTTATTAATTATATTTGAAAATAACCAAATATGAACATGACCTGAGGCAGAAATGCACCTAAATAAATAAATAAATAAATAAGCAGGCCTGAGAGCTGATGCTTTGTGGGGGCTATCAGGTTCAGTCAGGTTGGGTAATGATGATCCATTGTGGGCATCTGTGGTTGAAATGGTAAAAATGGACACCTCCTGGATTCCACAGAAATTGCACAGATATTTATCTGGAAGATAAGCAAGGGAAAGATGAAAAGCCAATTTCTTTGTTCAAATCTGAAGGAAGAAACCTTCCAAGCTCTCTCCCAGCAGAGCTACTGTGAAGCTGATGCACTATTGTACCACGGTGGTGACCTACGCGAGTCTCATCCTGAAGTTTATCCTCTGATGAATTGTATTTTCCCTCGCCTACAGGTTTGCATGCGTTTTTTTTTTCCTGCTCTGCAACATTTCTATGAATATATCTATTATCGTATAGATATTCATTATAAAGCTGCAGGAAACACTGCAGGGAGACACTGTTCTCCTGTAGCCTTTTCCTCAAGATGAAAACACTACTCAGCTACCGCTGCTGTTGCCTTGGAAACCTGGTCACTCTCACTCTTTTACCCACACTCTTCACCACTCGCTTCATTAAGTGCGTTGCTGCTGGCAATTAGAATAAAACAAGCGGCGGGGCTGGCTGTCTTGAAATGTAGTCTCCAATTAAATACTTTCAAACAGCAATGTTTCTTCAAGCTACATGCGCGCTCTATATAATAAACCATGCACCTGGGAGCCATTCTTCTAAAAGCCTGCGCTATGGTTGCTATACCGATGAATAACTTCAAAAAGCCATGTCTTTCAGCAGCGTGAATACAAATGTAACATGGATCACACATTTACTTGATGCTCGTTTCAAGCCCGCGCTCAAACAGGAAAAAAAGAAACAACAATGTTCCAGACATTGTCACAGTTTGTTCACAGGAGGAGAAAAACGCCTGAATGATCCCTTCGGATGCGCTTTCTCGTGCGCGCGCACTATTATTCGGCACTTGAGACAGACGCACACGGCAGCTTTCTGTCCTCAAACCACCCAAGGCCAGTTGCATATGCAGTCAGATCACACTCACATTTAGAAGACTGTCCAGCATTTTACTTTCATTAACTGTGGACGTTATCACTGCATTAAAATTGATGAGGTCTATTTAAGTAAATCATCACGACAGGACATTTTTCTCTAAGTGAATGAAAAGTCCACTGTTTCGTGCACGTCGCCATTATTAATTGAACTCTGCTCTCACACATGCTAAAAACAGATGATTAAATGTACTGTACGTGTATCAGCTGGAAGCGAAAGGAGCTGGTTGTCTGTACTCAGCTGAGTCTGAAGCTATGCATCACTCATTTACCTCCCACCTGAGCACACTCTCAGTCATTACCGAATTACCTACAAGCCAACCATTTGTATCCACAGACCTTTTTTAATTTAGCGACAGGCTGGGGTCAAAAACAAGTGCTGGGTTTGATGTGCCTGTGGTCCTGACTATTAAACGTCTTGAAAATAATTCAATAAACCCGTCATTTGGTCATTTTTAGCATTTGGAGACTTTGAAAAACTGCAGCTGAACTAAATCAATGAAACCAAAGACAGATTCTCTTCCTGTAGAATCTACGCTGCAGAAGTAAACAGTCCAGAGAATCATCAAATTTAACTGTCACTCTCAGCTCCCCTTTGAAAACATCACAAAATAAAACCAACATTAATATCTTTACTTCAATACGTTTCCTCACTAAGTAGAGCCACTGTCTGGGAGTGTTTCAAAACTAATTCAATAAATGAAACAATGAGGCACGCTGCCACCAAGATCAAGGACTTGTTACGATGCCGCAACACAGAGCAAGATGAATTTTAGTTTGGTGTAGCGATTTGTTTGAGAGGGAAAGACAAGATGACTGTGAGGTTGAAGGAGAGCGCTTCCTTTAATCAACAATGCCAATATTTTAAAAAACACACACGCTGGCCACGTTTAATTATGACAAAAATAGCTGCACAGGCATCTTTTTGAGCAAGTACTTAAGTGTGAACATCTTGTTTTCTTCCCAGGTGTGATGCACCTCAAGGAATTCCAGTGGGAGCTGATCGTCTTTCACTTTCGCTACTGCTCCTTGATGTTAGTGAGTAATAAGGGGAAACATTCTTCTCAATTTTAATATTTTCCTTCTGAAAGTAACTCATATTAGCACTGAAGGCTTTAAAAAAGCTAATGTGATATCTTCCCACGGAACCAGGTTTCTGATAATGTAAAACCATCACCTACTTAGTTTCAAACCAAATGTGCAAATGCATGAAAGCTGTGGAATTAATTTATCTTTTACAGGATCATTTGACTTGTTGCACATTAGAAATCTCAGCATTTTTTAATTAAGTGCTTTGGCTGCAGAACAATGATAAAATATTTTTTTATCTCCCATCGTGTCATATTTGTGTCATATTTGTGAAAGTTGTCACATCAATGCAAGGCAACATCTGTTTTGTTAATTGAAACTGTATTCTGTCGGGTTCATAATATTATTTTTGCTCAGTAAGCTGGGCTGTATTGTAAATGACTGCGTAGAAAACATGCGAGGTCCTTTTTCAACAGCCTTCTTCAAAGCTGGAATGGAAACCATGACTTCTTTGTTTGGCCCATTTGACAGTCGGTGCCTCCATTATTCGCCACAACGCTCCATTTTCACGTCTACGCTACAGTTAATTAATAGAACTTCCCTCCCTTTGATACGAGCCGAACCCAGGGCTCGGGTTCCTGCGGGTCCCCTGAACGTCTCCCTTCACGCACCTGCTGGCTTTCAGGGTCGTGGGGGGGGGGGGCAGACGAGTCAATGCGGCTCAGGTGTTGTAATTGAAGATTGCCACCAGCTGCTTGTGGTGTAGCTTGGCAGGGCCGAGCGGAGCCGAGTTGGCTGTGGAGCAGAACAGGTGAGCGGCGCTTCAGCTGGCCTCGGTTCACAACGAGCCCCTTGTTCATGAAGAGCCACTTGTGTCTCCAGGCACCACATGCGCATAATGGCTCAGTACAGTAGAATAAATAGAAAAGAACAAGCGCTTCATTGAATATTAATTTAATTCTGAAGATCCTCTAAAATTAAAAGCAACTAACCTCATTAGCATCGTTTCGTTGAACATCTGAAGTAGAAACACAATGGAGCCAAAATATCAAACAGTATTTCATTGTCCAAATACTTTCAGGGCTCGCTGTGGTGCCAAACATTTGCTTAGTTTAATGTAAACCACCCACACACTCAGAGGCTTATGGGCCAGTATCCGTATTGGATTAAATCAGCCACAAATTCTGTTCCAACCTCTGCAGGAGCTCTGTGTTAGCCAGGCAGCGCTCGCTCACGTCCTCTCCGTAGCCTTAAAGCATCCATTGAATGCTTTTCATTTACATCTCTAAACCTGATAAACATGATGTTTAAACTGTGATCTAATAAACAACCACTGCGGGTCCAAACGGAATGAAACGCTTTTCGCTCGCCTAAGATGTGTTCAGCGTTGCCACAGATGTCTTCAGATGTCTAAATTACACAGGCGGTTTAGCCCTTCCCTCGTTTCCATTAGCAGCTGGAGTTGTGAATTTACTGTATCTGCTAGACTCTGCAGTAACTAATAAAGGCTGTGGACATCAGGGGTCACGGTGGGATGTTCCTTTTCTCGTAAGTGTCTATTTGAATATCACTCAGACTGTTAGAAGTCCAGACCCACAGTATCTATAAAAACATGCACATATGGTTGTAAAAGTCAGTACTCAGTAAAGTATTTGCTGTAAATACAAATAAGTGAAAACTATCCAAAAACACTAATAAGCATATTAATCACAAGCCTTGTGCCACTGGTCTAATCTGGAGCTGCCAGCCGCAGACGTCGCCTGCTTTCTTTTCTTTCGTTGGGCGTTTCAGCCGGAGGGAGCGACGGGGGAAAAGCTCGCCAAGCGCTGCAGGGGGAGGCGTTTAAGTTCTGCAGTTATGGGACAGTTTGTGTAACCACCAGCTTCTCTGGCAGCTCTCGAGAAATGTGAAATCGATCACTGCATTTATACACGGTGGCACCTGGGTGGGGGACGAGAGCAAGTCGACGCCTTGTGCTGCTCGAACAAGTACAGCGGCAGTGCACCGCGAGAAGCTGCACCGCTCACTGTACAGAGACAAGTCAATAAACAGTTACTTGGGCCAGCGGGTTGTTTGTCAAGCGCAATTACGGGAAAAAACATTTTTGAGACTGATGTTCCTCAGTTCAGTCCACGCAGAGATGGAATTGAAGGTAAACTCAAATGATCGGGGTATGGATTGGAAGAGGTGTGTGTGGTACCTAATACTCTGAGTAATGCAAACTGCTGCAAAGAACGCGGAGGAAAGGGACAAAGTCGTCTGAGCACAATCCTTCCTGCTGAGCTCGCCGTGGCATCACAGTAACCTCAAGGGTGTCAAATCAAAAATAGATTTCAAATTAAGAGTAGGGTGGGTGTAAGTTATTCTGTTCGCCGCCTGCTACCGCGTATAATCATGTCTGGAGCAGCGACTGCAATGTGAAAGGTTTTCCAGATATATCAACATTCGCAGTGGTTGGGTTTCATTGAAAAAAAGTGCATGGAAACTTGTTAGGGAGTTTTTAGGGGGATATTAGCTTTTCTTCCATTAGTCCTTGTGTTAGTTCTTTAAGTGCGGAGTTCACAGCCCAATCATCTGACACTTAAAACTAATCACCTACCACATACAATCCTTCAACCTTTTACAGAGGCCTCTAGGTGACGGAATAATTGGTTGTGGTTCACTTTGTTCTAGCAGGGAGATGCAGCAGTTTCCTTTCAGGTCTACGCGACGGCGGAATCTCAAGCAAAAATAGAAGCACCCGGTGACATTTCGCAAGCAGCAGGTTAACTTTGCTGAGCCGTGAGAGCCAACTGTCACATTAGCTGATCCAAATAATTTATTGCCTTATTATCCTAACGCCATATTTTCCCAGTGTGAGACTTTACATTGTTGCGTCGCAGCGACTTATTATTTCACCGGGGGTCGCGTTGCCGAATTCGTTCGTGAGCTCTTCCCAGGCTCATAACTCAGACACCTTGGCGTTGGAAGGCAGCTGCTTTTGTTCCTATTCCAGTGAGTTGGGAAGGAGGCTGGATAAGCTGTACCAGCCACAGTCCAACATTCATCGGCCGGTACGTGTGTTAGTGAGGCTCAATGTAAGAAGATGTAAGAACATATTTATGTTACGTGCTCTCTGTTTAAACCATAACAGCCATTGCACCGGAGCATTTAATTTGACTATTCCTGCCGTGCAGAACTTCAGATCCAGGCCTTTTATTGGTCTGTCCTTCTCCACGCGCCGCACAATCACCACTATCTGACTGTAATCCTCATGAACAGCTGACCCTCTTCCCTGAAGTGACAGACTATAACCTTTAGGAGGAACTGACCCATCTCCTCAGGGACGCTCGGTATAGACAGCAAATTCACAGCGACCAAGTCTTTTAAGAAGCAGCCGAAAGGGCACAGGCTTGTTGTGTGTGTGTGTGTGTGTGTGTGTGTGTGTGTGTGTGTGTGTGGGACTCACACCGCTCACGGATGTCAAACCCTTGGAGCTTTGCCTGTTCACTGCTTGATAATTGGTCATCTATCTACTCTCCTGTGATCACCAGTTTAGTTCCGGCTCCGTGGGTCGGTCATTTATTTCTGGTCTCATTACTGCCTGTTTGTTTCCAGTTGTGTAGTCAGCTGTTTACTTCTGGTCCTATGATCAGAAATGTATTTCTGGTGCTGCAGTCAGTGGTTTACGACTGGTTTCAAGGACAATGCAACGGGTGCGAGGTGCTGCAGCCATTTTCTGCCTGAGTTTATTAATTGCTTGGGCTGGACTTACTTAATGCGACGGAAACGTTGTGTTTTGGCCATAAACACCACGGATAAAACGCCTGTGCTATACGTTGGGGTAATGTTCTAGCGCGTGACCATCTGTGTGTCATTTCATGCCAGGAAACGTGCGCGTCCATCTCCCTTCTTAATTACATGAGGCTCTCGCGACGGTGAAATGCAAATAGAAAAGTTGCCTGCGCGCAGAAGTTTCGCTGGAGCGGCGTGAAGCGAGGTTGAGTGGGACACCCCCGTGCACATTATTGAATGAGAGCCACGGACGGAGAGTGGGCTCCCAGCAGGGTGAGTCAGCTCTGTTAATGCAGAACGGGAGATGTTGCTGGCAAAAAAGATACGAGGCGCATATACGGCGGCGATACCTTGAGGGCCTTTGAGACGCGCCATCAAGAATACAAAGTGCCGCTTGATCTGCGACGGAGGCACCGGCGCGTTTTCAAATTCAAAGTGCATTTGGAGGGAATGTTGCCGCTGCATGAAAAGACGTTGTTCACCAGATATTTCTGTCCTTCAGTAAGAAAACTCATCAAAGAAACGACTTTAAACCACCATGGGGAAATATGGTAACGTTTCATTAATAGCTAATAATTGGTTCACTCTATACGAACAGAAAACCAGACTCTCTCCACACAGGCCTTAAAGTTGACGTCTTAACAGGGAAACAAAACTATTCTAAGAAATGACGCAAGCCTTGATTGTAGCAAATGCAGAAATATTAGAATTTTTGTCTGTTTATTTCTTTTAATATGTTAACTTTATGCTGTTATGAATTCAATTCATGATGTTAATTGTATGTCAAGATGTGTTACATTTATTGTAGTATCTGCCAGTGGCTGCCATCAATAAGTTAATTAACTGTTGATCACTTGAGAAAACAAACAGACAAAAACATGATGCTTAAAACTAAATGAACCCTAATTCTCCAGACTGTGTGAAAATCCCGCGATTGAATCATGGGGGCAATTTGCTTAATGGAATGGACGTTTTAGACCATTTTTAGATCATTAACTAACATGATAATTACTGTAACTGTACAAAAACAGGTAAGCTATTAATTTCTGCGGGGTTTTCCTGAGCTAGAGCTAGTCAGAGAACCAGACCAGAACGCTGGGTATCGTGCCAGCAGAGCAGCGGACGGAATCATGTCTGGTTGCCAAATCACACGATTTGTCCTGACATTTCCCTTCAGTGTTGCTCCCCCTCACATTTTGTTAACACTAATGTCATATGGAGAGCCACAAAATGACGGAAATCCCTGCCTGTCCAACAAGACAGTCACTGACCTGCTCTGAAACCGAACCAGGACCCCTGGTATCGTGACAGGAAACTCTTTGACTAATGAAAGAGACATAAGAACTAATCACTGGTGATCTAAAATGCTGCCCGTAGTGATTTTAAAAACACCATGTATCGCTCACGTTCTCTGCTTCTTTTCAGCCGTAATGAAGTCTCTGATTCAGTTGACTGATCTCGCTTTCAAAACCATTTTTTCCAATATGTCTAATTAGACTTCGCAGCCTCTCACTGTCGATCTTGTCTAATTAAAGGTCCCCCATTCTTCCCTTCACCTTGTGCGTCTAGCAGTCGTCAAATTGAGGTCTCACTCTCTGCCCTTTCTTTCCGCTCCTAACTAAATAAAACAACTTCCTGCTCTTCTTCCTCCCTGCATTCACGCCTCTGGTAAATGAGAAAACCTGTAACTGAATATCTCTCTGCGTCTCAGGCTTTCAGCCTCTCACCCCAGTTAGCAGGCAGTCAGGGTTTTCTTACTTGTTTACTTCCTCCCTGCATCTCCGAAGCTCTTTGTGGAACCCAGCCTATATTCTTTCAGATGTTTATGATCTCAACATCTCTTCTGTTTCCTGCATCACAGCTGAAGGTTCTGGTTGCGTCTCTGGAGGCCTCTCTTTTGTTGGACTAGACATATGGGACAGAAATCTGTTCAGTGAGGGAAGCTCAAGCATCTCATCTTATCTCCTCCATAGCTTCTCCCTGTTGTATCTGCCTGCAGAACAAGAGACTTGAATGCACTATATAGTTTTTTTTTCAGTATTGCATAAGCTGAAATTCTGTCTTTTGACGGCTTAGCGCTGAGCTAATTTACAGTCATTCTGATAAACAGTGTTTTAATAACGTCTGCAGTCAGTTTGCATTTGCATGCCAACAGACCGATATTCCATAATTTACATTTGTCATACGCTTCGTTTTTCATGTGCTTTCATATGTATTCGTGATTTTTTCTAAATTATATTAACAACAATACAAATGCATTAAAACATGATGAATATATCTCAATATAATAAACCTTTTTCACACTTTGAACTAAGAGATGATCATCTCATTAAAAAAAAAAAATATATATATATATATATATATATATATATATATATATATTTATCTAATACTAAGGCAAATAATTTACCACCATACAGTATGTGAATCACTTGCTCTGTTAGACAGTTAAACTATTATATTAATAGGTTTTCCTGTCCGTGTTGTGCGATTGTTGCACATATCTTCTGAAAGCATACGCATGAATCATGGTACTAAGTCAAAAGAAATTTAATTTGCGCTACATATATTACAGACTCATTGATTTTTTGTCTTTCCACCCGTTTTTCCAAAAGAAAGATTATTCGCATTAAAGACGTCATAAATTAGGTGATAGTGCTAATGCAAGCACTCCTCTGATCAAGCCACAGATCTAGTATAAATCTGTCACAGAGGCTTTTACTTTTAGTTGTTTATTTGGGAGACGGTGTCCATCGCAGGTCGGTGGATCATGCTGTGCAGGTGTAGGGCGCCTGGTAGGGGGTGGCCGTGGCTGGGGGGACTCAGGATGTAATGTCGGCCTGGATCATGTGCTCACGTCCAGCCTGGCTGTTTCTCTCCTACTGTGCGCAAAGCGTAGTAGTGTGTCTAGATGGGAAAGACAGAATTCAACTTTGTGTTTCCTCCAAAAGTTGTTTGTAAAGCTCGCAGACAGCTTGAAACGCTTCCTGATTCATGGCGTATATTTCACAGAGGAGTCTTGAAGTTGATTTTTATTCTATGTCTGAACACAAATTCCAAAATGAAGAAAGTAAAGGGACAAAATAAATAAATCTGAAACTCTGAAAGTTGAACAGTTGGGGACACTGCTTGCCAGCTACTGAATGGCAGCAGCTAATCAGTTTTGTGAGAATCAGGACTTTGTATCTGTGGAAATACAGACCAGAACTTTGAAGTTATGTGTGTTTGTCTTCGCCACAATCTAGTGATGATCATTCATTACACAGTATTTAAGGGAATCTCAAAAAATGTAGTGAAATGTGAATTTCGATTTCAGCACAATACCTGCTTCTGTTTGCTGGGATCTTGGCTTGTTGTTTAAATGGAGCTTCTCTCCTTATGCAGCGCCAAAAGTTTGCAAAGTGAACAAAATGTCTGTAAAAGGAAAAAAAAAGCTCTGTACACAAAGGCATGTTCCCTAAAATGTTCATGATGATCACTGGAGCAAATAACACAGTTGAGGATCTTAATTACTGGCAATAGTTCGTGTTTGAGCTGAATTCTTGTGTTTTAGTACAGTATATGTCTTGCTATTGGCAGCAACTCTATTATTTCTGGATTTATTTCAGCTGATGTATATTATATCAAACATGCCAGCACTTGTAAGCCTTCCATAGAACGAGCCCTGATCTTTGACATATCAGCATATGTACTCTATAGAGACTGCGTCTGTATTTTTTTAATTATTTAAAAAAAAGGACTTCATATGAGGGTGCTGTGATGTTTCTGCACCTACAGTACAGTATATGAGATCACAGCCAACGTTTCCCCTGCTGCTTCCCACCTTAGGGAGCTGACTTGCTCAAGTGCAGTACAGTACGTCGCCTCTTATTATTTCCCAACCTACTCGCTCCTACAGAGCTCGCACTCATTTGTGAGTATAATCGCAAAGCAGTGATTTACAGTGATTCTACAGTTGTCACACCATAAATCCCGTCTTGTTACATGCACGCCGCCAGCTGAAAACTTTTTTATTTTTTTTTATGAAATGCTAATTTTCTTACGTGTAGTGCGACGTGAAAACATCACCTCTCGCCGTATGTGACATGAGATTTTAATCAAGAACAATCGCAGGTGTTTGAACTGTCAGAGCTGCAAATGTTAAACCTTTCATTACTTGAAGTATTGCTGCATTTTATTAACAGGGCTGGGAAATGGGGACACAAATGCACATTCTAATATTCAGTTGCTTTTATTTAGCATAATAAATGATTTCAAAAGTTCACAGTTGACTAACAGCGTAATAAACTGAAAAAGATATTTTTACTGTCAGTTCGGTGGCTGCAGCTTTCACAGTGAAAGGCATTCTTTCACACTTCACTAAACCTGTATTTTGCCCCTTACTCTACTCAGATGAAGGCCATTTTGCCCTCTTTGGCCATTACAGTAACAGTCAAGAAGATTTGACAAGCATGGCAGGTTTCTCCTTCTCCGTCCAGAAATGGAAGATGAGAAAGCTGCAACTTCTGAAGCCAATTACTTAAGTTTTGCCTGTTTTCTTTCATTCTTCTCTCACGAGAAAGGATTGAATGAAAACTTTCCTCAGTCCTCTTATCATATGGTAATAATGTACCCTGGCCTTGATGTTTTTTACGCGCCAAGTCATCTTCACATCATTTATTCTCTTTATTTTGCAGTGCATTCTAATCTCCCTTTTTAAAATGGTACTCAGAAGATCCTTTCGCAGAATAGCTGGTTTCTGTGCTGCTGGAGTGTGCCAACAGGGAACATTTACTCAGAGATTCTTTGCAGTGTTTAGATAAGACTTTGGATGTTGGTGACAAATCAAATGCATGTCTGTGGGAGTGTGAGAGGACAGCAATACAGCCAATCATGCAAAGCTGTGCTGCCTCTCTGCCAAAATGAGATTCATATCGAGAGTGAATAGCTGTTCTCTGCAGAAGCAGCATTGAATAGTGCAGAAATAACCACAAAAATGTTAAAGAACATATATTTATGCCAAATAACTGATCACGCAGTAGAAAACATGTGTCACGTGTCTGGGAGAAGGAGCTTATAGAGTATTCGTAACAAATACTGAAATGTTTCTTGACGAACAATACGACGACGCTTTCAAATGCAGAGTCCACTTATTTATTAAAAACACTTGTGCTTCTGGTTTGAAAGGAAAAAAAAATGTCTGTAGCTTTATAATGAAATGTTTTACCTCAAGGTAAGTGACTCTGTCAGAGGCCTAAATTTAAAATGGCGCGTCTCCCGTTGTGATGTGTCGGTGTGTTGTTTGAGTAGCCAGAGGGGATGCGGGGAAAGAACGGAGGAGGCAGAGCAGGTTGCATATCATCTGTCTGTGTCTTCCAGCATTGTAACAAACAGTCTCTCATGGTTCTCTGAGAGTAGTTAAGAAAATTATAGCTGCGCCTCAAACAAATTACTTACGTCAAAATGCTCCCAAGATAAAACTGTGTTCAGAAAATATGTTCCAGAGAGCAGAGCAGTACACGGAGTTGAAGACTTTTAACAACATTTTGAGCCTATGGCAGATAAAAACGGAAACTGTGCTTTGCAAGTAATATATTCCACAAATGCAAATTGTTTGATGCTACATCTTTCCATTTTTTATGTATTTCTTTTTAAGGTAATCTAAATACAGATGTCACAGGTTATTGGAACACATCTGCAAATCCCAAGAAAATGACTGAATCTCTGATCCTGTTGTTGTAATAAAACCGCCTCCTGAACATTGTTTGTCTTAGTAACGTAATGCTTTCCCCCTCAACTTTATGTGTGTGTGTGTGTGTGTGTGTGTGTATCTTTCTACTAGAGGAGGTGGTAACAGGTCTCTGTGGGACTGACCTCAGTACAAAAAAAATAAAGAAAGAAAGATAAAAAAACAACACAGATGCTCTAAGAGAAAAGAAAAAATCAATACCACATAATACAAGGGAAAATAAACTACATGTCAAGTGTGTTGCAATATTTTCAGCAGTTATTTTATCATTTAGAGCCTCTTTACGAGTTCTTTTTCTTCTAATTTTCCTTTTGTCTCACTTTGTCTGCAGTAACTGAGTGACTTCACATCAGAAACTCTAATTACAAGCACCAGGTGGGCTCTTTATGTCTTGAGACAAGTGACCTGACATCCATTAGCCATAATAGCCCACAGAACATATTCTTTGTTGGTCTGTGAGACTGACGCTTGACGAGTCCTTAATGGCTGACTTCACATATGAGAAACCACATCTGAACCAGAAAATAACCTCTAACAATTTAGTTATTGTTCTATATCTGTTTCCTAGAGTCTTCGAGCTTCTTGTTTCATTCTCAACAAATTTTGTATCATTGTGATCATCACAGGTACGATCATGCAGGAGTGATAAAAGCTACGACAATATTAGAAAGTATTTAGCTTCGCTTAACAAACGAATGTGCAAAGGACATGCAAATAACAGAAACCCCAAAAGATGATGAAGCGATAGTTTGGGACATGTATGCTACCACACATTTGCAGGCTCAGTGCAGCGTAATGGTAAAAACAAACCACTGTGTTTGTGCAGAACTCTTCAGCTCCAGACTATGCAAAACTCAGGCCCTGCAGCTCGGTGGTGTAGTGTTTCACAGGCTGTATTTACCTCCCATGCATACATGGGACGCACAGACACACAAATAAAACCAATTTTTGCTAAATAAAGAAGTAAAGTAGTCAAATTATTATTACTTGTTAATTTTATTTTACTGCCGTATACTGTAAAAGTTGTGAGGAAATAAAAATCGCAGCGGGATCCTAAACACAACATAAATACCCTGTGAGATCCAGTCTGTAGATATTCCATTTAATTCCACAACATATTCCCGCTTCGTCTACTCTGGATGTCGAATCGGTTCCGTGTCTTAATTGGCTCATGCTGCTCCTAAATTAATCGTAACTTTAACGTTAAATCAGCCCACTGATGTCGCTGTGTGTAGTGCGTGTCATATGTTGGCATTTCATTACCTAGCAGCAGTTCAATTTCCCCCACTTATCCAGCACGGTTCCCTTTATCAGCTAGCAGACTAAATACTGTAATGAGACAGATGCCTGCGCTCTGCAGATGAGAAAGTCCAGCTGCGTGGAGTCTAATGTGTCTGATGAGTCATCAAACTAAGACCACGATGTCTGCTCTCTCATAACCACGTCTGTAAAACTTTGCTCAAGCTGATTGACGGGTGGCACTAATAAAGTTACGCTCTATTCTCTTTTCGATCGCGCTGTCACACAACTTGTCACTTTAATTTTTGATTCTCCCCACTGGCCTGTCAAAGAGATAACGCAGTCACAAAGGGGCTGCAGTGGGATTTGGCTCAGTAGGTGAGATCTTTGACTCGTGGGATCAAAACTGTGGATTTAATCAGTTTAAAATCTGACCAGGAACAAGCCTGAAAGTAAAAAACACACACAGCAATGCTCTTCCAAATGCAAATCTCATCTTACACCTCAGATAATATGATACGTTCAGTGAAAGACTGGAGATATACTGCGTTCTATCGTCTCCCTTTGCATTGAAAAACCTCAATGAGAGTTTATAAACTAGCTGCTGAAGTTATTTGTTAAAGGAACTGACACTTTTTTCCCCAGACTTGTTTTATGACTCATACAGAGGCTTTGTTTACTTGCTGTTCATATAAAAAAATAAAAATACACAGTTCATTCGTTCTGTCTTTCAAAAGTGCTCGGTCCTTTTAATTATCTTCTTCAGGCTCCGCTTGTCTGCTCTGAGCGCCGACTGATATTGTCTCTGAATATTCCAAATATTTCTTGCCAGATTTGACTCTGACTGACAGCCCAGGTCACGAACTCCCATCCAACCGCTACATCTACATGTGTAGCGTCACATGAACAAATGTGAACAGAGCCCATTCCATTGTATAATTCAGATTAACAGTGTGTAATCTCAGCAGATAATCAAGCGTCTGTGACATTTCCAGATGGACCTTTTATTTTGTAGTAGTCTGACAGCCAGTAAATACTCAGACACAGTCACTAACCTTTTGTCGAACATGTAGACCCAAATCATGTTTTTGACCTTTCCCTCATTTTACACATTCTGACAGTCAGACCCTCAGTCTGTCAATACTGAGTTTCATTTGGAGACTTCTTTTCTTTTTTTGTCCTTCCCTGCATTATATTATCTGTATTAATTCAATAAAACGGCTTTTCTACAGTTGTTTGTTTTTGATACTACTCAATGTTTATCTGATGCCCTTCTAGTTTGATTATGCTTGACTCTGATCACTGATTTGAAAACAAAGGTGCTGAAAATGTGAGCGCTGTTACTGAAATAATACACTGCTACCAGACAGCAGACGCCTTTGAGAAAACAGACACCTCTTGTTGTCTGTCAGGCGGACCTGAGACGATTGTTGAACCTCATCACGGAGAACATTTGTTTACACAAATAAATGCTTCCAAACATACTCGGTGCGCAGGCAGCCTTAAGGCGGAGTTGTGGCGTAGTGTCTGAGATGAAAGGGGCAAACTCTATTGCCTCAAGAGATTCAAACTTAGTCCTCGGTGGGCTGTTCCACGATAATTAATTCAACTCTATGTCTTGGTATTTTGGAAAACTCTCCGCAGCTACTGCAAATGGGTTTGCAAAACTTTCAAAACTCTATTTATGTATATCAAGGTTCATAAGCGTCCTGGCTCTCCCAGTGAAGTCAGAGTTATTTGAGTTGCCTTTTACTGTGGCGTGCATATTCATGAGTGCCTGGTTAGTGTCCTTCCAGTTTCGCATTCAAAAGTCCAGGACACTGAACTACAAAGGAAACACAAGTCACCTTGGTTTTCATTCTCCAACTCCATCACAACGTTTCTGTTGCTGACCGCAAAACTGGCATTTTTCTTACACGTTTGAAATAGCGTTTGTATTTTTCACCAAACAGGCGATGCAGGCCTGTGTGAATACAAGAGTCTGGACCCAGGTCCACAGTGAGAGACATCATTTACACAACAGCAGTGTTCAGTGCTTCGCCAGAAAAGGCAGCCTTTCCAAAGTTATTGAAGAACAGGATAACGACTCCTATAGATCCAAGGAAAACATCCAGGAAGCTGCAGACCTCTCTGACCTCGATAAAGGTCAGATATCATGACTCCGCTGTTCGACAAACACTTGGCGGAAATGGCATCCATGGAAGAGAGGTGAGTTTCTAATCACTGTTGACCCAGAAGACGCCTGCCACCGCACACACAGATGACACTCAGAGCTTTTGGGAGAATGCTGCTTGATGAGTCAAACGCTGAACTGTTTGGACGACAGGGTTCCTGCTACATGTGGACCAGACTAAACACAGAATATTGAGACAGAACAGTACACGGCGGGGGCAGTGTAGTGTTGTGGGGATGATTTGCTGCTTCATGGCCAGGGTGACCTGCTATTAACATAAATTCTACTACCTCTACCAGACAATCCTGAAGGAGAACGTCAGGTCATCGTCCGTCTGTGAGTTGAAGCTCAAACACAACTGGGTTATGCACCGAGATAAGGATTCCAAGCATGACAGTAATTCAACCTCTGAATGACTCCAAAGGAATAGAAATGGTCTTTTAAAGGGCTCTGGTCGAAGTCAAGTTCTGCGGTATTAGAAAAACTTTTCTGTTTAAAATGTGCAGTTATTAGGTAAAACGTGCATTTTGTGTTTGCTTGAGTGGCTTTTGTTTCATGTTAGAGTTTGTTTGAAGACCTGAAACATTTTAGTATGAGATACAAAAAGAGAAGAAGTCAGGAGGGGGTTGAATAGTTTTTTTTTTTCACAGCTCTGTCGTCTATTTCTTCTCTGCATCAAGGCTTTAAAGGTGTCTTTGAGGGAACAGGTGGCACAGAGGCAAAACACTTGCCACCACTGCAGACGCTCAGGCTCAGTCCCACACTCCTGGTACTTTTGGCTTTGTTGTGTGAATCTGACAAACACAGGTGGCTGTGTTCACTGATGGGAAACCGGTGAGGGACCGTGTCTTTGTTGTGTTGAAACCCACTCCTTCACGTTGGTCAGATGGCGCAATCATCGCATTAACGTTGATGCATGTTGGAGCCGCTCACTGGAAGGTGAGGGCTGTATATCAGAATACATTTGACTGTTTACACGCTTCACCCGCCGGTGGAGTTTGCAGTGACAAGCGCTGCTGGGAGCTGGCCACACAGAAACAGCAGAAGCAGAGGGGGTAGGGGAAATTAATAAACTGTGTTGGACAGTATGACAGCTCTGTCTGTTATGAGCACCCGGTGCAGTTATGTACTACAGTATGTGTGGCAACTGGGACATGTATTCCAACTAGATGGGTGAGAATGAAGTGACAACACAGATTCATGCCTTGTGCAGGCCAGATCTAAATCTGCGACGCGCTGTGCTCCACCTGTGCCTGCAGCAACACAAAACACCCTGAAACCCGGTCAGTCGAGCTCGACCGCGTCGCTGTGCCGCTAATTATGCCAACAAAGCGCAGTACATTTAAAAAAAAGGAAAAATCCTACCTCAATTTAAATGTCAAGATAATAAAAATAGCTTCGAAACCCATTAAGCGTGTGTTTGGACTCGGAGTATGAAATTTTATGAATTGACTTACTAATTTATATTGGACCCGTCTTTAAAGATAAAGCTGTCAGTGTGTTAATGCTCGGGCTTGATGTAGGTGAGATCGGGAGGCAATATAATGCAAATGTGTACGTCTTGTTGGCAGCCAAGCGTCCTCCTCTAATAGTCCTGCAGTGTTGATTCTGGCACGGCGGCAGGACAAACATGTTGCTGTGGAAGAGGCTACTTCCACTGTAATGTATTTACTGTCTAATTTGTGTCTCAGTGAGAGACCATATATCCTGTTTAGGGAGTGACACCTCTCCTCCTCCACTTTATGGAGCGGTGCAGGCATTTGATGGGGACTTGAACATGCTGTGCTGATGGATGAGGTTGTCAAGGCAGCCCCATGATGGTCCGCTCCCTACAGAACACACAGAGCTGGAGGAACTCAATCATACAGAGACGCATGGCTTGAAACGTGGCTAATAACTCATTCATAACACCTGAAAATAATCTGCTTAACACTGTACGCTTCGCTTGTGAGAATCGCTTTTGGGTTTAAGCTGGGCTAAGGTGTCGGTTGTTATCGTTAAAAACATGACATTTCTGTGAAATATGCTAATTTGTCGTCTCGTGACAACTTATTTTTCGGAGCTGATAAACACGTCTAAGGTTGAGCGTTGTATATATGTCAACAAGCTGTTTTTATTTTTATTTATTTCTTTACAAATCCTGCTGTTTGCCGCTAATGCTGCTGCAGCCCTCAGTAGTCTGCCTCGGCTGCCGGCGCGCCATGTTCAACACCGTGCCTCTAATGTCAGGAATTCAGCTCCAGACTGAGAGTTTGATTCCCCGAGGCAGAAGTTCTGAATCGCTGGCAGGTGTTTCAAAGTGTTCAATTTGTGGATGCTCTAAAACAAATTCTCGAAACATGCTTTAATACGTCCCTTCGAGTGACTTTCCACACGGTTTTTGTGCCTCTATTTTTATATTTTTTTATTGTTTTTGTTATGTGCAAAAATTCCAATCAGCAGCATTCCTCAGTAAAAGCCCTGAGCTATACTACGTGGTTGAGTAACTGACAACAAGCGGCATTTGAAATTATGATAATTATAGATACAAGCTACTCCAGCCCTCGTGTACTCCTTGTATTGGCACTGGGTATATTTGAATACATGTAACTGTAGGGGGTGCAAGGCATCGTGCTGCAGTATAACAGAGCGCTGATGTAAATGTTACCTGCATGAGCAATCAACCTGAGGCGAGCTAGCAACAGAGGCAGCACGCGCTGGCCTGTAACTCCTCCCAGTTGACTGCAGTAGCTGAAGCAATAAGCTCTTTTTCATTTACCCACACTCAAATATAGTGTTGTTGAAGACACACAATGCAGATGGATGAAATACTGCAACAACCCTGGAACTGAGTTAAACTAGTGCGGGATCTCTGGGGGCTGCTCAAGAAAGTGGCCGGGCCTATTACTGCCCTTTATTTCCCATTGTTGCAGAACAATAGGCATAATTGCTGAATTTCATTGCTTTGCCCATAAAACTGCTACTTTCTTACAGCGGCTGCTTTAACGCGGCACAAAAGCCCTGCTGCGCGTGGGGCTTTGGCCATGAATAGACGCCGGTGCAGCAGGAAGCGGCTGGAGATACGTCTTGTACCGGTGTCATTTTGAAAGCTTTAGCGTTGTTCTTCACAGCTCTAACACAATGTAATTCAAGCTTTAACAGCACACTGATCGATGCCACGCGTTTAAAATTCTTAATCCATTATTCCTACATCACCCGAGCAGCTTATGTGACAGTATGTAAACCTACACTATAATTGTTTTTGGATAACACAGACACGCAGACACTGCTTGAACACGAATGCAAGCACACACACAATGTTTGTATTTTATAAGTCAACAGGTTATAGTTGTTTAAAAAAAAAAAAGATTAGATAGAAAATCTCTCGTGCAAAAAAGTGGCACATGCATGTACACAGACAGCCCTGATATCTGCTGAAGCTCTGACAGCTGACAGGTAAATTGTGAAATATTTCATGGTTCTGTCAAACAGCTTATACCCACCTCCTCTCTCTGCCCACCTCCTCTTTCTGCCGCTAGTGAAGTCAAGTGTAGTTTCCTCAGTAAACACAAAATGCTGTATAAGACAGGCGGGCGACGGGAGCGGCGGCACACGCCGACTCGGCTTTTTACGTTGGGGAACAGAAAAAGATTGTAAGTGCTGCAATTACACACAACACTGAGTGTAAAAGTTGTCCAACAGAGACTAATTTCTGTGCGCTCGTTTCATTTCAACACTCGATCAGAAACATCTCTTTGTAGGAGGCATACATTCGTGACAGATTTTCTAAATTAATAAATAAAATGAACATAGTGTTGTTGAGTCATGTGGCTGGTGATATTAAATCAACACCTCTCTTCTGCCAGACAACAGTGTCGTCCCTGAAAAACATTTACAGTAGTTTCCTCCCCATGATGCTTTTTGCAGAAGCATCACTCATTGCAGGCTCCGATTACTTTTAGTTCAAGTGCGGTTTCTATAACTGACGTCTCAACAAAAGCATTTAGATTGTGTGACAAATACAAGTCCCGCATCCATCAGGGCCGTGGTGATGCTGATTTCCCATCTCTTGTATGAGTTCTCCCAGAAACACAGATGCACTGTGCTGAGCTCCCGTGGTCGTGTGATCCTGGAGCATGTCTGGGAGATTTTATGACACTCGCACAAAGATTTGCCAGTTTTGCTGACTGCATGTCTTAGACTGTCAGCGGTGCATAACGCCCCCCCCCCCCCTCCCCATTCAGAGCCGCTCGTATATACTCCGTCTACACGGTTCCTGTATGGTAAGGAAAACAAACCCAGGAAAGAAGTGTTAGCAAGTGTAGCAAAAATGATACACAGAGAAAAAACATGTTGAATCAGGTTGGGCATCATCCGAGGACAACGAACGTTCAGTCATTGCTGTGAGTGTGTCCTTCAGTCGCTGCTCAGGTGACACAACGCTCAGTGGTCAAACAAATGACAACTTGGAAAATTGCTCTCTGCAGAACCTGTGGCTCTTTGTACGTACACTGAAATTACATTCCTACTGTAGTTGCTTTTAGCATTAGTCACAAAATTGTTCATCCCTTAACAATCAACAATTTATTGACTAAAAATGTAACAATTTTGTGCAACGCGTAAAATTCGTCTTTGTACAGCCAAGCTTTAGCAAACACTACTGTAATCAAGGCGAGAAGATAAACACAGTTATTTAATTCTTACAGTACTAAGAGACAAAATAGGCCTGATTTTACAAGTGTGCTTAAATGAATGTAGCTGTATAACTGAAGCCTGGTGTCTCTCTCAGCCAGCTCTCCAGTATCAAGTGTGCACATTTTGTCAGATGAAGTCTTGAAATCAAACCAATAATGCTAATTAAATCAAGCACGTGTTTAACAATTCAGCTGCAACTTCATTACCTCGGGTTTTATCTTGCACTTTGTGCTCCCGCCACTTGACTTTGAACCGCACTATCACAACGAGAGTCGGCTTCACTTGCCAGCGCACGATGCTTTTAAAACGCTGGGTGCAGTTGTAGAGTGGAGGCACTCCCACGTCAAAGGCTCCTCGTCTCCTTAAAACGCGAACTGAGTGTGAACTTCGCTGGACTGAAGTACTCCACAGAGGAGTAACCAGTATATTTAGCCTCAGTACAGTATGTCCATCGCAGAGAACTGCGTCTCGCTGCTTCAAGCCCCGGCAAGTGAGAAATACTCGTCTCCTCTCCTGAATAGATGCCAGTCACCAGTGATTAAAGTTGAACGTCTACAAAATGTGTAAACCCCAGTAAACATCTGTTCCGTTCATCTCAAAAGAAAACACGTCTATCTCCGACCACAGGACTCATTTTTGGAGCATTATTGTGAGTTCATCAGCCGCTACAAGTTGAAAAAAAATCCACACTGTGACATTTATATGCTCGGATGGAGATGTCAGGATGACAAAATGCCGAGCATCAGTTTAAATATCTGACCAGCGTTGAAGTACATCACTCAGTCAAACAACAGGCTGACAGGGATAACCTTCAGGTCATGAGTCAAAATCAGCACTGGCATGATTTAAGGATGCTCTTCTAGCTGAGAAAATAAAGATGATGATATCAAAGATAACAAAAGAAGGTACAAAAGGCTTTTTATAGACATGGTGGGAAAACCGAACCGTGCCAACCATCCAACATGAGCAAAGGCCTATGTAATATTATAAAAGTAAGACTAGACAAAAAGAAGAACCCCATGTAGTTGGTTCATTGACAAAAGAAGCTGCTGTACAGAACATTTTACTGTTTGGTCGTGAAAGAAGAAACTGACTGAAGAAGAAAAGTTATTTAATAGACTAGTAGAATAGTTCATGTAGATCGTTAGTTGGCTCCATCAATACAGTGAGTTTTTTTCAAATAACTGCTTTCTCCATCGGTTTTTACTTGTGTTGGAATGAAGCCTAGCAAGCAACGAGGCAACGCGGAAGTAAAACCAATACTACAGAGTTGAGTAAGACAGCAGATAGCATAAACAGATATAAACAGGAGGGGATTATTAGTGCTCTTTATGAAATCAAGTTGCATTATCTTTAAGATCTTTAAAGGCTGAAAAGTGTAACTGGATGTAGCGAGAGAAGGCTCTGAAAAGGAGAAAAGTCCAAATCTGAACATCGCATCGCTGTTGCAATCATCATTTCAAAGCGTCTGAACTCAAACAAGTCCTTATAATGCACATGCAGGATGTTTTGGCTCATGGAGCGTGTTTCTCTGTGTTCTCCGGTTAAAAGACAGAGGTAAAGACACGCTTCCATACAAAAACTGGAAACATGTCAGTGTTTTCAGACATATTTTGAGCAGCTCAGCTTCTTAAAAGCTTTCTGAAATAACACTTGCATTGATGTTTTTCGTCAAAAGGAGGCTTTCATAATGAGCCTATGAAAACATGATACAGATATCGATGTGGACACAGAAATAAACAAACATTTTCACACCTACTTTCACACCTCTGTGCAGTCTGTCATTTAAAGCTCATCGGAGCCGCTTTTTGTGGATGGCGGGGGCCCTGCAGAGTCGAGGGAACCCGCACCTTCATTAAAACTGACAACCACAGCTCAAGAGACACCGTGTCAACACACGCGGTAGTTAGACAAACTGCAAATTCCTAATTAATATTTTCCAAACATCGATTTGTAATTTTACATCTGCGCGTGTCGTGAAAACAAACCGTACAAGATGGTCACACTTCACTTGACCCTTTTATTTCACTGAGGTGCCCTCTCATTTTCCTCCATGTCATTACCGGTTGAACTTTCCCGCCGTGATTGTTCTTCGTTGTACAATCACGTCCTCAATCAAAGCATAATCTCATCTGCTTCACTTCACGTCGCATTGCACATTTATGAAAAGTAAAAATCGTTTCAGTCCATTCCTTACGCCACTGAGCAGAGAATAACAGGACCTGGAAACAACGGAGCCTGACTTGTCAGTAATTCAATGTCTCCATTAAAGGATCATGATCTGTTTTATGATTCATGATGGCCATGCAGGAGAGTCGTGTAATTGGAGTATATGAGAGCAACGGCTCTCTCAACAAGATTTCAGCTCTGTTATCAGAGTAGTTACTGTCCCAGCGTCACTTTTTCTTTCCCTTTCTACTCGCACATCATACACAGATCAAAGTCATATTCCAGCAGAGCACTGCAGTAATGACTGGCCTACATTTCCACTGCTTAAATTTGATGATGTCCTATTTAAGTGCTTCCTTTTCCACAAGTTTTTCAGGTTTCTGAAAATAAAAGGTGACTATGCCACAGTAATACCGTCATTAATGTTCCGTTATGATGGTTCATATTAGGCCTTTTTGGCTGATTATATCAATATTGAGTTACTTCGGTGGCCACTTGCGTGATTTCGTCATTGATTTTTTTTAAACACTTAATTTAAACTGTTTAAAGGGAAAGGTTCCCGATTTTATTTCTTGTTATTTTACCTGTGTGATCAAAGCTCATTCCTCTGTGCCATAAATCGGCCATTTATTTACCATCACCGTCTGGGTATCGTCAACTCTCACTCTCAGTGTGTAATAATCCACAGCTAAAATACACGTTTTACCCCAGCAGACGTTAGGATAAGCAAAGCTCTGTGCCCGGTTTTTCAGCGTTTCCAGTGGTCTTGCCTATGAGTCACATACAAGCCAGGCAAGTTGCACGTGTACTGACAGACAGACACGTTGTTGTGTTTGTTGTAGGAAATGCCAGCCTTATCATTTAAAGTCTGTCTTCACTCAACACCGTGTTTTGCTTTTTGTTGCGATTCGATGCTTGACCTTCACTGTGCAGATTGATGTGTGCAGAGTTTGACACTAGAAGGCTGTTTTGACATTAATCAGCAGGGGGAGGGCAACATTTCTCCAAGCGCCATAAATCTGAGTTTAACACACTCATGTAAAAGGTGATTTCTTTAACATCACAACTAGTTTGGAATCTGATCACATCCATAGCTTTGTATGACGCCATGTGGGGGATGGATTTGCAGAGGTGTCAGTTCATGATGCTTATATATTTATAGTATAAGTAACAGTTAAATTAAACACAAAACACTTTAAGGTGTTGATTAATTTACAAGAAGGACTAAAACCTCTGGATATTAATAATTGGGTGGTGTAAAGTCCTGTAACCAATAGTAACGTTTATCTGCAGCAATTAAAAATTAAGAAAAATGTTGTACTGATTAGTCTAGAAATAATTTCCAGGAAAGCAACAGAACAAGAGAAACTGCAGTAACAAGGCTGGTTATGGGTCACACAACGGGCATTTAACAGAAAAAATGCCACTATAAAAAGTAAATATAATAATGATAATGTCACATAACAGGTCACTGACAAATAGTGGAGACAAATAAAATGAATATAAACCAGTTGCTTTACACCACAGATGTGACCTTAAGATAATTAAGCTGTCAACAGGGCATAATACTCGGCCATTAGTGCATTTTTGAGTACTATGGAATATGAAAGCGATGTCTTTGATTTAAACAGAGAGCTGGAGTCAAGCTGCTAAAACATGATGAGGAACAAAGGCTCAAGTGATGCTGCTTGGAAGCCTGAAGACGATAAAGCCGTAATGATATAACTGCACGTTGAAGCACAAATTCCTTGACCGCGTCGACATCAGATCTGAAAAAAAATAGAGAAAAAGAACAAGCGAGTGAAACTCACACTGATGGCAAAAGTCAAACTGAAGCTTCGCAGGCCTAATGCACACAGAGGATCCACAGCCATGAGCTGCCACTACTGCTTGACTCGCCTGCGCTCGCCTGCTTTCAAGAGGAGCAAACCTTCACCTCTGTGCAGTGAGAGTCGGTTACATGTCTCACATTCAACGTGACCGTCCTGTTTGCTTTGATATGTGAGCTCCACTTGTTAGTGTATAGTCGTCGCTGAAGACGTGTGCAGCTGTTCTCACAGCAGCTCCTACAGCCATGAACAGATTATAGCCTAATTTTATGTCCCTGTCACTTCCATTTTGTCGCAGCCTGTGTTGCTGGCAGCAGATCTGTAATAGGTCTAAGAGTCATTTTGCGAGATCAAGGGTGAAATAAGCCAGTGATCAGCGGTTTGCATTAACGCTTATGCTTCACCCAAGCAGGACGATTGCCACTTTAATATGGAGCGGCCTGGGGGTCCGTCGCCTCGTTCTGGTGCCAGTGCAAAAAAAAAAAAAAAACTATATGGGAGTACAAAGTCGGGTTCATAAATAATGGAATGATGATAATTTTTCTGCCATCTGGCCTCTGTACACCCCCACACTGAATTTAAAACACTCGCACATAGCATAAGCAAATTCAAGACTTTCAGCTATAATGTGGCATTAACATCTTGGGAATTACAGCCATTTTTAAGCACACACCTATTTTCAGGGCTCATAAATAATAGGGGGGGGGGGGGGGCATGGCCAGGTGTGGTTTGTTCCCTCATTACTCCAGGATTAAATCAAAAGGCCTAGACTTAGGTTCAGAGTGTTACATTTACTAGACATGTTGAATGAAGTGGTAAAATCCAAAGCCTCTATCATCATCTACTGTATACTTGTACACACATTCCACTTCACACCTGAACAAACTGACGCCTAACGCAAGGTTTCCTTCAAGTGACAAAACAAATGACTTGTGTAGCAGCAGCGTACGTAAACATTTAGGCCTTTAAAGTTATAGCATGTGATTCCGTGGGTGTATTTGGTACAAATATGTTCTAAAACATTCCCTAATGTGACGATGTGCTGTTGGAGGCTCCTGTGACCCAGACTGTTTGAACATCCTGGCAGGAGGCCAGGGAGGTTCTTTTTCTAAAGGCTTTTGAGCAAAGCTTGCCCTTGCAACTGCTCTGTCAATCAACGCACTTCAGGTCTGCTGCTCCCCTTGCACCGAAGCTTCAGACGTCGCTATGGCTGAGTCACAGGCTAGCAACCGGCAGATTCCGACATTAGTCGAGACAGTACAGAAAAAGACGAGCAGTAAGAGAAAGAAGAAAATAAAGTTGACAAAGGTTTGGGTTAGGTCACAAAATTGTATTTCATCTGTGACTAGCACATCTAAAGCAGCTGAAATCTATCGATTCCCATATTTTATATCAACGTCTACGTATGATATACTACAGATATCATCACTGACATTGTCGGTACAGTATGTGATCATAAATCTGTTACTAACATGCTTTCACTTCTGACAAAGTAACACTTCAGGACTTCAACTTTCTCTCGTGAACTTCAAACTTTTGAATCTCTCCACCCTATTAAAATGCAAAGATCTGATAAAAAATGCTCACTGTGTGTTTTAGTCACTTAGACCTCATGAAATATTTCCCAGAGTGCAATGAAGCGACCAAATGAGGCGAGCGGATGACTTCTTCCAGGCCTGACCACAGCTCTCACATTAGACAGCCCATCAACAGGCACATTTGCACAGGAGGGAAACATTAATGGTGTGATTAGGCTGGAGGTGAAGCTCAAGGCCTGTGACAGCAGTTTACATCGTGGCAATCAATTACCATAGAAAATACGGCGGTGCCCAGCTTACCATTATCTTTTACCCAACCCTGTTCATGGCAAATTACAGTCTTAGCAACAAAACTTGCAACAGCAAACATGATTATGTTGAAAACTTAAAAAAAGTTGTCGTGTAAGTTTTTGGAATAAATGAAGTGGTGTAATGTGGAAGACTGATAAACAGATTCACATTCAGGGCCATCGTCCGGTGTCAGAAAAATTGTGTTTTCACGTCTCAGATCTGGATGTGCGGTTGTAGTATGGGCACGTTGACAAAGTATGTTGACTGTGGAGGTTTTTATGTATTTCAGATATGCCATTTACGCTAATGGGAACAGTGTTTGGGTTCACAGATGTTTGTGATAGCATTTTAGTTCAGAAACATCGTTTTCAGTTACCACAAACACACCAGCCGCGAAACGATCTTCATACCAACATTAGAAACTAAGGAAAATTGCAACATGAGACAAAAACCTTGACAGTTGAAAGAAGGCCACACTGCAAATCTTTTAATCCTTCCCAATCTGGTGTGCGATGTTAACCAGGGACATAAGGATGGATAAGGCTGCCGTCATCCATCTGGGTTCAAAGACCCAGTGCAGCTGCACACAGTAAATCCACATCTTCTGCCCTACAGGACACAAACAGGGAATTATGACCATTACTAATAACAGATTCATTTCAGGAGAATTATTTTTAGGTTTACAGATGTCGTTGATGCAGTTTCGTTGTATTTTTGGAATATTACTGAGCGTGTCCTTAATACCACACAACAACCTTCTCCGCTATATCTGAACTCAGAAAGTAATTCTGATGGTTTCTGCTTTGATCTGTTTCCAAAATATGTTTGGTGACAACAGCAATGACACATTTATTACTGAATGCTGTTCAAAAAGGTGTCACAACATCAGAACAGCATAATACATGTTTGTCAATCTGGTGATTTCCTCACAGGGTCTGACAAGTCACGATGAGTATTGTTTCATATTTATGTTCTACTCAACATGACTGTGTAAGCACATCGAACATCAAATATAGCCTCATGTAAACTGATAAATTTAATGCTGAGGGCATGTTTACTGTACATTACTATTCAATATTTTCTCCTGCATTATCAAGGGAATTCCAGTATCCAGATCGACGAGTCTTTTAAGCTCTGCTTGCTGATTTACAGTAGGCGTTTTATTTTACAACCTTCACTATTTCCCTGTTGCAGGTGCACTTTCTATTGTTTGAGAATGCACAGTGCAGTGCAGAAGCTGTCGACAGCACTTTCATACAATAATAGCTGCAAGGAGGAGAAGAAATGGATATGAGGTGCCACACATGCCTTTGTCCATTGTACTCACTTTTCTCTCCCCCACAGGCCCTCAGCAGCCTCTGCCATGTGGCACACAAAATGCTGGCTGGAGACACAGTCTAACTGGAGGAAGGCACTTTGATGAGATTCCAAATATTCCTAGAGAGGAATCACTTTGTCATTATTGTTTTCCAAACATCTCTTTTTACATCCAAATGCATATAGAGAATCAGCGGTGCCGTAGCGGTCTCTCAGCCAATCGTGGCGCGACGGCGGCTCCAAAAAACACGCTCGCGTGAAGAAATAGTGCTTCTTCAGCAGCAGCAGCAGCAAATCTGGTCGGAAGAGCTAAGAGAGGAGCGACCTCACCTCTGTCATCCACCATAGCTGAAATGCCCCAGAGCGGGGCATTAAACAAGGCATGGAGAAACTGCAGTAGTAGATCTACTGTGAGGCCAACAAGACAAGGCTGTAGTGTTTGTACTTGTTAGCTCCCAGCTGTGAATGTGGTTCCATGTAGCCTATAACTTCCCCCCACAGCCGTTGCTGAGTGTATTTTTAGCAAACGTGCCTTGTTAAATCAGGAATAAGCATTCTAGTTTATTGAACAGTGACAGCAGAGTCAGAACTGCACTATACTGTAGTTTCTTTAAAGTATATGCCTCTCTGCACTCCAGGCAATATATTTTCTGTGTGTGTAAGGCTGAAGCCCAAGTTGTCGTCAGCAGTCTTGTAAATTTGGCATAATAAAGAGTGTCACCATCCTAACATCTTGTGCTCAGCAGGAAGTCGCTTGACTCCCCGGCGCTGGTATTGTTTAGTCGCTATGTCCGTGAAGCGTACGCATAATGAATGATAAGCATTTAGTTTTTCCTCACGGGCTGGTGTAACAGGCAGGCGTGTACTTCTGGGATGAAGAGATGGAAGAAGAAAGGGGAGAAGGGGTAATTGTTTGAAAGCTTGTTATATCATCACTGAGTAATAATTGCTGTAATTAGTGACAATGTACATCCCTCTCCCTCAGATTGGCTTGTGGAAAAAGGATCAATTTGACAATAGGGCAAACAGATTGTTTTGTTGCAAAGCTTACTTAGAGTTTAAAACCATATCAGATGTGAATCTCCTCTGTATTCAAGCAGTGAGTGATAAGAGTCTCTAGTGGTGCATGATGTTTGTCTGCAGTAATTAACTCGAGGTGAAGATTACGAGCGATTTCTCCTCCAGTGTGTACACATCCCCCAGAATTCAGATTCTGACCCAGGACCAAAACAACGAGCCTCATTTATAGCTTCTGCTCCACCTGACGGAGACAGCGATCAAAGCGGCACAATAATCTACCCAGCTGTCATTTATCATTGATATGTATTTATGACAACATGCATTTTAATGCACTTTTTCATTATGCAGCAAGCAAAGAAAACAAATGGAGACATTTACAATTTTACTGCAAGAACCAGGTTGACAGAAAAATTTCATAATATCAAATGCCAATATTCATGCAATCACGATGTCAAGGTGTCATAGACGTCGTACTGGTTCAGCTGTCAAATTCATTTCGCCTCGTTTAGCGACCAACTACTGAAACAAAGTAAGTAAAAGAGATCATTTAGTTCATTTAGAGCAAATTGTAGCTTGTCTTTCCTTTTTTCCTCCTGTCTTCATGTTTGGGATTTGATGAGTTTATAGTATCAATAAAGTTATCATAATTTGTTTTGTATTTGCAGATACACAACAAACCATGACAGAACCTTAAAAGGCATCTGTATAATAGTTATATTGTAATTTTTGAAAAGTACCAAGCATCACTTTGTTGTGCATTTTGTTTCTACACAAACTCTAACAGTTCGGCGCTTCAACCCCTGGAGGGCGCTCTTGTTCCCTTTTCTTCTTCGTTGGTTTCTGTGTTCGTTCACTTCCTGGTTGTGTTCGTTATTGTTTTCACCTGTTGATAGTTTCCTGTTTGCTGGTTCGTTATTGAGAGGACTTCTCCTGTGGCATTTGGTTTGTTTCTTTGTTTGTTACATACTTTTTACTTAGAAACTTTCTTAAAACTTGTGACTTAGAGACTCATTTAGTGACCTACTTAGAGACTTGCGTTTATTCTTGTTTAGATTCTTGTTTTGTTCTGTTTGTACATCTTGGTATTTGGTTTGATCGTTTCGTCCCTGTTGGTTCCCTTGTGTTAAAAACTCAGTTAATCTTACTCGTGTTTGAGGGTTGTGCATTTGGGTTCTCAATGCTTTAGTTAGCTTGTAGTGTGGGCATTATGCCTTGTAGTTAGCAGCCCTTTTGTCTCTCCATGAAACGGAGATTTGGCGACGCCTAGTGGTGACTGGAGGAAGCACCTGGGGCTCAGGCGCTCCTACCCCTGGTACTGTGTTTAGTACAGTTCAGGTTCTTTTGTAACACAAACTATGTTTAATAAAGGTGAGTTATGGTTTGAATTCGTATTTGCGGTGAAATGGTGAATTAGGGGACAGTGAAAAAATGGCATAAGTGTCCAATGAAGTCAGTGACCTTTAACTGAGCAGATAATTGTCCAGTTTTCACAGTGAGCAGAGGCTTCTGCTCAGTTTTGCATTGATCCGAAACCTAATTTTAAATAACTGAAGATATTATCAGTCGCACAGTAAAATATCAAAGTGGGACTTTGTTTTTGTGAAGAATCCATTTTCATTTTCAATGGAGGGAACAACAAGAATCAACACTGTGCGCACACACACAAGAGGAGCGTCTCCCTCTCTGATCGTCCGTCACTGACTCGTTCTCCTGACAGACCACGGGCTGAGTTGGTAACTAATGTTACAGAGGACACACCGAATCTGTGCTCTACACAAATAATCTTGACTTGTCAAAAAGCGCTTGCTGCTAATGGTGCTAGGCTGGGACAGATCCACTCAGTGCAGGAATGCTGTAGAGCTGTTAGCCTTGCATGGATAGCACTTGGATTTAAATATGAAGAGCGGAGTCCTTATGATTACACATTAGCAGCTTTGAGAACAATTGTAAACTGTATGTGCCACTTTCCAGTTAATCCATTATACATCCATTACCCATCTTATTGAACCCACCTCTTGTGCTCTCTGAGCATGGCCCAAGCCATGCAAAGGGTCTGACTGTAGGAGCTCCTGCTATTAACAGAATTAACTCCAGCCAGGAGCACAGCTCAGGGAGAACACACCAATTCCATTATCTCAGCTGGACAGAGGCCATTCTGTCGCTGCCACTCTGCAGCCAAAGTGCTCTAAGCATGGAGCCCACCACACCGTTGTACAGAGCAGAGCACAACATGCACAGCTCTCAAATGCACTCTATCAAAGCTGTTCTGCTTGAAATATTCATCTAGGTGAAGACCACGTTTAAATCTGTTGAAAGGAAAAAAATGAATGCAAATTCAAAAATTCATTTTTTTGTCCCTTTTACCAAGTGGGTTAAGTGAACTACAGTGAAGCTAAGGATATTTGGAATACTTACTTTTGCATAACCATCATTTCCAACGCTTTTTTTCCAAGCTGTCCTTGCTGGTGAATGTGGAAAACAGTGCAAAACAGACAGTAGTCTGAAAAGTAAATTATTACAATAAGTCGTGATTTAAATATTGCATAGCATTTGACTTTCTCTGGGCAGGGTTTCAGGACTGCACACCGTAAAACGTTTAGTGGTCCCACGACCAATGTGTGTGCAGGGAGGATCACTGTTGGGTGGTGGAGGTAGTGCTTGTAGCAGCGTCTCAGAGATGCAAGCAGAGCCTCACCTACCACCAACGTACCGCAGTTAAGAAGATTTCCCCCGAATTTCTGGATCCTGTTGTTTGTCTCTAATGGCTTCTTTCATGTGCGTTGTCGTTTTCATGTGAAGTTGGGGAAGTGCCAGTATGAGTTGGTCCCATCATGAAACATGCTCCATATCAAACTGTCCAGGCATTCTGGGAAGATGTGTTCCAGTAACCTGGGAAAAATGATGATGATCAATTGTTCCATGGCTGTAATACATATGAATTACATATGTGCATCTTTTGGCTGTCGTTGCAGTAGTTATGCAGTTATATGGAGAGCTTCCCGTCTTCTCTTGAACTCTGTCGATGGACGACATATCTTCCTGCCTGCCACGGGGTGGGAAACTAGATGACATGCAACAGAAGCGTGTGCACGTCTGCATTGTGCGTGAGGCGTCATCAGTCAGAAAGGATATCGCTTCATACTGTAGGTGCGTGGCTTTCCGCTGGGCATTGACTGATTGGGGACAACTTCCTTCTGTAAGCTTTCCTGGCCGTCGCGTAAGTGCAGTATCCTCTGAAATTCTCTTTGTTACAGCTTTTCCAGTTCAGTTGCGAATCCCTTAGAGCTGATGTGGGAGAAGCTGGAAGAGTTTGGGAATCTGCCAAACCAGAACAACAGACCTTTGGGAAGAGCTGCAGAAGACCTGGAAGGGAAATCAAACCTGTAAGTATTTAGCATAACAGTTTCATTTTAAATTTGATCTGACCATTATTTTGAACACAATTACAATGCGTTACGTCCAGTACACGCTCACACAGCTGACGTGCTGTACGACTGATCCACTGAAGACGTCCCAGTGTCTGGGGTCCTATTAGGACGTGTCTAACACCTTCCACCGCACTGTCTAAGCTGAGATTTCCACTAGGTACTGTACTGTGCACTAAGACCTCAGAGAACACAGAGGGTGTTGGACAGGCTTTGTATTTGTGCAGCCAGTACAGATTCCTATGGCAGCTTTCTCTTACATGACCATATTGCTACAAATATGTACCTAGTACAGTGGTGGACAGTCTAGAAATGTGCCCATATTTCGAGCTTAACGAGCACATTTCTGACCCTGTATCTCATCTTCTCTGGGAATGCTACAGAATCCACCACAAGCACTATCAAAGTGTTGCTGTTCTTTATGCCTCAGTGTCCATTTGTCACTTATGAAGTCACAGTTTAATGAACATTCAATAAAAAAAAGATGTTTCTCCCTCACGCTCTGCTAGAATTACACACCGAACAATTCAGACTTTTACTTGCTGTCAAAATAATTCTCATCCTGTTCTGTCATCATTACCTCTAGCCAGCTCACCCAGTCCATTCTTTAAATATCAATCTGTTCCTGTCGTTCTGGCTTTTTTAGAATCATTTATGCAAACCTCCTCCTACCCATCACTAGCTCATCCTGAAGCTTGCTCGTGGCATGAAACCACAGTTCAGTTTGCTCTACTGGCTGATTCTATCGCCACAAACCTCTGGACCCCAGGGGTTTCATCCTATTTCCTATCTTTAATGCGTGTGAGTTGCAAGGCTGCTCTCGTAATTGGGTTCTAATTGCCGAAGGTCTTTTATATTCACTCAATAAATGTACCTATGCACACTATTGATCTGTCATTATTGAACCGCGTGTGGTCAGTGTTACCAAGCAGGTTTTCATGTGTACGTTTTAATTCAGCTTTTAGACAGAGCGAAAAGCAACAAGGCTCTTAATTCCAGCTATCAGTGCAGTCACTTTGTTATCAGAGGAGCAAAGATATGTAATATGACCATTTATGAAAGCACTGGCAAGTGGTCCCTTCATTAGAAAGTGGAAGTTAACATTAAGTTGACATTTGCAGTTGCTTTTCTCGTTAACTTTTGTTTATTTATTCCCGTTTATTAGCCACGTTCAACTCATCAAACTGTTTTAATGCATACCAAACGCTGGTTGTGAGTCGCTTGTCGTCGGTGAAATTTGTTTATTTTACGGTATGGTTGGACACAGTGTGCACATCAGCCAGTGCGACAACAGTCGAGGAAAACACAGCCTTTCATGAAAATCCCTGGCAAACTCATTTTGCATTCTGGAGTTTATGAAAACCCCTGAATGTGCACTTGAAAGTAAGACGATTCATAATGCGAAGAGCCAATAATAAGAAATGTTCAAGTGAACCATGCTTTTGGCTGCTAATGGATTCCACCACCCACCCTGATCTAAAAGTTATTTATTAGCCAAACGGTGCATAGCATGCCATTGTGTCCTTGTAGGCATGCAACAGGCCATTAGCATACGTTAATAAGTAATATTACAATCAATTCCAATGTTGTATTTATAACAACAATGTTTGTTTTCCTTCTGGCTGTTGTTAAACCAGAATCAGACAAAGTTAGAAAGAATGATAGAGCCCACAGGCAAGGGAAGAGAGAAAGGAGAGAAGACCAGGTGAGGATTAATGTGGGCCATAATAAAGCATTATCACATAGAGCGTGTCATTAGTATTTGAGGAGTGTATTACATAAATTTGCCTCCTGGCCAAACAAGCTTTGCAAAGAATGTTCATGTTGTTGTCTCCTAGAAAATGTTCTCCTGTACTTACTAACCAGTTGGAGACAAAACAAAACTCCCGGTGTACGGTGGTAAAGCTGGAAAAAATAGTGTTACAGTTGTGACTTGTTTTGACTTGTTTACAATATTTTGTAATAAGACCCCCATTTATTACCATTTGTTTGACACATAGCAACTGTTGTTCCCTCCAACACAGAGAGGAAACAAGTATTCTGTGAAAAACCTCCGTTGCTTCTAAGCACAAAAACAGAACAAATTTATGCCTTCGTGCTTTTTTTTCAACGCTGGCATCAAAGAGAAACAGACACAGACACAACAAGAACCCGGCAACGCAAGGGAAGAGGTGCTAAGACTGCTCGCTGAGAACTGCATTGTTATTTCATACAGCACACTCCTGTGACATTTCCTGCAACATACTTGGATAATTCAGAGCAAGTGTGAGATCAAAACAGAAAAATAAATTGTCTGGGAATCATATTGAGGTTGTCAATACAGAGCTCCCAGGGGAGGCAGAGGGAGATACAGAGGGAGGAAGAAAAGGAAAGCGTTACGGAGGAAGTAAGTGACCAGGTACAGTAGCTCACATTATCAAATAAAGCTTGTCACTGGTGTGCACACGCTATTTTCTGCAACATTCCTCCCTCAGGCCATCCACTGTGAGTGGCAGAACGTTGTTAGAGATGCAGACTGATGACAGAGTAGAACACTAAGTGAAGTTTGGAACCACGGCGTCAAGATTTGTAGCGTGGTAAGAGCGTATTGTGCGTTTATGGACGTGTTTATGCCCTGCTCAGTTCCTCTAATAGAATGAAAGCTAATTTAACCAGACGTGTTTTCACTCTCACCCTAGAACCACGTATCCTCGTAAGGGTCACGGGATGCTGGACGACATCCCGGCTGTCGTCTGTGTTCCCCGGACACGTCGTCAATCCATCAGGACGCACAGGCTTCATTTTATGTCAGTCTACAGTGAGTAGACCAAAATGGCTTTGAGGTGGTAAGTTGACTGACCTAAAAGATTCATATTCACAAATCTTGCATATCTCTACCGTCTAGTATAAAAGTGTAAGAAAAGAAAACCCATATAAAAATGCTGCATATCTCACCAGCACAAACGTAGATGAGCTCCTCCGTGAAAGCCTCTAATTTCATAATCAAAGTCTGAAGACACAGGACCACTGAATGTGCCCTCTTTACTCTGTGTATCGATTGATGATCATGATGAAAGTTGCTTTTTCTCTGAAATCCCAGTAACTGGAATTAAGAGTGGGAAGATGCTTCTCTTAATTCTTTCAGGCTGTCCAACTGCACTGAATACACTCAGGACCGGTTCATTTGATTCATGATTAATTCCTCTGAATGTGCCTGATTAACCACATTTCTTTGGAGCGCAGCCAGTCAGTATTGAAGTCTCTCCCAAAGGTAGGCCGAAATAATTGTGTTTGTTCTGAACACTCGTTTTGTGTTCAAAAACCCGTCGACGCACTTAGATCAGTGTAGAGTGGCCTATAGGACGACCACCACACACCGACCCGCTAAATACGCTCGAACAAAAATGTTTAAAAACACAGTGCAGCTCTTCCTACTCGGAGGAAAATTAGATGGGAAACCAAAGCGTAGTCGCTGAGATGCTAGTTCAGTGGCTTTGACTAGACCCGACGTGCCTGATGAAGAAATAATTATTCAAGGTCAGAACTTTCAATTTTCAACCCAGGACGCAATTCATGTTATTCTTACACTTCATTTCTTTCTGTTCACTGCTTTTACAACACGCACACTGTGTTTATATGCTGCACACAACCTCGCAGGCTGTACTGTATCTAATTAGTCAAATCCCTGCATGTTTTTCACCACATTTCAATACTTTTGCTGTATTCAAATATGATGCGTTCTACATATTATGTATAGCGTAGACCAGTGTACTGTACTACTGTATTTGAATGTCGTTTGGAATTCAAGGACGCTATTCATGCAAAACATGAAACATTTTAAAAACAATTCAATATAGTTCACAGTGGTCCTGATAATGCTGAGCTGGATTTGCCGTTTACTGTACATTCTCTAATGCACTCATCAGACTCATTAAAGGTAAATGTGCTTTAAATGTCACGCGAGCAAATCATACTGTATGTGGTTAATCACAATACACTCCTACAAGTCCACGTTTAAATAATGCAAATGAGTATCACCCCTGCCGCAATGGTTTTGTAGATAAATTCTTCTTTTGTATTCAGCGAGAGTTATTCCCTCACCGCACACCCATACAGGCACTTTGCCGTTCTCTTAATCTCTCTCTGAAACAGAAAGCTGCTGTGCACAGTTTTAGGATGTATCTTCAGTGTATACAAGCTTTATAAATGAGCCCTCAGAGATCCACGTCTATGATCTGTGATGTCACATTGATGTACAGCCCGAAGCTGTTCTTCTACTTCAATGGGTGGGAAACTGACTGGGTGGATTTTTTAACCATTATTTATCCAGTGAAACCTGGCTAAGCACACATTTGCTGCTGCGCCGCGCGATTGTGCTCGAGTCCCAACGCTGTCTAGTCAGACAACCTTCTCGTTTTAAGGTTTGGTGAAAGCACCGCGTTGGAGTCGAACAGGACCGACCTGCTACTAAGAGTCAAACCCTTCCTGTCAGACGGATTGACAGGACTTTTAACACCAGCACAGTCCAACACCGCCATCTCAATTATTAATGCCTGTTGATATTATTAAGCTTTACTTGCATCAGTTGTGTTGTAAATGCTGCAGAAAACAAACATGACGCTGATATTATTACACGGTATAATTCAGAAAGCTCAATCTCAATCAGTATGTGTGAATGCCTGCGAATGATGTGCTCATAAATAATAGCGATTTGGCTTTGTGTCTAGTCGTGTTGTCTGGATGGTTACACAACAGCGAACACACTTGTCAGACACTCCATCCTTTCCTCAAACATCTCATTTCACCAAGTACTATCTCGCAGCGTTAAAGAAAGCAGCAAGACGGAGCGAGAGCATATTTTATCTCTTTCTTTCAGCAGATTGTAGAATTCAAACTAGCAATTTAACAGTGACTTGAATGCTTTTCCAACTGCAGCCCATTAAGGCAGACTTTTTATATCATTCTTACGAGTAATAACTTCTTTTTGGTATTTTTTTTTGTGTCAAATCTATTCAACCCAACAAGTCTACCCTTAAACATCAAACAGTGTTCCTGTTGTGTTGCCGTTTCCTTTTCTGTCCTCTTCCAAATCAATTATGCATCAGTGTGGTTTCTCAGATTTGGGACAGGGTTTTTATTTTTTTTTTTTTGCGCTACACAGGAGGAGACGGTGGCGAGCGTTCGCTAATGCTGAATAAACTGTCCAAGGGCAAAAGGACTGCATCTGAAAATTCACAGGTGTTCCCCTGGAACATCCAAATTTATTCAAATTCACTGGCACGGAGCTAGGATGAGGATGTTTAATAGGCTGCTGGAATCCAATAAGGCTCCGCTGATTTACCTATAAAAGACAGAAATTATCTTTCTGGAAAGAAAGAAGGAATATGCAAGTTAAATGCCACAGAACGATTTGTGCTCTTATGTGGACCAAAAGGTTAAAGGCTTTTCATCCATGAGGAAAAATGCTTTCCCCATGCATTTATTTATACTCTGGCTGTTATGGCTTTTTCAAGTGTCCCTGCAGGGCTGTCTGCACTTCCAGCCCCTCTCCACTCTGACGCACTTCCCCTAGTGGGGCTTGACTGCACTGGTGAGCATGTACAGCTCGTCTCAGAGCACTCTTCCCTCTGCCTGGGGAATGACACCCTCAGAAAACACCTACATGGAAATGCAATTAAAGGCTTCCTTCTCTGAACAGTACGGCCTGTTTTAGGGGACAGTGGCAGGAAATGCAGTGTGAGAGGTACACGGTTCTGCGATGGACAGCGGGTGAGGGACTGAGGTGGGGAGGAGCGTGGCACCTACGTTCTCCATCTGAGCCACTCGTCTTACATCCATCATTTCAGCACTCAGTCTTAATTTAACAGTTTTTATGTGATGAAACACGCTCGCAACCGCACACATCCCTGCCAATAACAGCCGGAGTGTTGAAGACATTAAACGCTGAGCAGCACAACAATCCACAAAAAAAGTCCACGTCAAGTTAATGCTTATGCTCCTCAGACTTAAATACGCATTCCAACATGTTTTAAAGGTGAAAAGATTATTTTCTGTGAATAAGTCCTGCCTTTAAGTAGCTTCAGTGAGAACAAAGTGTAGAGGAAGGCAGAACATGTGAGCCAAATATTTAATTACGCAAATGCTGTTGCTAAGGATTATTCCGACTCTTAAGGATTCTTGGATGGACCTTTGTGTGTTTCAATATGTGTTGTGTTTATGGATTTTAAGCAGCGTCCAACTTTTTCCCCTAGAGCTGTTAGAGCTGCACAGTTAGACCGCGACACACATCCATGTCCGTGTGAATTGGAGGATGTGACCGATCGTTACAGCTTGTAGCCATCACCCTGTAGCCTCATGTTACTGGATGTTTGTGCAGACCTCTGCAAGAACGTACAAGGGACCAAGCCATCTGTGTCTGAACACTGATGAACCACGCGCTGAGATGAGCGTCAGGATATTTTTGGATCGGCTGCTGCTCTGAGGTCAGTAGAGGACGCTGTTTACTGCAAAGACAGAGTTTGCAAAGTGCGGAAAAAAATAACGTTTACTTCATCATTTTAGTCATTTTGTTATTATGTTCATAATGTTTAAAGCAGCACTGTGTCCTGATGTTACGGGTGTTTGCTGCATAATCCTGCTGACTCAGGGGACTGGGATCTGCCTCCAATAACAGTGACTCATCATTCAGTATTTCGGACCTGCCACTGGGATCAGACTGAGTCATGGGTCTACGCTTTCATGAGTCTCTGTCCGTGAAATACAGCCTTAGATCTCACTGCGTTCGTTATGAGAAGGCTGCCGGTGATGTCGTCTGTTCAGGAGCATTTATGCAACTCACCAGCTCATCCAGTAGGAATCCTTTGTTTGGCACAAGCAGGGCAGAGACAATACACCCCAGCCAGCACAGGTGTCGTTGGGCAGGTGAAGCCTCACATGTAGATCAGAGTGAGACGCCACATCCATTGTGCGCAGCAGATGTTAAAAATAATTAAAAGTGCCTCTTGTGCCTTCTTTCTGGGCGTCAAGCGTTGGATTTAGACATCGAAGCAGCGTTGTAGCTTCGATGGGTGTTGATTTAAGGTGGCAAATGACTTTAGGCTCAGACACACCTCAGGCGCTGTACCAGCATTTTAACGAGGGCCGTGAAGCTGGTTAAGAAAACACGGCGATGCTGGAGTAACAGCTGGGTCATTTATCAAGTGGTATCTGCTCTCGTAAGGACAGAGCTGAGATTCCCGCATCTATCTGCATTTTTTTTTTTTTTTTTTTTACAAATCTGCGTTCTTGTCATGATTTGCTTTGTTAAGTCCAAACACACAAGGAGCTTTAATCACAATAGGTTTTCAGTTTCGTTTGTGTAACATTAGAAGGGGAGCAAAAAAAAGTAATTACCTTGAAATGTGCTTCTTTTAGACTGCGGTGAGTAAAACCATGAGAATTCTTTAATCCTATGAGAGATTATTTTCTACTTACTGAAATCTAGCCTGCTTTTGGACATAACAAATACAGTAATAATAAGCTGTGTGGGCGCTTAATATATGTCTTAATGTGCAAACACAATAATACACATATTACGGGGGAACCATCATACAGCATATGACAAAAAATACCAGCTTTGCCTTTACCTCTGAGCTTTTAAATTGCTAACATTTCCCTTTTCTGTAGATGTTTTCCAGCGCTGTGGAAAATTGAATTTGCAACATGTGCATTTGAGTGTTTATACGAAACACGTCTTTTGTTTCCTATTTTCTGCTGCTTTCAAGTGCACATTTCATGCAACACTCACATCTCAGCGCAGTCTCATTTGCGGGGTGTGAGTCGAGTGAAGGTTGGGTTTACGCGCTAAATCGCGTTATGCTCGCAAAACAACGTCGTAAAACATGACAAAGCTGTTAATACACCATGAGTAATAAAATCAAAAGTATGGTGGAGGACTAGATAGTGAGAAGAGCTATTTGCTATATTTGCCACATTTAGCCCTAACAGCAAACACGGTTTGGTTCAGTTGAGCACAAATGAGATTGCTGTGTTTTTAGTTTCATGTGTGCTCTCACACGGTCTGCTGCAGAGTGTGCTTGAACCCTAGGTTCACATCGCTTGGACTGTAAATTACCATGGGCTTCTTCTTTACTCTAATTGCTTTGGATGCTAATTGGACTGTGGAATCGGCCTCCTGTGTTTCATCGGGGATTTCCACAATCTGAATTCGAAAAATAACATGCAAAAAGGTTTTCCAGTTGCCACAAGACATCTGGATGGCCTTGCCCTGAAAGCATATTCATAATTAATACACACAGGGTGGTGAAAGGTGGCGTTCTCATTGAAAAACCTCTCCGCATTACCCCGGCTAAATATGAAACGATGTACACTTGGCTTGCAAGGATGTGGCATTTGAATTAGAGCATGCTGCTTTCATTAAATTTATAGTATAGACGCCAGATGTTCACTAAATGTAGAAATCTGAGAGTCATTTAGATAATCATCAAACCGTCACATGTCTCCCGCCACAAATTAATTTAAGCTATTTCTTAAAAGGAACCTGTATGAATTAAGCTGCTGTTTTATGTACCTTTATAAACAAAGGAACCATCAAATGTACTTGAAGTGAAAATCTTTAAATGGTGGAATCATAACAGATTCCACTCAAAGTGGCTTTTGTGTGTGTTGCAGACACTGGCCTTGAAATTGTGCGCATTGAGGAAGAAATGGCTCAGCCATGAAATGTTGCATTTAGTGCATGACGAGAAGTGTAGCATCAGACATGGAGGTCATATAATGTTGTGCTGACATTGTTGTGTTTTGAAAAGTGTGGCAATGTGAAAGTTATGGCTGCCTCTAATGACTATGTTACAGAAAAGTCAGGGCGGCTAATGGAGACAAGCTCTTTCCATTACTATACCATCTGTTCCGCTGAACAGTGGAGCTGGCAGCTGCACACATGTTGGAGTGAGACCTGGAGACCAGGCCTCAGTCCCTGGGCTCCACACAGACCTGACAGAGACGACGATGTGACGAAGATCTCCACCGATGCCGCGTTTACGCACGCAGCGTTGAATTTGTTTGATGCAGGCAAGGAAACAAATGCAAATAGTAATTACGTTAGCGCGCGATATGTGTTCTAAGATGAGAAAGATTAACCCGCGATGAATGAGCGCTTCACTGTGTCACACATTCGCCAAAACATACGCCGATGCTGCGTTCGTGGGCGTGCTTCATACTGTATGTTTTCGTCACCTCGATGCTATAAAAAAAAATGGAAGCAATAAAAATGTGGCTGTTGAGGGATTCACCATGAAACCATCTTTCTACATGAAACATTTATTTCTCCTAATTCTCCTTGCAGAACCTTTGAGTGGTAATAACATGTTTCTTTCCGCTTGGCCGTGCCAGGCGAGCGTCAGGAAGACTGTAGGCCATAATTATCCTGTTTGTTCAGAAGCCCAGTGCTTTTTATTATTTAAATCTCCTAGGGCTGTGAAAGTGCTGAGAGGCGATTCTTTCTCCCGTTTTTCGCCATGCTGTGTTAGACAGTGTTAATGCTGCTCTGTAATTTCTTGATGTTTTCTTTGCTCGCTGTTCATCAAGAATGTGAAAGATGCCTCAACCAGGAAAAAGAAGTGGCGTGACAGTGTAAACAAATTGCTCCGTACAGAAATAGGCAGTGAGAACAAAATATATCCAGCATCCACAATATTATTATGAGGATTCAACTTTTTCCACTGAATGTGTAATGAGAGGAGTCGCTGCAGCCGCCTGAGCACCAAGGCTCAACAGCAGTGGCAGTGTCTCCCTGCTGTCCCCCTGACAGTCACCGATCAATTTGCAATATTCATGAAGTCTTATTGCTGTTGCAAATAGGGCTTCATCTGCGCTAATGTGAAAATGTTATACATTAGCAAAATGTCATTAAATAAGCAGAGTTTCTCACGATAAATTATTGAAATTAATATAAATTTTTAAGTAAGTGCATGTTCGCAATGAAAAATATTGCTCTACATGGTGACAGAGGTGTCAGCGATGGAAACATTTTCAACACATTCGAATGCATTTCAGCGTCACCTTTCCCGAGAGATATCGTTTTAGATGATGTTGGATTCACTTTAGCAGAATGTATGTAATTTACTTTATGCTGTTAAATACAGCTTACGTTTAACCCTAATCACTGGCTGCTGGGTTTGCTTAGTTGTATCACTTATTTTGTACATTTCTTCAGCACAAACATCATTTGCTGTTGGGATTTTTTTTTCTAGATTGCAATAACGATATTAAACACAAACCATTATTTTTCTGGTAGAGCGAAAGATTTCAGTTTTTAATCAGTGGCTTTATTGAGAAACCAATTTAGAGTTTGATTTCCTTAACAGACCTAAAAAAAAAAAGTTGGAACACTGACAAAGCAAGATGAAATACTTTCTTAAATTAAAAATACCATTTCTCAGTAATTCCTAAAATGAGCAGGTTCTTTTCTCAAGTTATGCCTTTCACCATAGAGAATGTATGACGTTGTGGAAAGATGTAAGATCTCCAGGGAACCTTTCAGATGAACCACATGACATGAAAACACGGTTCCTGGCCATCGGCGTTGTGAACACAGAGGCTGCTTGACTCGCCTTCCCGCAGTCTGATCTGCTTCCTATTTAAAATGTCTGGTGCACGAGGAGGAGAACGGTCAGACGCCGTCTTCCCCAGTGATTAAAAAGTGTAATTAAAAAGAAAAGCCATGTAACACAGTGGTATTGATGGATCTGTCACAACCTTTTTTCCGTGTGCTGCAGGCATCTGACTTTACATTTCCTTTTATTTACAAAATACAATTGAGCTACAATAGTCCATGAAAACACTGAAAATCATTTTATTATACTTCTGACTTTCGTTACAACCTTTGCTTCGTCTTCTTCCCTTCTGGATGATTCCACAAACACACCTGAGAAATAGCCCTCGCTCTATTTTTGTTTGTTTTTTTGTTGTTGTGTTTTTAATTCCCATCTTTATATGACAATATTTACTCTACACCTATGAATTATTTTCTTTTCTGGTGTCAGCTCCCTGCAGGTTTTAAGTGAAAATTAATTCAGAGCTGATAGTGGGCAGTCACTCTCAGCACACAAGCTCATACAAGATAATTATATGCAAGACAAGTGAAAGAGAGAGAAGCCGGAGCCTGGCTGAGGAGATATATCCGAGTAAGCCTTAAGAAGCCTGTGTGCTGGTGGTGTTGCGTGGAATGAGACCGCAGCAGGGCACTACTGTATCCTCTGTTAACTCAAGTGTGCGCTACTAAGAGCGGAGGCCATAAAAGATGCTGGTTAAACGCTTGCCATTACTCGTACTCATGTGTGTCTTCCTATCACAGAGAGCGGTTTTAGCTCTCTCCAGATGGCACTTTGCTTAAGATTTCACCAAACCCTTTTCAGCTGTTGTTTGACCATGACTTTCCGCTTTGTTGCCGCTCTACTTCTCTGCCGATCTTTAGGTCAACGTCTGGACATTAATGGCTTGATTAGTGGTTCTGTACCTGGTTCCGCTTGCCAACGGGTCAGAGGATCCCTTTGCAAGACGTCGGACCTGGATGTCGCTGCTTGTGGCACTGCACTGACTTCCACAGCAGCTTTGCTTGATCACAGTCCTGCAGTTACACAATTTCCATCTTGCCAGCTGCCCAGTTGAACCGTAGTCTAACCTTTGGCTGCTGTGCGGCTTCATTGGAGCAGCTGGGATTATGGGTACTGCTCAAGGGCAACGCAGCGATGCCGAAGAGGTAGAGCAAGAGCTGCTTGTCCACTCGTCCCATCTCATGAATCTCTCCAGTGCAGGGGATTAAACAGGAGACCTTCTGGTCAAAGGATTACTCCAGTCATTGGTGAGTGGCTGAATGAGGCGTGCTGCACTACACACTACAGTACGTCTTAGGCAAATAGCATGTGTGCTGCTTTAGACCGTTCATATTTGAACATTCGTTCCATTTGAAACCCCTGCTCACATTAGTAGGCTGCTCTTTTTGACTTCTGACAGTAAGACATATCTGCACCACCGCAGAAGGTGCGATCACAAGTACTGCAGAGTGAAATACTGCTGCGGCATCTCCCCTTTGTCTTGAGAGTAATTAGTAATTACTGGAATATGTTTGTCTTCTGTGCTTAATTATAATCAGACCTGAATCATGAATCTGTGGACTAACTTGGTAAACCTCATCTCTGACTGCGCAAGTCAACAAGTCTCTTTTTTACTGATGCTTCCTCTAAAATGATGCCAGCACAGGACCCGTACACGCTTACGCAGTTATCTGGATGATGGCAGAGTGCGTTTAAACAGCTGACTGATATGACATTTTGTATAAATGAAGTCAATTCTTGGCAGGCAGCCGTTGAAAAGCTCACGTCTCACACGTGACTCCATATATAACGAAAGCCGTCACAATCAGTCACCAGTGGTCCAGACAGGCTCGTCAGAGCCTATCAAGGGAGCAGGGACCACAACATGCACGTTATGGAAACTGTTCTCATCCATATTCATCCACTGTGCGTTGATGAGTTATGCACGTTCATCCAGTAATAATAAGGAACCTGTGTCATTCGTGTTTTTACCATGACACAGTAGATAAAGGTTATAATTAGTTTGTTGTAGAGACAGTAGGGCCACTCTCGTTCCAACGCCACTAACTCACAGTATGACATTAAAGCATAAGACCTGAGGGTAGTCCTGTCCTTTGGTAAATGCTGAGATGGCACAACGCCCCCCTTCCCTTCTGCTGCTTGTTTACAGTGGGCTGGGTAACAGAGTTTGGGATTTACAGGCAGTTGTGATATGAGTGAGCACAAAGACATGAAAATGTCACAGTTTGTCAAATGCTGTGACCTGGAATGAAAGAAAGCCGTTTACAAAGCAGCCGCAGTACAACATGCAGGACCTCAGCTAATTTACAAGTATTTATATATATTTATATAAATATAACTCTGCGTAAAGTTATGCAAACCCTCAGTGGTCACTTTATTAGGTACAACCTGCACAGTCTCATTTAAAAGTACAGCTACTCTACTACTACTGCTAATGCACTGTAATACTGCTGTTTGCTGCTTAGAGCTAATGAGCCGTGCTTAACGTGGAGCATATGGCAGAACGCATGCTGTTATAATATACTTGATATATGCTAAATGTATTAGAACAGCATGACTTTTGGCACATGCTTAACATGGAAATCATTCCCTCCAGAGTGTGTGGATATCCTTCCATTAAAGCCGCGTGTTTACCAAAAGCTCTTCTAATGACATCAATGTTAACATCAGAGGGTGGTTCTGATGGACTGGCCAACCTCCCATATGCCTGACTATGATCATCTATACCAGGGGTGTCAGACTCCGGTCCTCGAGGGCCACTGTCCTGCAGAGGTTCTAACTCTCACTGCTGCTCATCCTGATCAGGTGTCAGTTGGCTTTTCCAGGTGTTGATTGACTGAACACACCTGATCGATGTAATCAGTGGTACTGGGGCAGGGAGAGTTGGAAAACCAGCAGGACAGTGGCCCTCGAGGACTGGAGTCTGACACCTGTGATCTATACTATCCACTACGTACAGTATGTGCATTGAATGGCTTGTTCTGCAACGAACTGTGAGCCTCACACAGGGACAGACGTGCTGCTCTGTGCTTTTGAAGTTACTACCGCGGACGGAAAGGCTGCGTCCTTTATGCCGAGCGCTTTGATGCGTTCATTTCTGCATTAGGACTGAAAAAACCCAAACGCACGACGTAATCACGTCATGATTACTTAACAAACCTTAATTCACACGAAATTCATTATGGAGAAAACTTTTATTGAAGTCATAAGCTCACGTTGCCATCATCGATGCTGTGGCACATTTCTTAATTTGCTTGTTGTGATCCAATATGGTTAATGAATCTTGCTGAGTGGGCTGTGGGGCTTAATGGGAGTCAGCTGTGCGAATCTTCTGTTGTAATAGCTGATTGTTCAGATGATGGTTTGCTGGCTTTGGAACATATAATCATCTTTGCATGATGTTAATATTCAGTACAACCGCTGCCTTAATTGAATTTAATGGAACAGTAGAATCTTTCAAGATAAGGAACTGTTTCATGTTCGAACCTGCATCGAACTGTGTTTACTAGCATACACTCGCACACAACGACTTCACTTGTAACGTAACAATCACTTAGCGCTGCAGCAAAATTGGATCTTATTATGTTGAATGCCAACTGGCAACATTTGTCAACTACAAAAGACGACTGCCAAACAGCACTTTGATACACATTTTCAAAGCGTCATGAGCCAACAGATACGAATCCAAAAAGGCAGAATTATCCGTAGCCAGCAGCGGGAGTGATGGTCCACCACCTGTAGTGATTCCACAAACTGTTTACGTTATCGTCACTGTGAATTTGATTTATGTCGCATATTTTATTACAGCAATACTTTCAGTCAGCGCCAATTGATTTGTCCTCCCACCCCCTCGTTCTTACATCTTAACCATGTCACATCTGTGCTCCAGGTTTAAAGGCAATCAAAGTGTGACCAAGCGATTAGGGGTCAGTCCCAGCGACAGTTACCAACCTCTATAAATTTCCATTTTATTTGACACAATACTTTAGTTTAAAAAAAAACCCCAAACAAATAACCCGTCCACTGGAGAAACGTCCTAATGGCACCTAGAGGGCAAGTCACGTTACACAGTGTCACCCTGGCTCAGTGGAGGGCTGCAGCCTTGTAAACAACGAGGAGATGACCAAACAGAGGATAAAGTTAAGGAAAAGAAAGTGTAGTAACATTAAAACGGCTTCATACCACAGTTTATACACAAAACCAAAACCTGAGGCAATGCTGCAATTAGCACTGAAAGAAGGAAGCAAGACGCTAAAACAAAATATCACCAAAAACTAAACAGCTAGAAAAATGTCTGCTAAGAGACTTAACCTTGACAACTACTGTCGTTTATATTGGCTGTTTACACCAAGCAGCAACTTTGACACTCATCTGTATTAGAGAAGACGGTTCCCTGGATACAAGCCGATACGCCACCAAAACAGACCAGAGGAGTCTGAACACATGTTAGCACCTGATTATCCAAACCCTGGAAAGCCTAATCACAACATGACACTCAGGAAGCTCATCTTTCACCGTCTGGATGGTCCGTCCATAGGCCATTAAACACAAACAAACCATGGCATGTTGCTGCTGCAGCACTTTTACATCATCCAGCCCTGCAGTTAAAGACTAACTGGACTGGCAAGGCCAACAATCTGTTCACATCCGGGGTGTCCCCCCGTGCACCTGGCCACAAAACCTTAACAAACGTACACAAAGTGATCAACATCCTATATGAGGCCCCTGGATTCATGTCACCAAACGTAATGAAATGAAAAGATCAGAGGAAAGAGGACACGCAGTTGTCTAACCGAGGTTAAAAAGGACAACAAATCCATTTACTGCCTGTGTTTCTAGCAGTACACTTTGTCCACTGCTGCTTTAGGTGTCATGACATAATGAATAATAATAATTTTCTGCCGTGTTTCTGCATTTACACAAACAAGGAATCTCTGATGCATCTCTTGAAAGTCCGATGTTGACTTCATCTTCTTCAAACTCTGCTGCAGTCTCGCAGGACATCCTTTGCAAGGTCACATTCAATGATGAAGTTCAAATCATTTTAATATGTGGGCAGCAGAAGTGTAAAATCCAACGTGTGCAAAGCTCAAAGTATAACTGCTGCAAGGTTTGGCATCATAGCTCTCCTCCGAGTTAATCAATGGCTCAAGCTGCTGCACAGCAATTCAGCTTCTGATCCTGTGTACTCTGCCTTAAAGCCTTGATGTTAGTGAGACTGAAAATATTAACTTTTAAGCTGCGGCGTGGATCTTAGTGGGGATGAGAACAGGCTTACAATGTATTTAGATGCTGTAACACTGATAATGAACAGGTGACAATGCACACATGCTCAGTAAAGGTTGCTTATGCATTTATAATGTAACCTTTATTTAAGCTTAACCCTAAAATTTCACTCAGACCCCGACCAGTGTTTCTATAGTAACAGAATAAAGGTGCTTGATTATGGAGCCATCAAAGTAGATAGTGACAAGCAGACATATTTCAATTCACAGGTAGATCACGGGAGTCTGGATTTGGGAGCTGTTACTTTTATTTCTCATTTATTTCTTCTTATTTAAAGAACTGTCTCATTAATGCGGACGAAAGTTCGGCCATAATGCAAAGACACCTTGTCACCAGGAGATGGCAGTAGATCGTTGTCATTTCTCCACTGTTTGGCTGGACAGTGTGGGTGTGTGACTGCACATCATTCCCTCCAGTTGTTCATCCGCTGATTGTGCATTTTAATGCTAATCTAAATCTCACAAGTCAAGTTATATCTGCGTCGTTATGACCTATATATTAGTATTAGAATAAAACATTAAAATCAATGAACAACATTTAAATATATCTTTCCATGATACATTGTCTCCCCTGACCTGATGGAAAGTAATTTCCCCAAAGCCTCACGAACAGCTAAAAACCTACTGCACCTAGTGGAATATGAGACGAGCTCAAAGAAAGAGTCTTAGCTGGAAGAAGAGTGTTTTTCGTGTAACCCCAGGCTGCTGCCTTTCGCCACTTGATGGCAGTGTAGCTGTGGCAATCAGCGTTTCCCAATTTGTCCAAAATAACTACTAATATTGATAGGGAAGACAAGCAATGTATGTACTGTATTGGTAATTTAATAGATTCCCATAAGAATGATGACCCATGCATAACACAATATAACACTGCGTCAGTCAGAGCAATGCAAGACTTTGATGATAGGAATCTGTATGTGCACTACAGTCTTGAGGAACAGAGTCATTACTGCAGCTTATATCGCAGCAAATAAAAGTGTCTAACGAAATCTGATCGCTGTAAAAAACAACCTGCCATTCGCTGAATGTCCTGTAAGTGCATCCTTTGTTTCAAATGTACCCGCTGCTTTTAGCGTCCTCACTGTCGGCGTCTTTCTTCCACTAGAGCAGGAAGAAGTCCAGCAGACAGCGCTGTTTGAAATGGTAAACAGCCTGTTGTGAGACAGTCACCATCAGTGTTATGAAGACCGGAGGCAGCCTGCTGGCCAAGCTTTAATGTTAAACAGAGAGCTGTGTACTGTGCTGGGATGAATATTTCATTATGAATGTCATAGCATGCGGTGAGATGACCCTGGCGCTGTATAAAATGACCAGCGTCCTGCTACTATCCGTGCACTGCTTTGGCAGAGATAATTAGATGAGTCTATGCCCTGAAGATCTCAGACTGTTGTGAGGTCAGAAGACTGTCCAGTCCGGTGCAACATGAGGATAATATAATGTAATTATGTACCTAGTGTGTGACCCACTGAATGTTTTCAGCTGTTGACATCTCTAAGTGGGCAGCCCATAGGCGTTTTAAGGCCACCAACGTTTCCCCATGTGACTACAGTCTTTTGTCAAGTTTTAGAGGAACTAAACCAACATATATAGCAAAATAATTGCCCCAAAGTGTGATTTAATTTGAGTCTACATTGTTGACGACTTCACTTTTCTCAAACTTATCCACAAATGAACTTTTCTCCAGCTCCCAGTGTCAGCCCGCGTTAGGCTCTGCGGCTGTCATTCAGCGGGGAGTGCGGTGAAGTTGTACAAGGTGTGTCAGGAAGATACAGCAGAGTCAAAAGCCTGGGGCACAGTGTGTATTAAGGTTAATTTGAACTGATTAGATTAAGCAGTGGGGCTGTTGCTGTGGGGAGCAAGAGCGACGTGGTGTGTCCTGCCGTGAAGGGTGCGTCGCGCTTTATCTCGTGCTTCGGAGTGAGACCGCTGCTCCCCGCTCAGGGTTCAATTCTTTGGTATCGTTCATCCAGCAGCTTGTCACGCTTGACGGGAGAGTCAAATTGGCAGCGTCTGGGAAACGTTCTGGAGCAGGCTGGTAAATGCTGTTTTTTATTAATAGTATATTTCTACTCAGTGTTTATTTCTCAGCTGCTGTATAGTAGCTGCTCCCACATGAACTGAGGTCATTTCCTGTTATACTGTTCCCTGCTTTCACGTCTTCTTTTATTCACAGGCCGTGGGGTTAGCGCTGGTTCCTACACCTAAATTCTTAAAAAAGTCACGGTAAGGTTTTCCTTCACTTGTTGTTATTCTTCCCTGAGCTTTTTGGAAGCTTTGTTTTCTCACGGCTGAGAATTTCAACTTCGCGTGATACAGTCAAGCCCCGAACCCAAAGACGTGAAAACTGCTGCTGGCTTCAATAAGTCGCACGTTGCACCTTCGCGCGTCCAACGAGACGACGACTATGCAACCGAGAGCAGCAGGCGACAAACATTATACTTATACTTGTTGGACCGTAGCGCGAGCACAGCGCACGAACGCCAGGTTCACAGTTGTCTGGGGACCATCTTCACCAACTCTCAAGCCTGTCTAGTGGTCCCCAGGAGGTATCAAAGCCATCCTACTGACCAGCTCGCTGACACTGCAGTCCCTAGAGCCATGCGGGTTCAATTCTACCTGCATGTCCTTCGTCAGCTCAGAACTGCCAGCGAAAATATTTCAGCCGTGACTCAGTGAACCAGCAAGTGAGTTTTGCATCCAGAGTATTACTACAGGAATTGGTTATTTCCATGGTGGAAATAGTGGAGAGATGGACTTAAACTGTATAAATTTGGTGAGCGTCGTGTTTATTTACCTACGTACGACTCAGTATGAGATAAAAAACTAACAAATATGACACTTGTGCCATGACTCCACAACATACTGATTTAATTTACATTAAATGAATTTCCTATCTGCTGATTTTCCTCTGTGTGTAATTTACTGCCACCTTGAATCTGAAACTTGTTTCGCCTCGAGAAAATTAAATCTCCCGAGGACATGGCTGGACAAGCATGGTACACTTTTAATTCTACACATTAATGTTAGCATTTTGTAAAAAGTACAGCAGCCTGCAATGAAAGCGTCTGCGTCTCCTCTCCAATTAAGCTCCCTTTACTACATATTAAGCTACAGGCAGCAGAGGATGCATTTCAACAGAGCTGGATTTCCTTTCAGTTTGACTGGCATACAGTATGTGTGAAGACATTACTAAGCCCAGCAAAGATTTTAGTTTGAGGAAGAAAAAAAAAAAACGACTGCAGCCAAATTGCGACTCTCTTCATCTGTAAGCTTCTCTAAGCCCCACTAACGGCTTAGCTTTCCCTTATTAGCATTGGCTGGGGTGCACGTTCAGCAGACTACTCCCTTTCCCCATTTTCGCCTCCCAACTATTTACCTCTGATGCAACCATGTGCACCGATCGCTTCGAGCAGACCCATTAAGCTCTCTCCTCCTGTCATCGAGTTGGGACCAAAACACGGTGCTTATATGCAAAGTAGATTTTATCGATTGTTTGTCCTGCGTGTCTGCTTTTAAAACAGTTGTCCCTTTTCAAGTCTGCTGGTTGAAGCAGGACGTGTTTCATCCAAATGAGAACACAATGAGCTGTGTGGTCACATCCTGTAAGAATAGTTTCCGATTTTCTTCAGCGTTTGATGTGAGGTGACTTCTTTATTCTGGAGACGGCATAATATTTTATGCGTGAAAGAAACATTTTTTTTTTGGTGAAATCAGCTAAGAATAGGCTGATTTTCCAGCTAGATGTGCAGCGAAGCACCTCTCCTGAGAATTAATGCAAATGTGCTGGATATATTCCTTTGTATCTTTGCAGTCTTGAGAGTGCCATCTATTGTATATTATGTATCGGCTTTTCTGCTGTCTGTTTGACACCCAAAACAACAGCACTGAAAGAACAAGTGTCTAGAGGCTGCTGGAGACACTGACAGCTTCTGTCATTTTTACTTTTGTACATTGTTTGGAATAGAATGGATGATTTTTATGGAAATTGCAAGATATGTCTGAAGTCTTGAATATTTAAACACTGCAAGCGAAGTCTACAAACTATTTTGTACAACTTAGTGAGCACTGGGGTGGTAGAGGCAGCGAATGTCGTGCTTTTGAGATGTCTTCCTCACCTACTGCATTCACAAAGAGGCTGTCAAATGCATCCAGTATGCTTTGTTTACTACAGGCCATAAGTAAAGGGCTGAAGTGCAGCCCAGACGCTTGATAATTGGCACATTGAGAAGGAAGCTACTTAAACAGCAGAGGCAGACAAAGCAGCGAGTTGAAGTAATGGTTATTTAAACACAAACGGTACATTCTATGTGACTGACCAACCATCATGTTCCAAAGAAATATACAAATCTGATGATAAATCTCTCTCTTTAGACATTTCTATGCAGATTAGCAGGAAATATGATTCACTCTGAGGCAAAAACAAAACGCTGAGCCAATCAACATCTGTTTATCAACCACAGCTGTGCCACATGCACTTTGATTATCTCCTTCCATCATTCTGAGCATCACATACCTCCAGCATCCTCATCCTCCTGCCGTTTCAGACACACCCATCACCCTTCAGCACGTCTCAAAGTTCTCTCACCTTCATGGCGACAGCTACGCGTCTACAGGAAATCAGAAAGTGATCAGCTTTGCAAAAAGGTGGTTTAAGGGAATAACTAGTAGCTGGGAACGTGCATAATAAAGTGTGTGGCTTTTTAAATATGTTTTTTTTTTTTTAATTTAAATAGTTCTGAAATGACTCGTTGTCCAAGTGCCTAAGCAAAAATTGTGCCAGCACTATAATGTAGGTCTCACAGCAAATGTCAAAACAAGGCAAGAGAGAAATCCGCAGCTGAATATTTTTCTAGATCTAAAAAGCGGCTCACTGATCTGTGTGTGTGTGCAGCTTTTGAAACTTGAGCGTACCACCTGTCATCATAAATCTGCATGAGGCCTGTTTCCAACACATACAAATACATTGGAATTTAGCTCAGCGTGCCAGCACCTGGAAATTGGTAGCACTGCAGGGTGCACATTTTCTCCCCCTAGTCTTCACTCACGGTGATGGGGGTAATCACTGGAGCATCGTGGAGGGTTGTGAGTATTCCGAGTCACAGGAAGGGCCATTCTCATTTTTGGGAGGTGAAATGGCCATTCCAACACTCTTTACTAGCTGTCTGGTAATTTACCTTTGATCTTAGATCTTGGTATTTGTATTCACCTGGATTCATAGTCACACTACAAATGGGTTGGTGCAAAAGCGAAGCCCTGAGGAGGCAGCGAAGGAATGCTGGCTCCCAAAATCCTCCGCGTTGTCATGGATAAGACCTTTTACTGGACCTAATGATAACAAGAATGAAAAGTGCAGGAGTAGTGTGTGACTGAAATGCCAGCCAATATCTATATCCTGTACTGTGTCGTTCAAATCTGCAGTGTAGTATTAAGAAAAACATGGAGCTTTAATTGATTACAGGTCGGTGTGGTATTAAAGACGACATGTGACACTAACGGAGCTTGACAGTGTTCTCTGCGGTAGAACCGAGGCCTGTCTGACAAGCTGATCACTCTTCAGTGAAACTCGCTTTGTTGACAATAGGGACGCAGCTCTTTAATGAAGACCTGATACAAAGCTTTATTATTTCTATACTGTACTACTCTATAGCAGTCTTTTATGCAGTGCAGTTAAAAACTGATTAAGCTCACATGAATATAGCTGTAGATTTCTTTCCAACATCTTTAAACTCAAACAATATTAATGATATAATAATGTTATTATTTCAGTCTACAAACCATCTGATGTATCTAATGAGTTTTTGAATCTAGAAACTTTAGATTATGGGTTGATGCTCATTCAGGTTATTCCACTGATAGCATGTCATTTTCAAATCAACGTTGCATCTTACTACTTTGAGTATAACATTAGTCTTTGAAGCCCATCATCCAGGTCACTTCATTTGAAGTGTGCTGTTCTCAAGACTGAGTCGATACAGAGTTTTTTACACCAAGTGTGTGTCACCTGGAGTCGAGCCCAGCGTCATCACAGGGACATGATTAAATGTATTATGATGCTTCAGCTACAATTATGGGCTTAGCATACAGTACCTGAAGCGCCAAGCTGCCACCCCAGCAACACTAACAGCTGAAAAGTTCAAACTGGTGCAATAAATGTCTTTTCACAAAGAAGCCCAAAACATATTTTCACCATATTCCCTGCTGTATTTTGAAAATCAGTGAGGCAGTCTAAACTACCTCAGCTTTTTCTGCCAGTGTGAGGAAGCAGCAACCATATCAAGGTCCTTGTGGATCACTACACCGGCTGCTCTGTCACGCAGAGTCAGACCATAAGCCCTCTGTCACTTGCATCCACAATCTAATTCTTTCGGTCACTACCCATAAACCTCACGACGATGGTTTAGAGCCAGACGGAAGATCCAAAAACCGAGTCTTAACCGATGCACAAAATCTGTGGTCAAGCTACTCCCCACTCCCTGACACACCTGGACATCTCTGCTCGGAACTTATGACCCCATTAATGGAGCAGCCCACCACTTACCCAGCAGTGAAACAGAGGTGTAGCCTGAGCCTGACAGAAGTCTAGAATGAATGCGTTTCACCTCATAGAAATGCAAATTTATACGACAAAAGTCTAATCAGATCATGTACTAGAAGACTGCACGGTGGGTTTCTAAGGGAAACCTGTGGTGTAAAAGTATTCGCGTTCTGGCACGCATTGTTCTTGACTTATTATGTTCTCCAGCCTGCGCCTACACGGACAGATGCCACGGTGATGAATAAAAATGCAGCCACCGCACTGAAATGAGCGACATCATTTCTTGTGGCTATGCACTGTAATCTAAATGAGTATAAGATGAAATGTCAAGCAAATAGCAAATAAATCCAAACAAGCAGAAGGAACATGCTGAAGTCACACCTGCCTGTAGGATGCTCAGCGTAGATTACTTGAAGCCATGCATCATTGTTTGAAAGTGAAGGAGTATTCCATCCACCCACACTAACACATGATCGTTCTGATGATTCTGCAATTTCATCTATCTTTTTTTTTTTTTTTTAATGCAGCTCCACTGCAATTTTATAAAGATCTAACAAGATTAAGAGGTGAGTGGCACATCACCCTCTCAGGCATGACTACCCCAAAAGAGCCCATTTCTATGGAAATGCACTGTTTACACGCAAGGGGAGTCTATTATGTGCCATTTGGAAAACGTTAAGAGCAGTGTCTTCGCTCGTTTTCCCCTCATATTGCTCTCCGCGTTTCCTTCCTTGTTGTTGTTTTTGTTATCCTGTGCTCATCCAGAGGAAAAAAAACAAACAAATAGTGTAAATGTCCTCGCGCCTGATTAAATCCCATCCCTTTCTCTCTGCTCCGTGTCCGTATCACTAGAGAGATATCTCACTAGTGGCCCCCGAAGTACCGCTTTCAGAAGCTGAATGGGGCCTTTTTCACCTTGAAAGCATTTAAATGGAGTTTGTACGAGGATTGGGCCCTTCTCTCTTCACTCTGGCAAGGTGTGTCAAGAGTTCAATGGTGTTTTGTGGAGCGTGAAGGTATACAGCGGAAGCAATATGTTCACCGCAAGAGAATAAAGTGGTAGTAATGCATTGACAACGCTACTCATCTCCAAGAAGGAAAACTATGTCTCTGGAGTGAAGACATCTTGATTTTGATAGTTCTTTAAACCTTACACGTAAACTTCACTGAGATTTGAGGTCCTTGCTTGATGTTCGGTGTTTTTTTCCACTAAGACGGTGCAGTAGTAGTGAACGTGGGCATTTTGTGGTTCTATAGTCAGTACTGGTAAACAAATGTTCCAGACCTACATCTGCCTTTGTTTTTCTTTTGTTTTTTGACATTCTCCAGCTTCTTTGGGTGAATTCAGTGGCTACTAATCAATGAAAGACTTCTCTTTTGTCAGACCTTACACATCAAATTGTGTTTGTACGCAACCACAGGACTTGTCTCCCTGGTAACCGCAAAAAAGCACTTGCACACATTATCTCATAACTTGTAGAGCCAGTAGGAGGCAAGAACGAGCCCCGGGTATCAAAAGGCCCAGGCCCCTGCCACTGATGGACTGAACTGCATTACAACTACTGATCTCATACATGGCAATACCTATAATACAATCTGGGCATATGGAGCCATTGAGAGCCAGAGTAACTTACTGACCCACAAACTGAAATAATGAACTAAGAGCAAAAGGCTGCTGTGTTGATTCTCAGCTGCATTGACAGTAATATCAATTTGGTGAGTAACTGGATTTATGATTTCTGTAAAAGGTATTTATTACTGGAGGTTATTGTTTACTTGTAGATGCTTTTAATGTTTTTCTCTGTACGTAAAGCTTTTAAACCAAGCTACAAAAAAACGATCCCTGCATCTACGACATACTGCCTTTCAAAGGTTGATTTGTTTATTTGTAAAAGTAGGAAAAGATGATTTTATAACATCACATTTCTGTGCAGAAACATTGCAAATGTCTGCTGTAGCTGATTACCAACCCAAACTATCTCTGTGTTTCACTGGCAGGTTGCGTTTGCTAAAGCAAGATTATGATCCTCAGGAAATTATTTCACAATTATGTTAAACATGGGTTTTCATGGAAAACAAGAACATTTCTAAGTGAACTCATCCACTGAATGGCAGTGCATCTGATTATAATTAGATATGTTTTACAGTATGACACAGATAATTGACCATCTGCTGTGACTCCCAAACAGGTTTGGCTCGTTTTGCAGCGTGGATTTGTCGTTCAGTTACTAGTTTAGTTCAGACATTTTAACAAGTTAAATGCTATTCGATCCAGTTTGCACCACTAGGTCTTGTTTAAATTTACTCCAGTGACAAAAACACTCTGGCCGCTGGTTTAAACGTCTCTGCTCTGTGTCAGGCTTCCACTGGACTGAGAACCCAACGCTGGCACACAGAGGTTTGTCACTTGTGTGCAGGTTTGGGCTTTGTGGTCAGGACACATGTCTACTCTCACTAAGGCTGAGCGTGGCTGCTGTCGAACACACTGTCACACACACCATCTGTTACCTCTAACACTCCTGGCTTGGACAAACACGGTTATGAGTAGGTAATGGTGCGGACGAAACTTGCGACCTTGACACCGTCTCCTACAGTATGTGTGATCAGCAGAGAGAGAGATTGATGAGAGTCAGGAGCTCTTTGGAGTTTGGTTTGCTTGAGAAAGGCAGAGGAATCTCATGTTGCCTGGAAACATGTCTGCCGTGGTGTGTGAAGAGCGATGGGCTCTTTCTCTGTCTTATCTTACTCAACTTCAAAGATAAGTATCAAATCATCTCTCTCAATAAACTTATATTATCTTTTTTGACCTTATCCTAGACATCAAATGTCATTATGCAGCTGCATATGCCACACGTCATTTTTCGTCAGGACTTTTCCATTTTAATGCAATTTCCAGCCTCCCAACCATGTGAAGACACCTTATTCACACGTGGAAGGATGTGTTTCAGAAGTTGTGTTCATTGGAGCGTCCTCGCCTTCACATTAGGAGCCATTTGAAGTGTTTCCTCAGCAACACTGTCCTACTCAGCGTGTTTAACTATACTATAGAGGACGCCCAGTTTTTGTCACCTTCGTTTCATCATGGCCAAAAATCTATATATAAACCTTTGATTGGCTTTAAGCAGTGACGTCTCTATTCACCCTCTATTTAGTGACACGTCTTGTTCTTTTCCACATCCTCTGTATCTGGATTGATATTACCAGTAAACGCTACAGATGAATAGACATGGTTTATAAGTGTGTAAGGCCATTTGGCACAATTAGCACTAACATTATTAAAGTTTATTTCTCACACCATTAATGTTCATCTTGATAGATTTTGTGAGGCTATTACTGTCTTAAAAAGCTTGTTTATTGTTTCCTCCTTGTACTTTTGACAGATAGGACGCACAACGAGCCAAGGTCGCCCTCTGCATACTTTGACTTTGTACTTTTTTGTTTCATAATAGCACTCAACTACTCCTGCACTGCAGTTTGGTTAAAGGCGTGTGCCGCTGAGGCTGAAACCCCGCGGTGGAACAAGCCTTTTATGAAAGCACGGACTGAGCTGCAGTAAGAACAATCTGTCGGGAAGGTTCTATTGAAAATATCATTTTCTGATGGATGAGATCCATCCATTTATGTGATTGTGTTCACTTTACACCTGCTTCATACATACTCGATTCTACAATTATTATTCGATCCACTGCTGTGAACACAGGACCAAAAATGGTTTAATTTCACCCTCTGGATCAATAACACTTGATACGACCCATCTCATTCTCGTCTCGCGGTGAAGCACTGCATTTATAATGCTATCGACATTATTGAGCTGTATTGACGACAAAGCAGAATAAGCACCTCAGGCAGCGGGGCAGGAATGAAGTGCTATTTCTCTGCAGCTGTACACCGTTGTAATAGCTTTTTCAACCATGAACATGAAAAAAAAAAAACGCCGCCCAGAAAAATTGGGGGGCTTTGTTTAAATTACTTAACCCATAGCGTCTTAGGGAGGGAGGCGCAAAGCTACCCCAAGGAAGAAAATGGAAATAATAGACATATGGTGCCTAAGAACCTGTGAAAGCAGGACTGAAAGACAAAAGGCTTGATTTTCTTTTATTGGATAAACAAAATGGCTCCAGTAATAAAAAAAAAAAGTTCCAAAGCATTATGGGATGCGTTTGTTTTTTAATATGACGCCCCTGGTGTTTTCAGTGTTTAAACATAAAATTAAAACTGCTCTGGTGCTGCACATTAATAAATCGTGTTTCTGTTTTCATGTATTTTAGGAGACGTGTCATTAACGACAGGGGGAACGTAGACCGCGTTCATTGTAAGACACGGATCACGCTGCCAAGACTGTGTTAATTGTATCAGCTGTTTGTGTCGAATTATCCCCTCATGGAAAAATCAACATTGCAGAGCGTCATCGGTACAGTGAGCGGAATGTAAATGCTGACTTTTAGTGTCCACGTCCATTGTGGATGTTACAGTACAGTGTATTCGCCGGTTAGTTTCCCAGGGCAGTGGAGTGGAGAGGAGGGGCTGTGCTGTGCGGCTCCGTGCAGCTACTCACCTCTGCCTGAATCCGATCCCCACCTTTCATCTCTCAACTTGTCCCGGGTGAGGATGGACGCGTTCCCCCGCAGTCGGACACGCTAAAGTGTCAGGAGAATGCGGAGCGACGTGGGGACCCGCCAGGAACCGGAGTGTCTTTTGTGCGTCGGTGGTGTTTGCGTTTGGTGACTGCAGAAATCCCCAACGTGCCGAGCGACCAGTGCTTCCTGATGCGCTCTTGGAGAGGAGCGGTGCACATGTGAATGGGAATGATTTCCTTCAGCGGCTGAAATAATTGGCGTGGTTCTATTAGTTCACTAACTTCAAGCCTAAATTGTTACAAAGTGAAAAGAGGATCCGTTAATTGATTGTTTGGTTTTGTTTCGCTGGAGGAGGAATTCATGCGCCGGTAGCTTACGGGGCCAATATGCCAGAATGGGTCCTCTACAGTATTTATTTCTCTGTGGACTTCTGTACGCCCAGTCGGATGGTAAGTTTAAGGACACATGCATATCTACACGCTGCTGTTAATGAATTATAGTTTACCCGACATACATGCTTGGAAAACCAGACTTGCGACGCGTGGTGTGTCCAGCTGAAGTGTTTTTGTTGTTCCTGTTGATTTCGTGTTTTAAGTCACAATTACACTTCAGTCCTGTGAGCCTTTTGTGTCGGGCCAGGCAGTGGCTCGCGTAGACTAAAACCGCTAATTTATTCATATGGGCTGTGCTAATTGAACGCATTTGTTACTTGACAGCTTTTAAATTGCCACGATTTCCACAGTCATCGCGCTATGACGCGTGTTCTGGCCGAAAGTAGCCTGCAGGCAGCCACAAACTTTTTCTGGTTAACTAATTATTTTTAATGAACTGGACTCGCTACATGTCATTTGCTGCCTGTCTTGTATAGTTTTTCTGTCCGTGAGATGTATTGCGAGCCCATTGCTTTGCAGACTGTGCTGCCTGCTCGCTGTAATTGTTTCTGTCTGAGGTCATAGACTACGTGGCCTGTGCTCAGGTTGCTCAGGCAGATGATGGAACTAAGTGTAAGTCTAATGTGCCGCAGACGAAATGCTTACTCACACAGTCTGCAAGTTCACCTCTGACTGTTGGTGTCTAGATTAGTCATAGGCTTCATGAACCTGCTGTACATCCAGCATGTACAAATGGAGCTGCACCTACTGTAGAGGACATATCTGCAATTCTTGACAGGCAGCGTTGTTCTTATCACGACGTGTTTTGCACTTCCACGTCCCCTGTAGACCAAAAACACAAATCTGTGTCACTGGAGTAAATGTGTGTGCATTGTGTGTTTAGTACATAAACAAGGTGCGTGTTGATGTAGCACCTATATGTGAAGGGTTGTGATTAAGCTCTTTTTCAATTGTGGAGGCTGACAGTTGTACTGGACCACAGCCGAAAGGAGCTTTGTCCACCTCATCTCCATACATTAAATATTAAAACATAAAGATATCATTGATTGCAGGAACGTTGCATTGATTTGCATCAGATTATGTAGATGTGCTATGTAACAAAGTGTCTCAGCCATTTTCATTTAATAGGCAAAATTCAGAATAAGAATGATGCTGCCTTGCTCCCATTTAGACTATTTGTACCTTAAATGTCAACTGTTCTGAGCTTGTGTCAGCTTGATTTTCATATGACAACCTGAAAGAGAAGAGCTCAGTAGCTTTTTGGTCATTTGGTTGTTTGTTTGTAAGATTGTATCATGTTGGGAACTCTGGTAGAATCTAATTTTATTAGTGTTCCCTGTTTACAGGAACTAAAATGTTCCAGACCTTCAGTTTCAGCTTCAGCACCATGGACAGATCCTCGCATACACACAGAGGCCCTGATTGTCTGAAGCCACTTTAAACTAACAGATTCTATTGTGTGTTTTTACCAAATATACTTATTTTAATAGTCTTGCCCAGTCATCATTAAAACGATAACCTGCTGAGTTATCATTTCAGCTGATAAATGTCAGCGTTTAAGATCCTAATATCCTCCATCGGTTCCTTTCTGTGCTACTTATTCATATTCAGGGGTCATGAGGTGCTGGAGCATTCACTGAGCAGAAAGCAGGCAAACTCCCTGGACGGGTTGCAAATCCATCACAAGGCTAAAAGACTGACAGGACCCCGCAGGACCTTGTTGCTGCTAGATGACAGTACCAACCACTGAGCCAATGTGCCACCCACAACTTAAATCTAATTTAAATTCTGCTATTTGACAGCATAAATCTCAAACTAGACAAAGTGGAGACTGGCTAATGGGACGAGCAATTATGAGAAGTCAGTATTCAACAAACCCATGAATTTTTATACACTATTACAAATCTACAAACGATATTTGCCCAGGAGACGCATACATAGGGTTTTAAAGACATGTTCTGAACCTAATGTATCACCAATGGTTGGCGTGTTGTCAGTCGCTAATGGAATGCTTTTTGTCAACAAACCTCTTAACGTTATAGACTGTCACATTCATTTTACTCACACTTCCAGCTGTATTTAGTTGCAGTGTAGCAGCCAATCAACATGGCTGCTTTAGCAGTTTGTATGTATGTTAGCAGTATAACATTATGACCAGCACAATGATTTTGTATGGTAGTAAGTAGCATTAAATTCACTTAAGGTGGTAACATAAATGTCAAGCAAGAGAATAAGGGTTATTGACTGGGTTGCTCTTACAGGAATCACAGCAGTATTCATATCAGAATAGTTCTGATTGTCAAATATCAAATATGCAGGTTTAAATTTATATGTGCATGTTACTGTTGTGATGTCGCCTTTGAAGAGACAATCTAATTGTGAATGTTCCATAGCCATACAGTACCATTGCCGTTAGAATGGGGGGAAAAAATCCAGCGTAGCAGTTGCTGTTCTCCACCCACTGAGACAACATGTTTGATGATGTCAGTGTTTGATGGAACGTGTTAATGAAAAAGCTAATGAGATGTAATGACTCCTCAGCTCCTGCCTGTGCAAGTAAATATGGGAGCCTGAGTGTAGCAGCAGCCAGTAAGAACCTGACACTAATCAACTTTCCTTTCAGGAGTTTTATTCAACTAATCACATTTACAAACATGTTTTCTTATTGGCATTTCTGTCATCTTTGATTAACGTTGCAGTAATCAAATGTTCTCTTTAAGCTGATTCTGTGCTTATATCGTGTTTCTTAAACTGTTATACATGTTACAGTACTTTCAAACACAATATTTATACATTTCTTGAATCACTGTAGGTTCTCGCCTTCGCCAGGAGGACTCCCCTCCCCGCATCGTGGAGCACCCCTCTGACCTAATCGTGTCCAAGGGGGAACCAGCCACTCTCAACTGTAAGGCTGAGGGCCGCCCGGCTCCAACGGTGGAATGGTACAAAGACGGGGAGCGAGTGGAGACGGACCGCGACAACCCCCGCTCCCACCGTATGCTGCTGCCCAGCGGGTCCCTCTTCTTCCTACGCATCGTCCACGGGCGACGAAGCAAGCCTGACGACGGCAGCTACGTGTGCGTGGCCAGAAACTATCTTGGGGAGGCTGTAAGCAGGAACGCATCTCTAGAAGTAGCATGTAAGTCTGGATCTCTTCTGTTCTGCTGGGCTCAAAGGTTACGTGCTGGTCAGAGGGGCCTCACTGTTGCGTGACAGGCGAGTGGGAGTAATGCAGTAAATAATGGCGCTTTAACCTTTGCGGTGTATATGGAAACGTGTCAGTGTTGCATCTGAAAAAGGTAGAGTTTATGTTAAATTAAGCATAACATTGTGGTAAGGAATCCATATATAAAAAATCATCTGTCATAATATGAGCAACGTCACCTATCCACTGAACCTACAAGTGTGTGCGTGAGCTTAGCTAAGTGCATATGTGTGTGAATATGTTTTCAGACGGCTAGCGGGACCTGTTTGGATGACCTGTTTTGAGTAATGTATGGGCAAAGCTGTGAATCGCTCCAGGGAGGGAGAGAGAGCGAGAGAGAGGGAAAAGTGAGAGGGGCAGGATTTTAACCTAGCTAACTCCCCTTCACTGTTTGGATTTGGAGGGATGCAGCCTGCTCCCAGCCAGATCTCTCCCTGTGTGGGAGAGAGGCGCTCTGGGCTATTCACATTTCCATTATGTGCTAAACTGAGCTGATTTCTTGCCATGAACAAGACGCACACATGCTTGGACTCACACAGAGATATACGTGGGTGCACACACAAACGCCCTCGCTGTCTCTCCTGCTTTCTGTTTCTCGCTCTCGCGCAGATGTAGTCGACACTCGGGGAACAGGGAATCCCAGACAGGCAGTGCATTAAAGTTGGATTTTCAATTTACAGAATACTGACGGCACCTGCCCAAGCATTTTATATTCATGCCCGCTGATGAAGTTTAAGTGCTGTTCGCATCATAAAATTGCTTTTGCAGAGAAAACGTTGGCGGTAATGACATGACCATGTGATAAAACGTGACTTGTTCTTATAAGAACTGGGAATGACTCACCAGTCTTTATGTTGCTGTCTTGTGCTGCAGGTCAGTCACTCTTGAACTGTGTTTGTTGTGTTTCCTTTTGTTGAAGTCTTGGACGTAGAATGAAAGAAAACCAGCCCTGAATCTTGTAGCCACTCAGTCAAGACATTATCTGGGATCTCTGTGCTTCATCACATCTTCTCTCTGCTTTATTGACATTTTCCACTTCAGACACGTGTCTTTCTATTGCCTTATTTCACTGGTGATGGTTCCACTCAGGTTCTCTTGAATCAATAGTGGTGAGTTGTCCAGGAAATACTAATGCTTGAGAGGACGCTGGGTGTTTGAGAGGACATACGAACGTGCAGGCGTGTGTGTCTGTGCTCTCTGTTACAGGAAACACTGGCTCTGTTATGATATTTAATGATTCTTTAATATATAGCACAAACCATTATATAGCAGCACAAAAAGAAAACACAGACCCAAACCTGTGCTCACACTGTCAGGAGGCAGACGTTACAGCTGCTCCACCGATTCCCTTGACTGACTGGAGTCCGACTTCATGAACACAATGACTGCGTCAGAATGACTTTGTGGGGGATTTTGTGGTTCTACTTAAAACACAATAAAGCTCGTTTGTATTTTGCAGCTCAAACAACCATTCGGAATTCATTTTCTGAGTTAATTGTCACATTCTTTGTCAACGTATAAGCTGCAATTACTATAAACTCATATTTATTTATTTCCTATTGTTGGCATAGAGGTGGGTTAAAATAACAAACATTAAACATCATTTGCATATATTAAATATAAAATAAGCAGGAGCTACGAGTCTTTTTCTCTGCTGAGCATCTTTAAGGTTCCTTGTATTGCAGCTTTCTGCATTATTACTGCACTCTGGTTGAGATCCCTACTATAAATCTTTTTGTATTCTGCTTGGTGCCATCTTGGTGTATGTGGACACCCTGAGGGTTCAGTGTTTGCGCAGTGGTTTGTATCTTGTTCTTTATTATGTCTCTGTATCCCTGTGCTGCTATATGACCGTGCAGACCCACCGCAGCTCCTAAGTACTGTGGCTCCATTTCGAGTGGACGTCAATTTCGAGTTTCTTGACTGCTGTGAATGCCTGAAGGATTTTCAGTTGTCCGATTGTCAGGCCTTCTTTAAAGCCAGATGATGGAAACCACTGTGTGGGCTTGTATTAAGTTACATTTAAATCTACTTTACAATCTTCCTTTCTAACTTGCATAATTTTCATTTAGCAGCTACCCTCCATGTCTTGCACATAATTTAAGCTGTTTCATTGCTCTTGCTCCACAGTTCAAATAACAACACACTTACGTCTTCTGGTGAATGGTGTCTCCTTTTGTGCGGACACAGTCGATAGCTTGCTTTTTCTGACAGTGTGACCAAAGCAGCGTCTAGTTTTCTTTTTGTAATTCAGTATATCGTGGCTAAAGGGGTGAATAATCACGTGACTCCTTCAGGGACTGTGTGATTCTGCCAGTATTGCTGCAGCCAAAGTTGTCATGCAACGCTGCGGGTGGGAGCAAGCGGGTGGATGAAAGTGCTATGGGGATGCTGTGGCAGTGAACCTAGCTCAAAATGGTTTGTTTCCTTAGGAGTCGGCACACATCCTCAAATTTTCTAATGGGTTGTAGCATTGCATCTCAACCAGCGGCTTAGAAAATCTATCTGACTGGAGGGTTGCTGCTCCCTCGGGTACATTTGTGCTGTACAAGCTCAATTTTGGTGGTTCGTTGTTCATTTTATGAGCCTCGGTGTGACTGAAATTTAAAGGGGCGTCATACATTCCATGTGGTGCAACACATTTAAGCTGTTTAAGACTGTGGCAAAGCTTAGTGTATGTAAATTATGCAAATATGCCAGACAAGTCTGCAGCCGGCCGTCTGGCAGAAACACGTAATAACATTTATTTGTCTTTTGAATGGAGCTTTTATAAAAAGCCTATTTTCATAAAATCCTCTATTTCTAAGATTATGTTTTTATATGAAATGCAAGAATCCACAAACAATAAACAAACAAAAAATCTAAATAGACTCTTGGTGAGAAAAACGTCATCTTCACTCCACAATGTCAATTTACCTCAAGTATAGACTCAGTGTCTGCATTTGTATCTATTTCCTGTCTTGCTTTATGGTTTATCATGCATTTCTTTGTATTGTATAGGTTTTGTTGTTTGACACTATTTTGTTACACTAAATAATAAATTATTATGTCATTACAGATTATTACATTAAGCTTTTTTTGTGCATGGTCAGTTCCTCTTTGTGAAATGTGCTGATCGATCTAGTGCAGTTTGCTGTAGCTCCTCTTAACACGGTATGAACTATGTTCTCAGATGGGAAATTAGAAAGTCAAAATGCAAACACTGAATTTGAGCTAATTTCATGGTAGTCCAGTAAGGGAACATACAGTTTGCTGACTCAGCTGAGAGACAATCGCCTAATCTGGAGTAATTTCACTCTTGTTGAAATTCTATTTCATGAACAGTGCATATTTGACACAATGATAACATCAGCCATTTCACTGGGAAATGAGGCCACGTCTGTTTATTATTAGAATGTCTTGTATTTTTCCTTGATGGAAAAAAAAAGACTCACTGTGTCACCATTGCGTACTATGTTTCTCACATCCAAGTGTTTCATTTGAATAATCAACACTCACCTGCTGTCAGTGTGTACGATCCTACGTGTCCGGCCACTGAGCCAGCTCTTCACATCTCCGGTCTGTTTAGTCAGACGCTGCAGCAGAGCAACATCAACACACAAATGTGCAACCTCCAGGCCACCAGTGGACTGGCACTAATCATCAGAGTGAGTGGCTGCTGATGGAATTAGAACAACTCCCTCGGACTATAAAAAAAGAAACCTCGAGAAGACATAAACAGTGACGTGTTGAAGGGAGATGTGGGTGGAGGGGTCGAGGACGCGAGGGCGTTCATTAGCACAAATCTCCAGAACAATATGAGTCCCCCACTGTTTGACTGTGCTAAGTGAATTAGGAGTTTAGTTCCTCAGCCAGACAATCATCAATTAAATTCTCCCATTCACAGGCAGCCAACAAGCGAAGCAGCCACAGTGATGGATAAATGTAGTGTGTGGATGGTGTTAGCGTTAGTGCACTGGAGTCATTATTCTGATGAAAGAATAGACAGAGCACACATTTAAAATAAATGGTAAATCCGAATCGTTTCACACTGCAGGACCTGCTGCCAACTAAAGTTAATACCACCTGGATATGTTCTGTATTCTTGACTGTTGATGAACAGTCTAATTATCTAAAAAACGAAACCGTCCCTCCCGTAGACCACGGAGGTCTGATCCACCAAATCTGCAGCACGCGAGCTGTGATGAGACTCAGTGCTGGTGGTGGGCTTCTGAATATGTAGTAAACCATTAAACGTTGAGCGGGGGGCTCCATGTGGAAGCTGTTTTCCTATGTTTAGGGAAGAGGCAAGTTGCTGCTAATCATGCATCACCCACTGACAACATCCAAAGTCAGTGGCTGCCATCCCTGTGTGTTCCTGGGCAGCTGGTCAATGTTTTCTGTGAGTAGGTAGGTTGTCCACATTGCACCATCTGTTGCCAGTCCATCAGTCCTCATGTGTAACTATCCTCCGGTTGCCTCCTCTGGGTTTGCTCTCGTGGAAACGAGTAGTGAACCCAGCTAATCGAAAAGTTGCCTAAAATCTCTTTATGTTTTTCTGCACATTATTGCTATGTTCTTTCTCATCCATCCTCATCTTAATGCATAATAGTTGAGTTCAACTGAAAGGATTAAGTCATGTTTTGGGTGCAAAGGTATCATGTTGATTCCTGCTCTATTCCAATAAACACAATACACTGAGATGCAGGGCAATATTGTGCTGTTTCACAGAATTATTAATAATGGAGGTAGTGCACTCTCGGGCCAAAGCAGTGAAAATGCAATCTAAAGACTAATATATCATTCTTCCAATTTTTATGACACTGCAGACATTGCTACCATATCTGATAAAGTTGTGCCTGTCAAGGGACAAATGTACAGAGAAACATCTAAAATAGCTTAGAAGTCTGTTCTGAAATGAATATTATCACCTCGTTTTTTTAAATCATTTGTCAACATGCCTACAATATGTAAGGTAGGAGTGTAATTCATTAAAAGCCTTAGGTGGGGATTACACCAGAAACACACGATTGTCTCCAATATCAGTGAGTCCAAGCACATCAAAGCATTTTTTTCTAGTGGGGACATCTCACTGTTGCTAGGCAGCACATAATCAGCCATCAATTACTTATGTGCCAGTGAGCTACACATAACTATTTACAGCAGCTACGTTAACACAATCAAAACACAGCAGAAATGCAAACGCAGATCTAAAAATGCAGGCAAAGCTTCAAGTGCCCTGCTAATGTTCCTCCAAGCCTGATGTTTGTTCTTTGTGTGTTTTTGACCATTAATCCAGATGCGGTGGCTCCAGGGGGGGTCAGTAACAAGCACTACTACCCTTTTTGTCTCTACTTCTGATGTTGTCTGCTGGACGGCAGAAAGCCTCCAGCTGCCGTTTAGCGATGCACAAGATGTATGAGAGACACACAAAATGCTTTAAACACTGTGGAATTCAACAGTTAAAAGTGTTAAACGTGTTATAAGACATTGTTGATTATTTTGTGCATATGTATATATTGTAGTGGTAGATTTTAATGGTACCTTTACAACATTCTGCATGTTTGTGTTTGTGGTTTGAGCTTCACGACAGAATAAAACTTTACCAGAGCCATGTTCGTATCTTACAGGGTGTTTCTTTTCCCTGCTTAAGATATAACATTGTGAACACAGAGGTGGCCAGGGAAGGCAAGTGGAACTAATCTATGCATATTTTTGGCTCAAGACAGTGGGATAAGGGGCTAGCATCTGGTGCTAACTGGACCATGCTCACTCCTTGGAGGTCTGTGTATCATGAGGTTCGGTATGTTAGCTACGGGCTAGCATCTGGTGTTAATTGGACCATGCAAACACCTTTAAGAGCTCTGGTGCACTTTCTCACAGTTGGTTGGAAGAAGCACACGCCTGTTGTGGAAAGGAATGAGTGAAGTCACTGTGAGGCTCTTTCTAGTTTGTGTGTTTTCAAGATGAAATTCAAAATGTTCCGTTAGTAATGAGATTTTTATTGATTCACCCGTCGATGTTTCCGTCTTTGACGCTCATAACTGGGAATTTCTTGGTCAAGCTGTTGTGTTATCTCAAATCTTTATATCCGACTTCAATTAAAACAGTGATTGAGCTTTAGCAACGGTCAACTTGTCTTTAATTTAATTTTAATTAAAGAACCCCCCACACACCATCACCACCAGTCTCACTGCACCCATACCTCATCATGTAATAGACTTATTGAATTTTCATATTAAGTAACCATTAGTGAACATCTATTACCTTAAAAAGAACTCTCCCAATTAATTAAGTGATTATTAAACACATGTATTGTTGAAAAACAAAAGTGGTGCTAATTCAATTTAAAGCATATATTCAGTTAGAGGAATGGTGGCAATTTCATCTTCCTACGTTTCTAACCATCTGAGGTCGAGGGTCACAGGGCTGCTGAAAACACTGCCAGCTGTCATTGGGAGGCCAGCCAGGCTATCAAAGGGCTCAGATATAAAAGTAATGCAAATGACCAAAATCATTTTTATTAAGTCAATTATTACTTTATAATGTGCCTAAAATATATTAACAATAATGTAATAACTACCCGTTTAAATAACTTGTTTTTGTAGTAAAATTACTGATTAAACAAACAACAAATGAAATGAAATGTGTTTAATTAAGTAATTAACAGAATACTTAGTTTTAAATTTCTAATAGATGTTTCATGGATGTGGTCTTGTACATGTATTTCACTTTTAGATTCAGCCTAATGACTGCAACACTCTGTGTCTGCCAGTGATTGTGTTCAGGACGTTGTTGGCAAAACTCTGGTAAAGGTCACGCTAGGTCAAGCTGCTTCCATGCACATGTCACTATCTCTGACTGTGGATCCCTGTTATGAATAAACCAAATACTCCTGTCTGCCTGTGCTGCCCACATATTGAAAAGTCTCCAAAAAAACAGTGTGGAAGACTGCAGCTGCCAGCTATTCCATCCCTACCTGACAGGCATCACAGCCATACAGTGAGGAAAACGGCTTTACTGCCAAAGTAGCCCTGAGTTTAAAGTTTTCGTGCTAATACTGAGTCCTAGTGTGTGTGTGTGTGTGCAAGATCTGAAACATTATCATTTATCCATGGTCTAGACACAAAACTGTTTGACGATATGGTTTTTGAGTCCAGGTAAGATGACGATGTCATGAATACTGGCAGGGATCACGACACACAATCCAATTCAATATGATGAATCCGAATAGCATTTGTTCCATGATTACATTCGGCTGGATACCTTTCCAGGTAGTATATCGTGATGCTGTATAAAGCACGTTATTGGCTTTAATTTAATGCAGTCATGTTTCTGCCTCTGAGTGTGACTTATGGCTTTACATCTCCTTTTAGATGAGTTGGCGCGGGCCTCAGCTACTCCATTAGCAGACCTTGAATGAGGCCTTCACAGTATTACAGATACAGCCGTAACTTATTGCTGCTGTCATCTCTGTGAACTGCAACTGTAGCCTTCAGTTTTCAGCGATGCCGTGTTTTATAAGCATTACACAGAGTTAGGTATAAGGACGGGATTAGGATCAGTAATGAAGTAAATGCGCATTAGTAATGTTCCCTGCTTGTGCGCTTATCACATGGGTAGTGTGTGTGTGTGTGTGTGTGAGAGCCGCTACTTGTCTGTAACTGTGTGGGCATCTGAGTGTGACAAAGCTAAATTGTGTGTCTCTCAGCGAAATGATAATGGTTCATAATTGTTGCTGTGCAGTGATTGATGTGCAGGCTCCGCATAAATCTTTATGCAGTGGGTAAGAGGGCATCTTTAGGCAGATGCGTTACTAATGAAAAAAAAAAAAAAGCTGAGCATATTCCCAGGCAGAAACATTAAAATGCATTACCTTCCTCCGTCTCTGCTACGCTCTGGCAGCCAGAGTTGTGTTAAGATAGCTGTCTTTTTATGGTGTAATGCTGCTAATTTGAGGAAGATTATCCCTTCCGTTCAGTGGTCTTCAGTGTGGCTGGGGTGACGAGAGTGAAGAACATCACCAACCAGCCAGAGGGGCTGTGTAGTTGGTTTATTATTCATGCGGCCTACCCAACACTCCACCCAATCTAGGCCAAAGCACTATTATAACTGCTAAGTGTCACGTTCCAGACTTCCGTTTCCCCCTTCGTTCACCTCCATCACATCAGATTGGCCAGTGAATCCCCAGCAAGTCCATCCGCCGCATCCTCTGATTCATAAGAAGCGGAGAGTGCCGGGGCAAGGGCGGCGAGGACGCTCTATTTGCCAAAGTGTTCACCTCAGTGAGTAAAGAGGAAAAGGAATATCCAGAAGCTTGATTAATTCATGAAATCCACATAACGTAGCGTCTTTCTTTCATCCGAACTCCAGCCCCCACACTCCGCCATCTGTTTCCGGATGCTTTTACCTGCATGGGTGAGGCTATTTCATAAATAAATGCTCTGTACAAGACAAAGTGAGCACCGTTACTTGGCCTGCTGCTGCCTGGATACACGGGAAGCGTCGAAGTGCTGCGCCCCAATGTGTGTCAGTTCGTTCTTCACTGTTGTACAGGGTGTAATTGCAACAAGCCTGCAAATAAGATCCATCCATCTGACATGTGTCTGTCTGTGTAAACAAGCCATCGTCAGCGTAAGCGCTGGTGAGGGCGGAGATTGCATGAGCAGATTCACAACCAGTATGTTGATAACACTGATGCATATTAAATATCAGAACGTAAGGTCACTTTAACAAAGCACTTCAAATATATATATATATATATATATATATCGCTCAACTGTTGTGATCTTTCATTAACGTATCTTCTATATTCTTTTGTTCTTTATACCCTTAACCCACTAACCTGGTGATATCCTTTTATCCTCCAAGGCTGTGGCTTCATATGTATTTAATGCCTCAGCCACTTTTCACGTCTGCTCACCGGGACTATGCTTCATTTACTTTATGCTAAGTCCTTCGTTGCAGCTGTAAAAATCCTTTATCTGTATTATAAGTGATAGGAAACACATGTCGCGAGCTACAGGATGTGTTGCGGCTTAGCTTCCTACTTAAAGACACTTTGCACAAGTTCACAATGCAGGATGGCACGGCGTGTAATTGCATTTGTTGCAGAAGCGAATTTCTTCCCTGCCGAGGAGTCTTTTGAGAAAGGCCTTATTCACAACAAGCCTTTTAGTCACATAAGAGACTGGTCTGGCTGCTACGTAGGACGATGGTTACTGGTGAATTGGGTATTAAAGTCAGACAGGCACATCAAGGCTGAGAGGAAATTGCATAATTCGAGCAGTTTGGTAGTTTCAAAACACTTCATGTATTTCAGTAGTGGTGAACTCATGGAAGCAGTAGCAACCTGGTCTTGACCAGCCACCAGCTGTCTTTGCATGTAACACAGCACTTTCTAGAAGTTTAAAAAAAGACCTTTTGTTTTAAAGAATGCCTGCGACTTCAAGCCGATGGGGGCAGCAAAGTGGAAAGTCTTTTTTTTTCTAGTACTGGAGCCTTCATGGTTAGTGGGTTAGCTTGGTCTCATGCTCCACTAGTTAATGTGCACTAATCTATTGCTGCAGATGTTGTCTGCGCTGGGGACTTCAACGGAGGAGTGACCAACAGAGCTCAGCGTGAGGACGGATGGACAGTGTGTTCCCGAACAGATGTTTCCAGCCTTTGTCATTTGGGCTTTAATCTGGTCAGTGAAGGGCATTAGGGTATATAGAAGGCAAATAGAAGGGATGGTGCATGCGAGGGGACCCCAGCTGTTTGCTCTCTCTTTAGAACAACCCCCCCCGCCCCCGTCTCATCCAGTCACTTCTCGACTTCGTACTCGTATACTGGTACGCTAGTACACGTGAAGCGAGTGAACGGCAAACACTGTAATTGGCTCAGATTTAGCACACGTGGTACTGATGTTGTTGAACCTGTGGAGATTATGCGGCACTAGGATATTATGCCTCCATTTTCTCTGATTGCCTCTGTATTATTCCAGCCTGTGCTGTGCTGAATGTCCCACTCGTACCAGCCTTTTTTGCCTCACTAATATTGCACCACTATCTCTTTTCACCGTCCTCTCGAATCCCTGCAGTTGGTCTTCACCCCTTATTCCTCTTCCTACTCTTCTCCTTCCTTCTCCTCTCTCCACTCCACTGAGCCACCTCCCCCCCCAATCGTTCCTCCACCCCTCCTCACTCCTTCTCCTCCTTAGGGCCTCTGGCTGTCTCCCACAAGTGATGTTCTCCTGGCCAGATGATGCATGCATATCTCTTGTGTCTTCTTGATGCTAACTCACGTCGACATTTGCACGGCATTGTGGGATTCTGCTCTCGGTCATATTTCATGTAATGATGAAAATGATGATGGTGATGAGGCTTCGGGGAGGGGTGAGGGGAGGGCTATTTTCTATTTTCTGCCCTTGTCTTTTTTTCAATATCAATCAGTGCACTGAGATAAGATGGAAGATAATGGGTGTTCACACAAAGTGTAGATGGAATAACAAGTTTTGGTTTGACTTTGGATGAGTTCTTCCTCTCTGGAGCGGAACCCAGTGTGCAGCACACAGAACCGGCTCCCATCATTACTGCCGACGTTCTCCATAGGGTTTTGACGCTTGAACTTCATTTTCCATGAATTGTTTGTCTCGCATTTTTCTTCACCTTCCAGTCAACCATGTTTACATGAGCACCATGCTCCGATGAAGAGACGAGAAGCGAAAGAAATCACCCTTAACAGGACAGTGTCTTCCTCGCGAGTACACTAACAAGAGGGCATGCGATTCAAAACATAAACAGTGAGAGGAAAGCAGGGAGGATAAACACATTCAGGGAGGAAGGGAGGGGGTATGATTATTGGACTAACCCCGGAGAGAGAGGATGAGTGAGGGCCGTGGCAGACGCTCGGCCCTCCAGCAGTGCCTTGTGTGTGTGTGTGTGAGTCTTTGAGGGAGTTAGAGCGAGATGCGGGTGGTAGTGCACACATTTCGGGGGACTTGCCGGTATGCAAAGCCGTGTCAGTGGATATAGCGTGTACGGGAGAAAGATTTCTTCACAGTCTTCGCTACACCCTAATTAATCTGCTTAAACCTGCTAGGCCTGTCTCCAGCACTCTTACACATCAGAAAAGCCAGGCGGCTCTGAATCCAACCAGGATTTTCTCCATGGATGCTGGTGGAAAATCACTGCAGCCCCACAGATGACAGCTTTCTGTCAGTGTGCAGAAATGCATATAAAATAGGGACAAACATACACCTCATCATTTCCCATGGTGGATGCTGGGTGGGGAGGCAGCTGACACGTGGGGGTCATGAAGCCCCTGAAACAATCAGGATGTTGGTTTATATTGCCTCCCTGCATCCGTACTCTTCCGTAGGGAGCGTGGACTTTCACAGCAATCATATGGTTTATGGTCAGCAGTGTTCTTTTGGCCTTGCCCACGGTTACGGCTGTGATCCGATGTCTGATCTGTCATTCTTTGTCTCCTGCTCTCACTGTTAGGGATGCGGTGAACATCTCTCCTGGAATAACTATTGGCTGGGAATGAGTGTTTGTGAAAAGCTGCTGAGACAAGCTCAACAAACTTACTGTACCTCGTTTAAATCTGTGAATTTTATGCCCTTAAAGCAGTTATATTTCCACAGTACCCTTTGTACAGCTTGACACAGTAGCCTCCAGATTCCTACACTGAGTGTCAAATCAGAGCTGGAGATAAGGTTCCAGGGTTTTGGTTGCACTTAAGCAGATTACAGCGTAACGATTGGTGAATAAAGGACTTATCACTGGGGCAAAAATGAAACGTCCAGTAGCTGCTTGACAGTATGCTACTGCATCTACAGTGGACAAACCAATATAGTGGAGTGCATGTGCCCCTGGGATTCAGGAAATTAAACCTAATTGTAATTCTAGAGTGAACAAAATATTTAAACCTGCAGCGCAATCGTTTCTTCAGCCGATTCTAAACGACTCTGGTTCCTGTATGATATAGATGCTTATCCCATCAATCACGATAATGAACATAGTTTTTTATTTGTTCATTTAAAAACTGCTCTTTGCAGCAACATTTCATTGTGGATTTTACCCAGCCAATCAAGATAATGGACCTAGTATTGCGTTGCCTTCAGGGTTCGTTCTTGGCTCAGTGTCATAATGATTTGGATGCGACGTGTAATAGAGAATCACATGCAGTACATGTAATAGCACCTTATGGTGAGATACCATGATGAAACTAAGGACTGTGGCATCAACCCTGGATCACATGTGGAAAAAAGGAATTAATGAGTGAATCGAATGTATTAAGTGCTTGTTGAAGGACGGTTAAAAGGCACAGGGAGAGTTTTGGATCTGACTTATTTCCATCCAATTGCAGGACAAGTGAGGTATTAGTACTTGACCTGTCTGTTCATTTGGCTGGGAATGAAATATCTCTTTAGACTGTGCTACATGTAGATCTGCTATAATGAACAAAGCAGATGAAGCATTAGTAATCATACTTTAAATTCAACTCGGAGACAGCCGGCTCAAGCTTGATTAACTAATATATGAGTCAGATATTTAAGTGCTAAGGCTTTTTAGCGTTTAGCTTTTTTTCCCATGTCCGTTATAAGGAATGAACGCGGTCGCAGTATTTTCAGGCTTTTAACATAATTAATTTGTATTTTAAGGTGCGCCACCTGTTGAGTGAAAAATGAATGAGAAGATTAACAAAATCACTTGAGTAATTTGTTAAGCCCAGAAGCACTGTTGGTTTGGATTTGCATGCAATGTGTTTAGTAACCTCTGTGTTCATTGCGAGCTAAATTGAAATAACTAAAGCAAAGCCATGCAAGGAAAATGAAGGGGGAGAAGGTGAAGATGATTTTCCAGGTTGGAAACGTGGTTTGTTTACTGCAGCCTTTCTGCCGTTCCTGTGGAGCCGCTGAAGTTTAAATAGGTCTGTTTCCTCGAGTTCATTAGGAAGCAGGACCACGTTTACCTGATATATTTAATATGTACAAATTGTTTAAGCAGGAAACATTTCACTTGTTAAAAATCCTATTATGTAATTGGGGAGGACTGCTGCGTACGCCGTGTCTTACAGTGTAGGATGTTGATGTCATAGTGTGATGTGTGCCGTGCGGTGCCCATGTTTACATGTATGTTGTTTTGTTTTGTTTTTTTTTTTATGTTTTTTTCATTCGGCACTTTTGCACTTTATGTTTATGTGAGATATGTACATTTTTTGTCTTTCTTTTGTATATAATGCATAACATATTTTTACTCTTTATTTTTTTCCAACTGTTTTTTTTCTCTTGCTGCTGCTGGGTCACCAGAATTTCCCCACTGCGGGATTAATAAAGTCTTATCTATCTATCTATCTATCTATCTATCTTGGGAGGCAGGAGTGGCTCTAAATATTTGAACCCACTGTTCATCTAAGCTCTGTCTGTGGGGAATCTTTTACTTCTCTGCACCTGTGTTGGGTGTGGCTGGAAAACGTACCATTTCTGCTTTGAATACTTTTGGTCTTTCCTTAACGAGTAAACCGAAGCTGCTACTTTGCTACTTTACACTTGAGAAGCGTTGCAGCCTGCAGCCGGCATGTTGCACTTGGCTACATTTCTGGTCAAAGTGAAAATGACATTATTGTTTGAATTATTGTCCCCTAATTACTGTCGTCACGATTAGAGGATAAGCTGAAAAATCTCCCGGTTGGGCCACAGACACGAGACACAGGTTTTGCCTCGTTTCATCTACCAGCCTAGTTGTTACCTCAGATAACCAGCTCCTGTCATGGCGTAGTCACAGGCCTTGTGCAGCCATCCACGACGGATGTTTTTCAACATCAAATATGAAAATTGTCCTTGTCTGTTTGCATATTTTATTGAATTAATTCATGTTTTCATTAAGAATTTACAATATTGGACTTTTCTTATTACACAATTTTGGAAGTTCCCTGTGAGGAGAGAAGCACTGTAAATATTTAGCTCTGTTCCTATGCTGAATTCATCCTAACCTTGCCCACGCTCACAATGATTATTATAAACAATTAAAATAATTCTGGACTAATGTAGTTCAAGTAGACATGTGTGAATTCATTATCCCCTTTGCAGAGGAGTGAGTTATTAAGATAATTCACGTCATTAGTTGTGACCTGGTTTTACTAATAACATTTTAGGCTTTGTTAGACCAGACAAGAAGCTGTTTTTCCCAAAGCCTACACGTTGAGTCTGGCACAGCTCCCTTGTCTGGTTAAAAACCACAGGTAAGCAGGTTTCTGTCATCCTTCACTGAGTGTCTTGCCTGGAGCAACTTTAATCGCAGAGGTAGTTATCCTAGTTTTAACCCATACATTCACATCCCGCTGTTAAATATCAGCTGAGATTTATATTTATGTCCTAGGATCTTTATTTAATCTACTCAAAATGTCAGTAGAATGCGACACCCGACGTAAAAAGTAAATGAGCGGAAAAAACTGTCCAATCATGGCCTTGTTAAAATTCCAACGTTCCTCGCTAAAGGCAGTTAACAAAGCAATCTCCACTCAAGGTCCACCTACGCAGCTCCTCAGAAGCTTCCCACTATATCGCACAGCCCTTAACAGCAGTGCAGGGTTTTTTCCCCCCCTCGGTTTCTTAAAGATGTGGATGTGGAAGCATCTGCGCCCTTCTTTGTCTAATAAAACCATAAATGCATGTGTTGTGTGCTCGAGACACACACACCCACACAAACATAGTGGTAGTGAGCAGACAGCCAATCAATGAAATGATGTTTTAATTGGACTTATAACAAATGCTAAAGCACAACAATTCCAAAGCCATCCTTCTCCTTCTGTGTTAGCTCAATTAATCCCTGATTGGAGCTAATTGCTTGTGCAAAGTCGGAATCTAAAATAACAGTGGATAGGAAGTCGCCCGCTTGGCTGCGGCTCCTCCACTCTTTAATGCAGTCTTCCTGCCAAACAAACCAAATATTTGATGACAGAGTGTCTAATTGCATCCTGTCTGTCTCGTTTACTTCCCCCTGCCTTTGATTAACAAGCACAGACAGGTGCATACGACGCCGATTCGCGTGCGGTTTAGATTTACGTTCCCACACCATGGTTTATACACTAACGCTGTAACAGACATTCTCAGTCACTAATTCATCGTCCGCCAGTCTCAGTAGTCGCTTTTGCTGTTCTCCAGCCATTAAAACACTCTGGTCCGGCTTCACTCAGGCTATTAGCAGCTGTAAAGTGGTCGGAATAAACTGTGAGCTAATGATTAGAATGCATCTGCGAAATCTGAACTCCATAGCGCCACATTTAGCAACACTTAATTAATCTTAATGGATTCTGAAATAACCCAGCCAAACAAATATCTTCCCCATAAATTACTCTTCTCTGCTCCACACCACATACAGTATTGGCACAAAGCACACCCCAGGGAGGCTTTAACACTTTCACATTAATACGTATATGCGCGGTGCAGTATACGTGTGCAAGCGGAAAACTCTTACTGACACTAACTGAGTTATGGAGCCTCTCCCCAAAGAAGAGAGTACGCAGCAGAACACTAGGTCCTTAAATCAGACTCTTCTCCTTCTTATTTTCTTCCTCAGTATCTTCATCCTGCTCTTAAATGTGTTTTTTTTTTTTCTTTCACCATCATTCTCTGTCTGTCTTCTTACGATATGGGACAACAGAGTGAGTTAGGCACTGCACCAGTGCAAGCTCAGGTAGTTGAAGGGATGCTTTTTGAATTTACTGTTGAAGTTGAATGAACAGTTTCGGTAAGTGGTATTTGCGGGAGTATGTTTATTCGTGTGTGTGTGTGTGTGTGTGCGCGCTCGGTGTTCTTATCACCTCCTCACACACCTGCTTCCCTCGAAGACTGAGCCTCCCCTCTTCTGATGCCGCCTCATCAAAGCTAGATCCAGCCACAGTTGTCGCTTCCCTGTTCCCCGCCTGCGCTCCCCTCCCCCCCGTCTAGCTGCTCTGGCTCCCGTTCAACAGCCACCGCTCCTCTTGTATTACAGCGTTGTCCAGACAGTCAGACCTTGCTGGTATCATACCAACCCTGGGAGGAGAATTCATGCGGCTTGGCGGATGTACACGCAGGTGCTATAACTCTTGGAAGGACTATTAGGGATTAGGAGGAATGACAAACTGCTGCAAGCCTAAAGTTGGTGGTGCCACACAGAGAAGTCACTTTCCTGCAAACCGTGGTTGCAAAACAAATCATTTTGCAAAGTCAATAATAATAGTTCCTTGTAAAGTGCCTGGCTGTTTAAATAAAGAATTATATGATGAGTGAATAAAAAGGGTGCAGAGTGAAACAATAAGCAGTGAGCGCAGACACAGGCAATTTGGCCGTATTTGTTGGTCACATGCTCACTGAAGGTTGTATCCATAACCAGCAATCTTATGATTGTCCTTTGTTCTCTGTTGTCCACAAAACCTCTCACAAACAAACACAGCAACAACACACTGTGCGCATACAACACGTGTGTCCTTAAATCTCTTTTCAGCAGTCAGAAGAATCAGGATTCAGTGAGCAAGGTGACTTTGCTATGTCCAGCCGTTTCAGAATAGAATATATTAATGTATTAAATATCTAGTTAAAAGATTTATTAAATATCTGCTTTAAAATATATCAGAAAATAATGAACAATGTATGTAAAAAGGTTTCCACATTCAATGTCACGGTTGCGTCCACCTTTCACAAGCCTTATATTTCTTCCTGTGATGAAACTCACCTTAGTATATAAATATTGCGTAAATGTTATTTTATTTCAAATATCTTTTTATACTTTCAGTCAGTCAAAGCCTTAACTTCTTCTAATTGCCTTCCTGTCTGCCGTTACTGTACACGAAACAAGAACTTTCCATTTCCGACTCCGTCTCCTTCCATTGTTGGTTACTTACATTTTTTTTTTACGTACCTCTTCATTGTAGTGGTTAAGGGGGCACATTCTAATTAACTTTGCCAAAAGACAGAATTTTTTCAGATTTCTAATTAACACACGTTGTGGTTTATTGGAAGAGTAAAATGACAATCTCCATTTCTTTGTCTCCCTTGAGGCTGGGATTTTAGAAACAGTTTTGTTATGTCTCAGGAAATATCTAGCGCGGGGTTATCTTATCTGAGCACTCGCCACCAGCTGACTGCTCTGATAACGATGGTGCGTTTTAGTAGGCGCTTTGTAGTCGATGTGCATTTGTCCGAATCCTTTACCTTCAGACGCAGGTAACGTGAGCAGTCCTGGCTGTAGACGCTGTTCCAGCATCTGTATGTGTGGTATGTGCCACCCCCCACTGACTTCCTTGCCTTCGCTCCCTCGAGAGCTGCAGCATTAATAACTGTAAGTGGATAATGCTCTTGCTGGAATTCCGATCAAGGTTTAATAAGAGCATGATTCAGTCGCGACTGGCGGCAGCAGGCACTTATGTGTCCGTGTGTGTGTGTGCATGTTGTGGCTTCTCAGGCGTGTGTGTCGCTTTATGTACAAAATGAGTACATTACTTACTGTGGGGGCATTTCCTTGGTCTTCTTCTGACCTTTTACCTCAACCTGACATGACACCTTAATGTTTGTGACCTTTTCTGTTCTGAGGTCAAACAAATGTATACAATAAAAATACAAAAAGATTATTCTGAGTCCTTAATAATGTAATCAGTGCCTTATGGGCATTTGTGGGTCCTGTGGCTACGCACTGTCACACGATGTCTCTCGTCTGATCTGGGCCTACACCAGTGACACTCATGTGTTCTAACACAAACGCTGGTGGGCTCTGCATCACTGAATAAAATAACACATGTCACACGAAGGACAGGGCATTAAATGCAATGCAACTTCTCATGGAAATACTAAATAATTATTCGTTTTTCTATTTATTATGTAATATTAAGTTCCCAGTGGAAGCCAGAGGACAACACAGAGCAACATTATTCATTCTGAGAAGACGTGTTTTTGCTGAGAGTCAGAGCCATTAAACATGATATCTGTTCGTTGCCATTAGCTCTAAAGGCTCAGAGTGCAAACCTGACTTGACATTTAATCCTCTTACACGGAAGAGGACTAATGCACGCACAGGGTGAATATACAGTACATGGAACAAACAGATGCACTTTTTATGTGCATATATTGAATGGCACAGTATCAATGAGAGTCCTTTGGTTGTCTCGCTTCTGACTCCCGTCTCCCCCTCCCTCCTTCCAGCCAGATGGCCTCCCTCTAACAGAGCACTGACACCAGATGTGCAGTTCCAGTGTCGACTCAGGGACCAGCTGGGCTGAGTGTGCCAGTGGTTCTGTTAATGAAAATGGCTCCACTGCTCGTGTTTGCGTGTGTGTGTGTGTGTGTGTGTGTGTGTGTGTGTGTGTGTTGTTTACTGTGGTTCAGTGGTATGTGACAGTTTGGGAACTCTCTGTGGGTGAGGCTTTCAAGACTGAGCCACAAGGAACTGCACTGCAGCTCAACTCAGCCATGCAGCGCTCAACAGCACACCCACCCAGGCTGGAGACATCCAGCTACCCATCCAGAATAAATAGCCCCCTCTCTGCATTGTATCCCGCTTGGTATCTTGCTTTCTTGCATTCTGAAGAGCTGCCTATCACAACCCCCATCTTCCCTCACACACTTCATGCATAGTTATATAGTCTATCCTCTAACCTATTTAACAGCAAAGGGATCACTGGGCTAATTACTAATTCATGCAAGCTTCATTCTTCTCAGACAAAGAAGTAAAACTACACTGTCACACGTTATCCAGTGGAGTTTTTCCAGCTATAATTGCTTACAGTGGACTATGTTAATTTTGATGAAAAATCGCTCTCATTTCGATTGGTCTCAGATAGGAATGTAAATGTGGGTAATAATATAATGAACGTTTCATTCTGATAAAACCTCCAGCCCCAGCTAATGAAGTTGTTAGTACAAGCTGCGCTCTCTAATTTATGAATTTGCTCAGAAACAACTCATTATTACAGATCGTTCTGCTGATCAATTAAATGATAAGCAAACAAAGAAATCGTGTTTACTTAGCAATAATTCTGACAGACTCCATAGGCTGAAGGCAAATGAACTAAGTGAAAAATGTCTGATAAAAAAAAAGCCACATTCCTTTAAACGTGTGCAAAAACGACATATATGGAAGCCTGCACCTCTTGTACAGCCTAGTTATCTAAGCTGATTATGTTTTGCTCCTATCTCCTACACACAAAGATCCTGTGTGTGGTACCAAACCGAATGGCTGACGAGGTAGACGAGATTCCCAAAGCTCTTAAACATGCTCAGGAAGTAGATTCTTGCACTTACAGGATAAATCACAGCCTTTAGAAATCTTTTTGAAGGGAATCTGGAGTCGACTCACCTTTAAAATGTAATATTTTTAGCATTTGTTGAGCCAGAAGTGGTGCCGCAGAGCGACACAAGAGTGAAGACCCTCATAGAATTCAATCCATTAAGCCAGTGGGGGCGGAGATGTGACTCCAGATACTGGGGACTTTTAAGCTCTGCAGTAATCTATCTGGCAGCACCACAGACTGTACATGAATACTTCTCACCTGACTTTTACTGATAAAACGTCCCTAATTTCCATGTGGCCCGTTCTTTTGAAATGGACTGGCACGCGTCACGCTGACAGCTAAAGCTAACACCCGTCGAATTTTATTAGAAGCAGAGGTGAAACAACAAACATAAGCAATAGCACATGGTCTGCTGCCTCTAATTAAACTAAGACACCTACAGGAGATAAACAAACGCCTGTAAAGGGCCAACCTAAACCATGTAGTAGTTCATTTATTTACACTAGCGTACACGTGGCGCTGAAATATATTTAGAAAAATAATTAGTCAGAAATAAAAACCTGACTAATGTGCTTTGGTTTATGCCTTGTTTAATAAGTTTTAAAGGAAAATAACAAAAGCAACAAAACATTAGTAGGACAACAGGAGCCGTGTTCAAACCCTCCAAAGTATTAACCCGCTGCTGAAACGAAAATTATGAATGAATAGGCTCAACATGACTTCAGTTACTGCAACCCATGCAATAGTTGCCAAAACATTTCACCTGAACTTAAAACGTCAGCCTTAAAAATTGTCTCTTTTGATGCCTTACTTTGAAGAGTTCTCTTTTTTTTAATATAAGGCTATTCAGCTGTTTTTAGATGGGTAAGACAAACCCACTGAACACATTTACACCTAAAGGTAATTTGGCTTCCAGTCCATCTCACCTGCACATACAACATAGAAACTCAATTCTCTTTATGCTGCTTGGTGACACTTAGCCTCATATATTTATTCACGCTTCAGTCATTGTGGATTTTATTCTGACATAAACTTTAGTATAAATAAATGTTTTGATGCTGGAATATATTTGCATGTAGCCTTGCGTTCAGAAGGGAAAAACGGAGCATTAGTGATGTGCGGAGGCTCAGGACTGCGTGTCACTCTGAAGGATGATTCCTCTGTTGCTATGTGGATTAAAGTGTCGACTGAACACACTCTGAATGCAGCTGTGTTTACACACTGATGCCAGGAAATGTGACATTCAGAAATAACTGCAAATTAACACAATTCATGTTTATCCTAAAAATATATAATTATTACGGCTACATGTGCAACTGATAGTTAAAAGGGCATCTTGTTTCCAGCACAGTGGCTTTTTAAGGTCTTTTCTGATGGTACTGTGTGTTATTGCATATTTGGGGACCAAATATCATGCAAGCAGGAACCAGGTAGATTCGACACGTGCCGTAAGCCAAGTAATAATTTGCCGTGGGACTGGATGCTCCAGTGGGTGTGTTGTTCCATGGTGTCTCATCAATTACATTTCCTGAGAGAAAACACCCGGCTGTTTTGAGTTTCTTCGCATGCCGAGGTTAATGGTGCTTTTCTTGAATGCCTCTGCCAGCCAGTAATTGGAGCAACTTAACAATCTTAAGCGGACGCCTTTGTAGTGTGTGGAGCACGGTCTGAACAGCCTTATTAACGGTAACAAACAGCTTTTATTCACTGACCCTTTCGTCATTCTTTACCCTCTCAGTTTTTGTACTTCACAGTGAAAAAAAAAAATCCACCAACCATATTTGAAGGAGACTGTAATGACAAAAACTTTGAGCATTTATCACATTTTGGTTCCTTCAATATGATTCTTTTTCTTCTTATATCCTTTTGTCATTTTAAGTAGCTAATGTTTTTTGTAAGTCATTTAAGTTAACAATCATGTGCTTTTTGTGTCCAGTTTAATCAGATTTACATTTTAGTACGCTTTGCTACATTATGAAATGGAATGAAACCAACCAATGGTGAAACAGGACAACTCAGGAGTTTTTGTATTTTAGCTTTTATTTAAACAATAAGCGATTTTTGAACTTAAACAGAAAATCCACAGAAGAGATGCTGAACCTATGTTTATTTTGCTCGCCGTGTCTGTTTGCATTGGGGGTTTTGGCTGATTTCCTTCAACCAGAAGATTAAGACAGGATTGTCACTTTCCTTACACCCTGCACCTAGAGAAAATGGTTTGGCATCCATGTTCATGCTTGCATCTGTCACTCATTTCTTACGCGCCTTACGCTTCTGACCTTTCTCCCGATACGTGACACAGATGTTGTCTCTTCCTCTGGCATGTTCGTCTGACCACAGATGATTGAGTTTGGCACATGGCATCGTATGCAGATCAGACAGTAAAGTCTGTGGAGACTGGCTCCACTGTGTCAGCAACAGAGAAGTGCGGCGCTTTACAGTGCGGAGTCAGCCTCTGGCAGCAGTCATTTTTACTATGATTGAAAGGGTTATTACATTGCCTGCAGGAAGAAAGAACCATCCCTGTGTTGTGCACTGTATTTCATCAGGTGGAGCTCTCAGCGATGAGTGACAGCACGTCGTTTAGTGCTGTGATTGACACGTTACGAAAGCATCGACAAACACAATTAGATTTTCTGAAAATCTGATAAAACATGGGACTAGAAAATCAAATAGGTGCGATCCTTCTTTATATGGAGAAGATCTGTGAGTCCTGTACTCAAACACATCGTAGCACGTGTTTACTCAAAGAGGCATTTGTTGTTTATCAAAAGGATTTTTAAAAATCTGCAATATATAGACGGATGAAAGCGAAAAAGTGTCTGATGCGTCAGGCAGCAGTTTGCTCATAAAACAGGAACAGGTGGTTTTGTTGTCATATTCAATAAAGACACTGTATTGACTGGTAAATATCCAAACAACAGCATAGCTTATTAAGTTGCATCTAAATATTGCACACGTTCCTGCTGTAGTTTTTTTCATTTGTCATTTCAGTTTTGGTCTGCCCAGAACTACAGGAGTGTACTTCTTCTTTAATAAAAGAGCTTTATGATAGAACACAAAGACTGTGTTGCATGGAGCTGAGCCACAGATTCACAGCTTATCATGTCTGAAGACGAGCGCTGGGCCAGTCTGCTGCCTTTAGCCCACTTGGCAGCCTGGTGGCTGTTGCTCATCTGTCCCCAAGCCAGTGTGAGCACATCACCGATCTGGACCAGGATTAAAGGACCTAATACTAACAGCTGTGCTGAGATTAGCTATGTCAGTGTTTACAGTTATTTTGTCAAGCAGTGCACCACACACTGCTCAAAGAATAAACCGATGTATTTGAATTCCCTGCATGTTTTCTTCTACTTGGACCTTGGCTGTAGATTAAATATAGTTGGTCTACGGGGAGAGATGAATGGAGCGATGTCACGGTAGATTGTTATGCCGAAGAATGATGGTTGGGACCAATACTGAAGTAGAGAACTGTCTGAAGAGCTGGAAGAAACCAACTCCTTTGTTTCGCATAATGTACGATAAGTGCGTTGTGCGGAGGAGGGGGGCAGAGAGGAAGCCCGACAAAGGATGAAGAGAGATGATTAACTTGAAATGTGAATGTCTGCAGCAGGAAGATTTTGATGGATTGAGTAGTTTTATCTTCCCCATGTGTGTGTGTGTAGATTGTGTTTGCACACATACACCCGTCTGTGTGCTTCAGTGTGTACGTTCAGCAGCGAGCGCATGAATATGCATGCGTGTGTTCACACATGGGACTCTTAGTGGAGACTGATCACCCTATGATAGGCGATCACTGGAAGATTGCCCATGTCGCTATGGAAATGTCGTATATATAAAAAACCGATGCCATTTTCTGAAGTGCCAGCGCAGTTTTTCTTCTGATAGATGGCACATTTCAATCTGCTTAGATGCTTCATGCGATGGAAGAGGCAGAGCGGAAGCCTGGGAATGTGTGAGCGGAGCAGCAGGTCGGCAACAGCCACCGACAGCTGCTCCCTTCCAGTCCCGTGCAGTAGATACGGAATGTGATGGTGGCATTGGGATTACCAGGAGGGTGTGCCTGGATGTGATTAACAGAGATTTGGGGTGAATAATCATCTAAGCGCATTGGTGTTGGGGGCTGGGTGGAGGTGAGAGCAGCTTAGGGTTTAGTGAAAGGTGTATAACTAAATGTGCACCTTCATTGACCTTTTGAAAGCCTGAGCTTCCACCTCAATATGCAAATGATAAGCATCAAATAGTAAAACATTTGAATTATTATACACACATCACAATGTAAATGTTATAGCCAGCCACACTGAAAGTATTATACTATGCATCCCTTTACAAACGTACTGAGCCACGTAAAGAAATGGGGTATTTTAGGTGGAGCTTATGTCCTGTACGGTTTGCGTAGCGCCGCCTCCAGGTCACGCAACCTTTGCGCTTACAGGCATGTTCAATGTTTTCACTTAACTTGCTCATTTAGAGATCAAATGTGACATCAGTGGAATCAAAGCAAGAAAGCCTGCCATACATTATCAGTTAATGTGGTGGAACACGATTAGCATATTAATTACCTTCCTTTTGTGTCAAATGCCAGTAGTGGCGGAGGTGCGGCACAAAGATTGAAGTATTTACATAACTATATAGTCTCAAAATGAGCACGTATTATGACTCGTCTGTGTTTAGCCAAGCAAGAAGGATACGGTGAAGACGTGGTAAACACAAGGAGCAAGGCAACGGCAAAAGTAATGGCAGTGAAGATTCCCATATTCCCATACATCATTCTAGAGCAGAGCAAATGTGTAGCTAGCGAGCATTTAATCAAGTGCAGAAAAACAAATTTAGGCTTCTTAATCTTTAAAGATGTCTTCGAGAACGCATTTAGCATTTTTATTTCAGCATTATGAGTTTGACAATGATGACTGCGAAGCACAGCAGCTTGGATAATTCTAGCTAGAGAGGACGAGTGCATGTGAGAAAGCTCCCTCTCCCTGGGTGATCGCTGTTTTAGTGAAACAAGGCGGATAAAAGGCGAGATTCTGATCCCTGACTCATTTTCCAGTTCGTGTTGTAGATTTCTGTAATATTGCTTCAAGGGTCTATGATATCCACGATCTTTGAGAAAAGAAAAATAATGTGATTGACTTTTTAGATATTTGGCTTTTTTCCATTTCTTCCTTTCTCGGCAAGTTTCAAAAGACCCAGAGCAGGATAAGGGTTTAAGGAAGCGGGTCATGTCTGCCTGCAAGCCCAGTCAGATTTGGCAATGATTTGTCTAAATACTCTGGAAGATCATGAGCTGGAATTTAGCATCTTTAACCACGAAATGAGCAAACGTTTGCATAAAGCATCGCACGCAAATGTGCAGCAGGCTTTACAGGTGTTAGTAGATGAGATAGTGTGAGGAGCAGCAGAAGCAGCTTTCCATAGGTTAGTCAGTGAGATAGAGGGATGTGCTCTGGTGAAGAAATGCATGCAGACAGGGGTAATTAATTATAGATGTGGAAATGTGGTCTGAGGGAATGCTGTTACAGTAACTAGAGGCATGGCGGGGGAGAGACGGCGGAGTGGAGAACCCTATACCATCCACAGCTTCAATTTGCATTACGTGACAGACGGTGGACGTTAATTAAACATGACAATGGTGGGGCAGTTACTGTTAACTCTCCGTGGTCGTTGACTGGCTCCTGACTCAAAGGCCAAGGAATGCATAAGAGATGGGTTTAAGTCTACCCCAAAGTGTAAATTCATATTCAAGTATCACATGGGAAGAGACGTTGGGAGTGAAAGAATGATTCAACAGGCCTTAGGGTTCTGCCTGGTGCAAAGTTGAACTTAAACAAAAAAAATAAATAGAAGCGATGAGACCAAAGCTATGGAGGATAAATCTAAATGGAGCAGCGACTCCTGTTTGCTAAATCCTCCCGTTTTACAAAAACAAATAGTATCAGCAACCCGACTACTCTGAGTATCCTGTTGCCACAGGCGCGCTCGCGTTTCCCCGTGCATCTATTTCCAACCTTCATATTGATGCTAATTGGCCTCGACATTAATGATGCCAAAAAAGCAAAGCGAAGCGCTGCTAGATTTTTTAGCTGCCTGTTTGTAATTTTGGAGACTGCTGACTTTAGTTACATGCCTCCAGATCGCACGCGGCCTTCCAGACTGGATTTAAGGTTGGAAATTTATAACGAAATCATGCAGAACCAATGGCGGAGGAATATGAGGGATTTTTTACTGTGTACATACAGTATATAGTCTGCACCTACGTGTGCGCTGCCATTTTCTTTCTGTGACAGCGAGCCTTAAATGAACTCGTGCCACGTCCTCCTGTTGGGAAGGCAGCATTATGATAGGTAATGTACGTCTGCGCTGGGCTCGTAGCCTCGGGGGACACTGGGTAAATGTTCCTCATCTCCCCGCTGATCGTAGTCCTGACTGATTGCTGATGACTTTTGTAGGGCACAGACATGTTAACTTGTTTATTTATTCAAAAAACAAAATCCCTAATGCAGATAGCCCACTCCACTCTAGATCCCTCCTCCCTCCGAGTGTGCGTCGGCAAAATCTGTCTTGCTTTTGCTTCTGTCTCTTGAACAACTGTGATATGTTGTGGTCAACAGCAAAGTTTGTGATATAAGACCCGGGCAGATGTATTTTAGTTTATTTATGCACGTGTGCGTGTGCGTATGAGCCGCTGTGTTGTCTGCATCTGTGACAGATGTGGGACATCCTTGAGTGCCATTGAGAAAGTGACACGACCCTACAGGCCATGGCGTTCAAATCTTCAGTAAACTCTAAACGACAAATTTAGCAGACCACTGTCATAAAACATCACCTACAGCAGCTGCTGTAATGCTCCTCTGACACTGGATCAGTAGCCCTCTAACATCAACAAGCATATTCTAACATCACCCTTTCTGACATCATAGCGAGACACAATGCACACACGGATATAGAGTTGCTACTTCAATTCTATCAACCAAGACCACGTTTGCTATTCGAAGCCGATGCTTGGCGAGCTGCGCATCTCTTCTTCACCGCGTCTGTGATTCCCGAATGGAAATGCAGCCATCTGTTACATGCAACGACTCGCAAGGTGTTAGTGTCTTCATCTCTCTCCACTCATATACTATTCTGTTTCTTTTTTCTTTTTTTTTTTTTTTTGCCTCTGCGGTAGTGTTGCTATAGAGAGCAGCAACAACAACAACAACAACAGCAACAGCTTTTGGGTGGGGCTGTGAGGTGCAAGGGTTTCGAGCGCACAAGCCTGCACGAGCAAATAAGCAGATCACTACTAAATAAACCCAACGCAGCATTAGTTAATTGGGCTGGAAGTTTGTTCAGCCACCACCATCTGGCTGCTACACCTTGTTTATTTACTGTTTTGAGTAATAAAATAAGTGAACTTCTTTTTAAATTAAATAAAGCCTGAAACTGACTCAATTACATTTAAAATAATATGTGAAAAAAAAAAAACACAAATTCTTATTTCCTTCACAGTCCTGTGTGTGTTTTCCTTCACAAATTCACAAAAGCTAGTTCAGAATGCAAATAAATCTCACTCAGGAACAATAAATAAAGGAGGGTAATCATCAAACAGTTTACTTTAGTCATTTTAGCCAATAACCTTACTTCAGAATTTTTTCATATGAACTCAGAGGTTATGATTATTTATTTATAGAAATGTGTCATCTGCATAAATATTCTGCTCTTAACGATGATTCTGTTACCACCATTTTTCACTGTGTGGCTTTTTCCACATGGAACAAATTTACCTGCAGTTAAATTTTTTTTATCATAAACAGAGCTGACTCTACATTTTGAAAAACCGGGATTCAAGAGAGCAAACTCTGCATAAATCCCGAGCATACAAATGTAACCTACCTTTGCCACCTGAGGTCACCCAATTAAAATGCTGGAGCAGGAAAAAATAGGGAGGAATCTTTGCCACTGAGCAAACAATTTAAGCTGTTTTAGGGCGTCTCACACCAGCTCGCTACTTGCACTTATCAGCCTAAATTGAACATTGGCAGCTTCGAAGGAACATTATCAGTCTCAGGTGCAGTTACAGCGGAATACAAATGCTTGTGTCATTAGCACGTGTGAGCTAGTTTGCAGATATATAATTTCATCTCAAAAGTACAACTGCAGCACAAATGTAATCATTACTTTGGAGGTAGCCGTCCTGTCACAGCTGCCAGGGTTTGCACCAAATATACCCTCGCACCGTCGAGGCAGGGTGACTTAAACACAAATAGAACACAACGCGTTGTTAGGCTTTACGTTCTTTCCCAGAGCTTTTGACACTTGGCAGCACTGACATCCATGCAGTAAATGCATGCGAGCTTAATGGAAACGCGAGACATTACAGTAACTGCACCAGAGAAGCTAATGAATGTGCTGTCTGATAGATATCCTGTCTGTGCAGACCCAGGATGTGTGTTAAAACACCTGCTGCAACGGAATAAACAAGCTGCTCTAAAACCGCGCGTTTGCCACCAAACGCTCTGCTGTGATTTGATGGTGTGGTGAAGTGGTAAAATGCTATTCAGTGAGGTCTTCCCGCTGCAGGCGTTCCTCACCCTCCAAAAAACTCAGGATGCGGAGATATCATATCCGAAAACGCACAGAGACCACACAGCTCCCGTTCTACGGTTTAAAACCCTGTATGGTTATTTGTATTCATATACTTTCATCTCGCAACACATTTTACCACCAGTTGTGACATGAAATGAAACCCATTTACAAATGATTCTCCCTCAGATTTGATAAATGAATCTGGTGAATGACTGAGTCCCCCGAATGGCGTGTTTCAATAATTGAGCAGCACTCAATCAGAAAACATTAGCTAGTGGTGGTGAACCCGTCACCTGAAATAATTACCATCCAACAACAGACTACACATGGGTCCTGCCTCCGCGGGGGCTCGGCACCCGAGATCAATAGATTAGAACAACACCACCCCCACCCCGTGTCTCAGAGGCCTCATAAACGCCACCCAAAGGAACCTGCGAAGGTGTCACTGTGTGAACAGGGGGGTGGGGGGGTGCTTGTCATTGCGGTGGGGTAATGCGTACTGTCGGGACTCAATAAATCACAGCCACGCTGCTGACAGTATTCATGCATTCGTGCAAATGCTCTATATTACTGTGTCTTACAAATTTGCCGGAGCTATTACCAAGAGGTTGTTGTTAATGGGTTGTTCTCTTCCTATTTATTTAGACATTGCCATTTGATGCACACTATCAATCACAATCAAAGAAATACTGCGGCGTGTGGTGCTTATTACTGTATAGATCACATTTTTAGATAGTATAGAGGAAGCAAAAAACCTAATGACACATGCAGTAATTGGAAATGCCTGAGACCAGTCTAATTAGAGGGCAACGTCATTTTTGTCTATTGTTTCTTGAATAATATTCTACATTCTGCTGTTGCGATAAAGTCTCAGCACAGTGCTACTTTCCCTTTGTGTCAGTGGGCTTTCATTTCATGTCTTGAAGCATCCAGCACTGCTGTTTTTCCCGTCTGTGTGTTTCACTGTCTCTTGAGACAGGCTTTGCCGGCAAAGAAGTATCTCTAATGCGACAATGCAGGGTCGCGGATGGTACAGTAGCTGTGTGACTGGATGAGTGGAGGGTCACTAAGTGTATAGCAACGTGTGACAGCCAGCCAGGCATATGCCTGTGCCAAAATATTTTCTCCAACCACTCATTTACTCATAGACTGGCTGTGATTGACAACTGGGCCAAAGGGCTTTTGGCTCCGTCCTGTTTTTCTCTCTCACTACATAGGTGTCCTCTGGGACGAGGGATTCGTGCTACAGTATATCAGCAAAACAGCTTATGGCTGTAATGAGAACGAAAAGCAAACTGAACATCAATTTGAGAAGCAGCCGCAACACAGGCGAACAGGTTATTATCTGGTCTTTCTGGGGTAATTAAAAGGAGGAAAACGCCAAGATATTAACCCTGCTGATGCTATCTACATGCAGTTATTGTGAATTATAATTAGTCGTTGCACACCGATCCGAACCGACACACTCGTGACTATTGTCACACAAGCCGCGTTGTTATTTAAAATCAGACGACAGTAAAGCTTTTTGCCCAAACAACGTGTCATAAGGTATTAATGCAAAGTGGACCACAATTCGTCGCAACATAAAGTCTATTTTTATCTCTGATTCCAGTGATGCATTCAGTTCATTTCTGTCGCTACTTAAAGCTTTCAAAACGCTATTCAATATTTGGCGCAACGGCTGTGACAGAATTAGGAAGTTTTGAAGGCATAACCTTTTAAGCGAGCACCAGATAGCTCACACAGCGCCTCTCTTCAAAATGCATGCGTACGGCTTTTACGGGCTCGGCTTGACAATTCTTGATGTTCTCGCTCCTTTGAACGCACAAAATCAAGCGCAGACGTTCCTGCCATGGACAAATTAAAACATTTCCCCAGCAGTGGAAGACTGTGAGTAAAAAAAACCCCCCAACAACGCATAAATGGAATGCTAATGAGCTGAAGAGGAGTATGTTCAAGACTTTAAACAAAGCAAATGGGCCATATTTTAAGTAGCTGTCATAATTATGGGATTTCATAGTGTTAATGTTGTTGTTCCCAGCCACAGTATTGATTCCTCCTATAAACACATGGAGGGTTTTTCATTATACGGGACCACGACCCTCTGACCAGCAACATCTCATGTGACATTTGCTGCTGTTAATGAGACGTTTCCAGTGTTTCGCCATTGATCACAAATGAGACCTTCCACCTTTTCCTCGGTCATTTCATAAAGCTTCAGAAATGAGTGTTGGAGCAATCGATATCGCTGGCGCTTGCTCCTCCAGCTGGTACATGCAGAGTTCTGACCTTGCGGCTGCGTGAAAACACAGCTTTCGCACAGATGTTATCGTTCAAGGTTTCAGAGAAAAGCAGTTTTTGTGATACTGGTAAATGTTACTCATCAAACTAAAAATAAAATGTATGTGCTTTGTTTGGCAGAATGTTAGCACACGTTCTGTATGAAACACCTCGTGCATATCATCTAAACTTTATATCTGTCTATATATACAGTATATGTGTGTGTGTGTGTGTAATTCTTTGTGTGTCTGTTCTGTACTAATCCCATCGAGTTTTACACGCTCTCACATTTATCTACTAAGATCAGAGAAGAGCTCATACCTTTACCCTCGGGGGGGCAGCTGTGTTATTAAAGACAGAGAGATTGCTGAGTGTTCTGTGAGGCAGCCTACTTGATAGAATTATCTTTGGGTTCTCGCTTTGGAAAAAAGGTGATAGAGGTCAGTTAGTCGGAGACAGCTCAGTCCTACAGCGACATAATGGGACAGCGGAACGTAAATTAATCTCCACAACCTTTTCTGTTGCAGTGTTACGCGATGATTTCAGACAGAACCCCCAGGACGTGGTGGTGGCGGTCGGGGAGACCGCCAGTCTCGAGTGTCAGCCTCCACGCGGGCACCCCGAACCCACCACCTTCTGGAGAAAAGACATGGCCCGTCTCGATCTCAAAGACGACAGAGTTTCAGTAAGTAATTATCCAAGTACTCGCCGATTTACCTGGAACTGCTGGAAGAAAGGCTGCTTTCACGTGCACTGAAATATGCGATGTGTTCAGGTTCGTGGAGGAAAGCTGACCATCTCAAATGCCAAGAAGAGCGATGCTGGCATTTACGTGTGTGTGGCAGCCAACATGGTCGGGGAGAGAGAGAGTGAAAAAGCTCAACTCTCAGTGTTTGGTAAGACGTCTGACACACACTTATTGCGCACTAGCACACAGAGTATTTATTGCACCACCCTGTCAAAAGTATATTTAGCAACCGTGTTGTGTGTGCTGCCGCATCTAGAAAGACCAGTGTTTGTGCAGCGGCCTGTGAACCAGGTGGTCTTGGTCGACGAGGGCGTAGAGTTCAGATGTCAGGTCCACGGCGACCCGCCGCCTACGCTGCGCTGGAAGAAGGAGGACATGGATATTCCCCGCGGCAGGTCAGGATTGTGTGCGAATGCGTGTGCTCATACAGCTGAAGTGATCATAGATAAAGTCTCAAATGTACAACTATAATAACAAATATAGAAACAAATTCCACTTTTTCCCCACTTTGCTTAATACAAAGGTTTTTCTAAGCTGCTTTTGTTCAGTGTTTACGTTTATGTGTTGAACACGAGCTGCTAAAAATTAAGTAAGTAAGTGAAGTAAGAGCTCAAGGGTTTGTGCAACACAAGTTTCACGTTATTGCACCGAGTTGTGTTGTGATGGAAAGTGTTTTGGCCCACGTGTGTCAACATCGACAGGATTCGCTAATGGCTTTGTAACGACATCAGAGCACTTTTTAAAGCCATTATTAGCCTGTCATGTTAGTTTTTACAGTCCTAATAGTTACTGCTTGGCGCTTTATACTTTTAATTACAGCATGTCTCCTTGTACAATCTGCCCGTCCATCAAGACCTTTTCACTGCTCTGCTCGAAGTGAATAATTCTACTCTGTGATATTTGGAATCTGCAGCCGAAATGACAAAGCTGGTATAACGCTAGTGTTTGTACATTACTTTAAATAGAGCCAGACAAATTTCATAATTGAATGAATCGAAGGCTTTAACAGAATGCGCACAGCGACACTTACGTAACCATCATGACGCATGTAAATCCAATTAAAGCGGCAGAATAACACTTGTTATACACTATATACACTTGTTACTAGTTATTACTAGTACACAGAGTCATGAGGTTCCCCACTGTGTTATCCCAGCCTGCTCCTCTGTCTGCCAGACAGTCTGCCTACCTGCTGTACAGTGTGCTGTGCCCTCTACCTCACTACCCACTGACTTCAGAAACATGTCCTACTTTCAGACCTGCCTCGCCTCACTTCCCTAGTTCCACTTCTTTCATTCTTTTGCTAAACCCACGGGCCTCCTGGGAAGTCCGTATCTGGGTCAGAGATGTGCTGTGAATGGAGTCCTTCCCGACTCTGGACGTAACCCACAGCCCCCATCGATATTCTGCCCACACCCTTTGGAACATCTATTTCAAATGTGACTTTTTCTCACCCCTTGTGCCATTTCTCTGCCTGACTTGTCTCCCATCTCTGGATCAGTATGGCTGGCTAGTCAATTTCACAGGATCTCACACCAAAAGGGGCTCTGGAGACGGCGCGGGGAGCGCGACTCCTCCGTCTGTAGCCCCTCTGAGGTGCTTATCCAAACTCTGGTAGCTGAGATGTTTCTCTCAGTCTGACTGCATCACTGTTGCCTTACAGTATGCAGCACTGGCGGATGGAACATCTCTATGAATTAGTCATTTTTTACTGCTGGGCTCATTCATCAGTTCAGTTTGTCAGACGGTGCCACTCCCTTACTCTCAGACTATTTGTCTGTCTCCCCCTCTGTCTCTTCTTGCTCGACGCTCTCACACACACATATAGTATAGCATACTGCACATCCCACACCACAGTAGGTGGCTCGTCTTTATAAATATTGAAATAGTGGAACAGTCAGGGTTCCAGCTGAAAGCACCTTTCATTTTGCCATGCCTTCATCTCAGCGTAATTGCTGCCTTTCTCTCTGCCTCTGCACCAGAGTGTGTGCAGCAGGGAGTCTTAATTGCCTTAGATAGTTTGTCTTTATTCCATCAAAAATGACACAACCTTTGCAAAGGCTTCCATCTTACGCATCACACGGGTTTACGCCACCTTGATTCAATTTCAGTGTTTGTTGATTGCATTTGCTTTATTAAAGGCGGTATTTTAATCCACATATGACTGGTATCGATCGGCCGTGTTTGCGCAACAAACCGGAGGTGTCGTTTGACTTCTCTGCGGCTGTCCGTCTCTGCTGCCAGGTACGACATCAGATATGACAAAGAGGATTTCCTGCTGAGAATAAAGAAAGCATCGGTCAGCGATCAGGGGACTTTCACCTGCCTGGCAGAGAACCGTGTGGGTAAAGTGGAGGCTTCTGCCTACCTGACCATCAGAGGTGGGTAACAGCTCGTGGACTCTCTCCTAGCAAAGCTCATAACACATCCCTGATATTTTTGTATCTCCCCAAGCAAGCCACAGGACAATCAGCCCTTTATTGCTCGTTTTACGAGCGTTGGCCCCCTGCTGACGTGCCCGCCTCAGCCTTTTTTTTCATATAGCAGATTGATATAGTTGATTGCTCCAGATCTTCAGTTATGCTGCCCATATGAGCAATCTAACCAGCTTCACGTAAACTGTTATACGGCCTCTCCTGTGGGGCTCATTCTCCATCCAGCTTTAATCATTATCTATGGAGTGTGATAAAATACTGCTCACTTAAGATTTTTAAGAATTTACCTGGGAGAAACCACAATCACAACAAATGAGAAAGCTTTGTATCATAAATCATCATTCATGCTGTACATCATAGTTCTCATACATGAATCTTTCTTTCTTGATTATGTATTTTCATTCTACTTGTTTCGATTCCTTCTCGATTCCCATGTTCTTACAAATTCGATCTTTGAAGACATAATTTGAGGAACATTCGCTATTGTGAATGACATTTACCCTACTTTGGTTGAGTTCTATAAAACACACGGCGACACAAGGAGTTGACACTGAAACAATAAAGACTCGCCAGTGTTTTAACAAATGTTTTATTAATTATGATGCAAGTGATGGAATGGTTGCGACTGAATCTGTTCAACAAGTCGTTTTTGGCATTAGTTATGTTTCCTCCTAAAGTCAGCAAGGTGCCATTTCCCCGAGGCCCATGCCATAACCTGCTTCTGGTGAATGAACGCCATCCCTCCCCCTCTGAATTTCATGGATGGAAACCCAGCTCCATCTCATTCATTTCTGATTTTCATTCCTTTCTTTTTTCTGTCCCTCTGTTCTGCTCCTCTCCCTCCTTCTCTCTGTGTTGTGTGTTAATCTCACCCACACACCATTGTTGTGTCACCAGCTCGCCCCGTTGGTAAGTAAGAGCTGATCCCAGTGTGCATGCGTTGCTCAATTTTATTTCTTTTGTTGTTGTTTGTTTTTTTGATCACACACATTTACAGTATGCATGTACTTATGTGACATTTCACGAACACGTTCATCACTAATGTGAGACATGCATATCCACACTGCTACGATCTACCCCTGGCTTTCCTGGTAGATTAATTAGAAACAGTGGATTTACAGCCCAATGAATTTTATAATGGGGGCCCAGATATGAAACTTGAATAACAAAGGGCATTAAGGGCCCTGTCAATCCATCCTGAAGTTCTAGCAGCTGGATGAACAGCTTGTTAATCATTATACAAAAATTACAATCTTTACAAAAAAAAGTTAATGCATGAAGTTTTTAGCCGGCAGGACATTGTACTAGTAGTAGTTTTTTAGCTAGTCCTCTTCTGGTACACACTTACTATTGTTTATTTCACCTTTAACCTCAGAGGCGCCTCAGTTTGTGGTGCGACCCCGTGACCAGATTGTGGCTCAAGGACGAACAGCTACCTTCCCCTGCGAGACCAGGGGCAAACCTCAGCCCACTGTCTTCTGGCAACGAGAGGGTAGCCAGGTGAGGACACCGCTTTTGACAAAGGGAACATGTTGGCAGATGTGCACGATGAAGAAAGGGCTTTATTTCTGGTACACACCTCACATCTATCAAAAGTAAAGGATGTCAAATATAAAGGATGACCGTGGATCATGCAACAAAGGACCAAAGCAGGAGGACAGAAGAATGTGCTTCTCTTCCAAATGCAGATAATAAAGTGGCCATTCATCATCTATGTACAGCAGTATAACCAGCCAAATCACTTAGCAAGAAATAATGCCATGCGCTGCATTAGAGTCATTAGACATAATGAAAACAGGCTAATGTCCTTTCCTGCCCATCAGCTCGTCTGCTTGGGGTGCAGAGAAGGACAATGCTGATGCCTTCTTTTCACGAACATGACTGCAGGTTGTCACAGCAGGGTTTGCCATTTAGCGCTAGCACGAAAAGATATTGACCCACTTTTTGAACGAAATTGCACATAATTATTAGAATGTGTGAGCATGTGAAGGTGGTACAGCAGTGATTGCTTTAAAGCTACCCGTGCTGCTAAAAGATGCAAAAGTATAATAAATTCAAATAAAATAAACATTAGATTAGATAATACACACTTACTTAACAAATAAATCAGAATTGGAGCAGTTTAGTCCCTATTTCAGTACTAATTCATTGCCATATCACTTGCTCTCATTCCCTGCAGGACCTTATGTTTCCCAACCAGCCGACACAGGGAGAAAGCCGCGTTTCTGTGTCCGTCAGTGGAGAGTTGACCATTTCGTCTGTGCAGCGTTCTGACGCAGGGTATTATATCTGCCAGGCCCTGACTGTAGCAGGCAGCATCATGGCCAAGGCTCAGCTTGAGGTGGCAGACGGTAAGGCTGGCCCCACACACAGGAAATCTTTACTGATACACTAAGCTAAAACATGATGAAATGCATGAGCACCAATTTAAAGCTATGAGGTTCAGAAATGTTATGCTTGCACTTATTGTTACACCCTGTTAGGTACATCACACATCAGGGAGATGCATGCACTGTATTAGTGAATACCCAACGCACCGTTGCATGCTTGCATGGCTCAATACACAGCTAATTTCACCACAATGAACCTATTACCTTTCCCCCTGTGGTATCATCTGAATGGATTACTTCAAATGGCTGGTAAATCACACTGCAGCTTATTCGATACAAGTAGAAAATACAACTTAAATGTACAATAAAAAACTCCAATAAAAGCCCCTAAGGAAGTACAAAAACACTCTAGTCCAGCTTTAGACTGCCTCTGGGTCTTCCAGCAAGAAAATACATCCAAGTTGACCCACAACCAATTGAGAAACTCCAAATTCCAGATTGTGGAGCGGTTAAACATATTAAAGAGGCTTTTGGCACAGAGCTAAGACACATTATAAAAAGCAGCTCACCACATGCTGTTTGTCTGCCCACATTTATATATCTGAAGATGCGTTTGCCAGTCACCTGCAATCATCATTTCATTATCAGCTCACTATGGTAAATCTGAATGTTCTAAAAGGACTGAAACAGCATCAGAACTGTCTTCTTGACGGAGAGACACTTTTTCGACAAAGCTTTAATGTCAGCATTAAGTGCCGAGCTGCTGCCAGCTGGGAGCTGTTTACGCCCTTCATTACATTTGTTTCTTGGCTTTTTTCTCCCACACATTATTAAATCAACATCTGCTAAAGTGTTTTTTGGGGGGATATGAGTCTTGTTCTGTCACTCTGAGGAGATGGATCAATATCCAAATGTTTGGGTGCTGAGCATAAGGAATGGAAGAATTATCTTTGACTGATGACCGTAAACAAAGATGGACAGAGAGCTGGCACGATGCCTGCTGGAGTTGTGGAAGCTTGTGCGCTGTCTTCTCGCAAGACCACAGTGAAGCAATATATAAGTGATATTGTGTAGAATCAGTGAGGGATCTGCAAATCTAGTAAAATAGGTCTGTGTGCTGTGCAGCCTGAGTAGCAGCTGATGCAAGACTTTTATTATTACCTTCGTTACCGAAGGCTGCGCGTTTGATAACATTTCAGACTCAACCACAGCTAATTCAGGAGCAGCAATAACGTGTCTGGCTCCGTAATCGTTCAGCAAGTGTAAAGTTTTTGAGCTTTTATGACCCTGTGATAAGATGACAAAGACAGAGTATTGTCAGTTCTTCGTGTATGACTCATTCCTCATGTTCATAAAACTTTAAATCTGACCACAGCCAACATAATGGTAATAATGAGGATCTTTCATTGCCTCTTACATGCACATAATTACTGTAAAAGAGCCCTGTCATATATACCTCTGCTCAATGTGCACCATGCTGCACCCAGCTGCACCTGATTTCTTTCCTATTTTGCCGGAGTTGCTGTGTTCCTCAATGTGTTCAAGGGGGTGTGATGAAAGATAAGGCAGGGTGAACCTGCTGTAAACACTTGTGCAAATGGAGACAGACCTGATAACAGTGGAGAGCAGCAGCGAGGAAATTGGAAGCAGGCGATAGTTACAAGGCCGAGAGAGATTCGACGCTCCAGAAATTATTGTTGCAGAGTGCAGAGGCTGTTTAGTGGATGATATAACACGCTTTAAAAAGCTTTAAAGGAGACGTATTGTTGTTGTGCTTGCTAATTTGGAGCTCTGTTAGGGTGTGCGAGGGGAAAGATGCCAGGAGGGAGGCGGTACAGCCATGAGTCAGAGTGGTTAGAGACAGGACAGGTGGGAACGTGTTGTTAGGTGTTGTAAAGAAGGTACGGTAATTAGCACCGTGGGTTAGGCATTGTTAATCCTCACCTAGTAATTAAAGCTCGAAGGTGTGATGCAGTGGCATGAGCACAGTGAAATACTGTGGAGCAGCCTCACAACGCAGCCACTTCTGCTCACAACAAATCCGGCAGATTGAACTCTAACATACTGGGCCTGCAATCACTAATGCAATTACTGCAATCACAAATTAACACCTTGTGATAAGGTCACGCATTGTTGTTCGCAAATCAGGCACAGTCTAAGCAAAGTGCGAATAGAGGCAGTCGGGGTTTGACACGACCATGACAGTAAAATTACCACGCTGGGATTGCATTCAAATGCCTTTTTTTAAATATATATTCTTACCCTCAGCTCTCAAGGACCGCCCCCCACCCATCATCAGGCAGGGCCCGTCCAACCAAACGCAGGCTGTGGGCGGCGTGACCCTACTCAGGTGTCAGGCATCTGGGGACCCAGAGCCTACGGTCACCTGGAGAAAAAATGGGGCCAGCCTGCTTGGAAAGGACCCGCGGTTTTCTCTGCTTGACCATGGGAGCCTTCAGATCCAGAACGCAAAGGTGGGCAATGCCGGACAGCACAGTGCAGTGAGTACAGATGCATAGGTTAGCATGCAGCTTGCTGAGATATGCTCCTGTTCCCTGTAGTGAGAAAGGTAATTACTGTATCGTTTAGATGTGGTGATACCCAGGTGTGTCAGTACCAATCACAGCCAAGAGAGCGTCGATATAAACTACAATAATCACGTTGCTAAGGGATCATGGCGTGAACAAGGATGATAGGCTGGATGATAGCAGTCATCCAGCTGAGGAATGAGATCTTCCACTAAGATTTGGTTCCTTTTGGATGAGAGTAGTTTAAGCAGTCAAGTGTCACTTGCGGTGGTTTTATCAGGACCTGCAGATTAATTAGCAAAAACAAAGGCTTGTTAATTAATCTCTAAGGGAATATTTTTCACGTTTTAGTCAGTGGTGTATCGTATGAATCTGAAAACATATGTTTTTTTACTCACAAATGATTGTACACACACACTCTGAACACAAGGTTCATGTTGTTCTTCACTGGGAACATTTCAATATTTCTTGTCTGAGCTGCATTATTAATTATCACTGCACTGTCAATAAACAGTTGATCCAAATTTCCAGTACATAGATACACATCCAAACACACATCGAGTGTTTTTACGTACAGTGTGTACATGACGTCCTTGCATTGCAATCAGTGACAGAGGAAGGCGAAATCTTCTCAGCCGACAGCTGATGTCAACTGAATGTAATTCAAGCGGACAACCGCAGTCAGGTTGCTTTTAAAAGATGAATAGCGAGTATTGATTTTTATAAGTCGTTAAACGCCGCTATTTAGCCTGAATCTCTGAGGCAGCAGTAAGAATCAAAGACTCAAGGACAGGGACCAGTGAGCGGAGTCTAAAGAGGGTAATATAACGGGGGAACTGCAATATAAAAGTGCTCTCCCTGTGTCAATCTCCAGAGAGATAGCAGTTGTCAGTGACTCCTAAGGCTTTGCCAATATAAAATAGATTGTCATATCTCATAGCTCCTGTGTCAGCACCGATGATGATAATGCTGATGGCTCTCGGAATGAGGGTGAGTATTATTGGAAGAAATCAATTAAGAAAATTAATGTAAGCTCTTACTGAGCTTTTTTTTTTTCATTGGCTGGTGTTAAAGTTGCTCCTCATCCACTCTGAGGCTTTTCTCGAGCCAAATGCAGGCCAGTAGAGGTTAATGCATTTTTACTGTACTGCTAGCTTGCGAGTCTCCTTCAAATGCCCAGACTGATGTACGTGTTTGTGTAAACCAGCTGGGATGTGAGTTGCAGTCTATTGGATTCAGTCGAACCCAGGCAGCCCAGGCTAAAGATTTGAATATGAAAAGAAAAGTAGAGAAAAGACTACAGCGTAACTTAATGAAGTCATTATGTGTTTTTCAGCTGTCTGACTCAGGGTTGTACGCCTGCGTTGCCACCAGCTCCAGTGGAGAAACATCATGGAGTGCCTACTTGGATGTCAGAGGTCTGCTTCAGTAGAAATAATTAGCATGAAAGTGTCATTTAAAGCACACAAGAATGTCTCGGCAGACTGTGCGTGTTCACATGCTGTCCCTCTACTTTTCTCCCTTCTTTCCCGTCAGACTCCACTGACTTCGTAGAATCCATGTCTCACAATGCAACGGCTCTCCCAGGCCCGCCCTCCAAGCCAGAGGTCACTGATGTTACCAAGAGCAGCATCTCGTTGTCATGGGAACCGGGGCCAGAGGCAGGCTCCCCGGTGTCCTCCTATGTCATTGAGGCCTTCGGGTATGTCTGCGACCTATGGCCTCGGGCTACGTTTAGTGACCCCGAACTTTCATGGCAGTAACAGATGTGGGTGTTTGTGTTGGTATTCAAACACGCCAGGGCAGCAGCAGACACAGCGTTGAAGATACATTTATAGTTCAATGGAAATGTAAAAAATTAAAAATGTTAAAATACATAAATATCAATTCAACAAAATAAAAGCTCCCTTCGTGCAGAAGAGCAGTAGGAATCCAAGTAGACAGAAAATCTATTCTGCCAAACTGATTAGGTTTCTTCTTTCTACAGTCAGTCAGTGAGTAACAGCTGGCAGACGATGGCGGATCATGTGAAAACCACAGAGGTCACAGTCAAGGATCTACGACCCAATACTGTGTACCTGTTCATCATTAGGGCAGTCAATGCTCAAGGGCTCGGCGACCCCAGCCCCATGTCTGAGCCCGTCCGGACACAAGGTACAGAGAGGGAAACAGATTGTAGCAGAGTCTAAGTGAGAAGCAGCAGTAATGCCTGTCCTTCCTTCATTCTCCCAGACATCAGTCCCACGGCACAGGGAGTGGACCACCGCCGTGTGCAGAAGGAGCTGGGTGACGTGGTGGTCAGCATGCACAACCCTGTGGTCCTCAGCTCCACTACAGTGCAGGTCACATGGACTGTAAGTACTTGAAAAACATACTGTGATTCACACTAGCTGCTCCACGCCCACATCACCTGCAGCGAAGCAACACACAACTCGTCTGAGCTCGTTGGAGAACCTTTTACTTGGCGTGTCGCTGGGTTTTGGATTAGCTGGCACACACACACACAGACACACACATACTAAATATCATGAGATGGCTACACATTCAAAGTCTGAACAGCTGGTGCTCAATCAATTTAAAATGGTTTTAGGTGATGCAAGAATCAAGACTAATGTTTGCACGCAGGACAAATACATCACCATTAGATGCTACACATGTCTGTTCTGGAGGCGGCTTGCAGTCAGCGCTGGATTTGGGAAATGTTCGCTCTGTCTGTTGGCAAGTTGTCTGTTCTGACGGCTGCTGTGGGTTAGTGACACGCGCTGGACGGGCTCGCTTAGTGCTGTTTGTCGGTACCGTATTGCTGCTTTAAACTCAGACGGTGGCAGAATAAATACACGTGTGGTCAGTGTTGACCTTCCAGCATCGCCTTCATGAAGGGTCAACAGATGTTGTTTGATTGGGCCCCAGCTATGGAAAGAGCACTTGTTCACTATGCAAGGTCAAAGAAACGCATCTGAATCTGAGTGATTCATATGCAAAGCTGACATTTCTTAAAGTCTGTGTCTTGTTGCCCTGTGTGTGCGATGCCTAATTTCTATATATCTACAGCGTACGGCCTCTACCCACTTACTGCTGAGTTGGATTTTCTGAAAAATACCTATAAAAGTAATAAAGCAGCAACACAACCCCCCTCGTTGTGAAATATGATGACTTTGCAAAGTTGAACTACTGTTGAAAACACTAAGAACGATGATTCTGGACAATATAAGAGGACTGGCCAAGCCCATGAGTGTGTCAGACACAGTGTACTGAGGGTCTTGATTAATTCTACAGCCGTCTTCTAAGACAATAGGAAGGTGAATAAAGAGGAAGGTAATTTGTTTTGATTCATGGCCTCAACCATAAATTCTATTCTATTCTATTCTATTGCAACTAACAATGGGCGATGAAAATATGAGGGGCCCTACTTCCCCTCGTTTTCATGCTTTTAGACACACAAATCATTTTGTTAATGCAGAATAAGTCCCCAGAGGGAGAGAAAGAACAAAGGAGATCCATCCTAATATATATGGACTAGTCTGATGATAAACAGCTGCCTTTATATCATGTTTAAAAGCTTCTTCTAGCTTCTGTCCCAGTTATCAAACCATTACTATGACTTGTGTCTGTTACGCATTCTACTCTTTGTTTGAAATGTACCAGCAAAAGCTATCAAAAAAAGAAAAGGTGTCCGACTGTTGGAGCTTTGAGAGCAACGCAGCGTATTGTTTGTTGCTTTCCTGCTGATTAAACTGTATGATTAACCAAGTGCCCATTGTCATTGAAAGAGGACACATCGCTTAACGCTCATCCAAAGTAGTTTACAGACAGATGTACGACACCGCCCACATCATTACCACACAGAAGATCTTCATCCCGCTCTCTCCTCCTCTCCCCTCAGGTGGAGAATCCATCCCAGTTTATTCAAGGGTACCGGGTTCTGTACCGGCAAACGTCAGGGCTGCCCTCCCCAGGGCCCTGGCAGATCCAGGACTTGAAGGTCGCCTCAGAGAGAGACATAACTCTGTCTGGTCTGAAGAAAGGCATTGTCTATGAGATTAAAGTACGGCCATACTTCAATGAGTTCCAAGGGGCAGACAGTGAATCCATGACAGCACGCACCATGGAGGAAGGTGAGCCCAACACTGTCATGTCTGAAAATAAAAAGAAAGCATTTCTTTACCCACTTTGTGTTGCAAATGAACAATTGAGAGCGAACGTGCTTGTGTAAATGATTCCTCCCAGTCTTATATTTAGCAGCCGCTGGTAATGGCTTCATCGCCAGATAGTAATGGATAATGGCATTTCAAGTACAGCCACCCACACGCGCATACTGCTGCAGTGCCATGTCCCCCGTGTGTGAAAACAGGTCTCCCCGACAGCGCAGCGGGGGTCTGTGACAGGCCCAGGCCTCCGTGGGTTGGCGAGCGGAGGGGGAGGGCAGGAACTGTCTCCCTTGACACAAGCTCAGCTCTCTCTCTCTCACAGCCCCTCTGTGAGCCCCCTGCTGCCTTGTCACCATCACACACCAACCAGACCTGCATCACAGACCCCCCCCCCTTCAGCCTGGACATAACTTCCACTGAGGTTTCCATGTCCTCCCACCATCCACTTAAATTGATCACCTGCTGATTCTTCTTGGGTTAACACATCTTAAGGCCCCATGTCGTTCAATGCCACATACTTCATTTATAAACACATTTATGATCCAGAGCATGTGATCGTGTTTGACATTACTGTGCTTCAGACATGCACAGTTATTATAGGACTCACCGTGTTTTTAGTTTTGCCTTCAATATTAAAGGATATTGTAACTAAGTATTACTCATCATCATCATAAAAATAAAGAGCAGCACGTTTTAGCGACTCACAAGCTTCGTCCAACACATTCAGACAGATCTTCCTTTTTGAGGTTGACATGTTAACATCCATCTCATTTGTATGGGTTAATAAATCACCATTGTCCTCCACTAGTACTATAAGCTCTCTAAGTTAAGTTAAGTTTGCTCTTCATGCAGTTCATTGCAGAATATTGCTGCTACTGAGAGCAATGATGAGACGATTAATGTGAAACAAAACTTTAACCCACAGCATCTGACAACGAGACCAACACAGTGCTGTTTATTCCTCCCGATAAGCAGATGAGGGGGCGAAAACTCACTGGAGTCCAATTAAACTGCCCGGGCAGGAGCGCTGGAGCTTTTGCAGACCGAGGCACATGCTCTGCTTTCTGGGGCTAGGTTCTGGAAACAAGGCATCCTGGTGAAGAAAAAAATGTAATTAACCTACCAAGGCTCATGAGTGTAGAAATGTGCTGTTCGGCAGAATTATGACAACACCGGCCATCCATCTGCAGCAGATTGGGAATGTGCCGCTGCCGTTGTGAAACACTAAGGGGTCATCGTCGTGGTCTCCGGGGTCAGAACCGTGAAAAAACTGTGCATCAAGATTAACGACGCTCACAAGCCTTCAGTGAGCTGTTTGTGACAGCAAAATGGCCAGAGTAGCTTTACAGCGCTGTCATCACACTACGTGCCCAACGCTACATATTCTGCTCGTGTTTTCTTTGGGGACAGGTACAGAGGCATAGAAACGCTTGGTAATTCATAACTTAATTAGCTTAATTGATGCAACAATTTGCATAACAGGGTATGTTTACTGCTTTCTATCCCGTGTATCAGGACATTAGGTTTAAGTGTCTTTTGTTTAATTGCAGAGCTGTGACTAAAAACTTAATCGTTCCCTTTGCATTAATTGCTTGAAATTACTCTCCAGCTACTGAGTTCATCAGTTTTACTCTCAGTATTAGTCACAATATTAACAGCACACACTTTTTGCTGTTGTTTTTTTTATTGTTCTATTGTACTTAGTCATTACTGGTACTGTGGTCAATATTCATCCTCCGAGATTGTTTTGTACATATGGAAACTTAATGCTTCCTGTCTGGAAATGCTTCCTTACTGGACGAGCTCCATCAGTTTGCTGAACCAGCAGCACTGAAATGATATTTCTGCTGCACTCAACATCAACTTAACAATAGTATATAGTGTTGCATTGATCGCTGTGGTGGTCAGAAGTTCGGCAGCCGCACACGCAGCGGGGTGTGATGCGGTCCGTGCTCCGGTACCTGTCAATCACAACCAGTAGCCTATGAAACTCTCTCGGTGGGTTTCAGTGCTGCGCCTCCGTCTATGTGTGAGCATGATTCTAAAACATGTTCATTATGAAACATGTTTGATCCATATAGAAGAGTTGTGTAACTTAAATGTCATCCAACCTTTGTTTGTTTTTACTTCAGTAGATTTAAATTTTTATTTCCTATCAGTCCACTGGTTTCACCTTTTTTTTTTTATAGAATCCATCATAGAGTTATTAGAGTTAGAGTTATTTTCTACAGGTTAGTATACTTTTTTAAATTCATCTATATTTGGATTCTACATCTTTAAGTGTTGGTTTAACAGTAATTGCCTCAGAAAGGTGACACAGTCTAAATATAATAAACTGAATATAGAAAGTAGGTTGAGTCAGTTATTAAAATTCAACTGCATCTCATATGGTTGTTGTCTTCCACGCTGTGATATATCTCGCAGATATGTCACCTGCTATGAGGGAAATAAGTACCAGAGGTTTATTTTATCTTTCATGCTCAAAGGATCTATTATTACTATATCACTTACTGGAACCAGATGTGAGGAGCTATCCAGGTCTCAGAAGACTGACAGCTCTGACCTGACTTTGTATGTGGTGTCTGTAGTTTCTATGAAATACGTGTTCGTTACATTTCTCATACCCAGGGCCATGTGGAGAATTCGAGTCCTAGTATCCAGGGTTGTCTTGTTTGCTCCAGGTGGCAAATGTCATGGCCCACCTGCTTCAGCTTCCCTGCATTGCTGTGACATTCTGTGCCGTGTTTACATAGTGTAGAGCCGTTTCATATACTGGAGCGTTATTTATGATTTTGTAGCTCTGTAATTAGGTTCAGAGTCATTCTTTCATGTGCTCAGTCACAAGATAATGGTAGTTTTAATGGGAATCATGAGAAACTATGTGCCCGATGTGGTTGTACAGACCATTCAGCCTCCTGCTGCCTGGAGCTTCTTTAAATCTCTCATGTCCATGTAAGTGGTACATTTAATAAATAACCCATTAAAGAGGCCATTTTAATTTGGCTCTGTCGAGAAACTATCCCAAAACCTTCATTACAGGACATGAACGTTCAGCATTTCCATTCAGATAAGCAAAACTGAATACAGCTACTTTGGAGGTATTTGAGCGTGTTCTCAGTGGAGGGAATCTATTACAGAAGTGACGCTAGCGACCCAGCCCAGCTATTCTCATCTTGGCAGAGACCATTTCATCCCATCTAAACTTGCTGGTGTGCTTGGATTCATTTGAGCAATTAATAAAGTACAATTTGGACTTTGTAGGCTCAGTGTGTGCATCATAGGAACAGTCATGCAAAGGAAAACAAGTCTTATGATAAAGATGGGAAATTGAGATGAAGTGCTCTGCGAGCCATCTGCCACGTTGGCTTGTCGTATGCTGGGCTGTATGAATATGAATTGAGCGAGTGGGTGAGACAAATCCTTCTGTGATATAAAAACACTCCCTGCTCTGTTAGGAAACAATGTGCCAGTGTGAACTGTGGAGTATTTTGTGTTTGTAAAATTGTCAAACCTCTGCCCCATCAGCACCAAGCGCGCCTCCACAGCAAGTCACCGTCCTGACGGTAGGGAACCATAACAGCACGTCCATCAGCGTGTCATGGGACCCTCCTCCCACTGACCAGCAGAACGGCATCATCCAGGAGTACAAGGTACGAGCAAACCCTGCGCCAAGCTAAATTTATTGTGCTATATGCCGTCATACAATGAATGACACGTGTGTTTTCTTCAGATCTGGTGTTTGGCCAACGAGACACGGTTCCATGTGAATAAGTCCGTGGATGCAACCATCCGCTCAGTGGTTGTCGGGGGTCTGCAGACAGGGGTGCAGTACCGCGTGGAGGTGGCAGCAGGCACCAGCGCAGGGGTGGGAGTCAAAAGCAAACCCCAGCTCATCATCCTGGGTAATCCACTCACACACACACACCTCAAACCCGGAGTCAAATGAAATAACCTTATAATCTGGAACCCAGGTCTCCATCACAGACTGGAAAAATGATTTATTAGTTTATCACACTTCAAGAAATAAGACTGCACAGATGTCTAGTGAGGAATCAATAGTGGTTCATTAAGTGTAGTGTCTGGCAACAGTGCCAAATACTGTTAGCTATATCAGTAAGCCTCGTCAATATGTGGGCAGCTGGTGCTAACAAAGTAGACTGTGTTTTTGTAGGAGCTTATCAGCCTATCGCATCTTATCAAATGCCTAAAGGATGCCAGGAGTATATAAGCCCAAAATCAATAAGGGAGCCCAGGCCAAATGTTCTTCTTGTGTGACTTTTGACTGATATATAATAACACCCTTAACGCGCAGAGAAAGGGAAACACAGGCGTGTGGACTGAAGCTTAATGACGGAGGGAGTTTCCTGCTGGAGACTGTGAATCTAATTTCACAGCACAGTAGCCGCAACAGAAAATCAAACTCTGCCAGAGCTGCTCTGTCAATCTCATGTCTTGCAGCTCAAGTTGATAAGTGCACTGCTGAATTGATTAAGTCTACCTACATACTGGCTGCTCTGATGCTGTTTTTTTATTTTTATTTATTTATATTTTTGGAGTCCCAGCTGCCCTGCATGTTTATTGCATTTTCATTCCCGTTGTCCATGCAGCTTGATGCTTTACATTCACTGTTTCACACGTTACTGTTACAGCAAATAAATGGCTGTTTGATTAATTCTGCTCACATTACAAATATTGTTTTATTGAAAATAAGATTTTCGCAGTAAAATGTTTGTTTACTTATTCCTAACATGTCTTTCCTGTGTGTGACCGTATATTTGTTTGTGGTGCCCTCAGGTGCAGAACTGCGGGACGTAATGACCGGATCAGAAGGCAACAATAGCATCTCAGACGTAGTGAAGCAACCAGCCTTCATTGCCGGACTGGGGGGAGCCTGCTGGATTGTCCTTATGGGCTTCAGCGCCTGGCTGTACTGGAGGAGAAAGAAACGGAAGGGACTGAGCAACTACGCAGGTAAGAAACAAGAAAAATCTATTTACGCGGTTCTGCATCAACACAGATCTCTCTCCCTCTCCAGCGAAGGCAGCAGTCAGCGCAGATGTGACTTCGTTTAAGCTGAAATGCAGGACAAAGGACGAACAGTCAGCACAGATGGAAATAAGCCCTATTTACTTTAATTCAGTGTGCGCTGATGTGCATCAACCGTGCTGAGTTCCATCAGCACCGCATCTCAACACTCTAATACATCCAGGCGAGACAAGTAATTTAACATGCCCCTCTATTACCACCGATGCTGGTGTTGTTTGCACAGCAACACGAAGCACAACTGAGTTTAGCTATGAAATATTCCTTCATCCCTCTGCGAGTCAAGCATATAGCCGCGTGCCATTATCGTGATTTGTATTGCAGGTATCAAAGCATTGACTTGGGAGCCGCGTGATTTCCTAATTCAATAGGGATTTACGTGATTGAGTGCTGCTTCTCTGATCCCGTCTCTCAGAACAAATTCAGGAGTTTAATTCCAAAACATCACATTTCCGTTTAGAAATGCTTCCTTTCTTCTTTCCTCCCCCTCCAAACGTGGAACGCAAAAGTAAGAAAGAAAAAAACAAAAATGACGATGACGCAGATGCCTCCAGGCCAAAGGGGTCAAATGTGTCGCCTTCATTTGAACTATGTCCTCAGGGAATCAGCGTAATTCATGTTTATTTATTTATTTTTTTAATAAAATGCTGGAAGATGCATCACCACTCACTTCATCAAAATCTGCCAGTGCTGACACACCATCAGAGAAACAACACGAAGATGAAACCCCATTGTTCCACACCTGATTCCATGAATTTTTCACGCTCCATCACACTTTATCCATTTTCTGATATGAACATCTTTTCTGTCTTGCAGTTCAGTCCTTCACCTTCACGCGGGCAGGTATGTCTTTACATTGTGTTATAATACCGCAGCAATTTCACTGCCTACGTTCTTGAGTGCAGTAATCCATCAGTCATTCTAATTGATGGCACTGCTGCACCGTTTTTAGACAAAATAATTGTGGCGTAATTATTTTTCTGTCTCCTCCCTTGCTTTTCTCTCAAGTCACTTTCCAACGAGACAGAGGCCTGATCAGAAACGGAAGGTGAGAATTTAAATTACCTTATAAAAATCATGGAACCCCATCGCTAGAGCTTTGCCACTGACATTTTAGCGCCACAGCTCACTGCTCACTCTACCTTCTCAACAACAAAAGCCCATTGTAATACCTGAGATGAAGAGTTCTTTCATGATGAATAGGATTTGCATACATGTTCCAATATTCCCCTCTGCTTACTCACCTCAGTGTATGATTTGCACTGATGTACACTTGATGAAATCATTAATCACTCCTTTGAAGTGAGTGTTAGCAATTAATGCAGGTGGGCCGCTGTTTTATTCGCTGGCTCTCCCTCAGTTCATTTGAGGTAGCTGGCAGAGTGCAAGGTCGTGGGAGGAGGAGGGGGGTTGTGGGGTGGGGAGGTGATGAATGTGCCGGTTGAAAAGCTTGGCGTACGGCGAACACTGTACGACGGGTCGCATGTGGGGACGGAACAACAAAGTGCTGGATCTTGAAACTTTGTGCGGTGGCCGTGAGAATTTTTGAATATGAATATGAAAGACTGCTGAAGAGGTGAATTTGCTTTTCAGAAAAGCTAAAGGATGAAGGTCCCCCCTCTCTCACACACACACACACACACACACCTCCCTGTGCCCCTGTGTTACCAGCTTCCTTTTTGTCACACCTAAGCAGGCAGATAAGCTCAGCGCCAGAACCAGCGTTGGAAAAACACTGCCCTAAAAATAAACGAGCTTCTTGGCTCGTCTGTTTGTGTGTGTGTGCTCCGCCACACTGAATATGCACATATTGTGTTATCAGCATGTGTTTCCAAGGCAATTTATGTAAATGTATGTGTGTGCTTGTGTCATTTAAAAGGGAAATTATTGACATAATTGTTTGAACACCTTTGAGCCATCACCAAGTCAGCTGTGAACAAGTCCCTTGTCACTGGGTGAATCAGTGGGAAATTGTCTGTGTAGCTGCACAGTGAGTGCACACGTGCAGACTGGCCACGCATGTTCTGTCCCTTCATCGCAGCTGATACCACATGGTTGTTAGCAGTATTTCTCGCCCTGCGTTGCCCTTCTCAACTTCCCCACCTTGAAGTCTAAAACTATCTTTGTGACTGTTGTGTTTCACTAAGACAGAATGACACAGTAGCTTTCCTAAACTACCTAATGGGCTTTTGCTGTCTCTGTTGCTATGGAGATGGTGCTCCAGTGTAGCTGATCTGCCAGGGGCTGTCCATGATTCTCAATTTAAAATGTAAATTTGTGTTGTGCTAAGGCTCTAAAGTGGATTTAGTGTGTATTTAGGCCTGCCTTGCTTCTTCAGGGAGAGTTAGGAGTCTGGAGTTACGGGGAGGCAGAAGTCTGATTTATAGACTTGCCACTCTATGTCTGTCTGTTGTTTATTGTTGCCGGTGCACTGGGCTGCTCCACGGGCGCGAATATGCTGAATGAATTTTCTCATCAATTTGTTGTTGATGCAGCAGGGGGAAAATGAGCAACGCTGTTACGGCTCAGGCTGGGTGTTTAACAATGCGCCACCCTCTTTCTTTGTATATTAACAAACCTCTTCTTGCAGCCGTCCAGGGCTGTTGAAGGCTGGTGACCCGGGCCTTCCCTGGTTAGCTGACTCCTGGCCCTCCACCAGCCTCCCGGCAAACGGGGGCTTAGGGAGTCCGAAGGGCGGGAGCAACTTTGGCAGAGGAGGTAAGGAAGATAAACAGGCTGGGGTGAATACAGCTTTAGCAATGCCCGCTTTGACAGTTTTGATGTTCATCCCTTCGGGAAGCGTGGTGACAGGACAGCATGCACACAAACAAACACACGCGCTCAAATTAAATAAGCCTTTGAGGGTTCTGCTTTGCTAATTTGATTTGACAGGCCTGATATTTGGCTTAAAAGTTCCCTTTGCATATACTCTTTGCCCATCGTCATCCTCCTCGTGCCCTGCCATTGAGTATTTTTCAAGGTTGTACGAGACTGATAGTGCGAAGATGTGTTTTTGTTTTGCATTTTGTGTGTTTGTATGTTCTCCAAGCTCATTGCAGCTCTGGTGGGCTGCAGGCTTTCTGTGTGAAGACAGTAGCGCTGAAGGTTATCGCTGTTTGAGTGTCCCTCTTGTGAACACTCCACCAGGCCCTCACAGTGTGTTGCATGCTAATTATGGTTGTAGATAATCACTTTCATTTATATCAAGACCAATTGAGACCTGTATTTAACTAATACAGAGTGCCACGGCAGCAGGGAGTGTTAATGACCTTAAAGATCGTTAACTCCATGTGAAAGTATCTCTCCATGATCCCTTTTCCCTTTCGCTCCACACTCTGTCACTCTCCTCTTCCGCAGACGTGTTGCCCTCGGCAGCGGTGGAGAAGACGGGCACCATGCTGTCCGACGGTGCCATCTACAGCAGTATCGACTTCATGGGCAAGGCCGGCTACAGCAGCCCGGCACGAGGCAGTCAGCCGACCCCTTATGCCACCACTCAGATCCTCCAGTCCAACAGCTTCCACGAACTGGCTGTGGACAGACCGGATCCCCGCTGGAAGGCGTCTCTCCAGGCCCAGCAGGAGATCGCGAACCTGGGCTACTCGCTGACTGACAGACGCCCTGGCAGTGGTACGATTACAGTGGAAGGCAGAGCTCTTTGTGTGTCCGCTGTGATGTTTGTACTCTTGTGTATGTCAGACCTCTGCAGTACTGCTTGAATGACCAGTAAAAACAGTGAGACAGGGGAAACGTTTTCCTTCAGTGGAATTACTACCACGGAGTTTAGAGGCACATTAAAGCAGGGAAAGGGAAAGAAGGGAATTTATTTACATATTCACTGAAAATGGCCCCTTAGGAAAATGTTCTTAATTACTCTTCTGTCTTCATCACAATTCTACCCTGGGAGCTTATCTAGCCCAGAAATGTCACACAATCATGACGCACTTCTTTGGGTTAACTTGATTAGTGGTGGCGTAAAATCCCTCAGTGTTGTGAATTGTTTGTATAGTGTACATGAATGTAGTGAAGTCACGCAGGCATTTCTGTCTGTACGTTAGTATTTTCTTCACAGCAGGCTGCGTGCTCAACTAAATGTCAGAGAAAAAGTAGAGCAAGTGGGGAGGTTGTATAGATACGATTTAAAGAGCTTCACCGCAGGTTCTGATGCCTCTGAGAAATATCAACATTTAGTCAGCACACTAGAAAGGGAAATAATGAACACAGGGTGGGAGATAAGCCTGAGAAAAAAAAACAGAGGAAGATAGAAAATAGCATTACAGGAAAAACTGTGCAAATCCAGCGCAGGGTATTTGTGGGTAGTGTGTCTTACTATTGTGTAGAGAAGACGCAAATTCCCTTCATCTCCACTGACCCTCAGGTACAAAGGTTGGAAAGAAAAAGAAGGCGAAAGGTGGAACAAAGACCTCTAAATCAAATGGGACATGCTGGGCTAACATGCCCCTGCCTCCACCACCCATGCACCCACTCCCTGGTACAGAGGTTGACCTTGACCGTTATCCCCAGGAAAACCACGGAGGAGGGTAAGATACATTCATATCTCATCAATCTCTGCCCTGGAACACACAAATACAAAAAAAACTGAAAGTAAAATATAACGCATGCAAACACAACTTCCTCCGTTTTCATTATTAAGGAAGAGCCTAAAGGAGAATAAAAATCTATATTTCATAAACACTTAATGAAGGATTAAGGAAGATTATTACTTTTAATTTAATAGAGAAGCATCGGTTTGGGCATATACAATTCTAAATAGTGAATAAAACGATTTATTTCAGTGCATTTATTTAACACATTTTGTCCACATGGTAGATATGACAGCAACTGGGCCCCGTCCATGTCTCTCCAAACCTACCGCCACCAGAATTTGGACAATGAGATCGAGGAGGAGAGAGGTCCCACTCCTCCCCTGAGAGGCCGATCGTCTTCTCCGGCGGCAGCCTCCTTCAGCCAACCCTCGTCCTCTTCTCTCAGCTCTGCCCACCACGAGGAAATGCAGTCCATTTTGCAGGCCCACTTGGACGAGCTGACCCGAGCTTACCAATACGAGGTGGCCAAGCAAGCGTGGTGAGGATCTTTCAAGGATTCAGTTATTCTTTTCTTACTTAGATGTATCTGCGATTGGGATTCAGAAAAGACCTGCCTCTGTTGAAAGCCGTCATTTGACAGCCTTGTTTTTCCACACGTCTGTTCCACGCAGAAGGAGAGATACCTTGCATTCATCTCATTCTGTTGAAAGTTTGGATTTTGCATATCAATTGCCAGCCTCTGAGCGCCTTAAAAACGCTGGTATGTACACGTGTCAGCTCCAACCTGTATTCTTTGTTTCTGGCGAGCAATAAAAAGAGCTCTGCATTGATTACACCTTTGATGGCGCATTGGAAAACTTGACAAGTCAGTGATGACATGTGCTGGAGGGTAATGACTGGGTTCAGTCTAACATGCTGTTCTGACATCAGTAAATAGAGTTGGTAATTATGCATGCATCTTGTCTATGGAGGGATGGGAGCCATCGTGGAGGACAGCTGTGGAGGAGATAACAGGCATGTTGGTGACAGCCCTGCCCATCCAGATATCCTTTATCCGGTCCAATTACAACTCCATTGTGTTAGCACAACACACACCAGCAGTGAGAACGTAATCAGTGAAATCACTGCAGGCATTCACAGTCTGTGCACAGAGCATCTCTGCCTTCCTGAATATGCGCTGATTCCACCTTCTGAAACGTGTTTGCTCGTATTCTCCCTCATTATCTAACCTCTGTTGCTTTTTTAAGAGCGTATTGTTCACTAATGTGTAATATTTCCCCACAATTAATTAGGCACATGAAGAGCAGTCCTAACATGTCCAGCCCCAACACCATTCCTCCTATGGACTTCATGTCAAGTGCGCTCGGCTCTGATTTGGGAGCCGCTCTTCTTTCTGACGAGGACGAGGACGAGGACGAGGACGAACGATATGCTGTGGTGTCGAAGAATCTGTGTGGCTTTGATTACACGCCTGGTCACGGTGTGGATAACCTCAACGGGTCGGGTATGTTTAACTGATGGACTACACGGGTCAGTAACAGTGAGGGATTTACATTAGCATGTACAGTAGGTATGTAAGAGGTTGTTCATTTCACCCGTTTGCAGCTTGTATTGCTCCAGTCACTCAGTGATATAGAATGTTGAATTGGGTTCACACTGACACTGACCTGCGTCGCTTATGCGGCATAAAAATTTCAGTAAGCGCGGTGATTGTTATTATTAGTTATTGTGAAAAGCACTTTTTCAATCACATTCTTTCATAAATTCGCCATTGAATGTTCAGAAAGTCACAGTTAACATAATCAGGGTTTGCAGAATCCTCCAATTTCATCATTTTGTCTGCCAGTGGAGTTTTGGGCCACTGAGTCAGAAAACTGCAGTGTGTTGGCTGACTGAACTATCAGCAGGGCATGCAACAGCCAATTAAATCACACACTTACAAGATCACGTACATGTCCTTGGAAAGTAGTTGCTTTCTAGGATGTTACAGATCAGAGACATGCGTGTGTCACCAGCAGGGCCAGTGATCAACACGTGGAGTGTTTACCAATAATAATAAAATGTAAATGACCTTATGAATGTCTGCTTTTTGTTCAGACAGCCTCAAATCCACAGTTGCAAAGAAATAAAAAGCATAACATATAATCCTGAGTAGGACTCGACTGAGAAACACGCCTAACGTTTACAGTAAAGCTTGACACATTTATAAATAGGGTTTTATCTGAACAGGCTCCTTTATAGGGAAACTTGAAGGTTTCTCCCAAAGGAACAGACCTGGAGCATTTTTAGACTCCACTGTTTGATGAGTCAAGAGATTGACTTGTGCATGGAGAACATGCAACACTTTTAATAGCCGACTGCAGGGCAGAATACAGGTCAGTGTGATTTGAAATATTTACCATCGTTAGCTATGCAAACATTTTATCCTCCCACGTTTAGCTGTCACATAATATTATTAGACGTTCATTCAGGCAGAGAGAGAAGGCATCTGAACTAAGCCAGCGTGGTGGCAGTATTTCCACAGGGGCTGCCACCAACTGCACATTTATTTATTCAGTGCCTACGGTCACAACCTCTGAGTAATATGTCAGAAGTTCAAAACATTTTACGTCGTTTGCAATTCTGCAACTCATCCAGTGGTCTTGAGTCCTAACCCTACCTTTATAAATAAGATATAAATAAGCTGTGGATGGAGCTGTTCATTTACATGTAGGTGGGATGGAAGCATTAACTTCACCATGGCTCTCCTTGCTGCTCTTTGTAGGTAAGAGCTCCCAGCAGTGTCCCTCAGACAGCTGTGGCGCAATAGACCACGGTGGACAGGGTACACAGAGCCTTGGCCACAAGAGGGCACCACTGACTGGCATCAAAGCTCAGACAGAAAAGGTTGGGACTCTGCCCAGACGACGAGACGCCGACGCAGACGGTGAGCTGCCCCTGTTACACTCTTGCACATTATTTGTCCGATAGTCCGCAATAAGAGTGAATCCAACAACAAGGACCAATAATCGTGACTTCTCATTTGTATCTTCTGCCAAATCATCCACTCAACAGCCCGCGCACCTGCCGTGAACTCCCTGCACAGCGTAGGCTCCCGTATGCACAGCTCATGGGCAGCGGCGGCCTCGGACCCCTCCGAGGAGTGCATGGTGACCGTGTCGACGCTGGAGCGGCAGCACATGGCTTCCTGGAGCGGCACGACAGCGTCCAACAGGGCCACCCTGAGTAGGGGCTCCCACAAGAGACTCGGCACAGATCCTCCCACAAACAGCACAGAGAAAAGGGAACACTGTGAGTGACTGTCCCCATGAGAACATCGCCCCACACACATTATACAGAACGGATGCAACATGGTGCAAGCCAGTGTCTGTGGAGGGCCATCGCAGTAACTTCACTTAGATTTTGACACATCCTGACTAACAAATACTAACATTAAGGCTAAAATAAAGACAGAAGAGAGGAGATGTCCTTCATAGTGTGTATCTTTGAATGGAGATATATACAAATCTCAGGCGTCTTAATGGCAGAATAACAGTTTTCTTGGATTTGCAGACTGGATAAAGCCTTGATTCCAACCAATATATAAGTAGAATCCAAGCTGAGATACTGCACATCCTGCGTTTTACATTGTGTTCTCTCTGTGTGTACCCATGTCGCTTACAGAGTCTTTGTGAAGCATCGCTCCCCTACAGTCGCTGCCTGTCCCAGGACACCTTGTTTGTAAGCGCTATGAGATTTTCTCTCTCTGCGAGTGACACTGAATGATGTTTTGGAAGACGGAGATGAGACCGAATGAAGACGAAGGAACAGGGTGCGAGATAAAATGCAGAGCTGTAAATGTCATGTACAGACACAGACACCAGTCTCACAGTGTTATTTTCATCCCCTCTCTTCAAAAGAGTAAACAGTATGTTACAGTACTCGTCCGCTTCTATTTTCTGTCACATGATGTACAACCGTTCACACGAGGAGGAAGAGATGAAGAAGAATCACCACAAAATGACTAATCCAAATGGAAAAGGACTTGCATAATTTGTAAATATATTTTTTAATGTTTTCTCTTTTATTTGCTTTGCTATGCAAGCCAAACCTATTGTTGTCTCTTTTGTGATTTATTACTGTGCTTTTCTTTTCTTTTTTTTCATTAATGCTCAAACTCTTAGCTTATTTTGATGAAGCTACTGTATTGTTGTACTTTGCACAGAGCGTTTTTGGTGAAAATAAGCACAAACCCGTTGTCAGCTAAGCTGAGGAGGAGAATCATAACGGCACGGACGTCCACGTTAAACAGAACATAAGCAGAAGATATATTCATGGCTGTGCTGTAATCATGTTGAGAAATACTCATAATTGAATACTGAAAGGACAGAACAGATGAATACTTGGAAATTATAAGCCAAAATACCCAACTGTGTTTACGAGGCTACGTCTTTCTGGGATTCTTATTATGCATTATACCAACTATGACTCCCAGCAGATGTTTAGCAGAACATCTTCATGCTAACTAAACCACCCTTCAGCTGTAATATCCAAAGCAAAGATATAGAAAAATAGGTGTCATTTCTCTGCCAGTCCTAAAAAGAATATGTTAATAAATTATATATATATATAATATATGAATTATATATATATATATATATATATATATATATGTTTCTTTGACAGAATGGCATGATGATAGTGCAATATTCAGATGCCAATATGACATAAAGAGCAATGGGAAGATGAACGTGAGTCCATGCATCACTTTAGTGGAGTAGAGACTTGTTTATTTTAAAGTCCTGATGTCACAGGGAAGATAAATATGACGCGGGATCTATTGTCATCAAAGAAATGATGCCGTGTTTGTTCTTGTGTACACTGAAGAATGGTAATGGTTTGACACGCGCTTGCAAAGATGTGAAGCCCTGACAGACTGACTGCCAAGTTCAGAGAGCTTTTGAAAAGTTTTTAAATGCAGCCAATTAGTGTTTTCCGCCATTGAGATTCACGATGTGCTGTCTTTCCACTTATTTGGATGGTTTGTTCTGATCGTTGTTCTGAGGATGGATCTCCCTTTGAAGACTCTTTACCTGCCAGATTGGTCTGCCCTCAGGAATACACAGCCACATACAGTAGGGCAGTTTTTCAATCCTTTGATGCAAAATAAAATGTGTATGTGAAAATCAATCAGCTCTCCCCTCACACTGTCTTGACTCTGACCACCTGCATTTATCAACCAAAGGTCCATTACGGAATTTAAAATAATGGAACTTTCAAATTTTTTTGGGTGTATTTGACATGTTTTAAGCCTTTGCGGCGTCTCATAAAAATGCATAAACGGCATGAGAGAGAGTAGGAGTGTTTCAATGAACCACATTTGTGGAACGTTAAAGTGGCAGGAAATGTGCCAAAGCTGTGGGAATGACAGCAGCCTTTAGAAGACCTTCAAGCAAAGCTGAGCCAAGAGCTTGAAAGAGCTGCACTTGGAACGAAGCCGGGGTCAGAGCTTCAAGACGACTCGAACTACAACTGCATCAAGGCGCTCTTGAATCAGAGACAACAAGGATGCTTCAATATCAACTACTCCTCTATTCAAATGTTTGGTCCAGAGGAAGAGTCACTGATGATTTGAAGAGTCATCTTCTGGTGTTTGTCCATCCAGTCAGCTGTGGAGGACTTCCTGCCTCCAGCTGATGACTCCAGCACCACGGGGCGAAAGCCATCAGTTTCAGCAACCACAATATTACCGGGCTTGAGCAGTCACCTGACTGGGATATTGACTGGGATAAGAAACACCTGACTTGTAAACCAGATTTTTAAATTCATCTTTGGAAATGTTTTGAGATAGGCAATATTGTAATCATCAAAGTAAAAAAACAAGGCTTGAAATATCTCATGCAATGTTGTGAATTTAGATCATATGAGGGTTGAGTCAACCAGGGTAGTGAAAGCATCGGCAGCCAACCACAGGGCCAGCACATCAGCGACCCATGAATGAGAGCTGCACTCACATACAGCTGGTATGAGAGCGTGTGAGCAGGGCCGTGTCTTCATGTAGATTTGTTCAACATGAGCAGGTTGACTGACTGAGCCAGAAGGTGGTGTGGCACACGTCTTCCTGCAGCGTTTCAGATTGACTGGAACCTTATCTCTGGACCACATAGAGCTCCGCGTTACATGGACATAACTTTTCTATTACTAGCGCAGGTCTGACCAGTTCAAAAACACAGCTTCAGGGGACGTTGCAGTACAGTAGGTGTGTGGGGCAGCCTGTCGATATTTGTATCTGGAGATGGACACACGGGGATTAGCATTGTCTGCAGATGTTGTGCAGACAAGGGGCACATTGTGCAACCCAGCGTTTAAGCTTTAAATCCAAATGGTCAGGTTTGCACAACCGCTGAGAGGACAGAAAAAATTGTTGTTTTGTAGTCACTTTGACACAGTTTGACCCCCTGTTCCCAACGCAATCTCACCACCAAGCGTTAGCCCTCATCCTAATTTACCCAGCCTGTAGTTCTGTACATGTGGATTTAATGGAAGAAGAGGAATACAAAGCCGAGCCCACAGGAGCCCAATTACTGGGCTCTACCTGCATTCACCCAGCTGCAGTTGTGTCTCATAAAAATGACGCTCAATACACTGATGCTGGAATAGTATGGTCACATGAAGGAGTGTTGTGTGTCTGGGTAAGCTGAAAATCTGTTTATTGCAACAAATGTACTTTTTTTTCAGCCCTCTAGAGAACAACTTGGCTTTAAACTGTTCCGTTTCTGTGGCGATCGCTACGAGTGACCAGAAGATGTTTCCAGTGCAGAAGCCAGTAACGGCGAAGCACAGAGGGACTTGTTTTAGGCTTTAATTGTCTCACCACTACGTGAGAGGAAGAAAACATCAACATCACACAGCGATAACAGGGTCACATCACTGGAGTGAAATATGATGGATGGTTACATTATGTTCAACTGGGAAAGAAGTGATGGCGTTTTTATTTAAGAGTTTGGAGCCCAGTCGAACAGTGTTTGTACTTTATTTTTGCGTGGACACGCTGAATGCCCACTTCAAATGAAAGCGACGGATGAAGATGTGAAAATGAAGTATTTGGACTAAATCGCTCTGCCCTGCCAGAGGAGCTCTTTGTTTGTTGATGCCAATAAATAAATATGTGGGTAAAACAGCCTTTTATGTGTGGGAGCATGAATAATAATCACGCTCGGTTGTCTGCTTTGCCCTAATCGAACAGTGGACATATTGTTTCAAGATTCACTGAAACAACATGCAAAAGCAATCAGCATAGTTGCGTACAGGATTCACCGTAGGTCCCCCAGCGCTGCAGAGATGAGTTTATGGATGCGATAGAAAGTATAGATGCGTTTCCAAAGCAAATGCAGGTTGAGGCCCTGTTCTGTATACTGCACCTTCCCACTGGTCATGTGTGACATACTGTACAGACGCGAGGGCATTTAGAACAGGAAATACGGACACATCTGCACGCTTTGATCGATCGCTAAATTATTACTGTGAATGTAATGTGGAACGTAGTCTAAGACCTCATAAACCAGCAAACCTGCTGTGCTTTGCTCTGCTTTTTGTCTTTTGTTCTGTGGCTTATTTTAAGTTGAAAGAGTGTCTATTTTAATTACAATCTTCTTTGTATCAACCCTTTGAGCCTCACTGGGTTCTAAAATCTGACTTTAGAGTCTTTACAGCTCGCTGTCAGCCGCGGCGCCACGCTCTTAGCCCTGAGTGCAGCTTTCCACAACTTAGCATTCCCTTCTCGTCTGCCACAGTAAGTCCATCCTTGGCACCGCAGGACTCCTCCCCCTGTGACAGACAGCGATATATCTCCATAAACAAATGTGAATTTACCATCGCTGCAGCGCTTTCCACCTCGGCACCAGATTCATTATCTCTGACGCCTCCTAATTCCTCGCCAACTGCTTGCTTTAAGAGAAATAATCTTCCTCAAATACTACCGCAATAAATTTAAAATCATAAATCTGCAGCCCATTACAGTCCCCACCCTCCCTCTGCTCATAACTTCTCGCTCTACACCAGTGTCACCTCATCCCCCACAGTCCTCAACCTTGGCACCCCCACCCCCGCCCCCCCGCCTCCACGGATGTTAATGACACTGGAAAACACGGCCTCTCGGGGCTGTGAAATGCCACCTATCTCTGACACCACCTGTTTATTTCGCTGCTGTGAAGCTAATCAATGTCTTCATCACCTCCAGACGTTGTTGTTTGGTTTTTTTTTTCCATAAACTGTGCCTTCTGCACATCTTCAATAAACCTCATTATGTTGCAGATCCTGTTCCCTGAATGGGTTCTTGTACCTGTTCTGAAAACACGATCTTCAAAAACATCCACTGACGTCCGACAACAAATGCAAAGTAATATTTGGGTTTCTCACATATGGCGTTTGATTATGAGAGAAAACAGATGAGACATGGGGGCACTTGAGCTGCTTGGTCAGAAGGGCTGTTTTCATCGGCAGCCACACTTTCCCTGCCGCTCAGTCACCTTAGAATAAAGAGTTATTCAGAGTTGACAGCCATCGGTTTCACTTTTTCTGTCAACCTCTCTGCAGCTCTGCCACATTTGCCCTAGCTGTCACGGCCGGCTCTTTGTCAACAGATTGTGGAGAATCTGCTGGATAGACATGGCAAAATTGAAAATGAAACTTGGCAGCTTGCACACGCGTGCACGCACACAGTATCTTAGGAACCAAGGCAAACACTTGTGAATAACTGTAGACAGTTGTCCTTGAAAAGGGGAAAGAAAGAAATGTGGACGATGAAGGCGGCCATTTCTGCTGCTGTCAAGAATTCTATTAGTTATTGGAAATGAAGTTTTTGGAAGGTATGAATGCGTGAATGACTCATCTGACACCATGAACAACACCATCAAACACAGTCACATGCACATTCTGCTCCACATTTATTAGTGGCCACCCACATTTTTAATCTCTGACCTCAGAGTTGCTAATAAGAGTTTAATATATATTTATTATAATCAGAGTCTACTTCGATTCCGCAGTCACCGCTTTGTGGTGTTTAATAGAGTGGACGTGACCTTTGACAGCCTGAGTTGACACTGTGCACCTGCAGAAGCATTTAGTCGCCTCCGTCACATCCCTGAAGCTCGACCTGATAACTGGACAGAAGGGTGGTTCACACTGTTGCACTGCAGCTGTGGACAGGTTATTATCAGTATGTTAGAAACTTAAATAGGTAGAAAACACACATGACATCAAAATTTTAATAAAACATTGCACATTGCACGTTGAACTATTACTATGTGTCGGAGTTTGAGTCGCTTGTTGTTTGTTGTATACAGTCTAAACATTATCGTCCACACTTGGTGTCATGGAATAGTTTTACTATTACAGCTGTTGGACTTAACCTCAGGATTGGTCGCTCACGTCGTGCCTGCTGCTATGGGCAGAATGGACGTCGATGTTCTTGCTTAAAGAAGTTGCCTTGGTTCTTTATATGGTTCTTTTGCCACATTTGTCGTGTTTATCCTGTTCGTACACTATGTACAAGGACAAAACTGGCACTTCACTCAGAACCACTCTCCTACATTACTTGCAAGGTCAGCTTGTAGCCTGGTTGAGTGCAGCTTACCAAGGCTTCATTATTATTATCACAGCTGTGGATGCTTGTCCCTCATGGGTCGAGTAACCTTCTGCAATAGTCCATAATTCTGGAGATGTTCCTGCTGAAAATTTGAACTTGTTAACTAATGACAAGTAATAACTTATATCTTGTGTAAAGGGAACAGCAGGGATCGGAGTCAGGATGCAGAGAACCACACTGATGAGAAAACAAGTAGCTAGAAATAAATGACACACAATCACTGGAAAGATGAAGATGAAAAACAATAACAAGCATAAGCTGCTATTTGTGCATCATCACAAATCGTTCTTAACTTATCCAAAAAAAAAAAAAAATGCATTTTGACGGTTTATTTTTAGTTGCAGTCTTTGGCAGATAACCACACTGAGGTAAAACAATCAAGGACCAAAAGGCCACAGGAGCTACTCACCTCACCTCATTAGCACCGAGTGGAGTCGATGCAGCCTCCACCTTGTTAATACATCATAGTGAATCCTGCATAATTATATAATCACTTGTGGATGATGCACCACTTACTGTGTGAGTCTGGGGATAGTTACCCATCTCTCTCTCTCACACACACACACACACACACACACACACTAAAAGACACCTGTGACAGGCTTCCGTTATCTGATGATGAAGATTCACAAGTGAGACTAATTAAACAACACATCTCATCATTGCACCCTCAGTTTTCCTGTCCTCTTCCTATATTAAAGTACCACACTCCAATAATTTACTATACTTAAAATGTCTCGCTTTCACTTTTAATATTCCTTCAGTGAAATATCTGATTCCTTGTGGTTTGAGATATGAAGCAGACAGAGAATGGGGACACAGTAACTCACTTAGAGATTGCAGTTGTATTTGTTGTTGCTTAAGGAACAGCAATATTTATTAAAGTTAAAGTGATATATTTGTTTTACATATAACTTACAGAACAGGTCTGGACAATATGACCAAAATTATATAACAATGTACATTTTAGTTTATGATCATAAATTAACAATAGCAATTTTGTTACATATAAGAAATTTCACTTTCCTCTGCTTGTTTACTTTTGAAATGGGTCCATTTTACGCCTCACGAATGAGCAGATTAACTGAACTTCTGTTTACTATAGAAGTCAATAAGGAAATTGGACTATAAGAAAATTTCTAGTCTAGAATGAGATAAATTCGGTGCATTGTCCAGTCCTACTCCAGAAGTTAAGGCCAGAGAGAAGGGAACATAAGTTCAAGTGAAATGAAGTCAGGGAACGACAAATGGAACCAGTCCATGAGCAGAATTTTCATTATCAGGTTGAACAAGCAAACAAGATGTTTAGTAAAAGCTCCTAGAGGTGAATCCGCATGCAAATCTCTCAGTACACACAACAGCTCAAATGAACGCAACTGAGTGCACAAACACAATCAACAACCATTTTTCAGCCTGAATCGAACTGATGACTAATAAGACTTCAAATATTGATTAGCTCCAGACTGAAATCCATATAAAGACTCAGAATAAAATCAAGTGATTGTGCTTTTATAACCAAAGTAGGACAAATAATACAAAGACAAGATGTACATCACTTACAGTATAAAACATTAACACTGCTATATAAAATCTGAATTTGAAGCACTTCTGTGGCAGTAAACAACTTCGACAATTTACAAGATGTCTGGCAATGAAGTACGTTAAAATAACGAGAAACCGATAAGCAAAGATCATATGACCGCATCAAGCAGTTCAATCATTGGACAATGTCTTCAAAGACACTGGACAGCCATCAAATGTGCATTCATCTGACTCTACTGGGCATCAGACTGAGTCCACAGACTTAAACATGACAGCACCTTTTTTTTTTCTTGTTTCCCCAACACTTGTAGAAAATAATAGCATGTATTGTGCAGTATTGTATTTATTGTTTTGTCTTTTTTTTTTCCGTATTGTAAAGTTCAAAGTCTGAAACAAGTGTAGGATAATCCTCTTGTGCTTGCATTGCTTTTTTTCTTAACTTTTCAAGGTCTGTGAAAACAAGAACAAAGCGTTTCTGTTAATCTATTTAAACATACACGAGACAGAAGCATGTATGTGGAATTGAATTTTGTGCTTTTGATTTACCTCCTCCACTTGTCCTGTAGGCGCCACGTGACCTCCCTGTTTGGGCCTTGACTCTCCCCTCGACATAAAACTGGATGAAATACAATCATCAAGCTCCCGCTGGGCGTGACCTGGTGGGAAAGAGGGACGGCTGTATAGAAGAATGTCTCCAAACTCTGAAGTACAGCCAAGAAGAAACGATTCACAGTAGCTTGACCCTTGGTTCATTACCACAGCTTACATTATTATCCGCCCGTTACCTGGCTGTTGTCGATTGCTGCCGCTTCCTTTTCCTCCAACTGGAATCTGGTTTTTGTCCTGGCTCTCTCTGTGCTCAAATGCACCTTCCCTGACCCTGTGAGTCCCTGTGCTGCCTCGTCGACCCCGGGCCTCCCCAGAGCCCATCCGGGGCAGCGTGGCCCCCCTCGCTTTATAGTCACCATGGGACATGGGGCTGGTGAAATTCAGAGGCATGCAAGAATCTGAGGACAGAGAGAGCCCAGATATCCACATGTTAACAGAATCTATATGGAGCAGTGAATATTTCATCTGGTCTAGATTCTAATCATCACCATCGTTGAAGCCATCCTGGGGCTGGCAGCCTGGATCAGCAGACTGGTTGTGTTTATGCCTCCTAGGTCTTTTTTGTGTTATTGCGGGACTCATGTTGCTGTCTGTCGACATGGGGCTGCTGGGCCGCCGCTGCTGCCGCCCTGAAGTCACATTTTGCCCAAATTTGATAAATACAAGTAACTGAAACATTCCATTAGTTGTACTACAAATAAGATGAATAGAAATTGATATGACCCAGCAAGCAGGTCCTCCTCAGCCTACTCACCTGACTCCTCTGGGTATCTGCACATTCGCAGGCCTACAATGTCCCGAGAGGAGGCCACTGCCTGATTGAAATCTCCGTCTGTAAAGAAGGATCCTTCCGAGGTGCTGACAACGCTGGACCTGCCTGATGAGATGTTGTCCTCAGAGGCCGAACCCCAGCTTATAACCATGGACCCCGTCACCGATCTGTCCAGATCCCCGGTGCTGGAGGCTGGAGTCTGCTCCAGGCCGTGGAACAGCAGCTTGTGTGCAGACGGGTGCTGCAGCTGGCGTTTCTGCTTCTGCTGGTTGTGGTGCTGGCTGAAGCGATTCCCTGTGAGCTCGGTGTCCGTCTCCTCCTCTGCTTCTTCTTCATCCTCATCCGGTTCATCCGTATCCAAACAGTGGGGGATGGAGCTGTAGGTGTGTATTGGGGAGGGAGGGCAAGGGTGGCTGCTGACGTGCTGGCTGGAAAGTGCGTTGAAAGAATATCTGTGCCGTCTTGTCACAACCAAACATTTATGTTATCAGTCACACACAGTGGACTTTGTCAGGCAGGTTTAATCTGGTTACCTCAGGTGCTCGGCTCTATCACGCAGGCCATTACTCAGGTCTCCCTGTGGTGATGTGGTTGGTGGGTGACTACAGGACACTTCAGTGGAGGATGAAGCTGTCCCTCTAACTGGTGGAGTGGGGCAGCCCTCGATTCCTTTCTCTGCGTCGAAACTGATGAGAAAAGGACGACCGACATGAGGTGACGCCTAAGCGAGCGAGGGGCTCTAGTCCTAATGCATCATCGCATCCTAGTCATTAACATTTATCACAGAAAACATGAAGAAATGTGTTGTCATTGGTAAAAGGCAACAATTTGTGTTCTGTTGTATTCACTGTTGACCTGATTGGAATATTTTAATTGCACAAAATGACAGCCTGCCAGATGTTTACAGAAAACCTCTGATTAAGCGGCGTTCTAATCATTCAAAGCAGTCAGGCTACGGCTCGCTTATAAACAACATTAGCAGTAGTTATGGCGACACATTAGGAAATCAAGAGGTATAACTCTAGCGGGTTCCTGCTTCTGCAGAGGCTATAAGCGTCTCTGCACGAGTGTGTGCCGTGTCTTCTGCCTGCTCACCTCCTTTCCATTGGCAGGCTGTACTCGTCACAGTCCCAGGCATTAGCATGGGGAGGAGACAGGGCTTCTCCCCATCTCGCTGCGTTATGTTTTGGCATCTTTGGGGCGCGAGTTCCTTTCTTTTGATTTTGACTCCCTGAGAAATGAGAAGAACGCGCTGAAGTAAACAGAGGCATATGGCTATGGCTCGTTTAAATTCACCAGTGTGCGTGGGAGCTGTTGGCCTCACCTGAGGTGCTGTTGCTGCCTCTGTCTGAGCTGTGGTGTGACCCCCCTGTGCTGTGATCATGGGTCTGGTTGTAAGCGATGCTTTTTGGATGCATCATTCCTTCGTGTCCGTGCAGATGATCTAAATGAAAAGCAAGACGTATGGCAGCATCTCTTTTTATGGAGACTCTAGACGTGTTCATTCAAATGTGATGTACCTGTATTGAGCATGTTCTGCTCAGTTATGCTGTACTGCATCTGCGCTGCCATCTCCTTCGGTATTGGGGGAGGGTTGGGGGGCTGTTTCCAGCAGGGCATGTCCATAGGCTCGCCCACAGCACCACCAGTGGCTGCCTTGTTCTTAATGTTTGCCTGAATGAGCTGCGTGGTGGCATACGGGATGGGTTCATATGTGGCTGAGTCTCCTCCAGGACTTATGTAGCACAGGTTGGTATTGTTGAACGTCGTAATCTCGTTGAGCTTGTTGGAGAGGTTCACGTCACTGTAAATGGCCATTTCAGGTTTGCTGTCAGGATGGTTTCCATAGTTGGCTATGCAGTCCGCTGAAACACACCCGTGTCATAGCCAGTGTCATTTCTGGAGTCAACTTGATTTTGTCACATGCACAACTTGTTTCTAACACATCGCTGCAGTACCTGATCTAAGCAGGAACTTTTGCACTCACCTGGGCGGCTGTATGTTGTCATGTTACTGTCACTGGTGCCATTGCCATTATTGCAGCAGTTGATGCTGCAGTCTTTGTGATTGGCACATGCGTTTGGCCAATTGTCTGGCAGCCACAGCTGGTTTAGAGGCTCGCCCATGCTGAGAAGACCAGGCCTGCAATAAAAAGAGGTCCACACTACTGTCAGTCAGAATCCACCGCCTTCATAAATCACTGATGAGCAAAAACAACATGGATGCATGCAGTTCAGGATTTAGCGCAGGAAGACACCTCCTCCTAGTGGCCCCACGGTGTAAGTACATGCTTTCTGTTGATCTTTATATAACAACAAAGGGACCAAAATATCACTCACCTGCCAGCACCGCACACAGACTCTCCTCTTTGATATGCAACTGCAAAGAGAGACAAAAACATTAAACCTCAGTGAGCTGTCAACCAACAAAGCCAAAGGTACAGAAAACCGTGAGAGGCAGGCGGAGAGTCTACCTACACGTCTAAAGTCAAAAGTCTACACTTGCTTCAAATAATACTTTCATCCACAGGGCACAGCGTCTTGCTGTCTGATTTAATTTATAGGAAGACAACACAAATAAGTGTCAGTGCCTTTACCCAGCGCAGAATAACTCCACGCCTAATTTGGAAACCTTGTCTGAGACAGTTTCTCATCTACCATGACAAATAACAGCTCTATTGTAGAATGCATTACGCGTGTTCTTTATTTAGACGCAGGGACCTGTAATAATGAACGCACATAGTCGACGGGGGGGAATTTGGACACTGTTAATGAACAGAACTGCAGTCACATCCTACAAATAACTATCTCACATAAAATATATACAATTAAAATCTATACATACCTGTAGGTGTGAAGGTGAATGACGGGACTGTTGTGACATATAATAAAAGGAAAGAAGTTGTAATCAGTTCCACTTACTATAAGGCTTTGTTCTGTATCTAACCTATGATGTGCCTCTAGAAACATCAGCTAAAAATATGATGTCTATGAACTGCTTTGCTGTTTTGTCTCACTTTGACAGGTGCGTCCAGGTGAAGGTTAATGGGGGTGATGGACAACCCAAGAGAGAGGGGGAAATAACGGCGCTATTGTAGCAGAGAGTGTGGCAGGTTGACAGACCGGGGTCTCAAAGATTTATGCCGTGTTGAGGAAACGACACTCTACAAATAAGTGACTAAAGGTCAGCCTTTGAAATGAATGCACAGCTGCAAATGCAAATTTGTTTGTGATGTCTTTGTGTCAAAGGAAGACCAGAGCATTTTTCAGCCTTTGATGTGATCTGTTATCGGCTTCAGAAAATACCCTTTAATATCACTGAGATGAAGACTGATGTTTCGCGTGGTGGCAGCATGTCATGGTTTGATCCCTTCTGCAGTCGCAATAACTTTCAAACAAGCCTGCAAAACGAACATATCCACACACTGGTCCCACAGAATATACGTCTGTGGGTCAACAAATATATAGACCTTATTTTTTAAATATAGACATAACAGAGGGACACACACCCTTGCGGATGCCCGTGTATGTGCTGCTGAGACCACTTCTCTTCTTACGGTGCCGATAGAGCCACACGCTGAAAATCATGAGGACCAACCAGCAGGTGGCGCCAATGCCAGCTATAAAAGCCGGCTGCCTCACCACATCCGAGATCTGAGACAGCGTGTCCCTTTCCTCGCTGATATCCATCATCTGGCCTGCAGAGTCTGAACAGTAAAGGCGCAGGAAGAAAGCAATCCTTACATGTGCATGACACCATAAAGCACTGACGCATAGAGAGAGTTTATAGTTGACCTGGGAACTTTTTTTAAAGCCTAATTTCAGTTTTGCAACCTTTACCTAACTGAAAGAAAGTGACGTCGCTCTTGACCCCGGGCCCAGCTCCATTGCTGGCCGCAACCTCTACACTGTAGCGAATTCCCGGTGCCAGACTGGAAATGAGCACTGACAAGGTGGAGCCATCGACTGACTGGTTTACATGATAGCGGCTCTCATTACCCAGGCACCAGATCTGTCAAGAGAAGGTGAGGAGGAGATGGGATGACAGTGATTGCCTGAGGGACACATTCAACAACACAAGAGGCGTCATCAGTGGCACAGAGATACAATTTACATTTTAACTGGAGTGCACACGATTTAGAGCATGAGTACCGGAGCGGGCCGGGGCCTTCGTTTTTTTACCTTGTACTCCTGGATGACTCCCCTGTCTTCCAGTTCTGGAGGCGGTTTCCAAGCAACAAGGATGGCGGTCCCATTGACATCACTCTTAGTCACTGTAACACCCTGGGGTGCTCTACTAGGGGCTGAGGCAATGAAACATACTGTAGACTTAAACATGCAGACATAAATACTCTCATGATGACGTGATGCTGTATGCACCCAGCTATGTTCATCTCTGTCAACTTCATGAAACACAATCTGGATTCTGCTCTAGATATGTACTGAAACATACTACTTTCACTCCTTTTGTAGATACCGTAAAGAATGAGTTCTCAGACAGTCACCTTCTTCCAGTGTTCTGACCACCTTCACCTCGCTGTCAGCTCCCTGGAACTCATCAAAGAAGGGTCGCACTTTGAACTCATAGACGGAGCCTCTCTTCAGCTGACCGATCACCACCCCGTCCTCCTGCGGGGTCCGTACCTCCAGGACACTCCACTGGCCCTCAAGCTGGCCATGCTCCGGGTAAGCCCTGTAAAGCACCTTGTATCCCTGGATGTATGGGGACTCCTGTTCAACCTGCAGGAGATGAAAATCAAACATTATGTGTGATGGCAAGACCTTTCATTTCATCATGTGCTCTGTCACATGCTGCATCTGTCGTAGTAGGTCTATGATAACTTCTGCTTTTGAGTTACATCAGTAGATTTCGTTAATTCCCAGTCTTAGCCACACAACGATACAACAATTTTAGATTCATCCAGCTGTAAGAGATCATTAATATTTGAAAGTCTCTGAACGTGAAGTCAAGAACGAACTGAAGCCACAATAACGACGCTAAATACAGCCTCTCAGGGAAAACGATGACCTAAGCCTGTGGCTCACCGCTAAGCATTTCATTTAGTAGTAATGCTACACATCTAACCTTTCTCCATATTTGCATATTTGACAGCTCCGTGTATCTGACACGTATCCATAAATGTTGACTGGAGTAAGCACAGTCTGGTTTCCTTACCAGCCACCGTACTCTGACAGCAGAAGATGAAAGCACACTTGGTGTTTTCAGGTGGATAACCACATTCCCCAGCTCCCTCTGGATGTGGCGTGGATCCACTCTTTGACTGGTGGATGTGCTGTCTGCTGGAAGAAAAGCAGTTGCACAGCAAAAGAATGAACTTCGACAATAGGAGAAATAACACGCGGCTCATCTGAGGTGTGCCTGGACGTAAAGCTGAAAGATAAGCCCCTCGCTAACCTTGTGTTCTTACGGAGTCCGAGATTGGACTGGGATCGCTGAGGCCGTAAGCGTTCGCCGCTCTGACCATGAAGAGGTAGACTGTTCCCGGTTTCAGGTTCCTCAGCACAAAGGTCTGCGTCTTCACGTGTTCGGCCAGGGTCAGCCACCTGCTTCCTAAAGTATAGCTGTAGAGCGAGTGGAAGACATGAAGCCACACAAGCCCTGACAGACCCGATTTCAATGTGCAATGTCTGACCTGAATGCCTCGATTAGGTACGTTACAGGCGTCGCACTGGCACTGGGCTGGGATTTCCATGACAGAGTCAACGAAGTGCGGCTGATGTCAGTCACCTCAGGTTTCGATGGAGCGCTGGGGATCAGGTTGGGGTCTGTGGGATGACTGGACTGGACCACGACTCCAAACTCTGCCACAGACACAGGAAATATGTGATTGTGAACAACCTTTCTATGTGTTTTAATATATACTGTACTATACCTTCAACTTGCAAGTATGCTGTCCAGGAAGCCTCCCCATTAGGGCTGGAAGCTACACAGGTGTAGAAGCCTGTGTCACCCAGCTGAGCAGAGAGAGTACAGGGTCAGCAGTTAGTGGGTCGTCTGGGCTCAGGACTGTCGCTGCCCTACTGCCGTTTTACTACATCTTCTACCTTAGCGTAGTGGATCTCCAGTGATCCCATGTTTGACAAGGACATGCGCGAGTCCACTGGAGACACCAGCGCACCGTCCTTCTTCCAGTGGACCTTAGGAGGTGGAGAGCCAGCGGTTTGGCAGCCCAGGACCACTGTGCTGTCCACAGGAACAGTGTGATTGAGTGGGCCCTGCCTGATCACAGGAGGGTGGTCTGACCCAGCTACACAACGGACGAAATTGGGTAAGTCAAAGCCACATGCTGTCGACAGTAAACACACATACCTGTACGTTAGGACTTTCCAAACACTAGTTAACAAACAGTCATCAATCACCTCATTTGATTTGAATATTTAATACATTATTATTACTTTTATTGTGACTTTAAGCAAGGTAAGATTGAATCCAAGGAATATATTTGTATGTAACCACAACAGCTGTGGTTTGGTACGTCTGTTTTGCTCTCTCTCTGCCAAAAAAATGCCACAAAGCAGCACACTGTGAACACAGAAACCAGACGAAGAAGAGACGAACAAAGTGCTGAAGGAAGAAGGAAATCGGCTCTTTAACCCGTTCAGGGGAGATCAGGTTGGTTCAGCAGTAGGAGCGGCCAAGTCCGATCACAAGCACAAAGCCCAGCTAATAAGAATCGCACGTAGATAGCAGAACACACTTTCCCTCTTATATTTAAAACGCTGTCGATGGGGGCAGGGGCTCCAGATAAATAAATAACTAAATGTACCAAAAAAAACGTGATAGAAACATGCCTCGAAATGTGCCGGAGGTAATGTGGACCAGTTATTTCCATACAAATGCACCTCTCCAATGGGGATGAGAAAAGTGGTGGGGGGAGGGAGAACATTTCGGGGAGGGGAGAGTCGAAAGAAACAGGTAGAGGCGAGAGTGCAGAGCTATAGACCACTGAAAAAAATTACATAAAACATGACCCTGTGGGTTTTTTTTATTTCCATTACCTGAAACAGATTTCACTGAGTAGCTACAGGCCAGAGTGAGTAGCAGATACCTACTATGGCTGCACTGAACAACTCAATGCGTGGATGCAGGGGCTGTGTGTTTAAGCCTGAAGCACTTATCTTCATTAATTTAATATCTGTACATATACACACATGCGTTCATGTTCACACAGGTCATTTAATTGGGAGGCTGTAGATTTAGCTGGTGCTTTGTAATTACTAGTCTGGGCCTCCAAGCACATTTAAATTGCTTTTTTTTCCCAAACAATTAACAGTTATTTCATCACCTAGGACTTGGATGACAGACTGCTTTCTATAAGCTACTTTCCAAAAGTCCCATCACCCCCCCCACCGCCCCTTTACTCACACTCTGTGACCTCCAGTAGAGCTTTGGTAATAACACTGCCAGCGATGTTGATAGCCTGGCAGCTGTAGAAGCCACCATCAGAGCGCTTAACATCAGTAATGGTCAAACTGCCCGTCTGAGACACAGACAGACGGTTATAGGGCTGCGGAGGCTGGTAGGAGAACAGGAGACTCTAAAAGGAAGCCGGAGATCACAGCGTCAGACTCGTTCTTTAGGAGGAGTAGTGAATAGATGTGGTGACAAGATGAGGGTCAGTCGCACCTCGCTGCCCTCCTGCTGCCAGAAGATCGCCGGCTGCGGGTTGCCCGTGGCCTCACACTGGAAGGTGACCGTCCTGCCCGCCGTCGCCACCTGGTTCCTGGGGCGTATGGCAAACGCTGGGGGCACTGCAGAGTAACAGAGGCTCTAATTACAGTACCTGGCAACCTGACACAGTTTCATCATTCTTCTCAGTTTGCAGAAAAAGCTCAGAGAAGGAAGACTGAGGGTGTATGAAGCCAAATCATGAATCATTTACCTCTTCACTGAATGTAAAATATCTCAATGTCCCCACACATATTATACACGGTACATACTGTACTGGTGGATGGAATTAGAGAGCAGAAAGATGGACATGACACGCTCATGATTTCCTGTTGCTGGCTGGAGGTGGATGAAGGATGGATGACAACTTACCAGTGTTGACTACAATGGAAGACAGAGAAAGACACTGTGATGAGAAACCAGGGCGCACACATCTTATTATTTTGTCATTTCTATTATTATTATATTATACTGTTGGATACGAATCAGCAGGAGGAAAAACTGAAAAAAAACACAGATGAAGCATTTTATGTGATTATTTAGATTGGTCTGCCAATGTAAAATAGGCTAAGTGTTCAGTTAGAACCAGTGGACATCCTGACTGTCAGACGCTTTATGTCCCCTAATGAGGACACGAAGCTGTTGCGGGCGAGGAAGACGCATTGTGTCTGGCTAGAGGCGACAGGGAGGACCTGCTGGTGCCATGTGGGGCTTTACTCTGCTAAACGCGCTACATAAACAGGCATATTTTTAGACGGAACAACTGACATCTGTGAAGTAGATTTATAGTGAATACTACTGTGAGACGATCACTGTGGTCATGGTTCGACATTTTTGTGTTCAAAGAATGTTCAAAGTTAGGCTTTCTGGGAACACGTGTCGCACACAGGCTGCTACATTTCATTGATTTAATTTATCTAAAGTCCCTCTCAAGCTGCAGCCTTAGTGCATTGCTGAGGAATTATTTCCTTCATACTTGGAGTGTGTGCAAACCTTAAACTGAGTATGATCCTTAGCCTGCTCCATCTGTTTCGAATGGCAACTGTTTAATATCAACCAAATGTTGTAAGTCAGTAACAGTGATTGTGTGGTTGAGACTACAGCTACGACTGAGCTCATCTAGCTGGAGGTTAGGTTTTTTTTAATCTAATAATGAAACACACACTCACTGCGATAGCTCTACTTCCTCCCATAGTGCAACTCCAGCTCATCTGCCTGTTAGCCCTGCCCTTCTCCATTCACAGACCAAATTAGCGACGGTTCCCCACGATGCTCGTTTTCTCAGGTTTTCGGAGGGAGAGGAAGCAGATGTAATTGGAGCCGTGTCATTTCTCAGCATGCGACCAGCCCAGCCTTATCTTTAATTAAGTCCTACTGTCCTCACGGTCGGTGTCGCCCACTGCGTGCCTGCTGTGTGTACATACTTATATGGGCTTGCGTGTGCAGGCGTGAGAGGTGCTGTACTGTATCTCGCTGCTCATTTCCTGTGACTGGTTTAAAAACCAAAGGGTGTCATTGTGGCAGAAATAACTAACCAAATGAAGCAATTTTCTGCAGCCACGCAAACATTTACGTTGCATGTTCGTTTCTGTCTGTTCGGTGTATACATATAACACTGCTTGTTATTCGGTGATTGCTGGAGACTTTATGACCTCCAACCAGGAAGTGAAGGGAAAAAACTAAAAACAGAAGTGCAGAAGGACTCTGAGTGCTTACAGTAGCTTGGGTAACATCACACGTGAGGATTGGGTGGTACTGACCATGTACAGTAAGCGTAGCGGATGCTTCAGACTTCCCAACCATGTTCTCCACGACGCAGGTGTAGGAGCCCTCGTCTGCCGAGGTCGCTTGGCGGACGATCAAAGTATGGTCCTCCAGGATTTCAAATCTGTACGTGAGACCAAGACACGCGGTCGAGATACAAAAACAAAAGCAGAAGCATAGTGTTTGAAAGCCGCATTACTTGATACACAGAGTCTTAGAGCAGTACCTGCCCTTGGGCAGGTCAGAGTCATCTTTCCTCCAGCGGACGGTGGGAACAGGGTCTCCTTGAACCACACAGTGGAACTCCACGTTCTCATCGGCAAGCACCACTGCGCTGCTGGGCCGCCTCACAAAGGTCGGGCGCTCTGGAGAGTGATGCAATAACAAGCTGCATGAGTATCAACATGATCAGCTTGTGCGGGATGGTTCTGCAGGCTGTACGTTATCTTTGCTTATTGTCTTTTGTCTGCCTTTTGTAAATCTTTAAGTGCATGTATAGCATCAAATGTCAAGAATGTTCAAAGAATCATTGAGAAACGATACCAAAAAAATACATAAATATAAATAAATCTTTTTCATTTTAAATTAATATGAAATAGAAAATCTGTTTATTTACATTGCTTCATCCAGCTGTTCCATGTTTTTATTATAAAACAAACAAACAAACAAACAAACCAAAAACACCTCTAAGAACAACAGAAACCCTGACTACAGGTGCAAAGTGAGCTCAGACAGATGTGGTCTGGTGCTAATCGTCTGCCTGTCTGCAAATCCATTTATTATGCACAACCTGTGGGACAACACATTTCAACCTGCTTCTGCATTCAGCAGCTGCATCCATTTGGATTCCTCTCACAGCCTCGAATGGCTCGATGAGGCGCTGCACTGTTTGCTCCCAACCTCAACCAAGGTCATCGAACTGTGTGATACTGATAAGAGCTCTATTCTGATGGGTTCGAAAAATAATAGGAGGATGGAGAGCAGAGGTTGGAAGAGAAGTCATTTGGGGTGAGGGGTGCTGGAGGTAGCTACTAAGCTCTTACACAAGAAAGCATGGAGGGATTGTGGTGTTGAATGCAGCAGTTGTACATAATTGGCTGAAAACCTCCCCAAAAGCTGGCAGATTGTGTGTTAGTCCTGCATCATCAGTGCAGTTAATGGATTCTTGGTGACACAAACCCACAAACGTGAGAGGCGAGGCTGCACATCTCACCCAGCACGGTGAGCTCAGCGATCTCGCTCTCCCGTTCGCCCACCATGTTAGTCCCGACACAGATGTACTTCCCCGCATCGCCCTTCCTGGTGTTGGTGATCATCAGCTTGCCACTGCGGATCTAGAAGCACAGCACGTGTTAGCACAGCTGTATTTGAACAACACATTCATGGCCTCACGTGCTGGTTTATGTTTAATTTCGCCCCTTTGAAATAAAACAGTAACAGTAATGAAGTGAATACCTGTAAACCATAATGTTTCACTTTATCTGCGAGAGTTTGTCTTTGCAGCTGCACAAAAGGTCGTCTCTTACGATTGCGTAATAGGTGACCCGTTCATTACATAATTCATAGTCAGCGCTACATTAGCACAGAACCCTGGGAACAAAGTCACTGTCTCTTTGTAGAAAGTCCTCAGATGTTCAGTCAGGCTTACTTTGCATTTCCCAAACTTTTCACTGATCTCCACACACACAAACACACACCTACACACAAGAGGTAGAAGATATACTGTATGCACTTAAAGCTGTTTTCAGTCTTTTCGTATCCTATCCATCACACGCCCCCACAGACCGTGCTGGCTGTTTTTTATGGCGCTTTGAATGTGAGCTGCTGTATTGATGGTCTGCGGATACTTTGTGTTAAAGGTGAGACGGCAGCAACAGTGGGCAGAGGTGAAACTATAGCAGGGAAGCACACTGAGCCGAAGTCATCAAAACAGCCACAAGGCCATTCCCTGCGCCGCACATCTAAAACCTTCTCCCAGGCATCAACTTCAATTAAACTTTCAGCCCCGTTATTAGGATTTGAGATAGCTTTTTCTTTTTTCCACGTTCACACTAAGAAATAGAGTCGATCTGTCCATTTGCTGTACGCCTGCCAGGGAAGCGTGCAGCCAGGAGGAGTCAGGGGTCAAGGCTACCCACAGTGCTGTGTCTACAAACCCGGCCACGGAGATGAGCATCACAGCAGACAAACCCGAGCTCGGTGGGCAGTCTCCACTCGGTAGCTCACAGATGGGATGCATCATTAAATTGTTGCTGCAGGGATTAAATCAACACCCTTTCATTTATCAGTCAGCCTCCTCCAGGCGAACCTTCCATCACAAACAGCTACTGTCTAGCAAATAAATAACAAAGAAGAGTGGCCTGAATATTGCTGACCCTCCAAATCAGCTGCACATCATGTGGCTTTAAGAGGAATTAAAATGCCAACCAGTAGAAAAGAAATGCAAGTGGGACACGGTCTATGCAGATTCAGGTATTGGTTGAGCTCTGTAAATGCCTAAAGCATTCTCATACTGTATGACAGGGTAATTAAGAAAACACAAGCAATATTTTACACATAGGGAATCTATGACAGTGACAACAATAAAGGATTTTGTTTAAATTACATGAATGTCAGTGGGGAGATCTCATAAAATGCATATTATAGGTTGTTGAAGTCATCGACTCGGCTTCTCTGGATGAAGAGATGTGCATCCTATGGGCATCACTGGGCACATGATCTGGTGAGTCTATGCAATAATTAACTTGACAACCAACATGACATTTGTGGCAGTGTAATAATATCTGCAAAATATTCCAAAAGAAAGTGAAAGAGGATCCTGGCTCTGATGCCTCTGACTAATGTGACACTTACTGTGTGTTGTGCTGTAAATACTGCTGCACCAGTGACTTCAGCAGCTGATTAAAGAGCAGAACAAGAACTTTTTTCTGTTTCCTGGACTGACCGCTCCTTGTTTTTAGCAACAATCCCACTGCTAAGAAATCCAACTGCGGTTTGTCCATCCTTCATCTTGGACACTGAAACCTCAACTTTCATTTCTGCTGTGTTCAGCGTATTTTCTTTCTTGTTCACGTTGCCTTTGATGCACTCAAGTCACACACAGTCTGAAGCTGCTCTTAATATGATTTACATGTATTTTGCACTTGAAGGTTTAATTAAAACCCATAAATCACACGTTTGCATACGGGAACCTTTAAAAACTGTTTGAAGGAATTAAGTCATTATTTTATCTACATATCACCATTAATAAATGATGGGCCACAAGGGAACCACTCAAAAGGATGGAAAGTACTGTAGCTGTGAATCAGTGGATTCCTTTGGTCTTCGTACAGTAAATGATGTCTTTGCGGGAACTTTCATGGCAAAGACAGATTTCCATAAAGACCAGATGATTAGGGGGACAAAGACAGGCAAGCGTACAGTACAAAGCAAAAAGCAGCCTTTGTATTTCCCTCCGAGGTGCAGCCCATCCTCCAACAGTACACGCTTCCACCTTCACACCCTGATCCGCCGTGTCCATCACAGTCCCCCGGAGAAACTCTACTGTCACTCCAAACTAGCATGAGCTGTGAAACTTCTGTGTGCTCTCGGGCAAGTAAACAAATCAACACGCACCTGTGCAACATGACCTGAACTGCTGAAAGCTGGTGGTGTACGTTACAGTAGCCTGGGCTTTGTGCATAGAAAACATGAAAAGAAAACGCAGACAGGGCATATTTATGGCTTACTGTGATCCGCTCATCTCTGTCATCTACGTTGGTGCCATCCTTCCTCCAGGAGATTGTGGGTTCAGGGTGCCCACGGGGGGGTTGGCACTCCAGCACCGCGGGCTCACCGACGGCAACCATGACGTCCACTGGGTTCTGTCTAAATTCATCACGTAAGACTGGAAAAACACGCAGAAGAGCAGAACAGTCAACACACCAACCCTGATTCAACGGAAATCACAGTATTTATTCATGTTGGTGAATTTAGTCTGAGCTCTATTTATTGCGTCAGGATGAAATTTCCACAACTAACTGATGTGGTTCAATATCAACAACTTTCACAAGTGTAAAGTTTAAAGCTCTGTGGGTTCAGAATGTGTAATAGTGTGGATGATGTGGGTTCTTTTATGTTTTATTTTTCAGTTATCTGTCCATCAGTCTGTCTAAAATGAATTGTTTCACGTTATAACTGACTAGATCTTACTCAAACTGGGGAAAGGCTACACTGGCTGTCTTACAGGCTGACTGCTACAGAGCACAGCAGAAAGGTAAGATCCCAATGGCTTCACTAGCGGGTGGTGGAACGCTACCGCGGCAATTTATCATCTTTCCACAACCAGCAGCCTTAGCAAAGAAACACCGTTTGCAGCCAGACCCTGAACTTCTAAAAAAGCCCAACAGAGGCTGAGTGTGTGTAAATTGTTCTGTATCTCACACAGGTTATGTCTGCATCATAAAGTTCGTGGTACAGCTAATTTCTAGTGAGCAGCATGAAATGAAATATTGTGGAACATTTGTCAGAACTAACAGAACTAAGTAGAGATGTGTAAAAAGGAAGGGTTGCATTATAAAAGAAAACCTTCATCCTGAGCAGACCCCTTCTCTTCTCCCCTACAGTACATGCGCTGATGTGGACCCCTTCACGCAGTGCATGAGTGACTGCTGTTACAGTCTTAAAATACATGGGAGGGGGTTTACAGCCTGAACACGTCGAGGGAGCTGAGCCAGTGCAGGATTAGCAGAACAGCACCACTCTGCCGAGCTGGGTCGGGGTAAAAATACAGGAAACATCCAGGAAAAGCAAATCACTCCCAGATGGTGGCAACCCATTCACCTCTGGCTACGGATCTGTACCTAACGCAGAGCGAACAGGCCGGAGACGCCTGATGAGGACTGTAGACGTGGGAGAACAAATTAGGATGACCTTCTAATTGGAGCCACTTTGGCCCCTGCATCTCCTCGCGCTCCACGCCGCTGCTCTGGCCCTCTGATCCTCTGAGCGGGGTTACCGCTAGCTGACTGCAGTTGACTGAGCGCTGATGGGAAACAGCTGTCTGGCAGCCCCCCTCCCCGCCGCCGTCAACACCACCGTGTCACATGATGAAGGGCATTCCTCATGGGACACTAAAACACGGCTGGGGTTTCTTTAGACAGGAAGAAAGTGAGACCATCACAACTGCCCATACCCTCATATCTGCTTGCGTGGCCGACCGTCTGATGCTATCGTGAAAAACTCCATAGCAATCACGTTACACATCTGTTTTTACTATGCGATGAGGTCCAAATGTCTTCAATGATACTGAAACCCCGAAGTGTTTCCTCACGCCACCACACCAAGATTTATGATTTATTTTCATGACAGCATCAGAGTGTTTGAAACCAAGGAGGAAGACATGAGGGTTAATGGTTGCTCCTCAGAAGAAGAAAAACGATCTGCTTATTAAGTTATAATAAGGTGTACACATACTTCTTTGAAAGATAAAGGCTAAAGAACTTGTGGACATCCTTATACTGTTTGACTCCTTTGATTTTAAGGACATTGGAAGAATTACGCAGAGGACAATCATCGCAAATTAAATCCACGTTCTAGTCTCTTATTTAAAAATCCAGACATAATTATTTCGTAGCGTGCTTTGATTGCTGAGTCGTTTTTTTTCCCTAGTAACAAAAAAACTTAGACAAAGCTTCCATGTTGTTGTTTCTTTCATTACTGCATGTGTGTCTTGCTTGTTTTAAGTCTCCAACATTATCAAATGATTCGTGTTTATTTCACAACTTGCACACATTCACCTCCACAGGTTTTCACCATATCAGGCAGAGTCTGGCTTCTCGACACCTCTACGGCTCCTGAAGCCATCTCAGCCTGTCTGACTGGAGCTTTGCACCTCTTACTGTCTTCTCTTCTCCCTCTTTCTGATCCCTACAGATGAGAATCTCATAGCCCACTTCAAAGCATCAGCCCTTGGCCCCACTGCCCTGGATCTGACAGTATCTGACTCGTTGTTAGTCCTCTGGAGCCTGAGGCGGAGCTTGAAAGGCCTGCTGCAGCCGAGCTCCACTAATCCTCTCTGCAGAGTCCAACAGGACCATAGAGGAGCACAATCAATCCCCATGGACAAGCGTTGGGATGAGGCACACATACTGTGGTTACCTCTTTGCGCTATCGCTAAATGAGACCACCAAAGGCAACTTTTATCGCAACAGTCAAAACTAACTTGACTTTGTTGAGGCAGTTTGGGTTTGAAGTGCTTCTACATACTGATCCAGCTGTACTGTTCATTTTATGCAGCAATCATTTTCATGTCCCAAAGCCAGCATCAACATTATTGCAAGGCACTAATGCTTTCATATCAGTTATAGATGAGAATAGGCAAAAATTGGACAACAGCTGTGCAACTCATATTACAGAGGAGGAAAACAATTAGCAATCAGCTAATCCAAATGCATGTTTAGGGACCACTGATGGCTTTTAGATGAGGGAAGAAAACACTGACATTTCTACATCATGAGTCTGATGCGCTTTAAATTTTCATACATTTTCGAATTTATCTGAACCATTGACATTTATGTTGATATGTAGGTGTAAAGTGATAGTTAAAAGGGGAGTTTTGGGGAACGCAGTGGGACCCACCACCATCGTCAGCCACTTAGCTTTAGGAATATCCTGGAAAGTGGATGACAAAGCCCCATTTATTTGTTTAGTCTGCATTAAAAACTAAATAGAAAAATGTCAACAACTCAAAGTCAAAATGATGAACTATTCCTTCAAGTGAGGCAACAATAAGAAACATCACAGTAAGTAATGAAGTCTGCGTCACAGGTTAGTGTAAAGTATATTTAAAGCCATGAACTATCGTGGTTTAAACACCTCTGTTGAATAAAAACATCTCAGTTTGATGAGTTACGTGTATATAAGAGACTTGCACTTGGTGTTGGCTTAACATGTGACTTAAGTAGAAAAAAATGTCAAAACAACTGACAGAGAGCCAAAATATCCAGGAATTATTAAAAGGTATTGATGTGTTACTTTAACTGTCCAAATCCATGACAGACTCCTGCATTGACATTTTTTTAGAAAACCAAGTAATAGAAGCAAGCAAGCAAAGCAAAAACGCCAACAAACAGGAAGTGATCAATCTCAGGCTAAAGCTGGAGCTATAATTTATTCTCTGTTCAGTGGACTCTGGACCAAGGCTGCACTAAAGCACATTATTCCAAGGGCTAGTGGTAATAAGTAAAACTAAGTCCTGGCATCGCCTACACTGTCTGAAGTCTTAATGTTCCCCAGTGCTTAAAACATTCATTTTGGTTCGAATACAAACCAGCTTTCTTTGACTAAAATAACCCACAGTGCTGACTTGAAAATATATGCATATAAGCAACTCCCAAAGCCAACCTTAAAAATACAGCTCTAATCCAAGCCCAGACCCAGCAGATATGAAATCCTTGACTTTACTCACAATCTATCCCCTGACCTCTCCCTACCCCCTACCTCTCTGCTTCAATCCACCCCCCCTTCTCCTTCTCTACCTCCTCCTCCCCTGCTTCTTGCACTTACAGAGATGTGGTCTAGAGAGACCGAAAGCTGCAGGAGAAACAGCTGCTTCACAGAAAAACCAATATGTTCAGCTCAACTATAGTAGTTGGTCTGATAGATAAAAGAAGATGTGCACATACGTGTGCAGTGTACGCACACTTTCACAGGAGGTCCGGCGGGTCTTTGTAGGCACATACCAAAGCCAACAGCATAATACGAACTGCAACCATGCAAATCCAATAAAAACAGAAGGTCGTGCACATACAAATTAGGATACATGCATTAGCTAAGTCTCATAACTATGCCACACGACGCCACACGCTGCTTATGAACGGAACAAAAAAATCCTCGCCTGTCTTCCCCAAGCTGCCCTATTTGAATTTCATTTTCTGCAGAGAAATCATTACTCAGAAAAGTCCCAGGGCAAACGGGTTTTTTTGCACGCAGGGCCATAAATCTGTCTTATGTTTAGCAAGCCAATTAACTCAACATCGGGCTTCACTTACCGGGACGAAGCTCCCAGTTATATTATATTTGTTGGGCCGAGCTTTAGCCTTTAACGTTTGCCATGGTTTTGTTACTATTATGACCTCTTTAATAAATATATATGTTATACAGTAAAGTATACTTTCACAAACTGTACATAGACGTATAACAGAGGCTTAAGGTAGAGTGTGTGTACCCTAGTCCTACATAACATATTGAGAGGTTCTGACAGTGTTTATGAGTTTCCTGATGATGTGTGAGCGTGCGTACGAATAGATGCGCCGGTTCATCACTTCTTGGATGTTCTGACACTCTAATCCTGTTGATGTATACGTGCAGAACTTATCGCCAGTGAGGGGCACACATTAGAACCAGCTAAAAGGATTGTGCAACCTCCATTTTAATCTCCTCCACTCATCCCAGTCCTGTGTAAGGAAGACAGGAGAAAGGGAAAAAAAAGCAGTGTTGAGAAGAAGGAGCGGGCAGATACAGAAAGACAGACGGACATGAAGCAGATTAGGAGAATTAGTGAAGAGCTGGGTGAAACAGAGGTTGAGCAGCAGGTTGGAAGAACTGTCACTCATCGGAGTGTAAAAGGTTGAGTCTGACTTCCTGTTGCTGCTTTAAATGTGTTGATTTCACAGAATTAGCCAAGTGGTAACATATCAAAAGAATCCAAACCTTTTTTTTTCATATAAATATATTTAGTCTACAGTCAGACCAGCAACAACATGTAGATGAGCGGCTGTGGCAGCGCATCAGCTCAGGACGGTGATCACAGCACTAAATAACTAGATTTAACATGGGTGGTGCAGGTTCAGGGAGCAAGGAATGAGAACCAAAAAGCAAGGAAAGATCAAAAAGGAGGGAACGCTGCACTTTCATCTCGTCTGATACCTATTCTGTTATTGCTGACTATCTAGACTATGATTGTTCTTTGCAGCCGTTGTGTTTACTCAAGCACATCTGGTACAGTACAAAACAAAGAACAATGCCAAATATGGGACTAATCTGAGAATCGAAGCTTTTACAGACAGTATATTGTGTTAGGGTTTAAGAACCTTTGATTTATAATCTGTACTGAATTGTCGACTTGAGGGTTTGTGAGAGGCTGAGGAAATGTTTGTGTTTTGTGTTTTGTTTATGGGATACATTGAAATTTTATTATCGAATTGAAAACATTCCCAGACGTAAGATTTACACTGGAGCTCTCAACACGGGGTGTTACAGCTCTGCCCTTAAAGTGCTCTCATTTAGGCAACATATTACAATTACACGTGTTTTTATGTCTGTGATTAAACATTACCATACAGTATTATGTTCTAACAAGCTACCGTAACACACCTATGCCCTCTCTGTAGCCTCTATACTGAATCTGGCTGGTTTTCAGCAAGTGCTCGTCTTGTGGATGTAAATTTAGTGCCCTCTAAATTATTTTTAACCGTGTTGCCATACATGCAAACATCATTTTTAAATTACGCTGCTAAACACTGTAGCTCTAAAAATTTGTGTTGTCTCTAGCATCAACTGAATAACAAAAAATGATTAAATGCAAAACTGATTTATTTAGCTAAGCCTTCATTATTTGATTAAATCAACCCTTTATTAAAATAAATAAGTAAACAGAAAGTAAATGAGGATCCGTATGAAAGCTTTAATCAGTGCAAATGCTTTCAAAGCAGTGTCTCCTTCCTCGGGGCACTACTATGCATAAAGAGAGAAGAGCTCTGCGAAAATAAAGTTTACTGAAGATACCAAAATGCTTTTCTATGTACAGAAATATGTCTTATTTGTAAGGACTATTTTCTGATGACGTACGCCATGGCAGTGTGTCACAGAGACGAAGACCGGAGACTAACTAAAACTAACAATGCTTGACTTTAAAAACCTGCCACAGGCGACTGCGCATTAACAAGAGTGACTGTGAATTGACCGCACTCCTCAGACACACGCAAACTGCCCTTTCATTAATTCAAACCCAGATAAATCCCTACTGGTGCGAGTGATAATTGGAGACAGACGAGCAAACAGCTAATGAGAGGTATGCGAAGGGATGCAGAGTGGGACAAAGACAATATGCTGGTATTATTGCACAATACCCTGCATACTGAGATCTGTGCTAACAACACCTTCCCTTTGGGGCCTGACCTCCTGCAAGAAGACACAATCAAGTCCCCTTTGCACTGCAAGTACACAGGCCCTGCATTAGGACCTTGGTGGCCTCGTCCAGGTGTTGAGCAATTTAGTGATTTATTTGATACAAGACTAATATTAAATGGTTTGAATAGAAGGAAACTGCTTGCACTGTTATTTGTGAGAGTGAGAGCAGGCACCTGAATCCTTTAGACAGCAGGAAGTGTATCTGCCAATGACAACAACATAGTGGTACGAAAACCAAATCAAGTCCTCTTGTTTCTGAATAACAGCGAGAGCTGTAGCCGGTAGAAATGTGGCCCTTTATCTCCAGGGCAAGAGTCCCTCGAATGAAAGCAGAGAAAAGCCACACACACACACACACACACGCTACCCTTTAACCCTCTCATTAGTGTAATCCTGCATGAGAAGAGTAAATTGTCATGAATAAATCCACTTAGAAGCCAGCAAATGAAAGACTTTCACTTTGAGATGGTTGTATTACCATTTCAATAAGCGTGGCACGCTGCAAAGCGTTGGCAGTGTTTTTCGCAGTAATTGGGAACATTAACGAGTAGATAAAATATGGTTAGCGGAGGGCTGAACGTACAGGTCTGAGTGTGTGAGGGTGTCAATTAATTCTTTGCACAGACAAAAAAAACTAAAACTAAAAAAAAAAAAAAGCCATGTCTAGTTTTTCACTAATAAGTCCGATGGATCGCCCGAAGAAGAGTGATTGGTGAGAAAGATTTAGCAGACTTTGTTGGACAAAATAAATGAAGTGGAAAGAAGACAGCAGCCAGACCTTGAAAAGAATATATTCCACGCTAGAAACCTTTGTTTGAGCAGGATAAGCTTAGCGGTGTTGTTTGGAAAATCTCCTTGGGCTAGGTTGAGTTCTAAATAAGCACCTTCTATGAACTGTACGCAAGAAGCAAAGAGGGGCAAACTTCAGGCTATGTGCAATTACTGTACACGCTGCAGACAGGGCATAAATCTGATGCTTAGTGGGCCACTCTTTGTTTAAATGAGTATCTACCCTAATTCCTACCTGGCCTTTGTATGTGAAAGATGATAAAGTGGGCAGAGATAGCAATAATAAAGAGCTAAACCCAGGAGGAGTGCACCCAGGTCACAAAGAGGCGATGGAGCGCAGGAGAACGGGAAAGGCTGCGCTGCACGGTAACAAAGAGAAAAGTGAGCAAGACAAAGACGCACAATACAGACACAAAGAGACAAAGAGGTACAGTGAATGCAACGCTAAGTGAGAGGACTCCGCCGTCGCTGGAGTGTGGAGTCTTTGCTTTCTGGTGAAACACGTGCCAAAGTAACCAACAATATATCCTAACAAAAAACACACGCAGAGCGCACACTCCCAGTTACAGCCACTGTATGTTCTACATCCTAATGTACCCTGAGGTGCCCTAGCGCTGCCCGTGTCATCAATCTGAGAGACAACTCAGGGCCCAGGGGAGAGAGAGGCTGTGGGCAGGTATGTTAACACTCTCACACTCACACACACACACAAAAAAAAACATAAATACCAGACAGAAGCGCGAGCTGCTCCACGACATGTTCTACTGACTGACTGGGACACATTCTGCCACGAGACAAACACTGGAACACAACAACGCCTTCAGTCGACTAGGAAGAATTACGTTTGGTGATAGGGAAACATGCTGACAGTGCAGGTACAGATGGTAGAATCACATGACTCTGGGGCATGTATAGAGGCGGCGTTGGAGCAGATGGGTATTTAAACAGACATGGTCTAAAGGTAAACAATACTGAATAGCTGGCTCATTTAGAACCATTTACAGCATCGTGTCAGGTGTTGGATACTGATAATAATGTGAGCAGGAGGGGTGATGCACCGCAATTATGGCTACTCGCTGCAGATGGCTGCTGTAATTCTCCTTCCTGCTCATTTTTTGTAATTCTCAAGCGTTTATTATTCTACAGGGCAGCAGAAAGAAAGGCTTAGCTTTACACACTGTGTACACACGCTATCACCCTCGACATTAGCGATAATCCATTAGTGGAGTGGAACCGCAGTTTTAGGTTTGAAGAATACGCTAGAAACAGTAGTCCTCAGCACTTAGAAGCTCCTGAAATTACGGAGAAGCTAAAAATCAGGGGGAGAAATAAAGTATAGCGACACACTTGTTTGGTTTGGACTGAGCTGCACCAGGGAGGAATGAATGGGGAGAGAAATGAATGAGGGGTGAAAGACGAGACTTTAATGATCCCTCTGGGGAAATTGGGTCATTGCAGCAGCAGAGGGATGGGCAAAGATAAAAACAGGATAAATGCAGGCTGTTGTAGGTAATACTGAGTAATTAAAACAAGATAAACATACCTAAATAAAATCCATGAAGTGGTCAGACATAAGTCGATAGAGACAGAACTGTCTGATAGGCTAAATCTGAGAATGAAATGCGTTCATTTATGATGTTAAAAGGTGAAAAAACATGCACACAAAGCAATCATTTCAGAAGTAGGGAAGTGTGAAGACAGATTGGGCAGAGGAGGGAGGGACACCAGGAGAATTGTGCTGAAGCAGTCCCCCAACCCCTTTAATTGGTAGGAAACAAGAGGTCTCAGAATAAACAGCCGCCACAAGAGAGAGCCTGGCTCATTTTCTCTCCTCGCTCCTTCTTTTCTCTGGAGTAGTCGAACTGAAGCTAACTCCGAGTCATGCTCCCCTCAAAGCTCGTCCTCTCTGCACTTCCCCTTCACTCGTCAGAGGCCCCAGCTGTCTATCCTCCATCGTCTCCTGTGTGTCTGTCTGTTGCTGGGACGACAAACCAAACACCAGCTCAAGATTTCCAAATATAACAGAAAGGCTCTTCGCAGACCAGCTCTGGACCCAGTCCTCTTTATCTCTGTCACCTTTTTTTGCCTCTCTTCTGGACTGAAGTCTTCCCCTTATTTCTACTTTTTGGTTTTCTCCTTAATTATGTTATGGAGGATGAGGTACCCCACACCACCACCACCCTCCCCCACACCCCCACAGCCCCGCTACTGAGAGACCCTGATGAATAATTTCACGTTTCTCTAGCCTTCTCTTTCTCTACTCCTCAAATTGATTATTGTACAGAAAGCACAGCTAAAAGAGCAGCCCACTGGGTAATTTGTCTTTCTGACGAGGAGAGTCTGTGGATAGGTATGGGGGAGGGAGATGCACAGGGCTAAAAAAATGATATGCAAAGGGAGAGAGAGAAAAAATTGATATTGGACGCTTTGCCCGTCTTGACTCACTTGATAGCTCATTCTGTTTGATGCTGTGGTCAGGAGCACAACCGGGGCGAGTGGACATTTGCATTTGAAAATGTTCCTTGAAAGTGTGCAAACTGAGAGAAGTACATCCCTGAGATGCATCTGCAATTACATGAAGCGCACGGAGTTAAAGCAGCGCCCTGTCATCCTCCTCTTTGTGTTTCCCCGTAAACCCCAATCACACAATCCGCTGCAGCCCCGTGGCTACAAACATTTATCTGTCAGTGTCTGAGCCCACGTGAACACGGCTGACTGATGTGCAGTTGGATGATGCCAGCCTCCAGGTGTTCTCCATCGCCTCGACAATGGCGTGCGAGGCTCCAGTGATGACAGGGACGGAGGGTATCATTTGGGCACCGCAGACGATATCACTAAGTGTACGTACTGACGCTCTGCCTTATCATTAGTATGAGCTATTCCGTGCATCTACCCTGACTCAGTCCTCTGAACATTAGATGACTCACCTCGCTAGATGAGAGCAAATTAACAGGTTAAGATAAGGTCAACGATGTTGATTAAGGCAAGTGCTCACATGAAGACATTTCAGTGGCACCGAGCACTCGGCTCTGCATTCGCTGCACATAATCATGCAGCTTTGATTCTCCACGAGTGCAAAGTGAGCCGAATCAACCCCCACCACCTCTCCTCCTCGTCTTTCTGCCTCTCGCTACATTTCCTCCACACCCTCATCGCTTTTCATCCTCTCCTTTACCTTCCTGTCTCCGAACTTCAATCCCTACTTACTCTCATCCCCTTTGTTTCCTCTTAGCTATTTCACCATCTCTCAAGGTTTTGCTCCTCCCCGTCGCCTTTTCTTCCCTCCCACTTCAAACCTGCCTCAGCAATGCTGGATTTCCCTCGCTGATTTTTAGGCCTGTGCTCCCCTCTTCTTTTTTTTTCACTCTCAGTCGTGTTGTGCATTCTCCAAACTCCATCCCCTTCCCCCAACCCCTCAAACCCTACTAATGGATCCCATGTCAGCAGAATACCAGAGTAAACCACACAACTGCACTGTGGCTTCTTGTCTGTATCTGCCTCAATGTCTTTCTCGTCTCCGTATAAAAAAAGGAGAAAAATGAATAGAAAACCTGCTGACTGAGCATGAAGACAATGAATTGAGTGTGTACGTTCTTCGTGGAGCTGTGTCTTTGAATCATTAACCCTACAGGTGCACACTCCTTTGTATGAGCACCTGTGCAATTCTGTTCTTTTGAATTTCTCCACGTTTTTGACATTTGCGTCTAGAGAGGCCAGCGAGCCTTTTTTGCATTATATTGGATTTTAGATCGCTGAAGTTTGGGTTTTCTTTGTTTTGTGTAGCCATGGAAGCTATCACTAAACACAATAATTACCCACTTTCTCTACAGTATGTTCCAAAGAAACTGCTGTTGCTTCTGGTAAAGTCAGCACTTACTGGGCATGAGCAGATTTTTCCCCATTTTGTGCCACAACTTGTGTCCCTGAGGAAATTATAGAGGGGAAGTGCTTAATAAACAATCCTGTCTCTTAGAAATTACATTTATATACCACAAATTTGGAGCAATAATAATGTTTTGTTAGAACCGTAATGTAGCCTGGATAATAGCTGTTATTAGCATAATGATGAAACATTGTTAATGGACATAATCCATCAATATGTATGTACTATATGTGCAGAATGTCCATTAACGTGTCTTACATTTAGTCTCCTGGAATATTTGAGCTTGAAATACAATCTGTCCTTGTGGTGACTAAGGTTTGACTGTACATAGCTATTTTACTTCTGCATCTATGATCAGAAGTCTTAATTACAACTAGACGTAAATTATTGTACTCTACTAAGGGATGGATCAATGTGAACCTGTGTCTTCACGTAAACTAATGATGAAAATCTCATAGCACTGTTAGTGAGAACTCGAAGTAGTTACTGGCTCCCATTCTCTGCTTGAAACACTCTTTCGGAGCACATTTACTTGCTCAGGCTTCTTGTGGTTCAGTGTGATTTCAAACAGGAGACAAGTCTACGTCTGTCCCTCTCTCCTTTGGCAGAGCAGTAGTCTTGCGTGCAGGAGTCTGGTACACGCTCCCGGGGACAAGCGTGATGGATGACCCGATAGGAGACTGACAGGGAGAACCTGTCACGTCTCTGCTGGGCCCGGCGCTCCACAGGTACACAACCATCCCAAGAACAGCCTGGGCAGTGACAAATGAACACAACTTCCATTTATTTATCTATGTGTTGTGTGGACCACAGAACACATGCTGCTCTGCCCCCATAAATCTTTATCCTGTTAACGCAACACTAATAAACCAACACATTATCCCCTCCCCAAGCAGCGCAGACCAATCAAGCATACCTTCACACAACGCATGAAGGACCAAAGCACATGTGGTGTGAAATTACTGGGAAAATACACATCAAGGGGGACAATTATAAATGACTCCAGACCTGTGAGCCACCCGTGTACGCATGTACACACACAAACGAATTAAACTGAAAAACCAATTAACTAATTAAAAGATTTGCTTAAAAAAAGAAGAAGAAGAAGAAGAAGGGGTTGAAAAAAGCTGTGAGGAAGGTTGGGGTCAGGAGAGAGGACAATAGACTAATATTAACAATTCTTTCTCTGCAGGCCATATCACTTACACTAGCACAGAGACAAATCCATTGTACTGCCCCCTCTCTCCTCTCACCGACATTAGCACATACCCCCACAAACTCCTCCTGCTGGTTTTGTCATATTACCTGAATGAACACCAGCAGACTTCTGCTCACAGTCAGTGGTGTGAATGGCTGAGCCGCTGGATTTAATTAGTGCTGTGCCCATATGGATTAACAAACAGACAGGCAGACGCACGTGGAGGAAAGTATGTCACATTCCCAGCCGATCAGCTCCTAACATTGCCCTCGGTGGCATGCGTACACAGCTGCACACATGGATACACACACCAGAGGGAAGGGACGGGCGGGAGACCGAGCAGCTTTGTAATCAGATGATTCCTTTGCTGTAAATTTAATTGGTTTTAGCAGCAGTGGAAAGAAAATGTTAAGGTCGGCTTGCTGCTCTGTGTGCACAGAGTGAACTGTTCCGATAGGCGGGAGGTGAAAGGGAACAAAGTGAACATGTTGTGAAATAATGTATTAAAAACAGAGAGTTCTCATCACCTAACCTCTAGGATACAACATAGCAACATAACATAGCTAACAGCCAAATAAACAGCTAGAACCCAGCTATCGTGGGTTTTTGGGTTCTGAGGCTATCAAACAGCATTTGTGCAGTGTCTCACAACCACTAGACACAGAGCTCGGATAATTATTCAGCACCAGTACTAGTAGAACTCTACTCACTGCCTGCTAATGTGATGCTCTCATGGTGCAGCTCCAAGGTCATGGATCAAACACACAAGATCAAATCTGGTTGCAGGGTGTAGCGAATTCAAATGTCACTGTCAGAGCCCTTTGCAACACTGACCATTTTCAAGAACGCCTTGCTAATTAATAAAGAGGGTATAAGCAGATTTCCAACGGGGTATTTCAAAATAAGGGTCCTTTTTCCACTTATAGGACTTCTGTATTAAAAGAGAGTGAGCAGATGGGAAAGACGAGGCTGCTTGAGCTCCGGTATTTGCTTAAATGAGTCCCAGCACTAAAGCGATGCTCATTGCATGGCTTGTTAAGAAGTAAAATCAGGCAATCCTCCTAGAATTAGTTTCTGTGATTGATCTGACACCTGAATGGACCACGCCATTTCCTCATCTCTGGCCAACAATACCTTCAATGCACAAACCTAATGGAGCCTCCAGTGATGTGTTACAGGCAGAGAAAGGAGCAGTAATAGGGTAATAGGGTTTGGTTATTTTCTACCCCTACCAGGGCTACTGAAACTTCACTGTGTTATTTAGTTTCAGCTGTGAAGACTGAATAATACATAGTGATATATGCAGTGTAATGTGATGGTTGGTAAGGCGTACTGCTAAGCACTGTATGAATAATAGCACAACTGCTGCAATTATGGATACATGGCTTATAATTAGCGCATTGTAAACCCTCCAGATGTCTCCCTCTTAGCACACTCACAGTCTGGATATAAGCGGGAAGGCAAAGGAATGAGGGAAGTTGGGGATAGGGAAAAACCTCTCCTGGGAAGACGCTTCTGGCGCGGTGGACTCCAGGCTCTACAGGGAGAAAATGGCAAGTAGAGGAGGGAATTATGATTTGCGCTTTGGTCTGTGCTGTCATAATCTCCGCGTCCCACACAGAAAACTACCGAGTTCCACATCACACCCAGGCTTCTCGGTCTAGCCATGGTTGAAATCCATTTTCGTAATTTGAATCCACTGCCTGTTATGGCAGCATGTGTCCAAATTAATTGGTTTGTTGTAAGATACAGATCAGGGTCCGCTGTGCTTGATGTAAATATGCAACTGCTTGGGGGTTCGAATGAGAAGTGGGAGGTCAACATACCTCTGAGGTGGTCTTACAGTAATTTACGAGGAGAGGTTTACTGGGACTCAAACCCTTGAGCAGACCCAGCGTGGGTCTCTGCTGAAGGTAACCTGCGTTTAATAGAAGCACGCAGAACAGGGGCTGTTGACGTCCTGGTGCTTGTGAGCATGTTGTTCTGCTCAGAAACCAAACGAGAGTGACGGCTCGGGCTATTGAACGTCGCACAGCGTGCACATTGTAAACAACGTACAGCGTGTTTCCTGCTGTGTGCAGCTACCGGCTCCACTCCCTGCTAGAAGCTATTCAGTGCCACTGCAGCATTATCTGTCGCGGTTGAAGTCAGTGCTCGGGACAGAAGGATGAGCCGTTTATCCTTCAACAATGCAGGCAGGTTCGTTTCCACTAGGTTAGTAGATACAGTATCTGACTCGTGTTTATCACCACAATGCAATGAAGGTCCTTTCGTAGCGTTCACCGCACTGAAAAGTGATCATGTCCTTCTGCAATAAGTGGCCGCATCACTCTGAGTAATCCACCTAATTCTAATGAGCTGAAAGTCGCTATCTGGAAACCACTGAGAGCATTATCCAGAGTAAAGTACTGAGTAAGTCTGACCTTGGACTGACAGTGGGTGTTCTTTACAGTAGCACGTCACGCTGTGCTGTTAAAGCGCTGATTCATCAAAATAACCCAGAAAATCACCTTATGACAGATCTGAAAAATGCAACCTGACTGGTTTAAATGGCTTGATACCACAGTATGTGAGAAAATAGAGTCTCCGGTCTAAGACGAGTAGAGTCTGCATGACATGTCCTGAAGAAATACAATTTAATTGGCTTAAAGTAAAAGCATTTGTGGCCTGTGGAGTTAAAGGGCTAATCAAACATATAGGATTTCATTCATATCTGCAAATACACAGGGGATTTCCTCATCCTCTGCCCTTTGACCTTTTTCTTCCTCGCCATCCCTCCCCACTGCGCAACTCTGCCCCCCATCCCCCACGGCCAGGCGAGGTGGGCAACACTATCCGCTCTATTACAGAACCTCTAGAGATATCTGCCTTCTCAGCATGCAGCCAGTGATGGTGAAACAAACACGCACACACACACACACACACGCAGTGGAGGTTTGAGATAATCAATGCTGTAGAGCAGCAGCAGAGACCCAAGGCCAAGGTTTACTCAAACAAGCAAATCCACAAAGAAAATACACTAAGAAGAGAAGAAGAAATGTGAGCAGACTGAACCAAACTATTTACAGTTCTTTTGTATGCATTGGGGGAAAGTTCATTTCAGTTTATTTACTGTACCTCATCTTACTAGAAAATGACACACGCAGCAAAAGGCACACTGTGTCCTTCAGATATGAAACTCTAAAATGATAAAAACAAATACATGACAAGAAGGCATGGAAACCCTTTTAATTAAACCAGACGTCTCAATGGGCTTCTCTCTCTTTTTCGAGATACACACGCTCAAAGAAACGCAAATCGACAAAAACACTGCACGTCTCCTGCATATAACCTATTAATAAATGACACTATGTTTAAATAAGAGACAATAGGTGAGAGCGAGAATCTAAGGCACCAGCCTGACAGCCCGCCTGCATCACACCTGCTGTCTCCACACACCCTGTCAACAAGGCTCATAGATGACAAGATGCATAGGTGTCCAGTGGCTATTAGTGTAAAAACGTCCACATTCGTCACTGACGGGGAACTAGTTAGCGGACCAGCTGTCAAATTAAACAGCCACTCGTGTTGAGAAGTGTCTGGCGCTAAAAGTACTGGGTGGACAAAGAAGATGTGGATGTTTATGGCTTAGGTGTGCGGCTGCAGATGTTTTATTGCCTGGTGACAGCTCTGTGCGAGGCCTTTAGCGAGACATTTCCCACGGCAGATGTGACATCCACATATTTGGAAGAAGGCTGTGGGAAAAGGGCTCCTATCAAAAACGTTAGCAAAGCAGACGACATGTGAATGTTGGAGGCAGGAATGTTCATCTGATTTTTACTAGAGTACCACTGAGGGGTTGGATCTTGCAAGTAAACAGCATTTATAGCAATTTACTTGACGACAAGACAAATAAATTGATATAAATAAGTGCATGTGTTTATTTATTAACTTAACTTATTAAGTTAGTAGTAGGAGCAAACAAAGAGCCTGATCAATGTGATCCATACAGCTATGTGTAAATCCAGACTCACTTCTAAATTAATTCATCAGCAACATTAGCCTGGTCTGAGTGAAGGCCACTTGCTTAAAAAGTGCCTGGAACAAACGACGCTCTTATCAGGCTGTGAGTTTTCTATGACTGTCTATGAAGCAGTCAGATGTGAATCACGCGGGCGTTATCGTGAGACATACATTATCAGTTCACGACGGGGTCTTATCTGACAGCATACACGGCACACAACGCAATAGTAACAAATAAATCAAACATCAATCAAAGAAAAAGTACATATTTTAGCAGTTATATATCCACTAAAGGCTGGATGATGCTGAAATACGCAGTTGTTGATTAAAGTGTCTCTTCCGCTTTTTCTTGTTTTTGGCTATGAATTGTCAGGTTGGAATATCTAAATATACTGGTGTGGTTATGCTTAAAAGCAAACCACATTAGCACCCTGCAGCTGAGGCAATTTGTGCATTAGGGCAGGAAAGCGCACCTGTCACTCATCTGCTGCTGCACATAATGAGGCTCTAGAAAATGGAGGCGCCATCAGGCACAGGGCTGCTTTTACTCACGTCAGCTTTTGCACAGACACTGACGTTTTATGTCATTATATTATGTTGCAAAGCGTGACTTGTGATGTGTATCAGCTTGGTGGCACTTCTTGGGCGTTTACTATTTAACAGCAGCTAATTTTGATTTACTGGAAACAACATGAAGGTTGGTTATCATGACATGTCTACACATTCAGCTCCAACACAAATCAATGGATAGATAATATGAAGAACTGAATTTGAGTGATGTAACTTCATTAACTTGACATGATATATGCTGTGATTATTAAATGTTATTACATTATTATTATTATTACATGGTGCTTTCACTGTAATCTCATGGGAGACCACTGTCCAAAGCATCAATACTCCTGCCATTCCTAGGTATGAATACCTGTGTGCGTGAATAATGTGTCTGTAGAAATACAGAAAGTAAAACAGAACAAAGATTAAACTACTTTATAGAATAACACATATAACATGGTTTATAACACCTATAAACCATGTTACTGCTGCATTCTCCCAGAAACACAAGGCAAATAATTAATTCCAGTGGCATAATAGCATATTTTTCATGCTTGATTGTGATAAATTGCCCGTAGATTGCTGTTTTGAAAATGAGTTAAATCCTGACGTGTTTTGCATAACTCATGTTTAAAATAAAGCTGGGGAGGGGACATAGATTTATATTCTGAAGCATGAACAACATCTTTGGTAGAGGCTTATTGTCTGCTTATAACATACAGTTGTGGAGGGGTTTTCATATGTGTGTGAATGAAAAAGAAGTCCAAGTGCTAAAGGCTATATCACTCTGAAGAGCATTTTAATTATCTCCAGTCCCTCTTCAGTGTCTCAAGGTTTTCATTTACCTCTCAGCTGTATTTTTTTCCCCGTCAGTTCCCACTGCTTCATCCCATGCCGTCTGTATTTGTGAGCCTTTGTTATTTCTCTGCAACAGCCTTGGGAAGCCTGGGAGAAACCGTTTTCCACAGATAGACTGCGAGAGCTTGGACAGACAGGGGAGGATCTCACTGGCAGAAGGAATTTTAAGCGACGATACGTTTCTTCTTTTAATTTTATATGACATTTTAAGCGTTCGCAAGAATGACTAAAATGAAATGGGACGTCTACCTACGAGCGGCACTGGTGCGGGTGGGTGCGTGCTGAGGTAGTAGCAGACTGAAGAAGGCTAACGTTCATCTGTGGTCTCTGTTCCACACAATAAAGCCACGACCTTGAAAATTAGCCTTGATGACTGGACTAAAGTAGTTTGTGGGTGTGAAAGGAGGCTGCCAGCTAAGCAAACACTGAATCATTTCTACAGCCACACATAGAAACATAATTAATTAGGAAAATATTGAAACGGCGGATTTGAATCCATCAATGTCAACATCACAAAAGGCGGCTGATGTTTAACAGATAAAAAAGTAGGAAAAAAGCACAGCTTCTTAAAGCGACAGTGTTGCTGCAAGTCACATCCAGGCACAAATGATGTCCTACTGTATGCACTGTGCTATAAAGTAAATTATTTCAGCTTTATTGGTATGTTAAGATAAATAAACAACACTTTTTAACATTACAAGCTGCAGTTCAACACAAACACACAGACACACCCTTGTTTTGTCTGCCAGGGCCTATTCTGCACCATAGACCGATTTTGTTTAGTGTGTGTATGGTGGGGAACACATCGCTGGTCATCAAAGCTTTCAGAGAGCAGCTTCAACAACGGCAGCTCCATCACAAACCTGGCTGCTCATTCCAAAGTATTCCCACAGGAGAGAGATGAAGCGATGCTCCAGAAGGAGGAGGAGGAGGAGGAGGAGGAGGAAAATGGCAGAAAATAGGAGATGCAGAACTGACAGCTAGGCAGGCACAGAAATTGCTGTAGTGCCTTGGAACTGCTCGGCTCATTATTCAGCTTTCCACCGAGGAACTACATCTTTCCCTCACACTTTGTTCTCCATTTTAAAAATCATCACATCTGTAGCCCGTGCCAGAGTCTTTGGTTGTTGTGGGTAAACAGTAGGAAGCATACTGCATTAACAATCCCTGCTGCTGCACCAGCAACTGCTCACATCTCCGTGTCTGTCACTGCTTCTCTGTAGTGTGACTTCCGTGTCGTCATATGCGGAGCTGTAGCATTTCATAAATTACCCCCCAATGTTTCTTGAAATTATTTTTTTTTCATTTCATTCATCAGTGTCATCATTTATGCATGGATGCTTCAATGCTCAAGTTCATAGCAAGTTGGCTCAGTACTATGCAGATCTCTCAGGTAAACTGTTGAACGGATTCGTGTTCAGATAATATCCAGCCTGTGTCAGCAGGTTACATCTAAGTCATCCTATATATCATTGTAATGTAAGATCAGAAATGCTTTACTTTGTCTCCTCTCAGCTTCTTTTGCGTTCGATTGACAGCTGCTGGCAAGCTGAGCGTTGGCAGGGCAACGAGAAACAGGTAAACAAATGTGTGAGGTAGTCAACATGTCATGGACATGTGTTATTAGCAGGTATTGATGGGAAAGGGGACACACCAGCATTTAAATAGACTGAAACCACATCTACAACTTTGTTTACATGCTGTTTAATGTGCTGCAGCTGAGCAGCTAATCAAGTATCTTGCTCTGGTCAGAGGTGGTTCGATGTGTGTTCGTGTTTGTACAGTGACTTAGATAAGGGCTTTAGAAATGCTCACATGGGCTTTTGTGCCATGTGTATCTGTTGTGTAGCAACCTGCTGCCAGGCTCAGTATGATTGTCGGAGGTGAAATCTGCCTCTATGTAGATGGAAATTATCATTAAACCAAAAAATGCCCACTATGAATGTCTGATCTTTTATTTGACATGACATGACACTTACACAGCAGACAGGTGTCCCATGGCAACATGAGTCTGTCTAAGAATAAAAAGTAAAAAGGTTTCCCCTATTTTTAAATAATCTGATTTGTTGATTGGTTGTGCGACTACAAGGACACTTTGAGTTTAAGTCACAAAATAAAAAATGTTCTGTATCCATCAGCAACATTTTATTTTGCTAAATAAAGGCATAAAAAGTGATCAAAGTATGTATATGTATCTATCATGTATACATGCTATCACGTTTGGTTTCCATCCAAGCTTTGCCTCTTTTCCTCTACATCAAACAGGAATTTTGATTAGCTCCATCATAGTCCACATAACAGTAAAAATCATGTAACCACAATTACACAGTGCATATTTTCATACCCTGAAGGGCCTGTCAGGGCTTTTTTCCTACAAACATAACTTTTACTGCACAAAATAAATACTCAAAAAAGCAGGCAGGGGGATTTGGCAAATGAAAACTGACACAAGGTTGAAATGAAAAAGCAATGCAACCTTTAACCCTGGAGGAAGATAGCATTAACTGTGGCACAGACAAGGCTGCTCGACTGGAGTGACAGACACAGGATGGATAACGCTAGTATCTCAGCAAACGCACAAGCATCCTCCTTCTTTCTGTGACAGCGGGATTACTCAGCCATGCTGCAAGCCCTTAATACATTCACACTGCACTGACAAAATCACAAGTAAAACACAGGGCACACTTAGCAAATCATAGTTTATGTCATGTTATGACAGGTTTGTTGCAAGTTCAGTCTAAATGATATGTTCAATATTAATCATGTTTAGTGCTTAGAAAAGCATGTGGGTTCTGGACATTCGGCCAAACCGGGAAGTTTCTTTTGCCATATAACGCGTCAGCAAATGAGTGAATGACGGTTTTTAAACGGATAAAATCAAGCATTACTGCTTTGAGGCTGCAGGGAGACGCAACTAGCATCACGGTTCACTGTTGAGCAGGAAAACGAGGGAAGGGGGGGGTTTAATGTCGAAAAATGGGTCGAGCCAAACAGTGTCTCCTTGGCAACAATCACGAGTGGAATACATTAAGCACAACCAAATGACATCCACCAACAGGTTTTTTGGGCACGGCAGAGGAAATGGGGAGATACCCTCACAGGCTGCTTTTTCCCTTTGGTTGCCTGTGTGTCTCTCATTGTCAGCAACTTATTATCCACAGATAAGCACACAAAGAAGGACGTCTATAATTTAGCAGACAGCAGGCACCGGGGCTCACCATGCCTTACATGCAACCTCTCCATTAAACATGCAAACTTCTTTCATCACTAAAAAGAGCGTATAAGACATCAAGGTGGTTCTAACTGCAATGGCTGACTTTCTTTCTTCCCCCTGAGAGTAGTAAACTCACATGAAGTACGTATGCTGCACAGTCTTGACACGGTGTAGACTCAGACTCAGACAAAAGGAACAACGTTACATTCTGACAGTATTGCCACACACCCAGGAGCCATATGGTCTGTGTCAGAAGAGCTAGAGTACTTCCCCTCTCTTCTCCCTTCGCTGTGCCGCTGTAAACCAAACAAACTCTGTTCCTCCGTCCTGACACTCCGGCACAAATCTGCCTCTTGGAAACGCTGAGCCCAGGGGAATATAGTAACTAAAATTGTTTAGATAATACTTGCAGTGCACTCGTCCCAGTCTCCAGACTGTAAACACAAACCAGCTGCCCCTGGAGAGCGACGCTTACTAACTGACTGATCCAACCACAGGCCAAGTGGCAGCACAACACAGGACAAGCAACACCAGCTAGGATGGTGTTCACAGACTGTCACAGACAATTGGACACAAACACCGATATCTGACGGCGCAGTTCTGGATGAAGAATATTTACTATGTGTCAGTGTTTGTCTATCAAACATTATCAGTCCTCGTCCTCATGGGGAGAAAATGACAACTTTCCTGAAGCACACCACTCTACTGCCACTTAGGATCTTTTATTGTGTTTATCCAGAGTGACTAGAGAGAGGACTGCTGTCAGCGACAGTGGCAGTCATTTGAAGTGAGGAGCCATTGGTTAATGGATGGGGGCAGACAGAGGGGGAGCCTGACCTCTGAGAATCCATCCTCTCTCTTAACTGCCTCGCGCATCTCCTGCACAAGCTCGCTCTCGCCGTAAGATTACGATCAGAGACGATCGGTAGCCGAGAAAGACAATTGTTCCACCTAAGGCTGTCAATCTCACAGTCTGCCTGAGCTATGCATATCCCATGACCCGCTGCAGAGAGCCTGACAGTAAAATCAACGTGTCTGTCGGGTTAATGAATCCTTGTAATTACAGTGAGTCACCAAGCTGGTTTGTCATGATCTACAGTAAAAAGACAACACGACTGGAGCCATTTAGAAAAAAAGATTCAGAAAATTCTTTTCTGTAATTTATGTTATTTTTAAACATAAATGATTCAAAGCACGGTTAGCTTTTCCAGCTGCTCGGAGAAAGTGAGACATATGAGAAAAAAGCTAAAGCAGACAGAGAAAATATGTATTTATTAAAGTGGATTCTTTTTAACTTAGCTTAGCTTAGTTTATTTAAAATTTGACATGGATTTATTGGATGTAACCTGAAAATCCACACAAGTCGTAGAGAGTAGAACATTTGAGGGGGTAGGTCTACTTGTTATAAGTACTTGCCCTTTTATTTGAGTAGAGTACAGTATGTACCACCTCTGTGAAGATGAATTTTAAGGATAATAATCAATAATCGGACAATAATCAGACCACATGAACATGTCACAGAGGCCAGTCACGTAGTGCCCTTTCACATGCCTTTACAATATTCTCTCTTTGTGTTTCCCTCATTTTCCTTTTGTGTTACAGTAAAAGGAAACAAACAAAATACAGTTGCAAAAGTGACGCATAGTCAAATGTGACTATGCTGGAAAACTGAAGCGTTCCATTGCCAAACTTGATGCAGACTGGGAACTGTTGGCCTTCATCATTCCCATTAGAGGGAAAACCCGGGGCTCTGTTCATATGGGCACCAGGCTGTTGTTTTAAGATAGACAGTCTTGAAAAATTATAAACCTATCCTGTAACTCACATTCTATAGGCTGAGAAAACTCCATCCACTGAGCAAGAGGAGAACCAAGGGGCCCAAATACCATAAATACTTGGTGATGGAGTTTTCATCAAGGTGCAAGAAAATAAAATAAAAAATCTGACTGATCGTATGTAGTTAATTACTGAAGTCAGAACAATTGTGTTTCTGCCTTTGTGTTCATACGTGTATATACAGGACATGCGGTGCACAGCAACTGCAAGTGGCTCATCAGCTCATCGCTGCCGTGTTGCGTCCTAACCTTCAGCCTCACCACAAGCTGTACTTTCCTGGAGCAAATGGCAGTGTCCAATTAGTTTAGGAATAACAGTTACTCCTCTGCCTTACTGAACTTAAAACAGGTCCACTATCCAATAACCTTTAGAGCACACAGGCTATGACATTGCCTTCACCTCAATAAAGCAGCCCATGATTGAATCAAGTGGCTGAGGTCAATAGGTCACGTGTTCATTTCCCATGGTCCTTTAGGGTCTCTGTGGGTAGAAATATGCGGAGTGTCTTCGAACGACATTTATTGGGTAGAAACTAAGTTATATGTGTTTTTGTTCTTCTTTTCCTCATTTCATCCCTTTCACCATCAGCCTGTATCTGTGTGTGCATGTGTGTGTGCTAGTATTGCATCCCTGCGGTCACGCTTCAGGCACTAGTACATACTACATCTGTCACTGTCTCTACCACGTCACCTCAATTTTCTGCAAACAAGTTTCACTTCTGTGCCTTGAAGGACAGGCGCTTCTTCCTCTCCCTCCTCTGTTCCCATCTGCCTCTGTCACTCCTTTCCTGTCCCCATCACTTTACATCTGTCAGCCTCCAACAGCCGCATTCCCATTTTTCACCATTTCTCCCTTACTTCACTTAAACCATAATAGCAGGGAAAAAATGGTATTGTGTTTTTTAAGGCTTTTGTAGGTAATTAATTACCCTCTGCGGCCGTCACATCCACTCTCTTACTAAAAGATCTGTGTCTTTCAGATGCCATAGCCCACTGACTGCAACACAAGATAATGGCCTTCTATGTAATAATCACGGCCTGAGCAAAATGGTTGTCTGACTCACTGACCGGCAGAAGCACTGATGTTGCCATCCCTAGAGCGATGTCGCTGGAATGATGAGCACCGAACAAGCAGACCAACGCTGATTATAGGGGTTCAGTTGGGCTGCAGTTGTGTCGCTGATGTCTACATACTATAGCAAATCTACTTTACGTTTCCTTAATATTTCAAAACACTGCAAACCAGTAATAGTGAGCAGAACAAGCTCTTTTGAATCCCTTTAGTCAAATCAGCCTTATTCAGAATGAAAACGACACAGGATTAACAACCAATGCGTTAAAAAGACCAGACATGTGATCTGACATGTGTACCGACAGAGCAAGGTTGATTCTTCCTTTACCACTCCCCGGCCTCCCAGTCCTCTTCTAAACTCCCCAACTCAGCAGCATTTGCCGAAGGGGATTTAGTTTTACCTTCCAGCCCCAGGGTGACCCATGAATCTGTGTGACCTCTGAAGAATGAAGCAGGGAGACATAACTCATCCAGGCAGCTTCAACAAGTCCTCCCTGTGTTCCCTTCGACCTCAAAAGCTGCCAGTAAATTTAGTGAACTCCGAGTAATAAACTCTCCCCCTAGAGGGCTTAGCTTCTTAGGAGTGCTGATCTAGCGTTACCATTACACCGTTTGACCATCTCTTTCATTATAATTCAAAAGGTGAAACAGATACTAGAGGGAAATTATTATTCTAAAACCTTAGCGGAATATCTGCCCAGGAGATAGAGCGCTGCAAGCTGACACAGCTGAGCAAAGCAGGGGATTGGCAGTAAAGGATGGGGAGCTGCAGCGTGAGGGCACGGCTGTGGTTGTTAACCCTCGTCGCCAACACTTCCTCCTCTCAGCGATTGTTGTTTTCCACACCGACGCCAGCGTTTTTGGACTTGGAAAAGCTGGGCTCCATGGGGATTCAAGGACCATGTTCACTTACCCTGTTATAATGGACGTACCGCACTGACATCTCGCTTTTTTGCGCCTCTGCCTGTGTCTCCACAGGCTCATTATGTCACTCGAACTAACATCTATCTGCGTATGCACACAGCCAGACGCTTGGCTGCTGCATGCATGCTGACAGCTTGGATAACGCTGCAGCAAAAGGCTGTTGCACTTCACATTCTTGACACTCGCAATTCTGTGATTCAGTGAGTTGGCGCTGTCACCTGTTAGGAAGACACTCAGCCCTTGTTTAAACCTGGAGACTTGGGCAGACACACAGCTGCTGCATGTCTGACAGGTGGGTCACATGAGGAACTCCCACCTGTCCCCGAACCGTAAAAATAACTAAAAAAACTAAACTAACTAACTGACATTTAAGCAGAGAAAGTAATTGTAGTCAGCTTGGGCTGAAGTAAGAGTAAAAATAAATAATAAATAAACATCTTACCTCTATTTTATTTGTTTTTTGGACTTTGAATTGTTGTGAGGCACCTTTTAACCATGTCTACTATGTTGTGAACTTTTCTTTTTGCCTGTTAACATGAGTGTGAGCTTCCACCAATGTGCCACAGCTGACTGAGCCAAGTATTACAGGCTGCTTGTGTCCAGCTCTCCCACAGCGATGTTAAATTCAGTGCCTATAGGGAAATTTGGATGCCGGTCAATAGCAATTAACATTGCATCCTCACAGGCTGCGCTTTCACAGTCTAGAATGTCTTTATAGCCAATTAATAATAAATTAAGAGGTGCTACTTGAGTGTAAGCAACTCAGGGGATCCATAAAGAAGCTACAGTAAAGCTCAGACATGTCAATCGTATCAAAAACATGTAACAAACCTTCAGGCCTAGATCATCAGTCTGTACATATATATTTTCCTACAATAAAATGATGCAGTTCACTAAGCTACTACATAACAATGTACAGATCCCTTGTTGGAAAGCTGCTAAACAGTTGATGTTTATGCTACTGCAGTGTATTTTTGATGAATGTGATGGATCACCTGCTTGGAGATGCTGTGTGCATGCGCAGAATGATCAAAGTAAACCACTGACAGCACTGTGACACACACACACCAATAGGACTTACTGGCTACTTCCAGGGACGCGTTGTGACTGATCGCCTGGCCCAAGTAGTTTCTGGCCACGCACACGTAGCTGCCGTCGTCAGGCTTCATCCGTCGCCCGTGGATGATGCGTAGGAAGAAGAGGGACCCGCTGGGCAGCAGCATACGGTGGGAGCGGGGGTTGTCGCGGTCCGTCTCCACTCGCTCCCCGTCTTTGTACCATTCCACCGTTGGAGCCGGGCGGCCCTCAGCCTTACAGTTGAGAGTGGCTGGTTCCCCCTTGGACACGATTAGGTCAGAGGGGTGCTCCACGATGCGGGGAGGGGAGTCCTCCTGGCGAAGGCGAGAACCTGAAGGGGAAACAAGTGCAACGGTTAAAAAACAAAGAAAGGATTACTGTCAAATAGAAACTTCATGAGCTAAACAATACTATGTCAATAGAAGACAAAAATAGAACACAAGGAGCCACCGTTTATCACATAATTCCATGCAGTACAATACCAATCAAAACACCAGCAGCTCTGAAGGAATTAGACACGGTGAATTATTATTACTGTGCAAGTGCCTTGTATTAGCAATAATCCTGTTCGACAATATAATTACCACACAATCACATGTCATTCATGAGCGGTTTTGTTTTTGTCTCAGCTACTGGATCCTCATAAGGAATTATGCAAAAAATACTGACAAGCTCGTAATACCTTTCCAAACATGTCCACCTATAATAAATATATGTGCCTGCACAGAAATCTGTGTAATGCACAGCTGTGGGAAATGTGACGGGGCTGAACTATAATGGGATTGTGGCCAACCACGCAGTACTGCAGACAGGTGTGGGTCAAATGTAAATTGTACTGGTTGGGTCCAAATTGCACGGTCACCCAAGAGGAGCCAAGACTCACAGACAGACAACCATACACACCTATGGACAGCTTAGAGCCCCAATTAGCCTGAGTCTGAGCTCGTACTGTAGGAGGAAGCCGAGGTGCCCAGACAAAACCCAGGCAGATACAAGCAGATGCTGTTGTAGACTCGACACAGATAACCATGGGAATTATAATTACACGCTGAAATCATAAAGTGATGTCACCTTTTTGTGTGTGTGTACATTTATTTACATTATCTTCACCATTAAGAGACAGCTTCACTGCAGACACAGAGACACAGAGATACGAATCAATGCCACTAACCATGCCCACACTAACAACCACAAGATCACCTTTAATCCCAATACACTGCTGACGTGTCAATCATAGCGATCATCTCAACAAAAAAAAAAGGCAACAATGAATCCCTGTATGGCCGAGGACAAAGCAAAGCTCTCTAATGAGGTCCAGGTACACAGCTCCAATGCCTCCCTGGATCTTACATTCCTTCCATCCCTTTCCAGCCCCCAACACAGCCAAGCACACACACTCTTATTTCCTCTCTCCTCCCGCTCTAGTATTATGGGAATGGCAGGAAACCTGAATCTTAAAATCATATTGAACCCCAAGTCTAAATGCAATTGCTAAAAGAGAAACGTGGCATTAATGTCGGCCATGTCGCCACTGTTTATCTGTTTTATTGCTGTGGGAACAATTTGCACTACTTTCATGCCGGTGCAAACACTGGCTTACACAGCCTTTAGCGGGTGAGGCTTTAATGTGCCAATGGCCTTGTAAAGCAGATAATCATGGCCATGCCGAGCAGCGATGAGCCCTACGCTCCCGCTGCAACCAATAAATCCCACACAGACAAGTGTTTACCCACACAGATAACGCTTCACACGCTGAGGTGGCTGAGAAATTGATCCACTGAGTGGTGTGGTCCATTTCAATGTGCTTGCACTGGTCTGGATTAACTGTTTTACAACATCTGGCGTCTCATTTGAATGTTTTGAATCAAAGGATCATTACCTGAACGGTAGAGGCTTGATTACTGGATGTGAACAGCTGAGATAAGCCCTCCCACAGCCTGACTGTTACATTCTTTCATCCTCTCCTGTGTTCATACAACTCCTTCCTCTCCTTCTCCATTTGAGAGCGAGCTGCTAAGCTGAATGCTGACATGCTCCTCTGTGCACAATAATTAGCATGTAGGTGAACAAAAAAACGATTTAATCGATAGTACGAGCATCTGGCTATGAATTCAGTCAGATTACTGCACGGTCTCACCCTCCCTTCTCTGCACCGATGTCACTCACTGCAAACTGGGCTGGATCACACCAACTCTACAACAAAGTGGACAATCACATCTGCTACACTTCCAGAACCTGACTGAACTCTGATGCTCAGAAGTGTGAGGTTCCCAGGACTACAGCTGGTGTGACCTCTGATATTTTCCATTATATCCAAACCACTTGTGTAGGCTTAATGGGTAGAAACCTTTGATTGAAGGATAATTTAACGCACCGTCTAGACATTTAAACACATAACAAACACTATAAATAAGGTGGCCACTGTGGCCCTCGGTCTCTGTTTATAGCACAATTGCTGCTTTCCTTGTTTGTAATTGTGTTGGGCTGATGCCTAAGGGTCCACGCATTACAGAAAGGCAATATCAGTGTGCCACAACTGGGCCCCCATAAGACTAGGCTTTATCTGCAAAGGGCCAGCAGCCAGCACACAATCAGTATGCAAAAACATGAACCCAGATGCACAATGGAGAACATAGAGACACACCAAAGGTCACTTGTAGCACCTGCACCCCTACATTTTTCCTGTCAGTCATCCATCTGGCAGCACCGTTGTGGGGTAAGGATCTGCTGAAAGAAGGGGAATGAACAATAACAAAGACAAAGGAGGAACAAGCGCGTGTACTGCATGGAGGTCTGTCGTAGTCGGTCAGGAAGGATGTGGTTCGTTTCCTGCCTCCCTCTGAAGAATCAAATCAAACTTGAGGCATTTTGGATTTCATTCATGCAGGTTTGACTGTGTCGCGCAGGTAGGAATGTGTGAGCACGGGAGGAAATGAGTTGGAAAAGTAGACGAGATAAAACGGGGTAGATAAAACAACAAATCCTCAGACATTAATATCACAATATGACAAATATGAATGTAATTTACTGCAACACTGGTGGTCTTGCAGTAGTGCATGTCGACCTACCACGGTGTCATTTACAGTACTGTACTGTTTGTATTTGAAGAGCATGAATGGAGACGACTGTGGTTGTTTGGATCTAAACCAAGCTAATATACACAGAAAATATCAAATATCAGAATCAACTAAGTCTGGGCTGATATGATATGACGCGCTGTCAGCTTAGTACGAGCATTAGGCTGCGTGAAGGCAGAAGACTATGAACTAAACACAAATTAATAAATATGTCTGAAGCCTTACTCTGAAGGGTCTTGGGTTACAGTTTCAATTCAAATTCCATCTCAGGCTCCTCCATCTATTATTCTAACCGCTGTTCCCATTAAGGGTCACAGAGATGCTGGAGCCAGTGCCAGCTGTCATTAGGAGGGAGGAGGGGTAGACACTAAACAGGTCACCGGTCCATCATAGGGCTGCCGTAGACCTACAGCATGGCCACTTTAGAGTCTCCTATTAACCACTGCATGCTTTTGGAAAAGCACTTGTCCCACAGAAACTCCACGCAGACATAGAGGGACCATTCAGACTCCACACATTCTAGTTGTGTGGCAAGAATCTAGACGACTGTGACACTCACGAGAAGCCTACCTGAGTCACAGTGGTGGAAACGGCAAATCCCCACCTGCAGCGCGGTGGGATTACCTGTGCTTGAGCACCAAGGCCACTCTGGAAGAGTAGCAGTCAGGCCCAGCTAATAAAGGCAGGCTGTTTTTGTGTGAGGCTTAAGAGATCGCAATAAGAGGTACAGCTATGTCTTGTTAAGCAAATCCCTTTCTTTCAGTGTAAAAGTCGTTTCTTTCTCTTTTTGCGTGTAGGCTAGACTTTGCATCAACGTCTACAATTTTAATGGTGAGACAGAGATTTCCAAAAGCCTGCACGCTGGAAAAGGCCGGATCAGCAAGGCACGTGTCAATTAGCCACTAGAAAGACTAAGAGGGCATTTAAAAAGAGAAGAGCACCATATAACAGCAAAGAGCTCTACAACCTGAAGCTTGTTTTGTTTAAATAATAAGTAATAAAGTTATGAATTATAAATAAACTGCCTTTAATCTGCATGTTTCTACTGTAAATTTAAATTAGTCGATGCATCATCCCGGCTACCAAGCGTCACATAGGTTGTTGTAGTCGAGGCCACACAAAATATCTATTTACAAAAAACTATAAATGTATACTGCAGAATAAAACCTGTGTCTGAATAACACAACACTGCTGTCTGCTTCCAAAAATAAACCTCACAGGCCCAGACTAGACAGTCGTCTGATTGTGTGACACTTTAGTCTGAGGAGCACAGTATTACTGTGGCAAGTGCTATTATGCAAGTGACTGCTGCACATCATTGCACCACCTTAGGTATTTTAAGCACATCCGATTACACAGGAAAGCAAGCGATCCTTCCAACAAATCCTCCAAGCTTTTCCGACTAATGTGCCTTCAGTCCCGGATCAAAACGGATAATGAAAGTGTGAAACCAAAACTGGTCGATAGCTGTCTAATACCTAATGTAACCGAATCATAATGAGCAACAGCACCATGCTTAGGTTAGTGAAGTGGTTCTTGGGTAAACATGTAACATCATCATCATCACTAAGATCAAATGAATATTCTGATACAAAACAAGCATGAAATCAAATGTATTGTAAACCTTTAACAAAGGAAGAAAACCTTGACAATACACCATTGAGCTGATCCCTTGGAGACACATATTCCAAACACACAGACACACTTATTCATTTGTAGAGTTAAACACCGGGAAGCAATAAATGCCAGACATTCTTTCTCAGGCTGTATAAACTACAATTAAGTGGAACAGTTGAACACTGTCATTCAGTCAAGTGTGTGGGGGAAGGAATGTTAGCGTGTTCCTACGTATGTGTGGCCAGAACAAGGTGTCGTCAAACACACTCTCCCTTAGTTAGAGATTAGATCTTTGACCTGCACATGTACAGGTAACTTTACTGTATGTTGTTGTTGTATGTTGATGTAAAAGGTCTTTGCATCATTCCACAAAGAAGCAGCTTCCAGGGAGCAAAGTCAAGGTCATAAACAATGATAACACCTCTTTAGCAGCAGCCAGATGTTCAGAACATGAGGAAGTCGTATTACACAGTAGGGTCAGAATATGGACCAAACCAAGTACTACACTATATTAAAAGTTATTCATCAGTGAAATAACTCATCCTCCTTACATTCAAACATTTAAAATGTCATTTCTGGTTACACAACATTCACCACAGGTTTGCTTTTTATGTAATGCATCTAACTAAATCCTCAATGTTTTCATCATCGTAAACAAACAAGCCGAGGTCCTTGACAGTCAGGAGCTTACCTCATGTTTTCATGATGAGATGTATCTTTTGAGCACAACTGCCTGGAAAGGCCAGCCGCCCGCCGATCTGAGAGGTTTCTCCTCAGTCCATTAAATGTTCAGTGGAAAGTAAAGTGGCTGTATAGGCCAATGATTATCGCTCAGGCAGAGCTTGAAAGTCAAACTTCCCCTGAATAGAGCAGACGCTCAAGTGGCTAAAAGGTGGTTTGTTATTAATAAAGAACAGAATCTGCGCGGGCTATTAGTTCAGTATCTGATTTACTGGGTTTCTCTGCAGAACGCCACATGCTGCATCGCCAGTATAACCAGCTGTACTGCATACTGCTTAATGTACAGTGTGCTTGACTATCTGGAGTCTTATGTCCCCCGAGACTTATGAAACTTTAATTTAAAACTTCTTTGCAAAACTAACTGAATTAATGCATTAATTTGACATAAGCTCCGTGCTGTACACACACACACCTGCATACTGTAATGTTAAACACTAAAAAGGGTCAGGTCTGGCTCTGGAGCTCTTTTCTAACTCATAAATACTAGACCACTAGAATAAATAGCCATAGCCCTGGATGTTTCTCGTCTGCATTCAGTTTGCTGGATATTCCTGAAGCACAGGGTAGCTGGGTGCAGTGCATTAAGCAGGGAGAAAAGGTCAGCGTGGCTTAGATTCACTCAAATTTTGCTGGCATTAATAAAAAGAGGAAAGAGGAATGAATCTCAGCTGCCAGTGAGGGGGAAATGTATGAATGCCTTCTAGTTGTGTTAGATTTAAATTTAAGGAAATTTAGAGGAACAATTAAGAGGAATAATTCTCCATTATGGAAAATATGAGCCATGTTTCTACTGAAGGAAAGATACCACTCATGGGATAATTAACTTTGCGTAGCCTAAAGTCATGAACCATTGTCTTACCTCAGGCTCCATCCAAAGATAACAGCTTCTGTCAATCTTTAAGGGCTTCTGTACAATCTCCATTTAACACGACCGATCTTTACATCTAAATTCAGGAGCAAGACATATTATATATATATATTTTTTTTTCAACTGTTCAAATAAATGGCATTGCGGCTAAGAACAGCTTCCCTCTTCAGTGCTGATTCAGAATGCAGATTGATACTGATGTCCAGTTATCTGAGCTATGCGCCACCTGTTTTCACTGTCTGCTTCTGGGGGACATCTGCGCACAGAGATTTTATGCAGGACAAAGATTTTTTTACAAATGCATCTACAAATCTGTCTTTCTCTCTCTCTCTCTCTCTCTATCTGCAGGCTGATTTCTTTTTTCATAAAAACACACGTAGATGTCACACACACTGGCAGCAGTCGAGCCAAGGAGCCCAATACTACTTCACTTTATACTACTACTTCATACACTACATTCTGTTTTTACTTCACATGTAGCAGCCAGCTCATCTATTGGGCATATGTCAGCACAGAGCATTCTACTCGATTTGGGCTATAAAGTCTTTATAATAGTCTTTAGCCTTTTTTTTAATGAAGATTTAATAGCTTACTCTTCAAAGGCGTTTCCAGCAGATATTCTGAAGGTGATTAAAACAGCTCTTCTGGTCTGGTGAATCTGGTCGGCACTGCAGAATTTATCTGTGTGAACAGCTTTTTATTTGGCTCCATTTGTGTTGTTGCTGTTGATCACACAATCTGGCACATGCTCGTTGTTGACGCAAGGTAAACCTTTAAATCTCAGCTTTGCAACTTGTTTTCCTATTGATTGAGTTTGGGGTATGGGTCTAATCTCCTAATGCTTTCATGAGTAATGAGACAAAAACATTTCAAATGGTGTTTCTGGGGTAAAATATTAGTCTGTGTCGTCTAATGAATAGCGTTAAGTGAGTGAAACACTTAAAATCCTGGCATACGTTGCAATGATCTCAAATGTAATTGCAAACCATTGGTGATTAAAGCCAAATGAAAACAGTTGAAACTAAGTGTTTGGAACAAAGCGGCGTTAAAAACCTGCAGTCAACACTAGATACCAAACGTACGCGTTGCAATAAAGCTGCAGCCTGAAAGGAGCCGTAAAGTTTAAATCAGCTCAGTAAATGTATATTACAGTGAAAGTAGCAGGCGAAGGAAACAAAATGCCCGAGAGAATAATGACTGTCTGACGTTTCCTTTTATCTCTGTGTTCGTACGCAGAGATTCTGAGCACAACTTAATTACTGTATTTCAAAACACTGCCACCAACATCTGCAGCCGCCACGTTGCTTTCTTTTACCTCACACCTTGAAACTACCTCTGTCCACGCTTCATGCCTCCCCATTAATCGGAGGCTTTCTTCAAATATGATATGATATTACTGGCTCTCCAACTGCTGTGCAGCCCCTAGTTATATCGACATCCAAAAGAACCCCTTCGGCTACACCGTAACCCATCACAGCAGGAGACCGAACGAAATGTAAGAAAGTACAGCTGAGATCCAAGACGCAATCTTTTTTAATCTTACTGAAATTCTAAAGTTCAGATATATTTACACGAATTCCAAAGTTGGAAGATGATGATAATAACGTGGGCTAAAATAGAAAAATTAATTAATAATAAAATTAATAATCATTGAGACATCAAAACTAGCATGAAAGGAAAGTAATAAAAACTGGTGATACTGTAGATCAAATACACTCAGTGAAGCTGATGGGCCATTATAACAATGGACGTAGTGCTCACATACCATAACCCAGTTACATACTGTTCAGTTCTTAGTATACATTAGTACAAGATTGATCTTAACAACTGTATCAAAAATGCTGCTCACAAATCAAGGCTGTTTTTTATCAACGATAAAAAATCTTACATACTATGGATAAGTGTGATGCTCTGCACTAAACATATGTGTGTTGGGTTGAATGCATCTTTATTCATGACATTCACTGGCTCCCACACTGGCTAATGAGTCTGTCTCAAAATGCTTGAGATGATTTGAGAGACTGCACTCCAGCACCAATATTTGGTTAATGAAGGCAACATTAGTTAGGTCGTCTCCCTGTAATAACAAGGTCAGTCCTAAGGGCTTCGCACTTAGATTGGTCTGCTGATCCACCTGCTCTACGCTGGGATGTGGTAAGCCATTAAACGAAGGACTGAGTTTGGAGAAGATCAAGGCTTTAAAAAGCAAATTTAATATTCAAAGCAAACATTACAAAATTAAACCTCAGTGCTTTGTTTATACTAATTATAGCCACAAATCAAACCCTAGAATCCAAACCCTTGACTCCATAGATGTGAGAAACTGACAGGATGGGTTATCGTCTGTCTTTATGCCAGTGCCGGAAAAAATAGAGCTTTATGAGAAATGCTTGGCATATCGTGAAATTCATCTCAATAAGAAGACGTTATCCAGCCATAAAGAAAGCCCCATGTCTTTCTAACCAATAATCTCTAAATTCAACTTCCAGTGGACTGTCAAGATGTCACGATTTAATAATTTCTTCTAAATGTCAGTAAGTTTCAGATTGTTTTATTGCAAACTGCGCTCGAACAATGACAAGCCACACAATAATAATCATACAACACGTACATGAGTGACGGTCGCAGCAGGTAAGTTAATTACTCTATTATCATCTAATTATCTAATAGTGCAACACTTCTGTCTTATTACAGCTTGAATAAAAACTATCCAAACCATCAGCTTCAGCCCTGCTTATCTGCGAATCTCATCCTACAGCATTTCAGATACTAGTTAATAATAGATCTGCTAATTAAAGCAATTTATGCATGTTTGGGGCTGTTCATGAGAGATGCTCTGGTGGGAAAACAGTTCTTTATGCTGCAGTCTTCTCATAGAGGGCTTTGAACCCTGCCAGTAATGACGGGGAGAGACAGGAGACGAATGAAGGAGAAAGATGAGAAGGATTGAGGAAATGGCAGAAGGATAATGTGCACTAGTGAAAGATCACAATAGAGAGATATTCTTTTATTACAGATTTATGTTTAATAACCGCAGCCAACGTGCATCAACATTTTACATATACTCTCTTTGTGTAAAAACCTACTGATGAAAAATATCGATACAATTAATACGATATTAGCTGCATGACTGGAAAGAAGATGATTCACAGAGATGTAACCTCAGAAAGCATCTCTGATTTCATACCATTACCATGACCTTTGAAGCTGTCCTTTCAATATATCCATTCCCTCAATTTACTGTCAAACTCAAAGCCAAATCCCCGCGGAGAAAAAGCCTTACTCTGAAACAACTGCAACCACTGCAGCACTTCAGTCTGCTCTCACACAAAGAGACACAGAAATGGACGTGCAGGTACATCGGAAACACGTTTTTCGAAGAACAAACAGTTCGCGCTCTCAAGCCGCCGTTACTACCGTAGGATGAAAAAATTACCTCAAGACCATGGAGAGCACATTTATTTACAGAGGTAATTATACAAAGTGGCTCAGCACACAAGCATAACTGGACACTGACCTCAGAACAGGAAACTAAGGCCAGAGAAGCACAAACAAACCAATGAAAACCACAAAGGCCTGGAAGGGCTCAGAGCACTGGCTAGTGGCTGGTTCACCATGATCTTTCAAAAGGTTAAATATAGCAAGTTAAGATCACACACACAAACATACGCATGGCGTCAACGCAGACGTTTTTCTCAGTAATAGGTTAGATTAGTGAATGAAAAAAGGTGATGGAATAAAAAAAACCTTGGTTGCAATTCTCTTTTATGGTTGGGTTGAAAAGGTTTAAACAGTGGGAGCGTAAGGATGAACCTTCAGGCAAAGAACCCTCAACCTATGTGGGGATAGTAGACAGTAATCGATCCTTTTCAAAATTATAAGTTGTGTGTATACTGTAGGTGTGTGCGTGAAGGTGTGAACGCCAGGCCCACAGGCGATTGTTAAAGCTCTCAGTAGCTTCCCTTCCCCAGGGTTGGCAACCAAGCTCAGCCTCACAGCACCACAGCAAAACAGAGAGTAAACAAGGGAAGCAATTATGAATCACAGCTTTCAGCAAACAATCCGAACACACACACATTAGAAACAAGCTTACGCTAACACCATTACATATGCATTTATGCACATTCAGTCAGAACCAAACAACCCCGGCAACGTCTGCAGGGGTTTGAGAATCAAGACAGCTACAGTCTCAGTTATTCTACCTCGACAGCTCTTGATGGTTGCAGGTAACACTAATCTCAAAATCACCTGTGTCAAGCAGTGTTCATTCATTATCACTCATTCCACGTATATGTGTGTATATAAACTGAAAAAGTCTCACATCAGGTTCAACAGGTCCCAAGAACTGGCGAGAGTCATGAATTAAATTAAAAACTGGAAACTCTGCCGCGGACTGCACATTGAACACAGAGCTTCATAACGGACTGGGTTCAGGTCAAGTTTATCGGTCACATTATTTTTAAAGAAGAACAGAAGGAATCTGGCAATTTTATTCCGCAGACAAAGGGATCCTGTCAGCATACGGAGATGTCCTATCAGCCCCGTGATCCATAGCGAACAAGTCCTCATTAGTAGAGAGACTCAGTTCATCACTGTCACAACCACAACGACTACAGGGATTCGGGTTAACTAAAGGGACGGCACCGTAGGCCAGAGTCCTCCAAACAAGCCGTCATTAGTTAGGGTCCAGCTTTCTGTGACAACGCTGGGTCACAACGGCCGACCTCTTGCAGCCTCAGGTGTCAGTTGCTAAAGCAGCATGAGTAAGTATGTGTGACCTTTGACCCAGCTGAAGTAACTCCAACAGGCCAGCGAGATGTCTGAGTCTGCTACACACACACACACGGACCGAGCGTGTTCTGCTGGTGTCTAAGTCCATCACGCGCTTCTTCACGGGTAACACACGGAGGAGAGTCCATTAAGGTTAAACAACTCGCAGAGGAGCGGGGTCACTTATTGCTAAAGTAATTAGCCTAGTTATTAGATGGTACACTTATAAAGATATTAACAAGATGCTGTGGTCTGTTTGAAAGTGCAGTCAGGAGAGCACTGTGACAAAGAATTACAGGAGAGGCCTTTCTTTTATTTTCCCGTGGTTCCTATTTCAGATTATGTTCATAGACCATCAAACAAAGCAGGTAGAAGAGCGAGCCCAGTCGCAGCATCACTCTGGGGACACATAATTAGAGTCTGCGGGATGAAAGGGACAAAGCCATCTCGACACGGGCGCATGTTTTCACGGCCATCATTTAGGTTATTATGCATCATCCAATTACCTTTGTCAGATTTATTATGCAAAAATTAAACTCTGCAATGAAGTCACCTAACAGCACAGCTCAGGTTTTATAAGCGAACGTGCTTTAGTCTAGATGAAATAGATGGGAAGGGCATGGTACACATCAACATCAATCACCAAGCTGTTAATCAAGAAATCAAGTCCAGTCACCTACAGGTATCTTTGGACTGTGGGAGGAAACCCACGCAGACACCTGGGATCAAACCCAGGACCTTTTTGCTGTAAGGCAAGCGGGCCAACCACTACACTGTGGCACTGTCCAATATCCTGTCCACGGTGGGCTAAATACGCGGGCACCGCACGAGGGGCCACGGCGTTGTACATTTATCACCTCTTCCAAGTCACATAGATTTGGCTGCAGTGTTGGGCCAATCCGTGACCCTTTGTCAGAATTCTGAACCGGTCTTTGGCTAAAAGAGACAGAAGACATGGCCAGCATTCAGTGGTCAGTGCACTCAATACATTCTGTGTTTGGGGATCCAAGAAGGGCTTTGTTTCATGTGAGCAGTTACAAATGTTAGCTGAATTTTCAGGATGCCAGTTTGCTCTTGAGGCAAAAAAAATTCCCCAATTCACATAATTTCAATTTCGATTTTGCACCATATGGTGAGATTAGATATTTGGCTTAAAACAGTACTAAGTTTTTTTCCGTTTGGAAATCCGAGGAGGACAAATTGGAAAATGAGTGTTTTTCTTCTGGCGTGGATAGTGTGGATGTGTTTCCCTAAGTGACCAGCATTTTATAAAACGGCACAGTCTGTACAGTCTTTTTATGAAGAATGATGTCACATCTAACAACACGGGCAGTTAAATCCATTCTAAAGTGGACAGAAGTGTCATTAGCCTAAAATCCATTCTTAGCTTAAAAGTAAAACCTCTTCTATTACAGGCGGAGCCATTCAAACCTGGAACAATCATCTAGGCTCACAGAGCCTGATTCCAGCAGGTTAAGCTAAATTGTCATGATCTAAAATCACCTGGAATCGAGCTACGGTTGGTTTTCCTTAAAATGATCGCGCCGTGTGATTGCACAGTGCTTCCTCTTAGGTCTACGTAGGTGGAGGATCTCTATGGTGCTCCCTCTGTGTAAAGTGCGGGGTTGGCTGGGTGTGGCTGCACGCAGTTGTTAAGGCTAAAGAACAGAATATGTCAGAGCAGCTACACCAGCTTTTCTATTATTTCATCCGCACACATTTATATCATTGAGGGAAAGTAACAAAAGCCTCTTTGTCTTGAAAATCCAACACAGTTTAATCCACACTTGAACATTCTGACCCTTGTGAAGGTGAAATTATTGTGAATGCTGTGCTAGACTGCATTAGCTTTGGTTAGTGCACATTTCCACATTGAGAACAGGAACGGAACCTAATAAACCTGCCACAGTATAAAACTATACTTCAACCCAGTGAAAACTAACCACCCTCCCTGCTGCAGCCTCTCTGGCCCTCATTAACCTGATGCTCCAGTGATGTACGCACCTACTGAGGATGAAGATGATAACCTACCACTGTGCTCTGACTGATCACAGGCACTTGAACACGCTAGTGGTCTTATCAGATGCTCTGACACAAACCTGACTCCATCTCTCTTCAGAAACGCGGTGGCCATAGGAGACGCACCTGAAAGGCTGTGATGCAGATGCATAGATCACTTTCAGCAGCAAGCGGCATGAGTCAGGGGCCACATGCTGACGGTTCTGGCTACTCAGAGGAAAGATGAGCGAAGTGTCTGCAGTGAGCTCTGACAGATCAGACTTCAGGTCCTGACAGATTCCTCACCTCCACTCACTCCCCCCTTTGTTCCAAGAACTTCAACGACTCTTTCTCTATGCGCACGTGCAGTGTGTACAGTACAGGCACTATTATTGAGTCTCCACACTGAGCCATTCATACCTGAACAAATCTGCAGAAGTGCCAGTAGACAGTGAATCCCCGTCCAATGAGCAGGCATCATTTGAGGGCATCTGCGTAAATCCAGTTAGAACGCGCTCTGATGGTCTATTGTCTGATTCATCTAAGTCGCAACTTCTCCAGCGCAGATGATGGTGATGATGGGGATCAGGGTGGAGAGTTCCTGAACTGCGCAACAGTCCCAGCTGATGTTCACAACTGATCGAGTGGATTTCTGCGTGGATCAAAGTTCACATCACACCGCGTCGGCCGCGCGTTAATGACCGGTCAGAAAGTGAGTCCACGCAGCGCCTCGTGGCTTTTCCGCGCTCCGGACGAACTCCTCACTCCCAAATGCAGAGAACTTCGCGGAATTCATCGGTTCTGGGAGTCGCTGGTAGTTCCACGGCGTCCGGGGGCAGAGGAATCCGAGCCGAGCAGCAGCGTCCAAGTCGCACTCACTCACTTTTATGGTTAAATGTGTAGTTTCCCCCCCTCCCGTGCCCCGGCTTCGTGGGACTGCCGCTGGTTGGACGAGGCGCCGCGCGTCTCTGCGCTCAGCGCTACTTTGGTTTTCCTACCCACTCGGGCTTTTCTGGTGCGCACACGAGATTCCTGCAAGTCAGGCACCATTTAACCGCACGTCAACACACACACACACACACTAGCTCGCATCTAGACCTAGACTACAGCTGTCTGGTAAACGTTAGAGGCACAACGCATCACAGCCACCGCTGCAAAGTAGCAAATGTGCAAATAAGTTTAATGTGTAACACAGGAGCCACGTGACCCAGTATTAAGGGCCACGCAGCGTCTCCATTAGCCAGTATATCAAATGTAATGAAAGCCTCCTTAACTAAATATTATTTACATGTTACAGCGAGACTGCTGTTAAAAGTCAGCATAATATGACAGTAATCCATCTTTTTATCTTACATTGAGACATAGGTGAGTTTTCTTATTAAAGGTAAGAAAAGCATCGTGTTTCTCCTTCCGCGACAACGATCGATCAGCTTTTCTCCCTGACCTGTGGGAAATTAAATGACACTATTAGATGTGAATTGTCCTACCTAACATTTCTGTATGGCCGCATATTGCGCAGGGGAAGCAATAATGGTTTATCTTCCCAGCTAAATTAAAGGCATTTCTACGTGACAAAGAGTAGTAAATGTGTTTTAAAGTTAATATTCATTCTGTCTGGTCGAAGCGCAGAACCGGCTCCGGTGTTGTCAGAGCAGGTCAGGGCTCCCTCTGCTGGCGGCAGGGCGGCAGCACAGTCTGGTGTTAAGGTAAACGGGAACCAAGGACGTGTTCATAAGGTCCCTAGGTCTTTAATAACATAACCGCTGTTGTTACAAATGGCAAAGTCCTTTCCTCTGTGTTCTTTGTGTGTTTATATTCTATTCATCATTGTGTTTATATCCCAACTACTAAACAAACGAGTCCGTGCCGCGTCCTACGAAAAGATTCCAAGTATATGCTTCATTTCTACAATCAAAGGTTTACACGTATAAATTCCCAAATATCAAACCAAAAGTAGAAACAGAGGAATATTCATGCATTTAAACAAAGTCATATTCAGACTGACAGCGTTTACATATTCAGTTCTTCCAACCGTGTCGCCTCAAATCCTTTAATTGTCCATTGTGGACCAGTGGTGGCTCTGCTGCCGTCGTCTCTCTGAGTCAAGCTGTCACACTTGGTAAACAACCAGTAAAATATGGCAAATTGCAGTCTCACCGCAAGCATGTGTGCTTTTCGCTGTTTCTGCGTCTAAGAACACCTTCCACTCCCTCCATTCTTCTCTTTGCCGTCAGCCATTACCCTGTTTGATGCATGTTGTATATGCTTTTCCCAACAGAGACTGTGTTCACACTTTCCATTTCTTTTAAGTCATTTGTTTGGCTCGCTGGTTCCCCAGTGGCCTGAGAAATAATGCGAAACGCTAGATGACTGTGGAAGTCAATTTAATGTTGTAACTGCTTAATTTGTCTAATTTCAGTGGATTAATAAATTCTATTAACTCTTATTGTCACAGTGGAGGAGAGGTTCACCAGTGAGCCCCAAGATAACAACAGGTGCAGTGCACCGAGCTAAAGTGTGTGGATTCTATTGTGCATTTCACTGCTGGCCACAATCCAAAGCATCACTAACACCAATATTTGTAGGAACAGATGGCGAAAAATGGACTCAAAGACATATGCGTGAGCATGGCAACACAGTGTATAATATGGCAAGGATTTCAAGGAGATGGTGCCAAGCAATAAGACCTATTTTTATTTATTTATTTCACTCCAACTCAGTGATCCAGTTGGTCCCGAGCCAGAGGAAAAATCTCACCAAATAACACAAATCCAAAGACTATTTAAGAAGAGATAAAGCCTCTGATCGCCACAGCTTTGCCCATGAAAAACACGAAACCCTTTCAAATCATCATTACTAGGAATGATGTTTCTACAGCAGGATACTGGGCTTTGGGAAGCGTGAGGCGATATTAATGGATAGCGGTGTATATAACGCACCACTGCCATTAGCTTTTTCTTTCACCGCGTGTTTCCCCCAGCCTTTATTTTCCAAGCTGGTTCTGCACTATCCCACTTTCCTATTATATGTGACAGCTCTTTGGGCCTTTCATTTCCCTCAGCTTGGTTTTATCTCTTCCTGTTTGTCAGCGCGTCTCACTGCGCATCACTACAGTTGCTGAGGGTCATAGAAAATGCTGAAGGAAAATGAGAGACAGCCATGCTTCTGCTCCTCTCATCCTCCAACAAACCGGCAAACTGGCTGCCACCCAGATGGTCTTATTAGTCATTTAGACTTGGGCAATCTTTCAACTTCTCACTGTCAATTTGTTTCTCCTGCTGGGCTGTGAAGATTAGATGTATGGAGAGAAGAGGTTTCTTATCATAAGGGAGGAAACTGACAGATCAAGGACCCTTTGAACTGCGTCAGAATGAAGCCAGGAGAAGTTCCAAATTAGATCAATTACATGCTGCAAAACATATTTATGGAACTAACCATTGTTATTGCAGCATCTCATCGCCCTCTTCATGTTCACTTAAATGAACCCCAGGTGTCATTTCTCAAAATGCTAGAAGGGGAGGAACGCTTACACATTTGGCTTTTTTCCTATCCCACGTCAGATTTCTCACCATAAACTGTCAAAGCAAAGACAAAGACCATTGAACTGTGTTGGCTCTGGACACAGCACTTGAGGACTACAGCTGCTGAACTGGCATTAAGTGGTATTAGAGTCTTTGTCAGCAAAAGGAAAGTTAGTCCTCTTCTTGGGAATTAGGTTCAAGACTGTAAGGACAAATACAGATTCAGCACAAACTGAAGCACCACTTCACTGACTGCTGAGGTTTCTTTAAAGCCTTTCAACAAGATACAACCCAGACAGGATTTAGCACATTCATGGACTGTACCTTTGTATCCAAAGCTGTTGTCCTGTTCGGCTACAGGTGCTGTTGATTGGGTGATGACCTCCTGGTTCCCTCTGTGTTTATCTGTGTTAATTGGGACAAAAACAGCACTTTATCTAGTTAAACATGCAGAATTAGTTTGACTACATGATCTCAGGAAAAAGCTACAAACTCAGGTAAAGGCGTTTAATGTATAATAGTGGCAGCCAAGGTAAAGGGGGGAGCAGTAGCATCTCTGACAAATAGAAAGTTTAGATAACTAACAAGCAACTGGCTCATAATCTTATATGTTGCTTCCACTTTATTGGATTGTCTCGTCATTTTCTGTTTCAAAAGAGATTTTCACCAAGGCATTAAGTGATCATTCATCAAAACAAACTAGTTCTGATTGATCATGAATCAGTAAAAGGTGAGGTGTATAAACACCTCAATAATTTATACAAGAAACATTTTTCTGTTCAAAGCTAAATCTAAAGCAATACTATTATTATTTATAATTAAAACAGATAATTCATGTAAATTAAGCTGAGACTACATAATTGATCTATGGTAAGGAAACTGACATGAGCAGCTGTATTACGGCCATTTATGAAATTAAACTGAAATGTATTATTTGACTGCACTAAGCTAAACTAAGAAGATACATGTTTCAGACACTGGCTGGGGGGGTTGGCTGTGATTCCTATTGTTGTCAAGTTTACCACTAGAGGGAACTAATGCACATACAGACACAGGGAGGTGACAGTGCTAACCACTACTACAAAAGCACAACTGAATTCTGTCTTAAGCATTTTGGCCACAAGAGGGAACCATAACTGTACCTGCAAGATGCTGCATAGTTTTGTCAGACACATTTATATGTGTTCATCCTTTCCTGCTCCACTGTACAAATGCCTACCTGAAGAAATGGTCAAGGGGTTGCCCTGCTGCAGCTGGCTGACACAGAGCAGGTTGAAGAGAAGGAGTGAAAGGGGCGATTTCATAGCCCCCATGGTGGCTAAAAGGTTTTCATCAACCTGGGGGGAGAAAGACAGCAGGCGATTTGTTTCATTTTTTATTATTAGGACGTTTTATGTAGGTAAAACATGTGAGCTGAACCCGAGGGATGCTGCAGGAAAAACTAACACTTATTTAGTTCTATGGTTTTTTCTAATTTAATAAACATTTTAACAGTGTATAAGATTTGTACTATTACTTTGTACTATTATGATCATCTTATGATTTAAAAAATCCCTTGACCTGAGCAAAATCACAAAAACTCCCCTGCGTACAACCAAGTTCCTGCGATTTCACTAAAAAGTAGCGAGGCAGACAGATGGACCTTCCTCTGAAACCCACCCAGCACACTGCCAAACTCCGAGTCTGTTTGTTTCAGCCAGATCCAATCCACACATAGCAAGGGAATAGAGACTAGTATTGCTTCACTGTTGCTTTTCCAACCACATCCCAGCACACGAGTGAGCTTTTACAGAACGACTTACACATGCTCTCTATGTGCTTTGTGTAAACTGGGAAAGTGTGTGTTTTGTGCCCCATCTAAATTTCATGAGCTCATACAACCCAAGTCAAACAACATCTGAGCATGTTCACAGTTACCTGCTGCACATTCCGGTCTAAGCCCCCAAACAAATGCATGCCTTCACACGCACACGTGCACACACACACAGCATGGAAAAACACACCCTTGCTCTCATGTGGAAATGGTGATGAGACACAGTGACAGTGCCAGGCGGGAGGAACGGGAAGTCAGTTCTACTGATCAGCCATCTGTGGCACACACAGCTTTGCAATCAATCCTAAGTGTCTGATGGACGGCCAGATTCCTGGCGCGTTTGGAGCTTTGTGGCCGTCAACTCCACACGGCACTTTAATTGTTCTTAGAAACGCACCCAGCAGCCAACGTTGTAATATGCCAGATCTAGAGCAAAAGAAAAGATTGTACTGAGAATACAGCAGGAAGGTGTCTTTAATGTCTTAGGGCTGAGTCTAGTGATGTGTTGAAAATGAAAAGCCCCCAGACCTGTATGTAATTTGTGTTTTGAGACAGATTGCTTCTCATTACCGTAGCAAGTGGGAGGTTTTATATTTTAGAAACGCATCAACAATATTAAAACATCTTCTCTCGACATAAGCACAACTAAAAACCACCTTTACAGTATTTAAATGTCTTCAAGGTAACTTAAAACTTCTATGTAGATAAAGATCATAGACATGAATAGTGCTTCATAATGCTTCAGAGTAGTTTTAAAGGAGATATGGGAGCTGTGCCTTACATTTAGACATGCTAGGAGCAGCATGTGGCCAGGTTCAGTCTCAGTTGGCAGCATAATAAGACATTTAGCGATATCAAACGGTCGTATTGTGTGCCTCGCTCTCAATCTGGTTAATATTAGTTTCTGAAAGGAAATGTGGAGTAAACAGTAAAAAAAAAACCTCTACACTATCCTGTAGTGACTGGTAAGTGAAACAACCTGTTTCCAGTCAGATGCTGCTAATAGAACAATATAATATTCAATAGTACAAACATTCAAGCTGACATCAGCTGTAACCAAAGAGAATGGATATTCAAAGGGATATATTACTAACATCATGAGCAAGGAAGATTGCATTATGTGGAGGGGTGAATATTAAATGTGGGTGGAAGTAATAACAAAGCATTGTTTATTTTTATCTGCTGGGAACAACGAAAAGAAGTACGGCAGAAGGCGGTGTAAAAGGGAAATCACATAATAAACCCAAGATGTAATTTAAGAATATGCCGCTGGGAGAAAACCAGTATGAATGAATCAGAAATCTGCATCCGAAGTGTATGAATAATATGCTGATAATGCAAATGAATAAATGTTGTCTTCACGTGTGTAAATCTAAAGCCTGAAATAAAAAGACAATGAAAGCAAAGAAAAAAAAAAAACGTCATAAGCATGTCAGATTCAGCTGTGTGTCTCCAGCATTGCACCGTTTAAGTACAGTAGACGGCTCTTCGATGCATCTTTGTATACTGTAGCAAGCGATCGTTGTGTTTGTGCTGCAGTCTTATTAGTTTAATGCAAACTATCCTCTCCCATAGATCCGCAGATCAAAGGAGATGGGACTGCTGACTTCCCCTTTTCTCTTCTTCCTCCCTCTACCGTCCAATAATCACAGATTACCATCTAGCATGTTGTCAGTAAGACAGAGCAGGAGCTCTCCACATAGCACAGCACACAGATCAGCACTGGAGTGTGAATCGAATCTGCTCCTGCCTGACTCCCCCTCAAAGCACCAACCCCACCCATCCACGCACCTTATTATACTGTATCTATACAGCATGTGTGCAGCATGACACACACACATACATTGTGATCCTGGAGAAAAATACACATTATGCAGTTTCCTACACCAAGCTCAAGTCAATTAATGTGAGTAGACATTTCTCTTGAATACAGATTGCATGAAAAATAAAGAGAAGATATATCTCACAACACCTGTAGCATCTGAAGGAACATAAAGTTTTCAGCATATTCCCCCAAATCTAAACAACCTGTATGAATGTAATTTCATATTTTAGATGCTAGATGTATAACTTAATTTCACTGTTTGGACCTTGATTTGCATACATCTATATCTATCTATACATGTGCAGAACAGCATCAGCGGTATTGCAGTACTGGAAGCTGAGAGGAAGCAGGGGGCGCATCCAGGAAGTATGTCTCACTGAAGAGCTGAAGTCTAAATCAACGCCTCAGTGGACAGCATGTGGAGACAGACAAACACAGTCACATAAAGCTGTGCAGCACCTGCTTTGACATCGTACAAGGCTGTCTTCTCATTTAGGACTAAAAAGTTCTTGTCAAGACCTGGCACTCTTTACTGGCAGACACATAAATCGAGGCCTGCATCACTGCCCCTGAATCAAGGGAGCTATCAGAGCAAACCAACGCATTTGAAAAGTACAAGGACTGGAGCCCTGTCAAGACTCAACGTGACGAGTCATAGCTGCCTGAGTAGGCATCACAGCGGAGGATAACTAGACTTGAGTAACTGATGGCTCCACAAGGATCAGCTGCCAAGGAAACGTGACCTTTGGCCCCAGGGTAGAAATGCCTATATGATGTTAGCTGCGCTGAGTTTTGTGTTTGCAATTAATGATGAAACGTACGTCGTTGAAATCGCAGTATAAACATTTGGAAGAATCTGAGGAAAAGGAAAAAATTCTGATGAGCTACTGCAGCAAATTGTTCTTTCCTTCCTTTCCTTGCAGATAAACCCCTGAAGCCCTGTGTAAGGGATTCACACGTGATCCAACAGCAAATGGACACAACGACTCAGCTTGAGAGATTTTTCATTAAGTGCACCTTTATTCCAGTGCTAGACGACGCTCATCATACTGTACTTTCACTCACTGGCAGAAGTTCATACTTTCAGAGAAGGGAAACATTTGCGGTGGCATTAATTTGAAGACTTTTATGTGGTTCTTAGCTTAAACCCTTTAGGGTTTTCAAACAGAAAAAAATTCAAAATACTGAAATTACAATAGATTTATAGTTTACAGTATATAAAACATTATTTCTATTTATTTATTATACACATGCTGACATATTTTAACAAGTAAATGTTTTCTTACATTACATAATGACTAAAAGCTAAACCATAAACAACATGCATTCACATTAATACAATGTACATAGTTTAAGCTACATATAAGTTTCTGCACCTAAGCACATGGACAGTCCCTGTTTCTTATAAACCAAGGGTGAGGGAAATTATTCAACCCGTCTTGAATCACACTGGTGAAACTACTATCTCAAAAGCTCCCAAATACGAATGAGCACAACTTCAAAACTTACCCCTTTCGGCTATTCTTCCAGCATTATTGTTCTATTTTCTCTGATATAGCAAAATCTCCACCGGCGTGTGTTTTAGGTATCCGAGTACCCGGCAGTAGAAAGAAAGAGAAAAGAGAAAATGTTGTAGACCTTTAGAAAAAAAAGGAGGAAAAAAATCAAAAGAAGGAGCCTATGCTGAAGGAAAGCCTAAATAATCCATCTGTGATCCAGGAGACGCTATCAGATGGAGCGCATACAAATCACAAACCTACCTCTGCAGCAACCTAGGTCCAATATCCTCAGGGTCCTAAGGCTGCACTCACCCAGTTTACTGAACTACACTTGAAGATGTTACAAACTGCTGAATCGAAACAATAAAATAACACTTTTCAGTAAAAATAAAGAAATATTTCATATTTCTCACCAGAGACACCACATACAGTACGTGCTAAATAGTCCATTACATGTACGGGAAAACCAGTGTGTTAACGTACAGTTTACCATGAATACAGATGTTATTTACAGATAATAATAATACAGATAATATTTCCAGTGTTTCTTCTAGCGTATGTAATAGTATCATCGTGTCACAGATATTTACTGTCTCACCTTGCATTGCATGGCTTGATACAAGTTGGAGTTATATAGTACTGTATACGTGTACACAAGCTTCATGATCTATTGTGTTCAAGCTACCTGCAGCACTGGACAAAGAATCAGAGAATCAGACAAACAGAGAAACAGAGAGTGTTGTTGCAGCAAAACATCGCTGTGTTGAGGTTTCCCACTGAGTCTACAGTTACTGTACCTGCAGCAAAACCTGCTGCCTTTTTGCCCTTCACTCACAAATTCAAATAGCTTCTCCCGTTCATTTCCGCTTTCTGCTCTCTTTTTATTCTAGTACATACAGTGCACTGACCAGAAAGCAACAAAGCAAATGATTTTGCCCGTGTTCATGTCTGTCCACTTATCACGTCCAGGTGCTGCGCAGTTCTCATGAGCAGCTCCCCCATGTTCACAGCAAATGAATAATGATTATGATAATTGATTTTGTTTTTTTATTTTAATGAAAACTATGTGCACATTGACTGATGAATGCACCTTCAGTGTAATGCCATGAGAAACAAAAGAGGAATTGATCTGCAACATTGCTCAGCAGCTATTTACTCAGTTCAGTCTAGCATGCACAGCAGCACGCTGGACTCAGCAGATAATGCACACGTGCTTTGTCTGTCATTCCTGTTACATTTGTTTCATCCATGTTCTATTTAGTCTGTGACAATAATTACAACGGAGGCTAAGTACAGGGCTCGATGCAAGACCTGTGTAGAAGCAAACGTGTCTGAGAAAGCATTACTAAATCCTGAAAAGCGAACACTGTGCTGGATTTGTGACAGTCGTACAGTACCGTTATAGTTGTACTCTGTGGTTGCAACAGAGCTGCATCGGGACATGTGACCCGAAACAATTTTCTCTTCAGCCACATTCTTATCAACAGTGCTCTTATCGAGATTCTTCATCTAACTCAGCAGTGCGGTTTTGAATTAACCTCAAGTCAATATCTTGGTCATCTATCATGCTGACAGGAGCAGACGTGTGTGTCATTGGACAGAGTGTGACATTGGACAGATAATGACCTCAAAAAGAAACGTGGACTACGGTAGAAAAGAAAAAACAACAGGGCATAAATGGTCAGTAGCGTGCAGTTTGATGCTTGAATGAAACAGAAACACGGATGATGTGTGACGGGCAGTTATATAGTAAAAATTATATATATGTTTGCAGGATGCAGGTTATGTCTTAATGTTATTGTATGAATCACAACATTGTTGAAATGTTCAAACAATGGGTTGATCCTGTCACACTGGCTAATAACCAGTCCCGAGGTCAACAGAGTCTAAATTAGAATTTATTTACCCCAGTCACTAATCACTACACCTTGATTACATGGATGAGTGAACAAAGCTGTGATTTCCACACATAAAATCCTGTTGAGTGGTTCAATTACCAGACATTTATATGGTAATGTTTGAGTCCCTTTTACTTTCTCTTCTATGATTGGACTGAGTGACACATCAGCATCTACACAGTCAGGAAGCCAGACAAAGCTGTTTTTGTGGATGGACCATTATACAAGAACTACGTGGGGAATGCAATCCAGGTGTCATTGCCCATTGGTAAGCTCTCTCGTCTTCAGGAATTCATTTTCTCAGCGGCTTCTCTTGAAAATGACATTCTGACACCATTTACATGGAAATCACTTTGCCTCTTCATCTGTAATGGTGGCCTATGTGCAGACAGGACCCCTCGGAGGGCTGGATTATTAATGGACATGAGAAGTAAAGAGAAAGGAAAGAAAAGAAAAGAAAAGAAAAGAAAAGAAAAGGGGAGAGAGAGAGAGAAAGAAAGAAAGAGAGAGAGAGAAAGAAAGAGAGAGAGAGAAAGAAAGAAAGAAAGAAAGAAAGGAAGAAAGACAGGAAGGAAGGAAGGATATAAAAACATGGATTTTTTTAGGGTTAAAGCCAAGGTCAGAGTCTCAGGTATTAAGGGATGAGGGAATGGAAACGTTGAGGGAAAGCCTAATGTGGGAAATTTCTCTATTTAAACATGTGAACCCTCACTTACTCTCCCTACTCTCTAGATTTCTTGCTTTCTCTCTCACACGTGGGAGAAAGAGATGTAAAGATTTTCCCTTCAAGAAAAGAAATCCAGGGGAGAGCAAAAGAGTAGCTGGGCAGGTGCGAAGAGGAATGTACGCATGATTATGCTGGATCACAGTGATATATATATATATATATATTTATTTAGTTTCTTCAGTGAGAAAGAGATTTAATTAACTTCAAAGCACTTTCCCAGTCACATTACTAATTTCTCTGTCTATCATTGAGTATGCTAAACATGTAAGAATGTATACACGACGAGAACTACTTCACACAACTATAGTGCATGTACTAATTGCATACTGTAACTTGTGATCTCAAGGAAGAATGATTACAACAACTGGCTTCCAAATTTAAAAAAAACTAGCACGTTACTTACTTATTCTATACTGTCAAATATGCATGCAGGTAAAATTAGGAGGGACCGTTCAAACTAAAATTCATTAGACTAACACTGCCTCCACCTGGTATCACTGTAGTATTACTTAAAAAAAAGCTGATGAAAACAATTTCTTGTTGTGTCTTTTGTGAAATAGCTTTTATGCGACCTACTTTAAACAGTTTTAAAACAAATTTTACTGGAAACCACTTCTACTTTAATTATGTTTTTACATCTAAGTAAAGTAGTTTATAATAGTAATAAAAGTAGAAATGTTATAGTATCTTATGTTGTAATGACGGCACTAGGTCAGAACACAAAATAAGCACAAAACACACAAAGCACACCGATGCCCTGAACCCCATCCAACCCAGCCTTATAGGATTTATACAGTTGTATGTTTTCGTGTATTTTACTTCTTCATGTGTTACTTGCTGTGAAGCTCAGGGTCTTCGTCTCGCTGCATGTCTCAGCTGTGCTTCTTCTTTGACACCTACTGATAATGTCCTCTGGCAGGAAAAACACTTTCTACATCAAATGTTATGCAATACATGGGAGGGTGGTGAATAGTTGTTTTTGTTATTAATCCTACCACTTTGTTCAAATCCACAGTAATAGTTCAAATCAAACAACAACTACTACTACTTTTTCTTCTTCTTCTTCTTCTTCTTCGTTCTCTGTATAGTCTTCTCAATCGAACATGTTATCATTCTTCTTCTTCTTCAAAAATATAAACTCTGATCACAACCCAATAAGAGACTGGTAGCATGAGACGCGAACGGCCATATGGTTTGTAACCTTACTACAGTGTGTGTTATCGTAATGTGATGGCTCAATGTATTTTCCTACGTTTTGCTTGACTTTAAAGGCAGCATGCAAATCAAGCGCGCAGTGCGTAGTCGGGAAGTTGATAGGTGGGAAAACATGACGTCATGACGTAGACAGGGCGTCTCGAAGAAGATAAACAAAAAGGAAGGAAGCCTTCGGACACACAGTCGCGGCAAAATCGGTTCAAAAATTTAGCTTACAGGCTACAGCTGCCATTAGGCGTTAGCAATCATGGACGAGGCGATAATATTTCGCATGAGTGCGTTTTCTGAGCAAGGAGGAAGAAAATACATGGAGGATGTTGTCGAGATAAGAATCGAGTATGAGCCGACGCCGTCTACAGCCGAAGATTATCCAAAGTCGCAAAGACATGGAGGACAGGGGAAAGCGGAAAGTCAGCCTTCCAGACAGATTGACAATGAGACGAACGATCACAGCGTTACCGACGAGTCGGGTCCAGCTTCAGTCATGTGGACCGAGAGTTTGTCCAGCGAGGAGAGTGGAAACAACAGCACACCGGTGTCCGATGAGAGAGTCGCCGAGCACGTAGTTGACACTCGGAAGTCTGTGGCGTTCTTCGCCGTGTTTGACGGCCACGGGGGTCGAGAAGCGGCGCACTTCGCACGGGAACATCTGTGGGATTTGTTGAAAAGGCAGCGTGGGTTTTGGTCCAAGGACCACAGCGAAGTGTGCGCCGCTCTTCGGAAAGGCTTCATCGCCTGTCACCACGCAATGTGGAAGGAGCTACGTGAGTCTCCGAAGTCAAGTTCGCTCGTGTTTTGCTTTTATGCTTTTATTTCTGGCTCGATTGTTGCAGTGTCGCTACACAGCAAAGTGTCGCACGAGGCAGCAGGTACCGGCTCAACCCACGTTACACGCGAGCAGCGTGGGAGGCTCGAACAGTCGATGCGATGCCTGCAGATTGAATCGCGTCGTGTTTTCATCAGAGCAGTACACACGAATGCGTTCAGTGTCGGTGTGCAAACGAAAACACAAGTCTGACCATCACAAGCAAAAACACAGGACAACGACTTGGGCAGTTCACGTGTTTACTGGTTCTGTTTATGTATAGGCCCCACTGAGGCTCGTGTCTTAATTATGTCTTTATGATGCTGTCTGTGTGTTTAAATTCTGGCTAATTCTCTCCCCCAAACACCTCCACACTACCAAGTGACTAGTGATAGGGCCATAAGCTCCGAAGTGCCTACCCCAGTGTGTGTGTATCGCCTTCTTTGACTCATCGGCACAAGGTGTGCAAAGGTGAAACTTTAGGAGCTGTAGCCTCAGTTTTTCTAGTTATTCCTGCTCAAGCGTGAGGTGAAAGCGTAGCCGAAGCAGCATGAGACTGCAGAGATGCGTCTCCACGGGAATGTGGGTCAAAGACGTTTAATCCTTGTTTATGAAACAGAATTGACCCAAAATAAGCCTGATTTACTCCAGTAAACCAGGCTTATGTGGCCGTCATGCAGCATGAGTGCACATTTGCCTCTGCCTCGTCTTCAGGCTGAGCCAGTGTGTGTACATGTGTGTTTCAATGTGCGTGCTGACACGTGCTGTGGTCGACTGTTTTAATGGTAGGTCAACAATATTAACATCTTTATGACAAAGAGAAAAGCTTCTTAGCTCATTCCTTATGTTAATAATCCTCTTAACCCTTCACTGGTATGGAGTGTACATTAGACATGGTCCAAGTCTGGTGGGGTAGTTGTACTTTACTTACTGTTATTGTGATCCTGTGGTCAGAATAATCTGGATGGTTGTGTTATTACAGCTAAGCGATGAACCATAAGTAGTTTCTATTAAGTTGATTATTTTATCATGTTTTTTGCTGCTGCTTTTCGCTGACATTTTTACTTATGTTCTTCCATTACAGCTGAATGGCCAAAGACTATAACGGGCCTGCCCAGCACGTCGGGCACCACAGCCAGCGTGATCGTAATCCGTGGAGTTCACATGTACATAGCTCATGTTGGTGATTCAGCAGTGGTGGTCGGTGTTCAAGAGAATGAGTCTGACATCACGCTCCAAGCACTTGAAATAACACAAGACCATAAACCTGAACTGCCCAAAGAGAAGGAACGGATTGAACGACTAGGTGGCAGGTGGGCCGAGGACAAATGTTTTCTTAGTGCGTTTTGGCTCTGGTTTAAAGCCTTTTGCATTGTACTGAAGTGTGTTGTGTTGTTCTTTAGTGTTATGAAGAAATCTGGAGTGAACCGTGTTGTGTGGAAAAGGCCCAGGCTGACCCATAATGGCCCTGTGAGGCGAAGCACAGTCATTGACCAGATCCCCTTCCTGGCTGTGGCCCGATCCCTTGGTAAAAATGTATTTCTTTTCTGTTGTCTATGAAGACGTATTAACATTGGTAATATGATTTGTGTATCTGATGGAGTTTAATTTGTGTTACAGGTGATCTCTGGAGCTATGATTTCTACAGCGGGGAGTTTGTGGTTTCACCAGAACCTGACACCACTGTAATGACCATTGACCCAAAACGCCATCGTTACATCATCCTCGGCAGCGATGGTCTATGGAATATGATGCCCCCCAAGAATGCTGTTAATATGTGTTATAGCCATGACAAAATGGTGGTATGGCATCATTTCTTTTGTTTAATATTTTTTATTAGATCATGATATCAGTAGTATTAATTAGTTTTTTCCTTCAAGGGGCCTAAAGGAATGTCTTGTGCCCGCCGCTTGGGATGCACAGCCCTGCTGTTCTGGAAAGAGCGTATGCTCCGTGCAGACAACACAACAGTCATAGTCCTAGCCCTGCAGGAGCGTGGAGGCCCACCCATCCCTATGCATCGAGATGAAATCGTTGTAGACATGGCTACAGGAATAGATCACGTTCCATACCCTGGGACTACTTACAATACTTGCGAGGTCCCAAAGGTCAGTGCGCAAGCTTCGTTTGTCCTAATGTTTCATTAGCATTGTAAGTACAAAATACTAAATGTTTTTGTGTTTGTTGTTTTGTACTCATTGTATTGTCTTTTATTTATTCTAGTCCATTTCTATTGTCATATTAATATTGTTAAGCGTTTTTAACCTACTGTACAGTAAGGTCAGAGCAGCGGTTTACATCAGTGGACCACTGGTTCACCACATTACTCTTTGTTTTCGGGGCCAACAGGCGGAACATGAGGATGGCATGTTTTTTGACGAAGATGAGATATTTGGAGAAGAACATGAGGGATGGACTTGCCTGGAGTGGTAGTGAGGTGACTGCTCAGTAATAAAAATGTATTATGGCAAATATTTAAGTAACTTTACAGCCAGACTTGTCTTAAAACCTGGTGGCTCTTTCCTTTGGTGGCTGTTCTGTTTAGGAAGTGTGGTATTGTTAGTTGCAGCAGAAGCAATAATATTATTGAACGCTTATAATAGCCCTGTGACCATCTGTTGCTTAACATGTGTTGCTCAGCGTTTACTTGGAGAAGAGTTTCTGTGCTGTCTTATTTTGCTTCCGGAGACAGAGGGACTGCTTCTACCGAATCAGTGCCCTCACACTTTTGGTATTTCCTTTAAATGGAATTAAATTTATGTTACCTGCATTTTCTACATTCCACATTATCACTCGTGCCTGCAGAACTATAACCCAGCATAGAAGCACTAGAACATGTGTTAATCCACGTTCTTGTTTAGTCAGTGTGCATTTGTAATGGCTTTTATCTCCATGTCATTTTTAGTGCTCTGTCAATTATTGTCAAGTTCTGTCTAATTATACTTGAGAAAACACAGTGGTTATTTACATTTATGATTAGATGTGTTTTATAAGGCCGTACCGTACAATGAACAGTGATAACTAATCACATTTTAAAGTCAACAATACCTTCCACTTTCTTTCATTTTAGTGATGGTTTGCTTGTTTTTACAGCAAAGTGACGCAGTGGAAGCTCCATCCCCATTCCACCAAGGTTCCACAGCTCTGGAGCAGGCCTTTGGTCTGTATGAAGCAGCTTTCTGTGCCACCTCGCAGCTCTTACCTGATGCTAACTCTGTAAGGGCTACACCACCTCCTCCTGGCGGTGCAGCAAATGTTTTTGAAAAGCAAGACTCGACAACCTCAGCAGAGTGCGATGTTTCTGCTCCTGCATCAAAAAGGTCCCGCTATTCTTCGCACGTCGCCCCCGACATAGGAGCTCCTCAGCGCCAGCTTGGCCGGTCCCCCAACAAAAGTTTCCCTCAGAAGATGCCTCGCAGCAAAGCGCCGAATGAACAGTTGCGTCACAATCGTGCACAAAAAGGAGAGAGAAGCTCCCCTGAGGAACGCAGCATCCTACCACAGCACCACAACGCTGCCTTGTGTGTGTGCTGAGTCTTGTTGTTGCCTCAGACATGATGGATAATCTGTATCGTATCAACTTGGCTCATGTACCAGGTCTGCTACAGATCCATTCCTAGGTGGATACTTTTTATATGAACTCTTGTTTTTGGCAAATGTGTGAGAAACCCATGATTGTAAAAGTGTTGTTGTTTTGGATTTTCTGGCTTTGCCTTCATGTAAAATGTTTGTGTTTTGCTGGAGTTATACATTTTAAATTCACTACAGTAATCTACACAATCTATTTTAATACGCATAGGTATGTATAGTATATCCAAAAAGACATATTTTGAACAAGATTGATAACCACAATCTGAGATGACATGTTGTTGACAGATATGTTCTTCCAGTTTAGAGTTTTATCAAATGAATTAACTATTTTAGGTTGTTATAACATTCCAGCCTTTCCTTGAAGGGGTTCAACACCTGAGGGAATTATGCGGGTATTGTTTGATGGACTCTATATCATTTGTTGTGCTGTTACCAGTGGTGTACCTATGTACTGTCATGATCACAGTTGCATCTCTTGTAATTGCTTGCTTGTGTGAAGGTTTTAAAGGGCAAATTCATCCTAATCTGAGGAAAGTGTGTGTGTATATGTGTGAACTGGCCCCTAATGGTACTTCTAACCAGGGCACATCTAAGCTCCTCAGTTAAATTACTGTTGTATATTATTTGCATACCTTTGGCCTTTATAACTACATTAGTTTATTTAGGTGGAAATGAAGGTAGTTGGTTGTATTAAATGGTTATTTATTGTAAATGTAAAAGCCAAGATCAACACCTCTGCCTCACTGGAAGGTAGTTTAGATTCTGTTTGACTTTGTTGTATATCTTTTTTTGTGTGCGCTAGGCACTAACTTTGGATGCGTCCACCTTTTTCTTCTGTTATGTTGTGAGTAATTTGCCTGCTTTAATCCACACACACACCACCGAATGGATCTTACAGTGTGTTGAATCCATAAAGTGCCCAGGTTGTGCTGACTTACAAAGTGACAAACATTATGGCAGCTCATTTACAGTCCTGTAAAGCTGATCTGTTCGTCTTCCTTTTTGCATGAACGTGTCATTGTTGCCTTGGCACAAATGAAACACAGGTGCTTATCATGCCTTTTTATTTGTGGGGCCCGATCTTTGAAATAGGTCCTCGTGAACCGTGGCTCAATGTGAATCATTTTTCCCTTGTACGTCATCTTACTATTCACCCTGCAGCAAACCTAGCTCTAGGTGGATCGTATTCTATTTAAGAGCAGTTTGTACATTTTTGTACAGTACATGAATATGCAATGGAAGTTTGTACAGTACATTAATATGCAAAGTAATGTTTCTTTCAGGAGTGTGGCATGCTCAGATCTACTCTGTGGTTTGTGAAATGTGCAGAGGCAGTGGATGTTAAAGAGCATGTTGTGTGTTTTACACTTACAATTACTATACTTGGGTTTGGTTCCATGTCCACTTCAGTCAGCTGTCACGAATAACTGTATAAATAACGACGTTTGGAAGTGATGGGACTTACAGTATCTGTGTGTTGTAATAAAGTTCTAATTTTCCAGTTGGTGACGTCACGTCTGTTGTGGTGCCTGTGTTCTTGTGTAAAGCCATAACAACCTTGGTGTGTTTCTTTCCAGTCAGGCAAGCTGCTGTTTGAGCAAGAAACTTGTTGAACAACATTATTGTTGGTGCCTGTGTTCTGCCACTGAACCGTTTCCAAACAGAGCCACTGTTCCCAGTAGCAGTTTTTATTTGTTTCAGGAGGTGGCAGTAATGTGAAGCCATTGAACGGTTGGTTTGTAAATAAACACAAAATCTGAAACTTAGCAATTAACAGTGTCCGTCTCCAGCAATACACAACAGTTCTTTTCTTTTAAATATGTCCACTTGCTATTTAAGCAAACCACGTTAAGCTTGTTAAAAAGATGTTAAGTACCTGCTGTGATAACCTTTACATTTTAAAAAGCTAGGATTGGAAAGGAGCTGGCAAATGGAAAGAATACATGAGCTTCATTAATATCAAGTGTCATGATATTTATATTAATTTCCTGCTGATTATTACCGTGGCTGTGTAAGTATGTGTGGTAGTTCTGCATCACTAACTGATCTCTGCAAGTGAGGATAAGAAGCTCTTGAGACAATCCAATATCTGTTGTAATCCTTTTAAGATTGACCCTTTCAGAAGAGGGAGGTGGAAGGTGCCATCCGATATTACAGGTCAATTGAAAGAAACGAGGCCAGTGCTAATGAGATTGGATCCCAACCTTTCCAATCCCTTCTGTAAAATGAGCCTTGAAAACTGACTTCACATCATCAGTGAAATTATGTCGTATTATTTATTTTTTTACATGTGCTGTAGATTAAGAACGAACATCTTACCCACAGTCTGTGCGTCGTTGACTTGAATATTTCATTGACTGTCAGCCCAGCATCTGCTGACCTGCCTAACATGCAACACTCCCCTCTTACTGCCGACACTCTGTCACTGTACATCAGCCAGTGGAGCATCACAGTGTTCTCCAACTACTCCCCCTCCTCGTCTTTTCCTATAAATAAGCATCATCAGAGTGAACAAGGAGTTACTTGAAAAGCAAACTGAATGTGGCAAATACATTTTTTCATGCCAGCAGTTTTAAAGCTCTCGTTTCGTTCTTACTCAAGACATCACGTTGAATTTAGTGAGAAGACACATGAAACTAAACGTGACCCCTGGTCAGACGTGGCTGGAATTATGCTTTGTGGTCCAGCTGTCTCCCTAAGAACAGCCAGTGGTTTCCGTTCATATCTAGATGGTGGATTTCCAACACTTTTCTTACTTTTCTCGCTATAACTTGTCGAGCCAACACTTACATGTAGTTCCTAACCTTGCACCAACCTTGTCTCATGAAACTTCAATGATTGAATCAGACAGATGTTCATCTGGCACCTTCACGCACTTGCTATGGACAGGAGAGTGTGAGAGCGTCACAGCGTTTGGTGGGTCCTGTCTCACTTCTCTCTATGTCTCATGTCTATTTAGGACACTATCAGTGGTGTTTCAACAAGACTTTAATGGCTTCCCTGTGCCACTCCTGGGAGGCTCTAGAGTAAGTGCAATGAAGAGACTGACTTCCCCACATGATGGGAAATGACATGCCCTCCTTTTGTCCCTGTGCTCTGACTCAGGCAAGGCAGGATCTTGATCAAACACTATTTTCATCATATAAATTATGCTTGCAGTCTTAAAAAAATGAGACTCCCAGGAACTTTCAGACTTATGACCCCCCCCCCCCCCTTTTTTTTTTTAATTCCTGTATTTATGTGACAAATGCGGGTTAGCATTAACTGGCACTGGTCTGGTTAATGGGGATCTTGTGATGAATCAGAACGTTTGTAGTTTTTATCTGAGCTTTTTTATCTCATGAATAGGGGACTTGTTGCAATCCAGCGGCTTCTCTTGATGGTAGGTCACAAGATCTGGCTCCACACTGATGCCTCAAAAGTTTAGGGTTTGTTTTGTTGGCCAGGACGCCATGGGCCTTCCCGCCACGTACATGTTTTTATAAGGCCAGACCTTATTAAGACGGATGCCGTCTACACCCCCCTCACTAAGTCCAGTGCCTTGCTCTTTCTGACTGACCTAAATCTTGTGTTTCTAAGGGAATGGACATGAAGTTGCGCCCTCAAACATCTTAGGAGCCACGCAGTGAAGGCTTATCGTACTTTGGCACAGGAAATTTGCGTAGTACGGGATTAGATCTGCCTCCTCTCGTCCCCAAATGCCCTACAGCATTGGAGGAGTGAAGATTTACCAATTTGACCCATTGAACCTGTAATGGCAAAAGTAACTGATGTTTCCTGACACCAGCTACTCCAGAGGTGATTATTCCCACTGCATAAGAACAAGTAGTCACTGTATATGAACGCTCATGTGAAACCAAGTGGTGGCCACTGACGGCTTCATGCTCCTTCTCATGGCCCCCAGCAACACTGAACACAACAACTAAAAATTAGACACATCCTCAGTTCACGATGCACCGTGGCTGATTGTTCACTGCACTGAAAAAGCAGATGGCTTCAAGTGGCTTACTCACTATCCTCTGGCTCTAGAAGCACGTTCCCTTTTCTGGGAATGAGTAAACAGACAAAGACGATTTGGCTCCACATCTGTTTGATCTGTTTGAGATTTGTTTACATGTTACATTTAACCGTTGAATTGTAGTGATTATTTATTAAGTAAGTCAATGCCATCCCAAAGTCAACCATGGCTTGTTGTCTTCCATAGGTGGACAATTACAATCTGTAAAATCTGTATTTAAACAGGAACAAAAAGGAACGAAAGGAAAGATTTAAACATTTTTATAACTTTTTCTATTAACTGGTTTTCAGCTTTTGGGGAAAGAACATCTACATTTTTAAAAAAGCCTGGGCGTAAGATGAGAGCGGGCCAGTTGTCAGATGTCAAGTTGGCTCGTAGACAAACACATGCGTAGTGTCTGTCATGGCAGCTTTGTTATACTGTACCCAGTGCAACAGACTTGCTAATCCACTGCTCATGTATCCTGGAGGTCTATCCTGGCCATTAGACGTCCATCTGACCTGGCGTCGCTTATAAGGTTCTTACTTCGAAGCCTCAGAAGCCTGGATTATAACGCCAGAGAGGGTCATCGCTGTGAACCAAAGGTGAGAAGTGTTATTCCGCCTGACACCCAGATAGAGGAATGTACTTTGCGAAAAGGTTTATTAGTAATCCTATTGCCCTCATTAAACAGTGTGCAGGCCTTAAGCTCATAAATGGGAGGCAATGTTCTGTGCATGTACGTTTCCAGTTTGCAGTAGCTGTTCCTATCCACCTGCCTGTTAATGCTCTTTTGCTGCCTCTTGTTTCTTTCTCTTTCCACTACTCCTTCATCCCGGCTGGTCGAGGCAGATGACCACCCACCCTGAGCCTGGTGCTACTGGAGGTTTCATCCAGGACTTCTACTGTTGCCTAGTATACAAGGCCAGAGCTAGGGCTCAAATGTTAGCCTGCCCACTGTCCACTTAAAACCTTCTGGATTAAGCACCTGAAAAAGAGCTAATGTAGATGACTATAAGGAAAATATCCTTCATATCTAAATTAAAAATGTGAAATAAAAGAGTAATGATTGCTGTAAGTCGGGGAAAAACTAGAACAGTTCTACAGTTGTTGTGTTTTAATTTTTAAAAACCAGGCATTAATAAATGTACAAAGGACTGATCTGATGAGAAAAGAATGTCTGATCTTTCCTCTCGTTACAGCTGTTTGCCCTTTAGTGTCTTCATCACTGTGACAAATCTGGGTACATGCACACAGAAGCTTGCAAATGCAAGGGGGGGGGGGACGCAGGGAGAAACAGTTGACTCATCTCATTTCTAATTCCCCGCAGGCGATGGAGGCAGCGCTCAAGTCACTGAATTTGTATTGCTGGAATGTGTTGTCTTTTCAGTTCGGATTAAGGTGAGAGTGACGGCGTGGGGACGTGCTGCAAGCCCGAGAGCTGTCCGACGCCTCCTCTGTCAGTGGAAGCGTGTCGGCTGCGTTTAACGCCAACACTTTCACAGACTCAACACGAATGAAGGGAGGCAGACTTCAGCCACACAGAGCCACACAGCGACGCACAACCTCAGCTAACCTGCAAACACAAAGCTGTTAACGCTGGAACTGCCTTTTGCAGATTAGGCCAAAAGCTGGTGACTCTGTGGGACTGAATGAGCAATCTGATGCCACCACAAACCATGTGTACAACTGCTGAGCCAAGCCTTTCCTTCTAGTGTGAAAAGATAAGTCTCTCTACTGTATTGGTATGTAGCGAATAGTAATTTAGATTTAATCCAACCAATTAGTAGAAATGTTGTTACAATTTGATATAAATGCTCCCACAATTGAATATTGTGTTACACAGAACCTCCAGAAAGACTGAGAGAACAGACACACTTGTGTTGTCTTAATTGTGGGTAAACTCAGAGGGTTCATCACAGGACACTCTTCTATCCTGTAATTAACCCTGGCTCTGGCATAGTTAGCCCCCCTGCGTTGCTGTAATCTTGTTACATGCACGTTTAAATGGTAATTTGGGGCTTTTCCTCAGCTCAACTCTTCTCTATCACACCAGCGTGTGATTCAACGCCCACATCACTGAGGCCCTAATCTCAGAACCCATCGTGATCATCCCTAAATAACTTTTGATGGGCCTTTGCGAGGCTGAGGGATGTACCGCTCTGAGCTGCACTCTCTCATCTATAGGTTGTCGTTTTTGGTGACTATAAAATAAAGTGACATTTTACATTAGAAACTACTGGGTCTGGTCAGTACAGAGACGCACATAGCCTAGTCTTATTTATTTATTTACTCACATGCTCTAATGGGCTTCCCATGTGAGAGCGCTGAGGCGAGATTAGTGCATGGCAGTGCCAGAATGCATTGCCTCTGTAACACCACCGTCTCACAGTTTACCAAGGCCACAATAATTCCAATTCCTTAATAGTCTTTGGAACGGGTAAGCCAGAAAGGGAGATTAGCAACTTAACCGGATCTGTTAAATTGAAATTCGGGGAAAGCATTTGGTTGGCCAGGCTGCCGTGAGCAATCGTGGCGTTTAATTGGTCGGCCCAGGTGCCACTTCAGGTTTGTTCAGCACAGCTGACCACTTCAGTAATCCCAAACAGTCATTGAGGAGCAGGATTAGTTACACCTCACCTGCCTCATCTGGTTGTGTTATCACAGGTTCACATGGCTAAGACAGGACAGGGTGTCTATCTTTGTGTTTGTGTGTGTCCCTGTGTCACCGTCTCTCTCTCACACACACACACACACACACACACACACACACATGCGTGCAGTAACTGAGACGGCAGACGGTGGAGCTCAACCACATTCCAAGGTCACTTCACACAGCAGGGCCAGAACGCAACATGCTGATACAGTTGCAAGCAGACATTCTGCTGTTCTCTGTAAGGAGACACACAAAAGACCAGCCCTTATCGTTCTACATTAAATATCCCATCTGAATATTTCTTTTCTTTCCCTGGTTTTCTTCTGTTTAGTAGAACATTGCCTTCAGTTGTATTCCAAGAACATGCAAACTCCACACAGAGGGGCAGCTGCTCACTCTGGGACTTGTCGTCCACCTGAGTTGCAACCATGTCTGTAATTTGTTGTTGTCAGATCTTTCATTTAGTGCCATGATCAGGGCAAAAATCTAAATCTAAAATCTGGTGGCTTGCAAATAGCAGGCGTAGCTTGGCGTGTCTGCACAGACCAGACAAGGAAAAGCTCTGATGCTTTGCCTGCAGTTTAAGGGTGTGATGGAAGCCTATCAGTCTATTTACATGACTGCAGGTCAGGAGTTGATCAATGAACACTCCCTCGGTCTGACAGTCTAGTTGAACTCTAACAGCCAGATTTCCCGTTACTCCTTTGTCTTAGCATAATCAGACACTAACTTTTCTCTGTTGAGTGAGCTGCAGTGCCAAGCAGCTATACACTTACTGTCATGTAATATTAAGTGCTGCCAAGTCCTCTTGTCCTCTCAGGTCCCATCCACCACTGTCAGATGCCCTTAGGCATGAAGGGAGGCTTATTTGGCCATGAAAGGTCCCTTCTGCTTCAGAAACGCACACATGCCGCGTTAACAAGGTTGCGCGCGGCAGACACTTAGGGGCCTCACTCTGCTGCTGATGAGCTCCAGAAGAACTGAATGGTAATGCTGAAAGGTGAGGCAGGGTAGAGATGAGCAAAAAGCAAAAAGCCCCCTGCTCCTCACGCTCGGTCTCGGTGTCTCTGCTGGGATTTCACACTTTCTGATATCAGAAAACGCACAGGAGCGACAGGCTTTAAAAGTCACGCAGTAAATGATTTAATAGCAGATCCCGTGCAGCAAAGCAACATTTCAGCCTCCTGCAGGACCCAGGTCTGAACCTTTGAACACTCTGTTCAGTCTGGATCGGACATGGCCTTGTTTGTTTGCAAACATAACAATTTACATTTTTCTGTCCCCTGCGCATCCTAAGTTGATTTCCTGTCTCCATGTCAGTATTTATTCATAAATAAGGCATCAAAGCTGTTTTTTTAATGTTTAATATTTCCTTACTGTTTTATGGACAGACTGAGATGCACTTTGTTGAAATTGCCCTCCACATGGCTGTGTATTTGATTTGTTAAAAAAGTTGTGTCGCGTTGAATGATATACTGTAAATTTAAATATTTATGGTAGAAGCTTTCAAAGCTGAAAGCCACACACGTAGTCGCCAGTCCCTCTGAAAGCCTGCTAAACGAATTTGTAGGGGAGCACATGTTCCTACAAACCCAATAGATCTAAACAAAGTCAAAGTGGGGCAACAGTATCAAGCATCAGGTTCATTTTCTGCCCAAGACATCTGTCTGCCATGCCAATGAGATGAACTTTAGTTTTGCTTAGGAAGCAAAAATATCCCTTCATGACATTCAGTGTAAAAGAGAAGCTTTGTATCAAAGGCCACCAGATGCATTCCAGCCAGGGCCACTTTGTCTTGGAAGTTAAGAAGGTTCCAGTTGACTGGAGTCTCTATTAGGCCCTAATTGAATCTGGGGATATATATTTATAGTTCCTACACCATAAGCAATGACTTGTCTTTATAATTAGCTGTGTCTCTGCCCCTGAGTCATTAGATTAGTTTGGAATCCTGGACGCTCACAGTCTGTGCTTGAAACACCACCACAGATGGGTTAAGCTCAGTGGACCTACGCGTCGTTGTTCAGCCCAGACAACGCATCACCTGCACTTTAACCTTAGTGAAGCCGACTCCAACACACCCAAACTTTCCTTCACCCTTTCTGTTCCATTCTTTTAAGGCATTTTCATGCAGTATTTGTTTTACGTTTTTACAAAAATGTAAGAATTACAAATGCTGTGGTCTTCTTCCTGTCTTCTCCCTGCTTTGTGTCTTTCACCAGCGTTACTCCGCCCTCAGTGGTGATGTGTTCGTTACTGCTTGCCCTCTGGGTGACTCGTGAACAACCCCCAGTGGCCTAACATTTGTGAGAATTCTTCCCAGGTGTGGACTGTGACCAGAGAGATGAGACTCGGGCATCGTAACTCAGACTGACTGCCTTCTTCCTGTTCTGGTGCTTCTCTGCTGCCGTCAGCTAGAGCAGTGTCAGAGAAACATGGCGGCGTGTCGCGGTCCATCCCTCACACTGTGCTGAATGAGGAAAAGCAGGCCCACTGATCATGACGCTTGTCTTTTACCTTATAGTGCTGTTGATGGTTTTGATAGACCGGCAACTTCACGCATGTGACAAAGGGAAATGGAGAATGGTGGGTTCTTACGCTGTCAATCATGCTTCTTTGTTCTTAAATTTGATTACAAAATGATGACTTCGGACTCACCTGAGCCTCTGAGATCATTTTCTAGAATATCTATTCAATGAGAAAAGCCCTTTCCTATAAAGATAATGTACAGTGATAATAAAGTTTGTAGCCTTAAATAGGGTTTTATTTTATTTAAACCATCAATTTCTGACAATCTTTTATCTTCCTTTTGCGTTGGAGTTTTTTTTTGTGCTTTTCATGGTATATCAATGAATAGATTAATAAAAATTAAAAATGATGCTGCAAATCCTTGTGTATTTTTAGAAATAGGCTCAAAATTTGATTCAAATGTAACTAAAGCTATGAAGAAAATCCCTTTGAATTAATCCTGTAAAGAAGAACACTTCACGTTCCATCAGTTTAGTTTGTCCCCAGTTGTTTTATAGCGTCAAGAGTGATTTTTAATACTTGCTTTTGAGTGACGTTCAAATAATCATCAACGACAGAGGCCTGTGAGCTGCAACTGGAGAAAACTGGAGCAGGCGACTGGAGGATTCGGGGAGTTGCTTAAATGTGAAGTGACAGCAGAGACTTTTTGGTTCTTTGTGGGACGCCAGGTCCACCTTAATTAAGCTCCGCATCTCTATAAGCCTTGGCCGGTTTCATTAAGGAAAAGGTAAAGGAATCACCGTAATCCTTGTGTTTGTTTGTTCTTATTTTGTTTACTTGTTCCGCTCATGGACCCGGTCTGTGCCTCGTTGGCTGAAAAGACGAGTGGTCCATTTGGCCTAATGATCTTGTAAGATTATGAATGGCCGGAACTGTTGAAGATGTTTTAATTGCTACTTTATTCATGCGCCGCTCCTTAAGGTGTTTATGCGCTGCCTCGTCTAACCCCAGAATCCGGCTCTGCCTTTATTCTGAGCGTGAACACCACGCCCAGCGCAGTTCAATTGGTAGAGTCAGTGCAGCGCAGTCCAAGAAGTGTGGCTCATTATTGTACCATGTGCAGGTCAGGACAGACGTGCGCCACTGTAAACCCCGTCTTTGGATCATTACTGCTGCTGAACAAACTGTCCCATCTTGGCGCATGGTCCCAAAATGCTCTACCCTCTGTTCGGTGGATCTATCAGGAAGTACTTTAAGGACCACGAGGACTCCAGGATCTGCACGCTTCTAGAAACTTACGTTTCCTCTCAAGATCTCTTCTTCTCGTGACTACAAACTCTCGAAGTCCAAAAAAGATCCTGTAGCCGACTGGATGTAGATGCGTGCGTAAAGTCTGTCGGGTGCCCTGATGAGAGATCAAGTTATCCCAGCGGCTGCCATGGCTTACCATCCTTTCCCAGCTTACCGACCAGGTGCCTTGCCCTTCTCTACCTTCCTCGCTCAGCCCTCGTTTTTCCCAGCCCTCGCATTCCCAGACGGCGCCTCCGTGGCCGAGCCTCTGTCGGAGCAGGACGCGGGGCTGCGCGAAGCTCTGGGGCGCCCGCCGGTCCACCCGCTTTCCTTAAAGAGCCTTAAGCCGGATGAAGAGGTGGCTGACGACGCGAAAGTCACACTGGAGTCAAAGAACTTATGGAAGGAGTTTCACAAAATGGGAACTGAGATGGTTATCACAAAATCGGGAAGGCAAGTAAACGGCAACGCGCACCGGGTTCATTTGGTGATTAATGCAATGTCACGCATTTAACGTTATTTTACATTCTCTGCTGCAGGAGGATGTTTCCGCCTTTTAAAGTGCGGGTAGACGGACTGGATGAATGCGCAAAGTACATCCTGCTGATGGACATCGTCGCCGTCGATGACTGCCGCTACAAGTTTCACAACTCCCGCTGGATGGTGGCTGGAAAAGCTGACCCAGAGATGCCAAAGCGCATGTACATCCACCCTGACAGCCCGTCCAAAGGCGAGCAGTGGATGAGCAAGCCCGTGGCCTTTCATAAACTCAAACTCACCAATAACATTTCGGATAAGCACGGATTTGTAAGTAGGCATTTGGAGCTTTTATTCACTTCTCATTCAAGTCTGTAGGCTATTTGTTATATAACATTTATTTCATCTTTACCAGACAATTTTGAATTCAATGCATAAATACCAGCCCAGATTTCATATTGTGAGAGCCAACGACATAATGAAGCTTCCGTTCAGCACCTTCCGGACTTATGTTTTTCCTGAGACGGAGTTCATCGCAGTCACTGCTTATCAAAATGAAAAGGTAACCACCAACCCTCCCCCATCTTTCCCCCTCAGCATCCACAGGCGCATGGAGGCGTAGATGCGAAAGTGCGGATGTGAAAATGACAAAAACATGCTGGCATCTGTTGGAGGAGCATTAGGAAACTGCTATGCACACAACGACCAGACATGAGCTTTAATCGTGCTAAGTTTGCGTCTTCTTTGCAGTGACTAACTTTCTGATTTTGTTCTTGCTTCATCAGATCACGCAGCTAAAAATTGACAATAATCCCTTTGCCAAAGGATTTAGAGACACTGGGAACGGGAGGCGAGAAAAGAGGTAATTCTTTGCAAGCATACATTGAAAACGGATGCACTGTAACCACAGGGTGTAAGTCTATATCTAAACGTGTGTTCTGCAGGAACAAACAGGCAAATGTTTCCTCTGCGTATGAGAACCAAAGCAAAGCAGACAAGGACTGTGCTGATTCTGATGACTCGAGCGAACAACCCGGCACCAGTGATCCATTTCATTCCCCTCAGGAGATGGTGAGCAGCCCTCTGATGTCCACCCCAGCCTGTCACGGTGGGTTAACTTACAGCATCATGTCATCCAGACACTTTTCTGACAGTACTTCCATGATTTTTATACTGACTGCACGAGTTAGCGAATGTCTAATGGTAAGGAACTGACAGTTTCTGCTAATCACGTTAATAACGGCTCAGTACGGGTCAAGTGTCCCAGTAAACCATGACAGCGTGAAAGTGAGTCAGTGCTCACACGTCCCTGAAGGACCCAGAAATCAGAGCAGCTAAAGTGGAACTCTGGTATAAAAAATATTTTCTACACAAACTTATCAAAATATTGTCTGTGAAAAAAGCTGATTGCTGACATTCAATTGTTAATAGTCAATAAATGCATTTATTCAGATCCACTTGCTACATGTAGCTTCACCCTGACCTTCCAACCAAATACTGTGGTTTCCATCAGCTAATATGTAGAATCCACGTCAAGAATGGCACCAAAGCAACCTCAATATAGAGGGAAGCTTTTGGGAAGTGGACGTCTGCCATCACACACTGACTGATTCAAATTCACAATTTGACGCAACAAAAACAACAATGAATTAATTGTGCCTGGCACTTTGGGGTTAGAGTCACGTGAGCGCTCGGCCTCTAGATGATGTGTCCTCCGTCACCTCTGTGTGCTACATGCTTTTTACGACTTTCCCACAGACGAGAACAACACTGAAAGCGATTCAGACGCCGAGCTACAAAACGAGGCCCGTTGCTCCAGGACCGAACATACGTTAACGTTAAACCCGAAAAGCAAGGAGGTGCTGTGGAACAGGTCAGCTTTCATCAATAGCAACAGCAATCAGGAGGCAACAAAGGAAAGAACAATGTTCAGAGCGCCACGTGACGACCACTCTGTGGAGACGGACTCTTCAAAAGAACAGATGGGTGAAATCAAAGATGGTCTCCTGCCTGTGATGTTGCAGTCACGCAGCTTGTCATCGCTCAGTTCTGGAAACCTTCACAGTTTGGATCTCTCCAGTGCACACAGCCAACAGTTTCTTAAGCTCGGGGTACCTTTGTTGTTTCATCCTGGACAGTTGTCACGGAAGCCGGAGCCTTTTCCCGCCACAGGTGCAGGACAGGTGTCTTCCTCTTTGCCTGGAGCTAATGACCTAGAAAATGGAGGCCTGTGTTCTCCAGGCATCGCCTCTCCACCTCCATTCATGTTTCATGTGTCACACAACATGCTGGCATCTCAGGTACGTTACAGCAGCAGCACTGTGTTGTAATATTACACACGTGTCTTGCACCCAGTGAGAAACAAATGTAACTTCACCTTGGGGTGTGGTTGTGTTTGTCATGTCATGTAGTGGTATGCAGCCACACCACACTTACCAGCAACTGAGAGTCTCACTCGCATCCCACTGAAAAAGAAAGAAACTGTGGGAAGTTTATTAACCGCAAGCCTCTCCTGGTGAAGGGGGATCAAATCTTCAGTCAGTTTGGTGACGTTTTAACCTAAGCTTGTGACTGAAAGGCTGTGGGTTCTGTGCCCACAGTGGCAGGTTTAGTAGACCCCCCCCCATCAGTGCTGCTGCTCAGCCACAGGTCAACTTCTAGAAGTGAACGTGTTCAGGGTGTTAAAGCAGGGTTCTGGATAAAAGGATTAAAGCCAATGACATTATTTGATTTTAAATAGAACAAATTAAAAAATTAAGTGAATGAAGAAAACCTAACAACTGTACTTTTTCATCCAGGGAATCTCATTGTCACCCTTCGGAGGCCTGCTCTCATATCCATACCGCTACATGGCAGCACCGGCTGCAGCTCAGCCTGCCTGCCCTCCAACCTCATCCCTCTCCAGAACCCACTGTTTCCACAGTTCTCGGCCTTTGGTGAGATTCAGCCCGTATCAGCTCCCCAATTGTGTCACCTCTAACCAAGGCATGTTTACGGTCAGCTCACCGGGCAGTTCAGCCTTCCAGTACGAGCTGTCCAAATCAAGCAGACAGTCAAGTCCCGTGTCTGACAATCCCAGTTACAAAACTAAGGCCAAGCAGAAGACGGCTCCTCCTAAGACCACTGGTAGGAAAACCACGAATGGCCTGCACTCGACAGATTATCCAGCTAGAGCACCTGATAAAGAGCAGCAACAATAAGCTCTTCTATGTGTTGTTTTACATTCCACCTCTACGTTGGATTTCAATGGGATTACAAACTCTGACAAAGAAGTACGAAGTCTACAAGAATCCACATGAAGACGAGATAAACTTTGTGCCAGACAAGTTTTTCTCCTTTTATTTTGTTAACTTAAAAGGACGACAATTACTGCTTGCTGTAAATTACATATATATGAAATAACACGCGCGATGTGTTTTTAAACGAGCGATGGAACACTCCAATATCCAAAGTGACATGCTTTGAACTTTCATATCATTCATATTATTCTGTATTTTTAGGTTTCACACACTGTAAAATACGTGTCATAATTAAAGCTGTTTACTGTAACCAATCACTATTAAAGCTGTAGGTCTGACATGAAATCACCTGTTCACAGGTTCACATTCTGTTAACGTACCAAAGCTGCACTGAGGACATGGAGAGAAAACTCAGGAGTATTATTTTTCAACCAGCACTTAAGAAAAATGTCGTCATTAAAGGTAATCTGGCAGAAAGTCTGCCATGTTACTCAGGTGAAATGTGTGTTTTTTCACAGCTTCAATAAAGATTTTCACATTCAAAAATGTGTGGCGTTAATATGTTTATGACATGTGCATATGGTTGTCCAGCTTTATCAGAAGAGAAAAAGTCAGATTATAGAGCACATCACAAAGTGAATGCAGAGGCTAAATATTTGAAAGGTCTTGGGAGTTGGAGTACATTCAATGTGATTCAGTGTTGATTAGTGCCAGTCTGGATGTTAGGCCTAATCCCTTAACTTAATTTAACTAAATTAAGCTTTCTGTTTCCGTGGAGTCCTTCTGCCCTGGTAGCTACACCCTTCTGCCCTGTCCTTAATTCTCCGTGTTGTGCCTTCTCCTTGGATACTGTTCTAAACACATTACTCACACTTTTGGAGAAATGTCTTACACTAGATGTTTCTCTCTTCACATGTCTTTTATGTTTTATTGTTTGGTTTTGTCGCAGCAGAGTAAGAGTAGCATCTGTTGTGGTCACACGTGTGGCTACAGCACTGGTGGCTGAGCAGTAGAGGTGAATGAATGAGCGGGCCCTTACGTATGACTGCAACTCACTGCTTGCTACTGTAGCCCTGTTCCCACAACATCTGTGCTTGTGACAACAAAGCTACACTTGATTTGCCAGAGTGTCTGCCTAGAACATCTCCCCGGGCTGCACAGTAAATATGCACGAAACATAAACAACGTATTTGCAGTTGCAAGGAACAGTAATGCCACTTTATTTTTGTTTTATTTTCCTGCATAAACTGGTAATGAATTATGAACTGACCTTCTCCAAAGATTATGAAATATGAACAGTATTTATGGTGTCTCGTGTTTTTATTGAATACACCCCACGCATGAATCATAGAGTGGTGGGAAAGCTGTCATTGCAACAGTGTTTTAATGATACTAAGCCAACTTTATCAGCAATGACCTGTCTAAACAACTTAGTAACTAAGATCAGTCCAGGAGAAATGTGGACCACTGCTCTTTACAGAATTGCCACAGCTCAGTTAGATTTGTATGAAGTGGGGTATGAACATCCGTGTTAAGGTCTTTCCACAGGATTAATCTATTAGACCGAGGCCTGGGCTCTGTCTGACTCCAAGTGGCCCAGTCAGAGTCACTGGAGTCATACTGTAGTAACCTCGTCCCACCAGCTTTGGGATGAGGTTTTCAAGTTGGTTCACTGTTCTCTATTTACGCAACGCATTGCCATTAACAATTCAGCCTTAGTTTCATCGCCTGCTTTCCATCTTGTAGTTCTAAAGGTTCTGCTCTGTAGCAACCTGCTTTGCTATTTTCCAACAGACTTGTTCAGTTGTGCCTGGCTGGTTTATATAGTCATTAGCATTTAAATGGCCACCCAGTGGGTTGTTGTTGTTGCTGTGCATGCGTGCCGCTGACATCGCCTGACCTTAGATGTGAACTTCTGTGACACCACCATTATACCTTATGTCTCCTCCTCTGTAGAGAGACGATCGTTCAACTTCACACCAACAATTATAATACATGTTGCAGCTTGCGATGGTAAAATCTGAAACTCTAACTCGAAGCTCTACTTAAAACTTCATGCTAAAACAGCTTACACTGCTTCAAGGTCTGCTGTGAAGCTCCTGCACTTACAGAGAGTTCGAGGAGCTGGAGTGACAAGAAGCCTTCAGCACTGAAAGGGAAGGTCTCCAGACAATGGTTCGCTGCCTCACCCACCTATGTTCCTCTCCTCCACAGTTAGTAGGGAAGCAGTCAGCCGCAGGAAAAGAAGCTCTGCAACTCTGCACAGTGAACAGAATAACTTACAGATGCTGACCACCCTGTGTCATTGTCCTTGCATAACGTTGGTTCTCTATGTATCATCATCCTTGCATGAGATAGTGTATTACTCTAAATTCCTCTGAAAGCAAGTCGTGAGATAAAAATGTTAGAGATGTCTTAAAAACACTGGATAAGCGTCTGCAACTTACAGTATAAATAATTCACTTAACAGGGATACCATCTAAAAGCCTGTGTTACCATGAATAAAGCACTAGAGTGTATCATGAGCCGCTTTGTCAACACAAAAAGGTGTAAGTGGTACTTAAGGTTTCCCATAAATCCATTGATCAGACCATTTCAAACCAAATAAAATGGAGGTTACCTCAAAAGGTGTTATTTGATTTTCCTAGGAATCCAAAGTAGCAGTACCTTCAGTATCCGTTTACTGCGGTATTCAAAAAGAAGCAACCCAAGTAGTTCACGGAACTTTCCTCTCCACAGTTCAGTTGATGTTGGTGTTAGATGGGGATGTATGAGAAAGTTGACACACATAGATTTTTTTCATTTAATGGATGCAATCTCATTTACTTTGATTTGCCTTCACGTGGATTGATTCACATGATTCTTCTTCTTGCATGATAGAACTGTTTACTCATGAAAATTCCATGTCAAGTTCACTGTATTAAAAATAAAAATACTATAATATTACTATAGCGGGTAATAAATGCCAAGTAGTGTACTCTGACGCCATCTAGTGGATGCGCTTTATCCCAAAGAAGCTGTTCAGTGGCAACTGGATCGCTTTCAGTTCTTGAAGATGTTTCGGCACCGTTGGAGCAGCTACTGAACAAGAATTGCAGCAAATAATCAGCAATCAGTCCAGCTATGTGTTTTTGTTAAATTATGATATTATATTGTATGTCAATTAATCAACGGATCATCTACCATGTCTTGAAGCTGGTGTCTGGCCTCGTAGTGGGATATTTGATAATGCCTGGAATGTCGTCAAATGCATCGCTGCTATAGGAAGTCATTTGGAATAATACTGGTTTTGGACCTAAACACCTTGTAAGGATCGCGTTCACGGCGGGATTTAACAAAGATCCCATAATGATGACAGGGGCAGTTGCGGATCTGTGCTACGTTTCAGAACATATCCCGTAGACATACTGGATCGTACTCACGCGTAGCTAAACACACGTGTGTATGAACATGCTTCTACAGCTTCAAGCTGTCGAGGAATAACTTTTCCGGGACGCGCCTCTCCTACAACCCTCTTGAACCCGCCCACAATCTGACTCTGCAATTCGATTGGTCGTCGCGCATCGTCCCTTCCTAGAACTATGTTAAATAGAAGGTATTTACTGTGCAGAGGCTATTGCGTTGAGTTGCGATGTCGCTGATTGACTAACAGTGTCGATAAAACTTCCATTCAGAGTCAAAATTAAGGACTCAAAATTAAACTTTAATATTAATATCCAATATCAGAATGGTAAGATAGACCTTGATGTTATAGAGTAACACATTTGTGTTCAGCAGAAGGAATTATTGTAATAACCTCCTCGCTGGTCACAAAAGGTTACAAATAGCTTAAAACTCTGCTGTGTATGAACGGACACAGACTCTCGGGTCATCAGGTGCAGAACCAAAACATCTGGTGAGCTAAGAAACTGAGAGCAGCATACAGAATATACAAGCGTTGTCAATAGTTAGTTATTCATTCAGGTTTTACAAAGTAATCAGATTGTTAAAAGCTGCATTTTAAATTGTGTTCTGTGCATTTATGAAAACACATTTCTATGTATTTATTAAATTTTTAATTAAATTATTTTGCTTAAAATGTTTTGCTTTTAAATATTTATGTTGTTCAATGAATGAATGCCATTATGATTTTCATCTGTTGTATCTTTTTATTCATGTCTTTGTAAATTGTATTATAACATCAACAATGTGTCCAGCTGACTTGCTTTTTTGTATAAGTACAGTTTTAGGCATTAATTTGTGGTTAGTTTGTTATGTTCAGCATTTGTTTATATATTGTTTCTTTATTATTTCTTTATTGACAAATCACTTTATTTTTGTTATCGTATCTCAATATACTGTATAATATTTATATAATGTTTACTACATTTACGAGATGCTATTTGTTTTCTAGCTTAAACGTAGCACTCTTTTCTATCTAATCTATTTCTATAGCGGAAGTAAAGGGCAGAGGTCGACGTCCCGCAGTAACCTGCTCGCGCATCATCACATCACCCCACTCTCTGCTGTTTCAGCGTCTGTTGAGGCTGCGTGACCTCATCATGATGTGATTTCTTTCATCATCGGCAGCGGAGACCGAGATGCCCGATACACACAAGTGATCTATCGACCTCTTGGACTCGACTTTGCCAAGATTACGTGTCGGTACATCTCCGCCGGTGAGTCGCTGCTGTTAATCCAGGCCGCCTGTCTCCGGTCGAGCTGCCGGCGCGCGCGTCGTTAACTCGCCGCGTGAAGCTGCAGCACAGTCCGCGCTGCTGTATTCGTGCCATTAGTGCGGCGTGACCGTTGCGTTAGCTGGCTAACACCTGTAAGCTAGCTAACACCTGCGTTGGGTAGCGACTCACTTCTGCGGCCGGTGCGGAGGACGTTAGCTTTACCGTGACAAGCTAAGGCCGCTCAGTAATGTAGCCTCTGTGTTTCAACAAGTTAAATGCAGTGGTCGCTGGTAGTTTTTGTTGCTGCCTGGCTCACGCTGGCGCTGTTTCTGCGCGCAGTGCTCGGCTTGTTTTTCTGGTCCCGCAAGCAGCTATCGCTAGGTAAGGAGTGTCTCACCTGATACTCTGCACCCCCCTCACCTCTCTGACACCTGCCTAAAAAGCTACTTAATGCAACGGGGACGTTAGCTTGCTCATTGTGTAGGACATCCCTGCTGCCGGAACGATTAGTTAGCAACGAGGCAAGTGTAAGTCTCAAGCTTAAGCCGCCTCCTCGTGTCAATTCATGCTTTGCATTTATAGTCATGGTGAAAGTGTCTTTTGTTTAAGTTGGTTCAAATTGCAGCTAAATTCGAAGTGTGAGTCACAGGAAGTGCAGGCAGTTTGTAATGGTTGGTGTTTATTGAAGCTTTATTGTGGACAGCTTATTTCATTTAGGTCAAATAACAGAGTTGTTATTTACACTCTGAAGTTTTCACTGTGCTCATAATGAATACGTGTTGCAATATCTGTGACATTATCAAGATACTTTATGTAAGGCGCTTTTGCAATATGGCAAACAGAATGGCGTGTCAGGCTGTACCCTGATATTTGGACTCTGTGTCACCTTTATAACTGCTGCCTCCTCTCAGTGTTCGCAGCCTGTTCATGCCGCCCAGTCATGGCACAACAGGACGGTGCTGCCAAGAAGAACCCTGCCGTCGCGGCGTTGCACTCTCAATTCATTGTGGGTTCAGTGTCGGAGGAGAACTCGGAGGACGAAATCCAAGCGAAGACAGATATGCAGCTGGAGGAGAAGGAGCCGCGCTCTTTGTCACCGTCGTCCGGGAGCTCAGACAGCCCCTATGAAATGGGTTTCGATCACATTGACGGCTCCATGCACAATCTAAGGTTGGAATCTGAATGTCTTTTGGTTTGCATCTCAGTTTTTAGGTGTTTCTCTTGTCAGGGGGATGCATTACTTTTTAGACCTGGAGCTCTTCACTACACATGTAAAACTGTGGTTCCACTGGCTGAAATCTGTGAAAGGGTTTCTCTGTGTCCCAGGTCTGTGAGGGTGACCTGTGGAGTTGACATAGACGTAGACTTCAGAATGTTTGGTTTGGCAAACCTGGAGAATGCGCACACAGAAATTCTCGTCTGATGGAACTAGCAAGATATTCAGTACTGACTGAACTTTATGTGAAGCCCTGCAGCGGTTTTTAGCCGGCTGCAGGGTTTTGCAGCCCTGAATTTTCTTTTTGTGGGCTATTACTTTCGCAATCAGGAATGAGTAAATTCAACTTTCCAGAAGAGCAGCTAACTGCCTACAGGACATATTTCTTTATACTGCAAGCTTCCTACCTTTCCATTATGTTGGGTTCCATTATTTCTTATTCTGAATATTTTCTAATTTTTGGCATTCTAAATGTTTTCTTGTCTTGTATTATATCACAGACATTCATGCGGACTGTGGCATTTTAGTCAGCTTAGAACATTAGAGCATTACATTTCACTTCTTTGTCATTTCTGCTTTAGTGTCATTAGTAGACAGAGAGAGCGAGACAGAGAACAGGGTTAACAAAGAAAAATTGGGACTGCAGGTTTAAACCAGAAATACAGGATGGAGCTGTCGACTGCCTCTTTCGCCTCCATGATTTAAAAAAACCGAGGAGTTTCAGAGCTGTATTGAATTCTGAGCTGCCATTCAGTGGGGGCTTTTTGGCTTTACATCAGTAACCCCTGTAGTGATGCAATAACGCAGGATCAGACCACAGAAGCTAGCCAGCCAAACAAGACCAGGCACTGCCACACCCACACAACTTCCCTCCACCCCGACCCATGCTTTCCATTGGGGTGGTGCTTGATTATAGAGCTCTGCAAGTTCTGTTGGAGCCACTTGCCCAAGCATGTAGCAAATCTGGGGACTTATGCACAATACATTTCCTCCTCCAGCAGCTATAAGCAGAACATTTAACCTAAACCATGACTAATAACTTTTGCTACTGTAACTCGTGTAATGTTCAAGTTTTTCCTGTTACTCAAACTCACCCACCAGTTATAAGGTTTAAGCTAAGAGACTGTCATCACTCCACTGCTCATTCAACTAATGATGTAAAAATGTAAGGAGGTATTATATTTGTTTTGTTTTTTCATGGGTTGTAAACATAATTAGTTTTAAAGCACAGCCTTTACTGAATGACTTGAGTGTGATGTTCTTTGGGTTATTTTAACTTTTGTATATGTTGTAAATTCATATATTTGTAAAAGGTGCATTATTTGCACAATTGTTATCAGCATTGCTATGAAAGGCCGATATATGGGTCTCTGAATTTTACAGGCCAAGCATGTCAGGGCTGCACTTGGTGAAGCAAGGCAGAGATCGCCGGCGGATTGATCAGCAGAGGGACTTCACTGTGGCTTCTCCAGCTGAATTTGTCACACGCTTTGGTGGAAACAAGATCATTGAGAAGGTGAAGATTTGTAATTACTTTAATGAAGCTCATGCTACCACCACAATGAAAATATATTACATTTCATTAAAAGATGAGCAATTCTATGACTATATTTCTTTTTATATAGTTTTTGTGCTGTGAAAAATTGACTTTAGTACTATGATTTTTTTTAGGTGCTTATTGCCAACAATGGCATTGCAGCAGTAAAATGCATGCGTTCCATTCGTCGTTGGGCCTATGAGATGTTTCGCAACGAAAGGGCAATCCGCTTTGTTGTCATGGTGACCCCAGAGGATCTGAAGGCAAATGCAGGTGAGCTTGAGAAGGTTTTCTCTGAATATGTACAGCTGATTAAATGCACCTGCTGCAGTGTCCGGTGTCTGGTAATGCTAACATAAAATTTATGTTCTTCATCTCTTTGCCAATTCATCCGATCCATATGGTTCTGCTTTCACAGAGTACATCAAAATGGCAGATCATTATGTGCCTGTGCCTGGAGGGACTAATAACAACAACTACGCCAATGTTGAGCTCATTCTGGACATTGCTAAACGCATACCTGTTCAGGTACTACCAGAAACTTTTTTAGGATTTCCACTGTGATTCATAACTTGGTATTTAATAAAATATTGTCTGTCACGTTGTTTTCCTAACAGGCAGTGTGGGCTGGATGGGGTCATGCCTCAGAGAACCCCAAACTCCCAGAGCTGCTTCAAAAGCATGGCATTGCTTTCATGGGTAAGAGGAGTTTTACGTCATCTGCCACTTTCTAGCTGCTTTAATATTTAATTAACAATGTTAGTGTTTGTTTGTTTTGTTCTTTCTTTACATTATTGCTTTTATTAAGTAATTTGCTGTATTAAAAATACCTCATGCTCCATCCTCAGGCCCCCCAAGTCAGGCAATGTGGGCTCTAGGGGACAAGATTGCCTCTTCAGTCGTGGCTCAGACAGCTGGTATTCCAACTCTGCCCTGGAGTGGAACAGGTATTTTGAAGCTTTGGGTTCTGATGTAAGTAGTGAGTACTTTATACATTATGCTCAATGTTCTGTTTGTCATTCTCAGGCCTCACTGTAGAATGGACAGAGAACAACCAAAAGAAGCGAGTCATCAGTGTTCCTCCTGATGTGTATGAGCGTGGCTGCATCCAGGATATAGAGGACGGCCTAATAGTAAGAACGTTTTCTGAATTGTAGTTGATACTCATTAATGAATGTTGTAAATGCTTTAAGTTTACTGCAAATACTGGTTGTGAGCTAGAATGTGTTATTAATTCATTATATGTCACTTACTAGGCTGCAGAGAAGATTGGCTACCCTGTAATGGTGAAGGCCTCAGAGGGAGGTGGAGGAAAAGGCATCCGTAAGGTCAACTCTGCTGATGACTTCCCAAACCTCTTCAGACAGGTAAGTGACCAACCAGGTTTTAAAGCATCGTGTGGTAAAGCTCTCTTCTTCATTTGTCTGTGTCTTTGGTTGTTTAGGTTCAGACAGAGGTTCCTGGATCACCTATTTTCATCATGCAGCTAGCCAAGCATGCTCGCCACTTGGAGGTTCAGATATTGGCTGATCAGTATGGCAATGCCATTTCCCTGTTTGGAAGAGACTGTTCCGTCCAGAGACGCCACCAAAAGATCATAGAGGAGGCTCCTGCTACCATTGCCACTTCTGATGTGTTTGAGAATATGGAACGGGTAACATCATTTATTTTAGGAAACATGCTTTATTGCTTGTGTTCTTTACATAACATGGCAATTGAACCAAGAAGAGAAGCGAGGCTTGACATGAACAGAATTGTTTTCTCTCCTCAGTGTGCAGTGAAGCTGGCTAAGATGGTGGGTTATGTCAGTGCAGGTACAGTTGAGTATCTGTACAGTCAGGACAGCAGCTTCTACTTCCTGGAACTCAACCCTCGTCTGCAAGTGGAGCACCCATGTACTGAGATGGTAGCTGACGTCAACTTGCCTGCTGCCCAAATGCAGGTCAGTCTCACTCACACACATGTGCTGTGCAGTATGAGTATACAGCGGATTCTGTAACTGTCCAGTAGCAGACAAAAGCAGCACGCTTCACCGCCTTCACTGTTCTGCGCTAGACAGCCCCCCCTGTCTCCATGGCGACCTACCACGAAGCAGGCGATATGCAAAAACGCTGTAGTACATGTAGTGGTTATAGCAGCATTGGATCGTGTGATCTGTTCTGCAGTATTTAGGATTGCGTGTAAATAGGTCAGTGGCAGTCAAGCTGAAGGACGTGTTATTGGGAAAGCTGATTGGGTGCTACTGTGCGGGTGAGGGTATCTAAGAAACAAAAGAACTCCCTTTCCACAAACAATATGCTGTTCATTGGTAGTCCAAACATTTATATGGCATTCGCATTCCTTGTATTTGTGTTATTGAATGTAGAGGATGTGTTATGTCAATTTAAGAATACAACTCCTAATACTTCTGTCTGTTGTCAGATTGCTATGGGGATTCCTCTTCACCGGATCAAAGATATCCGGATGCTTTATGGGGTCCAACCTTGGGGTGATTCTCCCATTGATTTTGAGGGTCTGTCCACAGCCCCCTCTCCACGAGGCCATGTCATTGCAGCGCGTATCACAAGTGAAAATCCAGATGAGGTACTAAAACTCAGTTTGTAAATTTCTCCTGTGGTTCTGATTCTTTTTAATGTAGTCATTTTTACATTTGGGAAATTTGTTGTACCATAAAGGATATTATAGCTTCTATAATAATAATAATAATATTAATTACATAACCTTACTTAAATGTCATATTAGCCGCTTTGGTTTGTGAAGTCTGGTGTCTCTGTGTTGTGATTGCAGGGTTTCAAGCCAAGCTCTGGAACTGTGCAAGAGCTGAATTTCCGCAGCAATAAGAATGTATGGGGCTACTTCAGTGTTGCAGCAGCTGGAGGGCTGCACGAGTTTGCAGACTCTCAATTTGGACACTGTTTTTCTTGGGGAGAGAATCGTGAAGAAGCCATCTCGTGAGTGCTTCTAGATTTGTCCATCATTCGGTTCAGATGTTTCATCATAAGTGTGTAATTAATGTATTTGGGTCTGTCTTAAACTTTTGTTAGAAACATGGTGGTAGCACTAAAGGAGCTCTCCATCAGGGGGGACTTCAGGACCACAGTGGAATACCTCATTAAGCTGCTGGAGACTGAGAGCTTTCAGCATAATAGCATTGACACGGGCTGGCTGGACAGACTTATCTCTGAGAAGATGCAGGTATGCAGAGTATGTTGTAGCTGTGGTCAATGCATGCATGAGTAAAGAAAACGAACAAAGCTCATGTTTGCATACTGATCTATATCATAATGCCTGCTCTTTACATTCAGGTATTGAGATAAGAGCAGTGTGACCTTTTTTATCTTTTTAAGACCGTGTGACTGTTTATCTTGCTACCATCTAGCATGTCTGATATTTTCTCACCAAGAAGCAAAATGTATGTTGTGTGCAGGCGGAGCGTCCTGACACCATGCTGGGAATAGTGAGCGGGGCTCTTCATGTGGCAGATGTCAATCTAAGGAACAGTGTTTCCAACTTCCTGCATTCTCTGGAAAGGTAACAAATGTTTCATATGTGCCATTGTGATCCAAGTAAAGCATTAGGTATTCAAAGGCAGTGTTTGAACAACACAAATTGCCCTTCACTCTCTGATCAGGGGCCAGGTTCTTCCAGCACACACGCTACTCAACACTGTGGATGTGGAGCTGATCTATGAAGCTACTAAGTATGTCCTGACAGTAACACGTCAGTCTCCCAACTCCTATGTGGTCATCATGAACAGTTCATATGCTGAGGTGGACGTCCATCGACTCAGTGATGGGGGTCTTTTGCTGTCCTATGATGGCAGCAGCTACACTACATACATGAAGGAAGAGGTCGACAGGTAGTATAAAACTAATCCTAATGAAATTATCATCCCTAATGTAGCTACAGCAGAACCAATTTAAATGAATAAAAATATAACTTGACAAATATTCTTTCCTCTTACAGGTACCGCATCACAATTGGCAACAAGACTTGTGTTTTTGAAAAGGAAAATGATCCTTCGCTGCTGCGATCTCCGTCAGCAGGAAAACTCATTCAGTACACAGTGGAGGATGGTGGGCATGTGTTTGCTGGCCAGTGCTATGCTGAGATAGAGGTAGAGCATGATAAGGCACACGTGTATGTTCGTCTTTCCACACAGAGGTTTATTACATGGACTGTATGGATCTAAACTATTTTATCACATTTCAGGTGATGAAGATGGTGATGACCCTTACAGCTGCAGAGTCGGGTTGCATTCATTATGTGAAGAGGGCTGGAGCTGCACTGGAGCCGGGCTGTGTCATTGCCAAACTGCAACTGGATGACCCAAGCAGAGTACAACAGGTACTACTGTAGGATCCATACTGATACTTTTTGCCGAATGGGATTCTCTATATGCCTGCCACAAAGTCAACCATATCCAGATTTTATATATATATATATATATATATATATATATATATATAAATAATACCATCAGAGGCAGAAAGCTATGGCTGCGAACAAGGAGTTATTTAAATAGAACAGAAGTCAGCATCTGAGAATGGTTGAGCTAGATAATGAAGAAGGAGACCACATTTGTTAAATGTATTAATGGCCAAAGTAGTAAATGCAAGACAAGGGGCAGCATTATTGTGAGGTTGTTGTCTGTCTTCTAGGCAGAGCTGTACACAGGGGGCCTGCCTTCTGTCCAGGCAGTAGCTCTACGAGGTGAGAAGCTACACAGAGTCTTCCATAACACACTGGATCACCTTGTCCACATCATGAACGGCTACTGTCTCCCTGAGCCTTTCTTCAGTACCAAGGCAAGAAATCATCTGCACAGCCTGTACCAGACGTTCAGTTTTTAATTTGTTTCTTGATTATAGTGTGTCTTCCTATGTTTTCCTCAGTTGAAAGAGTGGGTTGAAAGGCTGATGAAAAACATGCGTGATCCCTCTTTGCCACTGCTGGAACTTCAAGACATTATGACCAGCGTGTCCGGTCGCATTCCTCCTGCTGTGGAGAAGGCCATAAAGAAGGAGATGGCTCAGTATGCAAGCAACATCACCTCTGTGCTCTGCCAGTTCCCCAGCCAGCAGGTGCCTCAGAACAAATGCACACAACATGTTGAATGTGCACACCTGTGAACTGCCTCACTTTCTTTGGGAATGGTTTTACATTTCTGCCCTAGTTTCCAGCACCACTCAGCAAAACAAATACTTGACTTCTTGCACAGTTGCTTGCGCAAACAGTCTTATCAAAATAAAGGGCCATCTCATAACTAAGTCAAAGGTTAAGAAAGCAACAAATACAGTGTCCATGTCTCTGTGTCTGCATGCATCTGTGTTTTAAATTTCATGCCCAGTTGGGATCTCTGTTATGGCAAGAGCGAACTAATCAACCGGTCATTGGTTCGACTGGGAATAAATTCTAATGTATCTCCACTGGTGCTGGGTGGGATTAAATGCTTTTATGCTTTATCTTTTTTGTTTCCAGATTGCGAACATCCTGGACAGCCATGCTGCTACCTTAAACAAGAAATCTGAAAGAGAAGTGTTCTTCATGAACACACAGAGTATTGTCCAGCTGGTGCAGAAGTGAGTGCACTGTATATTTCAATATGAAGGCTTCACACATTTATTTAGTCAGTTTTAAAGTGACAGATCTCTAACACTAACACAGTGTTGGCACATTCGTTGAAGGCCCACAGTTAGATTAGTCTAGCACTGCATTCTTCCTTGTGTCAGACTGTTTTGTCTTTCACAGGTATCGCAGTGGCATTCGAGGTCACATGAAGGCTGTAGTGATGGATCTGCTGAGACAGTACCTTAAAGTAGAGATTCAGTTTCAAAACGGTGAGGAACACATACCTTGTTACTGTTTTTAGTGGTCCCGGGTAGTTTGGCGTTCGTTTGCAGTTGCGATCCACTAGGGGGAGCACTTTCACAATAATAAAGCTCTTAGCGCGTGTGTGCCTGCAGTTTCTTAGTGCAGCTTTTACAGTATGTGTTCTCTTCTTCACAGGACATTATGACAAGTGTGTGTTTGCACTGCGTGAAGAAAACAAAGGAGACTTGGCCAATGTGCTCAACTATATTTTTTCCCATGCTCAAGTCACCAAGAAGAACCTGCTTGTTACCATGCTCATCGTAGGTCTCTCTGAGCAACGTCCTTTTCATTTATACATGTCGTCTTGAATCATGTCTGTGGTGCTCTGTCATTGCAGTGAATTTGTTCACATTATTTATCTTTGCTGGCAGTGATTGATTATTATTACATGTTGAACAAAACAAAGCCAATTAATGATTTTTTTGTAATGAGATTATTGTTGAGCAGTAAGCAAAACCCAGAAAGGAGCATGGTCAATGCAATTTTTATCTTTGGAACAAGTGTAACTAAGAAAAGCAACGCTATGCTTTTGTCTGAGTAGTGACATGCAATGTTATGGTCTATTCTGTCTAGGACCAGCTGTGTGGCCGTGATCCCACCCTCACTGATGAACTGATGACCATCTTGACTGAACTGACTCAGCTCAGCAAGACAACAAATGCCAAGGTGGCACTGCGCGCTCGGCAGGTCAGATGTTTACCAGTGTTTGTGACTGTCAAAGCTGTTGGATTATGCCCGTTTCAGCTTGAAAGCTCTGCTATGTATTATTCTGATTCTAAAAACACTGTTGCATTATGCAACATCTATTTTCTTGCTTTGATTTATAGACAGTGTGTTTTTTCTTTCCTTTAACGTAAACAGTTGTATTAAACAGAGCTTGGCTGTCTCTTTGAGCCACTTTTAGACTTTCACCACCAGATGTCACTGGCTCTTCTTGGCAGAGTGTTTAACTACATTCATTTTTATTAAGCATTTTCATCAAGAATAAAACATATTCTTTACGTAAAGAATGCAAAGATGGAACTTAATCTGTCAGAAAATGCTGACCTTCTACATTTATACCATGTAGGTGTTAATAGCTTCCCACCTTCCCTCTTATGAGCTCCGACACAACCAGGTGGAATCCATCTTCCTGTCTGCTATTGACATGTATGGACACCAATTTTGCATTGAAAACCTGCAGGTAAGGCGTAAAAGACATGAGCAGTAGCCATTACATTAGATACTCCTCTGAATAATGGCAAAGAGTCTAAATTTGTTGTTTCTTTGGGGTTTTTTTTTGTTGTTTTTTTAGAAACTGATCCTTTCAGAAACATCGATTTTTGATGTTCTGCCCAACTTCTTCTACCACAGTAATCAGGTAGTCAGGATGGCTGCACTTGAGGTAGGAGAAATAATGACCACAGTTTCCAGCTCTTTCACTTTTGCTTCATTTCAGTCAGGTATACGCAGCCGCTCCATTTGACTAACGAATACTTTCTGTGCTTTAATCCCCGTTGACTGACTAGGTGTATGTCCGCAGAGCATACATTGCCTATGAGCTCAACAGTGTTCAGCATCGACAGCTAAGAGACAACACATGTGTAGTTGAGTTCCAGTTCATGCTTCCCACCTCACATCCAAACAGGTATCACCAGTGTAAAATGTTTGCAGCGTTCACCTGCCACTCCCACGTTAAACTTTAGTCACAGGATTCAGTAGAATAGAAACAGATATCGAATTTTCAACCGGTGCCAGTAATTGTGACAAGACACCAGAATGGATAATAGCTTTGTTTTATTTAGTGTGTACAAGTATATTTATATATATTTCAACTTTGCCACCTGAAGCTATCCTCTGTTGTCGCTGGTCACTGCCTGCTTTCTCCATCTGGTGACTCAGTTTGTTATTATATGTGCTGTCACAGGCCCCTGCATTATGTTGGTTTTGGATGTTTGTATTATAGGTGGAGATGTGCTGTATTTGCACAAGTATGCCTAGAAATCAAGCACCTAGGCATCCTTATTCACCTTAGCATCCTTCAGTTTGCCATGATTACTATTTCCAGCTATGTGGTCATTTTCATTATTTATGTAAATGCTTCTCATATGAGAAATAAGGGATTTTGCCAGGCTGAACATACTGCCCTGTCTGACAGAAAGTGTGAGTGCCATTAGAAACAGAGCTCCTAGCCTCAACAGTGTCATGTCAATATGTCTTCCTTTTAAGTCCAAACATATCCAATAAGACCCGAGAAACAACAGACAAATGGGATTTGTGCTGTACATGCTCAGCCTTTAAAGCAACGGGCGTAAGGCACAGTACAATGGTATTTCTTTTCCACTTCTGAGCAATTACCCGTGTACCTGAGTGCCTGTGGGATTTGTTTGTCCAAGTGTGTGCCTGTGTATGTTTCTTTATTTGCCAGCTTTGCATGTTTTGTTTTTTTTAAATTGTAGAAATTATTTGAATGCTTTTCACACTCTCCTGTTACTGTATGCTCCTCTGTATGCCTGATTAACCTTAATATGTGGCTCATTGAACTAAAGGCAGCATGATAGCGTGACATTGTCCTCTACCTTTGTTCAGAGTACACCTCAGAACAAGGTGTGAGGATCTTATGCATGTTGTGCAGGAAACAGTCAGCAAGTGAAATGTGTGTTTATTGCCAGGAAGATATTTTCAGTTGATGTCCCATGCACCGCATTCATTTAAATCTCGAGACTTTTACGTTATAAGACATTCTGTTAAAGGATGCACATTCACAATGACGTCTACACACACTGATACACTTTGACTGTCTTCCTCTTCTGATGCCTGCAACTAACCATTTAGTAATCAATGTTGTTTGATTGCAGAGGGAACATCCCCACACTTAACAGGTACTGTAAACATTCTTTCTATTGCATAGACTACTAGTGACTGTATCTAGTTGCGCATGGTCAAAGTAATTTATATCAAATGATTAATCTTGTGATTAATCTTCCGTTGGGAAGTCAACAAATAGTTTGGTACTTTGAACCGAATGAAACCGATTTAGCAGCAGAACCTTAGTGTGATAAGCACAATGTTTCTTGATTTGACTGACAGCAGCATGGCCACTGGCGTTCAACCTGTGTGTCAGACCGTGTGTGTGTGTGTGTGTGTGTGTATGTTTGTGCTTTAGTATCTAGGAGGTTTAAAAATATATTTTGTAAAAATGTGAAATCTGTGACGATGAAACATCTGACTGTCCTGCCAGGAGAATGTCTGCTCCGTTCCTGGACAATTTAAAAGCAGCGGGGACTAAATTACACAAAACAAATCCCAAGGACCTTAAAGCACAAGATAATAAATCTGAGGATGATAATGCTGAGAAGAAAAATTCCCCTGATTTGGAATCTGTGGACAGGTTTGATACACAACCTCTTGAGTGCTTTTTTTAGGTGTAACTTCGGGGATGGGTAATTCCAACCGATGAACTAACACCCAAAAAAACGAAACCTCATTCAGGGGATCTTTCTGGTGGCTTCAGGTGTCTTTGATCCTGAAAAACGAAGATTTTCTGTTTTTAATTAGACTAACGCTCTGTCAAATTTGGATGTGGTGGAATATTCTCATTCTGGTTTCAAAAAACTTGCAAGTAACACATGAACCATTTCAATATAAATATGCATCATTATGTACCAGCGTTTCAAACTACTCTAAAGAAATCAAAACTGTTGTGGTGTCCTTAAAGGTGACTTTGAGTTACAAGGCTATTTTTGTGGTGCTTGTAGCCTCCCATTCTAAATGGCTCTCTCTTCACAACACAGGATGTCGTTCTCGTCCAACCTGAACCACTACGGCATGGTACACATGGCCAGCGTGAGTGATGTTCTGCTTGACACATCTTTTACACCACCGTGTCAACGCATGGGAGCTATGGTCGCGTTTCGCTCCTACCAGGAGTTCACCAGGTCAGTCCTTTTATAAAGTGGTTTATTTTGTTTATGTTTGTTGTTCCTAATTAAGGTTAATATCACAAATGTCTTTGCGTGACCTGCACGTTGTCTTTATCACAGGAATATAACCGATGTGCTGAGCTGCTTCTCTGACTCTCCTCCCTCGAGTCCAAGCTTCCCAGAAGGAGGAAATCCTGTTCTGTATGCCGAAGAGGACAACAAGGTGATGACAAACTTTTCACAGTCGCAGTCTCATCATTGACCTGCGAGACTGGGAGTCTCTATATGAAAAAAAAACATTTGCTGTGTAATCCAGACTGTCCAGGATGAGCCAATCCATATACTGAATGTGGCTATAAAGACCGACAGTGACACTGATGACGATGGTCTGGCAACCATGTTCCTGGATTTTACTCAGTCAAAGGTGGGAGCTGGTTACAACAAGGCTGTTGTGTGTCTTGATTATTACAGCAGATTGACTTGCAAAGTTTGTCCCATCGTGACATTCTTGCCTTGTTCTTATTGTAGAAATCCCTGCTGTTCGAACATGGCATTCGAAGACTCACTTTCCTTGTGGCGCAGAAGGTGAGGGTTCTGATCATTTATTACTAAGTCATCCTCACAGCTTCCTGCCGTGCATGTCGCCAGTTCTGAATAGCATGCATCAACAATTTTGCAAAGAATCGTCTGTCCGCATCTTCCTGTTAGTAACTGCTAATACTTGATTATCGTGTTTATGTGGAATGACATTGCTGTGGTAATTGAATACTTTGAAATTAAGTGCTTTGAAATGTAGCTTATATTCCTCTTTGTCTCTTTATTTCTTCCTGCATGCATTGCTTTTGCTACATTTATCATGACAGGATTTCAGGAAGCAAATCAACTGTGAGGTGGACCAAAGGTTTCATGTAAGTAGAGGACAAGTATTTTTGCATTTGGGGAAAAAAACTGAAGGAAAAACAAGAGTGAAAAGAAGCAGCAGAATATAACTATACAATCCACAGGAAGTAAATTGAGTAGATAAAAACAATTTGTTCTAATATGCATATATCAGTTTTATCCAGCAGGTCCTGCTAGATATTAATTTTACAAACCATGCATAAGGTCCTCCAGCTCCTCAATTTCAAGGCAAATCCTGTTCAGCCCCATTGCGGTAGTGATAATAATAACAACCTAATCCACTGTTGTTCTAAATCATTAAAGATTTGGATTACAGTCATTAAAACCCCAGCAACATGGACTTATTGCATAGAATTTGCCACCTTGAAATGTCAAATGTTTGTGTTCAGCAGAAACGCATTTATGACGAAGAAAATGGAGTAGCCAGTGACCCTCCAATCACGGCAGGTTCCCGATATTACCCGACTTTAAAACACTATGTTTAACTTTTTAGGTTTGACCTGATATAAACATGCAGTAAAATGAAATAACAGCAACACTGATGTGGAAGTAGGACAGGATTAGATGTTGTGCAACTCCTTGTGCTTTTGCCTCAGCTGTCACTTCGACAATAGGCTCTGATTTTTCTTTTGATGGCGCCATAGAATTTGATGAGAACTGATGTCATCATTAGGTGGCTCTTGTTACATCAAGTGGTTCCTTAGTAGTCTTCACCATTGTGTACAATAATGCTAAATAGTTTTTTTTACTATATCGTTGAGATTGATGTGTAATCACAGTGTCAAATCGTGGTTTGGGAGGTTTCCAATGTCTGCACCGTTGCACTTCTCTCATTATCATGTAGGCTGTGAGTTGATGAGAGCGTCTCCAATCGGCCCGGCATTGTTTTGGCAAGTGGGGCACTTCATCTGATAACGTCAAACAGGACTAGCAGGCATTATTCGGGGGATCAAATGTCTCTGAAAGAAGGAAATCTTTTATTCATTAGCGTAGTGAGTGGTGATTTATATATGTAGTCTATTGTGTGAGTTTGCTCACTGAATACACAGTGATTCCTGGACTAAAGGAAAATAGGGTCCACTGAATGAAGAGTTAGGGCCTCATCACACCGTAATACTCTGTTCTTACTAGTGTAGCAATTTAAACAAAGCCCACAATTTCCCCCTGCTGTGATTTGGTTTATCCTTGGTGCATGTCAACTGATGCTGCGTTCTCAACACTGAATGGCTGTGTTTACAGCAAAATGTGTTGTTTCAGACATGTTGTTGATTTGTTTTGTGTCCCCTTTGTTTTCATCTTACTGTCTCCACACAGAGAGAGTTCCCTAAGTTTTTCACATTCCGTGCAAGAGACAAGGTGAGTGCCAGCATTACAAACCATGCTTTAAATGATCTCTTTATGTATGTGATAATTATGACATTGAAAATACTAGATGCAATGAATTGATTTTCCTGTTGTTGGGAACTCGTACAAAACCATGTTCTGATTAGAGGAAACTTTTCACCCCCTTTTCACTCTATCACAATCAGTGATGTGTCTTTCTCTCCGTTACCCCTGATAGTTTCACTACAATGACACCACCAAAACTCATTAAAGTAATGAACTCTTTAATTATGTCTCCCATTTAAGAGAAATGACACCCATTAGCAGCTTTCTGAGATTGAGATTGCCAATGATTTCATTTACTTAATACAGTGTGTGGCTCACAGGCATCGTTTTACTCTTATATCAACTGAGTGCTCCTGAAATTGCCAATTTGAACTGCTTCCGTTAATGAAAAAGATGATGGCAGAGAAGCTGAACTTGAGAGAAAAAGTTCCTCTGCAAGTCCGTGGAAGAGCCCTTTTGAAATGTTGTAGCGTTGGATGGCTGTTTGTGAACATGTCCTTTCTGCGTCTCAACAGTTTGAGGAGGACAGGATCTATCGTCATTTGGAGCCAGCACTGGCTTTCCAATTGGAGCTCAACCGCATGCGCAATTTTGCCCTGACCGCCATCCCATGCGCCAACCACAAGATGCACCTGTACCTGGGTGCAGCTCGTGTGGAAGTGGGCACTGAGGTGACAGACTACCGCTTCTTTGTACGAGCAATCATCCGCCACTCTGATCTGGTTACAAAGGTAGGAAATCGGAGAACTACAGAAACATTACAGTCTCCGTTATGTATATACGTTTTTAGAGGTTGTGAGTCCAACATAAATTTCTGTCCTCTTGCTGATCAATGCTTTGCTGTCTCTCATTAGGAGGCCTCTTTCGAGTACCTTCACAATGAGGCTGAGCGCTTGCTGCTGGAAGCCATGGATGAGCTAGAGGTGGCCTTCAACAACACGACTGTCCGAACTGACTGTAACCACATCTTCCTCAACTTTGTTCCCACAGTCATCATGGACCCGTCAAAGGTTTCATGAAACAGTCCTTCACAAACATGTCTCTAATACTGTCTGATCACAGCTCATATTTTCAACGTCATTGCCTCCTCTTTATTTTTCTGTGCAAATTATAGATCGAAGAGTCCGTGCGCTCCATGGTCATGCGTTATGGCAGCCGCCTGTGGAAGCTGCGAGTTTTGCAGGCTGAACTGAAAATTAACATCCGCTTGACTCCAACAGGAAAGCAAATTCCCATCCGCCTTTTTCTCACTAACGAGTCAGGCTACTACCTGGACATCAGCTTGTACAAGGAGGTCACAGATTCCCGAACGGGACAGGTGGGGCCCAAAGACCGACAGGTGCGGCACTCCTACTCGTACACATCTTCCATCTCATATGCTTTCTGTCCAGTTGCAGGCAAGGGCTGTAGCACCATCCTGGAAACCTCAGCTGCAATTTGCCAGCCAATTTACCATTTAATACAATAGAAATAAAAGAAGATTTGTTCAGTTAAAGCAGTGATCCAGTATAGTGTCGCGCCCTTTACTTAGTGGACATTTATTTCAGTAATGTGTTTTTGACAGCTGATCAGGTAAGTTGAACTTCATCCATCTGGCCAACATCATTACCACTGCTCATTCAACAGTAATTGAATGTTGAATAAGTAATAGACCTGGACACATTTATGTGTATCAATCAAGTAAAAAGTTTTTTTTGTTTTGGTATTTGCTTGGTGATTAATTTAATTGAACCATATAAAATATTTCTGCATTTAATGTGCAACAATCTAGATGAATTCTAAAGAATTTGATTCCATTTTCTCTCAGATCTTCCTGATACGATGTGAAAACCTAAACGCTAAATAAGATAAAGACCAGCTGAACAGTAGTATGGGTGTTTGTAGGACTGGCGAGTTGTCTGGCCTGTGAATTTTACATTCTGTGTGGATCTTTTTTTCATTTTATAGCTTGTGACTTTAATGCGTTGGTTCATTCCATGATCTGCATTGTTCATTGTTCTGAAAAAAACAATCATGATCACCATCCTGCGCTAAACCTTAATTTTTTACCGTAATGGGAAGGCTGTTGAAAATGTTGGTACAGGTGTCTGTAAATTGACTCCTGTTTATCTGTTTTTTCAGATCATGTTCCAAGCATATGGAGACAAGCAGGGCCCATTGCATGGCATGCTCATCAACACTCCTTATGTCACCAAGGACCTGCTGCAGTCGAAGCGCTTCCAGGCACAGTCCCTGGGTACCACCTATGTCTATGACTTTCCAGAAATGTTCAGACAGGTACAGTAAAAACAAATTACTTCTTGCCCACCGTCTGTTTGGAAGGACTTTAATTTGACTAGTTCATATTATTTTCTTTTTCAGGCTCTGAAGAAGCTGTGGCACTCAACCCAAGCCTATGCCCACTTACCCAAGTGCCCTCTTCCTTCTGAGCTGCTCACCTTCACAGAGCTGGTTCTTGATGCTCAAGGGCAACTGGTACAGATGAACCGACTGCCAGGAGGCAACGAGGTCAGTTTCACACAGACGGACACTAACCATTTGTTTTCTCTCTTCTTGTTCTGTTTTTTCCCTCTCCTACAAATAGTGCAGTTTCCTTTTTACTCTGTAGGTGTCTCTGTGTTTCTTTGGCAATCTTATTGAGTGCTTAGTAAATATGTTGTTGTTGTATTGCAAAGCTGAATGCATCATTACAAGTGCACAGTGAAATAATAATAATTTTATTTATACCAGATATAAAATGCTATGCTCTGTGTTGGCTTTAGAGCATGACGAATCAAATATCTCACACATGATCTTACTCTGCTACAGTTACTTGTTACTTGTAAATGCTTACTGCCTCTGCGTTGACTCTCCAGATTGGCATGGTGGCATGGCGGATGACACTGCGGACTCCAGAGTATCCAGCTGGACGCGAGATCATCGTCATAAGCAATGACATCACCCACAAAATAGGCTCATTTGGGCCGCAGGAGGACGTGCTGTTCCAACGAGCCTCTGAGATGGCAAGAGAAAGCGGAATCCCTCGAATATACATCGCAGCAAACAGTGGCGCCCGCATTGGCCTGGCAGAGGAAATCAGACACATGTTCCATGTGGCCTGGCAAGATCCAGTTGACCCCTATAAGGTCAGCAGCTCACTCTCATTACTTTGCTGTTCCATTTCATCCTGTGTTTTTATACGAAGAACAAATTTTGAGCGAATGTTACAAACAATTCTCAGATGCTAAAATGTACCTTTTCTGACTCACCCCTGCAGGGCTTCAAGTATCTCTACCTCACACCTCAGGATTATAAGAAGGTTTCCGCTCTGAACTCTGTGCATTGCGAACATGTGGAGGATGAGGGAGAATCAAGGTGCGTCTTTCTTTTTACATTTGAATATACTTAACTTGTACTTGAAGAAAATGAATCTGTAAGTTGCTGTAGCATCAGTAAAGCAGCTGAGGTGACGATGGAAGGGAAAACCGTTGGAGGATGAGTGAATTTATGTGTTGTCATGCAGGTACAAGATCACTGACATCATTGGAAAAGATGAAGGGCTGGGTGTGGAGAATCTGAGGGGTTCTGGCATGATAGCTGGAGAATCTTCTTTGGCTTATGAGGAGATCATCACCATGAACCTGGTGAGACCAGAGGGCATTGTTATGCCAGGAACAAAAGCTGTTCACAATAAAAACAAAAGACTTTCTATGTACATGGAGTGGATCATCATTTTTAGCATGTAATTAGAGCCTTAACATGATCGGGTTGTCTGATAGGTCACATGTCGAGCCATAGGAATTGGGGCCTATCTGGTGAGACTTGGACAAAGAACCATTCAAGTCGACAACTCTCACATTATCCTGACCGGAGCTGGAGCACTCAACAAGGTATCGTTTTTTGTTTTTTTTTACATTATGAAAATGTTCAGTACAATCAATGAGCTGTATATCAATAAATGAGTAGTAAACGAGTCTCCTTTAAAAGTACACAATTGATGTATTTGTATTTAAATGACTATTAAACTTTTGTACAGGATAGACAGAAGACTGTATTATTGTATTACTGTGTTGGTTTGGTTGTTTGGTGCTCATTCCTACTCAGAAGTCAGGCCTCCTCCTTCCTCCCCCTGTTCTACTTGGATTCCCTTTCCGATCCGAGCCACAGGCCCGCCTGCCACTCATAGTGGAATAATCGAAAGTGAACCACAAAGTTGCATTTGCATAGAAATAGAGTGACATGCCAGAGGCTGCAGCCCAGGACACCCATATCATTTGTTTTTAATCAAAATGAGAAGTTTTGCTGAGGCAGAATGTTTTGTGCATGCAATTTATGATGGCGTGTGGATGCATGTGTGTGAGTGCATGTTGGCATGCTTCACTACCTCCTCTTGTCTGTTCCATGCTCTGCCCTTGTCAGTGCATTTAGATGACTCCATTTCAAATTAGATGACAGATTGCGACATGACAAATCATGTAAATGGCCCAATGATGGCATACCTATTTGCTGGAAGCTCAATTGTTTTTAGATGACTCTATTGTGTCTGCATCGTGTAGGTTATTTATCGTAACATATCAGTGTGTGCTTACACTTTTTGTGTTAATTTTAAAATATGAATAACTGCACCGGTGACACTAACAAGTGTAAGTGTAGGTCTGTCTACTTATGTGCGGCTTCCTGGGTATTAACTGAGACTTAATAGAGAGCAGGAGGCTTCCACCCAGAGATCATCATTTCATTACCTGCTGGAAAGCTCTCATTACTTCATGGGGACTGGGTAGTAACTACGAGAGCAAATACCCCAGTGAGCCGTTACATTCAGTTGGCCTGTTGTTTTCTTCCTCCAAGTCATCTCCCTCTGTTCCTCCTCCTGTATCCCCTTCTCTTCTCCCTGCTGTGGAATCTTAATGAAGTCAGCGATGGCCGGAGGCAGAGGGGTTTTGTGTATGTCAAGGTGACTGCAATGTTTCTTGGGGCCGTGGGCTTTCCTGACAGCTTTAGGAGAGTGCCCTAGATTTGTAGCCAGATACATAACCATTAATGGTAATAAAGAAAGTAAATGATGGCTGAAAAGGTGAGAGCTGAGGGTATGGATTGAGCTTCTCTCTGATTTTTATGGATCCATGTCAGCGCCCTGCCACCTGTTCTAAGCTGCTTGTGAAAATAGGGAGGGCTGGGAATGAGATTTTATGGCTTCAGGTTGGCACCGGGGCAGTTTCAAGGGCAGGCTGGTTCCATCCTACCTTTATTCAACACTCCTATCAAAACTGATCCAATTGTGGAGGATTTAGAGGAATTTAAAAAGGGATGCTTTGATTCTTGTTGTCTGATGGACCCCTGGAAAGGGGTGTGTGCTAGGATTTCTGGCTGTTAATCATTCAAATTGACAAGGCAGTGGGCAGTCGCAGTGTAATGCAGCATCCCTGCTGTTACCTAGCTTACTGATCCACAACTCTATAATAAAACCTGATAAGACCTCCTGTTGTCAACTAAGGTTGCACAACATGGAACAGTGGCTTAATTCTGTTAAATGTCAGCTAGTGTGAGACTTTAAAATCTTAATTTTCTTTGTCTTTTTTTTTTTTTTTTTTTCAACAGGTTCTGGGCAGAGAAGTGTACACATCGAACAACCAACTTGGTGGAATTCAAATTATGCACAACAATGGTGTGACCCACTGCACTGTCTGTGATGATTTTGAGGGAGTCTTCACTCTTCTTCAGTGGTTGGCCTACATGCCCAAGGTAATTAGGCTTGAAGTGGCATCTTGAATTGGTGCAGGCGCATTCATCCTTTTTTTTTTTTGTGCTGTGTTTTTGTAAAATAAACATTCTCCCTTTTCAGTGTACATTTAGTCCAGTGCCCATCCTCATAGCCAAGGATCCCATAGATCGGCTTGTGGACTTTGTTCCGACCAAGGCTCCGTATGACCCTCGCTGGATGTTAGCAGGACGTCCCAGCCAGTGTGAGTAGCTAGTGTTTTGGTCAGTTTTTCTTTAGCTTTAAGATGTTGTTGTTGTTATTAACTAAAATATAAATAATAAAGCATCTTTGCTATAATGACAATGATTTATTTTTTGCTTTTGCTGCTTCTAATCGTTTTAACCCAAACTGCCTTATCAGCAATTTCACAACCAATGTGTGTTATTTAGTGTAAATACAAAGCTTCATCATTTGTGTTTTCCCGTTTGCTTAAAGGTTAAAATAATTAATTACTAAGTGAGACCATGAAGTAACTTGGTGAGAAATGGTCAACATCATACTGCTAAAGGCAAGATCAAGATGGCACCAGAATGGATGCAGTGTGTTAATACGCTACAGGTCAGGACTGAGCAGGTTCCACATCGGTGTAATTACAGCTCAGGACAGTGAAGGGATTGAGGGGGAACAATATGAGAATCCAGCCATTGCATCTGCTAGTGACGAGTGGCGAGGATTAATTGAATGGTAACCTCAGAGGCTGGGCATGTTTCTCAGAGTGTACAGGCAGAAAAAGAGCTGAGCAAGCCTCCTTATACAGTCATCCATCATCACGCTGCCAAGATTACAGATTTTCCGTAAGAGAAATATCCAAACAAGGAAAACATGTGGACGAAAGTCAAATATAGTTCTTTAAAGAATGGAAAAAGAATATTCTCTTTTCGATTTGCAGTCTGAAATAATTAACTACTTTATAAAAAGAACATTCTCTTCTCTCTGTCACACTACTCCCACTGCTTTCTGTACATAAAGCTCCAAAGGGTTCCTGGCAGAGTGGGTTCTTTGACCACGGCTCCTTCATGGAGATCATGCAGCCATGGGCTCAGAGTGTGGTGGTAGGCAGAGCCAGGCGAGTATCCCAATACATGACTACAGCGACACCAGACATAATTATTTTGCCATCATAAAATGAGCTCAAGACATTTTATAGATGCCGGTGCTGAAAGGCCTCTCTCTTCACAGACTTGGCGGAATACCTACCGGAGTGGTTGCTGTGGAAACCAGGTCAGTAGAGCTGTCAATCCCAGCCGATCCCGCCAATTTGGACTCGGAGGCTAAGGTAAGCGGTCCCTGAGTGTATGTGCTGTCTTCAAGAGTCTCATGTACTGATGCTGGATTTCTTATTTGTGTCTTTAGATCATCCAGCAGGCAGGGCAGGTGTGGTTCCCAGATTCTGCTTTTAAAACGGCTCAGGCCATCAAAGACCTGAACCGTGAAGGTTTACCTCTCATGGTGTTTGCCAACTGGAGAGGTTTTTCTGGTGGAATGAAAGGTACTGTACATCTTCTTCCATGCTAATGTATGACTCTGTGTGTACTGTAACCGCTTCCATAATCTAATGTGTGATTCCTCCTGTTAGATATGTACGACCAGGTGCTGAAGTTTGGGGCCTACATTGTGGATGGGCTGAGGGAGTACAAGCAGCCAGTGCTGGTTTATATTCCCCCACAGGCGGAGCTCAGAGGAGGCTCCTGGGTGGTTATAGATCCCACTATCAACCCCCGTCACATGGAGATGTACGCTGACAAGGACAGCCGGTGAGTTGGACAAAAACGGCCACATTCAACATCATCATTAGGCCACCTCTCTCATTTAAACCATTCTTATCTACAGAGGCGGCGTGTTAGAGCCTGAAGGAACCGTAGAGATCAAGTTTAGGAGGAAGGACCTGGTGAAGACCATGAGGAGGGTTGACCCGGTCTACATGGGCTTGGCTGAAAGATTGGGTGAGGCCTCCAGTTCAATTCTAATTAAAGGGTGTCCATGTCTCCTTTAGCCTTCTTCTCATTTGTGGTCCTCCCTGCCATCCTGTATTAGTAAAGAGCAATATGTCAGGTGAGAGCATGTGTGCTTTCACTGTTGTTCTTTATTTGGTGTTGATTGTATCGTCTCCCCTGCGCTCCCCTGGGAGACGTGTCAATCACAGCCTGCTCAGATCAATCACCCGCTCTCTTGTCTTTCCTGTATAGCCCATTGATTTTTCTTGTTGCTCAGAGGAACTCTGGTCCAGTGCTGTGTGGACCTGGAGCATTGGGCAAACTGGTGGAATGGAGGGTTTAAGAGCAAACAGATTGGAATTGACAGAAACCTGTCTTTGGTGACTGCAGCTAAAGGTTTTGGGGACCAGAAAGAACAACACATTGTCAAATAGGAGTTAATTGATTTGATGATACCATTAGGGAAACAAATTGCAAGCCGCCTTGTAAGGCATATTAGCATTAACTCCTTTTTCATGCCCATATAAAATTTTTAATGAAAATGATTTGCTTTGATGGTGATTTTCATGGTATTATTTAAAAACCCCAACAGGAACCCCAGAGCTAAGTCCCCCTGATCGTAAAGAGCTGGAGACTAAGCTGAAGGAGCGGGAAGAGTTTCTCCTGCCCATCTACCACCAGGTGGCCGTGCAGTTTGCAGATCTACACGACACCCCAGGTCGAATGCAAGAGAAGGGCGTTATCACGGTAAGGAAGCCCTGAGTCTACCAATCCCATCATTTTGCGTGTTATTTTACTCATGCGAGAAATCTGAAATGCCCACAGAGGTGTTCTGCTGCAGCGTGATGGCTCTTGACATACTCGTACTTTTTTCGGTTCACCATTAGAAATACAGAATAGATCATTGTTGGCATTGTCAGAGCATATTCTGAATTTCTGTCTTACCATGAAATACACAAACTTGCTGAAAACTGTATGGTAACGTTTAATAATATGTTCGTTCAGATGCTTACTGTATATTCTATATTTCAAGAGGAGCTTCATCCGCTGCTTGTGTGTCTATTTTTCTTCCCAGGATATCCTGGAATGGCAAACCTCCCGTCAGTTCTTCTACTGGCGTATGCGGCGTCTGCTGCTGGAGGACACGGTGAAGAGGAAGATCCAAGCAGCCAACAGCGAACTGACTGACGGACAGGTCCAGGCAATGCTGCGCCGCTGGTTTGTGGAGGCAGAGGGGACTGTCAAGGTAACACCCACCACATACAGCCCTTACTGGATTTGTTGACTTTACATTTCTAACTTTAAACTAAATTCTGAGCTATAGCTCGTTTCAAGGACGTGTGTGCAGTACATGCATTCAGGTAAACTTTCTTAGCCCCTAGGAATGATGACAGAACTTCTATCGCCACAAGATGCACCAGATTAACAAAAGAAAGTATATGCCTGTTAAATCATGATGGACCGATAGCTAATAACAACCATAAGCATCTGTCAGTGATGCATAAATGCTGTTTGAGCGCGGGCTTAGGCTCAGAGGACCAGCCGCAGGGGTGACGGGAGCCGGCCCACTCCTAAGAAGTGGCCTTCTTGTTAGCTAATATATTATCCCAATCAGTACTGTCTGTCTTAAGCCACAATTAATCACAGCCCTGGCACGTGCTGATAGGAGAGCAACATGCTGTTTCTTAATTAAAAGTAAACAGATTAAAAATGATTAATAAGGGCATTAAATGTTCTTGTGGACCTCAAGCAGGACTGTTCATAAAAAAAGCCAAGAGCCCATTAAACCCCTCCGCCCTCAAATCTTTGCTAAGCCCTCCAGCCTGGCTTTGTTTAAGATCAGAGATGCCAGCACTCATGAATACTAATGTTCCCATCAGGTCCGGTCAACAAAGCATCAGATCCCTAATCTGTGTCTGTCCATTTGTTTTGTTGTTATTGATATTTATTTGTTGATTCGTTATGGTTTATATTTTTACCGAGAATTGTCATTGTCATTTCTAGGCTTTGTTTATCCCAAACTATCTGATCTTCTTCCTGCTTCCAACAGGCTTATCTGTGGGATAACAATGAGGAGGTGGTGGTATGGCTGGAGAGGCAAATAGCCGAGGAAGACGGTGCACGGTCCGTCATTGACGAGAACATCAAGTACATCCGCCGCGATCACATCCTCAAGCAGATTCGCAGGTGATAATTTGGTGACGATATACCGTGTAACAGAATTCCTTTACTTCCATCTGTTCATCAGACAGACATGTGAGAGGTTTCCTTTTGGTTTTGCCTTTGGTTTTCAGCCTTGTTCAAGCCAATCCAGAGGTCGCCATGGATTCTATTGTACACATGACCCAGCACATCTCACCCACGCAGAGAGCTGAGGTGGTCCGTATCCTGTCCACTATGGAGACGTCGGCCTCCTCCTAGTGTGGGGCCTGGCCTCTCCTCCGTGCCTGGCTGAACGAGTCCAGGCCAGAATCACAGCCAAAGAAGCCTGGCTCAGCAAAAGCTACTGTACTGGAGCCTGCACTGGAAACTGGAGGAGCCAACGTGAAGGACCTTGGCATCTGCCAGGTTACTAATGAGCTGTTGGCAATGATTCCCTCAGATAAAGTTCAGATGATTGACTTCAATCATGTCATTTTGTCCATTGTCTTATATACATGATATTTTTGAAGAAATACCTACAATAATGACTAATATATAAGAACAGGTTTAGAGTTTACACAGTGGCCCAACGATAATCAGCGACCTCTGTTCTTTTAAACTGGAGTGCGCACATGAATACATTTAGAGCGCTGTCGTGTTAAAATGCACCTTGGTTTGTGACATACGCTTGTTAAGATTTGCACGTGTTTTGATGACCAGCTCGACAATGACAACACATTGCTGGGGGCATTACAAAAGAAAAGGGGTTTTAAACTCCCAAGTAGGAAGCACTTAGTTACTGAACAAAGACGGGGAACACTATAACAGATTTGGACAGGAGAGCCCAGCAGGGAGCAGGGAAAAGGTCCCTTTTAGACCCCGACTGTGTCACAGTTAACCCTGCAGTGAGCAATGGGCTGCTCGCCTTCCAACAAAACCACAGCTGTCCCTTCTGTTCTCACTCCCACCTTACACACATGCTGCTTTACATGCACTTTACTTGGAGGTGTTCTCTTAAACTGCACGCAGAATCCAACCTGCACCGTCTAGCCTGCAATCATACACACGTGTAGCTGCACAAGGTGATACAAACGGAGAGTTACAAATGCTTTGGGGAATTAATAGTAGATAATAACACGCTTGTTCAGGAATAAATGTCTTCTTTGACTGGGGTACCTTTTGACAACTATTGTGTTGCTCCGAAAATCATCAATAATTTTTACTACTTTTAGTTGTTGAGTTTTCTTGGTCCGTTAGTTTTGTTTTGCTTGTTTTTTTTAACTAAAAACTATTTTTGAATTCAAACAGCGGTTGTGGTTAAATCATTAAATGTCTGTGAAAGAACAAAGACTAGTGTTCACTGGACTGTACGTTACATGGACAGGTATAGTGTCTCATTTTACTGAAAACTGCATTATTTGTTTTATTTAATATTGTACCTTGTTGTAAATGTAATGTTGCTACACACAAGTTGTGGATTCTTGCATCACTCGTTCTCTGACAGCAACGTTCCTGCTGTTTGGGCGTGCGTCAGTCTTGCAGCCTCCAGATTTTATTTAATCTTCACTAAATTTCAAATGTGAAATGTTTGATTGGAGGCACACAAACGTGTTACTTTATATTAATTTTGAAGTTGCACAATATTTTTTTTTTTTTCATAAGGTCATCTTTGCATAAACCTTAATTCATGACTCGTGATTCATGAGTCTCTGGTCAACAAATGAAATTCAATTTAATTGAAGTGTGTGTTAATTCTGAGTTTTTAAACTTTTATTAATAAAGCAGTCGAAAGAAAAAGATTGTTGGTAAATAGTTTTATGGTTTTGCAGCACATCTTGTAATAACTGACAAATACAAATTAATACTAAATAAAACACAAAGACAATGCATTTGTTGAAAGAGGGGTCATAATTGTTTGGCGTCTGCAAGTTGTCTGTTTTTAAAATTAAATACGGCCACAATAAATAGAAAAATGATAAACCTCTTCTGGCAGTTTCAGTTTGAGCCACTGGTGTTTTAAAATGTAAAATGTTTGATTTGCATATGCTACCCCCCTGGGTTTGATACCAGTAAACAAGCAAATCGATGTAGCTGTACAGGATATTTTTTAAATTTAAACGAAAGTAGCTCTGTCCTGTCATTTTCAGTCCTGTACGTCATTGTCTTATGTGCTCGACTAAAAACGAAGCAATATTATCGGTGTAAACCGGCTTCATGCTCAGTGCTGTGCCTGTGTTGACATGTAGTTCAGCTGCTTTATAAGTAACCGGTTTGGAAAAGAATGTAAAACCATGAGCTCTAACTGTGTCTGCGATTTCATTAAAGCTTACCCAACTTTACCCAGTGTGTTTGTGCAAATAACCAAATCCGTTTCTGATCTGCACGGTTCTTGTGAGAAGGTGGAATCGAGAAAACAGTTTTCGAAGAATTTGCACTAATTTAATTTTTTTTTTTAACATTGATGATCCTTGCAACAGATAATCACGTCACTTGAAGCCTCATTAATTTCAGCAGTCCTAAAAAAAAGTATTACACAGGAGAGACATTTTCTGATTACTGGAAAATGATAGTCTTCCCGATTCCTCAATCCATAGATGATTAAAGTAGCATTTTCTTCCTTGCGTTTAGACTTCAACAGTATTAAGGAGAATGAAGCAGATCAAAGAAATATTGAGGGATCTATCTTATCCTCTACTTTATTATTTTTGTTCCATTCTTTCATTTCATCCCCTTGGCTCTGTCAACTCTATTACCATCCTACCAACAAATATGTAAGACAAATTGAGTTGCATGCACCCAATACCCACCACAATTATATGAGGCCCAATACGAAAATGAGTCATTTGGTGGTATAATTAGAAATGTGCCTTGCTTGGTCTCTCCGCTCTCCCAGAGGGTTTTGCTCATTTGTGGTGGCATGCTAGGCTGGTTAATTCTCATTTTAATCACTGACAAACCTTAGAAACAGGATCCTCTCCAATCACCTCACTGCTGAGAACACGACTGATTGGTGGAACTTAAAGTAAAAGTAATGTTTGTTTCATTTCGCCGTCAGAAGTGTTGATTTACAATCTTAACAGTCCTTCAGCGTTTTACTGGTGACAGAAATAACCGCTGCAGTCTTAGTATCAAACCGAAGTGATGTTAACAGAATGTAGATTTCTTTTATTTTCCATTCGCCAAGCCCTGCTGACTGCTGCTTTCAAACTGAACTGTGACATAAAGAGAAGAGAAATATTAATGGAAAAAGGGAGAGAATCAGTGTCTGCGATGAGATTGAAATGGAGGCATTAAGATTGCGCTGAGGCGAGACTCAATCATGCATCTGAGGCAACTATAATTCCACATCCACGCTTCTCACTGACTTGACAGCACTTAAGAGACAATGCCCGTGACCCAGTTGCAGGATTCCAATTAGCGGGGCGTATGCAACAGTTGAGATGAAAAGAGAACAGGGTCTTTACGGTGCCCCAGGGCTGTCTGATTACTGCCTGAAAACAAGAGTCTTTTGCCCGTGACAAAGAGAAGACCAACACAGAGGGAGTGCGAGGCCCCAGCTGTTCTTCCTCTCTTCAGACTGAGGATTCTGAAGAGCTCATCTCATTTCCGCCTGCGTGCCTGCCTTTTCACATGTCAGCCATACTGTCTAAGTACAGCGGCACAGTCACACTAGCGTGCTTTACAATTACGTTTCATCAGTTGACTAACCGGTGTGCAGATGTTTCCTTCCAGACTGTGACAGACACCATGACCTTTGGAACAGCCTAGTGCTGTTTTAGTTACACACTGTAGCAGTATGTAGCCATTTAATAGCAGTAGCCGTAATTGAATAATAATAACTATGTAAGTGTGATTTCCTCCAAGGCTTTCTGCAGCACTTCCTGTCCTCAAACTACTCGTTGCACAAGCAATGAAAAATGTTCTTCTTGCGCAACCAAGACAGCTCTACTTGTTTTCTACTTCTACTTTTTAAAAAGCCAAACGTGGAAAAACAGTCAAATGTTAGAAAGTCACATGGTACAAAGTGTAATTGTTTGGGTTGATCTAGTTTATATGATGTACTGAAAGTTTTTTTCCTTGATATAGCAATGAAATCCTGTAATAATTTAAAAACCCAACTACAAGCCCGTATATTGTAAAGACCTGGTAAACAGAAGCGCGGATGCTGTTGTAAGTGACATGAGCACACAGTAGAATGAGCTGTGCACATTCAGGATGCCTGTTCAGTTTAGCTGGGTTTGAGCTGATCCTCTAATGGAAGTAAAGCACTGTTGTCACGCTGCAGCTTTGTGAGATTTCCCCCTGCATTTCAGGCGTTCGTGGTACGTAATGCTTGATAAATCAAGGAGGGCAAACCAAGCTTCTGAAAAGCAATTTCCATCAATAGATCAAAAATGAAAATAAACGATGTATTGTTTCTTTAATGCGAGCGGGCCAGTGTGCAGAGTTATAGCCAGACAGTGACTCTCTCCGGGGGCACGAAGGGAGCCGTCAGCCAGCTGCATGAGAAGCTTAATCTCCAATCCGTGTTTGAAACGTGCCACAAGGGTCAAAGATTACAACACACTGTGATTATGACCACATAATGCATGCATTCTCATTTCTGCCAGGGCTTGGTAAACACGGGCTGAGGACTAAGTGATCACCGGGACACCAGAGAGGGGGGATATTTCACAAGAAGACCGACCTGCTGCAGGCCGTGCAAGAAGAAAGCAGCAATACAGAAGCTCTGAAGCCATGAGCTCATTAACAAAGTCAGCGACACGATTTTTCTATCTGCCAGGTGCCTCCGTCAGTTGAAACAGATCCTCTTCTCAGTCTCCCTGACGTTTGTTGCTTCTGCACCACCTCCTTTCTGGAGAACATCTGTTTTACACTGGCACTGAGTACACAATGGCTAAGTAGCCATCTGTACTAATATCACTAATATTAAATCCGCGGCAAACGTAGTTTAACAAATATGAACAAATATGCGTAGCTGTGGCTTGCAGCCCAGGTGAATCAGCTCCCTGGGCCATGCAGCCACACTCTTCTCTCGGCTCATCCTTCCCCCTCTCCCGACATTAACATTCATGGAGCCACTGAAGTGTGGAGAGCCAACGACGATACTGGGATGAAGGTGGGTGGGTGGGGGGTATGGATGAATTGGAAGGGTGGGGTACGGTGGATATTGCCCTGAATGGAACGATGTGAAAGGTCAGCGAGGTGTCAGGTACAAAGTCAGACATCACAATTATTACTGTTGGTCGTTGTCTGGCGTGAAAATAACAGGAGGAGCCAAAAGACTCCAGCTTGACGAAGTTGGATCAAATCACTGATTCATGATCACGGGTCTCTTTGCCGTAGGTGCTGCCACCATTTCGTGTCACAAGCTTAGAGTGATGTGTTTTAGATTGACGTCTGACACATACATATTCAAAGCCCCAAAGACCGAATCCTCTAATGTTCCCTTCAGTGGTTTATAGCATTTGCTTTAAGTTAAACATCTTGCCAAACTGAACAATGAAATTCAAATTAGAAGTTTGTTACAGATGTTTATGCTGATGTTTTATAATGTGTCAATATCCAGCAAACAGCCTATTGATTGGTGGCATCCAGAGAAGACACAGCCTACAGCGAGCAACGCCACACGCCGGCCTCATTATGGCTTCTGGTACCAACAGGGCTGCTGACTGGGATAGTCCAGCAGTGGCCCGTTTTCAGAGGCGTGCTGCATTAAAATGCACGCGTTACAGGCATGTCAGCGGAGCGTGGAAGCCAACTCCCCGTGGAGATGTTGGTTTGCTGCGTCTCTGTGGACTGTGGAATGGCTGGATTTGTGACCGGTGTCCTCTGGCTCTGAAGGACAGAGGCAATCAAGCAGGGAAATCAGTGCGTTTGAAAACATAGCGTGGTGTCACTTAGAAAGCGTCAGCGGCGTTGAAATCCTACTGACGAATACGTGTTGTCCCCACTGCTTAGACCACGTTATCACCTGGACAGAGAACACAACTGGCACCAGTCCTCCATTTGTTTTCACGCAGCCTCAGCTGCTGAAACCTCCTGCAGCCGGACCCGCGTCCTGCCTGTTCATCCCATTACACACGTGCACATTTAGCTTTTTCACGCTTGATCGTAAACGAGGGAACCATCAGCCTCCTGCGCGTCACGTCTTTGTCTCGCTGTTCCTCCTGCAGGTGCATCACAACAGAACAAGTGCAGGAATGTTCACATGCGTAAACCCAGTCAGGAGTGAATGAGACATTTATCAAAAGTGGGATCAACTTGTTTGGATTCACCAAAGTAGACGTAGTTAAAGGAAAGAGCTCTGCCAGTCTGGCTAATTTGCAGAATAAAAAAATATTTCATTTTGTTATTGTGGCATTGTGGAAAATGTATTTAGCCCTAAAAATGAACCAGCAACTTAAAAGATTGGTTAAAATCTCAACAGGGGTGTCTGCCACGGCTTTTGTGATGTCAGTATCTACACCATCCTGAAATCATCTCAGCCCTTGCCCTCACAGATTAAGCACAGCACGAGAAGAAAGTAGGTGGGGAACTCTTATGATTCTGTCCTCTTCAGCTTTAATCAAAAGCACACTGACGTGCTGTAGCCCCCCTCCTCCCCTCTTTCATAATAATGGGCCGCTAAAAATTCAGGAGGCAGGCTCCACACAAATCACTCGCCAGATTTGAGTCCAATGCAATAAATATGTAAATGAGGAGAAGCCAATGTCTCGTAGCTTCGAGATCAGCACAAGGAAGGAAAAAAAAGGAAAAACTGTATTAATTGCCCGTGGCCAGAGGAATTCTATTACTGTGGGCATTGATTATAAAATTGTATGTGTGAATGATTTTTCATGCAGAAAGTGCGCTACTAAGCCTGGAGCGAAAAAATTAAGAAAGAGTTGAATTAGTGAAATGGGACAGATTGTGAACGTAACTTTAAAGTATCAGCGACGGCAAAAAGGCCAAATCTAAGTTCAAATAAGATTTAGATTAGAAAATAAAAAGGCTTTTCATCTCACCACACAATACACTATTATCAGTCTCAACGTTTGTAATTGTAATGTCTACCCGTATTTACATAAATCCCAGATTTACATTTACCAGATATTTGATATTTAGGCGTTTAAACTCATCAGGCTGCGTGAATGTGGTTTAGAGTTCTGTAGTTGAGGAGTGGAAAAAATTATGTGTTGATATAACATTGGTTGTTTTGGCTCTTGAGCTGAAGGAGCTCAGTTGTCTTTTATTGCCTTTTAGTTTGACACAGGGCTTTAGACATGAAACATACACAAAACACTTCCCTGCAATGAAGCATTTAGACTAAAGAGAGTTTATGTGTTTACTCCCACAGCTGGAAAAACTCGTTTCATAGTAAAACCATAGTCCATCACTCTGCAGAATCGTCACTTGCTACAGTTGTACATTTCCTGAATATGGTTAATCTACCAGTCACGATAATCACAGTCAGCTAGATTTAAATTGATTTGGTGGCCTCTTGTTTGACTTGTTAATCTCCGCCTTAATCGAGGCATTTTGTTCAGATAAACAGAGATTAGTTTGATTAACTGCATAACATTTTCTCCTACAGAGACGGGAGAGTCATCACCTGATGGACTCCACAGAACTGAACTCACACATAAATATACAGTTTGTTTATCCAACGTGATTTGACTTTGCCCTGATTTAATATTGTCGTTTGTACTAAAAACATATTTTGTACAAATGTTCTTCAGTCTCATTTAGCTGGTGACCAGGGAACAAGGAGCATGTGTGATCGTCTGCAGTTCACGCTTTATTTTCTTGCTGTTAACAAATATAAGACAGCTCCTCATTTTGTCCCAGAGCGTCATGTTCCTCTATGGACCCACATGGATCCAGTGTGTTACACGGGTTCTCTCCCATGTCAGCTCCCCTAAAGCTGTAAATACCCACCAGCCCCTTTCTAATAAAATAATAACAATATAGAACATCGCCAACCTAGTTGTTTCACTTCTGTGTCTGCATTTGCTTTGGATCATTTCGGGCCCGGTTATTGCAGCCTATCAGTCTTGGTAGCGGCGTCTTGCTTGTCTAAAACGCGTATAGTTCCATTTTGTGACCAGCTGATAGGATGAGAAAAACCCCACGTGAATCTGAAAAAGGTCCATTTCTGCAGTTTGTAATTTGTGATGCCACTTCCTGCTCCTCCTTGAGCTCTTCACTGACACTCATTTCCCCCAGCTCCCTTAAATCTGACATTAGCTTCTTCTTGGCCCTCACTGGTGATACAGTCTGCTTCTGTATTGTGTTTGAATAATGCTGTTATAGATTATTTTCAAGATCCAGAAGAAAACAGAAGTTGTGTGTTATTTCCTCACAGCACTGAGAAAACACTGCGCGCTTGAGACTCAGCGACTTGCTAACATTTGCAAAAGTGATCCAAAAAGAACGCTGACCAATCGCTCCTGGGTTTCAAATTGATTGCTGGCTACAGTAGATGACTCGTCTGGATTAGGCAGCAGTCGGTAACACTACAATGAGCAGCGCTGGGTTTGTTGATGCTGCAGCAGACACTTCAGAAAGAGAACGCGCAAACCTCTTCACCCAAGTCATAAATCATCTTGTCAAGATGTTTAAATAGTGGATTTATGGGTGAAGAGCTATCATCTAGCAAACGCGGAACAGTAGAAAAGATGCAACGCGGCAGTAACGATCAGGTCAAGAAAGGTCCAGCGCTGCAGGACTAGCTGATAGAATCATACTCTACTTTCACATTATTGAAAAGCTTTTCTTTTCTATCATATCAGCAAGTCACATCAACCAAATTCTCATTTTAATGACAGCCGCAGTCTGAGTGTAAAGAATATCTATGATCGCGAAGATGATCAATCTATGATGAGTCTACAACCCAAAGATGTTCAGTTCACAGACGTTAGACCTCAGGTTATCTGTAACATTAGTTTTGACCTGGCTGATTATTTTCTGTCCTCACTGAAGCTGCAGTGTAAGTCTCTCTCACTGTTTCTCCCAACACAACCGTGACAGAAAGTTAATTATTACATTTTTTTTTTCCAAATTTGCCAAAGAAGAACAGAAACACAAAGCAGATATAAACCATCTCAATATAGAAGCAGTGATTTTCAGCGTACCAGTCTGGAAATACATGTTTCTGTCCTTGAGGGTTTGTGATTTTCATTTAAAAACTGAATATGAATTACTGTACTTTCTCTCCAGTCACTGACAAAACGCTGCCAAACGCGACATCCTCAGTAAAGAACACACACACTGTGCAGTGCCTCACAACTAAAAGATCTATGCTGTGCTTTCATTTGTTTATTGTTTTTTGTTGTTTTATTTTAATGAGGACATGATAAAAACTAGAGCACAGTGAGCGAACACGTATTCAGAACAGCTACAAAAGTTTGGTTTGTTTGCATTAAACGGTTCGTCCTTCTGAATCAAGAGGTCTCACACAGCTGAAGCCCCTGAATACTGGAGCTTTAAGTAAACAGTTGACTGTACTGTACAATTGTTCATGATTCTATATTCATATTTTCCATATATATAAATACACCCTTTTGAAGGCAAACATACAGCAGTGGCAATCAAATAATTAAATATAAATCAATCCATAAACAAATCAAAACGATGCTTTCAGTCCTGAGAGAGGTTTTCTGTCGTATGTGTGTAAACATGCGACAGAAAACCTTGTAACAGTTATTATTATTAAATCATCTTATGCATTGACTTGTGAATGGAAATGATGTTGGTCAGTGTGTGAAAAATACTGGAAATGTATTTAAAAAAAACAGCATCATGCATTTTTCTAACATAACTTAACATTTTGAATTACTAACAAAACATTTTCTAATTGTTTATTGCTTGATCAGAGTGGCCCAGCAATGGAAATGTATTAATGACGTGGTGTGGCTTCTTTCAAAGGTTATCAGTGGCTAATCAGTAACAATACAAACTTTAAATAAATAAATAAATAAATAAATAAATAAATAAATAAATAAATAAATAAATAAATAAATAAATAAATAACCGTCACAAATTCAACGTCGCCTTGTGGATCTGAGTCACTTGGTTTACCACACAGTGCCTTCGCTCATTTCTGAAGAGGGCTGTGACAGCTGGTTGGTGTATCCGTTGTCAGTGAGGGCCACGGTGAAAGGTGTGCTGGGGCCACACATCTCGCTGGAGATGCTGTGATCCGGACTGGGGGAGTCCACAGGATGGTGAGACACTGTGTCAGAGAAGCAATGCACGTCTCCGGGACAGTGGTGGCCTGCGTGGTGGTGGTCTATGGCTCCTAAAGGGGTGCCAGCAGGGACAGAGGAGGGCACAAAGCCCAGGTCTGCTGGTGTCTGAGCCTGGGATGGTGGTGGGCCTGGGAAGTACTCATAATTCCCTCCTGAGTTATAGTATTCGCCAGGATAATCTGTTTTTCAAAGAAATGTTTGATTTGGGCAAGCTTTGTGTTAATATTGATCAAATGTAAAATATTACCAAGCACAACTCACCTCCATAGTAGGAGAAGTGCCCAAGCTCTCCTGGTTCCATTCTCTCGCCCAGCGCTCTCATCCTCCTCGGGCTGCGGAAGAACATGTGTCTCCGTGCGCTTAGAGCGCTCAGTTGCTTCATACGTCTCTCTTTGGACCTCCGGTTTTGGAACCAAACCTTTAACAAGAGAACGAGAGACCATTGGAGATGACCACCATGGATGTACCGAAGGAAGGAGAGGCGAACAAAGAAACGCGAAATGAAGTGCTGAATTTACGCATGAACCCAGATCTGGCATAATAATTCATCTGGCGTAAAAGAGTAATGGGAAAAGAAATGTAGGCCTGGTGTTCTGCAACACGCACCTAATACATTTCGATAAAAAAAATGCACCAGTGCATCAAGGGAGCTTTTTCAAAATGTTCATGGACTCCAATATTAAGTGGGCCCTGCTTTTAATGGTTTAATGAGCGCAAAGGGAGAAGAGATTAAGAAGAAAAATCCAGAATTTCGCTTCTGGAAATTAAAAAAAAAAAATCAGCAGAGCATTAAGGACAAGTTCCCAAAGGACAACAAATGCCTAAGAGCCATCAGCGACGATTAGTTTTTGTCAGGGCGTTCTGGTCCTGTAATAGACGTGGATGGATACTACGATGCGTTTTCTCCCCCTCTTTTTGTCTTTTAGCTCTTTACCTGGATGACTCTCATGTTGAGGCCGGTCTCCCGAGACAACTGCTCCCTGATGTGTCTGGTCGGTTTCGGTGTTGCCGCAAAAGCCGCTTTCAGGGTCTCCAGCTGCTTGGCTTTTATGGTGGTCCGAGGCCCGCGCCGTTTCCCGACGGCGCTCTGCTCGTCGTTCTCGTTGCTGCCGACGTCCTTATCGGACAAGTGGCCCGTTTCCGAGTCCTTCCCGTCGTCCTGTGGGTCCTGAGAGTCCGGAGACATGCTGGGATCGCTGCAAGTCGTTACTGTGGTGAGAATGAGACGCTGCGTAATTAGCACGCCACGCTTAATACGGCGTATAATAATAATAATAATAATAATAATAATAATAACAATAATAATAATAATAATAGAAATAATAATAATAATACATGTCATTTTTAGAAATATATATTCTTTCAACATTACATCGAATAACACTCTAATGGTTGGATGGGTGTACCTGAAAGCAGGATTGTGTCTTTGCCGTTGTTGTTCTGATAGTCCTCTTTACACACAAACTTGAACTCGTCCAGGATGTACAGTTCCTCCCCCGTGGACAGCTGTTTGTTACACATCACACAGGTGAAACAGTTCAGGTGAAACACTTTGCTCTTGGCTCTGCGGACCAGATCACTGGGTAAAATCCCCTGGGCGCAGCCGCCACACTTGGTCCCAAACCTCCTGTTCAAGAAGCACAGCAACAGTCAGAGCAAAGTTTCAGCGCAGATGTGATTTAACGACGTCTCGGATGTGTCCTTAGATCTTATTGTTAGTTTAGTGCATTTATAATAGTTTTTACAATCAACTGCACCAGGCAACATGGACTTAAATTGTCGCATTTTAATTAGAAGCTCCAATGACTTTTTATTGTCTATAATTACTTAAATATTGAAAAAATAAAAAGGAAGCTTTGAGAGTAGCATAGTCTCACTGTGAGTGTAAATAACAACGCTTAGGCCTGTTTGTAGACTGATCCTTGTCAGGCAGGTCTGTTACACAATTAGCGTCTGGGAAATAATAATTGTCACATGGCCTGAGAGAAGCAGCAGCTCTCAATAGCTACACAAGCCTGGTTGAGTAGTTTAGGGTAGTGCAGGTTCACCGTCTGGGAATATTCGTATTTTTTAGTGTTTGTATTATTTTGTTACTGCTATTTTGCATCTAATCCATCAAATTTTCACCCGACAACTGCATTTTTCTGTTTTGCTATTTCCCCTCAAATAAATACACTAACACATTTTAATCACCCTGGATACTCACCTAAAGAAGTCGTTCTTGCAGTACAGCCTCCCCTCTCGTGAAAAACACTTCTCTGTCAAAGTGCATTTACAGTCGCAGCACTGGACACATTTGATGTGCCACGGTCTGTCCAGTACTTTGAGCAGAAACCTGTCAAGAATAGGCTTCTCGCAGTTGGCACACTGAAGCATTGTCCGGAGTTATTCCCACGCCTGTGTGCGGACTGTATGCTCTGGCTCTTCCAACTTCCCAGATGACCTCGGTCTCGACTGGCTTGGGTATGATCCACAAAATCCGATGTATCCAACGTAATTTCAATAATCACATCACCAAGCGTGAGATTAAATGTAGCTCTTCTGTTCCACGGGGCAACAATCCACATGTGGCTGGCAGCTCCAGTGTGACAGATAAACGGTTAAAATGGATGACCACACAGCATCGCTCAAACGCAGTAATGAACTGGAGATCACAGCCGGCCCATGGAGACGATCCTATAGCTGGGGACCGACTTTACGCGTGAGCGCAGTGAAAAACAAGCAGCCCGCAGACCTGTGCGACATATCCTGTAGCGAGAATAGAAGACAACAACCATGAAACGCTATCAGCGCGCCCAGCCTTGTCATTTGTGTCCAATTTTCAATCTGATTTGCTTTCAGTCTGAGGAAAACGTTGTAATGAGCGCACCTCTCAGAGCCCATCCTATTGCCTATTAAGAGACCCGTGACGTCACCTCCAGGACAAACCTATGAGCTGCCATTTGATTTCACTGTGCCGCATGTTCTTCAGCAACCCAATGCGATGGTTGTGGCACAAAGATAAAATAAAGAAGTATATGTCGAATCAGCGTGGCGCAAAACTGAGCTGGACTTTGAGGCTCGGAAGTCTTAGCCTGAACTTTTATTTCAGACGAGCCACCATTTGTTTTCCCTTGTCAAAAAACGAGAGACAAACCAGAACCAGAACGCATGACATTCACGATTCCTCCCATAAGACGTTGCTTAAAAGTAAGTAAGCGAGCAATGATTTCTTCTGGACTCCATCTTTACGCACAGTGAAACTGGTACAAAAGTTTCCAGTAAAACGGGAACTTCCCTGTTGTTGGCAGTGCCAGTCACTGATGAGACACGAATCAATAATTTTCTTTGGGAAAAGATAAAACGGCATCAGTGGCAGATGACAGATTATCAGCGGGGCCTGTGGTGCGTGGAGGAGGACACACGAACGCGCTGAACACAGGCTTTCCACACAGATTAATGCTGGGGCCCAGCGTTATTCTTCACTCGCTTTGAAAGGACAGGAATCACTAATGGTTATAATCTCCTGCGATGGGCTTCTCTTATTGATGCTATCAGTCCGCGTTGGCGCTCTGCGGACCGAGATAGCGCGTTTCTCGCTCCCAGCTGTGATGTAACAGCCGGGAACACACGAGCTCCTCAAAATGTAAAATTACATTTAAATGTTTATTTTTATACATGGACTTTTATTGTTTTTAGGAGGAAATGAATACTAAAATATTAAGAAGGGGCCAAGCGACATTTCAAAGGGAAAATCCCACCGTTTTTTTTTTATTAATGACAACCACACGACAGACATTTAATTTCATTGTTCAAAATGAGCTAAAACATAAATCATCAATATGGAAAGGGAACAAGACGCTGTTTACTGAACCTCATACACATTAAAATCTAAGTATTAAAATATACGCATGTCAGAAACACGATTAACTTATGATAATGATAATGATAATAATAATAAGTATAATAAAGATTTTGGAGAATGCAGAAAAAAACCCCAACATTTCTTCTGCCACGCGCCAAAGGTCAACGCCTCCTCATGCAATGTTGTCATGCGTAAGAAAAGCAGAAGCTGAGATGTTTAAAAAGACACTGACACACACACACAAAGTGTAATTAATCGATTTGATAAGTAAAACAAAACAGTGCTAAGAATTAGATTTTATTTTCTTACCGTTAGATAAATGTTAATATTAGCTGTTTATTATATTTATTCATAAGAAAGATAGTAATTAGTCCTGCGTCTTTGATGTTTTTCCACTTACTGTACAGCAGGGAAGTCAAATCAACAATTGTTTATTTTGTTTCAACGCACTATATGTGATGCTTTAGACGCTGTGACTAACAAGTGCCTGCGGATTTCTGTTCTGTTTTGTTTCTTAAAGGTGCATCTCACGCGTTTAAAGGAAACACTGGGTGACAAGGGAAGGACCAGAGGGGAAAGTAATTATCTGTGCTGTGTGTACTGAGTGTGTTGTGTGAATGAACGTCTCCTTCTCGGGTTGTGTTTCTCCATGAGAGGTGTCGATTAGAAGCCTGGCCCGGCGAGCTGGCCCACAGCGCCACTCCAACACACAAGAGGTCTCTGTGCAGCACTGGAATCTGGCAGCGGGCTCTCTGTTTGTTTGGTGTGAGGCAAAAAAAAAAAGCACGTCATTAGTGTTGGTTAATTGCAGCTAATTGGCTCTAACGAGATGAACAAGACCACCCACTGGGACTGTTCATACAAATAGTTTATAGAAAACTAAATTAATTACTAGATGCTAATTAAAGTCAATTAGAGCTGATTAGGCAGTGGTGGAATGAGAAAGTTATGGACAGGAGGAACATACCTAACACACAGAACAGGCAACATGACAAGCCCAAATCTGGCAACTTACAGTACAGCTCTCCTGTCAAACACAGTTAATCGTTATTAGGATTCGTTTGCTTATTCAGTGCATATGTAATGTTGGAAACCATTCACTGACAAATAAGTTAAGCACAACAACGATCCTGGACATTGAGATTCATCCCATTGTTATCCTGTGGTTTTAAGGCTTTGCTTCCTCCGCACGAACCAGCACAGAGAAACCCATCAATGCGCAGCTGACAGCCACAAAGACAAGAGTAATCTATATTGACCAGATCCACGCTGACCTGCCAAGTCATATTCTGTCTCATTCAGACATGCAGCTTCATCAGTCCAACAGCTTGAAGCTCTTATCACTGATGAGCCGCAGTGTCTGAAGTTTCTACCAACACACGGGACGAGGCGACGCCGAGGCTAAACGATCTCCTAAGACGGCCTGATTCACGTTAATGTAAAATGTCCCCCGTGTACAATCACGCTGCAGTAGCGGCTAGAGAGAAGTCAATGTAGGTGATCATGGATCATGTCAAATTAGTCGATTAGTCAAAGCTGTGCTGAAGTGCTCATGTACAATACTTCATTACCGGGAGCTGATAGCAGCATCGAGTGCTGAAGTTCAAGCAGTGTCACTTTGTTTGCATGAGTGAGTTTGGGACCGAGGGAGAGAAGACACACACACACGGACACACACACACGGACACACACACACGCACGCGCAGGCCAACCTATGCCACATGAGGGAAGAGAGAGTGATCTGCCTGAGGGGCCATTCAGTGAGAGGACCCAAGGGACGAAGTGCCCACAGCTCTGGTGATGATGGTGATTGATGCAGACACAATTCAGACACCCCAGACACTCCAGCAAATTAAAAGGCTATTTTGTAACGTTGGACGGAGCAGAATGGCAGCGCGGAGCGGCCGTACCCTCCCATCTCCGCCCGCTCAGCTCCTTCACTCCATCAGCTTCTGTTTCGCTTTCGTGGTGTCACCAGAGCCTTATGGCAGGAGAGTTACTACAGAGCTGCTGGATATGACACTGATGCTGCCTGTGCACATGCTGGAGTGTGTACGTGTGTCCATGCACAAGGGAGAGACTGTCCGACCATCTAAGAGTCATGTACATGAGAGTCAACAAGCAAATATTGATCTTGGTATGAATATGTTTTAATGCTGTAACCAACAGGACCCGTCAGTGCTTTCTCTGCACTAGTCCTTTATCTGTACATGATTTACAAATCATTTATCCTCAATTTGAATTTAATTGACCTGGCTGACCTGAGGATGCGCCCTGACGTGTGTGTCCTGTCCAGGCTGATGGGTGCAGGGACAGCAGACAGACTGAGTCAGGCTATGGGCAGAGCAGCCTTCAGGGAGGACAACTCACATGCCAGAGGTCAAACTAGTGTCAAGTGGGGAGTGAGCCCAGCTGAGCTGCTATGGTTCTAGCATTGTGCTCGTCAGCGCAGCTGCTGCCAGCCATCGGGGAGCGGTTGCAGGGGGAGGCGCGGCGGCCCCGGGGGTGGGGAGCCAGGCTGCGTTGATAAAAAGGAGCGTGCTTGTGTGTGCGTTTGGGGGAAGTGAACAAGCAGGGGAGGGAGGGAGGGGGATTGTTGGAGCTTGGGGGCATATGGTCCTCCTACCCGGGAAAAGTGCTCTCTTCCACGCAACACATGCTCAGTCTCTCACAAGCTGGTCACCTGCCTCCTGTGTTGGAAGAAACACAAGGAAATTTACTGTCAAAGAAACGCGCTCGGAAGTTTTGCAGCACAACCACTGCAATGACGTTTGTTTGAAAGAATGTTGGGGAGGAATCTCAGTCGGGGTTGATTCGGTTCTGGCTGATGTTCAGACCTCGCAGCATTGTGAGGTATAATCAGCCCGATTGCAGCAGGGTCAGGACTCGCGCTAGAATGGATTGACAGAGCTATAGCAGCTTATCGCCTGCTCCCATGCCGCCCGGCCCATCCGCTGAATACCAACAACAAGAAGGCAGAGCCCACTGTATGAATCGATCCACGCTCACACAGATGCGTCGTGCTCAGAGGTCGTCGAGGCTGCGCAATATGTACGCTGGGAAAATATTTGCTGAACAGCTAAACAGACAGCCAGAGTGGGGACGCAGACGGTGCGTGCGTGAAAGCGTGGACGCAGGCGTGTGTCAGACATCCCGGCCGGCTCGCCCCGGTGCATCTGGCAGCCTCTGATCTCTGAGTTGTATGCGAGCAGGGGAGCCATAGATGCTGCATTAGAATAAGAGTGGACTGCAGGAGTGCCGCAGACAGACTGTGTCCTGATGCTGCCGCCCACCCTTGTCTTTTCATCTGGGTCTTCTCATGCTCACCCTTTCATTCCAGCAGCTCTTTGGGACCAGGCTCGTCCCAATACACCAAGCAGATGGGCATCTCACAAAGGCCTCGGCTTCTTGGCAAGCTGGTGTCCTACATGGCTGATTACACCTAAATACCAAATTCGGAATTGATACAGTGGCTCATGGCCACATTGTTCAGTGGGTTGCAGGGTAGGCAGAAACAGCTCTGCTACCTAAGAGACACAAGGGGTTTAGAAGCTGCCTGGATACAAACAGCAGTTCAATCTGATACACAACAAGGATTATAATAAACAATAAACATTGATAGACTGTAATTCCTGAATGGGCAGTGTCACAGTTTTGCCAAACCCCTTGAATTAAAGCTAAAATGTCTAAGAGACCTTGCTCACGTGAATGAATCCTGTGTTTTTTAAGAAGCAAGAAAACAGAGAACTGCAAAACAATAAAATGCAGTAACAATAAAACTGTTTCTTACCTTCTTTGCCCTCTTGGATACATTTTTCTGCTTTGCTTAATTTTTTTATATTGTGCAGTCTGAACGTTTTTCACGCGTGTTGACTTTGGATACACCTGTCGATCTTCAACATCGCTGTTATTTAATGCACGTATCATGTATAGGTATGTCGACACGTAGGCACAAAATGCATGTTCACACAGACGCCTCCTTCAGCAGCGGCCTGAGAGCAGTGTTCTTTCTGTCCAGTAATTTCCCTTCTTGGTTTTTATCCTACATACACACACAGCCTGTGTGTGTGCACCAAAGATAGAGAAGACCAGAACAGGGGGAGCGAGTACATGCCTGTAGCCAGACTATCCACATTTTTCATCAACATAAGAAACAAACTGGGCTCCTTATCAGCAGCTGTGTCCTTTCCTTCCTCTCAGACTGCCCTCCCATCCCTGTCTGGCCTCCCAGATATGCTAATCGCTATGTAAGAATACTCTGTTGGATAATTACCATACATTACCCTGTGCTCATCTCCGGATTAATTCACATGTGCATAATCGCATTGGAGCTTCTTTCCCAGTCCAGTGTTAAAGGTGAAATTTGGGCAAATACAATTTATACTGGTTGAACATTATTGTATGGAATGTGTTACCTCCAGGACATTGTCTGCGGACTGCGATGGCTGGATGAAGAGGATTATCTGCTTAGCCATAAGCTGCCCAAACTGCTGGATCTTAGAAAGTTGTAATATTACCAACAAAGCCTGTTTTTATTGGTGGATATGATAGCACTATCCTTTGTTACTTTAAGCTTTTCTATTCAATTACATGTTTAATTGTTACTACTGCTAATATATGGCAGGTGGCAATACCGTTATTAATAATCATTCATTATAGTTTGTCTATGTTGCTACCATGAGAAATTAGACTTACATGAAAGAACTCAAGACATTTGTTTTCATACCTGGATCTCAAAACGTGCCTGGTTGGTAGAAATGATCGATGCCTTTTAGTCACGTGATGCTACAACGGGAACCGTGCCTGTATTGATAGCCCCTCCCCTATTTTTATATCCCATTTGAATATATTGAGTGAGCCATCTGTAAGCCATTTATCTACATCAAAAAACCATTACAGTCGCCTTCTCCTCCCTGTGGCCCTGCCTCCGGCCCAGTCGGCACAGACAAATCAACACATGTGTGCATATGTTGCACACGTATACAACACACACGCACAAAACAACACAGAAGCTTATTATCATACCTCACCATTCAGAGTTTCATGAAGGAAAAAAACATTTTTTCCTCGGGAGCATGTTACTGCACAATTACTTTATTTGTGCGATAGGATCTGGAGATACAACGCAAAATTATTTTAGCTTTATCAGCCAAATCCATGTTTATAGGAAGCTGCCTATGATCCCCCAGACAACTGATGCCTACGTCTCTGTCTGCAGACCTTTCAACAAAGACCTGCCGCGGCGGCTACACACATGACCCTTGTGTGCGAACCATAAAGGCACTATTACAAGAGTAATGACCAAATTTAACAGTTTACCTCAACACACCTGGGTTCCCGACAGGGACTGTATATTTCTTCTGACAGCAACATCTCGGCGAAATTCAGCCAACCAGAACTTCACTGGCGGTGTCAATCTCCCTGGAGAGAGAAAGGAGTGTGTTTAAGAAACGTTGTATTTGTGGGCTCTGATTTAAGGCCTGGAAGGCACAGAGAGAAACAAAGCTCGCTGTTAATTCCTACTATTCGGGAACAAGGCAGCATGTGGCCATGTTCAGTGTGTGTTCCCCACATTTACAGTTTTAGTGCTTTGATGAAAAAAATAAGGTCCAGACATGTACAGATCTGCTGTGTTTAATATATGGTTAAATGTCAACATACTAAAATGATATTGATATTAAAACCTTTCTATTCCAAGTAAAGGAGCTGCATAATTGCTGATGTCAGTGAGCAGCAGTTGCTGTAATAGTCAAGGCCTGAGGCCGAGCCAGCAGACATCATTCAGTCTGTACAATGCTAATGTGCTAATCTGTGTTCTTCCAGCGTGCCTGAGGGCTTTACACACCATTATGGCTACAAAACAGTCTTTTCATCAAATTATTCCATTGACCACAAGACAGGGATGGGCAGAGTAGCTAAAATACTAATGCTGTCCAATGAGAGTGTGTTTGATCTTATAAAAAATAAAACAGAGACACTTTGTGAATTGGATATGCATCATAATGTGTTATTTATATTACATGTAGTCCTTTGGAGCTGCAGGTGCGCCAAAGTCAGCGGGGCAGTGGCTGGTGCGAGTCGGAGGAGGGTAAAGTGCTAATGGACTGACACAGCAAAGCAGCTGATCACAGCGCAGAGTGTCTGCCAAGCCCAGTGCGACCTGCCTCTTGACTAAGACGTACGCTATGCTCATAACCAAACATAACACACAGACAGTGCATCACCTAGAGGAGGATGTGCTGCCCAGGCTGCATTAACACAACATTAGGTATTAAGCAGCTGCAGCTGGAAAAACAAAACGTATGAGAACTTAATTTTAATGGGGATGGGAAATACTGGTTTTACATGTGTTTCTCTGGATAATATGTCAGAACCTTCTCACAGTGGCCCTACTGCAGCACATCTATCAGCTCCTCTCCCTGGAGACAGTGAGAGATCAAGCAAGCCATGACACCATACCCCCTCATCAGGAGTTGTCAGAGATCAGCAGCAAAGCCCTGGGGAGAAGGAAGGGTCTCTGCAGAGTGACCACTCTGTGAATACCGCTGGCCAGAAGCAGGACCGATCCACTCTATTGCATTTTCCACAAAAACACCAGCACTTGTGACTTGTTTCTGTTCCTGTACAAGCATGGTGGGTGATCAACAAGCAAGCTTACCCAGAATGCTTTTATTTCCCCTGCAATGACATAAAAGCAAGATGTATCTGTCAGCCGAACAAAGCTTTCCTGTTTTTTGAAAAAGAAGAGGGAAAATCAATGGTCATCTCCAGTTTGTGGAGAAACAATCAATTCTGTGTGGCTCTTATCCTCTCAATGGAGATGAGGGAACAATAACAGACTATGGTCATTTCAGGGTCACTGCAGACTTGGGAGATAGACTTTGGTTCTGTTGGATCCTGTGTGTTGTGTTGTGTATTGATCCTGTCATCTCCTGCAACCTGGGTTCATTTGCACAGAGAGGAGCGACTCACCACATCACGACTGCTCAGCTGTGGGTCTCTGAGTATCGCACGGAGGCCGGAGACTTGAAATGATCCCCTCTTTCATTTGACATTTGCGTTTACTCCTGCCATAATAAAGACAGTGGACACCCTTCTGTGGATTGTTCCTTGAACAGTGTACAAATATGAAAAGAGAAAGAAAGAAAGAAAGAAAGATTTGATTTCCATTTTAATTTTTATTAATCCCCTCCAATAATTCTTAATTCCTCCTCCCCCCAGAGGATTAGAGTGCTTTACTCCACTGCGTCTGTTGTTTACCTCCTGTGATGTGCTACACCTCAGTCTGCCTGCAACCAAAGACTGAAAATACTCGTATTCATTCGGTGTCTTTTGGAACCACAGATAATCCGTGATTGGCATGTGTGATCCTCCAAAGCATTAACATCTATGAACAGAGCCTCAAAATGATTACTCTTCATGTAAATCCATATTTGATGTGCTGCATTCAATAATACAACCGATCTGATTCCATTGATGTAAGCCACACTCTAACTCCCCCCAGAGATTCAAGTACATTGACAGGCAATGTATCGTATCACACAGAGGCTTTGCATGCAGGATATGCGACTCCCGCTGGTCCACAATCAGATAGGACCCACGTGTGCGTCGCATTTGAAAAGTATCAGGAGCGGAGAAATCGATTTTCTACCTGTGGCAGACACATTATCATCCAAGTAGCAGCGAGTTCAGGCCTCTTATCTTCGCACATTTGAAATTAAAATGTTTCTAATGAGTTTGACAAACTTTTTGTCAAACTGAGCGTTTTGCTCAGGCTCCTAGCTTGAATTCAAGCAGCTCTGTGCTGAGAGTACAGTAAAAAGGTTTAATGGACTATCTACACACATTCAGTATTTACATCACACACTGTATTACTCACGGTAGTTGATCCCTCGAATGCTTCTAAATGCACGCAGGTTGTTTCCTTAAGTGCTGGTAAGCTCAGACTTGGAGTGGAGAATAAATCAACCTGTAGAGGATGTAGCGCATTAATGAGCTGAGGGACTGAGTATGGAAAGGTGGAAAATGAGAACTGGGACCGTCTGTCAGTACTTGTGATGAATGGAAATGGACCTCTCTGCCTCATTGCTGGCACCCTGGTGTTCCTCACCACCTTGGGTGACATTTCTCTGATCAGGCATGTTTTGTATATGTGTGGCAAATTACTCCGTCAGACACAGCTAGCACCTTTCCGCCAGACAAAGGGAAAGCCTGACGGCCCGCAGACAGGTGAGCGACAAGGACGAGCCAGGGGAGAAAGCCCGACTGGATGCAGCGGTGCAAAAGAATAGACAGGTTAAAAAAGAGTGAGGGATGAGAAAAGCCAGGAACCCCTTTGAACACGCATTCCCCTGGGCAGAGTAGTATCAGTCAATCTGGGGCTAATTCATGTCAGAGTGTGTACGCTATCTCCTTGAGAGGCCAGCAGAAGGTTGATAAAATTCAAGTGGAAATTAAGTTGGGTGCACAAGTGGACAGATGTAACGCTGGTGGAGGGAATTAGATACACATGCTGGTGCTCACGCGCTTTACCTAAACAATTTATTATCCTGTTTATCACACCGAGTCCTGCAAGAAACATTTTAAAGACGTTTATTTACTTAAACAAAACTGCTCTCTCTGTTTAAATTAGTTTCCAATAGCAACAATATAAATGCATCAGCATGGGGAAAAAGGCTTGAGCAGAGGTGAACTGGGGTGTGAGCGCGAGTGAGATGCAGGTGAGAGCGTCAAGCAGATGGTGTAGTCAGGCTCTGCGCTGAGTGCATAATGTGCCCTCGTGCCTGGGGAAGCAACGTCTACATTAATATGATTTGTTCACCTTTGATATTTAAGAGGATTATACCCTATGTTCAAACACAGGCTTGCGAATAGACTCACATGAAAAGTGACACAGAGCAGAATAGAATTAATGACTCCTGAAGGACGTTTTCATTCATTGTTAACTTCTTGCCTAATCCTTATTAGGATGTACAGGTCTGAGGGAGCTGGTCGTGGCCAAAGGGACATGTGCCCCTATTGTGTGCCTGATGGTTAATCTATGCTGTCATGGTGGGAGGAGGGGAAGGCAAATGGGAACAGAATGAGGGATCAAGAAAGTGCACAAAGGCCCCCTGCCCTTTATGGGCGTTAGCGCGTCTGACAGGGGTCTGATCCGCCTTCCTAGGAAGAGCCCAGCGCAGACACAGGCTCCCAGCGTGAGAGCACGAGGCGCATCGCCAGCGTTCTCAAAAGCAACTAAGATTCATTTTCAGTGCTTTTATTTTTCCTCTCGTTGCTGTGTAGAATGTTAATTGTCGGTGTCGCACATGTGCGAGAGGCCGTTCTCACCCCTTCTGCTTTCCGTGACCCCTTCGCTGACCTCCCAGCGAGGACCAGCGCCATGGAAACACCCCGTAGTTGTCCCCTTCAGTTAAATATTCAGACTGGATGTGACTTCACGTGATGATGTTTCTTTGCTTTGCACACAGAAACAGCTCCACATTGAACCATCAGCACAACTCGTACGAATCACTACGCTGTTGATGCTTGAGGAATTTTGACAAAACTGCTGATGGCTTTTGTGTTTAGCCCATTATTAAGATTCTGTGTATCCACCTTCTGCTGCGTCCGCAGCCTCTGTCAGTCCATTAGATGATGTCTGTAGAAAATAAGCACGAAAGGAATGAATAGTGTTTTTAGATTTACCTACTCCAGAAAATTAACCCCATGGAGGCACACTGTGAACTGAACTAAAATGCTAGTGTCCACATTTACTCACATGCTTCTTGTATATGCTTCACTTTACTCACTACTTTAGAAATCAGTTATAAGAGAAACCTTCCAGATCTATGTTACTCATTTGTGAAGACTTATATCAAAGGGTGCTGGAGAGGCGGCGACATCGTCTAACAGTATCTAAGAGTAATTAAAACAAGGAGTAGTAGTAAAATAAAGCTTCCTGTCAGTGTGAAGCCCAGTAGCCTTGACCCAACAGCACCGTGCATCAGGTATCGTCAGATAAGAAGCTGAAATGTTGTGCATTATTTGTGTTCCTCGCTCACCTGCCCCTCACCCTCACCCCCACACACCGCTGTTTCATCTGAGGCTGCACCGAACTGGCCTGACCCCAGCGCTCACAGAGGCTCTGCGCTGGTACTGTCATGTAAATGGAGTCAGGCTTGTCTTGACCATCTCTGGGAGATCACAGTTTATCAGAAACGTGTCCGCTACAGCAGCTCATTATTCCACAACCACAAAGGAATATATGCAACTATGAGTGGAATTAATGGCTAATAAAACGTAGTTCGCTGTGCTGATAAAAAAATAAAAAGACAATCGATTATTTATTTATAAAATCCAACCCACTTCAGCATCACTACAATCCTAATAAATCCAGCAGTGCATGACATTGACAGTGATGTAGCCTTTTGGTTTTTCGTACGCTTGCAGAGCTCACCATCAAAATGTAATTAAATTATGAACTGATAAACAACGGGCTCGTCACGCTTGTTTGTTTATCCATTATTAGAGGCGCAGAGTTTGCACACTGAGAAGAAGAAATGGGGCGGACTGCAGTGCCTCCCTCGCTGCAGCCGCGCACTAGACGAATTTAAACCATTGTTTTAGAAATTGGTCTGGATGGAAACAAACAAATAATCAATAGATGATTTGCGGAGAGCAGGTGGTGTATTAGCGCATCTCCAGCCAGCCAGGAGTGACAAATTGTTAACATTAGCAGAAATAACTGTAAGATATGAAAATATGATTCCTGCTCCATTTAAATGACCCGACAGCTGCTATATTTTAAGATACGCAAAGGTTGAAGAAAATGTAAAGAATATATACATTTTTTTTATGATAACGTGATCTGACCCATTTTAAAAGGCAGGATGTTTTTTGTTTACACCACTAAAATTTGACACTCACTGTCATTTTTTTTTTTTTTTTTTAATGTAGTGTTAAGTCTACAATGCAGCCACACCTCTGGCTGGATAATGTTGTTCCTATTTAATCTACTGTATGTCAAAAAATAACATAATTGTAGCAGTTAGAGCAAATTATGACACTTGTGGGTAAACGTTCAGTAAACTGCCATTAGAGGTGAGGGAGCTTTCTGTTCACTGTAAAACAGGCTCACACTCCACAGTCTGTCGTAATAACCCTTCCATTTACTAACACCTCCCATCTCCCATTCTTATGTGAGATTGAAGTACTTTTACAGGTCCAGCAGTTAGATAGTCCACTTATCTTGAGGCGTGCTATTTGGAAATCATCCTGTTTTGCTAAAAAGGACTAAAATTGTTGCAGTTTTTCTTTTAAACAAACAACATTAACTAACAACAGAGTTCGTGTAAATACAGAGATGCATTTATGTATCTGCTTGTTTGTTTGTTCGCAAAAAAAAGAAATACACTGATCAAGAATGGATGAAACTCTCATGTGTCACCATTGAACACAAACCACCACCAGCAGCAGCTCAGCAAAAAGACTGGAAACTGGGTGAAACCTTGCTCGTTGCTGTCCAACGGGAGAATCCCAGCATCTTACAAAGCACTTGCAGTAAACCTCTTGTTTTGGTTACACAAAAATCAGGGCAAAAATGATCATTTGCTGTTTTATATATCATGCAGATCAGATCAGTAGTAGATAAGGCTGCTGTTCTGACTCTTTGGTAGCCGACAGCATCGCGTTTGACACACGCAGCTTCCCCAAACGTTAAAGTTTTCTTTTAAGCGTCCCTCAAACTGCCCGTGTTTAGTTCAGAACCACTGCTGTTGACTTTTCTCCTAATTAGCAGCAAGAGCTCTTCATTTAAATAATCTTCCATTTCCGTGGTCACTCCTCTCAGATATGGTACATTAGGACAATTACACAGGCAGAGTGCCACTCTGTCCTCAGTGAGAAAAAGTGTGTGGCGCGACCCTCTTGCTGATTACTGACTCCACTTCACACCACAGCCGTAATGACAGTGGAGTGTGTGGTTTTCTGAGGTTACGAACTCCAGACACACTCCTGATTCAGTAGTCCTCATTACTCTGCTGATATTCTCTCATTTGATAATGATCCACTTCTGTCTGCTGCTGGTGCCCCTCGTATTTATTATCAGCATCGCTGAACGGAAAAGTAAATATTTACACTGTGTCTTTTAAAAAAAGATAAATGAATTATATGTCTGTGAATTACTACAGATTTGACACTATGTATGGTGTTTAATTTCATGTGCGATGTGGAGTAGTGATGATTGTGTCTGTGTGCCTGTCAATTTCAATATCCCCTCATTATTCAGCTCTGGGCTTGACCTCAAATCTTTTGCCTTCCATTTGTCACAGCCATGCACTCGAGGCTTCACAAGCAGGCGGTGAGGATGGGCATGAATACGCCGTACAACTCGGTGAGGTCCCTGTGACCCCAGTCACTTCGTCAAACATGAGACAAAGGGGCAGATGTGAAGCTCTGCGCCTTTGGAGTTGGAGTTGCCAGGAAACATCAGTGGCCTGACTCAAACTCAGGGTAAGATTCTAGTTTTAAGTCGTGACTGTATATGCGCATACGTGCGAAAAGCTGCAGGTCTTTATGTTTGTCCGGTCAGTTTGAAGGCTGGTCACGTGAAAATATGTTGCCGTTGTTAGAGAAGTAAACACCTTCAGGCTTCAGTAATAGCGTTGCTTGTTTGCTTGGTCTCTTCATCATATTCCTGCTGCAGCTACTACACTGCAGTCACGATATTCCCCCATCAACACTGGCACAGTCCCACGACGGGGATCTGGCTGCTCAAAAGCGCCGCTCTCCTATTGTGAGTTTTCCTAGAAAGACGTTGTATCTAATAACTCTCCTTATTATCAAACTAGAGAAGGCCTCTCCTCACTAATTATGTTATCTTGGAAAGAGCTGTGACAGCTAGAGGAGCGAGGACATCTGGGCTGCAAAAGAACCAAGACGCCGTTTGAGTGAAGGACCTTGGAAGATGCTCATGTTTTATCATTAGGGAAATGCAGTCCATTATCAAAAGCCCAGAACACTGCAATTAACCCTCCAATCATTTATTTAGGCTCCATCTACACTACGTGAGCCTTGTGCTTAATCTCCATACGTATACAGTAGTTAAGCCTGGGCGCCATTAACAAGGCCTGTCAGGATCCCAGTCACACTCATCCTTTAGACTTCTACTTTTTTAGTCCTCTCTTCAATCCAGCAATAGTTTAGCACAAGTAAGACAAATTACAATTATCTCAAGTAATCATAACAGTGTGGTCACGAACGATCCATCCAGGATAACAGGACAACCCAGGTGGAGTCGAGAGTTTCCCCTTACTGTCACGCAACATGTGTGCACTGAACTTCTAGGGTCAGATGACTGCAGGCAGGCAGAAAAAGGAAATTATTTATTATTTATTACGGACACTGAGGGGAACCGATAGCTTCATATTTAGACATGATTTTCCAATTGGACGATGGCAGAATCTTTTGGTTAATAAACTTCCATTACATTGTTATTCTATAAATGAAATTGCGTGTACACCCCGTGAAAGCAGTGCAGGGGGTGAATCATGTGGCAGCCGTGATGCAGTTACACAGACCAACGTGTCATCGACAGCCCACAGTCAATTTTAATGCAACATTTTGGATTATAAATAATCTAATTCCTTCAACAGAAGCTTCTTCAGGTTTTGGTCCCACATCTTCAGCCCCGACCGAAACATAAAATGACTAATTATAGTGTAATTTGAAAAGGCATTTACTGCTAAAGGAATTAATCAAGGCACTTGTAAAATATAGACCTGTAGTGCCTCCTGGTTAACATATTAAAGAATGTGTTAAATTTTAATGTTTAATTATAAAAAAAAAGATCTTAAATGAAATATGTATGAATTGTAATGATTCAGGTGCAGATTTGGATTCTTATTGTTAGCAGGTCTGTTGCTCCCACTGCTGAAGGTAATCATGAACAATTGCAGCTCTTAACTGCGTGTTTGGAACAACAAGAACTCGTGTTACGCATCATAACAGCCCACGTGTGAGCTCATATACACAGTTTTATGTCTTTGCTACTGTTGGATGATCCTTCGATGATCCACGGGACAGGTGGCTGGAATGAGGACTGTATGCTAATGGCTTAAATGGAGAACACTTGACAAATGAATCTGAACTTCAAAGCAACGATGGAGTTATTAATGTTTAAACACCTGCTTAAGTCATTAGTCGTCTTTGTTCATTTCTGCCCTTCATAACTCGCTGTTACTTGCTCTTATCTGCTAGAAAAAGCTTTATTCTTATTTTATGCTATAAAATACTTGACAACATATGTGGCACTATATTAAATGTAAATGCTTTGTTGGTTTTCATGAAGTGATTGTTTTCCTTATGATGATAATAATTGTATTCAAAAGTGTTCAAAAAATAATCCCAACCTAAAAAAAACCCCAAACAAATTTACCTGAATGCCACAAACTCCAAATGGCTGACGATGATTACGCATCGCTATACTGAATGCGTGAGAAGAAATCAATATGAAGTGCAGATTCGTCCCATCCATGGCAGAGAGAGGATCTATTATGGAGAAATCATGATTTATGTCAACGGCAGGAGGGATGTCAGGTTCAGCAAGGATAGAGGTATGAGCCAATAATGATAAATGCCCTCTCCACGTCCGCACCCAGCCCCCCCAGTGACCAGGGGTGAAGCTCTTCAGCGCTTTTTTAGCTTCGCTTTCTCTCCCTCCGTGCGCCACATGGTTCTCTTCAGCATTTCCACGTCACACAACCCCGTTGTCCAACTCTCTACTGTTCCTTCCCCGTCAGATAAAGTCCCCTCTTCTCCTCTGTTGTGTTGCCCATCCGTTGTTGTGTGTTGCCCGCGATTTGTCCATGTGGAGACCATACTGCAAATGATGGATTCCAATGATCCAGAGCTTTAGGGAACAAGGAGCGAGGCAGTCACCTTTAAGCTGTGACTGAGCAATCTGTCTCTGTCAGACATGCCCCATACATCCAACATGGACCAGACAGTGAACAAGAGGAAGAGAAATGACCAAGATGGCGCATGGAAGAAGATCAGATAGATGAAGATAAAAAATAAAGAAGGAACTGAAGAAAGAAGCGCAATCCTGCAGTATTTGTCTGGTTGCACCCAGATGATCTTCTGATTTCACAGCATCATTCACGCTGCTTGGAGTGTATTAGAAATTGAGATTACAAGGAATTGCAGATTTGGATTATTACCACACATTAATTCATTGTAGTTTTATACCACACTGTGCTATGATCTACCAGAAATCTCATCTCTATTCTTGTCATCATCAACAGAGAAGGAATTTATACAAAAGTGATATTACATAATTAAATATGTTTCCAAAAGCTTTTACCGTGTAATATTTAATATGCGTTTGCTGAGTTAAGCCTATACCTGTAAGGCTGACTGTCAGTGTGAGTGAGTGAGTGATTATCTTTCCGCGTTAGCCTGTGTCTGCTGAGCTGCACCCTCCAGCAGCCCACTTACAAATGACTCCATTTTGCTCCAAAGCCGCCAACACTTCCGCCAACTCCCGCTTCACCAGAGCAACTGGTGTGCAGGCGTCCAGCAGGTGACTTCTGCGGATTTGTGCTGGGATCTTTTTCTCTGCGTGGCAGCGAAGGGGCAGGAGACGCCTGGTGTGTAACTGACGGAGACAGATAGCAGTCAGATGTGATTAGTTCTGGCTTGGTAAGCGGAGGACGGCGGAGGAAAGATCACAACTTATCCTCACACAGTCTGTGGATGCTGACACTGTACATTAGTTACTACTTAAATTTAGCCCACAGTCAAAGCCACATCTCCAGCACTGTCCTTCATGTTTCCATCAATATTCTCTGTTATGCTTTTGACTGACCTTGAATGTAACACTGTAAATATGTAATATGCAAATTTTCATTATTTAAATTGTCGTGTTTTTTTTTTTTACCTCTCGTGCATTTACATATAAAACGCTCCCGTTGGCAAAAATACAAAAGACAATCTACTTAACATACAGGGGTGCTACGGCCACCCACCAGCTACATGTTTTCAACGTGGCACACACGTGTCGTCTACGCTCTTAAGCTTCCAGCAAACACGCTGTCCAGTGCAAATATTCTAGACGGAAGCATGGTTGAGCCATCACATCCCAGTGCACGTACGTGTACTTTGTGTGTACTCTGCTGGAAATGAATGATGTTTTATTTTAATAACCAATAGAACGATGTGCCCAAATCTGGGATTACTACAAGATGACATGTATGTGACATATATGAATATTCCCAGATAGCTTTGGTGACAGAGAAAACACAAATGGTGCATGGTCACTTTTTTAAGTTATGACAACTTTTTATATATCACATAATTCATCTGAAGGTTTTGAGATAAGCAGCCAGACGTTACAGGTCGTACATATTAGCTAACGGTAAAAATGACAGATTGTAGACTGAACAATAGAAGAGATACCAGTGCACAAACAGCTGACAAAATCTCTGTGCTGAGCAGGAACATGATCTAAATACTAATCAAACATCATTTACAGTTGGCTTTATTTGAGGCTCCTCCGAGACTGTCCCATCCTGCTTCTTCGCCATGGTAACCAGGGATTCATTTCAGAGGTGTCATGCTGCATTATCATCTCACCAGCTCATCCACTCCCCTCCGCCCTCTGGCGCGCTCGCTTTTGTCCCCCCTCTGTTCAGACCCCTCAATCTCAAACCTGCCCAGCATCCTGGAAGGAAAACATCTCCTATCTTGCTCCAGCTCAGATAATACACTGGTGTGAGCTCTCTACACACACACACACACACACACACGATCGCAGGCGTTCAAGCACACATGCTGCATGTAAATTATACAAACGGCCGTTAACTCTATTTTCCACACACAAAAAGACACGCGCTAAAGCAGCCACAAATATCCAATCATCGCTGCACCTACTGAAACAAAGCAAAATGTCATGTTCCCATTACTTGGTGCGTGTAAGGCAGGTGAGCTGGTCACACAGCTGTCTGGTCGCATGTGTAGGAAACCAGTCTGCCTTTCCCTGCAGGACCACCACAAATATATTAATAATTGCTTTTCTAATAACTTGCTTCGCCTTAAACGACTACAGCAATCGTTATGCACAGCAGCTGGATGCAGCCAAACCATGGGTTTGGTGTCTTGCTCAAGGACACTTCAACACGTGAACAGGAGAAGTGGAAGTATCGAACCTCATTTAAAAAGAAACCCTTACACCTGCCTCCTCTATCTATGTTACGTTGTTTCTGTCACCTAATCAGTCTTTTCTGCCACAACTGTACCCTCAATCCATCTATTCACAACATCATCAACATTTAAATGCTGTTTATGAATAATTTAAGCCTAATTGACAAATGTTGATCAAACAACACTGTGCAGCACTGCACTCTACAGGTCAAAGGTCACGTCTCTAAATCGAGGTTCTGTAGAGCAAAGTCAAACATAGTGACCGAGGATCGTTTAAACTTTAAACTTCTGATTTAAGCAAAAGCACTAAGATTTGTTTTCTTGTTCTGCGGCAAAACACGAGACTTGAACAATGTCAAAACGAATCCAGTTCTCTATTTACGTAAATAAAAGACAACAGTTTCTTTCTGAGAGGCTGGACAGGTCACAATTTGAAGCGTCCTTTTTCGTGACTCTGTGATCTGAGTGCATTAGAGAAGCCCTCTGAGCCGTGAAGATGTAAATTTGGCATCTTGCCACATCAAGCAGCATCCGAGGCGAGCGGAGGGTTCACCCTTTGTTTTGTGCAAAATGGCTTCCTGAGGCTGCAGTTTGTAACAAAACCGACAGTGAGTCCTGTCTGCATGTGTGATATGACATGGTTGCTGTTGGAGCCTATGACACACACGTACAGACTAGCAAACTGGAGAATGTTAATAAGAATATTATGTGAGAATAAGGACAAATCATCATCATCCCTGATCAAAATCATAAAAATCTACAAAAAACCCCAAAACAATACTTTTAGTGTTGAAGAAGAAAAAAATGTCTAATTTCACATATGTCTGGCATGAATTACTTTTCTAATTATGCTATGTTGCATTTCAGTGCTACATAACCTCAAAATCCCATGAATTCGTTTTATTTTTTCGTGTGTTTTTGGGTGATCAGTTAAATGAAGTTATAAAAATTCAGCATCCTTCATGACTGATTGTTTCATAAATACCACACAACCTGCGTGTGTTTAAAAAGTGCACAATAGTTCAGACACTGTCTTTCTTCCAGCAGCCATGGCTCACAGACCAGCCTTCTATAAAGCCAAAATGCAGTGGCCCATATAAAGTAGGTCTATGTGAACAAAGGTCAGACGTGAGGGTCACAACCTCGACGGAGCAACCATCCCCGACGCCAGCCTTAAATTTTTCACGCACACTTGGTGCTACCTTAAAGGTGAGGCAGCTTTAATCTGGCCAGGCTCCATTACTGAGTTGATTTGTCTTGCTACACTGTCTTAATGGCATGTTAATCAGATTAATAAAACCACACTTTAGGGAGGGAGAGCTGTCTGTCAATCCCAGCTGAAAACAAAATAAAAAGGAAACGCGTTGAAGACGCCTCGGGGCGAACCTTCAGAAGCCTCGATAATCTGATTAAACTTCACACGTAAAACAAATATTTACATTTCTGCAAAAAAGGAAAGAGATAAAAGAAATCCAAACTAATCTGACATCTGGTCAGAGCAGTGAACGCTAAACTCAAAGGAAGAACAAACTTTCTAGTAAATCATTCTGGGAACTTATTGCTAATATTAAACGTCAGACCACACAATCATATTTGAAGAACACACATAAACACAATGCTGCTGAATATGCTCCGACTGAACGCGTACTGTGCTCTGGACCATTTGAATGGGCCATTACGTTAAACTATCTCTCGTAATGTGTATCCCTCAGCCCTGTGGTAAGTGTAGTGAATGCCCCGGGGCTGCTGACACAGACGGGGGGGGGGGTCTAATGGTCTGCTGTATTAGTGGGTTAATTGCCATGTCCTGGTCTCTGTTGGATTGTGAGTTGGGTCATTTTAGCTTAATTGTTAGCCACCCATAGCACACCGCTGGTGCACTGTGGGAGTATTAAGTTTGGAAGATGATCATCATCATGCACTTCATGCACAGTTTACCCCTCAGGCAAAGCTGAGTTGGTTACACACTGCCACCTGCTGGCGCCGGGGTAAAGCTAACTCATCAGTGGTGACAAAGGGGATCACACAAAGGAGAAGCATTCAGCTGATGGTGATGCTGTGGATCTGAAATAAATATTCACACACTTCCTATCCCTCACATCACATTACTGTCCACCCATTTTCATTTCATTTCATTTTCTCAACCTCTTGCTACCATGTCCAGCATCAATAAATGCATTCTTGTGCTTTGCCTTTGCTCTCGGCAGTCGGTTCAGTGACTACTACTAAGTACACGCACGTGTATTTAAATGACTTTTATATAGATTTAATGTAGAGACTTTTAGTTAGTCTATATATTAATGTTTAAGTAATAACCTTTCAGTCTTGCAGTTTTCCTTTCATATGTAAAGTGTGAAGTGCAAGCTGACACATGGGCAGATCCTCACTTGATGTCCTCTTCCTGGACCGCGCAGGAAAATTTACATTTTAATGGCTCGAGCTGCCTGGTCGTCCTGCATCAGAGTGAAAACTCAGCTGAAATTGCGGGTGACTGCTCCCAGCGACCGACTGAAACAAACCACCTCCCACACACACTGTAGCAAGCAAAACAAAAAAGGGAAGCTGTAGTAGTATGAATACTCACCGCTGTCAGGTAACGTCGTGAATCCCCTGATTCTGTTTCCATGTGGCAGCTATATTCTGTATTTCAACGCGTTTAATCAGTCAGAATCCTTTAGGGAAAAGTCCTTTTGAGGTCATCCTCACTGTTGTGTGAATTAAAATAGTTCGTCTACATCTGTGTCGGAAAAACCTTCTGCTTCAAAAATGGAACTTTGCAAAGGCCTGTTTTCAGCTGCTTTCTGCTACCTGCCACATGCTTTCAATGGAACTTCACAACATAACATTTTGTTGCTTTACTTATAGCTGGAAGACATAAAAGATCATTTCCCTCATCTACTTGTTATCGTGCTGCCACCTAGAGGCGAACATCCTTATGGCAAATTTGTGTTTGCCACACATTGGTAATTGGTTGCAGCAACTAATCAAGTGATTACATAATAAACAATCTCAACATCGCAGCAGGATATTAAGGCAGATCTTTCAAAGCGGTAAACCTGCTGTAAGTAATGGTCCACGTGTCGACGTGCCTTAAATGAAGTGGCAGGTATTAGCGTGATTATCAATCAAACTTGACAAGACGTTAAACAACATTTTATTTTATTATTAATCAGAGGAGGATTACTGTATATATATCTGAAGTCGATTTGGTTTACTGGGTGCAGTGGCCCCAGATGTGGTAGTGAAAAAAAAATGTTTGTAAAGGTAAAGATTATGCACAAAGGCTATGACATTTATCTACAAATCTACCACCAGCAGATGCACCTCAACAATGTGACCTCAAGTAAAAACCCACGCGAACCATTTATTTTTGCACACTGCGTTATTTTCACTGCTGATCAAATGAGATGTTTGGAACAGCACCTTAAGCTAAATCGTATCAAGTCCTGTGTGTTATCAGTGGATTCACTGGCTTTTATCTTTCAGTCTGCACATGTTGGGGTACAGCCACATTCCTGGACATACACAAATGATCTAGATGCTACTCATTCCTTGAGGCAGACTTTACAGTGTGACTGAACAAAGAACAAGTAATGCGAAGCTGACGAGTCCCATATTAATCCGCTGTGGCAATAACAAGCTGGAACCACAAATCAGCTAATGGGAAAATATCTGGGTTCGTATGTTACTGCTTCTTGAAGCAGCAGTGTTTTGTGTGTCGGATGGTGAATACTGAACAGAGTGTGAAGAATGCTAGGTCCACAAATACAAAATAATAGTCAGATGAAGGATTTACAAACATTTTCACATATGAATTCTCAGGTTATAGTCATTTGTGAGGCACTCATATTGGACAGGCAGTTTATTTACAAATAGCAGACCCACACACACAAAGAAAAGAAAGGAACAATGGCAAATTGTGCAAACAATGTTGGGTGAAGGGGATTTTGTATCCAACAATCGAAGCGCCGTTTCCCTTGATCTCTAATTGCTACGGGCTTAGGGCATCGAAATTACTCAAAAACGTACAATCTCCAACGGTCATCGGCAATTTACTTTAGAAAAATATCACCATGGTGACCCACAGATTCACAGATTTGACCATGGAAAGAAGGACATATTTACAATGATCCACAGCAAAAGGAAAAATTGGAGAAAAAAAAGGATCTAAAAAAAAAGAAAAAAGGTTGAGCAGTGCAGAGAGGGTCCCAAAAGGCAAAGCTTGAGCAATTCTTGCTTTAAGGTCTCTAAGTGGACACCTCTTAATCTTTTCATTTGTCCTGTAAAGACCAGACAAACAACGCAGTTATAAAAGGTAGAACAACACAGGACGGTACAACCTAAGTGTAAATATGAGTAAATGCACAGCTTGATGCTAGTGAACTTGTTTTCACAAAGCAACCATTGTCTTAAAGGACATTCCCAACTCTCCTATGTGCTGCTAACGCCTCAAATTTTTTTCATCATTACCAAACTTTACTTAAAGCTGAAATAATCTATAATCATGTGCTTTGCGTGACTTTAAACTCCTTAGTTGGTTAATTTCCATTTTATTAATAGCGTCGTCACAAACACTGACAAATTATGACGTGAATAAACAAATAAACCTTAAAGTAAAGTGCTGCTGAAAACTCTCGACAAACTCTGAACAGAATGCAGGATGTAATGTGGCATGTTACAAACAGACACATAATAATTGTTCCCCATGAAGACAGACCATGATGGATGCAGGGAGGGCGATGGGAGCAATTTTTCTTTCACAACAGCATTTGTAGGTTCCTAAATTCAAATTCACAAATGTTAAGAGCAGCGCGGCTGGATTAGTTGCATAGAAACAAAATAGTCTGCAAAGGGCTGTTTGGAGCAAAGCAGTGAATCCTGATCTAAAAGTGCAGCAGGTTGGGAGAGGAAAAATATGGCTGCAGGGTTAGAGGACAAAGAGTGGGATGTGAACGCGGCATCAGACGGAGACCTCACCTCTTAGTTGTTCTGCAGTGCAGCCACTCAGACTGACTGACAGGGTTTAGTATCTAGAATGAGTCTGCCAGTGCTGAAGGAGCAGTGACAAAAGACGAGAGGATGGTCCAGTCACAATCGAGAGTGGTACATGAAAAGAATAATGAATAGGAGCAGCCTTCACAGCTGCCTGTCTTCCAACAAGGTTCCTGGAACTACTGCGCTCTACATATTTGTTGTTGTGACTCATGAGTCAGTGGGAAACAACATGAACCTATAGGTGCAGTATAAATGGTTATTAGAGTAAAGCCCTTTCACAGCGAAACAGCTGAAATCTAACAAAGCAGAGTCTGTTTCATGCTGTTGGAGCTACAGTATTACACGATTAATAATGAACAATGAAGATGAAACAGAACACCCCCAAATGTTTGAAATGTGAAAATCCGTGCTGACCTCTGACCTCAGCTTGGGATGGATGAAAGGGTCGTTTATTTGTGTTTACATGCAACATCATCAGCCCTGACTGACTGGTACTGTAGATACGGTGAGAAAAGATGAGGTGAGTGGTGCCCTCTGCTGGTGGAACATGAGATGACAACAGGATGACAGCCAGATGGGAGAGGATCAGGACAGCACACTGGTGTTCTGCGAATCCACGTCTTGCATGCTCATGACATCTGTACTTACTCCACTCTCATATACCGGGTTGTCAAACGCTGACTCTTCCGTCATGTTGTCATACGGTGGCAAAGACGTTGGCATTCCGATAGACTTCCCTTGTAGTCTGAATAAAGACAAAAGGAAATGTCTGTAAAAGGCTGATTTGACTGAAAAAAATTAAATAAATTATGTCTGAACTTATTACTTACTTTGCAAAATAGAGGTAAATTCCAAGGACAACTACCAAGATAACTGCAGCCGGGATAAACACTGCAAGGGCAATATTGGTTCCCTCCATGTCATAATCTCTATTAATCACTAAAAGAGGGACAGATGAATATATTTGTTTGATTAACATACATAGAAAAAAGGATCAAGAAGCCTAATGCAACATTTTGACCGATCGCTGGACCTACCATCTAGCCTGCGTTCATCCACATACTTGGCTGAAGATACTACAAATAAAGAAAAGAAAACAACAGTAGTAAATCAATACGGACTATGAAACATGTCAAAACAGAGCACTGACGGCATGGGTCACCTCTGCAGGCAGGGGGGGTGCTGTTCCACTGGGATGGGTGTCCAGGGATACAGTAGATGGTGGCTTCCCCCTGCAGCTCGTAGCCTGGCTGGCAGGAGAAGGTGAGCATCTCTCCTGCTTGGTAAAAGGCCTTTTCGGAGCCAGGCACACTAGTGGAGGCAGCGCCAGGGTTCCTGCATGGCTCGTATTTCTCAGCTAGGAAACAGGACAATGTCACTTAGACATTCAACTGGGAGGACACTCAGACGTGAAAAACCAGCTGACGTACAGTAGACGTGAGAGGACATCTAGAGCTCTGACTGTGCGCGTGTATGTAAATATGCAGCCGTGCCCGTGTTGGACTTACGGACACACTTGGGCAGCCTTTCGCTCCACTTGGGTGTGGCTGAATCTCGATTGTAGCAGGTCAGGAGGCTGTTGCCGGACAGCTGGTAGCCTTTATTACAGACGAACTGCACGGTGGCTCCAACGGTGAAGCGGCTGCTTGTGATCACCTTACGACTGTGAGCCACGTTTCCAGGGTCCTGACACGTCATAACTGGTGCGTCACACAAAACAAATGGTCAGAATTGTTAACTGTCTTATTCCGGTGTGGAACAAACTGAAAATGTGTGGTTTGGGGAGCTTCTCCTACCTTCCTCACATCTCGGCACATCACCGCTCCAAGTGAGATCCCACTGGCACATGAGGATCTCAGAGCCCACCAGCTCATATCCGGGGTAGCACTGGTAGGTGATGACCGTACCGTGGATAAGATCAGGGTGGGATGTGCTCTTCCAGCCGTTGGTGATCTCTGGCAGCTCGGGGCACGTGTCGTTTCTTGGCACCTCTGTTGGTGTTGGGCACAGAGCAGTTAGGTTTATATCATGTACTCGGGGCAGAAAGAGAGGGAATAAAAATTAGGACTAACAGAAATGCACAGAGAGAAGGCATCAAGAGGGAGCGGAGAAATACAGTACTTTCATGTTTTAGGTATATAAAATACTACATTTGTGTTTAGTTTTATACTGAATGATCATCAGGAGACACATGAAGGAAATCCCAGAATTAATACGCAACCATTTCCTCCGCAGGGAAGGAAAACGGCTGCGCAATTTTCTGTTCCGTGTGCACGAAACTGCAACGGTACGGGAGCAAAAATGTAAATAGAGGCTTGTGATGTTTGCTGGGAGGAACGCAGCGTGTGGTTTGGCACTAGTCAATCCGCGCCTCCCTAACTGCGGCACACGCGGCCAAGAACACAAAGAATCGGGCGAAACCAGCTGACGTCGAAGTGCAGCCTATTATTGTGGCTCTGCGTTTGTTGTTATCTAATCATGTGCACCTGGGATGAGCCAGAAGACAGAGACACAGCCAGAGAAAGAGGCAAAGACACAGAGGAACAAACAGGCATTTTCACTAATTGCTGACATGCTCGTTCTGAGCCACAGTTTATATTTCATGCTTGTTATCACTACAAATGAGTCATGTAATCACGCATAATTCCTAAAAACCACAGCATTTCACTGTAATTAACCACTGCAGAAAATATTGTGTGTGTATATATAGATTCGCAGCTGTACCAAAGAAGTGGACCACGAAGCCATTGTTGTAGCCGTATATGTTGGTGGCAGGATCTGACTGAAACTGAATGGTGACGTCAGCCATGGACGTATAGAGCTTGAAGTGGGGTCGCGTGCTGCCGTATTGGCCCAGGATGTTGGCTGTGAGGTCATCGCCGTCATAGAAGGTCAGCAGGTCATTCTTACCCAGATGGAGGCTGCGACACACACAAAAGAGGAGATTCAGTACATTCTACCTCCTAACGAGTCGACTGTGGGTTTTCACGCGGAGCTATAGATAGAGTGGACCTAACGGCTGAATTACTAGAACCCTCTGAGGTTCACATCGCATTCTGACGACATAAGGTGATGTCAGCAGTACTGGTAGTAGCAGCACTTTGAAAACATTAATTCTGTTTATATTGGACAGATCAAATGTGAAGTAAACACTAAATAATTCATGATGTGTTTCTCTTTGCCTCCCACATTGCTCTCATGAATATGTGTACAGTGTATACCTGCAAATATGAACGCGGTATTGAAATAATCCAAAGGGGGGGAAAAAATCGTTTAGCAAGGATTCCTTTGGGGACTGGACCGACATGAAAAAAACTGCAATAAATGCCAAGCAGAATTATATAAAAATAATCAATGCACACATGTCCAATAAGTAATTCCAAAATCTAAATGCTGCGTAAAAAGCAGCCGAGCCACAATGTCAATGTCAGTGATTAACTTAAGAATGCATTAACCTTTTCCAGTTGGAGATTCGTATTTCCTTGCCCTCTCCGTACGGCGCTAAAGCGTGACATTTATTCATACACGGAGGATTGTGAATGGGGAAATTAAATAATAAGCCACGGATATAACTTGCTTTGCCTGCGACTTGTGGCAGGTATCAAAATAGCAGCGCAGGTTAGCTGTGTGGTTGTTGTTCAGTAATAAACAACGCCACGGTTCGCACGTGTCACACTGCAGGGAGCGGGATTGTATTTGTAGCTATGAATCACGTAAACTCCCTCGCCACTGTGTGTTGTGCATGATCAAGCTAACGGTCACGTGCATAAACTATTTTCAGAAGAGTGTTTTGCCAAATTGAATCAACGCTCACAGCTTTTCTCAGTTTCTTTGCCCTGTAAATACAAACTGAAATTCAGCTTCTCTCACATGTAGTTATGATCACACACAACTTAGTCTTGAATTCTGGTTGTTTGTCTTTGTCACCACTTTACTTTAACCCTTCAGAAATATTCATGCTGCTGTGTCATCTAGTATAGCGGCGTGTTCCCATTAAAAAATGTTTGCAGATAGATGCCGGAGACAATTTGCTGTTCTCAGATTAAAGTGCGTGCATATGCAGTCTTAGCAGGGTTGCAGGGAGACATCAGAAAAAGGAAAGTGCAGCGCACGCCCAAAACGCTGATGCAATCATTTGTGTTTCAGAAGTGTATGTCTAACATGTTCGGCAATAATAAAACAAATGCACGTTGCCCGGGTGAACACCATCTATAGAATTTACATATCACATCGGCTGAAAATGTCAATTCTGCACTCTACTTGTATATATTCAGTCCACTTCCCACCGTCTTCTTCCTTACCTTACGTTTCACTACCACATGTTCCTGTATAAAAGTAACTCTAAGTGAAATCTACGTTACTCAATTGTGAGAGTGATTTTTTTCATTTAATCAACAAATACATTCCATATGCCTGCAGACGTGGCACATTAAAATATATTCAGGTATTTTTACAGATTCATATGTTCACCATTAAATCTCATAATGACGAGCAGGTTTTAAAAAGCCAGTTTGTGTGTGAAGCGCTCCAACCTTATGGTTCGTACTGTAGCTTCGTTGGGACAAACCCAGCAGTAGGTGTTTGTGATTGACACCGAGTTTTATGCCGATGGAAGGAAACAAATAACCCGGAGTCTGTTTATCTCTCCTCAATCTCTTATTCACAGCCTCCCCCACAGATTTCCCACCTTACTTCTGAGAAGAAACAAGCTGCGGTTAAAAGAAGCACCCGCTTCTTCTTTAATTAGCCATAGGAGCAAATCCTACATATACTGTAGCCTCCACAGTGACTATAAGCGATAGTTGGTCATTTACAATGTCTCCTCAAGGACTGATTCTTAGGGCTAGAGCATCCAAAGGCTACATGACCAGAATGACTGGTGGTAAAACGTGAACCTGAACCAAGAGTAAACTCCAGCTTCTCCTGACACAAATAATAGATGCCAGCTCCATGAAGGCGAGTGCAATGAGGTCTTGAGTGACAAGGTTCTCCCTCTGGTAAGTTGGCGAGCTACAGTACAGTGCAGACACCCTTCCAGGTTAACAGCCGGTGGCTGATGGGAATAGCAGGAACGGCGATGCACCTTCCCATTTGCACGCCAACATGAGGCGTCTGTGAAAAATGTGTAAGAGAATCAACAGAAACCTGAGAAATAAGGGAACAGAGTTGCAGGATCGGGTGATGCAACCTGCACATTACAGCCACGGTGTGGAGCGATGGGGTTTTTAATCGAAGCTGCTGGACTTCAGGTTCACAGCTCTCTGCATAATTCGGCAGAGGCCTGTCTTATTCAGTCCACAGAATGAGGGTGTCCGTCACTGAAGTGCACAGAGGAAGACCACAGCAGATTGTCTGACCCGTCCTTCTATTTCCACATTTCCCACACCGGCTGGTGATGTCAACAAGGCTATCCACCTTATCGTGGCGCCGCATTTCCCCTTATCTCCGCTCAAAGGCCTTCATGCATTCAGAAGGAAGGATGTGGTGCTGACAGTTGGCAATCTTACCCAGAGATTACCTTCTGTCTCGCATTGAATTGCTCCCCTCTGCCCTGTGCTTTGCATGTTTCCCGCAGACCCACGCTAACGTAAGTTTCTGCTTCTTGATTCACTTTGTTATATCTTTCGGTGCTGTGCTCCTGTGTCACGGCTGGATCTTGACTCTCTTCTAATCTTTTGGAAAGATACGTTGGTGGTTTCATTCATCAAACTCCTAAACAGCTTGGTCCTTCTGACACGACTCAGTCTGATACCCACCTTAACGTTGCGAGACAAATAATCTTGATCCTTGACAAAAACGTGCTGCAAATCCACAATAGCTTTTCTACTACAAACGCACCAGTCACATTAAGTCCTACTCAAGAATTTTGGTCAGATGTTAAACAAGATGCAAGGCCAACGGTGAAGCTTTATCTGAAAAACTGTACAGAAAACCCACTTGACACGCTGCAACCTCTTCTCCTGCCTGGATTCCTAAATAGTCTCCCCAGTTGCTCCGACTTATCGAGCATGCTGCAGTCAGCCTTGGGTTTAAATCTTCCCACTGACCCCATCTATTCGCTCCACTGTCTGCATGAAGCGTATTCAAAACCCCAGTGACAACGTGGAAGAATGCCGAACGCACGCCGCCTCAGGTCCAGACTTGCACAGCATGCTGCAGTGAGTCACTACAGGTCCTTCTACTTCCTTCTATGCAGCAACCTGGCAATCACTTCACCCAAATGTCATTCCACCTGGCCCCTTGTGAGCTGATTTTCCTTTGAGTCACTCCCTGTACTGTTCCGCAAACAGAAAACGGAAGGATTATTGGTATCTTTTCTTCCGCGCATCCCTTAGTCCTTATTCTACAATTTAAAGGTGATGGTTGTTTAGAATTGTCTTATTTGATTAAACCGCTCCTTCATCAAATTAGCTTGGGTATTGCAAAGTTCCAGGGGACCGTTTGAAAAAGGACTTCCAGGACTTCTGAAAGCACCTCTGCATACCAATGGCACCGGCTCAGTTCTGCAGATGAGGGGATGACAGCTGTGTTTTGTACAAGCCTCCAGGCATTTTGTCACCTTCGCTGACAAGTCAAGCCAAGTCAAGTTTAAAGCAACCAACAAATCTCCAGTAACTCTACCAGAATGGAAATGGCTTCCGCTGTCAGGATTTCAAAAGGAGGCCGCCTTTGTCATCTCGTACACAGACCAGACATTCAAATTGTTCTGCTCTGTGAAAAATGGTTTGCTGTTCCAATAAGAAAAAAAACAACTAAATAATGTTGCTTCCGTGCACCCACAGCATGTACCTCCTGCATGAGCAGACTTGCAGGTGGCGTGCAGTGCTCACAGTTTCCACAAGAGGACTCTATAAACCCAGTGTGTCCCATCTGGAAAAACGCCCCGCTCCTGCTGCTGGAGCCGCCACAACACCGCTACCCTTTTAAAACACGCTTCTCTGTCAGGTTGCACTGTGAAGCATTTCTGTTTCTAAAAGCAGCGCACTCCGAATGCTAAAATCCACACGCTAACCATTTACCTTTTTGTTTCGCAGGTGGGGATATCAGCTGTAACCTCTTGTCTCCGGTTCTTGCTCGAGCCGTGCTCCACGCTAATTAGCAAAGAGCCAGCCCTCCTGTTTGGCCTAAATTAATTAATCAGCCCTCATTATGCACACTGCTCCTCTGTAATTGCCAGCACAGGCATAGTGATGAATGATAATACTGAAAACATTCTTATTAATGTGGAAAAGTGTGTGCCCATCCTCATATAATGAGACAACTCTCATCCACAAGAGCCTTTTGTCACTTCCACATTTATAACACGTGCACACAAATAAACACGCTTTCACTTGATTCACGCGTTGACCGATGGTTTTCGAAGCGTCGTACTCAGGCTGAGCAGACCAGACATGAGGGTAATGATGGGGTCTCCAGGGATCAGACGGGCGGAGGGTTTCTACTGCCTCGAAGGCCACGCATGACCAACCTTGAGATAAAGTAGTGCTGACCACAGAGGCATTAATTTAGAGTGAGTGGCCTCATGCGGCTTGGATTAAAACAAACCTGAGGTTGCTGCAATTTAAACAAGACTTCTGAATGAAAATGAGTTTACCTCAAATCGAATGTATTTACTTCAGTGTAGGCGGGAAAAAAAAAGTCCTCACTGATCTGTTTTTCCTCCTTTTTTACCCAAGGTGCAGTGGTTGACTTTTAACGTCGGGCATTAATCACTGAGTCTTAATCTCCGAAACGGAGAATAGGGAGGTGAGCAGGGTCGCACAAAGCCCTGTGTGGTATTCAGGCGTTGCATATTATTGGTATCCTCAAATGCTATTATTCCCTCTGATCTGTAGATCATATTTGAGTGATGGCTCATATCTCTGCGCCTGTAAGCCAGAGAGATAAAGTTTAGGGCATTATACGCATTGTGTTGATGCAGCGGCGTACAAACCTGAGCCAGCACAGAAACCTGCCGGAGCAAATGCTCTACTGTACCGGCTCTTTGTTTTTCTCTTTGCTTTGCACATAGGAGAAAGAGCCACATGGTTATGCAGTGCAATGCAGATTCTGCCACGTAAATAAATATTTGGTTTTCTTCAGTGAACCAGGAGATGCACCTTTAGTGTCTTTCTCCAGGACTGGATATTCTAATTAAACCATCAAACTGTTCAGAAATAATCTTCATTCTTTGAGTAAGAATGAATGAAAGCCCAACATGAAACGTGGACGAGATGTAAAGGTCTGAGTACATAACTGGCCACTATGACCAGTTGCTAACAATAGCCGCTATTTGATATTTGTCAGTGACAACCTCTTTTCTACAACCTCAGGCAGTATTCCTGCTGGTTTAATTTTAACCTCTCTGTGCCCTCTTGTTTGCAAATGCTTCGGGCAATAACACAAATCACTTATGCTGTAGTTTTGGAGCTCTCCATAGGATGCATGATCGTTGAAATAATGTGGAAATCACTGGCATAAAGCGAACACATGCATTTATAGAACACAGACAAACAAAGACTTTTCAGGCATCTATTTAGTTTGTTTTTTTTAAACAAATGCTCAATCTACCATAAAGAAAGCAACGTTTTCATCCCGCTTAAGTGCAATGACTTGGATGAGAACACAGAGATGTGCCGCTTGCATATTCGTGTGCACACGTGTCTCATCCATGGTCGCGACAAGTGACGGGCGAAGGAGAGCATGTGTCTATTTTGACATCTGCGTGTCGGTGTGTTGAGTGTGTGTTGAATTACAGTTGAGAAAGCTGGATAAGTGGCTCAGAGTAGTTCACTGCCAGCGCATATTCATTTCAAAGCCAACTCTGAGACACACACCGGGGAAGTGGGAGCAGGGAGGCTTACTGGCTAATCTGGTCAGAGAGCGAGCTGGAAGCTACACAGAATTCTTAATGTAGCGGACAAAAAAGGGAAAAAAAAATCTAATTAGCGACTGCAACCACAGAAACTCTTTCCCACGTGCATGTGTTACCGTGTCTGTGTGAGGAGAGAGCGAGAGAAAAAGGCAAGATGAAAAAGAAAAGAAGAGACAGCGTCTTTGTGTGTGTTGATGGCGTATTTAACATCTTGAGGTCACTCTGAACTCCTCTCTGGCCTCCCTACGCGGTTTGGAGTTTTTAAACCTCAGTGCGCTCTCTTACACTTGGATGTCAAGCATGATCCGCTTGTCTTCTTCCACGTGGATGCCCCAGATGCAGTCTTGCCCCTTGTCATAGGCCTCAGGCCAGTTAGGAGACAGCACCACACCGGCAGAGTCTGTGATCTCCCCGCTGCAAACAGCTGCAACACACAAACACCTCAGGGTGACGATGGGGGAAAAAAAAGATTCAATAAAAATATATATTTATACACAACTTAGTATCTAACTTCCTGGGAAGCAAGCAGGCTTAATAAAACACAGCCGAGACGGAGCGCGCACGCTCCCTGACTCGAATCTTCTAAAACTGCACGCCGCCACTGGACCGCTTAGTGACCGTGACCCACAGGGGCAGAAATTAAATTTTCTCATATCTAGCATTACTTGAGAGCTTTTTAGAAAGCAATTCCACGGCGCGGCAGAATGACCATGTAGGCAACAAAGACCGCAAGTGAGGTCAGCGTGTCATGTGTGGGAGAGACAGTGAAGGAGAGGAGAAGGGCTCAGGGGTAGAGCGCTATTTAGTATGGCGTGCGCAGCGAGCCAGTGTTCATCCTAGGTCAACCATTGTATGCCTTTAATCTTGAGCACTTCTAAGATCTGCCCAGCAAGCACACGTATCAGGGCCTCGTCTGTACCTCTGGTGCTAAAAAATTACACATATCAAAGTAAATAATTGTTACAATTTTAGGAGGAAATTTATCGTGGATCAGAGAAAAGCAGCTTAGGACGTTCTTATTGACTGCCAGGGGTATTTAATAATTGAATAAAAGACTTCAGCACTGATTGCGAGCAGACAATGAAAGACTAGAGTCCTTTCACAAAAAAAAAGAAAAGTTCTTCTTCAATGGAGGCTCATTTTAAAGCTTTAATGTTGCCCAATTACTCAAGCAGATGAAATGTGTTGACTCACCCCTGCAGGCCGGCTCCGTCTCATTCCACTGCGGGTTCTGTGCGTCCACACACTCGATCACCACTGAGCCTTGCTCCAGCGTGTAGCCGGGGTCGCATGAGAATTCAACCACGGCACCCACGGCGTAGGTGGGGTCGCTGCTGCTGAAGTTGCCGTACTTGACGAACGGCTCGTAGCACATGCCTTTAGCGAAAGCTGTGGACGCAGAGAGAATGGCGTCAGTCCAAAGTACGCCAGGCGACTGCACGTCGGCCTGCGGTGAGCGTCATCAACCTGCCTTCGTATCTGACGGCGGCACCGGTGGAAGTTACCGTCCCGTCTGTGGTGAACTCTATGAACAGGTAACGACCAGTACTGAGCACGCCCTCGTTGGGCAGATACTCTACCTCATAGGAGTCGTACACAGGGGGAGAGTCTATGTTGTTGCCATTTTTAATCAGCAGCCTAAAACACACACACACACACGGAAGGAAGACTGATTAAGACACATAAATGAGGCCTGAAAGGTAAAAGAAGCAGTTACAAACTATCTGGAGAGCTGCTCACTGTTCCAATGGTGGCTGTAATAACTTTGCGATAACATTCTCCACCAGCCGGTAATGAGGTGAATGGCCATGTGTGACGATGGCCATGTGGATCAGGGAAGAAAAATGTAATGCAATTGCAGTTTCCTACCTCTCACTACCTTCTGTAGTCCCTTCAATTCGCTCGCTTGATAGAACACTGATAAAGGATTATAATGATGAAAGGTCCTTTCAAATTCATCTGTCACTCCCTAAAGATTTTGGTTATTTATAGCCTTTGAGGATTTTAATGCTCTAGCCACGGGCATACTGTTATTCAGAAAATCAGTTTAAAGGCTCAGCGTTATCTATTAGCTGAAGACACACACCTACACTCACGCTCAGTGTTATTTTAACTTTGTGCACCACCTGTCATCGTCCTCTGCCAGAGCCACCTTCTCAAAGTGGATGTGAAGCCGGTGGCCTTCAGGGGCCTCCAGGACCCAGTGGCATGTCAGATTGTTGCTGTAGTTGCCAGGGAAACCAGGGGAGACGATTCGACCGTAGGTGGCATTTTTTATCATTCCCCCACATGATGCTATATGAGAAGTGAAAGAGAGTGAGGGGAGGAAGAGACAGAGTTAGAGGGGAGAAAGCCAGATGAGAAAAGTAATGACACTAACTTTGGTAGGGGTTTTAGAGAAAAGTCTGGGTGTAGATTGCATCAATATCCAGCAGACTGCGGCTATGCCACACTAGGCAGCTCACACAGGTCTAAGAGTGTGTGACTGTGTGTGATGGACTTGTAAAGAGAACAGCCGAACAGCAGCAGCAACACTATCAGTTCAGAGCAGCTGCAGGCGGCCACAGAGAAAACGCTGGCACTGGGAGATGAGCCTGTACCAGCAGGAGAAGGATCGTCATGCTGACCAGTTCTAATTAAGGCCACCAGGTCCTATGGCCTTGTTTTCCCCCGTCTCCAAAGAATAGCTCCGTGTGCTTCTAATCACATGCAAACACACTCATTTGGCCTTAAAGTGTAAGCAATCAACTCAGTAGGAGACAACCCGGGGAGAGCTCCCATTAATCAAAATCACCTGTGTGCTGGCGGAAAGCTGAAAAAGAAAAGGGCTCTATAACAAACCTCCGGTTTCAAATGCTACTACTTATTTTCCTGTCATGCCTTTAACATACAGTACATCCTACTGTGTGTTTTTTTTAATTGAATACAGTAAATTCACTCTGTTGCAGACAGAAATAAGAAAATAAACAGCAGCATCCAGATCGGCCCGACCCGTTTTGACTCACCCACACACCGAGGCTCCTTTCCGCTCCAGTAAGGTGTGGTGGCGTTACGACAGGTGAGCATACCGGGGCCCTGCAGTTTGTAGCCGGTGAAACAGTTGAAGTAAGCTTCTCCGCCGGCATGGAGGTGCGTCACAGAGACTTCACCACCGGCAGGTTCTTTGGGGAACGCACAGCTCAGCACGAAGGCTAGACGGGAAAGACAGAAAGGCAGAGGATGAGAAAGTTCAGCTCAAATGAATTACAGCCTAAATCTATGAGTATGTGAGTAGGATCTAGATGTCACAGAGTAAAATGATATATTAAACATACAGTTAACCATCAGGTATGTACAGTATGGCCTCACGATAAAATGCACAGATTGTCCTGGAGCATGACAGATGAAATAAATGATGAATATAAACTGCCAACATACAGTACAGTCAAATTTTAGATTCGTAATTTCCCCTGACTTGAGGTTTTGTTCTAAATAAAAATCCAGTTCTGGCCAAAACCAACAGATGACAATGTTAACTGGCTCCACAACATAATCCTCTGTGTCCTGCATTGTTTATAACTCCTGCTGCTTTGCTGCATTGTTGACCATGTTGTCGCTCCTCCAAACGATCGCTGCACCGACACATTCAGATGCAATGAGGGGAAAAAAACAATGTATTTGTGCAATCTTTCAATTCTATGCCTCTGCCTGCCACGTCCTCATGTAAACACACGTGTGCACACCTGCACACGCGCACACAATTAAGGATTTTTTAACCCACCTTCCAACTTTGTTCATAAACACTCCAGCTCTTAATTAATTGCACTTTACCGGTGCACACACTATGCAAATGTACAGACGTGTTTTGCAGCCCAGCAGTAATTAACAGCACCGTGTGGTCCTGCGTAAGAGCCGCTGCACATACACTGACAAAGAGGAGCTGCTGATCAGCTGAGCATCATAGCGGCTCTGTAATGTGATAGCTGGAAGAGGAATTGCCCCTGTAGCGGTTGTCAGAGAGTTGTGATTCCAGCAGGCTAAGATCAATGTTTCCTGCCTTGCTTTGCATTGTTGTTCTGTCCCTGTTTTAAAACAAATGGTGCAAGATGGGACGCGGCTCACATGGATAATAGAGTGAGCTAACCGAGTCTGTAATGCAAGCTATTAAACAACCCTCTCTTCCCGTCTAATAACCTCACTGTTCTACCTCATTAGAGAATGCACTTTAATGACCAGACTAAAACTTTTAAACTTATGGAAATGTGCAAACAGCAGAACAAGCCACATAATTGGACCCACTCCGGCTTGTGTTCCAGCGAGCTCTGACAGAATTACAGGAACCTGGGCAAAACGCTGCCGCATTAGTCCGACTTCGCGAGTCGCATGTCATGTTTCAGATTAAGTAAATGTATGCAAAGCTTAAATAATCACCCATAGATGGAGAAAACAACAAAGGGCAGCGGGGAGACCTCTCTGTGCTGGAATCTTATTTGCATGCAGTTTTAAAAGCAATTATGATAATATTTGAGAATGGGCCATGTAGTGTAAACACCTAATTTACTTATGTTAATATGATTGAGGTTATTTGGTCTTTACACCTAGGCTGCTGCAATTCTCAGCGGCATAACTGCGTTGTTGTTTAGCTTTAACCTGTCAACAAGTCATTTTTAGCATTCAGCTTTAAATCACTTAAATGACTGAAGGAGAAATGACTGCATCTTATTAGCATTTAAAGCCAATACATATAATAAAGGAAATCACAAGCTAGGGGCTGTTTTAAGTACCACAACTAAGCATCAGCTGCAGCAATGTTTGCTAATAGATCCTGACACAGGTTCCTTAATAATAAACCCTTAATAAAAGAGTTGAGCTTCTTAACAGTATAGTTTCAGAGCTGGAGCAGCTGCGCATGTAGGATGGGAATAATCAGATTTCTGATAGACAGGCTTGTTGGTACTTGCGTAGTGCGCATGAATATTTCAATACATTTAGCTTTGAGCTGCTGGGCAAGCGGAGGTCATACCAAAAATATTAAACTTTATGTAGCACGTTGGGTTTGAAACGCTTTCACTCCAGCCAGTCATTTATAGATGAAAAACAGATTTCAGGGATGTTTCTAGGTTTACCTTGGCGCTAAATTGGCTATTATTTCATCGTACATTAAAAAAATGTCATTCCATCAGTCTTCGATAGAACGCGAGGGAAAACAGCACTAAATGCATAATGGCTATAAAGGTTTGTAAAGCTGCCCCATCTATGTTTTAATCTATTGACTTAGGTTTTCTTTTATACGAGCCGCTGGTTTGCGTCGTAATGAGACAGACCTTTCTATTGCAGTAAATCAGTGAGCCACAGGGACGAGGTACACTGCCCCTGGGTCATTCATTCAATTCATAGTTTATCACTAGCTCCAATGAACCTAGTTATTGCCATTATCATAGCAGCATTTACATCCCCATTGAGCATGCAGTGGGAGAGCCAGAGGCAAAAATTGTGGAGCCAATTCCTGAAGTATTAAATTACGTGCTGCCTCCATTCCAGTAGATGTGGTACTGGGCCATAAAGTCTGATTGTTTTGCCATTACAAATAATAGATCCACGGTGCAGGCACCCAGGAAGATTAGCTGATGGTACTGTAGGGCCCCGGGAAACAGATGTGGAGCTTATGTCTTTAGTTATTGCTTCCTTGTAGAGGAGAAGAAATAGTCACTGGGCGCACCTTTAGTTTTCTCAAAACAGTGGACAAGCATCTCGGATCAAATTTGAGCTTCTGCAGAGAGAGGGGTAGTGTAGTGGAGAAATGATGACTCACCCCGATGCGTTTCTCTATATCTGTTTTAAAACATGACGGCGTTCAGTTTGGGTGAAGGAGGGCATGGCGAATCAGAACAATGAGGCCTTACTGACGTGAATCCTGCAATACGTCCCATGAGGTAGAAAACTGTGGCTGTTTTAATATTGTCTTAAAAAAAGGTGTCCTTAAAAAGATTACAGTGAGGAAAAGAATAGCTGAGAGCCTTGGGGATTTAGATGGCACACTTTAAACTTCGGAAGTTGTTTTTATACAGTATCTAGCCCAGCCACCATATAATCATCATAAATCTGGTCATGGTTTAAAGCTTTATTTCACTTTAATTCTGTGATTTGAACGCCCTTGTTCAGAGAGTTCAGCAGGTGCACATCCTAACTTTCTTTCTTTTCGCTTTGCTGCTTTTGTTTTTCTCTTATTTGTTATATTGCTCACTGGCCTTTCCTCGTCTATCTGAAACTCTTTGTTTACAGTATATTATGTGAATCTGTATTTTAGATTTGATAATGGATTTTTTAGGCGTTCCGTGAAAATGCCCTAAAGGTCAACATTTGGAAGTCATTTAAAGAAAGTCAACGCTGACTAAAAGAACTCTCGGTGCGACTCCTGCCTTCGCTGACGCACCGTCGCCATTAATGAGCCTCATTCTGCTGTGCGCACATTCTTCACCTGGATGAGAACTCAAATTGAGAATGCTGCTTTTCAACCATTAACAAAGAGACGCTGTTGACTAGGGCAGAATAGATGAGGTGAGGAAGCTATGTGCAATATTTAGACAAACAAATAAAATGCATTGCGGTCTAGGACTAATAAACTATTGCTCTGCGTTTCAAGTGCTGCCTGAATCCTCCTCTTGTAGAGCTGGAATGGGATCAAACTTGGCAAGCTGAGGGCAGGAAATAATGAAATAGCTTGGCAGGAAGCAGAACACAAATAATGAAAAGTAAGTTTGATTTTTATATTATTTAATGACAGGAGAGAAAATCCTGTGCAGTCGTGTCAGCCCAGCTGATGTTTTTTTTAATACCCACACATGACAGCGGTCCTGCTGTTAGCAGGTGACTTGTGGGAGACTGTGACTGTCACTGTATCTGAGCCACACATCCTGGCCAGGCACCAAACCATTACCTTTTACAGAAAGATCAATAATGTTGTGATTTAAAGTGATACCGTTGTAGAAAGCCAGACCAATGTTCTGCCCTGATATGGCCTATTAATATTTATGTGGTTGGGTTAAAAACTCGATTTTAATGGTCATTTACTCAATAAAGTCTATTAAAGAGAAATAACTTAGGACTAGAGGCGGCATCTCATCAATGCTACTGTGAGGTTGTGGCAAATGGTGGATTGCTGCCAGTGGCCGAGGTCCTTAAGCCACCTCACTTGTCAAACCAGCTTATTAGTCACAACCAATCAATATTCTCTGTAAAACATCGCTGCCTTTAGCGATGTCATTGATTACGCTCTATACTTCATAAGACGAAGATGTACTCACGTCAACACTTTAGTGTAAAAATAATCCAAAATAAACCGAACCCAATGCACAAAATCAGCTAAAAACACTTAAACCAGCCACTTGTACCAAAAGTACAAGCACTTATTAAGCAGTATTATATGATTGGAATATAATTATTGATACATTAATGTGAATGTAGGAACTGGTAAAGGCAGCACTTTAATCAATGTACTTACTGCCAATTAGTGATTTTCCCTCAGGGATGAAAAACTCATACATTATCCATAATACATTCATATAATAATTATGCATAATGTATATAATTGTGATTAATTTTGAGGTGTTTTGTTCCAACATCACCTGTAAAATCAGACACAAGCCATCGCTGACAGCAGCTGTAACTAACCGTAGAATTACATAGAGTTTGGCTTGATTAATACGTTTGGCAGTATTTTCCTATTTATAAAACCATAAAGCTCATAGTGGTAATACTTGAAGAGCAGTGCAGAGCGTAGCAGACGGTATGATTTAACAAACTGGAATAAAAATAATCCTCAGCATATACAATGGAAACAGTCCAGGAAGAGTAGAGTACCTGAGGACATTTATTCAACACTGCTGCATCACACAAATCTTAAAGACCAGATATAAAGATGATTATAATTTCATCAAGTGGATGGATACACTGTAGATAGATAAAAGATGCAATTTAAGATCTACCCCCCCACACACACCATAACTACTGAAGTAATGATAGCACATATTAATTTGAATCTAGTAGGCAAAAGAAGGTTTATAGGTTGGCACAAGACCATACAGCTGCACTGAGACTGGACTATTTTGTTGGTAAAGCTTTGTTTGTAGAAAGATGTTAGATGGTAAGATAGTTAGATGGTAATAATAATTATAGATGTTATTTATGAGGTGAAACCCATACTGTAAACACTAAACACTAACTTGACTTTGTGCTTTTCACACAGGACATGCATTTACTGTTTGCATGTTGTATGTAATCATGTATAATCATGAGCGTTTTGGAGGTTAGCACGAAGGTGGTCCTCTCCAGTCCCACACCGCTGCTCCACACCATCTAAATCCAAACAGTAAAACACACTTCTAATCATGTTCCAAGTACCAGGCCCACTGCTGATGTTATAGAGGCATCCATCAGTCTGCCATCACAAGCGGAGCCAACGCTGCAGCAGATATTAATTACCCTGAGCTGAGATCCATCTCTCCACAGTTCTGTCTCCTTCTCCACGCTTGTCCGATCACATTTCTCACAGCCCATTATAAAGGACAAGGTGATACACTGCTTACCAAGGAGAGGGACACAAATTGAAATATCTTTTCTGCTCAATACGTCTAATCTTCAGAAAATCTGCTTATTGCAGTTTTTCTCATTAGTGTAAATGTGTCTCATCTACTTTCAAAGTAAAACCGGTTGTCCAGTGTTTTTAGTGGTGGAAGGTACAGTAACGTAGTTTGGTTTTGCGGTTTTGTTTACCCATGTTGCTTTAGTTCTTCCATTTTCTTCGTTTCAGAGTAAAATATTAAACTCCACAGACTTACACACCTTTTACGCCATTACATTAGTTTGACAACAATCATAGTTAATATTACACATCATTAATATTACATTAATATTGGACATCTACCGGCACCTGTAAAAGGATCGGCCTCCTGATATCCCAGTAAGTCAACAATACTGAAAACTGATCTTTGGTTTATGTTGACATTAGTTATTAGATGTACACGAGTGTAGCAATTCATCTTTTTGTGGTTTAACTCATTTAAATTAGATTAAATGAATAAAATGTAACCATGAAAAACCGTTACATGCTTTTTTTTTTATTTGGTTTAACATTCAGTACCGTCACTAGATGCCTCTGACAACCTTCATATTCTGTAAAAATCTCCACCATCACAAATGTAGTTTAACTGGAAATTCTATAATTGCTGAGGGCACATCTGGCCACATGTGTGCACAATAAACAGGTGATCATTCACACCCGAGTTTCCATCGTGTTTAGTTGACAATGCTTGCACAGCACAGCACACAAATCATTTTGGAAAGCATGTTCTTTACTGACCACGTGTGAGCAAACATATACTGTATACTGCACCGAACAGCGTCAGTGTGTTAAAAACAACACAAACAATGATGAAAAATATCTTGTCAAAACTGCTCTAATTAATATTTATAAATAAAAAAGCCGCGTGAAGGAGAAAAGTACGTCTGCATGTGTTATACATCACCTGTTTTTACCATCTGCTCCCATCTATGCATCACCCTGTTTGATCTGCTCTGACCCTCCGCGGTCATCATTCAGCCTGACCACACACTGATACTCACCCATCCAGCAGCGATGGGCTGATTTATCTCATGTCAGCGGTGGGGTTTTGATGGTTGCTTTCATTTTAGAGCTGATGAAAAGTGCCACAGTAATGTGGTGGAATGAATGTTTTGTCCATCAGCTTCCACCATCAACTGAAATCGATGGGGCATGTAATTGGTGGCCACTTTCTGAGATTGCTAAGATAAACAGACATTGTTGCAGACATGAAAGATCAATGTCACGCACAAAACAAGTAAGAGGGAGGGAGAAATTTATGAGCCGTCATATTCACCAACAACAAACAGCAACTATTTTTACTGGCAAGGTCTGCTGCTGTTTTATTACACTTAATAATTAATTCCACATAGTTTCAATCTGTGGAAAGGTCAGTGCAAATTGTTATTCACAAGAATAAATAAATAAATTGCGCTGTTAATCACCTCGCTAACTCATCAGCTATGCTACACGCTGGGTGTGACAGTTAAGCATGTACCTGGAACATCAGCAGAGGTAGAGACACTATCCAGGGCTTCACAGGAGAAGCAGAAACAAGAGCGAGATTGTGATGGTTACAAACCCCTCTGTACACATGTTGAGGCTCACAACTATGCCTCAACCCACTTACAAGAAGCTCTCAGGTTAGGCCGGTGAGGAAGTGACACGTGGTTTGTCTACGCAGCCCAGCTACGGTGCCGTGGTTCTGACTCACCTTGGTAATGCAGCAGGAGGAACCCGGAGTTGTGCTGTTGGTCACTGCGAAAGCGGATGGAGATCTGGTTGCTCCAGCTGCGAAGCACAAGGCCCCTCATCAGGACCGACTCATTGGCAAGGATGAAAGGCTCTCTGCCACCTGTATCCTCCACTGTCACCTGTTCTCCCTCCAGCACGCTCACATTTAGCACCTAGAATAAAACGAGACCATTCCACATGATTACACACAGGCCTTAATGGCTGCACGTCTATGCATCAAGCTGTCATCCAGCACATCGCTGAATTCTTTGAACACGTCAAATAAATAATTAAAAAGGTCTACATGCCAATTTATTTTTATCTGCTCTGAAAGCAACAACAGGCTAAATTGACTGACTCCCATTGTACATAAAACTGATCCGATACCACACAAACACGGCGACTGACTGTTGACTTATGATGTCTCAGTTCACACCAGATGGAATCTTAATTCAGCACCAGCATGTTTCCATTTAAAGCCAGGTTTCATTTAATAAATTTGCTCTAGAAAAATGGGTCACCTGCTGTGTTACTTTGCTCAGACGTCTACCGACACAGTTGCAAAGGGATATATTTGGTTAACCCACACCTGGACTGTAGACGTGTTTTTTTGCGATATCGCAGCGTCTTGCTGGTCATTCGACTCATTGTTTGTAGCGCAGTTGATTCATCGTCGAGCTCGAGCAGCGTCTGCGGCTAAAGCGAAGGAAGCTCATGCATTCAGGCAGAGCCCAGAGTACTGGCACGTTCTTTAGTACCACATGATGTTGATGTTTCCCTGAAGAACCATTAAAGATGAGGACATGATTGTTATTCTGTGTGATAAGCAGTTTCCACCTTCACTTGTTTTTGCAAGGCAGCGTTGCAGAGACTTTTGTTAAAACCAATGCAGGACTGAATCTTCTTATCCAGTCTAAAAACCAAAATGCATGTTTGTTTTTAACTAATCCGAGTAACACTAGGTAACCTTTAAAATTACAGCTCAAAGACTGACATCCAGAAAACTAGAGATTTGTACATTGTTCTGAAAACCATCTATTGAAAATACTGTAGCTGAGCCTAATAACTCTCGTAACCATCAAAGCTGATTCAACAACATCTGTTGTAATTCCTGTCACATCCTGAATGCTGTCATAGGTAGTGGGCTAAAGTGCGGAGGAAAGTGTCGTCCTCCTCCTGATGTCCCCGAGCTCACGTGTGTGCAGCAGTGTTTGTGCAACAGCCAGGAAAACTGAGACAGTCGCTGGGATGAACACACTGCAACCACAGCAGCGGCCAAATGAATGTAGTCACGTTGACTAACTGTCACTCTGTCGACGGGGAGCTGACAATAAGCGGCGGAGAGGCTAATGGACACTCCGAGATTGAGCTTGGAGGTGACTTCTTCCGGAACGATCCATGAGGTCAGCCACTTCGATTGATTTGATTTTATCGCAAGCAGAATTAAACACCGCTTCTCAGACGAACCGAGAGCAGCCAAGCGGCCGCCTCACACACGCCAACATGCGCTTCGCCGGTGTTGTGCACGTGTGACAAAATCATGTTCTTATAGGAAAAGCTGCATGATGTCAGCGCGGCTTAGGTATTTCAGTCAATGCAGGGGACGCAGAACGCGGCGTCACAGTGAGTAATAAAAGAACGTCACGTGATTTTCAAATCCCTGTTTCTCAAGGGCACCAGCAATGACAAAGCCCGAGGCACAGTTCTTTTTTCACTTCTGCCTTTTTTGTCTGAGACTTAATAAGGACTTGGATGTTTTGCAAATCAGGATACTTCAGCTCCGTGCTCATCTTATAACCTGATAACTCACCCCACAGTTCAGTAATTATTCTTCAATTTATGATTCATAGTCATATATTCAAGAAAGAAGGAATTACAAAACACTACCCACGGCATTATCTTCGCTGTCTGACAGACTTAATAAATTTAGCCTCTACTTTAAGTGACATGATTGACTCTATCGTCATTGTTAATTGTTTGCATCACGGTCTTGTTTAATTGAGCTTACTTGTTTGTAACGTCATTATAAATTTATTTCTTTTCATGTCAGATTTAATGTCAGCGATTCAGACGGGCTCTGTCGAGTGGAAGCAGACCCAGGCCTATCATTTCATTTGTCTTTCAACCTTCACTTCAAATAATTATGCCGCGACGTGTTTCTTTTTTTTTTTTTTTGTCCGAGCATCCCCCCCAAACAACACCAGACTACAAATGAACAGGAGCCAGGTCGGTGCAGTATCAGTCTATGATCATTTAAATCAAGTTAGCTGAAAAGAAAGGTATGAAAGCAACAATCTAACACAATCTATCATCTTTATTCAGCCTGACTCTGTCCAACGTCTGTGACATAACAACTTGTAATCATATTCATCAAGGTTAAGCTAATTGTATGTCCGAGACCAATTGGTTTACAGTCCATATACCAGGGAGGCTCATGGAGGACAGGTGAGCAGATAGTGTACATTGAACGTTTGGACTGATAGCTTGGTCCCAGAGGGGCCTATCATCTGTCATCCACCCTGGGACCTGTCAGTGCAGCCAGCAACAGCTGTCCTACCTCAATTATGAATCATTGGCCATGTCAGGGGACATCAGACTACCTTATCTTCACCACTGCTGCAGCCAGATGCCCACAGGGGCTTTCTCCTTACTGTCTCACTCGCTCTCACTGTCACACATGCACACATCCACGTACAGCACGGCGTGTGTCTCGTATGTATTTTCTCCTAGACTGTAATGAGAGCGGGTTTTCTGTAACTCCTGGCTGGAACCTCTGGCTCAGCAAACACATTTGTGGGACTAGAGAATTGGCTGACCAAGCAAGCTCCTGCGCCGACCACAACATAATCAGAGCATGCCATCTAAACAGCACGCTGTTCTAGTTTGGAAATGTATTGAGAAAAGAGAATCTGTTTAGTGGTTTTGCTCCGTCTTATGAAAGGAAAACACTAAGCAATGCAAGAAGAGAATGTTCTCTGCCGTACTGTATGTAGGTGCGCTTTGATTTCAAGCACTTCTCTTTTCTCAAGCACGGTACCAGTATTATTCCAAAAGAATCCCTGAGTCCAATCAAAATGAGAACTGGAGAGGGTCATCTCTCTCCTCTAGCCACTGTCTTTCAATCAAAGCACTTTAAAGAACAGACCATCCCGCGAGACCTCAGAACAATAATGGGTCTAAAGCTGTGCTCAGAATAGAAAAGGTTTCAAATGAAAGCGATGTTTGCAGGGACGAAAACCTCGATCTTCTCGTTTTTCCCTGACCTCTGTGGAACGAGAGCTTCTAACTAATGGGAGGGAACGTTGAGGAAGATTCATCTGGTCACATCAAGGTAGTCTGGCATAGTTGTACCACTTCTGAGTTGCAGCAGTTGGTCCCAAGAAGTAAACTAAACAATCTGTGTCTGAGTTACTAATACATTTCTCCTGGTGGCTTGAAATCAACAATCTGTCAAACAAATGAGAGTTTTAACACGTGCCATGTAATCTTTATTAACTCATTTATTAACGTATCCATAAGTACACAGTCTGAGTTAACTCTCCACAGAGGTTGGCTCTCACTGATAATTTACTGTTGAAAACATCTGGCGGTGCTCTGCAATGAACATTTACACCGACTCACAGGAGCCATTGCAGATGCAGAATGAGCAGTATGTAATCAAAATGATCCCACTATACATGGAAATTAAATGACCCTGCTGCTGGGGGCAATAAATCAGCAGCCATTGGACTCACCAGCTGCAGTGTCATCATTACTATGATAAAACCCGCTGGCTTATGCAGCAGAGCAAGCTAGTAGTTTACCTACACTGGCCCATATCTGAGGCTTTACACGTGAATAATCTCAGTACGCCACGTCCACTTGGTGCTTTTGTGTATCTGTTAATAAATTCATACTAAAGAAAGAGTCCTTCCAGTTCTCATTATATAAAAATGTTATCTTAATTAAACATTCACCTCTATATAAAGCAGCCAAGGCCATTTCCTGTTCTCGCTGCTGTCTAAAACAATGGATCCTCACCAATCAGCAATGCTGAATGTTAATGAGGATGTGCAGGAGCCAGTGGCTGTACACAATACTAACGTGCTTATTGTCAATTATGTCACATTTAAGATGGCTCATTTTATGCTCCTGAGATCACGAAATGCCATCATCATATAGCCGCATATTTCTCAAAGCTAGCCTTTCCGTTCAGAGGCATGCGGGAAGCAGACATTAAAATCATCTGCATTTGAAACCCTTTCATGGAATGAGATTCTTGCGCTCTGATAAATCAGCCTGACTTTCCGCGTTGCCTCTTGGGCCTCCACATCCCACTTTATTTGCTGCAGTGTGCATTTTTTGCATAGATTTAAATTCATGCATTGCTGATTACTCTTCGTATTTTCTCGCGTGCGTCTTTATTCCCCCATCCTCGCGATGACACTGAAAGAGTTGGAGAGAACATAGCCCTTCGCCAGACAGAGTCTTCTCCCTTTATGACAGCTAGCTGGGTGGAGGAGCAATTAGTGTCACCTGAAAGCATTTCTCTCAGGATGGCTAGGCCCCATGAAAACTCATCTCGGCAAAGCCCTGACACCCTAAAAAGCTCATCAAGATCAAACTGGCCTTCTTTATGTCCTGCCTTACTCCCCCAAGGCACAACATAACGAAGGCTTCCTTCTGCCTCATCTCAAGTTGATTAAAGGCAGAAAGCCTGCCTTGGCCCCCATTACTCAGCCTGGCTCCGTTTCTCTGCAACGTATGTGCTACGCGCTGTGTGATTTGTGCTGCCGGGGACCCGAGTCGCACAACGGTCAAAACATGTGCTGCTTCTTTGGAGCGCCACTTAAAACATGTCAGAGGTGAGGGGGAAGGATTACAGACGTTGTTGTATATTAGAGGACACTTTTCACGCAAACTGCTGAGACTTGCTTTTGGTAGAAAATGTCATAACATGTTCTTGTTGCCCTTTCATCTGATGAAAGTGGTCGCTGAACACCAACAAAAGAAATTTAATTCCCTCCCTCATCAGTCACACTCAGGCCTCGGGTCAATGCCATGTACATTTCGCTTCTTTTGTAAGAAATACTGGAATTAAAATGAGAGCGCAAGGATCAATACAACAATTCACCCAGCACTGAGAGGAGGCAGTGTGTCAAGTATTGGTGCTGCTTATTAACATGACTATTGATTGGAGTCAGAGGAGCGTGGTCGCAGAGGCAGCATCAAACACCAATCGTTAACCCTCAAGTCGGGGTTAGCTTTAAACACTCGGCATGCTCTGTAACATCTCAATTCTCAGAAGAGGATCATCCACCTCCACAGCGCTTTATCCTCCTTTTAAAGTAGGTGTAACTCATTAGTACATGAAGCCTTGAGCTCATTAGACATTTGCTTCTTAAGTTTTACGCGAGTTTGTTGGGAAATGTCTGCAACAATATTCACTCGTTTGAGGATAAAAAACTTGGAAGCAATAATTTTGCCCTCTGAGGCCTTTGTTTGATATTTATAAGGTTTAATTAACAAAACAAAAGTCAGTGTGTGTTTGGCGTGCAGTTTTCTTACTACTGTTACAATGTTTTGTTGAAATATACTTCAGCTATTGGTGAAAGCTCGATTGTCACTTGAAGTAACATAATCAGAATAAATAGCGTTAATTAGGAAACGCTATTGTGTAAGTCACACTGTAGTCGTGTTCATTTTCTCCCGTTCCCCGTTGTGTTTCTGCTTTTTAGTGACCGAGAAGCTGGACAAGTAGAAGATAAAGATAAGATGAGCAGCACTGATGTAATCAGATGTTGCTTTAAACCTGTCGGAGAACAACAACATTCCCCCACCTGCCTTGGTGGCAGTAGGAAATATTGGCCATGTCTGGGCTCCTAACCCCTGAAATGTATCAACTAGTCTCAGTCATTCCCACACAATACGTTGTCTTTTAGCCACAGTGCAGGATGTGGACCTCCGTGAAACAGAGATGCAACAACCTGTGCAGCTCCTTGAGACCCAGGCAGGTAGATCTGTCAGCAGAGGAGACGGAGAAATCAGAGACGGACAGATGGCCTGGAAGGAGCTGATAGCTTGGTAACCCACCGGATTTATTTGATCAAATAAAAAAAAAAAGGACCAAAACAGATTTGAAGCGTTTTAATGCCACAGCCCAGTTCTGGAAAACCTCCATCTGTCCTCGACTAAAACCTTATTGCAAGAGTGACTGTGGAGAAGCGAAGGAGACGGATATAGAGGACAGAAATAAGATGTTCTTAAGATATCTGCAGCTCACTGGTTAAAAGATTTCATTTCCTCTATAATTGTAGAGTGGAGAGTTGGGGGCTGAGCCACATGAAACTACAGCAACTGGATTTACATGCTGTCAAGTTTAATTAATAGGTAAATATCTCTGCAGCCCTTTACCGCTTTTGACATGGCCATAAAATAAACTCTGTGTGAGGCCCTACACTGTAAACACATGTACTGTATAGCAGCTTTACTAATATTACCTGATTACACAGAGCCACCTTGAATGCTAAGACTGATTCTTTAGGGTCTGCCTATATACTATACGTAGGTGTGTAATGACATCAAACTGAGCGAATTAAACCTAGAAACTTCCTGCTCCAGCTCTGAAGCTATTCATCACTGCTAACCTTAATATCCCACAATAGCTGAAAATCTATATTTTTACGTGTTGGCAACTGATAGTTGTGAAAAGTGGTTGATCCAACATCAGGCTCACATGTTATGCATTTAACCAATGATGACTTCCTGTACGCAGCATTAGCATTTAAAAAAAAAAATATGATCAGTTGATTTCAGCAGTGGCCGTTTGCGTTGCATCACCCTCCTTATATTTCTGCAATTATTTTGCAAATAAATCGTAATGTGTCCAGAATCACCAGATGGGGCAATGCATTATGTGCTGTTAGCTGTGGCGGTGGGGTTGAACAGTCAGGCTGAGGGCAGTAAATTCCCCTGATACATTTTTCATCCTCCCTCTCCTGCAAGCTGCTAGACTGCTGAAAGGAGTATTGACTAGACCCTGAAAAGGTCTGATCTTGCTTATTTATTCCCCACCAATCTCTGTGACATTTTTGAATGCGGGCAGGAATCAGAGGGGTGTCTAAGTGCTGTAAATGACAGACAGACGCTGCTTATTACAGCGGCAAGAAAGCATAAATGCAACAATCTGCATAGAAATAGAAACTGTTGCAAATTATAGCCAGAGCTTCATTTAAGTTATGAACAATCACAATCTGTTTAACAAAATCATGTTCCTACCGACCTTACATATTGATAGTGTAGGTTTAAGAAAAGTGAGACGATGTGAACCCCCAGGCTCAGCAAATGCTAATTGGTGTCCAGTCATTGAACCAAGATTAAGGGCGTGAGTTAGAGCTACTTTGATTTATAAGAACAACACTCAAACATTTATGAGGTTCTGGTTTTGAACTGATGTGAACCATGCCTCACAAAGAAGATCCCAGACAACTTAACGATCGAGAACGGTTGATTTGCATAAAGCTTGAAAGGGTTACAAAACAACCTCAGAGAGAATTGTTGCTCAGTGCAGAACTTCTCAAAGTGTCCGTGAATGGAAACGATTTAGTTCTGCAGCTTCTCCCCCTATTGGCTCCTGTAATGACTTAAAGGAATCACGGGAGCTGGTGTCAATTAAAATGGCGAAATGTTCTGTGCCTTGTTGAAACTGAACTTGAATTGCTTGCTAAGAACATGACGCACCGCACAACATTCAATGAGCTAACTTTGTGAGTTAGAGCTGCTTTGCTGGCTCCAGGCACGGACAACTTGCCATCATCAACCGATAAATGAATTTCCTCGCAGGATAATATCGGGAAGGCTGTCTGCCAGCTGAAGCTCAGGTCAGATAATGCATCTGCACTATTGTCTTCATCAGCAAAGTAAATCTGCTATTCTCACAAGACATCAACCAGATTAAATTGTTCACTGACTTATTCTCCAGTAAAAGTCAAAATATTAATGTTATTAGGGTTTCATAATTATATTTTACATAAAGATCATCCTGCACTAAACCAGGTCATTCCAAAGGTTCATAAATAATGTATGTTCCTTCCTGTAGCATAAGTACACTACAGTAACATTATTATGCAGTCACTGCATCTGTCCTTCAGTTTTCCTGTCACCTAATTTCCCTCCTTCGCCCTTGCAAACTGCTGGTTTGTCTGCTGTAATGATGACCGGCTTCCATAACGGAGGCCGGCTGCCAAAACAGGAACATGCATTTCAACATAATGCCTCTCCTATGGCTCCTCTGTTTTGTGATGTGGAGCGTAAGCATTCTCCACATGTTAATGTGCGGCGCTGCAAACGGCATCGAGCTGACCGGAGAAAGGTCTGTGATCCGTTCACTGTGTGGCGACGGCAGATAAGCTCATCAGAAAACAGCAACAGATAGTACGCATTTAAAAATGGCACGTTTCAAATCAAACATGCCTGTACAAGAAACTAACATTTCAGCAATGTGCTCAATATAAATATACTGCACTATATACTATAACGAGAGATAACATCCATCTAAATGTTTGATCATCTATTTATCTGTTTAATGATAATAATTCTGCACATTTTAAAGAATTTAATTCATGTGACTGAGGATGTTGCGAATTGTAAAATGTTGTGAACAAAATTTCCTCCTAAAGTAAAAAACATTCAAACTGTGCCACCTGTGGAACATTTCTTCTCTGTGTCTACTTTGTGCTCTCCTTCACTCCTTTAAAACCTTGAGACCTGGAAAGCCTCCAGGCCGAGGGGCTCCACACCCTGCTGATGAGAAAGTATGACACATGCTTGACTTCAATTTCTGTCTTTCCACCCTGCGTCAGTTTGCTTCTTTGCCAGGAACAGAGACCACGACTTCTCGTTCTTTGCACCGTGCCAAGCAGTTGTCTGTATAGTTTGCCATCAGATCACTATCAGATTAGCTGTGGAAGAGAGGGAGACAGTGGCCCCATCTGTTCACACCGTGGCGCTGGAACACTTATAGATTCCTCCATTTTCTTCTTCCGGTCTGGTTGGTGTTTGACTGTAAACTGCCTATGTGCTCTATTTTAAGTTTTCTACCAAATGCTCTGGAGAAGCTGAGAAAGTTGAGAGAGGATACGTCTTGAGGTAAAATGCACGAGTGTGTGTTGGTTGTGTGTGCAGGTGAGTGTGTCTGAACTTATAAGAGGTTCAAGATTTACTTAAGTTACCCAGAGGAAGCTTTCAGAGAAAAACACACTCTCAAACATATACTCTGTCAAGACTTATCTTAGCCCTCCAGAGGCAGCAAGACAAAGCTCACACATTCGAAAGTCTCCAGTGGTAAATGAGGTGTTTGAGGAATTGAAAATGCCAGGGAACACACACACACACACACACACACACACACTGACAGTTAATTTTTATAACCTTTTGTGAAAGACTTAGCAAGCAAACATTCAACCTGAGACAGACCCCATCTCTCATGCCCCCGTCCACCTACTCACCCGAACAATTTGCTGCCTGTCTATCTCCATCAACCCACACAAGAACATTGTAACAGCTAAGACCGAGCCAAAATATGTCTCTGCTCTGCACTTCTTAAATACAGTAAATCCATGTTCGCTTCCTCTTAAGCCCTGGATGATAATCAGCATTTTCAGATTAACAGTGGTGAGCGCTGTTCACACGTGTTGGACTGACCATTAGTCACAATTGACTCCCACTTTGCAACAGTCTTAGGGTTGGTCTGGTCTCGCTATTCAGCACTGAAAGTTGGCGACTGGCGAAATTTTGAGGCTAAAGGGAATAAAACTAAAACCACAGTTTTATTGGGTGTTCAGAAACATACAGTACTTACAAATCACAACTGTTTGCCAAAATAACGTCTAAGCCAATAAAATGTTCTTTTACTGTGGCTAACAGAAATCATTTATTGTGGTAAGTTCAGTCTTTCGTTTTATGAAGAGGTTAAGCGCTGCATCAGTAGTTTTAATAACCGTTAGTAACCCTTAAAATCCTCTAACACTGACCTGGACCTCGACGCCATATCCCAGATACACGGTAACCAAGTAGTTACACTCCATGCCAGAGTCAAGTTGCTGCAGGATTTCGATGGTACCCTCAGGGTCGGTGAAATTCAGACTGCACGGCTCTGTGGGAGACAGTAAAAAGAAAAGTGATTCCCTTTTTCCCGGACCACTGATCTTTCTGACAGCCCACCTGTGTCTCTGTGGCCCTGTAACCCTCTAACCATCTCTGCAGATTTCCTCACCGACACTGCTCATCTGGGCCTTCAGGCCTCTGCGGCCAGTGGGAAGGACAGATAGGGCACATCAGGGAAAATCAGATTGTTTTTGACACATGAGCAATTTCGTTATCCCTGGTGGAGAGATGAATAGCTGTGTGCAGCATCCGAAATGAACAGCAGTGATGTTTATTGCCCGATGCATAGTTTTGTTGTCCTCTAGAGTGGAAATGTTAAATGTTAGAGGGAAGCTACGCTACAATTTGAATTTGCTGTGTGGGGGGAAAAGTTATTTGCCCATTCTGCCCCGTATACAAACATGAGCCTACCTGATTGTGTTTGTGTGACGGTGATGGTAGTAGTTGTGATAACGGTTGTGGACGTTGTGGTGGTAACGTCTGCTTGGGAAACTTCAGCGCCCTTCTCCGTCTTCTCTGAGGAGGATGCTAGGGTGGTCTTCGTCGCACCCCAGCTGTGAGCTTGACTTGACGAGGGAGATGCCGGGTTGTTTTCACTCCCTGAAAGCCTCCTCTTTGGTGCCATCTGAGTGGTGAGGGAGTCTGTTGTTGGCTCTGCCTTGTCTGTCCCCCTGGTCCTGTCTTTAGCGGACTTCTTTTGAGTGAAAGACACCGGCGGCCTCGGCGTCGTGGGAGAAAATGTGGTCAGTGGAGAAGTGGCAGCGGCAGTGGCTGTAGTGGCAACGTCTGAGAAAGCTGGAGCGTCCTCGTGGGGAACTAAGTGAGTGACGGGGTCTCTGTCTTCGGACTGAGACGCAGAGCCCGGCATCGTGGGATATGCAGCCACGGAGCCATCCCTCCTAAAGTAATGCTGGTCCCCCTGGAAGTTCCTTGTAAGTATGTGCTCGTGAAGCAGCAGCCCTTTGAGGACAGGCTGGTGGTTGGGCATGTTCACTGGTGAGACCGTGGTGACCGAGTGGACTTCCATCTCTGTGTCCTGCGTAGATGATGAGTGCGTGGACAGAACACCGGACCGGTCTGGGTCCAGTGTCCTCTCGCTGATGCTGCCACTTTCGTTTGGACCTGGGAATAGAGAAACGAAGATGACGAGGGTGTGTTTCATAAAATATTACAGTCCGATGATCTACAAAGGCAACGTACAGTACAGAGCAGTGCATCTTTTTGACACCTCCATTATAGAATCATCAACTCTCTACCAAAAATAAGCCTAATGAGGTGAGAGGCTGCATCATTGCGTAATTCTTCCATATACATTCTGCTTTAATCAATTCAATATATACGTGTGTGTGTGTGTGTGTGTGTGTGTGTGTGTGTGTGTGTGTGTGTGTGTGTGTGTGTGTGTGTGCACAATCCTTCACGGTTTCTATATTAGAAGTTTTAATTATAGAAAAAAAACATCTACTGTATGTAGGTCACTGCAAGTAATGTACAGCACATGTGATGCATGTATGATAATCACCGTCATCACACACACATTGTCTCATTTACATGTTATTTTCGGCGGCGACTGCAGCAGTAAAAGCAGAAAAGCATCACGGATCCCTGACTGCACATTCTAAACCGTGCATTTCACTGAGCTACCATGAAGGACATGCTTTTAGGAGTCACGTGGATTAATATTGACAGTCGTGGGTGCCGGCTCGCACAAAGCCAGTTTATTATCAAAGACGAATTCCACAATCACACGCTGCAGGCAACGAAATCTCAGTGCAGAGAAACTCTGAGCAGACTTTGTTTAGTTCCTCGTGGGATAAAAAGGGTTAAGGTGACATATTTTTCTAAGGGCTCCTTTTGTAGCCTACTGTTCTTACTCCATCTTTTACTGCAGGCGTTGTGAAAAGATCAACAAGAAAAGTTCTCAACCATTAAATCACGGGTAAACAAATACAACATTTAGGGGCGACCTTGGACCCACAAACGCATTGAATATTTAATTAAAGATGGATCAAAACTGCCCATTTTCAATAATGCTACAAACATTTGCTGATCAGCTGTTCCGGTTACGTCTCCAGTAGAAGGTGACAAAAAATATAACGAAACAATGCAGCCAAAAAGAATTTCCATCAATTCACTTCTTTGTCGCTTCAAGCGTGAGCGCATTTTTTAACGGCTCAACAAGGACAGACAGGCCGACCAGCTCGTGCAGTGTAAGTGCTTTTGCAGCCAAACGGTTGCGCTGTGAGTCCTAGAGTGCCATGTTTGCCCCATTATCTGCTACCATCTCCTCACGTTAGCTGTTTGGGGGGGTGAATCTGATGGTTTAATGGTTCCCGACACTGCAAATTCTTAAAATCCTTCAGACAGCGTAAACATCAGATGGACTCGTTTGCATGCCCTCGGTGGGTGTGACTGGACATTTACCCTGAAATGATCAACTGTTCCCCAGCTGGCTGCTAGTTAGCTCATCTATACTCTGATGAGAAGAAATACTTCTTCTTTTTTTTTTGCCTGGTGAAAAAGGTTTTTTGATGTGCTGAAATGCTAATGCTGACTTGCTGTTTAAAGGTGTGTGTTGGCAGGATTTCTTTCTATCTCGCTGAAATAGAGGTGGGAATATGGTGCATTTCTCTGGGTGCTGCTGGACAAAAATGAAACATCTATGGCAATCACCATCCTTTTAGGGCGGTGAGATGAGCTGACTAATAATACTACAGCCCACAGTGAATTCTTTCTTTCATGACGGCATCACCGTGGTCTCCAGCTTTCTCTCTTTGCATCCAATTTCCAGAACTGCTTCACCTTTATCTTTACCTTAACGTTTCCTTGTTTCCCTTTACTCTGTGCAGCCGCATGCTCTACGGCTAATCTGCTGACCATAACGCGGAGACATTAACATAAAAACAACTCTGTGTTTTCAATCACAGCGTGGATAATAGGTGAGATATAATCCGCTTATGTGTCTATGCACATGTGTCTACATTAAACAATGCAGTCAGCTTTGACACCTTAATTAGCTTGCATTCTGCATGACAGTTTGTCTTAATGAGGCAGAAAAGCTGTCAGCACGCTTTTCATGCTTATAGATGAAAGGATGTTGTTGACACAGGCTGCAAATGAGTGAGATATTGCCATGGTGAGTGTTTCTATTAGCTACAGTGCTCCGAGAGGATGAGGGAGCCTCAGCTGGAGGTCATAAGAGATGTAAGATTCGTTTGAAATCGGTCTTTAGGGGAGGGTAATACGTTGTTTGTGGCCATGTTAGAGGCTGAATAAATTCAAGTCATAGCATTTTAAAACACAAGGACAAAGGTTGGACAATGGATGGGTGGTGATAACAAGCAAAGTGGTTTATAAGACAAATTATGTAAAAGCCAAATCTAGGAAAACTGGTTTTGTTGTTATGGGCTCTGTCTGGAGACCTTTAGAAAACACTGGCGTTCAAATTGTGCATGGATACACGGAAGTAACTGTGCCACAGCAGAAGCCCTGCTTCGCTCATAAAATCTGCAAACCCGACGTAACACTCTGCTAATGCAGTTTAGTTTAACCAGCACCCGGAACACTAATAAAAGTTTGATTGGGCGATTCAAGAGGAAGAGTAAACAATTTTGTTACAAAGCCTCTCCCAGGCAGACAGAATTGACACATGGTTTTACATTTTACTGGCAGCTGTAACAACCACATTTATCTTTCTTGGCGACAGAAGCAATTCAAAGACCTTTTGATGTTTTAAGATGGAGGAGAAACACTTCCTTGTAGCCTTATTCTGTCACAACAAGAGCAGCCAAAGCTGTGCTATAAAGGCAAGCTAAGCATATTTGACATGTCTCGCTACAAGAGAGAATAGAGAGTATAAAAGGAGGTCTTCATAAATGATTCAAGTACATAAAGCTGCCCCTCATCCTTATGATTGTAAAGAAAAGAGGAATCTCAAACGCGCACGTTCTTTATGATACAGCTGGCGAACTGGTCAAGATTACTGTTATTGCCGCATCGAACTGCCAACTTTCCCCTGCCGCTTATTTCCTTATCTTTGCTGCACTCTATGTCTCTATCTGAGCTGGTTCGGCTTTTGACCACCCAGTCGCTGCCCTTCAGTCGAAATATCGAGTGAAAGTGGAGAGCGAGGATGGAGAACCGGGTTAAACCTGAGTTTCTCATACACAGATCAATACAAGATCAATGTGTACAGGTTGGAGACCTCGCTGTGGTGATTACAGAGGAGCAAGTACGGCTACCGTACTGTTCTTGTCTCTGAACCTTAATTGGATGTTTACAGTTTTAGAGAGAGGCGCTCACAGCTGAATCTTAAATGTCATTTGTTAAGTATGAGGCCACGTATGAAGATCTGTCTTTATGAATCTCATCAGGTTGTTCAAACATGATAAAATATTCACTATGTGACAGCTACTGAATAATCTTTAATCCTGTAAATTACGTGAATTATATCTTACATACAGATACAGATGCTCCACAGCTAAAACAAAGGCTCAGTTGAAGATTGGGATATTTCTACTAGCTTAAGCTCAAAGATGAATGAAAGTGTGCTGGTGAAATGCATAGCAGTCATGAGACAAACTGTAATGGAAGAGCTTGCCGAGCAAAAAACATCTTTCAAAATGTAAATTTGCAGCGTGTGTAACAACAAGCCTCTTGCTCAAGGCTGCCCCGGGATGACAAACAACCCCCAGTGGAATGTGATTGGTCAGCACGTCGTCCTTCCCCTGCCAGACACTGAACACGGCGTAATTTAGCTTGTCCCACGTACGGAGAACATGTAAAGCACAGACAACGGCGAGTTGAAATAGCAGCGTGTGTACTGATGGATGGACAAATATTGTTATGTCAATACTAACTTCAAATGTGCACTGTATTCTAAATTATGTAAATAAACTAAATAAATCCATGTCATCTGTGCAACCAATTCATTTTAGCTGGAGTTCGAACATGGATCGCTTCCATTAAAATGACTTGTTAGTCTATGTTGCCTTGAGCCTCCATTCGCATGGTGCTAGGACAAACACAGCTACAGCCTAATGGTTTTGGAAAATGCAGGAAGCCATTTTGTTGTTCTTTAGCAACGGGTCTGAATATCGGTGCAGTGAGGTGAATGTCTTAGTTACCATCATTTGATTTGCCATCCAAACCCTGAAAACCAGATTCTCCAGACAGAAACACAGACAGACCCTGTTCTCACCTGCTTCCATCCAAACACACCCGACTGGCAGCCAATTTAAATTTACTGTGCTTGAAGGAGTCCAATCAGGTATAGATGTGCTGTAACACACTGACATAACCCGAGTAGCGTCTGAACACGGTGACGTTCACGAGCTGTGTCAGGTTCACGGAGACGGTGCCGCGCTGTCGTATTTAACGCATCAAATAAATCACAAGGAGATTCACACCTCTCAGAGTTGAGCTGCGTTGTGCTGGAGCCCAACTGGTCATAAACGTTCTGTGATGGACTCAAAGCAGAGAACAATGACGTTTTGGTTAACTGCGTAACATTCCATACTGTATCACTGTGTCTGGGTAATTAGAGCTAATTCATAAACTAAAGTGGTAATTACAATGATGCAGCGAGATCGCTGCTACCTTATTCTGAGCGGTGGCACAAATACAATAAAATGCCATTTACTGTCCTTAGGGAAATTTAGTTAGAGAAAGACTTCTTCTGTGAGCACATTCAGGCGAGTACATTTAGCATATGTCAGGGCCTCAGAGGAATGAAACGGTCTTCAGAGTGTGGAAAATGGCCATGTGTTCCTGAAGGAACCCACTGTGTCCTTATGCCCCATCACTTCCTGCAATAACACCACACAACCCTTAATGCTAATGGTTATCACTATTTTAAAACTCCAGTGAAATACAGTACGCAACCGTGTTCTGGTTACTGAAGTAGAAAAATCACACTTGACAGTGTAATACAGAGAGGGATGTTGCAGGCAAACGAGTCTGGCAGTCGCGTGGTTAAGTACGTACAGACTATTTTAGGGTTATTTTGATTTTTAAAACGGTACAGAAAACAGACACGTTAAGAATTGTTTTTAAGAAGTCATACGGACATTTGTGTTTGCATTACGCACATTTAGTTTATCACTATCTAGCTGCAACAGAAGACGTTCAGCAGCACTAATTATGTACAGCGCTCAGAGCAGAGGTACGAGCACACGCGTTGCCCTGATATACCATGGATCCACGACAATGTCTCAGTCAACACTGCCTGAGATGACAGAGCGAGCAGTCATAGGGGAATCCTCCTCAAGATGGCAACAGACAGCCTCCTCTCTTCAGCTGCATATCAATGGAGTCATCAGTGAACACTCAGTGCATGGTGAGAGCGCTAATAAGATGGGACAAGCCACACTTTAGGCAGGCTGCTGATTGACATCAATCTCCTTATATCCAAGGGCTTTCTTTCCTTATTATTACAGAGAGCCACTAGACAAGCAAATCAATAAGCAGCTTCCGCTGGGCTCAGATACCACGTCTTCAGATCACTGCGACTCCTCCGAGGGTCCTCGGTGGAGGTTGCCTTTCATTAATTTATTCTAACACCTAAGGTGAAAATTTCCTGTTAGTAACATTTTCTGCAATTTCCACACTATGTGCCGATTTAACACTTCTTCTGTGCAAAGTGAAGACGAACCACTATAGGAATTAATGAGGTGAAACTGATAAATGATTCCATTAGTCAACCTAATGAATTGATCATTTCATTTAGTTTGTGTGTGTAAAAGATGTATAGATGTGGAAATAAATAAGAAAGGTAGCAGTAAGTAAGTAAAGAGAATTAAATTAAAAGAGCAGCGGGTGGAGGAAGAAGTCACTCAGAAAACCAACCAAAAAACTAAAGGTCAGAGTTTCATCCCTCACGTCTGCGTCGGTGCAGAAGCTGTAATTTTTTTTGTCTGTTTAGTTTTTTAATTTTATTCAGTCGTGAGGATAAAAGCATATTGAGATGAGACGCCCTTATCCTCCATCTGCCCTTTGACTTCATTGAGCGGAACCATAAGTTTTCTCTTTCATTTATTATGGCCTGTCTGCGTCGCGGTTCATTGGCCACTGTCCTTCAGACGGGCTTTAAACAAACTGTGTCTTAATGGTGCTGGGAAGCTCACAAGTGCTGACCTTTAAGATGGAGCAGAACAAAAACAGAACTGCTCAGCACCACTATTTGCATGAACCAACGCTGCTGGGGGTGAATAGGAGCATGTTTCACAAATGTGAACTCTGTGCTGAAGAGTTGTTGTAGTAGTTTAATTGGGAATAAACTGTATGATCATTTATATTTCTGCAGAATCTCACTCTTCCCCTTTGCATCTTCTCCTGGACATTTTTTGTGTTACGTTAAAGAGAATGAAGCGTGACTTGTAGGTAAATTTGGGATCAAAATGACTTCTACGGCTAATTTTCTGTAACCATGGCAAAATCTGTCCTGCATGTCCTGCAGAAGCCAGATCCTTTTTGCATTTCAATTTACCAACATGGTGCATCCCAGGAAATATTGGAAGGAATGTCTCTTTTCACACTTCATTTCCTTCCATTAGAGTAATTTATCTTTTCATTTTCTTCTCATTTACTCCATGGTGGAGTCAATTAGAGAGCTGTGGGTGAACCACGACGCACAACTTTCAAATCTGTAGTGGATTACCATGCTGTGAGGAATTTGCTGTGTGTTTTAAGAGTAGTTGTGAAATAGGATTAACCCAGAAGCGTTTATTAATGACAACATACTCTAGTTCTCTTTCGGCTGTGTCCTGTATTACCTATCATTATTAAATCCTACAAGCAACCGTATATAATCTTAACCTAAGTAGAATCATGTTATGCTTTAAAGAGCTTTCTCTAAGAGTGCAGGTTGTATATTTGGCTCTCGGTCTGACAGCACAGCCATTAGCGATGAATTTAAAAGCCTCTCGATTTTCGAAACGATTTCCCAGCCTCCATAACAATTCCTCCAGCAGAAGAAAACACCAGCGAAGGAGCACGCTGAGACTTTCAACAATATCTGTGCGCTTGTCACAGACTGACATATTGACATGCATACGTAGGCCAGCACATTTATCAATAGTCTGTATATCACATGGAGGGCTCTTGAAATGCCACTGAATCATCGGCAGAGGAATTAAGCCTCAAGTACTAATTTTTAACTAAAGAAAATTGAAGTGCCAACAAGATAAACTGACGACATTCATCATTTTCTTTTCTGTGTTTTGCTTTCTCAAAAAAAAAAAAAAAAAGCAAAGAAACACAGTGATTTTGTGCTGAAGTTAATAAAGCTAAATTAAAAGGAAGTGAACACTGTCAGTGTGTTTTGCAAGCAAGGTGGTATTTGACAAGGCAGCGGAGGTTGGAAATCAGCGAGAGCGGCCTGCTTAGCGCGGCTGTTCCAGTTGTCTTTTGTCATCAGAGTAGAACAGAAGAAGAAGAAAAAAGAGGCAGAGACAGAGGAAAAGCTCACTGAGGAGCAACTGACCTGCCGTTAACATGCAACAGCAACTAAACACAGAAGAATCAGCATCAGGCCTGCAGCTCACTTCGCTGCGGCTCCGTCGCACAATTATCCCAGTTAACTCTCCTGAACACCCATGCAAAATAGAAACGTGTCTCCTTGCCAGAAATAAACCTACTGGGAGAAAAACAGACACTGTCTCCGTGTCTATTTAAACCCAGACTTAAGACCCAGCGCAGTTTACTTTGCAGCTCAGCTCTCGCCAGGCCAGCTGTTCCATTTGTCTGTTCCTTATAGTATCATATGCGGCACACGCGGGCAGGAATCTCGTTCATCCATCCGTGCGCGTCACTAATTAGATGACGAGGCGTTTGGCTACCTTAAGACACACAGACACACAGTCGAAGCCGCAGCTCACATTTGGCATATACTGAATAGTGGACAAAAGCAAACCATAAAAATAGCAAAGCTTGCTGACTCATGCTCAGAGGAAAATATTACCCACATCCTGAAAATCCGGATCTTAAATTGTGGTCTCAGTTTTCAGATCATTGCTCCAGGCTGCTCATTTCCATATGCAGGCATGTAGAGCTTATTAGGTAGTCAGGATGTGGATATAATGCTTCATCAATGATTTCTAATGCGGCCCCTAAGATATCAGACATAGGGCAAACACAACGTTTGTATGGAGGCAGTAATAAATTTCATCTACAATATTAAATCATATATTTTTTAGATGTTTTATAACAGCTTCTCTTCACTTTTTCATGTACAAAATCGTGGATGCGAATAAGAGGCAGAAGGTGAGTTCACCGTAATAGCACTGAAAAGGAGAGCAGCAGCGATCGCATTCAAGTGCAAACCTTGACCCCCGTGTATTTACTGGATTGGATGGAAGGGGCTGCAATAGCAGACTTTCAGACAAAGAGTGACTTTTTTTTTGACACTTACATCTGCCCAAATCAAGGCAGTGTGAACGGCTGCTCGACTGAAAACCCATCATTAGTTTATCATTTGTCAAGGGAGACGTTATTTTCATCCCTCGACACCCGACAGACATACACAGTGAGATTGTATCTAAGTGACCCAGACGTAGAAATGCAGCTAGAATGCATTGTTCTAGCTTTGATCAGAATTATATCTCCTTCACTTTTTATTGTAGTGTGTTATAGAGTATCCACATTAAACCTAAACCTATCAATACGTTTTTAACAATAAAACTTATCAATTATCAATATAATCAGTTGTAATAGAACTGCTGCCCACTTCCACCTGCGTTAAATGAAATGAAACATTTTTGAAAGCCAATTGTGAGATGAGGGGGGAAAAAAAGGAAACCATAATAAGCTGAATCCCGGAGGGAGTGGCGAGGGAGAGAGAGAAAGATGTCTTCAGCAGAGGCATTTTAATATGCTGGCTGCATGTAATGTCGAAATTAGCTTTATGTGTTATGGCAGGCGATGCCAGAGAGCAAAGCCAGGTGAGGGCTTGTGAGTACACAAGTCAGAAAACATAAATGCTGCAAACCAAACCACTAAGCTGCCTATTGGGAAGTGAAGGGAAACAATATTAACGCTGACAGTGATAGATGATGATGCTTCCTGTAGAGCTCGGATACATATGGGGCCCTTTAGAGCTGAGCAGCACCGCGTTCTTCTTGAAATACACAGTAAAACAGCATTTGCAAGGCTGCGCGTGTTTGTCTAGCAGGACGACAGAAAGGTTTGTGTTTTATTTGAATGTATTTATCTGAGAAACTGTAAAATCCAAAGTTAGCAAAAGCTTACAACCTGCCTTTTAAGTATTAAGAGCATCCTATACCCTAAATGGAAATATCAACCTGTATTAACACCGAGCAGTTTGGAAAAAATGAAACAGTGCTGGCACCAGTGTCAAGGAAACTACAAACGCTGTCCTGATACATGACCCGACGATTTGTCCCCGGCACTAACGCGTTTATGTGTGTAGAACAGTATTTATGGCAGACAATGGCACAGCAGGGTTCAGATCCAACAGACCAAAGAGACCAGACCATCATCCTGAGGAAACGGGTGGAGACCCCCCCCCAAAGACGACATGTTATTCATTAATTTAAGTTTGGAGCGTATCCCTTCTACTTCTCTCCAAATGGAGCTTAGCTGTGTTTCTGCTGCATCGGAAAAGGTTGAAGGGAGATAAGGTCCTGGAGGATAATATAAAACACAAAATTGTCATTGATAATAAGTAGAGATATGATGACGCTGCTAAGCTGTGCAGCAGAGGCAGATTGATAAAACACAGAGGTCACAGTCTAAGCCAGTTTTAGCATTTGTTATGTTTTTTGTTTGTGAGTCCGTTTCCTTACGTTATTTGTAGATGTGCAATCCATATTTCCGCGCTACAGACGTGAACGTAATGAATCAAGGACAGATAAAATACAAACACAAATTCTAAATTATACTTTAAATGGAAATTGCTTTTCCATGTGAACGTCTAGCAGGACAAGGAATCGAAAAAATGCTGACGTGTCGCAGTGGCAACAATAAAAAAGGAAAACGTTTGATTTTATTGCATGGTAATATTTACTCTTGGTTTATAAAGCGATTGCTGTACACTTTACAGTAGCTGTGCTGTACTTTCAGAAGCTGCTTGAAACAAGTGCAAACCAAAGGCTCATCGTTTAAACTGCGACTGATAGAGTAGCTTCCTCACAATAATCCGATCCCTGCATCACGGTTCTTATGAAATCCTGCAAATTGCCGCACCGGGTTACTGAGGGACATCGGTGGAACCAATAAAGCTGAAGCACCGGCAGATGGTAAACACACAACCCAGATGATGAGTAAGTCTCCTGGCAAGACGTTGTTATTCTTCAAAAACAAGCTTTGCATTACCATCGTTGATTTCACGTGTTTGTCTCGGGAGCATCTACGGTATCGCTGCACTGAAGTAGCAAAGTAGTTTTCCACTGGCCTCTGAGTAATGAAAAGCGTCATCGCAGTTTATAAACTTTTTTTATTTTATTTTTTCTTTCTGGGCTTTATAGCTTCACCAAAATTGGATTTCAAGCCTGGCTACCCTAAGAGGATCTACAAACACATGTGGCGCAAGAGCAAATCTGTGTAGAGGAGCCACCAAGTGAAAAAAAAATAAAAGAGTGAAAATTAAAGTGGTTTAGCCTGAATGGATTTAGGGGCTGGAAAATAAATGTTACTGTCCAGTCATTCATTCTTCTCATATCACAGTTAATATACATTTTCAGCCAGCCTCATGCTGCTGTACTGTTGTGTGGGTGGAATTAAAGTTTTGCTTCATTAATCCAGCTCTATTAATTATAAATCCTTGCAAGCAACACTATCATGTAATGACTGACTTATTAGTCAAAAACAATATTGCAGTTAGAGACAAACACTGGAGCCTTAATTCAGTTTGGCGAAAAAGGTGTCATAAATTAGCTCGAATCCAATAAACGTGTGAAAATATTAAGTCAATTTATTACATCTCTGGCTCTAAATTCTGTTTGTCTTTTTACACCTGAGTCCTCCCACTTCCAAACAGTAAGAGAAGCTCAGACCCCCCCAAGAAAAGCAAAACAGGAGCGTCACATGTGAAATAACCAAAGAGTTTGTTTTGGCAGTAAACTGTGCGTTCATGTTAGAGATTTTGTGTCTGAACATTGTTTAAAGGAAGAAAACAAAGGAGGCTTTTGTTTTTCTCATCATGTCCACATAGGATCCCGTCAATTCCTGCAGACGCACTCAATCCAGCGCGGAAAATGCAAATTCCTCCAGAAACAAGAACAATACAATATAGAAAGTAATTACGCAATTTAATTTGAACGTCTGTTGTTGGAAAATATCTACTGTAACAGCATCAAGTCTGAAGTCGAGTCTTTGAGTCCTGTAAAACACAATAAGCTTTTGTTAGCTTTGTCCTACAGCTCTGAATTGATAGGATGATATATTAAACGCCAATACTGCCGACAGCCAGCAAACCAAGGTCTGAAGCCACCAAAGAATATGAAATGATACGGAATCGGTTTTACTGTGTCTCTACCTGCCTGACTGCCAGAGCGAAGCTTTATTGACTTTGCAAATAACTATATTTTCAGTGCTACTCTGTTCCTGTCACTGGGAGAATCACCAGACTTCTTCTTCTTCTTCTTCTTTGGGGTAAATCCTCTGTATGTTATCTGCATGTGATGTGCCATGATTGATGGGCTACCATCTGGACTAAAGGAGAACCGGGATGAGCATTAATTGGTGCGTGAGCTGCAACACATACTTAGCTGACAACACTGGAACGGTGATGGAAATCATTTTTGCTCCTTTGCCTCTTTCACATCTCTTTTGTATGTTGCTCTTTGAACCCTTTTGAAAACTGTAGCGCAGATCCTCAAGGACAGCAGGTGGTCACAACACCCACGCCATCTCCAAACTCTTGTGCCATCTCGCATGTAAGAGACATATTGTACATCAAAGATGAGTCTCACATCTGCCGCTGTTTATTCCAAAGCTACGCGGCGAGATGGGCCATCAGCTCGATTTTTAGCTTGTTGGAAACATTAGCTCTCTTCACTACAAAACAGTCTCCGCTTTCAACTCGCGCGCCACCGTCGTCTGTGTTGTGGTATTGTTACGCTGCGATATCAAACTCGTCAGCTACAGAACTGCACCAAAAGGGGCTAATTTGCCAGCATTGTTTGCTGCCACGTTATCTCTCTCTGTCAGCGGGGTTGCCTTTCATGCATTTCCTACGCTCCAGCATTGCCGCGCTCGGGCTTGTTGTGGCTCGAGATCCGTCCATTAGACGCAGCGAGTCAGACGGATAACACGTTTCTGTGAGAAACCTTGTGCCGGTGACATTATGTCTGACCCATTTCACTATTGTTTATGTGCTTGTGTCGCTCCGCACTGTTCTACAGTATTGCCGCCATGAATTACGCTCTGGGGCCATCTAGTAATTCTCTAAAAGTGTGAAGAGCCGCACACACCGCCTCTCCCGGAACGTCACGGGCCATATGACAGGATCACGGAAGGCGTTTCAAATTTAACTTAAAAGTATAATAGCGACATTCAAACAGACTTGTTGAGTGAAGAACCATATCAGCGCCGATCGGTATCCTCTGGCAGGTTTCACAAACATGACCCAAAAACTTCTCTCTCTTATCTGTGACTGACAGTAGCCGTAACACGCATGAAGCAGGGTGAATAATTCAATGTATTTTTTAAAAGGACAAAAGACTAGGGGAGAGTGACAACTTGTCAGCAGGAGATAAACTGAGCAAATGAATAAGAGATGAAGAGAAAATGTGTGTTACTGTAGCTGAGGTACTGTAGGTAAGCCGGTGCCATATACCTTCCCACAGCATCCTTCTCTATTCTTATCGCTTTTCTCTTTCTCTTGTTGTCGTTGTGTGTCTGTTGAATGTTCAGTGTCACGGTTGTGCTACAGCGGGTTTATGAGAACACACAGAGGCCAAGGCAGGAGTTCCCAGTTCATATGGCCTCGTGGGAAGAGAGGTGAAGAGATGCTTAATGGTGACTAACATTGGCTGCTAATGCCTTTGGCCACGATGTGACTCACTTCAGCTCCCATCGTTGTGAATTCTGACCAAGTGTTGGGCTGAGGGGGAGTCACACGGACAAGACAGCGGGGAAAGGGTGCAAAGCGTAACAAGGGGAGAGGCCAGGAGGCAGGTTCTGCTATGATTTGACTGTTTATGGTCAGTGCATTTATCACAAATGTCACCTTTCATCACAGCTCAGCTACATAGCCTGCATGTATGAAATATGCAGTCAAGGTCCACGTGAAGGCCTCCGTGAAAACACGTGTTGTTTAGTGTTGCAAGAATATTTCTGTTCAGTCAATGTTGTTTTTCAGAGTAAAGAACAAGCTGCAGGTGGACGATGGAAGGTGCAATAAGTTTGAGGGTTTTGTGGTGATTTGTGTGGGAAATACAGCAGGATGTGAAAAAAGACAAAGGACCAGTTAAGGATATAATTAATAATTCGGTTCAATTAACATTTTTATTATCGCTTTACAATCGTTCACAAAAACAAACCCACTTTGCTTCTTCTCTACGGTTGTTTAAACGGCAACGACTCATGCAGTGTACGTCCTTTCAGACTTTCATCACCGCGCTGATTTCTCTTAGTTTTTTTTTTTATTTGGCTTAACTTCACGAGTAGAGAAATATTGCCCATGCAAGCATATTCCCTGCTCGCATGCCTCCAGCCATACGTTAGTCCTCTGACCTCCGGATTTTAAAGCGCAGAATACATCAGGATTTTCCATATTGGGCTTAGATGTTGTTATTAACGTCTAAACAGATTAAGTTGGACATTTGTGTAATCAGATATTCGGTGTCTAAAATCCTCTGCCTTCCTCTGGCCACTGCTCCTCGAGTGCCGTCCACAATCACTGAATGCACCGAAGCCTTGAGGGCAACACGGAGGCCGTGTTATTAACATCAAAATGCCAAGAGCAGAAATGAAAAGTTCAACTTGAAATTAAAACATCAACCAGATGAATAAGTGAGCACCTACTGTTTCCACATCGTCTCCGGCATGAAATGAGTCACATTAGTACATGAGCTACAACCACATGAGGAGCGATCTCAAGAGCTTGGCTGGTAGAAGGACGATCTTGGGAACCAAACCTGTTTTGAAATCCATGGTGGCAACAATTTTCCTAATTGATACGTGACATTTTGAGTAATTCTTCAGTTAGCAGGGATCCCACTTATCTGTTTATTTTACACACATCGGTCTCTAGTTTGTGTCTGTACTTTTTCACTCATTTGTATTTAACCACTTCCCAGTAATCTTTTCTATCGTGTATATCGTGATTTATCTTCCACTAGCTCTGACAGCAAATGCATAACTTCATGTCTATCAATCAGTACTTTACAGGACTGTAAACTTGTACTGCCCCAAAGTCAATCGTGTAAATGTGTACATTTGCTGGTTAATCTGAGCGGCCAACGGTCAACACAGTAGCGCAAGGTTAAGCGGTCTGTAGCAACATGGAAAATAAAACCCTGCTTTAATCCTTTAAATCTTGGCAGCTCTTCCAGCACAGTGGGAAAAAAACATTCCAGCCAGCATTATTGGAAACAGATACTATGCCATGCACATTGTCTCACTGTTTAATGTTTGATTAGCTGCGGAAAAAAGAGCTTACTCATCTGGTCACTTGGTATTTGGCCCCTGTTTGGCTGGAATAAATGATAATTGTAGCTTCCATTTGGTTATTTAAATGTGATAGTTCTTTCTGTCTGCAACACTACCGCAACTGCTCCGTGTTTATCTATTTGACCAGTGAATTTTTAATCAAGTATGAAGCGAGTCTTAAAAAATCCCTCAGGTATTAGTGGCACCAGCAGCGGCTTAAGCGCTTAAATGAGAAAGATGTTTAGGGCTCGTTACGGCATAAGTTGTCATCGCCACAAAGTCAGCCGGCGCCGTCACACCGCTCCAGCTACCTGCCTGCCTGATTCCGCGGGGAAGTGAATAAGCAAGCGGGCCGTCACATCAGTGTGTAAGTGCTGCAAGCGGCGCCAAGCTACAAGCAAGGTCAAAAGGACAGCAACCTCTCTGCGCGGCTGTTCACTTAGAGGTTATGCTAATTCTGATTTTAACAGCGCCTGCTTTTTTTTTCATGTTCTAGCAACATATCATCGTAATTTCATCACCTCTCCTGAGGAAAAAATAAATAAAAGTAAAACCAAATCAGAGATTTGGGCTGACTTAGAGCCTAAGAGCATTAGACCTTGTCACCCTCATTTTAATATTGTGGATGAAAAATACTAACACATATACACATTCATCTGCCCCTGAGGCAAAGTTTGAGGTGCGTCTGTTTTTATTTTTTATTAAAAAATGAGCATGGAACTAAGCAGCTGAATGATGAATGTAAATGTAGCAATCAGGCTGAGAGTAAGGTTGAAAAACTCAAATCTGCTCATTTACCAGTGTTTTGCATTTTACACTTTATACCTGTGATATTCTGCACGAATGAGAATAGTTTTCCTTTAGTTCTTCCCACTTGAATTAATTTGTCTCATGGAGCTATCTTGGAGTTTGCTTTAGGATTTAGAGAATTTATTTCTAATCGAGACAACCAGCTGCTCGCTCCACTAAATTGCAGTTTCTTAAGTCAATGTTCTCTGCCATCGCATATCCATCAAGCTTAGCATCAATAGTCCCGATGGCCGACTGCCGTGAGGACGGGGGGTGCGTTCAACCAGGAGCACAAGTTAAGTTAGGGGTATATACTAATGCCACTAAATGCCACAGACGATATTGTTGCGGCTGTTTAAACCAAAATTGCATTTATTAAGCCGGTGGGCCAGCAGTCTGATCTTTATATGCTGTATGGGAGGATACAGCAGCAGCCATGACCTGCAGACTGTCCTGTAAAGTGCCGCCCTTATCAGCCGGGAATTTATGTCAGCGTGTGTAGCGCAATAGCTACATTTACAGATAAAACCATCTATCTCTCTCAGTCTGATGGCTGAGGACAGAGAGAGTTTAGGTCACGCTGTTATAGTAGAGAGATAACTGATGAAGCGATGACCTACGGCACTGCAGAGATTGGCATAGACCGAGTTTTATAGCTCACAAAAGGTCACGAAAGCCATAAACAAAATCAGGTGCTGACTGAGCAGGCGAGACTGTTGATTAAAACGCCTGAATTTCACTCATAACTCCATCGAGAATTTATAAATGACACACAAGCTCAGCAGCCTTTCTCGCTAATATTATATTCCAGAGACAAAGGGTAGTTGCATAAGGTGATAAAGTGGACAAACCGCCTGACATTTGTGGAAACAAGCGAAGAAATACAGCAAAAGTAAATAAAAGCGACGCGAAGGAGGGCAACATTACCGTGTGAAACACAGGCTGCACCGCTTAAAAAAACACGGTAGATTACTGTCATCCACGCTCCATCAAAGTGTGGACTGCTGAGCTTCACTGAGTTGGCAACATGGTCTCTTGAAAAATTTAAATAGAAGTCAGCGTTTTTCTGCGTCTGTTATTTCTTTGACTGCTGTCAGTCTTAAGACATCAGCGCCGAACGTCTTCACTTCAGATACGAGCGTGTAAGCAAAAAAGACAGAAACTCGTCTGACCAAGCAGCTTGCGCTTCCCATCCGAAGGTGTAGAGCAGCAAACTGACAGGTGAGAATTTATAATCTAATGGTCCCTGTGGACATTATTTTGTTTACTGACAGTGTTGTATATGTGTGTGTCTGTGTGCGCGCGTGTGTGTGTTTAGGAATAGAAGTTATGATGGTAATAAAAGTCAACCTCTCACCACAATGCTTTGTTAAATGTCCAGTCTGCTTGTTACGCCTCTAATTGAGTTAAGTGCCTTTATCTGGTGAACACACACTTCTTCTCTGAGATGACCATAATGATGATGGATTGATGGAGACTGTTCATATTTCACGCGAGTGTCGCCATTACCTCGACGTAGCGTAGCCCAAACACAACCAGTCGCGAGTTTCGCAGTTAAAATTATAAATTACGAAGTTGTTAGTCAGGCGCTGGAGTTCGCGCTGACTTCGCACACTGCTGATGCTGCAGTGGCCCCAACAACGGCGTCTCATTCAGCTTCTGATTGAGTGCAACAGTCAAGTAAAGAGCTGTAGCGTCGTAAAAATAGCAGGACAGGCGTAGTTTGTGGGATCAGCGTCAGACAGCGCCAGCAGAAAGCCACAACTCAATCAAAAGCAATGTTAAACAAATCGACTGTTAGGAGATTAACTCACGTGAAGTTCTTATCTCTATAACAACAAAAACAGACATCATAACTTGTAAGTCTTGCAGAAGAGGTTTTTGGCTGCTGTGGTTGATTTGGAACAAGCACCGGGAGTCAATAGGAAGCACAGGATTTTCTGTATGTGCCTTGTTGTGAATTTACATCATGCTGCGTGTCATTTTCTGTCACACATGATTTTAAATGACCTCCAGAAATGACAGGAGACTGACCAAGACGCAGTCAGTCTCCGGTTTCATTTATCACTAAGGTTTCTTTGTTGCTCTTGGTTATCACCTACGTAAACACAGAAAGGATGCTGCTCTCAATCTCGAAACACTTTGTAATTGATTAAAAGTAGCGAAAGGACAAAAGGACAAAAAGAGCGAGTGAGACAGACGGCGAGTGATGTTTGAGGAGATGATGGCAGGAGAAACCCTGGCCATCTCTGAGAATTTTAATTACTGCAGGCAGCAGCACTTCTCACAGACTAATCTCCTCCACAGTCGGATTTATAGGCATTACTGATGCCGACAAAGTGATCGCTCAGGGAGAGATAAAACATTTTAAAATAAAGCATGAAAATGGATATGAATAACACGTCCTCCTCAAGGCAAGGTTGTTTTTAATGTTTGTTTCACTAAACTGCGTTGCTTATTACCAGGTTGTTATGGATTATTACATTTTGTGCGAGCGTGTGGGTCGGTGGCTTGCGTGTGTAAAAGTGTAATGAAAAAGTTACAGTGGGCACACGAATGACGGAAACTGTGCTCCAGCCAAACTGAGCAAAAGTCTTTCAGCAGAGTTTTAGCACCAAGTGTGAATTTGCTCAGAAAGGTTAATGCCGTTTGAAAGATGTGAGTGGGAAGTAATAATAATAATTCAAGGCCTGTAGTTAGGACACCGTCGTCACCCCTCCGTCTCATTCCTCTTTCCACTTCCTGACATTTCTATTATTAAGAAACAGCAACTCTAGCGCTGCACGCTGCTGCTGCTACACTATATCTGCTCCGAGTTAATCCTCTTGGTGTTTTACTGGGCCGCTATTACATTTTTTTGATCCACTTTGGATGTGATTACCACACCAGGGTTAGCTGAGCGTCTTTGGCCTCATCACGGGTTATGACGTCGTTGTTTGTTGTTTGTTGTTTTCTTTCCCTTTGGAGCTGCGGATGATTGTGCTTGCGGCGTGTGAACGGGGATTGATGAGTGATGTGATTTCCTAATGAACAAATAAATCAAACATCTGAGAACGAGCAGGTGCCTCGTCGCCTGGATCACAAAGTCACATCCTATCAGACTTGCTAAAAAATGATCAAGGCCACTAATTGAATTGCAGTATACGCAGGCGTACAGTGCAGCCTCCCACACCCCCCAAACAACTGAGAGCTATCACCTCGGTGGGCTTTGCCTTTAATTTCACAGCCTGAAGTCAATTTCACAGCCTGCAATCTCCATATGTTTATCTACAGAAATTAAATTTATGTTATTAGTGACAGTCCTTTCAGCCACATGCTCAAGTGCTCACAACCACATGTCATTAACAAACATACGCAGACACAGACGTACTCTGGAGGAAAACTCATTTAACTTCCTGTTTCGGTTCGAACTGTACCGTTCCTCAACGCGTTCATTGTCGATGCTGTAGGAAATTGTCGGGTGATGCTAGTCTGGAACAAGAACATTATTTTACAGGGACTGATGTGTTGTTATGTATGTTTGCAGCCTGCGGGATTGATGCAGCTGAGAACATACAGTGAATTGTAGGATTTGTCTTTAAAGACGAGCTGATGGGCTGAAGCTCTGAAGGTTTGATTAATGCTTTAGGTAAAGCTACCATATGCCTACATTGTCGAGACACTCCCTTTCATTTACTTAGTCTACAGGGATTCCTGCTGCCAGTCTCACAGACGCTGAGGATGGGGATCATTACTGGAAAAATCTGGATATTTTGTTGTGTGATCAAAATAAAAGCACTGGCCCCTCTGGAAGCTTGGCGGCCTAAGAATAGAAACAAAAATAACAGCTCCTAAAACTTGTGAACTAAACGCAGTGATAGAAACCTGCTTTCAAAGCCTTTCACAGTTCAGTGTCCTCTTGCAGTTACCCAGAGGAAACACGAAACCCTCAGGTTGCACAGGTAATGTGATGTTTTGGCACAAGCTTGGGTTCGTTTCCCTGAAGCTTGTTTAGGTAGATTCCGTGTAACAAAGGTTTGCATCTGTCTTCATACTTTAAATCTGAAAATGAACTGAAGTGATAAAAGTGCTGTGGAAAAGCAGAATAACTGACTTTTAACTGACTAGGTTTGGAATCAATGTTGACCTTGTCTGAATTATTTCCACAATCTAAGTCCAATTTATACCCAGCAGGGATACAGGTACGTTCATAGATATGCAGGGATGCAGGGATGCAGGGAATGTTTACTTCACTTCACACTCGCCGCAGCCCTAATGGTACCAAGCAGAATAAATTAAAGAATTTGTGCAAAGTAAGACGATGCTGTTCGCCCACATGCTTTAAGGTCTTTTTTCTTCTTCCAAGGTACCAGGCTTGACTTATTCCCCCAGTCTTGAATCTTAAAATGTGAGTTTCCGTGGTAGAATCTCACTAGCGGTTCAAGTAACATTGAGCATGGACAGATGGATGTCAGGCCTACAAAGACACTCTGCCTGGCTGTCCCTTCAGCATAGAGCCCTCTTGAGGTTCTTTCCATCTCGCTTTTTTTTGTATTTGGTTCAGGAAACATCGCAACAAGTCTCACATGGAATTGGGAACCTGTAGGAGAGGGATTTAGATGCGTTGCCAAGCAGCCTGTGCGATTATTGAGAAACTACATGAGCGCTCAGCACACCAGCATGAAGAATGAGATTTGTAACGTAGAGATGTGCAACGACACAAAATGCGGGAATGCCCACTGGCCTCTTTCCCCGAGCTTACATATGATAAGCTGCAACTATCGTGTCTTGAGCAGCCAAGGTGGTGTGCAACACAGCCTCATCTGCTCAGGGCAGTGGGCTGTGACATTTCACCCTACCTGCCAAGAGGATTCTTCCTCCATCTTCCCTCTCCAAAGCTCCCGCGGCCTCAGCGAGCACAGTCAGAATGGTCAGCGGTCAGTGGTCACTGATTGAATTAACTGACACAAAACCGCCGGACAGCCTTTGAATGCATCTCTGACGGAATCCGAGTGCAGGCGATGCGAGAACGCGCCTGATGCAGTTGCCAACTATAAACAAATTCTCAGTGCTACATCAAAGACGACCGGCTCTACCGTACACAACAACAACCCTCAATCCTGGCGTGGATCTCTCTGAGGCTAGGAGAAAGGTCCCTGCATCAAAAGCAGGGTTGCTTGTTTAACGCGAGCGCTTCCCGCAGTAGCAGTGGGACGGTGGTAGCTGAAGGTTAAAAAAGCAGGCATGGGACTAGAGGTTGCTTGGGAAGTCTAGAATGTGGAAGTTAATAAGAAGCACTTTCTTGTGGTTGCAGCAGGCAGCCCTCAAGCATGAGCGAACACAATTTTGTGAATTGCATACTGCATAATCCTCTTTTTCCTGCAACTATTTCCCCAAGGATGGAAATGAATGTGAGCTACATGGGAAGTGAACACACCTGGCAGAAAAAAATAAACAAATAAATACATAAACCTCCCATAACTTCTACCACAACAACGTGAACAATTAGTGCCACAAACATGAGGTGTGCACTGAGGAGAGTTACCCTATTATCGAAATGCTCATGACCAATAATGGATTTTTAGATGCGCGTTGCATTTGGGGCTTTCAAGGCCAGAGGGCAAAGCCGACTTCAGCGTTTTGTTTTTTTAGAGCAGGAATCGGCCCTTTGGGCGGACTTCCTGTTCAGATATTTGATTTTTAAAAACGGATTTTGGAAGCTCTGCAGAACTGCACAAGAGGTTTGTGTTGTGACATTTAATAAAATTAATAATTAAAGAAAACTACTGAATGGAGCAACACTAGATTGAATCATCCGCTCAACCTTTTTAGGGGAAATCCAGTGCATCTGTTACGTGAGAACACCCCTGAACACAGTAATCACTTTTATATTCTCATAATTTAGTCTTGCTGCCGCCACAGTGAGACGTTTAGACAAGAAACCTACTTTTAGAGCAACCCTGGAGGACAGGTGTGTGTTGAGCCTTAGGGAGCGACTCCAGCCGCTGAGGCTGGTGTTGAGAGCCACTAAGCAGGTTTCAAGGGCTCTCATTACCAACACCTTGGTGTAAAGCTGTTCGCTGCTGCCTGAAGTCGTCTGCAGAAGAACCCTAAATTGAGTGCTACGGCGCAGATGATGGATAGCCTTGTCTGGGACACAGATGGCTCCTGCAGGGGGTCCAACTCCCCTTTGGGACAAGTCAGCTGGGCTGAAGACCACATGTTGACAGCCAGAGCGTAGTTGCAGTGTAACATGAGGCCTCTCTGAACAGCTTGGAGACCATGCGTGTCTCTGAGATGTTGTACTAGTACCACACAATCAATAAAGCAACCAAGTGGAACACTAACAGCTTCAACATGCATTTTATCCCTCCTTGACTGTGCATAGTCATGTGCAATTTAAGGCTCCCTGTGGAAATACTGTACATGCTCTAATCTCATCCTTCAAATAAATCAAATAAAGTGGAGTAATTTTAGCAATGGGGAATGTAAAAAAGGAAAAAAAAACTTGACAAACGTGAGCTTTGTGAATATCAAAACATAAATAATATAGGAAGTAAAAATTAGGTTATGCTGTTTATATTCAGTTTATACCCGATTTAAGAACAAATCATTAATTCATCATGTAGAGTATGCACATTCATAATTAATAGCTATTTCATATGTAATTTGATGCAATATTACTGTACATGCATTTTAAAGGTAAGTACAGTTTCAAAGGGTTTGTCTAAACACAGGCCGTACGCTGCCGCTCTACTGCTGTAGCGCCACAGGAGAGCGCGGCCTGCGCTTTACATCGTCGTGTCACTTTGACTGAGGGGGCAAGAGGACAGTGGGTGATGGACTGCACCCACAGTCCTCCAGGGCATCAGGATTACATGTTTTTATGTCCCCGTCCTTTGACTAGGGCCTTGCCCTCGTGGTCTCGCTCGCCCTAGCTCCCCTGTTGGTACAGGTGTGGCTAATCACGCACCGTGCCATTGTGTTCATGCAGCCAGCTCTGAATAAAACATGGAGCGAAATTTTTAATCAAGAGAGGGCATCTGCTGCTGTCTCGGGCTGGTGGTACCAACACTCCAGCTATTCACCACGTGTTCTCACACTAATGACAAGCCTAAAAGGAGGCAGAGGGCAACCTCTTTTCATAATCAAAGTGTTTTTATTCATGACATGTCTCTTAATTAGTTTGGAATAGTCGGGACCATGTGCTCAGGAGAATTTAAATTGGCTGAAGAGGATTTGCCCTTTCTCTGTTGAGCCAATGATTTCTTGAAAAGTCTTTATAACCAGGGAGGGACAAAAAGTGGGAACAGAAGAGGCAAGGAGATAGAAAGGGTATGTGTGTCTATCTGTCTATCTGTCTTACTCCCTCCCTCTCCCTCTCTGTGAGTGACTCATAGAGCCTATAAATCACCGGGGGTGAGAAAATTGAAACTGTCAGTGTTGTTTGTCCTGTTACAGTGTGTCTACGCTAGGTGTATATATTAGAGAGAACACACAAGCACATTTAAATTCAACACAAACAATGGCGCTCACCAAGTCTAATCGCTTCTGTGCTTGACTTTCAATGCAATCTTAAAAAACAAAAAGAATCAACTTTTAATTAAGTAGACCTTTACAAAGTGTGGAGGTTTTCTATTCTAATACAAATTTGTAACTGACCCCATAAATCACATTATCAATTATCAATATTTGACTGGCAACAACTTGTACAGCAAAATCATGAGAGACGCAACAACACGACAATTCAATGTCAGTGGTTGTGTGCTTTCGTTTAATATCCCGCATCAGTGGCCTCTGTGTTTTATTCTGCTGCAGCACGTCGCATGACTTTGATAATTGCATGTAAAGTGTTCTCTCATGGCTTAATCTCTATCCTCTGTGTTTCACCTCCACAGAAAAGAAGCTATTAACATCTGTTTATGTCTCCTGTCATTGAAGCTCGACTTCGGCGTCTGTGACGGCACAACCTGACACAAAAGCATTTGTTATCTTCTTTATTCAAACCGCAAATCAATAACAGTTTCCAACTCAGAACCACAAGAATAAAACCCTATAAACAACCCATCACTGGTGCACTTAACAAACAAGCGTGCAGTATTGACACTTGTCAAGACATAATCAGCAGTGATGTTTTAGTCATGGTGAAGGATGGAACAGGAGACAAATTGTTTGCTAATTCTCATTTCACACTCCCAACGTGAAATCAGCCAGGCACACAGAGCACCAGTTCCTCTACATGCACAATGGTCTGGCTCGCTGCGTAACACCAAATTATCTTTCCCCTGGTTTAATTATTCATTAGGCAAACATAATTAATTTAAGAAGCTTCTCTCACAGGAAGTGTTTCAAATAAAGGCCAGAAGGACAGCTTTCTGCCTAATCATTAACAGAACCCAGGCAGCAACCTGCGAGGATCTACTGTAAGTGCTTTGTTAAATGTTATTTGAACTATCTTCTTTTTTCCAAAGAGTTGAGACATGCAACGCAACAAATCTGATCCTAATGTCAACGTGTGTAATTCTCCTTCCAACCTAAGCACAAACTCGACAGCATTTCTACAAGTCGCAGGAAGCCGTTGCTGCACATAATCACGCGGCGGGGCCCTATTTAGTTTCAAGGTGTCTGATGGAGCCATGATGTTCGTGTGACAGGGAGGATTTGAGATTCGGGAAAGAAAAGGGTTTTCTTCACCGCCTCGTCTCAGCCGTTCCATCTTCCATCCTACACATTTACCAGAAAACCACCCTAATTACACACAGGGTACACAGGCAGCCGTGCACAAACTCTGCCCTCTCCTCTCTCCTCTCTCCTCCTTTATCTGCTCTTCCTTCGCTCAATCTTCCTGACTCTAACCGAAGCGTCTTAGGGAGAAGACACAGGCTTTGATCTATCTTCTCCCTGATTCGGAGCCTTCAGATCAAGGGGCAGGTTGTCTTCAAGCTCACCAAATCCTCAGGCGGCCTGAGACAAAAAGCAAACAATGGAGTGCCTTCCCAGATCCATTTGCGTAATGACAGAGCTCTAGTGTGTGTGTGTGTGTGTGTGTGTGTGTGTGTGTCCCTACGATGTATTCCATCCAAGCAATACAGCCAAATGTTGTTATTATTGTCCTTATTATTATTATTATTATAAGACATACTCATTTAAAAGACTAGGGCTTCCCCACCACTGTTGCCATTGTCTGTGTTCACCTTATCTGGAGTAAAGTTTCTTTGTAGGATTACTGTCAGCAAGTGAATAATGCTTGTTCTTATTACCATGGAAACAACTAGATTTTTTTTGTCCCTGAGGATCTATTAAAACACTTCTATTCTGAGGATCTGTTCATGAGTCAATGGAAAGGGTGAGGATGACACCTCTGTGCCTCTTCCGTCAGTGGAACTCTTGGTCAATAAGATATAACCATGTATATTGCTTTGGATAAGTGAAGAATATAGCAGACAGATATATGGAGTGACAGCCTCCAGCGGGGATGTATGGTTTCAGCTGTTCAGCAGCTACATACAGTACGTTTACTGTGTTTAGCAGAAGAGAAAACCACCTAAAGACTTTTTGTCAGACTGGAATAAGAACAAAACGTCCTCTTCACTGCATTAGCAAAGTCCGATCTTTAGCCACCACCTTTTACAGAACGATGCATCTTCAGCTTCTTAAAAGTAGCTGATCATGCGTCTCCTAATCTCGCTTTTTGATGCTGATTCTTTCGGTTTCATGCGACTGGTGACTCTGCAGGCACATTAGGTTTGAATGGTTGTCTGTGTGATGGACCGATGACTTGTCCAGTATGATCTATAATGACACTGACACTGTTTCATGGTAGCCCCCAGTACATACTAATCCCTGTAGATCTGCCTCTTTTGCAAACAGTGGCATATAAATGTAAATGAGTAATAAAAACACTTTTCTACCTTTATAATCTGTTTGAACTCGTGCCTCCACGTGCGTCCTCATATTTGCCTTCATAATCAGTTTGGACAGACTGGATTGTGCTGCGAAATGAAACATGAGCTTGCAAATCCCATTGGCTTACGGGGTGACAAATCCAGTTGGCTTGAAACCTTTCTCTTATCTCTGCTTTCATTTACGGTTGAGCGTGGCAAATGTGAAAAAAACTCTACAGTTAACTTTGGTAGAGTTTAAAAGGTTAACAGAGCTCAGAGGAGCCCCCCACCACACCCTCCCCTCAAATGGCAAAAGGGCTACGGAGACGCAGGGTGCACACGCAGACAATAAGAGAGAAAAAAGGCTGCGGAACAGAATGACTCCAAAATCATAGCAGACGTTTAATCCAATTTCCTCGGCAGTTGGAGCGCTGTAAAAATCACATGGCGGTTTGTCCCCTATAAAAGCCATAAGGACGGCGATATTCCATCCAAATAGGCCAAACCAGTAGCACCAAACACAGAACTGATCGACAGTTCACCTAACGAGAGACACAAACGATGGCAGCGAGTGAAAAGCAGTAGTTAGACTAGAGTACAGCAAACAAGCATCTCATGGTGTATTATGGTAAAGGTAAATAATCATTATTTAGGGTTTAGACAAAATGACAATTATTTCCAGCACATGTACCGAAAAACTCTTCCCTTTCGTCCCTATATTCTAAAACCTTCCACCCACGTTTTCATTTCAGAGGACCGTGATTGTGGGAGTCCTGCTGCTCCGCAGGTCCCTCACATGGCTTCATCTGAATATCCGAGACTCCGTGTTATGGAGGAGATTTTCACCTGGAAACAAATCATTTTTAGCGCAGGGAGCAAACAGGGCAGTTTGGAAAAAAATAATTCATGTACACACTTTGTTTTCTCTCCAAAGTAGAACTATAGCAAGCAAGTTAAGAATTGGTGCATTTGACCTTTAAGTGACACATTCCTGGAAGTGAAAACATGCCTTATCTGCTGTTGTGCTCCCTCAATGCTATTAAAGCATCAAATAAACAACAGGCTGGCGTTGACTAGTTGAACTATGTTGCTGGGAGCTGCCTCCTCCCTCCTGCCTCTACATTACCTTTCATCACTACCTCAAATGTGCATCCGCACACAGAGCCGCGGCTCCTGGAGCGCGGCCAGAGAGCGTCCCTACAGCCTCTCTGCAGAAACAGCTTTGTCAAACTCAGTTAGCCGCCTCCGAGGGGGAAACACCTCTTTCCACAGTAATACTCCAACTATTCACATCATGCCCCTGCCTCTACCTCAGCCACCTCATCAATCCACACAGCAACAAAGGTAAACAGCCTCACACCTTCCAAACAGAGGCCCGTGCTGTTTTGTTGACACAGTGTATGTGCAAACCGCCTGCACAGAGGGTGAGCGACTCACAAGATAGACTGAGCTTCATTTACAGAAGGTAATTGCATTGGAGCCAAGTGCTGCTCTTTGGTGATGAGGTTTCTCACTGCTTTGCTAAAACCTTGTCTAGATTTGTTTACCCGCTGCATCAAACCACGTTGACAGCGACATGCATATAATAAGTTCAGCTAACCACAAACATGTCGCCTTCAAGCGGAAGTGGCCAGTGACACTGACTAGCGACGTACCAATCGCCCGCCTTATTGTGCAGCCAAGGCATGAAATAACATAATGGCTGTTACGCCGGGATCACTGAAGATGCTCCGAATGAAAACACGGCGCATATTAACGCTTTCAGGGTTGTTATTTACAGTTTCCTGCACGCTCTCCTGACAGGCACTCTAGATTAATGCAGCCACAAAATGGTTCAGCTAATGTTTATTCTTAGCCGAGACGAGCACCAACTACTTTGCCCTCATTTCTCTCCTTTCGTCTGTAACTGTGCCCTTTAGTCTTGCACCCCCCCTCCCCATCAAACCCCCCCCCCCCCCCCCCTGTCAAATTGTACTCAAGCTGTGGCACAGTTCTGGATATAAAAACACTGGACTTGAAACTTCAGTCATTTTCTAAATCCAGTGTAGCCTTCCTTTCAGCTGGTGTCCTCACCCTCGGAGATGTGCTTTCAGTCTACAGTTTCTGGCCCTGCCCACCTGCTCCATGTTTTGTCTGCTGCCTGTTGTTCTTTTGTTGCTTTTGGTTCCCTTTTGCTTTCACTTTCAATTCACCCCAACTGGTTGTGGCAGATGGCCGCCCACCCTGAGCCTGGTTCTCCTCTCCACTGGTTCCTACTGTTGTTCAAGTGAAAAGATTTTGTGACTCTTGTTGAGACTATGTAGATGAACCTGAATTAAACTGAATTGTTTGCAGCTATTGCCAACAAGATATCAGCATCATCCCATGTGCAACCATAATACGCAGACAGACATTGTATAGTAGAGTCATTATTCCAACAGCTGTCTTCCCATCTTTCACATTCAGATTTATTCATATCGTCCTGATGAAAAACGCAGGATGTAGCAGAACATTGTGCGTACAATGCAGCAATTGAAATGAAGTCAAGAAGTAGGAGCGTGTTTGGTAGCAGCATGGACACTTCAAAAGATCCCCCCAGAAGATCTCTCTCTGAAAATGTTCTCTCTCTATTTCTAAAGGCTGATAACTGAAAAACATCTGTCTTTTTGTTCCTGGACAACAGGCTCCAGTAAAAGAAACCACGTGTTTATGACACAAGCTCATCCGCTATAAAATATTTAAAAAAATCTTAAAATGTTCAAGCTACTGATGACAGTACAAAGACTGTTAGGGTCACATGTGAGTTTCAGGTGAAGGAAACTACTTTTTAAGGGGACTGCTGTATCACGGCTAGTTGGGATTTGGCTGCAGTTCTCTTTATGGATTCCACCCGTCACTATATGCTGGCATAGATTGAGCTACAGTGTGCTCTCGCTGCAGACTGGACCTGGTACAGCTCATTACGTGGTTGCCCTGCTGCAGTAAATCTACTGCAAGACTGATGCAAAAAATGATGGAGTGTCTGCTCAGGCTGGATCAAAGTTGGGTCCGTTTGCTTTTTTCGCGATCTACTTATGATACATGAATAAATAAATAATTGGGTTATATGATTAAGATGACTAAAAATGAACCGTGAATCATTTTTTCTCTCTTCAGTGATGCAATTTCTATAATAGCTGTTATAATGTAAAGGCTTTTTTTCTCTAAATCAGAGATGTAATTTGACACAATCTATTGGTTTTGACCCAAATGCCATCAAGTTTGTTGACACATTTTTAATTTAGTAGCAGCAGAAAGAATAATTGATGTCTACAGTTCAGTTAGCAGACATTTCCATCACACATTAAACTCATGTCACGGCTGATGTCGATGCCCATTCACGCCCCATTTTCCTCAGCGTCTCCCCTTTCCTGCATATTTAAGCTTGTTCACACAGTCACGTTGTGAGACCCACAACACAAACCATGAGGTTTTGGTCTTAAGACCTGGTTTTATAAAATGTGCGTATTTACTGAACGGCTGGGAGAGAGATGACAGGATCATTACCACCACCATGTCGAATATAAAGCTGGAGTCAACGTGGTTCACAAAGCTCAGCGTCAACATGATGTAACACTCTGCAAAGGAAAACACGTAGGTTTTACATTTTTATGTACTGATTAAAAACCAAAATCGAATCTGCCAACTGGGGAGATTATTATTATTATTATAATTATTATTATTGTTATTATTACTTAAAAACTCACTTGTGCTTTTTGGTTTTGTTGTTTTTGTCATATATGTCTTGCGAGAAAGATGCACTTGAGCAGCTTAATGGCTTTTTTTAGGCTAATCCCAGATATACTTATATAATTTATATTGAATTATGCATGAAGAAGTAATTACACAATATAAAGTTGGGCAGTACTTCAATATGTCCTGTATGCATTGCAACGTCCTGTATTAAGATATTAACGTTATGATATGTATGTTGAGGTGTTGTTTTTTGTTTTTTGCAGGAATGTGCTCCAGCCCATTATAAGGTCATTTATTAGCCTGACGCCAGCTGAACTGTTTGTGCCTTGTAATATTAGAAGACTAGCGTCTGAAGGGCTGAGCAGACTGTGCTGGAGCATAGAGGTCAAGCTCTGACTGGACTAATGTTAGTGCTTGCTATCAGTTTCATGTTGGAAATTTTAGAATCACAGGAGAAGACAAAGTAAATTAGGAAGAGATACAGTCAGACAGCATATAGTGAGCCTAATAAGAAAGTTGATATTTCTTTGCCCCAGTGTGGAAATAATCCCAAACAGGCAGAGCAGTGTGTTTGGATGTAACCCTGTTTACTGGAGTGCTGAAGTGTCTTTTGAGACTTCACAGGGCTTCATGAAGGTGAACTTCAGTCAGCGCAGACGCTCGCCAGAGGTGTCAGTCAGGGCCAGTCCTGTCTCCAACTTAGATATTTGCATGTGTTTCTACTCCAATAATTGTGTCTTCACGCTTTACATAACCTGTTAAAAACACGCCGCTCCAACTGGATCATGTTTCACCAAGTGGATGGTTTCTCTGAATTGATATTAACACTCTTGCACTGTTTCCTCGTGAGAATCACAATGCTATCAATACAGACACAGTTGGCCTCTTCCTACACATTCTCTTCTTGAGTACTTCAGCTTGCTGTGCACATACTGCATGTGTAAAAGGCCATGTCCACGCTTTGACAAGGATCACCCCCCTACTGTCAGGATTCCTTTTCCCTGTTTGCCTTGATAATTCAGAATAAATCCAGCGCACACACTGCCAGGCGTGATGGACTAAACACGCGCCGCCAGCTGCAGACACACATTTAAACTGATCTCTGGGTTAATTGAGAAGTCAATTAAGATTTTGTTTTTTCATTGTAACAGCACATTCACAATAAGTTGTGACGCTCCTCAGCAAGCTGCGAAGCGTTATTCTCAGCCGTGTCTTTAAAGGATGAACACAGTGACCCGCAACTCCAACAAGATTAGCAAGGCTCTATGCGTAAATAGCATTTGTGTGAGACTCTAGGACCAGGTGCTTTCGACAGCACGGGGATATGCTCATGGTAATGTTTTTGTCTCATGGCCATTTTCTTAGTTTTAGAATTTGCTAATTAATTTAAAAACAAAGTACAGCTGAAGATGGGTTTAGTGTTGTTGTCATTTGCTTACGTGGGTTTATGGTCAAATATCAATATGCATTTGGCCATAAACCATACTAATGGACAAACTGATAATGGAACAGTCAGGGGGTGAACTAAGTCATTAGAGCTGCATCCTCTGGGCACCATCAACAACTGCACCAAATTAAAATCCGTCCAGTGCATGTAGTGGATCTCAACGTAACGGCACATGAGGAAAAGAGGTGGACTCTGACCAAAGCACAGCTCCACGCCTAGAGTCACGCCACTAGCACCAGTAAAAATTAGCGCGGGGGTCAAATACCATTTAGCACGACTGCCTTCGGATGCCAGTCTTTCCTTAACAAGCCAAAAAAAACATAACAGCTCCAATACGTTCCCGTCAAAGACGCTGTTTGCTTTACAAAGCTTCTGTTCCGTTAATGCGAGGCTGCTAAACATCACTTTCACCGTCTACTCCACACACCATTTGAACGAAACGACAGAAATATATGGACCAGCTTTTACCGCTAAAAGCTGCAGTCCAGCAATCAGTGACGTATTGTAACAGAGCTCCAGCTGCCCCTCCGCTAAGTAATCCATTCTTAAGGGTGAATATTCTGTTTAAAGGCTGCTCGCTGACGGATGAGAATGGCCACAATGAGCTGGCTCTCCATCACCGGGGGAGAAGCGGAGGCAGGGGACTGCCTTCTAACTGACAGACAATCGCCTGGCCACCCGGCAGTTGCCTGGACTGACGATGTTCGATATTGTGGAGATGGTGGTCGATGTTAGAACTTCTAAATTATACACAAGGTCCCGTGGGACACCGCTTCAATATATCTCAGTGCGGAGAGCGAGGCTCACGGTCACAGCTCAGCCTTCATCTCCGCGTCTGTAGCATCTTGACTAAAGGCATCAAGCTGGGAGTACGATAGAGTACGGTGCGAGCTGATCTCATGATCAGCTCGTAGAAGACGCTCGGACTTAAAATCTTACGTTCAGGAAATAAAGGTGAGACAGATGAGGAAGCACAGCAGAAAGAACGGAGAACCAGCCGCAAATCTAAATGCATTGAGTTTCTCCAGCGTCCTGCACACTTTCTTCGCTTGTGTTTGTCTTTGACTATTTTCAATTACTCAAGGAGCTACTATCCCCTTCCTTGATCTATCCACAACATTGTTATCTCTCTCTCCTACTTTTAATATGTTTACTCATCCTGATGAATTCAATTACATCTTTTCAGAGGAAATTACTGTGGAGGTGGCTCAGGCTGCCAGAGGTCAGCACTAACTGTGAATACTAAAAAACTGCTCCCTCAAACACATTACACAGCCTATTACCTGCTGCTTTCCACACAACACTCTCCGACCCTACATAAGCCTTTCCACAGCCATAGATGAAATGCTTTTTAGATGGGATCTGGCATAGAGAAGAGGGGAAGAGAGCTGGAGCTGTCCCCAGGCCTAATCGTTTCAGAGAGCCATCCCCACTGCAGCCACAAAACACGCCAGTCCTGATTAGAGAGGTGTGTACACGGCCAGGCAGAGCGTGAAAGGTGCGGAAAGGAGGCCTGGCCTAGAGGAGGCTAAACCGTGCCGACTCTGTTTTCAGTGGACAACTGGTGGGATCGATAAGGCGCGAGGCCAAAGGCAAAGCAGGTAGAAAGTAAGCCCTGGACGTCGTGCCTTGACAAAGTGGCGGACATGGCTTCATTGAGGGTTTTGCTGCAGAGGTCTGAATCGGCTGACTGTGAATACCCCCATCGTTTGCTGGCAGGAAACACATTCTGAGGCCGTTGTCCTCCCTCTCTTCTCCCCGTCCTCGGGTTTTGAGAGGGAGATTTCATAAGTGGAGCAGCTCCGGTTGCTTGTTTCGATCCAGATGAAATCTTTCTCCTCTGATGATACATGTTGACAATGTCATTGTAAACCTGTTACTCTGAATCTCTGAAAAGATGATTGTGTTGAGACAAAACACAAGCTGTCAGAGAAACATAATTATCTAAACGCAAGAACCCATTTCAGGTCTATCCAAACTGTCAAACCGATTAGACGACAGAACAAGAAATGCAATCAGGAAGCGGACACTTTATTCTTTGTGCATTGTCGTGTGTAAATGTTTACTGCACTCTGCAGTGTTTTCCTTAAATACTTACAGTACCTGGGATAATACTGGAGGCTAAAGGCTCCAAAAATCTAAATTTTAAGGAGGACATTTGGTGCAGGTTCTGTTGCTTAATTGCATAATGGCCAGCGTCTGTTCTCTATGCGGGAAAATGGAAAAAGTTAATTGGTTAGTTACCAAAACAACAACGTCAAGATTTCCAATTACTCCGCAAATAAATTCCAACCAACACTCCTGCCTGTGTTTTCAATAGATGAACTAAAATGCAAAAAGGTTAAATAAGACAAGGAGGACAAACAAAGACAGTGACTTCGCTATGTTTGCCACACCGTAGCTTAATAACTGACGGGATGTTGCATATTAACCACACAGTAGACATATGGGCAAACTGAACTGTTTCCAATCACTTCCTCTTCTTCACACCTGAATTTTAAAATTGAAGTGTAGATTCAGAGGAAGCCCAAGCGAATTTAGTCTGAACAAATCAGCTGTGGAGTAACCATTCAAAAGCAAAACAGTCATGAAATCCAAAATGATCCTTACAAAAATACTCCTTTCCTTTGACAAATAAAGCTCGACACTTTGGAGGAAGGAAATATATGAGGCAATGACTCAAATTAGGATGCATAGAACATTCTCACAGAGCGAGAAAAGGCATTTGCACATGAAGAGTTGAAAATGAGTCGCATTCAGCCAAGCTGTGAGCTCCACCTAGGAGGCAGTGAAAGAGACCGAGACAGGCACAGAGAGGGGCTGAGGCAGGCAGGCGCCAAGCCTTGAAGAGGGGTATTCTGGCATAATGACTCTCATTTACCATTGACAGGCCTTGGGAAAGTTAAACTAATTATGACAGCACACAGATGCTGAATAGCCCTTGATGAAGTTAATCACTGGCAATCCAACAAACAGGTGTTGAGTGATTTCTGTTACCTCCCCTGGAATTATCGGATGTTCTGATTTTTCTAGCACACACCACTCAAAGCAATCTGCCCTAAAGCAGACTTGTGGCATCTCATCTCCATGATCCCGGGGAATTTCGTGAACGTTTGTGAATATAAAAACTTTCAACACTGGAAAACAGCTCACCGACGTTGTAACCTCTAACATTAGCGAGACAAACAGAGAGATTTAAAACTGAGCTGAATAAACCCACCTAAAATGTTTTTTAGTCTGTGCTGGCCTTGTCGTTTAAGGGCCACAGACTTAAATAGAGTGGGAAACATTTTCTCTCGCTGTGAAAGCTGTTTGCTGAACTGTTGCTTTATCCTCTCCAAAGTGGAATATGATGTCAAAGTAAAGAAGATTTAGCAGATATTGTGTATAAATTGACCCAGAATGAGATTTGAGGATTTAAACAAAAGCAGAGCGTCACACTTTTTCTATACAAGTCCAAGTTTTTCCATGTGTAACAACCTCTAGTGGCCTTGCAAGAGTCCTGTCAAGCAAACGATGATCATAACTTCAATTAATGAGCGTCGGGATACATAAACCGTCGCTTTCTCTAACTCCCAGATTATTGTTAACAGGCCGAGATAATGTGGAAGCATAAAGATAATAGGCTCAGCCAAAAGCCATTAGGTTGTGTAAACTTCAAGAGCCTCAGCAGGGTTAACGGAAACATCCCAGACTCAATGGATGTGTGATTAGCTTTTCAATGTGCGTCAAGGTTTTATTAGACATGGTAGTTTGGACACGTTTGTGAAATTCAGTTTATATTTGTTGGGCATTAATAAATGTAAAATGTCTTTTTGGTTTTGTTCCTACATGTTAAACACTGTGTGAATCTATACTCTTCACTTGTAAATTTAAGTGATGCCTCCTATGACAGGTTCATACTGTTGCCTTCAGGTTTTCTATCCTGGTTAATGGTCGTGAGAAGTTCCGCCACTTTGTCCGTGTGAGACTTTAACTGGGATAATTAGAGGCCTGTAGCGTTCTCACTCACACCCCCTCAAAACACAGCAGCTCTCTAAATCACCCTACACATGCCTCAATATGCAATTACAAACTGGATCACATTAATTATTGAATAATAATAAATGAAATATTCATTCATTTTACTTGTCCAGTGATTTTACATGACACACCAAAATACACCACAGTGCTCCACAAACACTATTACTTTCATTAAAACGTTTGCACAGAACCTACACCAATGAAAGACGAGAAGGAAGAAATGAGAATAAAAAATGTTAACGTATTGAAGCAGAGAGTCGTGGGCAGATTTACTTACTATTTTTATGTAGCTCCTGTAAAGTTAAAATGGCTGAACGGAGACTATTATTATGGGTCCTCTCGCTTTTCCCTCCCTCCTCAAATAACCTCGTCTTATTAATGTAGCTTGACCAGTTGATTTGAAGAGCAACAGCCACCAGCTTGTCTACAGACGCCTGATTACTTTTCTTTCTTTATTTATTTTTTTTACTAAATCAGTGACTAATTATTACTTACAATCTCACATTTCATCAAGCTTTTTGCTTTTCATTGGAATTGAATAGAAATAAAGCAAAAGCAGAAAGAAACACTTTTGAGTAATATGTAACAAGTCTTCAATACATTTGGTTGTAAATTTTCCTGGCTTCTAAATTGTGGCAAATATTAAAAAGTGATTCTGATTTACAACAAAGCTGTAGCAGTGTCATGTTTATTCCTGCATCTCTCTATTGTGCGTTTTCTTCTTCTTCTTTTTTATGAGTGTGGGTCAGCATTTAAAATGTCTGCATCCCTTCGTTCCAATACACTACATGTAATCAACCACTACAGAAATAGTTTTGAGTCACTATTGATGAACTGTCAAACCTTAAATGTGAACAAAGGTCCAGCAGCTGAATAACAATCGATTAGCTGCAATTGTGACGAACATATAAAGCTACAATCATAAAAAGAATTTATTAAATGAGAGACACACTGTGTGAATCGCCGCAGTATAACTCTCCCATGCACCCGTGACAGTGACAGGGATGGAGGCGTGAGTCCCCTTCCAGGTAACAGACTGAAACAAGTTCACAACAGCGAGCAGAAATGAAGACCTCAACCTCTGTCAAAACGCCTCTTGATGGGAAACCATCAAATACATGAGAGTTAAAAATTGTTATGTCCCAGCTGGAAAAGTTTAGAAAGATGTGAACATTCGCTGGCTAAGCAACAATAAATAACTGACTAACAGGAGAATTTGAATTTCACCCTCCTTTAAAAAGAGCGCTCTGTGCGTTTTTCCTCTCCCTGGAGTTCTGAGCAGTGCAGGTGTATTCTTGGGATATAAGCAACTATGACTCTAAAAGCAATTAAAAATGCACACGTTTCCTATTACGAAGCGCTACTATACAGTGTAGTAATTAAATATTTAAAAAATATCAAACTGGGATACATCCCAAATAACAGTGCACGTTTCTGAAACGCTGTGTTAAAGTGATGCAGCACCTTTTTCCTTCACTGGATATTCAGTCGCAGTTGTTTTGTTGTTCTTTGTTGTTTTGTTGATAGTGTGAATAGTTTTTTTTTTCCGCCTCTGGTCCAGAATTGCACATCGGCTTGGGATGGGATGACATGCAATGAGGGAAAAAGCCCAGGCAATGAGAATCCATGTTCACAGTTATTGCATTGTTTAGTTTTCACTTGCTCCTCATACATTCGATTTCATCTGGGGAAAAATGTGCTTTTAGAAGAGAGTGCAGAAACTGAGTGATATTTATTCAACCTAAAGAGATGTGTTTTATTATTGTATGTATATTACAATTATCTTAAATGTCTTCTCTATCCTGTTCCCATTCAAAAACAGAGTTTGCTGAGAACTACATGGTTGCATATCGTGAAATATGTGATTTACTGATTTTATAAATTATTACAGATGACCAGACACCTGAGCAAACTACACATTGACTCATCTCTACATCCAGATACCTAACAAATAATTGATGTACTATACATCACTACAAAAACAGGGGTGATGATAGTAAAACTGTGCAGACAGCTAAAGCACACAAAGTGTAGTTATAGTGATGAAGAGAGGGCAGCCGCACAATAGAGAAATAATTAGGACAAGCCGCTGTGCATGGATCCGTTGCCACTTCCCACAAGCACTCAGCTGTGTCAAACAGCTTGGTCAATAATCTTCAGCAATTCCTGAGGATTAGAGTCTTATTACCGAGCACCGTCTGTCACACAGACCTCAGTGCCCAAACAAGCTACTTCCTCCCTGTTTAGTTCAGGTTGCATCAAATAAAGACAGGGCTCCTGGTTAATTGAGCACATTAAGCAGAATATGATTTATAATGATGTTTAATGTGTGTGCCCTGTTAAGTTTGATCTTCCCCAGAGGCCTGTTTTCATTCTCTATCTAGGGCCAGACGACTGTGACCATGTTTACACTGGTCTCAGCGGCGTTTAGAGCTTCTGTAAGTTGCCACAATGAAGCCTCGTGACAGTTAAACACATTTTACCCCAGTGGCGAAATGTGAGGATCTATAACTTCTAATTAGCAGTACACCGTGTGCGCCATGGCGCCGATGGGAGAGCGATTTTCATTCATATTATGAATGAATATTTTAGGAATCTCCGTTTTGTGCAGATAATTAATGGGAAGGTGTTCGCAGTGAGCAACTTTTAAAGAGCCGAGCATCGCGGTTGCTTCTCCTTCCCTCACCAGCCGACCGTGGGATAGGCTTCGGCTAAATCATACTATAACCACTACACTGTGTTCGCAACGCAACGTACACACTTGTAGATCAGAGAGTCGTGAACCTGGTGCCGTGGCTCAGCCCTAAGCTCTGCCTTCGCGTCGTATAGTTCAGCACAAGGAAGTAACACGGAACAAAAAAACCCCACGAAGTACGTTCAAGCCAAGTTCTTACCTTGTCCATGTATTTTGGCCACGGCGGCAGCGAGAAGCAAAACCGTGAAGATGGTCTTAAATTGACAGTCTTGTCTCATGCACATGTCTACTAAAGTCAAGGTCGCTCTTCGCGTAGCTACACAACACGTCCCCGTGTTGGGAAAAAAAAATACTTCCAGGGCTTCAAAAAAAACAAGCAAAGCGATGTTTCTTTGCAACGTCTGCACAATACAAACAAAGCCGTGCGGCTCGCTGGTGCACTTCCCGTTCAATTCGCGGAGTGAGGACAGTCGAGGAGGATCGGCTGAAATGCGGAGGTCCCTTTTTAATTTGGACGCTCAGTAAGCGGATTCCTGGCTGCGTGAGCTCTCGGCGTATGAGGAGAAAAGGCAGCCGAGGCTTCAGCACCGCGGACAGCTCCTAGCGTCAGCTCCGGGAACAGCCTCTTCAAAGTTAGCCTGAGTACAAGTACTGTACTCTGACGCCCTGTGCTGTGCTGGGTGGGTGTACCCTGACTAAATGGCTGCTTTCCCCCCCTTTCATAAACACATGCTACTATTTCAACTCATAATCGTGCTCACGTGAACACACATGGGATTTTTAAGCAATTATAAAGATAAAATGATGTATGTATTTATTGTGTACTCAAAGTGCTTCAGTGTAGCATTTAAACACGTTTTCATTATCGTGAAAAGCCATATTGGGAAAAACTAATTGCAGGTATATTGGAGCATACTAATACTAGTTATAGTTAGTAGTAGTAGTCAATACGCCTGTTGACTGGAGAGCAGACATTATTCATCACATTTTACAGTTTAGTTTAATAGTTTAAAAGATCAGTAACATGTAGGCTGTGTCAACAGGTTTTAAGGTGGTGGTGCAGCCGTGCATGAGCACAAAACCATATTACCATAAAAAAAAGACAAAGCTGACTGACATCTGCCTTTCTGCACAGAAGACACATTTTGAAAGTCAAGTGTTTCAACTTAAGTGTTAAACATTTGAAGTGAATAGACTTTTTCTCACCGTTATTTTGCATTGCTTTTAATTACTTCCCTACATATCCGCATGTATTTTTGCTCACAGGAGTCTACACTGCACCTGAGCGAATATTTCTTTTCAGTCTATTCCTATTAAAGCTCAACCTGTGCATGAGCCCGAAGGTGAGACATTCCTCAGGTGCAGGAAATATTCATGCCGTGAGTCTCTGAGTCTCTTAGGTCGCTTATTTTCTGTTTCTTTCATAGGGCCATTTTATGTCTCAGGGCTGTATCTATTTGCCAGTGATGTATGTCTGCCCAGTGCCTGAAGAACTACGTCAGGGAAATGCATAAAGTGGATTGGTTACTGATGGTAAAGTAGGGTGATTATAGTGTTTGAGCAATGTAACACTAAGGAACCAAAGCCACGAGAAGAATGTAATACACGATGAGGCGCATCCTTCAGATGAGGAGGACGGGTTCAATCTTCTGTGTAGGCAGAAATTTAGCAAACTGAAGGATGAGCAAAAGACTAAACTCCTACAAGGGCTAAGGGCTGTTGTTATATGACCGTTGACCTCCCAATGGAGTCTGAGCAAGTGGAAAGATGGTTTCTCCTGAAAGATCAATAAAGTACTACATCATTGTTCTTGTAACAGCAGTTCATCACAATAAGTCACCAAAGACTCTGTAAGCCACTGAAGTGGAGTTTGCAGATCACGGGTGATCACATCATCCCCTGTGAGCGTAACAAAGGTGATTAAGTTATTTAGAGTAACTAGACAGATGTTTTTAAATGCACCCTCCTGCTAAACCTATATCTACCACTCTTATCGTTACACTCCTTTTAGTTATCTGGGTCATATTAGTCTGTTCTATCAAAAGAGGCTTAATATAGCCGGGGAAATAATTGCAACGTGCCCACACTCACCGCACATTGTTCATCCAGTGACTAACTTCCGTGTAAGTGATGCATGAACAATAAAATTTAGAAACAGCTCACAGTCTATGGAGAAATACAAGCAGCAATACACAGTGTTTTTTTTTTTTAATGCTGAATAGCAGGTGGAGACGCGTTCACAGGCAGCCTGTTTGCAAGCTATGGCAAAACAGTAACAAAATAAAAATAATTAGACGACAGGAATAGCGACAGGGACGGGAGAGGGAAGTAAAGTTGCTGTCAGAGAAGCAGAGTCAGACTTTGTTGAAGACACTAAAATAGTATGTGTCAGCAGATGCTATTTCAAAACAAGACCACTCGTTCTAAAAATAAAATGTGTACGATGGAAGCAGGGGAATGTGCACCTGGGCTTTGACTTCTTTATGCGCAGTATCCAACATGTTTGATGTTTTCATCAGTCGCTGCATGGATCTCTCACTTTCCGTCACACGTCTGGCCCTTCAGACGTCGGCTGCCTGGGATTAACAGTTGATTTGAGACGCATTGTGCATGATGATGTCATTTAACACAGACTCATTCACAGACTGTCCTTCATCGTCTCCTTTTTCCTTTTCATGCTGACTTGTCTTTCAGGTTCCCTTTGACTTTGTCTCACTTTGCCTTTCTCTCTCTCTCTCCTCTATCCCAGCGCCAGCGTCTTGTGTTTCCTTCTAAATTTATCCCTCTGTTTTTGTCCCCCGCACATTCCCGAGCATGGGACAGTCTCCTTGCATCACGCCCATGCTCCCTCTGGCATGACTCAGAGAAGGCTCTAATAGTGCAACTTTCCCTTTAGTGAAGCTCGGCGGAGCCATAAAGCCGCCCCGAGGTCTAGTTGGCAGCCAGATGGTTGCAGCCGAGCTTTCATTCTGCTAATGGGTAGGGGGGCTGAGGAGTTAATGAAAATCAGCCCCTTGAAATGAAATGACCAATGTCCCAAGGTAATGAGGCACACATCGGCAGCAAGCCTTTACAAGCGTTTAGGTAATCTTGGATGGCAGCATTATGTAAAGACATCTTATGATGGCTGTTGATTAGATAGCTAAGGAGTGACTGACTGATTATTACACAGCATGTTCGGCTAACAAACACTCCTACTGGATCAGGGCACTGTCTGTGATATTTAGATCGACTGACTTGGCTAAGTGCTTCATCCAAGCAAGGCTGCGTGCCAAACGCTATCAATGAGCCTCTACTCACGCAGCATTACAACCTCCAAATTACAGCTCGTATTACACTCACCAACAGCAACGATATCGCGGTGGCAGGACTCACAAAATGCATGCGGGGCTAATGATTGCGCGTCGCGTTCACAGCGCACAAGCGTGACCCCTTTCAGCCAACAAGCGCAATTAGAGCACAGTGCTGAAATCTGCTCACTGTTCACTGCCATTCACTGCTATTTGTCTGACATCAAGCCATGGCAATAGCACATCAGCGATTAGAAACGAGGAAAATGTGAGATTAAGGCTTGGAACTGACTGATGATATGAATTTGAGCATGTTTTTATACCTGATCATGTCAACAAAGGCCCAACCTGGTCCTGCGTTGGTACTTCCTGCTGATATATTTTCTTGAGCTTCTTTCATTCAAGTTGTTTTGAAAAATATGCATGATTTCTACTGAAGTGCCACACACTGTGTTAATTATTTAACTACAGTAAACATTCAGCGAAGTCTGATCACAGAGAACAAAACAGCTGGTGTTTTTGTGCATTTACAGTAGTTTGCGCGAGATTGTGAGGGATGTGAATCTCTGATAGCATTGACTTCTGTCAGGAGTTTCTTTTTCTTCTTTGTGTGATTGCTGGAACTTAGGTTATGGGCGGCTCTAAAGCAATTGTCTGCAGCAAGACACGATTCAAAGAAACAGATAATAATACATTCACAATCATAAAATACTGGTTTTCATAAGTCTTTGCACACAGTTAACGTCATGTAGTCGCAGCATCCAGCGTTTGTGACAATGTGTCGTTTCACAGGATAGTACATGAAAAACCATGATATTTTATTACCTGAGATAAAACTGAAATCTTCTTGTCTGCTCCTCGCTCTTAATTCTGTTCAGCTGGACAGCACTTCCTAATAAATACACGTTATTATAGATCCTGTATGTAGTGTAACCGTTTGTTGATATGAATAAAATGCAATTTATTTTAATGACTTTCCTTTTATCACTGTGTGCAAACAAATGGTTCAGGTAAAGCGTGAGAGGCATATAATCCATAACCCTGATGAGGAGAGGTGGACTAATAAAGACTGGCTCCAGTGAAGCTGACACTTCAAGATTAAAACTTTCTTTTTCTGTACAGCTTTTACATATTTAATAGACAACACTGGCAAATGATCATTGCTTGTGAGTAAAGTAGCCAAATTCTTAATGCTCTGAGTTCTAAGAGGATTTTTCTTTGTGACTGTTTGACTTCTGCTTAACAAAAATTACCCCAGTCTCCAGTTTTGACACATCTGATGAAACAGAATGCTGTCAGGCTAAACCGCTAAATAAGATCTGTAAACCTAAAAGCATTAAATAAATGAAAGTGATGTCAAAAAACCACATGTGAAATCAGGGCTATGTTTAAGTTTGAACATGGACGTTTCATTGTCAAACAGTAAATAATACAGTAATTCACTGACTGTGTTGTTTCATTTGTGGATTTTTTTGTTTTACGATTGTCTTTGTACCTTTACCGTATCTATATTTATGATAAGTGCTGCAAGACCTAATCTTCCTTAGACGTAAGTTTTGTTTTAACTTGCCCAAGTTTGTGCAGCATTTGTAGTTCAGCGTAGCTTGTAGCACTGTATCTTTCTTCTTCCTCCTCCTCCTTGTTGAGCCCAGTTAATTACACGTGCCTCATTACAGTGTATAGAAAAAAAAGAGCTCTCTCCGTTCAAGTCAGCTGTGCTTCATACAGTTTATAGAAGCTTTCTACACACATCCCTGTGTGTATACAGTGCTCCACTCGATCTTTAACCTGATTTTGTTTAAATTTTCAAACTGCTTCCTGGACTGCTTTAAGCGCTGGGGGACAGTCTGTAGGATGACGCATGTCGCTGCCCATTTCCTCGTTTCCACAGCAAACTGCATGTGAACATGGTGGATGGTTGTTGTGCTCACTCTGCTCAGAGTCCCAATAGTGGGAATAGTCTGGATGTGACCCCAAAGACTGAGCAGCATCTGTTAACCCCCTGATCATTGCTTCTATCTGATGGCTAGGCTGGTGCGGCGTATGCCCAGTCATGCGGGGACTTGCCAATAGATTCAGCAGACTATGGTAATGAGCCTGAAAGGATTCCCAAGCTCAGCGCTGTCACTTTGATGACTCCAAAATTAACTCTGTGCTAGAAATTCTCAACACCTGCTGTAATAACATTCAAGATAGAAGAAATACGTCTTTGGTAACACAGGTACAAGAAAATTAATGTAACCCCTCTTGTCAAACGTAATTAGAATCATCGTGGCACCGATATGGCGCAATGAATGTTTTGAAAGGGTGAAGCGAGAAATTATTGCTGCAGAGAGAGACGCTATTTTGCCCTGATAACAGTATTCAGTGGGCTTTTGCAGAGGAGTTTTTAAGATGGAGTTTTCTGTCCAGAACTATAATAGAATGCTGGGCTAGAAGTGCTAGAATACCAAACCACTAAACTATTCATTTACACAGCAGCGCGCGCACGCACACACACACACACACACACGCGCTGCCACCGTACAAAATGCTATGGCAGGAACACACGTGAACATTCATGCAAAGCCAGGACATTTGCATTTTGTCTCTCACACACGTGCAAAACCTTTCAGGAGGTGTGTGTGTGTGTGTGACATGTTGTCCCCTACTTTTACATCCACGTCTCTGTTCTCCATTTCTCCTCTTCCTCTCGCTCGTACCCCTCCCCCCCCTTGACCTTCTCTTTTCATTAGTCAGAGTGTGTCTCATGCCTCTAAGCATGCTGATAGTGCACTGCTCCAAGGCTGCATTTATCAAGATGATAAAGCACTCTCAGACAACAGCCAAGTATCTCAAGGCTAGTGGCCGCGGTACCTGACAAGTGACAACAAGTCACACAAACAGTTCCTCCTCCCTCCACCTGACCCCCCCCCCCCCCCCCCACCCACTTTTCCTCAGACTAGCGGCGCCCATATACCATGCCTAGTTGGTCACAGGTTGTTACCTTATGTCACACGAGCCCCTAATGAGAAGTTAAGTGCAGATGAAGGCGGGTGACTGCACAAGACAAGCGATCTGCCCCCACCTGCTCATTCACACAAGCACACAAGCCGGTCACAGCGCACAGACGCCCATTGTGTGCTGTGTGTCCGGGTTTAGCAGCATCCTGTTAAACCATGCAGGACCCAAGTCACAAAAATGCAAGTCTTGCCACTTTGGCTTCAGCTTTCATCTTTGCCCCCAGCTCACCTCACTTTCCTCAATTCAGTGACTGCTTTCCCACTCACAGCCATAAAGGTGCTGGCTGCCTTGAGAGCAGGGGCTCGGGCTGACAATCACCGTTGAGCTCCCAGACTCCAAATGACGGGGAAGCTGAATTATTCTCTTTAGAGGGAATTAGCAATTCTTTTAATGAGGAAGACGGTGAGTTTGACAAATGCGTGTCTGTTTGTGCGTGTGGAGGAGGAGGGGGATGTTTCCTTTGGACACCATTATTAGATTAAAACACATGTTCAATTAGAATTATAAAACGTATATTATTCACGAGAAGACATTTATGATGAAAAGGCTCAAAAGGCAATTTTACTTTATTGCCACAGAGTTTGATTTCTTTTGTTCCTTCCTGCTAAATGTGCTTCTCGCTCTGGCTTTCGTTCTCACACACACACACAGCACGTTACACTGCGGGTACAGCTCTCTTTGTGAAACTTGCTAATTGATATGCAGAAAGGCAAGTTTGACATGTGCAAAAAAAATAATGTCATAAAGGACAGGAAATCCCTTCTTCTGCACAATAGACGCTGCATATATTATCAAATGTATGTGATTTGCCAAAAAAGAAAAGCGCACATATGTGACTCTGAGAACCAGCTGGGAGCACGATAATGATTGCTATCTACAGTAATTGCTGCAAAAGGCAACTGCTTGAGATTGGACTCCTTGATGAAATATTAAGAGTTTGGAGCTGGCTCAGTCGCCCATGTATGTTGTTGTGGGAGCACAGCAGTGCACTCTCCTGTGGGCTGTGATGATGGCTACAAAAGGGTAATAGAGGACCGCTTTGAAGTGTTTCTAAAATACCAAATGTCAAGGAGGATGGATGGTCATTCTATTACATTTCTTCACAAGAGCTGTAAGATTTTAAGAAGCCTTTTAAATAACGCTGCTGTTTGAGCGATGGCTGTAGACATATATATTATTTAAAGCATTACTGTACATCTTACGTCGTGACAGTTCTTCATGTCTTGCTGACGATACAAAACAAACAAACAAACAAAATTCACTCTACTCCTACTGAATCAGTTCCCCGTCATACTGCAGCTCTGTGGTCACTTCGAATTAAAGATGCAATAACTAATATTTTGCACAATTTCTAGGAAATTAAGTGAAGCGGTTCATGTCATGTCTCTGAGTGACTTACCAGCCTTCACTACTCATCGTGAGTAAGATAAAGTAGTGACAAATTAAATCTAGTCTGTATCTGTAAAGCTTCATCATTTACAAAGGCCAAATTTTGCCATTGCACCTCCTTCATACACAAAAATGCGCTGATTCCAGTTCTGCTCTTTCTATAGAGGCCTATGTTTCACCTTCGTCAGTCTGAAGCGTCTGCAGAATAACAGCCTGCAAAACCTTTCAGCTCCAAATCAAAAGCTCCAGGATTGTGACCATCGCAGTGGGTTTTTCTTTTTTCTTCTTCTTAAATTTAAAGCTTTAACAGTTTTATCACAGGCGATGCTGAATCCTTCGCAATCTGAAACTTGCTGACAAGTTCGCTCTGTGACATCTCAGCAGAAAATAACCTATTTTGTATGGTATTGTGTACTTGACAGCTGCATTCATTTGTTTCATGCTTCACTATTTCCTTTAATGTTGCTTCTCTGTGTGACTACTCAGATTCCTAATGGCCTCCCTGTGTTAGACCCTATGTTACAGGCTTCTGTGGCATGATCTGGACCCTCTATGTGTTTCTATCTTGTTTTTTCTTTCCTTACTTATTCATTTTCTCCAGCTCTATGGGCTTCATACAGTACTTGGACTGTACTCATGGCTTGACAGCGAGAATCACAACACGACTGAGTAAACACCACAAAACAAAGCCGCTTTTTCCAGTGAGAGCAAGTGGATTAAAAAGCAAAGATAAAACGTCGACGTAAGTTTAGAGTTAGAGATATTTCGATTTTTTATTCATGACTGTGTTATCTGAAATGTAAAGTAGAAATGCGTCTCTCTCGCACCCACACACACGTCGTCACACACGATTAAAAAAAGGACAATACTGAAATCAAAGCTCTCAAAAACTCATGCTATTGCGTTCCCCATTGTGACATGTGCGGCGACATTACCAGCGATTGATTTATTTTTAGGTCTGCCTTCTTGATTTTCTCAGATGTCTGTCTCATGGCAGGATATTTGACATTATACAGATCACATGTAGGTTATTATTCACTCACGCCCATTGATCCTTGTTCAGTATTCACAGGAGCCAGTGGTCTCAGTTGGAAACTTCATGCCTCCCTCAACAGGCGATTTGAACATCCCCTTGAGCAAAACACTTCACACGCAGCCCTTTCGGAGAATGAATTTTTTCCAATAACATTTTTGAAAAAAATAGTCAAATTAAAAACACAGATATTCTATTTCGAGCTAAGTCTGTATCCAACTGCCCGGCTGAGGCCGCGACCTCATGCAGGTTGACTTTGACCTCAGTGAATGGCCTCGGCTGTGGAGAGAGGATGAGCAGCGTTCGGTTAGAAACATTGCTCTTGCCTGGCCTCACTTATGCTGGAAGTAAAGACTCTTGTGTAGAACTGACCTCACTGAACTTTGGCAAGACTCATGCAGAAATTACCATTATTTGTCTTCACCTATTCTCAAAAACGCCAAGAAGAGAATGGATGCTGTGACTTTTTGTTCTTTGACGTCCGCTCTCGGTCTCCGTTGTCCCCTATGAGTAGATTAGATTAATTAGTCCAGGCTAGTTGGCACGCATCAGCATTAATTTGGAGGTAGTGTTTAAATATGCGGGATCCAGGGATCAAATGATTAACCCTGCAATTAAGGATCAATTCTCTCTTGCATTGATCTGCAGTGAGCTCACCATGGATGACCTGCTTCCAAAATCAAACAATTAAAACTCTGACTAAAGCAAACCGAGACCGATTGTTTAGGGAAAGCAGGGCTTTGAGTGATCCAGTGAGAAAAACATCATGAAATATGAAACACACTGCATTGCTTGTGAGTGTGTTCAGTCTACATTTATTAATGCATCGGCACATTACGCAAACTGGAATTATATTTTGTCATCAAAAATGAAATGCTTTGCTTTTCCTTTGGACCTTCAGCTGGTATTGATGAACGTTCTTGCCCAGCCTGCGTTTGCTCGTCACAGCCCCGTAGCCACAAATCACCAAAACACGTAACACACGTGAGCAAACCCCTGAAGTAGGAGGGACGTACATGAGCACTCGCACTCCGTCTGCACCCAGGAAGTGATTTGTTGTTCCTTTTTTAATTCAGTGGGAAGCTACATCAGAAATAATAAACAGCCCAGCGTTTATCTACAGTGAATATATAGACTAGCCTGAGGCCATTCAGCATTTTATATATGCAACAGGAAGTGCAGTTTAATCACAGAACGCACAGCTAGAGCAGCTACTTTGTTTAAAATACAACCGAACGGGTGCATCTGCCGACAGCGCAGGCAAACAAACGCACTGACTCGTTTGAATCATCAGGAAAGACGGAGCCCACCACTCATAATGAAGAGGACTATTTATAGAAATGTCCAGTAATTACACCGAGCAAAGACGCCAGCTATAAATAGTAAAAATGTGCTTGGACTAAGAACAAGCTGCAGCATTTTCTACGCAATCAGCTGTGACGTCTTGGTGAGCAGACAAACATTAGTAAGTCAACTTATTGAAGACATCTCTTGCGCATCTAAGCGACACTGATTGGCAGTTAATCCTTGTACCCATATTTCAAAAATGTGCAGCAGCGAAGAACATATCTCACAGATTTGCTCTTCTTAACAAAAAAAGAAAAGAAAAAAACAGTTTGAATACAAGCATGGGTCCTGAATCCTGAAGAATGTGGAAGAACTCCAAAGAATTCTTCAAATCCATAAATAAAAAATCAAAGAATTCAATAAAGGGTGGGACAGTGTGATTCCAAGCTCAAGGCTTAACACTGGGTGGCTGTGCAAGGTGTAGCCAGAAGCTGAGAGGTGAGTGGGATGCAGCAAAAGGCAGGTGGAATAAAGTGACCCGGGAGCGAGAGCAGAAAGGAGGGTGATAATAAGGAATCCATGCGACTGACTCAGAGCGACGGGCTTACCTGGCTATGAATATTTCAGACAGCAGTGAGGTGTGTTATTACAGCTCAGTGGGAGCACCCGCAACATGGGGCAGGACATGTGCCGTCGCAAGATAGGACCGTGCACGAAGCAACACAGCCTTGTTCTCCAGCCCTCGCGAAGTCCAAATTTGAAATTCACTCATTCACGTTGAATAGCTGAAGAGCAAAACATTTTCATCAGCAAACTAACAACAGCATCTTCCACTGACATGCTTCTTTAAATCGATATACCAGCTAATCAATAAGCAGGGGAAGGTTACACACTATTGGAAGCCTGCTCTGCAAGTGGAGATAGTAAAACAAATCTATGTGCAGTCTTTCACTTCAGCTGCAACAGTCCCATACGCCAAGAAGACGATTAAATAAATATTCTGTTTACATGGACTGGCTGCCCAGGGGTCTGCAGACTAGTACAGCAAAGCAGCTTCAGTCAGCTAGCTAACAATCCAGAGCCTCTGGCCATTCCCATATATTCCCTCCATTATTTCACCAGCACCGGCTCTCTAGCCGCCATCTCTTTCTCAAAGCAGCGTCTGGAGAGGAGGCTGTCACCGAGCGCTGTGATGTGAAGGCGTGCGCTGATTTAGGGCTCTCTGCAACAAGAGCAGCGGAATGAACTTTAAATATTAGGCTTTGCATTAAACGCCTGCAGCGCACACACTGTACAGCGCAGTGCAAGCGATAGCAGCACGTATACAGGTATTTATAGCACAGTCAGTTCTGCTCTTCTTCCTTCTCTTCGAATCTTAACCAGAAGCAAAGACGCTACGTCTAATTTCTCCACTTATGTTAGCACAGTCAGGAACAACTCCTGCTGGATGGCGACTTCCCAACCTTCCAACACGGACGCCTGATACGACGACAAAGGCCCGAGCAGAGAACAGCCAGCCTCATGCATTATACATCAGCCCTAAGTTATTCATCAGGAAGGACGTGTATTAACCTGTGCGCAACCTAGAGAGCACCATTATTATTCTGCAGATAGCGCTGTTTGAACGGGCCCAAACACACGTGAGGATGGTGATTAAGACACGTGGTCCTGCAGCGAGCCATACGATCACACATGCATCTAATGGGAAAAGATGTGGCACGTTTTTTTTTGTTGTTGTTGTTTTTTTGGCACTGACTCGACTTGTTACAAATATCACTTCTTTAGTTTCATCTTCCGCCCCTGGAAACACCCCCTGGAGCCTGTGTGTTGGTTCACTGGATACACTCAGCATATTTTATTTATAGTAACATATTTATATAGCATGTAGAGACAAGCTGAGAAAATGCCACTGAGCAGCTTTTGCTGTGTCTCAGTTATGTCTGCAGACCATAAAATGCTGTTTGAGGCTAATTAATGCTGAACATGTCATAGTTCAGATGTGACTGGTCGTCACTAAAGAGCTTCAGCAGGTGAACGTAAAGAGCTTTTGGGCTCCTGGCTTCTCCTTTATGCTTTGTCAAATGCAGAGATTCATGTTTTATAAATACATAAAGAAAAACTACTGAGATGATAAATCAGCAAATAAGTTTAAACCATAGCTGCAGCAGCTATTTGTGTTTCATAGATGTTAAAGAAATATTTATGTCTGTGGAAAGTACAAACTCAATATTTTACCCAGCCACTTTAATTATTCACTGCATATCAGCAAAGTGATGTGAAAAGCCAGGCAACGCCCCAGAACTAGAAATAGTTGATGAAGCTCACCTGTCTAGTCGAAATGCAATTCTTTGGCCGATTCGGTTAGCTTCTGAATTAACATGATGAGTTTTCCATCACGCTGGCAGGCACAGAAGTCATTGGTTTGAGACTGGGGGGAGGGGGGGGGTCCTCCGAGGAAGCTGCTGTCTTTGCTGGTGTGAATAGCACCTGTAAAATAGTCAAGCAGGTGTACAATCAACATGTGTGGAGTGTTCTCGCAGAGCAAATTTTTACACCTGCCAGAATGTAATTTTGGAGGAGCAGCAGGACGCCTTCTACTCTATACACAAATCACACTGGTTTCGTGTGTGTGTGAGACTCGAGTGTGTGCAAAATCTTTTCTCTCACGAGCAAAGCAAACATGGTACTTATGCCACTTTAGCTTGAGACCACAAATACTGTACGGGAAAAAAATAATAGTGTTAAAGTGAAACAGCTGATTAGGCCGATCTAGGTAATGTCATCCATTTGCTTTAAATGCAGACTGCATGTGATCAAGGTTAAAAAAAAAGCAACAACTGGTCTCAGCAAGTAGCCGGTGATTATTTTTGATAATCGTACATTAATGCTGAGAATGGAGGAAGGGGTTGGACGCTAAGACTCCCCCAATCTCCATCTGTTCTCGACTCCTTATTCCCAGCTCGTCTCGCGCGCTCAGCCCCCGACACTGAGGTTACCACGAAAGTTTCACTGCGCAAAGTTAAAACAAAATAATTCAACACGGCTATTATCAACTATGCATGTTGCCTGGAAATCTCATTTTACATTTTGCTGCTTTCTCTTACTACCCATAAAACAAGTAGGAGGTCGCCTCGCTGTCGAGTTCATCTGTATAATCCAAGACCTTTGGACGCGGAGGGGAGAGTGGAGCCAACGGATGAAACGAGATGCAAAGCGTTGACCAAAATGAAAATATTTAGCTTAAGCGCCAGCAGACAGTCATAGATTTATTATATATTTAGCATCATTCACCGTCGAATCAAATGAAATTCTTTGTAGCTGAAAGCAGAGAAGTTAAGGGTTAGTTCAGTTTTACACGGAGCAACCCTTTATAATAGTTTTTAGCTGATGATGTTAATGGTTGTGTATAGTAACACGTGTCATGCCTGGGCTCTCTGTCAGGGTAAATCCAATCTATCAGCTTTATTTGTCCTGAGTTTAAAAAGGGCACCTGAAATGTCACCATGACATTTATCTGTCATCTTAAAAATAGCTTTATGAAAAATTCACAGTAATCTGTTCTTTACAGTCCCACTTTTATGGCGCGTAGTAAGACACACAATGCAGTCGTTGCCATCATGTCAGCAGCGCCGGTGCTTGTTGCTATGCAGAATAAACAAATCGTGGAGGTGCAGTCGAGGGAACAGTGAATGTCAGATGGAAAAGCTGCCTTTTGTGCCGCGTGTTGACAGCGGTGCCTCAGCCTCACACTGACTCGCATTGATCAGCGAGCGTATGGATGAAATGACTCAGCTGAAATCCTCCACTTCAGGTTTCTCCCCCGTTTGTCCAGCCAGCACCACCTCAGTGTTAAGAGCAGTACGTTGAATGGCTGTTGCCAAGGGAGCTGCAGAGGACATACAGGGCTGAGCTGGAGAAGCTGCGTGCAGGACTTTATCCTGCAGCACTGCCACCAGCTCTGGAGCAAGGTTGGAGGTGAGGCTAAAGCCGCTGAAATGCAGTTGAGCAGTGGAGCAAACGAAGCTTTCGGTGCTGACATTAAATTAGGGGATTCAAACTTAAGCTTCACTTACTCTTGGTGAGAAAAAAAAAAAGGAAAAACTTTAAATTAATTTAGTTTGGGTCCACAAACACTGTAAGCGCTTACCGACACTCTTTATCCATTTACAGGAAGTAAACGTGCAGGATTTGGTCACCAGTCAATCTGTATTATTATTTTCTCAAGTTCCTTTCACTGCTTTGATGGATCTGAAGAGGTTACAGGAACTGGTCGGATCTGCAAAAACACTCAGAGCATTTAAGGTGAACAGTTTATTTTTGAGCTGGAAAAAATAAATAAATAAATAAATAAAAACACTGCAGTCACAAAGTTGCAGATCCCCAGGGGGAGAGTTGAATGACCTGCCAAATCTAATATCTCAGTGTGTGTATTTACCAGACCAGCTATAGTGAGGGAAAATGTATTGTGTCAGCGCCTGGCAGTTCTTTCTGTTATGGAAGTTCAGTGACCCATTATTTAGTGTTGTGTTGTGCACTGTGGTGCATAGCAGAAAAAAGTACGAATCGCAAAATTACGTGATGGCATAGTGAGAAATTACATATTTGACTGTGGTATTGCACCGGCTGCTGATTAAAGGTTTGAGCACAATAAAAGGTCATGCTTTTAAATGGATTGTAGCTCGACTGTAATAGCACATGTCTCGCAGGTTAAGGATTTGATTTCTAACAAACCTGAACGTTCTCATTACTCCTTGAGCAAGGAAAAAAAAAAAACCACGAAATTGTTCCGGATCTCAAAGAATACGATACGCAAGTCATTTATCAGCACTTGCACAAACCCTTTAATAACTTGTAGGCTGAATGTACCAATCTTTCCACGTAATATAATCTCTGACACCACCGTCAGCGATCTCAGGATAGTTCCAGGCAGAAATAAATGTGCTGAGCCTTTGAGCTTCTTGTATAATGTGTGTGAATTTACGTCTGAGACCTCACACAACTCAAAACACCCGTACTGACAAACAGCTCCTTTTTAATTTATCTCAGCAACTTCATAAGCCTGCGCAATCCCCGCAGATCTTTGTTCATTACTGTCTCACTGCCACAAAGAAAAGTGTCAAAATGTGAAGAAACACTGACAGTTAAAATGTGGCAACACCTCACCACGATGTTTAAATAGCATTTTAATCTTCGGCACTTTCAGAAAGTGATGGAATGTTATAAATAATCAACTCTGCTCTTCACGACCTACTGCTGGACTCAATTCTACTCTTTACTGAACAGATGTAAAGACAGTGGACTGAGGCTGCAGGGACAGACCTGGGAGAATCAGATTTCCGTCCCACAGACAATGAGCCTCATCGTTCAATTGTGCCATGTTGTACCATGGATCATATTTACACCCAGACAGCAAATCAGGGCTCCAGGGATGCACAGGAAGCAGGGGTCACTTGACCAAACACAACCTATGCAGGCCTGTGGGAAGAAAGCAGCAGCCATACATCACGCCAGAGGCCATCCATCACCCAGATCATTCGATCTGAGGCAGCTGCTCTGAGATTTGCTGCAACCCACCAAAGCCTTAAGGGACAAGCTAGTGACAGAGGCTCCTGAATATACACTCTGTACCTCGCACAGACAAGACTCCAGTGGCAGTCAGTAGAGCAGCGGACATTTAATAGAGGTGATCTGTTGGTGTATAAGACGTAGTAAGTTGGAACATTTTATAGGGTATTTGTTTTGCTGTTGGTGGGCTTTTGGTAGAGGAAGCCATGTCTAAACAGCCTGCAGCAATGAAGCTGCAGCGCTGAACAGCAAATCATCCTTTAATGGTGCAATCACAAGGAATCTGGCAGTGGTTACAGACATGTAGCCTGGTTCTGCAAAGACTGGGGCGGTTTTTGAATAAATGGAAATGAAGCTACGATTGAAAGCGATTTCTGATGTTACGTTGAAAGATGTTCGCCTACACACCGGCTCTGTAGGCGCCAGCGTGTTTTACAGCAGCCGATCTTTGCTTCATTTCTGATGATGCTTCTGATTCCTAGCTTCCAAATCTGACAGTAACATTGTTAGGTCTACGTTCTTCTTTGTCTGCAACACGGATCATTTTGCCAAATGCAAAAACTCTGAGCACTTTGTGTTTGCGCTTCCTCAACAGCTGCCGTTTTTGCCTTGCGCTGCAAAACAAAGCAGCGGATTTCCGATGCCGCACAACGCAGAACATCGCAAAGCGTCGTAGTCGTCACACCATTCCGCTACTTTCTGTTACGTCAGTGTTGCGTAGTGATAATGTGGCTTTATTCGAGATGCACACATGAAACCGTGTTACAAACTGACTGGTGATGAAATGACAGGACCAGGCAAATTCCCTTTCTACCTAGTGTGTCGTGCTCCAACTGTATATGTTCTAACTTTGGACCAGGTGTGCAGTATTTTTATCCACGATAATTACAGAGAGTATAACTGAAGCTGCGCATACGTCAGATCTCTTTGTTACTCATGTAATGATGGTGGGATGGGAAGAGTAGCAATCAAGTGTTTTATCAGAGTTAATAGCAGGTCAAAGTGACGCCAGCCTGCTACACAGTACAGAACCGCCTCACCAGCCAATGCACCACTTGCAGTATCTGTACATACCCGGGCTGTCTAAACATAATAAGCACTTCCACGCCGCTTCAAACCTCAAGGAAGCCCTTACGCGACATTTTTCGACGTGTCTGCAATCTCCCATATTCCTGAAAAACGCCACAAGCCGTTTCCTTTTATGTCTTCGTTACACAAACAGCAGTAAGTGCTGCTTCGCTTCCAATACTGCAAAACGGTCAGTGTGAGGTATAGTAGATCGGTTTGAAGAGCCAGAATTACAGACTAAGCTACTTTATATACCATACCCAGCACCTTCTGCTGACATCAATAGCAGGTTTGCAATTATTCACTTCTAATATAGAGGATTTAAAGTCACATCTTTCATTCTTTCAAAACCAGCCTTTTCATCCTGGTAAGGTGCAAACAGGAGAGGCGGGAGCTTACCTCTCATTGAAATGCAGTATTGTTTGGCCGGGAACACAGCAGATAGCGAGAGAGGACAGCTCTAAATTATATGTCTCTGTATATTCGGCCCTGCAGGAAGATGGGAAATAAATGCCGGTGCCCTTGTGCTGTATGAGGCCTGCTGCAGGTGGACAGGCAGCGTAGATTAATTCGTGCCACAGGAAGGGGAAGGTTCCGTGCACACACACTACAGCTTAGCTTGAGCAGCGGTGTGGAAAAGAGAAGAGCGCAGAGGAAACACAGAGGCATTGCTGACTGCACGGCCTTCAGTGGGCATCGCAAAAGGATGAAGGTGAGGAAATATTACATATAAATGGATCCACCTGAACGTCTGGGGATGCAAAGGTCTCAGAAAGAAAATAGGTCTTCCATGCTGATGTAACTTTTCTTAACAGCATCACCTACACTACTGATCCTGAATAATTCAAGGCCTATTAGTCCACCATTTGCCTGGACATAAGGTTTCCTAGTAACATTGACTTTGTGATCAGGCGATGCGGTGCCTCTGCTTTTGTAAGGATGCCGTTATGTAAAGCCTATAGTTTCCCCATGTTAGGTATCAGTCTGCAAAGCTTTAACATTGATTTTATCAAATTCAACCTGACAGCTTACCTTAGATTCTATACTTTAACCTTTGAAATCTTTCTTCTTTCACAAACAGCTTCAAGCAGAACCTTATGGAGAGCTTGTAGGGTCAAACACTCCACATTAATTACTGGGTCCATATAATGCGGCGGCACTGATGACCTTCAGTGCACCCGTGAGAGTCGGAGAAATATTCAAACCTTGGCTTATTTATTTTAATTCATCCTTTTCTGACCAAGAGCAACCACGTAAAAGGTCGCTGCAGAATACGAAGGATCGGGTCAAGGCATCCTCACTGCGAACGGAGGATAACCAACACGCAACAATACAACAATATAATAATGTATGTGCATGTAATATAGAAATCACTAATGATGACTCAGAGCATCCACTGTGATTGCGTTTGATACGGGCATGCTTGCCCACACTTTGAGGGCGAGAGAATGTAAATGTCAGGGGCTTGTCACTCAGCCTCGGTCCCACGTGAGCGGCGAGCAGGAGCCTGCTAAAAGGGGAGATCGACTGACAGGACAGACATTAGTATCCTGTCTGACTCACTCAGTGTCCAGCTGTCAATCTCCGGACATGTTGGAGCCACTACTTCAGCACTTTATGCATTTTCAAATTTCTATTCACTGCCTGATTATATCCATTCAGCACCTCACGGCTGGATGTTGATTTGCTCTCCTCCTTGAATAACTGGTTAAGGTTTTCCAATTGGTTTGAGGCTTCAAATTGCCTACCGCCTGGTTTCAGTGGGGTTAAGCTGAAATGGAAAAGAAATGTCTTAGATTCAGGGATCAGATGTGAGTGAAAATGTCTTTCTTTCAATCACTCCAGAAATGAAAACGTACACCTTTGGAAAACATTGTTGTAAAAATCAGACATTCTAAGATTCCCCTTTGTATTTAAAAGCAAACGCTTCTTTAAGGTTTCGTTTCACTTATAGAGGATGTCACCAGGGGTTAACGCTGTACGTCTCCACCGCCTCTCACCAGTGACGTGCATACGGTCTGTCTGACAGCCGTCCAAATCTGCTATAGGTTCCAGCAGGGCTGTGCACATTTTCACTCTGCACATGCCAAGGCTCAATGACACAACACCAGTCCAGAGCCAAACGGCCACTGGGCTTTTGTATTACTTTAAATAAATCTCACTTTGGAGAGAAATATCTTGCTCTCGACATTGATGCAGTGCAGTATCCTGGGGTTTGAATAGAGCGACTCCAAACACACCATTGGCTTCCATCTGCTTGTAGAGTTATTCTTATAAATTCTGCAATTAGATGCATAGTTAATTTTTGCTATCCATCAGTTTATGGCTGTGGAGCTTGTGAGTTTGGTGGTAAAGGCCACCAAGCTGTCAAATGCTGGCACTAAGTCGAGAACATTTTATCTCTCAGCTCAATGACTCGTGCAGTGAGGAATTTATTTAATGTCTGGTAAAGTCATGCATGTTTTCGCACCTTTTTTTTTTTTTAAACTTCAGTCATTTTCATTTCAACTTCATTTTCTTTTTGATTAAAGACCACAGCACTCTGAAAAGTAAATTAGCTTGAAGGTTTCATCAAGAAAAATATCCTGCAGTGAATAAAGGTGCCAGGAGAATGTCTGAAATAGTTAATATGAGCCACTTGAGGTATTTGTGGGATGGGGACAAGATCCTGTGCAAACCCCTGCGTGATGACCATGAAGTGGAAATGCACAGGCAGCTTGACAGACGCTCTCAGGAAACAACACGGCCTCCTGCTTGTAAGTGAAATCTGGAAATTCAAGGACCATTAGCAAAACGTCACAATAAATGAATATAGCAACAGAGAAGGAGGGAATCTAAAAAAAAAAAAATTCTTAAAAACCTGCTGCAATTAGGAATAAATACTTATTCATCTTCTATTAAGACACAAAGATATGGCCGTCAGAGCAAGTGCAGCTGTGACCACCGCATCCAGAGAGTCAAAGGGATATCTGGTAATCCATCACTCTGTTCATCAGCTCAAGAGGGCTGTGAAACTACAGCAGCAGCCTCCTACACAACCCTCTGTCACCCCCCCCACACATGTCAACCCTCCCATCTGCTTGGCCAGTAATTAATATGAACAAGAAAGCTGCATTTTCACGATAGATTCAAACTAATGACAACTGAGATTCCCAACAATCCAGAATATGGTAATAACAGCACTTTGTAAAAGCGCGTGTACAACATGATTTTCTTGGGACGTTCTACGCTGGTTAGTCTGCCAAATGATGGCAGGATGTCTTTCCAAATCTGTGGCTAATCAGGTTTAATTAAAAGCCATAAATCATATGCACAACGCACGGTGTGCTTTTCAGATTTCGACCCAGTGTAAATCACCGCATCCCGTCGTCTGTATTGTGCACATGCTCATGAAAAAGACTGTGATCAAAGCAGGCTCCGTTTGTGTTTGATCTATGAGACACAGACTTGAACGGCTATTTGTGGGTGGACTGGATTCTGTGCAGACCTGTGAAGAAGATTACTGGTCAAATTAGACAATCAACATTACAGGTATCTGTTATGGTCTTAGAGCGCTGGGCTTCCAGGATGCCCCTACTTCGCTGGTCTCGATTGAAACATGAGAGCAAGGAGAGGAAAGAGACAACAGAAATGAAATCACATCACTGGGCAAGTGGCTGTGGCATTTGTGAAACAGGTAAATGATCTTTCTAGCACTTTCCCACTGAGCGAGGCTGGGAGGAAGGACCATTTACGCCCCTTTCAAATCCCTCACATGTAGTGGACTGCTGCAGAGTACATCTAGAGTCTTCATTTCCTCCTCACCCACACACACACACACACACACCAGCGACAGGGGCAGCAACTCTCCTTTGGCAGGGACACTAAGCACTGAACAGCTCTGAGCACAGCAGGAGGCTTTGGCCACCTGCATACTGTGGCGAGGAGATAGAGCCAAATCCAACGCTGAAATTGGTGATAGACACTGCGACATTTCTTTTTCCACTCGGAGGATTTCTGCAATTTGTTTTTAAACTTTTACATTGTGCTCGGGCATGACGGGCGAACACAAATCAAAGGGTTCCCATTGCTGTGGGTGTTAAAACGGATTCACTTTCATTATAGGTGGCACATAGGAAAACGATTATTGCTTTTATTGTTCCCCAGGCCCTGCAAAGACCTATGCAAAATGTAAACATTGTTTGAGCCTACCTTTGAGCCTCGTTACAAGAGCCCACTACTGTGCAGTGTTCATTAGAGTGGAAATGATATGTGCAAACAAAGAGAACCGCCCAAGCAGCACGCTTTGCTGCGTCTTTTTGTCTCCGACTTGCAAATGAGAGCAGCCTCCTCACCTGGTCCCTACAGGCAACGTCCCAGTGCCTCCAATCAGCGCTTTATTGACAGCAGGCATCTAGCAGAAATCTGGGAATGCTAATAGTTGAGGATGATGCCTGATAAACATGTTCTCCCCCCGTAGTTTACTTTCTGGCAGGGAGGCCTCCAACCAAGGTCAAAATGTGGAGCTGCTTGGTAAACAGAGCTGCTTATGCACAATGACACACACTTTGATTTAAGATTCAGTTCCGACTCCGTTTGGCTGTTCTCCATCTGCTTTGTAATTTTAAAAAGGTGCATCTCCGTCCACACCGGCTCAGAGTCTTGTCGGGGGAGACAAGTGGTTTCCATGAATACATCAGGAAGGTCTACCAGATTCCAGACGAAACGTAAAAGACATGACTAAACCGCACGCTCATGTGCAAGTGCCTGCACGGTGTTGGTAAGACTGCTGGCATTTATCAGAGCAGCCATGTCCATGGAGGCGCAGCATTAGACTTTCAGTGCAGCAAATGTCTGTGGCCAAATCATTCTGTCTAAATAACGGGGAGGGTGGCACCGTAAACACAGACTTGCTTGGCTTTGTCGAGCTAATGACTTCCTGCTCCAGTGGCTTGTGAAACAGTGTTAGAGCCAAAATAAGTAAAATCGGGAGCAGAATTTAATCTGTCACTCAATGGAAAGCCTTTAAGCAGAAACATGCAGCCACCCAGAGGGTGCGCACAAGTGAAGTGAAATTACAGCAAAAGCTCCCTGGCACAGAGTGAAGCGCCAGAACAGGTTGTGTGTAGGAATGAAGATTACAGATTGGTTGGATAAATGGGGGATTCTTTAAAGCAAAACACGCTGAGTGTGAATGTCAACCAAGGTGGTAATCTGAAACCATCAATCCCTTTGAATCCAGGTAAGCATCACCTATGTAGAATGGAGATTGATGTGGGAAGGAAGACTGTGTTTGCTCTCGCTTTTTGATCTTGCTGAGTTTGCCCCAAGCTTGGTTTTGAACTACGTAGCTATGCAGCAGTCATATTAACAACCCCAGTGTTACGAGATATTGTGAGCAACGTTCAGTCTGCTCTTCCAGCAACTCAGAATTAATCATTTCTAAGAATTGTTTGTTTCCTCTGCAGTCTCCTGGGAGAACTGGATGGGTATGATGAGAAGCTACTCTGGGGTAGAGGAGCTAAAATTAATCAAAAACATCAATGGCTTGTTTTGCTAAAACTGTCCTGCCTCTTATCTAACCTCCTTTATTTTCTGATGGTGCTGAATTTTAAGCAAAGTTCCATCCAAATTATACCTTACAGCAACCCAACATCGATTCTGTAAACAAACTGCTGAATTTATTTACTGAAAAAAAAAGAAAACACATTCATTTTACAAATGGTGATCTGCTTCATGATGAAAACAGACAAGTGCTTTCAAAAGATGTGATGAAGTGTACAAACTTTTGAAGCATTATGTGTAATGCCAGCAACTCCAACTCAGAGGCAATGAAACGTACAATACTATTTTCATTTAACAAGTCGATTCTGACATCAAAGTTTGCTGTGTTGCGCATTAATATTCATATCTGAAGTAAAAAAAAAAAAAAAGAGAGAGAAAATAAGACAAGAAATGCAGATTAGCCTCTTCTGAGAAGATATGCAAATAGCAAGCAAGACACTTGAATCTTTTCTTTGCACATGAGCAGACAGTGCACGTGCACATATATATAGGCTGCCGTATTCTAATGTACCAAGACACCATTTAAACAGAGTTTAAAATGGCTAAGGTCGCAATCATCCACGGATATCATTATCATTTTGTAGGACTAAATATAGAAATAGACACGTTTATACTGCGTTTGAGTCTGGGCAGGAATAAGCGGATTCTCTGACTGTTTTTGTCACGTTAGATCTGAGACCACATCAATCGAATTGCTTGGGTGGACTGGCTTTAAGCAACTGTGTCTTGTGTGTTTCACTGGCTGAATAACCAAGAGCCTGTTAAGAAAAACAAAGACGATGTGAATGCGTTAACATGCGATTCTTTAAGCCGAGTGAGTCATACTGAGACTGAGAAATGTCTATTAAACCTGTGAGTCGAAACCACATAGTATGTTATTATTTTTGGCACCTTGAATATTATGTCGCTATATTATTGCTTAAACAAATATGACAAAAGACTAAACATTATTCATACGACAATCTGCCAGCAAGTAGCCATTAACCTGGACACTGCATTGTTAATGCAAGCATAGAGTAATAGTCTGTAAGATTCAGCCTTAATTAATAACAGCTTTGATTTATACTATATTGTAGAAATTCACACTTTGTGCATCTAAATAAAAAACATAACACCACACATCTCTGCATCTGCAAGTTCTATAGAAAGCTTCTTTATAACAGCACACATTCCCTTTAAACTTCAAGAAATCAGCATTTGGATAAGTATATGATAAATTGGAATATAAATCTATATGAGTGTTCAGAAACATGTTAGATCCTCAAAAAGAGCCACAGCAGACGCACTGAGGAATAAGCCAGCATTACAGGCTAAGCATCGTCTTAATAAAATAGTTCTTCTAGTTTTAGAAAACCTTATTTAATTTGAATATAATGTTCACGTAAAGGCTTTGATTCCACAAATATCTATATTGATCTATATATATATATACACGTTTAGTTTCAACTACTGCTATAAATCCAGTCTTCAAAGATTTCAAACATATATATATATATATATATAAAGGGGTTCATCTTGAAACAGCTCTGTTCAATCTTCATGCCAGCAATCATGATTTAGCATCACTTTGTTCAAATGATGGATATCTCAACTTGGAACAAGAGCTACAAGTAAACTTACTGCAAGATAATTAATTGAGAAGGGGTTAATTCCTCCCCCGGCGCTCATCCACATTAATGGGGAAGAGATAAGAACAGTCTTAATAGTTGGTCAGGCCGTTTTGAAGAAGTCCAGCCAGAGAGGGCTTATCTAAATCCTCCTGGCACAGCTATCTGAATAGTCGGAGGAGAGCACAGAGGAGTGCTTAAATTTGCCTGAAAAGCAGCTCTTATAAATTAAGTGGTAACAGAAGTTCGTCTGATAGCGCTCAACTTCACTGCTCTGTATTAACTACCTTATTCAATGCGCTGTGTTAAGTAAAGAAGAAAAGCACACGTTAGTCATAGAAGAAGCATGAGTTGATGATGTGAATGTCTCCATTATAAAATACAGTAACACGTCCAGGCTGAGCTATTTGAAAACGCCGTTCTTGTGTGCCTTTCCTCTGCCCTTGCCTCTGGAAGCAGCTGGCCTCTCTTGGCCGACTGCAAACCGAGTGTAAGGTTGCAGGGAAATAATTGTGTCCCTCCTGTGTGTTTGTTGTCACCAAAAGCACGAGGTGACCTGAGTCTGGGTTAAGATGTGCTCTCTCCCAGTGTGCCTTCACTGTCGCTCTGCTGCAGAGACAGCTTGTTGGAGTCTCCATCCCCCTCATCCTCTTCATCAGACCTGCCATGACTCGGACGTCTCCGGGTCACAGGAGGGCTACAGGAACCAACAGACAGACACACCATTACTTCCACACAGTCCAATCAGCTTCCACACCTACACAGGCAATAAACAACACAGCACATGCGCATATAGTTACATTAAGGTTAATTAGTAGATGGGAAACATGCGTGACAAGCACTGGTCTCTTGGCCTGATCAAACTGTGTAACTGTGATTAAAACCCACACACTGAATGTAAGTATCCAGACAACATTTATATTTTTATACAAGCACAGTGAACATTAGTAATGAATGTGTGAAGTTAGTGGCAGTAAATGCCAGATTGTGGCAGACCACAATCAATAGCTGGAAAAAAAGAAACGGTGATCTACATTAAATCTTGCTTCTTCTACCCACCGCAGTCATCAAAGGTCATTTGTACACCTTTACATCCTCAGATCACGTTGCCATGCCAACGTAAGGCATGACACTCACTGACGGCAGTAATTGAATGGCAACTTAGTTCAAAGAAACGCCTCGTATGCAGGCTGCCGTGCCCACTGCAGTTCAACGCGCATCACGGGGTCCACAAGCAAGGAGCCACTGAAAAGCACCTTTTAGAAAACGTACATATTTAGTTTAGTGTGTTTTGACAAAGCCAGGGGCTCACTAACGTTGACAGCAGATAGTATGTAGGCAGATTTATTGTTATTGTTATTGTTATTACACTTACATTTCCTTAAAGCTACGCGGATGAGGCAGAAAATCAACAACCGGCAACGCTAAGAGATCACATCTGAGGTTTTCCACCCAGATACAGAGAGAAGCGGTGTGAAGGAACGCCAATATGTGCTAATCATTTCATCCTGCTGTGTTGAACTACTACAGTCTTGTAACTCTGTACCATTGACAGGTGATAGTAAGTATAGAGCTGAAGCGCTATATTACTAATAACGAAAGCAACAAACAGTGACCTTCCACTTACACGTCAATACGAGGAACACACTGAAACCCTGTAAAGACTTTTGACATGTGCCAGTCCCATAACCGATTAACTGACCTGCCAGTGAACGTAACGTGTCCAAGGACAAACTGAACAAAAACATAAACAAAGAACGGAACTGAAGCCAGCTGCCTCGTTTGTTTGAATCCCACGGGAATCAAAGATGCTCAAACACTCGTAGAATCACCCTAAAATAGACACGTTCTGAGCTACAGGCTAATTTTAGCATTTCATTAATGATGCAGGGTTCACACTAAATTATATCACGCGTCTCACCTCTAAACTCCTTTCACTTAACATGTTTCGGTAAAAACTGAAAATCGCTTTGAGTTGAGGAACAGCTGCAGCAGCTCTCATACATCTGCTTTAAAACAAAAAGCAGCGCGTCTGACGGCAAGCTGCACCGTTTGTGAGGGAATGGGACAAACAACAAAGAAGAACACAGTGTTATGAATTATGTATCATTAAACATAAACCATTATAACAACGTTCACATATTCAGCTTAAGTGACTGGAGTGCGTCAGTCATTCAAAGTAGAGGTTGTTCTAGAGTAACTGCAATAAGATAATGCTCTGTTGAAATACTGATAAATAAGGTCAGAAGAAGCAAACTCGTTGCACATCGCTGGTGTTTGTCAATAAATGTGAATCATTCACACACAGCAAACGTCGTTAGTGAGTGGAGCATAATCCGTTTCAGACATGCCGGGCTCTGATCACAGCAGGCATCACCTTCCATCGCTGGCATCAGTCACTGTCAGGCCTGTAGAGGTACTTCATCATTAAGCTATCCACCTTCTTCTGCTTCTTCTTGGTTTCCTTCTTGGTAGATGTCCCATGACCAGAAGGCTCCATCTCATCATCAGAGGGTATTTTCGGGCCCTTTTTAACGCTGCTGGAGCTGCGGTAGGAGATCGTGGAGTCTGAGGAGGAAGAGGAGGAGGAGGACTCTGAAGACTCTGAGGAGGAAGAGGAGTCCTCCGACTCACTTTGCTTCTTCTTAGATCTCTTCTTTGACTTCTTGCTCTTCTTGCCTTTCGAGCTCTTTTTGCTGCGACGATCGTCTGAGGAAGAGGAGTCCGACCGAGCGGCTCTGCTTTTTCGGTCCTTACGACTGCGGGAGCTGCTGGTACTCATGGTGCTGGATGGGCGACTGCTGTAGTCCAGAGCCGAGCCCGAGGCAGAGCGACGCATGCTCGACGTGCTAGAGCCAAGCCCCGTGTCTTCGCCCTTCTTCCTGCTGCCCTCGCTGCCTGGAGCCTTCTTGTCATCCTCCTCGTCACCACTAGATTCATCAAGCTTGCTGCGCTTAAATTTGATGGGTTTGAAGCTCAGCACCTCGTTGATGGCAGCCTCCAGGTCTGGGTCCAGGTAGTTGCGGTGGGTGACCGTTTTAATGTCGGACGTGTCTGGCACAATGCCGTCTGAGGAGCGTTGCAGAGGCGGGTTAGAGAAGCTGCGACTGGCTGAGCGGGGGCTGTAAGATGAAGTTCTCCCCTCAGTGAAGGCAACGCTGCGGCCGTCATCGTTGTCATCATCTACATGCAGGCCGAACTCACTGAGGCCACAGCTGCGAGCAACAGACAGGCGTGAGCCGCTTCGTCTGTCATCCTTCCAAGACGTGCTCCGATGCAGAGACCTGGGGCTTGAGCGGCTCACGCTGCTGATCGTCGACTTATTGTCATCATCCATGTCCAGCATGCCCCTCCTGGTGGACACCCTGCCGGAGGCCACAGAGAACACCACGGATTCCTTATCGAATTCAGGGCTGCTGCGAGAGGTCCAGCGGGACTCCAAGCCCTTCCTGGCTCGGCTGGTGGCTTCAGAGTAGGCCAAGGAGATGACAGAGCTTTTGTCGTCCAAGTCTTCCTGTGCCTGGCTTTTCTTCCGATCCTCCTGAAGCTCTCCAGATTTAGACATGGCTTTGCGAATTGATGCATGGCCTGGTGTGTCAGAGTTCTCCTTCAGAGTGCTGAAGAGGGAGCTCTCATCGCCCGTCCCCCCTATGGAGTCTTTCAGGTTGGAACGCTTCCTGTAGCTTAGGGAGCTCATGACAGACACCGATCTATTCTGCTCTACCTCCTTGCCATCTTTACTTCCATCAGTCATCTTCTCCGTCATTTCCTTCCCCTCTTTAACATCTGCATTTGCTGCATATCTACAGGGTTGCGTGATAAAATCAACACCAGAGACGACAAACAGAACAACAACAAATAAAAGGAAAAGGTAAAATAAAATGCTGAGTCTCCAAATAGGGAAAATGGATTCTTTACTATCATGTAACAGATGGTACAGTGTGTTCCACCACAGCTGATAAGTGATACTGTCACTTGTTGGAGTCTTGTATGCATCTCTAATGTCACACTGTAACAGGAGAGATCTGTCATTTTCATTTTGTCCTTGGGTCCAGTTAAGAGTCAGGGAACATATACATTACCTCCATCTACTGCTGCTATTTACAGTACACACTGCAGAAAGTGAGGCAATCAGCCTTCGAGAAAATCTATGTAACTGAAGCAGAGGCATCATTTAGCAGAAGTGCCAAATGGCTACGGGCCACTTCAATATATGTGACAGCAGCCGCTTCCCCATTCCGCCTCCTGTCATTAGACCGATTACCGAGAGAGATGACACCTAATCACGTGAAATACCCATCCTTCTGCTGCAAACTGCCCCTGGGCATTTTTTAAGGCTGGGAATGTGGGTAGTTTTATCACTGAGCTACCACAGGGATCTACACAGTTATACCATGTCAGGATGAAAAAGGACACGAGCACTAACCTGGTGCTCTTCAGGCTTCCCTCATCCGACAGCGTCTTGGTGGAGCCTTTGTTTTTCGAGAGCCAGGACTTAACTCCGTCCACGCGGTCCTCGACCTCCGAATCGGTTTCTGCCTCATCCCCACTGCGAAGAAACACAATCAGCTAGAGTCCGAGAGACACGTCCAGGTGTCCAACGCAACACAGACACCAAAAGCAAGTCATTGGCATCGTCAAGTCAAAAACAACAAACAGTCAAGATCTGATTTTAATACAAATCCACTGTTTTGCTCTACTCCATTAAGTGTCATTACAGTTATTTTAATGCAAAATCAATTCAGAGAGCTTCCCAGACAAGGAGAGACTTGTTTGAGAATATTTTAAGCAGCGTCAGTGTGTGAGACAATTGCACAGGCAAAATAATGATTCATTTGCACATCTATATTTTGTCAGTAACTGTCCAGAGGAGGCTTCTTGTTAGTAATGTTTTGACAATAACGCTGGTCAGTATGATGCAAAGACATGCTACACGTACAGTACGCATGCGCGATAACACGACACAATTACCTATATATTTAAGATTCACAGGGTTTTTTTTGTTAGCAGAAGGAAACAAGTGCGTTATCAAACAGATTGTAGATGAAGCTCTTGGAGGCATAATTATCTTGTTTGGCTGGTTCTGGGCTGCTAGCATCTGTGTGGCATGTCACCTGCTCTTGGTGATTGTTATTGGAGTGGAGCCATGAGACAGCCCCTTGGCACGATGCTTGACATAACAATCAATATACAGAGACCTGCAGATTGCAGTGAAAAAGCTAGCTAGATCCCACCTTGATAAGGTCACTCCTCGTTCATTGGTTTTTAGTCCATCGTGCATTTTCTGAATTATGCGCCGCGATTGTCCTGGAAGGTTAATGTGACAGGGAACAGTGAGGGAAAAGTAGGGAAGAGTGACACCTCGTCTAGGTCAATAACGCTCTAAATGTGTTTGGGGAAAAAAAAAATCCTCCATTTTTTTGAGTACACACTGTTTCCAACTATAGTCGCAGATGCAAAGTGTCCCTTGGCTTCATAATGTGTGAAAATACTCTTTCGCTTTTCACATAAACAAGTTTTAAACTCGCTCAGCAGCACATATGTTATGACGAACAATCTAAACGATCTCAACTGTGCTCTGTGTGTTTTGCCGGGGTAAGCTCTGTCAGAGAAAACTACATTCAGCGCGACACGCTCCGTGGCCTCAGCGCATGACAACATACTGTATATTAATAACACTGATGACAGGGTTGTTGTAAAAGGAGCTGCACATTTCAATTCTTCGTGATTTATTGCAGACTTTGAGTTTGATCTTTACTATTATTCATAGCCTTTCTTTCAGTATCTTTCAGAGCCGCACTTCATCAATCTAAAATATTTGTCCTGTACAGCTCCCAACTGCAGATATAACTCATCCGATGTCTACAGACGACTGACTATCGTTAAAAATGAGAAGCAGTGATGTAGGTAACACATCGACAAGCTGATCTATCTTCACCTCCGAACATGTCGCAAAAAGGCATATAAGGAGAAATCTGAGCTTGGTGTCAAACATTCAGTCATGTTTCCTCGGAGAACAAAGTGTCACGTCTTCTTTTGTTTGTCTTTTACCTAAGAGCGAGTTTGGTTTTTATTCTAACAAAAGAAAGGTGGTGGCTGAGTTGGTGGTGTGTCAGAACTGCGAAGAACTAAGTAGAAACACGAACGGGGTTCAGGTTTTCCAGCATTTACATGTTTAACTTTCTCATTACTGCTACAGCCAGGCTTTCAGTGTGGTAGCTATTAATGATCCCAGAACGACTACACGTCTGGATTATATCACTGGCTGCGGGAAAAAAAATAGAAAAACATTTTCATTTCAGAGTTTGTGGGGGTTTTCATGGGCAGCGAGCTGAAATTGTGAGTCTGAGTTCAGCTATTAAATGCCATTGCTTTATTTTTCACTCCCTCCCTTTCCCACTCCACACTAAATAACTGATAAAAGCTTGCCATAAAAAAAGATAATAGGTTCATTACACTAGCAAGTTGATTACACATGCTGCCCATTTGTCAGCTCTGTGATGCTCTGACTTTTTAACATGATAGATTACACAACAAAACGCTGAAACCAGCCCAGAGAAAATCATCTCCCTCCTCCTCACTCCCCCCCTTCCACCCCACACACGCGCACAAAATAAAAGGTGGCTCGCAATTGAGTGCTGTGCAAATGGTGTCACAAGCGATTTGTCCTTGGCCCCACACTACTAGCTAACCAGTCCTGAGGCTCGTAGATACAAACAAGCCCCAAGAATTTAGAAATGAACATTAATCGCTTCTGACAATCGGCCTGCACTGGTTGTAAATCTTTGTCACAAATGCTTACAGTCAGCATCAGATATCGTATGGCTCGGTTCTATCAGTTTAGCACTTGTAGTATCAATAACATATTTGTATGGTATCTATTCAACATCAAATATTTACGTCTTCGTAGAAATATCCATGTTGAGTTGGATGTACTGTAAAAACATTTTAAGGCGCCTCCCTTTTCTGATCTCCTCCTGTAAGTAACATTAATAATGATCCTGCAATTGTAACCTCTGTTTTGAAGCATCTGCTACTAAAATATTGAATAACAATGTAAATCATCTGGAAAATCCACTTCATAATTACAAGAAAAATCACCTCCTCCATTACTGTTCATCCATGCTGCTAATGCAGTGATGTCAAAGGAGGGGAAAAAATGCAATTAAGTAAACATGGGAAATTATAATCTTTCTGGAGTTGCACAAAAAGAAGCTCTGAACGCTGATACACACTGGTTGTCTGATGGATAACAAAAAAAGAAAAAAAAATCAAAACAAAGTGATAACAAGCACGATGCCTTGTCTTTCTGAACAAGCAATCAGAGGTTAAAGTGGAAAATTGTGTATAACCCTTCCTTAATACGCTCTGATGAAGGTTTCAATTATTTAACATGTCACAAAAATATTTTTTGCAAAACAAACTGGAGCAAAAAGGGTTTAGACAGTGAAAGAAGATATGCATTCACAATTAACAACTGTATTAAAAGGGAAATGTTTTCACAGCACTATGAAACGAGATTGGATTAGTGGTGCATTCACGTGCACGGCAGAGCTCCGGCACAGCGGTGCATTGTGCTGGACGTGCAGCCGTGGTCTTCCTGAGCACATGTAAAGAGGTCTTCGTGCCATATTTAGAAGAATTGAATGTCTGTCATTTTAGACGCACTGCAGAATTGTACAGTGTGAGAAACAGCTTTAATTGCGATAGTAGGAAAAATTACTTTCTAAAACAGATTTAAAGATAAAATAGTATGTACTATGCTTCACTTACATGTGCTAAGGTAAAGCCTCCACAGGTAGAAAACAGTGGTGTTCAGGTACGATGCTGCTGGAAATGTGGTGTTTGACACAAAATGTTTAAGCAGACAATGATGCAGTATTTCCACGGGTCTCCAACACTTGCCGTTTTTCCATTTGAGTTTCCCCACAGCGGTGAGATTGGCTTAGAGGAAGATGCCGGTGTCATTTAGGCTTGTGTTCCATTTACCATCTAGTTTACATTTCCTCTAACACTGTGCGAGGTATCCTGTGTGCCATTAGAGTTTTCAAATAACTTATTGTTGCTGTGAGCGGAGAAAAACAAGCCCAGAAATATCCAGCGAGCCTGAATGTGTACAAACACATCCAGACACTTGGCACAGAATGAAATGAAACAAAATGAAACACCGGGGCCACGCTTTAAGCACAGCCTTTATCAGAGATGTATACCACAGACACGGCTTTTCATCTATTCAAAATTACTTCTCCTCACAGTGCTATTGTGAACAACACAAACTGAAAGGATAGGGAATACTGCATTATTCTCTTTTGTGGCTGAAACGGGTGAGAGAAAAACAACCATAATGACAGAAACAAAAGATGCAGTTTCCATTCTCACGTTTTGTTCTTTCGTTTCTGATATTTTGTCACCATGTCTTGCAAACTGCCAGGAGTGACGAAGACACCGAAATAGGGGAACAAGAGAAGAGAATCAGAGAAGGTGAGAAACACAAACAGCGAGGACAAAATGAGGTAAAAGCAAGTAAATAGTTTTTTACACTTACACAAAAAATAACTATCCATTCTAAAGCAGTGACTCAGTACATCAACTCGTGCTGTCGCTGGCCTCCTTCTCAAACAAAGCCTAGTGTGTTTAACATCATCCTTTTAGATGTCTGTATTACTGCAGTCGGTGTTTACCTCAGTGGGCTCAGAGCTAGCATAACCCTCAACCCCACTGCAAAGAGGAAAGGAGTAACCAAACAGGGAAAACCAGCAGCGAGACAAAAGATCAAAACAGGGAGCCAAATTAAACCACATGAGAAGTATTTGGGGAGCAGACAGAGAGTAGTCTGACTCGCAGTACAAAAGAGGTTAGAGGGAAATTGATGTAGGAAGATGTGGGAGAAGGGGAATAAAAGGATACAAGTTGTGATTGACAGGCTGGTAAAAAAAATGAACCCAGTAGTTCTCATATGGGAACTTTGCTGCAACTTATGACAAGAACTGGCTCTAGCTGCTTAGTTTCTGCTGGTGTTCTACGGTACCTGTTGATTAGGTCGTCATTGTCGTCACTCTCCATCTCATCCTCTATAGCAGCTTGCAGGTCACCTATTCTCTTGAAGGCCAGCTTGAGATCCACTTGTAAGCTCTGATTGGCTGCCTCTAAGCTCTCGATGTCCATTTCCTGGTGAAGGAATCAAAGCGGTTGGTTGGCGCAAACCACAGCGGATCGCTCGATGTCTCCCGTCCACCAAGCGCCTTACCAGCTCGTGCCTCTTCCGGCTCGCCTCGGCCTCCTTCTTCGACAACTCCGCCATTTCTTCTTTCATGTCCCTCATCTGCCGCTGCATTCGCTTGTTCTGGTCCTTCTCCCTGCTTTCTGCTGCGATGCGCTGGTTTTTCTCCTCTGTCATCTTCTCGAGGTTTTCCTTCAGACGGCTCACCAGGCTCTGAAGAGGAGTGGAGGTGAAATGAATGGACTCTGAGGTCTGGTTTGGACAAATAACTTAAGCAAAAGTTTAGGATCCCTTTTATTCCAAATTAACACCCAGGGGCAGTTTATTTCAAAACAAAACCACTTTTAAACTGTTACTATTACAAACGTGTTGTTCTTTTGCATTTTACAAGACACGCAGGATTATCTCACCTCCAAACGTTTGATCTGCGTCCTCTCGAACTCCAGCTTGGTCTCCAGCTCACGGATCTTGGCCTCCTGACGGCTCACAAGAGACTTTTCCACCATTGACTGTTCTTGGAAGTCAAGCTGACTCTGCAGCGAATGAAGCTGTGAGAAGGACACAAACATACACGCAGATAAGCCCACACAATCACTCCCCGAGGAGCAGCGCTCACTGCACACCTCTCCTGACCTCTGGTTTTTCCATTTCCTTTACTGTACGTGAGGGCTGTGAGATACTTTGAGCCGATGTCCTGTGTATGCATTAAAACTAAATGAATGTTTACTTTTCCCCACCCTTTTTAGTGTAAATTTAATCCATCTTGGTGCATGTAAATATTGTGCATCCCGTCTGAATAATGAGCTCCAGATAAGCCCTCCAATCTACCTCGAATGGTCAAAGGAAAAGGCTTGTGGTTCAGGCTGAGTAACAACGAGCCACAGTAATTTCACAGGCTTTGGCAAAGGGCTCAGATTCATGCAAAGCACGTTTGTCCTCTCTGAATCTCTTTCTCATGACTGATAAAAGGAAGAAAGATACGTCACAACAACACCGGCCCAAAAGGCGGCATGGCACCTAATGAGGGACTTTGCATCTGAGACAAAGAGGATTTGGAGTTCTCCTTTGATATTATTAAAGAAGCCAGATTTCCCTCCTACTGAGGATGAGATAACCACTTCAAGGTCAGACGCTTTAGATGGTTATCACTGGCTTCTCTGGCACGTTTTAACAATGCCTTACAGCCTGCTGTGTGTCTCAAATGCAGCCAATGTATTCTGATGGGCGGACCTTGAGAGGACCAAAGCTTTGGCAGGTGCGTTGCTTAAAATAATACAAGCAGTGTCTGGTGTCGTGAGAGCTCAGCTCTGTCTGAAATTAGATTTGAAACGCATTCTGTTCAAAACAGATGGTTGTACTAGTTCAGTAACACTTAATATGAAGGAAAACACCTTCAGAAAGTCCAGTGTCTGTGTACTGTGAGAGTAAACTGCAAAGCACAGTATTGACAGCCCAGATGAAATTCATTTAGCCGACAAAACGCATCAGCTACGACTGGGGGGGGGCAATGCATTAACACATGACACGAACAAACAGAAAACACTAACATTATAAAAGCACTATTATCACCACAAGTCTAAAGCAGGTCCATTAACCTTTTTTAATGACATGGATCCGCATTTATGCAAAAGCCTCAACCATTTAGCTCACAGGAACAAAACTAATCTGCATCCAAACAGACAGATGTCAGCATGTTAACAGGTTTCATTCCTACCGCGTTCACTGCCCTAGTTCCCTACGTTCGTTGGCCAGTGCCTGCAACACTGTACACTCTACACTTAACACAAAGGACAGCTGATGCTTGTGGGAATGTCATTAGTGTAGCAAGGTTACGAACCACATACAGCACGGTCCGAGTTTCTAGTGACAGCTCAAAAAGCCTTGGACAACATTCACTAGAGAACAATAGACGCATATTTCAACTATTCTGTTTCATTAACTCAGGGAGACAATTATTTAAGTGATGATAGAGCATCTAAAAATGCAAGAGTAGAGAAATGGGATCATACTGTATATGTGAGCATATGAGCTTCACATCATTAATAATTTCAGACAGAGATGCATCTGTAACATTGGATTATATGCTCATTCGTGTAATGTAATGTCTAAATATGAATTAAATCCTTGTTCACTGGGTGACACACAGAGAGCAGCACAAGGCCACTCACCTCTACATACAGCAGCAGCATAACGGGTGTGGGTGAGTGAACGAGGCGACTAAAGACATACAAAAGTCGCGCAGGCCAAGACCTTCACATTTCCAATATGAACCAGTTGTACAGCTCAGTCGTGAGAGTAAAATCATCTTCTGACTCAAACTTCAACAAGGTTTTGTGGGGCGCCCCCCCCCCCCCAATTATCACATTTTATTACAGCAACAGTTGAGTCACTGGATGAGCAAACAAATCACACCACTCCACGCTGTTTTCATACTTGTTTCCAGTTGCCACCTTTGGATTTATCTGAGGATGTTTTGATGATGATAATGAGAAATGCTGCATTGGCAGTGGAATCACTAAAGATGAAAGCTCGAGAGAAAAACCACAGAAAAGGCAATAATGAGTGCTTTGTCTCCAGCTTTATCTAATTGGGCTGCTGAGTTTTTGTGCATGACCCCTTCTTTAACTGTGAGTACAGAGAGGCAAAGGAACAATTTCTCCCCTCGACTTTGCTGATTCCTACTATTTAAATGCAAATTGCTTTTGCAGTTTTTGGGAAGAAAACTGCCACAGAAATGAAGCAAATTTTTTGGTCACAATAATCAGAGAAACTCTAAAAGCTCAGGTCTAATCAGAGAGAAGTGTTGAGGCAGCGAGTAGGATGCTGGCAGGCAGCTATGGCGCTTTTGAATACTTCCTTGTACCTTTTCTTGGATCTCCTGCTTCTCTTTTGTGGCCTCTTCCAGCTGGGCCTGCAGGTCACTGATCTGGCTCAGGTCCCTGGCAGACTAGTGCACACACACACACACACACACACACACACACACACACACACACACACACACACACACACACACACACACACACACACACAGCCCAGCTCAATATCAATAACTAGGAAAATTGGCATCAGTGTATGTGTGTGACAAAGAAAGAAATATGAGTATCCACGTATGCTTCAATTATCTGTAAAAATGTATCACTTTTATGTAAAGGGTTAATGAACATAATACATCAGTGCCAAATCGTTTGTCATGTGATCTGCTGTAGAACAGATTGCATCGCCCTGATTGCAGAGCACACACTGTGTTTAGAGGGGAGTATGTCCTCCAAACCTCAAAGCCACTCTGCTTCACACGCTTAAAAGAACAGACCGGGAATGTGGACGTCAGAGACGCTATCGCACAATGTTTCAAACTAAATAAGAAAAACAATACAAATTATTAAAGACAGCAGCAGATTTTTGTGGCTATTTTTCCAGCTCACTGGGGCAAGGATTTACCTGAGCAACTGCAGCCTTGTGCTTCTTCAGCAGCTCATTCATGTCCTCCTGGTCCTCCTCCATGCGCGACTGCAGGTCGTTCTTCTCCCTCTGCAGGCGGCTGACCTGTTCCTCCAGCTGAGGGATACAGAGAGGACGCGCTTTAGTTTAGAATGACAGGATTTATTCATGAGCTATTGAATATGATAAATGCTCATTAGTCGGCTGGGCCATGGCAACCCTGGAATCTCATCTAATGGCGATGACACACAATCTGAACGAGGTTCTGGCTGGAGGATGAGACCAATTGCAGATAATCAATTGGCTCATTTAGGCAGGGAAAAGTGCAGCCAGTGCAGCATAGTGGTGATGTCCTATTTAGAGTTCATCCCCTGTGTTCAGGGGGAGACTCCAGCCTTCAATATTCATTCTCTAATCTCAGACATTTACAAGACCTACCCTTGCCATAATGCAGCAATTAACAAGCAAAGCACAGGCGCACGGCGCTCTGTGTGTCATCCCCAGAGACACAAACATCCTCAGTCTGAAACGCAGGCAGTACTCTCAAGAGACAGCTATTAATGAACAGATGGAAAAAAATAACATTCGACAAAGCTTATTTATCCATTACAGCAAAATGTTGAAATCAGACATATGCCAAAGGGCATTTATTATTTTAATATCTCACCATGGCTTGATGATGTATGCATATTAATGATGGGGCGCCGCTGCATTTTGAAGAGTGGAAGTGTGATAGGCACAAGGCCTTCATTAATTAAACACGGTTTGTTGTTTTTGTTTTGACTTGTTCGTCAAAACGAGGCTATCGAAATATTCACGTTCACGTCAAAACTGCGATAAAGGGCAGGTATTCCTCATTATCTTTCCGCGTGTGATGTTCTACAGACTATTGATTACGGGTCAGATGCGCCACACACAATAACATAGTGAGATACAAAAATATGCAGAACCAATTAGCATTGAAGCCTGCTCAACCGGAACATAATTAGCACAGTTGCACTCTATTTCAAATGTGACACCCTCAGGACACACGGCTACTGTAATAGGTACCAAAACTCACCGACGCCTTATTTTTGACTACGTCCTCCATTTGGATGTGCAGGTCCTCGATTTCAATCTCCATGCCCTTTCGAGCCTTCACTGCAGCAGCACAAGTGAACTCTGACTCCTCCAGCTGTGGGAAACAGGAGGAAGGAAACGTAAAGCAGGGAGAAGGAGAGGGACCAACGCTAGTAGGCCAACATCAAGGATTCAACCTGCCTGATCACAGGACTGAGGATTTATCAGTCTGTGCAGAATCTTTCTGTCCAATGACCAAAGTTCAATCAGTGTTTGTCTTGTACTAGTGACTACATCACAGATTCAAACCGTCATCTACTGAGACACAGCAAAGTGTTCGTACTTGATTTTTGAGCTGAGCAATCTCCCTCTTGCTGGGGGCGTTACTTTTCAGGTGGTCCAGCATAATCTGCGCATCAGCCAGGAGGACTTTGGTTCTCTTCAGATCTTTCTTGAGCCTCTTCTCCGTCTCCACATCCCTCTGGTTCACCTGAATGATAAAACGCTCTGCTCTAGCCCAAATTGTCAGACAGACTCTGTTTTTATATCCTCCTCCAAAACCCACAGCACCTCTCGAGATTCGAAAGCAGTTTCTTTCCAATCAAAACAAGTGGCCCACACTGAATCACACGCTCTTAACTGCACTGACTCGAGACCAGAGGCAGACTGATGAAAATACCTTGTCCTGTGCATTTAGCAGTTTGCTCTCCAGCTCTCTTTTCTCGCGTAGCACTTTCTGCTTGTCTTCATACTCCTCCTCCAGCTGTACCTCCATCTGTTTCAGCTGTAGGACACATGCGCAGTGTCAGGATGCACAAACGGATGACCAGTGATAAACAGAGTCAGACAGCACACACTATCGACCATCCTGTTAGACATGCCTGCTGTCACACATCAGAGACAAATGGATCCCTCCAGAACAGATCTGCTATTATCCAGATCTAACACGGCTTGGAAAATGAAATATCCCTATAATATCTCTTTCGAAATCAACTCAGCTGAATCTCAAACGGGAAGAAATACAAACGTTGCCTTTATTCTAAATTTGTTGGGAGCAAGCAAAGAATTTTAGCTAATTTTGTGCTTGCTGTGCATAATAAAAGTTAATAAGCAGCCTCAGAGTGTAAAACCATAATTTACACTTTCTTCTTTTGAATGCAGCACATTTGTGTACAGCTTGGGGCACACGCTGAAAATCAATATGAATCTGAAATAACTAATTCATGATTTTAATAAGGTGCGTTATGGCAAAACCTCTGAGTACGATGCACTACAGCATGTTCCTGAACACAAGTGTGCGTTTCTTTGTGCTTCCATGTCTAGACCTCATTAGTTAATAGACATATATAGCGAAGCTAATGCACATGTGTAAAAACGTTGTTGAACACAGAAAGAGGACAGGAAGCGTCTACCTTCTTACTGCAGGACCGTCTGATCTCCTCTACCTCTTCATCCTTACTCTCAATATCTTTTGAGTGGGTCTGTCGCTGCCTCTCCATCTCCATCTCGAGCCGCAGCTTAGCCTGAACACAGGCACATACAGTATTAGCACAAAAGACACAAATGCACAAAGACACACTTCAAAATAACATACACACACACACACAGTCTTTGATTTGCACCCAAAGAAAGAAATATCCCATCAAAGAACAAAACATACTGAAGCTAGTTTTGAAAAAAACATTAGGATGAAAAGTACATTTTTTTGCTGAGTTACAGGATTTATAGTTAAAAAAAACATAATAGTTTGACGATGTTCTTGGCAGTAAACACTATTTTATTTGCCATATTATTATGAAATGCCACACTGCCCCCATACCTGCTCCAGCATCTGGATGCTTCCAGCCTGTTCGTCCAGTTCTTCCTCCTGGTCTTTCACCTTGGCCTCAAGATCCCGTAGCTGCTTCTTGACCTTGGCGAGAGAGGCTTCGTCCTTGGACTCCTGTGAGGACAAATCCTGTAGCTCTGCCTCCAGCTGCTGCACCTTCATGTTTGCGGCAGACAATTCATTCTCCTTGTCCTGCAGGCGGAAGAGACATTGTAATGAGCGCGTCTGGACCAGCCCAGTTATGTCACACAGAGAACAGAGAGACCAGACACGCAGTCCCCAGGAGAGGACATCCCAGTACATCTGAAGTATGTTCTGTAAAGAAGCTTACCTGCAGCTGCTGGCGGAGGTTAAATATCTCAGCAGTCATTATGTCTTTTTCTCGAGCCAGTTTCTCCCTCTGGCTCTTTTCTCTTTGTACCTCAGTCTGAGCCTGGTTCTGCTCCAGGTCAAACCTGGAACACACGCACACACACGTTGAGAGGCAGCTCCAAGATGATGAGACGATGATACATACAAGTATTATGACTATGGTCCCAGAAGGTTGGAAATGGGAATTATAGATTGGTTTTATTTGTCGCATGCGCAATTCGGAAAACAATGAAATGCGATCAATGCTTAGTATTCATGTGTCAATGCTGAAAACTGATAGAAGCTACGGACTGGATACATTAGAGAATATGAAAATATTAAAAACTGTAGCAACAGAACACGGTTGTGTAAATTGCTCAATTCAAGCCTGCTAACTCAATATCCAACCTACATCTAATTTCCTTGGCTTTGGAGTTTTTCAGCTTATGCAGCTATCCCTGACACTGAGCCCAGCATCAGTTCAGCGCCATTTCTATTTTAGCCCCAACCGTTATCCTCTTCCATTAGCAATCAATTTACAATTGGGTTGTAATAATGTGCAAAATGTTGTCTTCAGTTGTCTAGGGCAGAAGCACTTATGGTTAGTGAACTTAACAGCTAAGTGTTTCATGCTGTCAGCTCGTTGTAATTCCCTGTTTTTCTCTCTGAAGCGCAGCTGAAAATAATTTCACCCACAGAGCATCTTCAATTAGCCACAGGGGAGAGATCACATTCTGCCACAGCGATAGCTTCTCAAGTGCTTAAAGTCTGAGTCATTTTCTCAGCTAATGCAATTCCACAGATTACAGAACATCTCAGTCACTATTCAAATTAAAGAAAACTTTAGTGTTCTGCAGAGTGGGTCAGAGTGTCTATACTGGGCAATCCAAGGAGAAAAAAAGCCTTATGCTCTCTGTCATGTGGGTCTATAAGGAAAGAAAAACGCTGTGTGGTTACACAGATGAACCAACTGATGGACAGACTGTGAGACAGATGAGTTGGGAGGTTGGAGAGTTAGGTGAAACTGACTTCCTCTGTTTCTTCTCTAGATCGTGGTTGCGGCTCTGCAGCCCCTCCAGGTGAAGCTTGGTGTCCTGCAGCTCTGCCGTCAGTTTCTGGCACTTCTTCTTCAGCTGCTGCACAGTGCGCTGCACATCCTCATTATCTGTCTGCAAATCAGCCAGCTGCAGCGAGCACAACCCCGCAAACAAACACATTCACCGCATATCATCAAAGTAAGGAAAAGAGTCAGGGATAATTATACATTAAATACATTTGATTTTACTAAATGATTCTTGCCTTTCTCTCAAGTTGTCTTTTGCTCTGCTGCTCCGTCTCCAGCTTGTCATCAAACTCCTGCTGGAGTTTCTTCTTGCCGAAGTCCATTTCACGAATGGCTCGGTTGTATTTTATGCGCCACTCACCTCCTGGAGGAAAGACATACAGATCAGTTAAAGGCTGTGTGACCTTTAGGTGTTTAGCTGTCTTTTACACAGGCCTATCTGCGCCACACAGAAGGACTCAAGTAATCATGCATGATGTGGATTACGGATGGCGCTGTACCAGCTGAGATGGTCATCACATTCAAGCACTAAAATAATAAAATGTGTAAGGAAATGAAACTTCTTTCATCAAACCCTGACTTTATGAGGTGAACATTTGACAGGAAACTACAAAGGAGCCTTTACATTTCAACTCTAATCTTGGATAAACCTGAGCTAAGGATTCAGAGCACACCACAATAGTAGTTAGAGAAGGACATGTCTAAGTGGCACTTTCCACAGTTCTTAGCCGACCCTAATTCTGGAGCTGTCAGAGGCTATCAGAACTATAACAGCGGCCAGGCAGACATTCAGGTTCAGGTTCATTTTCGAGCCTTATCATTTTAGAGGCTGTCCATTTCTCCTTCACATACCAACACCGGCTCCTCCATCAGTGCTGCTCATTAGCATATATATAGCATAATGACAACTTGCAGGGCCACCGGCTCTGATCCCAACGATTATTTTCTCATTCATCTAAGAATTCTGATATGCTCCGTAATGGCTTGTCTGCTGAGGTGGGTTGAAGGGGGGTGGGAACACAGGAGGGAAAAAAAAAGTCTCATTGACAATATGCTCTCAGCAGGAGCCCTCTTTCCCAGCAGGTGGAGACCAATCAGTAAAAGGCATTAGTTGTATGCCTGGGAGGGAACATCTTAATCCCCTAGCGGTAAATCCCAAACTTGGAAAATATACTTAACAGTATTATGCAAAATGTGACCAAGTCTGTCTCCTGCTGAAACAGTTGAACAAAGCCACTCATTCCTGCAGCTATAATTAGTATAAGGGGGGGCTTTTTTCCTTTTCTTTATTTTTTATTTTTTCAAAGCTGCAATGAGTGGATCAGTAAATTGTTTCTGGCCTGAGCTGACATGCCTATTAGGAAGGTCTGGGCGGGACGTTTCAAGTGTCACAAGGTACAATTAATTAGAGAACAAAAAACAAATGATGGCCAAGATTGTGACTGTGCAGAGACAGAAATTACCGCAAGTTACCGCAGGTCCTCACAGTCTACTACACGTAAACGTGTGAATGGATTAACCTTCCTTGCTTATGGTAACAAGCGGTTTCCATCTCAACTAACCAGCATCGTCATCATCATCCATCTCCCCGTTGAGCTCTGAGCTTTTTAATAGCCGCGCTTCCATCACCTCCATCTCCTGAGCTTCAAATTGTTTCTTCAGGCCATCGAATTTATCCTGAAATGCACAGATTCACACATCAATCAAAACTGTGGCCAGCCACATTAAAGTTCAAGTGAATTTAGTAAACACTATGACGTTCCAGTACGGTTTCTTATATATTTATTTTGGAATGTTTATTTGCCTGCAGATCCTTCATGTCCTTCTCCAGGCGAAGTCTCTCTGCAGTTTCAGTCTCCAATAACTGGGATGCTGACTCACTCGTGCTTCTCTCATCAGCCAGCTCTGCTAACAACTCTGCAATCTGGACAGACACGCACACGGGTGCACAAATACACACACACACACACACACACACACATGTAAAACGTAAACAAAATAGCCACCACGGTTCTTCTACAAGTAAGGGATCAAATTGTTAACTGAAATGAATAAGTCCAGCAATAACTCCAGCACAAATTTCAAACCACATCGTCCCAGCATGCACTGCCACAGGCGAAGGGACCCACCCTGCTCTCCAATCGATCCGTGTTCAGTCTCAGCTCATTTCGCTCTTTCTCCACCCTCTCAAGCTTCGATTTCTGCAGCTGTATCTCCTCCTGGAGCACAGTAGTTATACAGTAGTTACAGCTGTACAGGTTACACCTAATGTTACACATTGAACTGTAAAATATTAAGTATTTAGAGAAATATTAAAACGTAATGACAGGAAGTGCCATTCTGCAGTGGCAGGCGGTGCATTTTGAATGTGGATTACAGGCTGCCTAGCTGAGAGGAATCTGTAAGGTACAGTGTGTCTGGCAGGAATGTCTACTCACGTCTTTGCCTCGCATCTGGTCCTCTGTGAGTTGGACTTTAATGAGAGGCTGGACTGTGGTGAAAAGCTTCCACCATGGCCAGTCCTTCACACCACGGTTCTTCTTTATGTTTTTCTGGATGCAATGAATTGCAAGGTCCTGAATCTAAATGCACACCGAGAAGCAGTCACCAATTAGGAACACGTACTGTCCAAGGGGTTACTGTAGTGAGTGCACATATCAGTCTGTTCTACAATAGCGTGAAGTAATTACTTGTTGCTATAGCTGTAAGTTAATTAATCTATACAAATAAAAGAATTAGAATCTAGGCAACAGAGATAATAGTTATTCTACTGTAGCAACATGTCATACATTGTTGTTTAATGCAGTATTTGGAGAGCTGTATTAATGCACTCAAAAAGCTGCAGTGGAGCGACCCCAGATATTTACCATACTCTTAATTACCCACTGGAATAATGGCTTTGCAGAACTCATCTAGTGTTACCCTATCATCCTCCCCACTGACGAACAACATTTGAAAAGCACTGCATTCCTCATTCTTGTGTTATATTGCTTGTTTATAGACCAGCAGCTATCCCAGGACTTGCCATCCTCCTCTGGAGAATTTTCTGCAGAATGTGTTCCAAGGCTGGAAGCTAATTTTTGATTAATTAAATCAAACATGTTGGCAGTTAATTCCAAGTATTACACGATTTCCATGCTGCTTATGCATGAGGCTCTCCAGCAGCAGCAGATTATGGGCAAACCCAATTAGAGCAACACAATTCTTAGCATCAGGTACATTTCGCCCTGAAGGTACTGTGTATGACCAATTAGGATTTGTCACACAGTGAAAGCAAAACGCACCAAATCTCTGACAGAAAATTTAAACGGGTCTCACTTGTCATATTTAGTCTAAATAGAACAAAAAATAAACAAAAGATTATACTACATGAACACCGTGGATAAACATTTTGGTATTCACGCGGTATCACATAAAGAGTGTGTGACAACGGCAAGGCCGCGTGCTGGGATTCAAGCCAAGATTAAGGCAGAAACATGGCTGCCTCCCTCTTGCTCTGTAGTCCACATTTGCATAACAGTTTCAGATGTGATTTAAGTGCGTATGGACGCATATAGATGCAATTTACACACGTGAGCATCCGAGGGCTGCAATATATCACTGCAGCATTGTCTCAGTGTCACTTTGATCGCACTTCTGAGGCAAACACACTTTATGCTCAGCTTTCTGGGGATTTCTGCAACACGGAAAATGCCTTGTAAGAGAACAGACGCTCTGATGACATGATTGCATGGGGAAGCTCGTGTATTCCTGGTTAATGCTATTAATTCAGTCTGGAAATATAACTATATTTAATGATTAACAATACTAAGAGTTAGCGTGACTTTATGTCGCAGTGCAGAGGACAGCCACAGACATCCCCTGTCTGACAAAGGTATATTTTAACATTCAGTGAGACCTGCTAAATGAATACATGTGGCATTACCAGGCTAAAGGTAGCTTATGCTTCCTGCCCTACACTCATTTCAATGCAAATAACAAAAAAAGCCCATGCACACATCTGTAGGGTACCTGAAGGACAAAACCCCCAATACGGTAAGTGCCTGCTGAGGCAAAATAACAGACTTTTAAAATGTCAGGGTGTCCCCTTGAGGAGACATTTGAAAGAGGGGGGGAAAAAACAAGAAAAATTGTGGTTTTGTCATTTAATGTCAATGGGCTTGGCATAGCTTCACAAGGTTAACATGCCAGAGAATATCAATCAAGGGAACTTGTGACTTTCTGTCACCTCCATATACATCAGCCAGCATCACCAGACCTTGTGTACGCTGCTCCAGAGGCAAATCGTGATCTCCTGTAGCTGCTAATGTTGCCCACTTCAAACTCTGCAAGAGGCCATGAAGCCTTATCAATTATCACACAGGGATAACAGCGTACCTGCAAGGGTGCAGGTGGGTGTTATTAGACGATGATTATTATGTGATTAAACAGCAACGCACTCAACTGCACATGTGGAGACAAAGGGAGATGAAAACAACTCAATAATCCACTACAGCCCTGCTTCCTCTTGGTTCTCTGCTACCTGAATCAGGAATAATACAAACAAAATGGAACTTATAGGGGAAATGTGTCCTTCGGGTGATCTATGCAAGAAGAGATAAATATGAGTGACATAGGAACACCACTAATGTAGAAGTACTTCACATCTGTTATGCACACTGAAGTAGAGGAACGTACTAAAAGGTAGAACAAGCAGCATCTACTTTAAACAATACTGAATTTGATGTTAGTCTAGATTGATTTGAAAGGATGAAAATTGAAACAAAGACATTAAAATAATGATTAATTAAAAATAAAGTTGCATACAGTAGAACCCTATTGTCAAACAAAAACAGCACAGCTGGTCAGTGCAGAGTGGATTTCAACCATTTGAGTACAGACAGGAGGTTGATCTACAATAAGTCATCATTATCACTGGTTGAGTAAGCAGGGCATGTAGGATTAAGTACGGTAGCATTTCTACCAGTAGTGAAAGGAGAATAACATGGGAACAGTAACGTAAATGATGCCAGTACATACTTGGGTAAACGCACAGCTCTGGAGGAGACCGTGCTATACATTTAACGGCAGAATAGTAATAAATCCACAGCAACCGCAGCTGCTGAGCAGAGGGTGAAAGAGGGGAAAAGGAAAAGGAAAGAAGCAAAGCAGATTTTCCTCTGCTCCTCGCTTCTGATTTCTCCACAGGGCTAACTGCAGACACTGACCTAATCATGTTAAAAGCTTTGAACGTTCGCACATTAAGCCATTTTTGGAGCTGCACCCTGGTTTGGCAGGACTTGTTAAACTGTTTCGTCAGAACGGCTGATAGTGGAACCACGGTCTCCCTGGACTAGACTGCAATAAAGACACACTAAATACTGAACCACTATCACTGTCGTATCGCTGTATGTTTAGAGGCACAGGTACATTTTTAATCCAAATATCAAACCTTGTTCTCTTATTATTATCATATTATCGTCATATTAATAGTGAAATGCCAACAAATGCATTCATGTATTTGTCATTACACTATTAAAATTCCTGCAGAACGTTACATGAGAAGACTGATAATATGGCTCATAATCATAATAATCACATCATATTTACAGCAGGCAAAGGACAGTATTGGTTTGTTAGGTTAATTTGAGAGAATCTGGTGTGAGTTTAAATAAAATGTGTATTAAGATAAACCTCCACCCTGATGTGACATAACCCTCAGTAATTTTCATCACATTTATACTGTAACTGCATGTCGCATATTATTTCCTACAGTTTAGTCAACTTACTGTAAATTAAATTTAAGAGTAATTAAATTATGAATCTAAAGTTTAATCTTTATATTTTAAATACATTTGTAGCTGATAGGTGTTATACGAGGAGAGACGGGAAAATAGTTTATTTCCTAATGGGATTTATAATTGCACAATTTTTAACGGTTTCTTGCTGTTGATTCTCATGAAGTTCTAACAAATTATGAAATTCCATATTCATTTATCTAATTAGAAATATGATCATTTCATAGTTTTAGTGGTATTATTTGGAAGTGATCAGGCCTTTCTAGTCGCCAACAGAATGCACAGCAGACAAGTTGATTGTGGTTTCTTTCAGGCTGCATGTTCACTTAAATAAGAATCACAGGGTAGGAAGAAGGTCGGTAAGGTTCATACATCACAAAAGGACACGTATGAGGTGCAGAGAGATGGTCCCATCACACGCTGAGAGAAAACACAGAAGATGGGTGGAGCGGGTTGGTGTGTGAGTCTACAGCACATTTAATAAGGTAGAGTTTAATAGGAGAGGTTTAAGAAAAGGACAAAAAATGATGTGTCACTGTCAAAGATCCCCTTGGGAACCCGTTAGGATGACGGTACAGGAGGGACAGGGTTAAGGGCGATAGATTTAGAGAACACATTTGTAATTAGTTGAAGATTTACAGCAGAGCTGGTTATATCTACCCCAAGAGTAGAGCAAATAGGAGCTAAAATTAGCTCTGAACAAGGAACTCTCAACTCCTGGTGGACTCCTAGGCAACACAGCCTCCAGAGCTCACATTCTTCATCTACTTTATCAGAACACAAAAAGAAAAACACAACCTCTCACTAAAATGGGTCTTGATACTCACTATTAGTTTTTGCAAACTGAATAGTTTTGCATTTGGAACTTAAGTCTTGTAAAAGCCTTAATTTCACCTTTCTGCTTTCACTTAAACAGTGGTTTGAACACAAGTGGGGGCAAATAAATATATCCCGTAAGCTATTGAGGCAAAGTCCTTGGTGGTTTAAGCTGCGTTTAAACTGCCTGATCCATGCCTACCTTTCTCTTCTTGAAGGCTTGCCGTGCAAGGTAGCCTCTACAGGCAGCTTGGAACAGAATTAGATTACGCTTGGTCTGCTCATCCCTCTGTTCCTCCAGTTTAGCCAAGGTGCCAGCTCTGAAGAACAACTACAGCAGAAAAACAAAATAAGACAAATACACACATTTCACATGGACTGATTAGAACAGGATACCATTATTGACAGGTCGCTTATTTTAGCCAAGCATGGAGAAACGAGATTTGATGTTACTGTGTGAACCATGAGAAGAAAATAAAAACAGAACTGTGTTAAAATTAAATAAGTGCACTGAAGCAGTAAATCAATAAAAAACAGTGTAATCCGTGGACAACTGAGTCTTATCTAAGTGAGAAAGCTGTGATTAAGTTATTATCTCGGACAATCTGCCTTGTCTGTTTCCAATCTGGGCCAAAGGTAAAACACGGGTAAACAGTCAATTGAAAGCAGATCACGTCACGGAGGAATTAGATACTCCAAGTGCATTCCATATATGATGGAATCAAGCTATTAAAATAGATGGATGGTGACAACAAAAAAAAAAAAACAGTCTCCACCCAAGGTCTTTCTAAACAAGCCCCAGCGCTTTATAAATTACCAAATCCATATGTGAGCAGAAGCTGGAAATGATCAAGCAGCTTTAGCAGGAAAATCTACAAACCCGTAGGGAGGAGTGATGCGTTCACGGACATCAGTGAATATTAACCTACAAAATTGCTTAGTGGAGCTTGTGCAGAAGCTGTGTTTCACTCTGACCGGGTGCGTGGTGCTGTATACTTTCCATACCGCTCTGCCGGCCTTCAACAAGGTCACTTAAAACAGTTGGGTTGTCTGGGGCTTGTGGAATTTGGCCACCACTCAAATACTGTGACTAACTAATGGCTAACTGGGCTTGTTCTCTGTCTTCTTTCACACTCCAAAGTATGGCACTGTGTGAAGCTGCCTGCAACCCATTCGTGTGTCCTGGGTGTAAAAATAAGCCACACTGTATATGTGCGATCATACGTTCCACTGTTTTGTACATTATTGTTTTCTTTTATTTGTTTCTTGGCTGATGGCCACTTTCCAGCTGATAGGATTAGACCTCGGCATGCCAGGCAGTGTTTACTGTGATTACTTTACAACAGTCGTGGTGAAAAACAAAGAGGGCCATCGGTTGCGAGAATTTGCTCTAATGACCTGAAAAGAAAGAGGGAATTACGGTCACGTCGTCAGGCAGAGTAGAGACATGCCTCTCGGGTAGCCACTAGCTAAAAGACTGGAAGAAGAGGCAAGACTTGGCAGGCCTCCAAGAGGATGGCAGACAATTCTCAAAGAGGGACAGGTGTAATGAAAGACAGACTCCCTCAGACAGCAAATGTCCTTTAAAAAAAAATAGGAGGCTAAAAAGAGGTGTGGACCGCAGCTCTGTGCATAGACCTCGCTCCTCTAACTGGCAGCGATTCACAGCAAATGTTTATTCAATCATTTTAAAGCTGTTTATTTATTTGAAATGCGGTGGCATTACTCACCCTGCTCAGACCCATGTGGTAGCTGCTTTTCTCCAAATCCAAAGACTCCAGTAGCTCCTCCACAGCCTGGGCAAAGGCACAACACGTACACAAACACACACACACACTTAGTCTTTCAACTGCTGGGTCCGCTGGGAACTTCTACTGACACTGTAACAGTTCAGTAGTCCACAACTCCCCTAAGTTACCATGCTGAACTAATAGTACAGTGCAGTTTTTCCTCTTTTCTCACATCCATTCCCTGCTGTATTTTGTTTTGAAAGTAAGACAGTAAGCACGGGGAAAAGTACGACTCCCCAGAACTTCCCCAACCCCAGCCACAAACCAATTATAACTCGTCCCCCAGAATGCACCTGCTCCTGGCTTATTCCTCATGATCCCCTGGTGGTCTTTCCCCTATTGAAGCTTTGAACACATATAGCGTATGCAGAGGTACACGAGCAGTCTCATTCCCTGTCCATCTACCAGCCTGTGTGTACTGTAGGTGAATTGTTGTCTCAGCCTTTTCTCTCTACTTGAGCCTCCAGCCTGAAAGACCACATCTAGATTACACCAGGAGAGGTTTGCCAGGAGCACTGAGGGGCTTTTGTTTGCCAGTGTTTCCACAGAAACTTGGGCCCAATACACAGACGCAGGGGAAAAGAGCTTTTCTCCCCCTTAACTCAATTCTTTCTCTCCTTCTCTCATTTCTATCTAGAAACCAACTTTTGTTACTGGGCTTTTCTTGCGGAGGAACAATGCACCAATGCACAGCACAGACTAACTATTAACTTCCAAGAAAACTCACACCGAGCCTCAGCTCAGGTTTTTACAAACCTCATTAACGCGGTTAAAACAAAAGCACTAACACGAAAGCACCTGACTGTCAAAGCGACAGGGTGAAACCTTGGCAGCTATCCTCCAGTAGCCAGATTTCAAAAGATAAGTACATTTCTACAAATGGTGCTTTGTAGCTTAGGATGCAGCAAAGCGTTTGCTAAGCCTCGGTTCTGATCTGCCTCCTTAACAGGCATGATAGTGATAAGGTTAAGTTGATTAGATCATTACAATAGGTCTTGATGAATGGGGGTTTATTTCTCCATCAGCTGGCTGCTGACAAATCAGGGCCAGATGTAATGAAGCTGCCTCCCCACAACATTAATCTTTACTGTTCTTGGCCACGGGCGGAGCTGTGTATTTTACTACCTCTCTCCCTGATTGACTTACTCTCTTCTCATCCTTCACTATGTAATTCCTCCCGTGCTTTTTGGTGAGGTGCGGTGCCAGTACATCAAAGCGCCGTCTGAACTCGGAGAACACCATGTGGTCGGGGTAGCCTGCGAAGGTCAGGACAGGATAACAACATTATATTATACATCGTATCTGTACAGTGTCGCATAGATTTCCGAGGGCTGTGTGGCCCAATGCACGCTGACCATCACGGCTGTGATTCTATATATATCGTCAGCTACCTCACCTTGCCTGTAGATCCGGAGCGCATCGAGCAGCTTGGAGCCACGCAGCTGAGCGCGGAGCAAAGCTACATCTAGTTGCATTAATTCGGGATCTGCAGTATCCCCTTGAGCCTCACATTCGCCTCCTTTGAACAGGCATCCACTCAGGGCCTTGAGGGCATCTGCCTTAGGCAATATGCAGTGAACAAAGTGAACCCTGGACCTCCGCACCATGTCGAGAAGAGCATCCTGGAAGGCACAGAGCAGGGTAAGGGACCACGACCAGGAACTAGACCACCGGTCAATGCGACAACTTCCCCTGATGTACTCGCATGTATTCACTAACTAAACCTCTACGCGTTGAGGAAGCCCTAAATGTAAAAAGGCTATGACAACACTGGAAGGCAGACAATTTGTAAAGCCTTTAATGTGCGTGATTTTGCATATTAATATAGTTTAAGGTAGATTCCCATACGACTTTTATTAATTTATCTAAGTAATAGTCGTGGTTTTTTGTTCTATACACAATTTAATTTTCTGTCACATTTTGATGTCAAATTTGTTCCTCTCATTTTTTTTTTACTTTAATTTTCGATACCCAGTTCAAGGGAACAACTGTTTTCAGAATTTACGTTGAATCACTTCACATCCATAAGCCAACCACGCCTTAACACCAAGCACGTGTGGCTCTGCACCGGCCTGAACTGTCCAATTAACGTAATCTAGGATTTTGCTGATTACTCACTATTGACATTCTCATCAAACCACAGGGTTGAAAGAACATTAGCAGCAGAGCTTCTCTCATAGCACTCAAATCATGGTTAATTAGATCAGAGCCAAAAACCTGTGCAATGTTGGAAGTGATGGTGGAAAAACATAAGATATTTGTTTTGATCAAATCATCATTGCGCTCTTCTGCTCACCACTTGCAGCTTTATCTGAATGCACAGGGACTTCTTCTTCATAGCTGCTACCCCTGTGGTAAAGGTCTTTCTCATGCTAGTGGCTCGCCGCAACGACAGCTGGGAACCACCTTCAAGGCCTGCGATGGAACCGGAGAGAACGGTGGCTCCAGCCGCTCGGCCCATGCACAACGAGCTGATGATCTTCCTGAAAGACACACAGTGAATCAGTGTAATGTTTATAATCCACTGAGGAATAACCCGACAAAGATTTGGCCGTCACGCGTGTGCGACACCTACTTCTGGGAGTCCTGCAAAAGGCTTGTAGCATTGGTAAAGGCAGGATTCTGCTTGGCATAGTTGAGCCATCCATGGGCATCATACTCCACCCAATCAGTGCCATGACTGTGGCCCAGCAGGAAATGACTATCCTTCTCACTCTTCAAGAGGAAAGTGTGACCTAACAAAGAAGACGGTGGATCACAACGAGCAACTTCGTTCTGTATGAAGGGTTTCTGCCTTCATCATTTATGTTTAGTATGTGCATTCTGTCACAGGCCGACATAAACGTCAAGAATTATCTCACACTTATCCCTAACCTAGTTGTTCATGGTGCCTTTCAGCCTGTCCACACAGGTTTAGGCGTGAGGCGTTAGTGAAATCTTAATGTGGATACAAAATGTACATGATACTGTACTGTCATAAATAATGCAACGGTTTGAGTCAAGCATCAGGCGGGAGACTATCAAAGAGATATGGGTGATAAACTAGAGAGAAAATCTGGCCTATATACTGTAAAGAGTATGAATGAGATGCTTTCAGCTATATTTTTAGAGGGTTAAAATGACACTTTTCCCTCTGCCGAGTTCTCCTGGGTGAATTTTTATAAGCTGCAACCTTGTGGCAGGTGTTGTCAAGGTTCTCAAACACATATACTGTATAGAAACTATTTCTATAACTCATCTTCAGTGTGATACACGATCTGTCAGCTGGTGGTTTGTGTTTGATCGATCTTATCAGTACAATGAGTCAATTGTTGATGACAAGGGTACAAATGTCTTCCCGTGACGCCTCAGACATATCAGCATATTCAAATGCATTTCTCTAAAATAAAAACTATAGCGAGATGGTGAAACACTGTGAAAGAGTGAAAAATTATTCTGCTTCCACTAACTGCAAATATTTCATTGCAAAACAACTGAATTGAAAGTCGCCAGTTATTGTTATCTTGCGTGTGAATTTCATTATATAAAGTTTTTGTAATTTTCCTTAAAAATGTCAGAAACCTTCAGAGAAACACACTGAAGGCTCGCCGTGCTTTGTATTCAAGGGTGAGTGTCGGTGTGCGTGCGTTTGTTTATCCTCTCCTTGCCTTTACTCTCGCCCTCAGCAGGCCCGTAGTAGCTAAAGAGACGTTGCAGCAGAGTTTCCTCTGATCCCTCAGGCTGCACTGCCTCCTCCTCTATCAGCCACAACAGGCCCCGAGCCTCATCTGTTCGGACCGTCCGTACCTGTCAAATGTGGGCAACAATATGTTCTTTGTTACAGCAGATTAGTCACTTTTTAACAGACTTCTTTTATGCTTTTCTGACACGAGCAACAAAGCTACTTTTGCCATTTATTGGCTACACAGTAAAGAAAAACACAACATGTCAGCCTTTATTGTTTTACCTCATCAAAGTAATATAGTGTACTTAGGAAAGATTGATTGAACGTCTCATGATGAGCCCTAGCTTCCATAGTCAACGTTTCCTTAATCATTTATTATGAAGTATAAGCAGCTTGCTGTATGTTTTTCTTGTGTGACTACTACATGATATTAATAATAACATCAGACATTAAAATTTCAAAAGCATTTGTGGTCCCTGCGCTCTTCAGCAGTTACTGCGATAATAGCATCATCAATTTAGCTTTTCCTTATAATCGAAATGGAAACAAAGAGGATTTATGAATACAAAGTGTGGCGGGGGACAAGAGATTAAAAAGTAATACAATTATTTCAATTTCAATTAGTGTGAACACAGAGAAAAAAAAAAAAAAAACAATCTAACAATGTGAAATCATGGTCATTGAGTAAGTGCATGGGAAATGTTTTTGCTGTTCTCTTGTACGACTCCTCTACCTGCAGAGCAGTGTCCATCTAGGATAGAACACGCCACTTGTAAACGACAACCAGGACAACTTAGCTTACATGGCTCCGGTCTGGATCCAACCTGAGAGCTCGAGTCAAAAAGCCAAAAAACTGTTTTAGCAGCTATCAGGAAGTTCCACTGCATTCTTATCAGCTGCGCACACTACACAGACGGCAAGTACAACACACGGTATCAGCTTAGAAGAGACACATCACAACTACTGCATGAGGCTTGCAATGAATGGAGCATTAAGGCGGTTTGTTGATAACGGACATCACAGCTACAACAGGCACGAAATAAGAATCTTTGATCAAATTATCTTTCTCCTCTGAACAGATCTTTAGCGATGACTTTAGAAATTATTTTGAAGCACCAGTTCACTGCTTCTGCTGACATTCCCCCATTAGACTGAGGACCCTTTAAAAATAAAAACACTCAGAGCAAACATGCTGTACTAGAATTATACCACAGTGATCTATGACTCGTTAAACTCTGCCATTTCGGTTTCCATGGTGCTGATCGCAGGCTGCAAAGTCCTTCTTTTCCCATCTTTTAAATCTGTCTCCAAAAACACCTCTAAATTTAAAAACTCACATATAGAATAAAGTCTAGCATTGATATTTACAATTGAATTTACAAAAAGCAGAGATTACAACGTGAAAATAGATCATGGAAGGTGCTTTGGTGCTTTGAAAGGCAAGTTATTACACTAACACCAGATTTATGCATAAAAGGTTAAATGACACCAGCAGACCTACCAGTGCTTGGCTTGAGGCTTGGTCCACCACTGCCACAGACAGAGATGTGCTGGTCTCGGTGTCTTCCAAAGCAACCTCTATGTTCTCCTGGGGGAATAAAGGCAGATCAATGGACTCTTCTCACAATGGGAGATAAGAGTAAACATAATTTCACAGGAGAAGTAAACAGTGGTTAAGAGATTAAAAGACAAAACTGCTTGGAGGCACAGTTTAAAACGTGTGTGTGACTTTTTGGGGCGTACAGTAGTCTGAGGCCCTGCAGAGGTAGTTTCTGTCTACTACTTTCTACTACTAGTTTCTGGTACTACAACTCTGGAGTCGACTTGATTGAGCAACACAGCTGTGACACCAAGCTTCCATGAGACACACGGCAGGCTCAAACTGACCCTGGCTCACATGACTGTGGATTATCAACGTCACAATTTGGTAATCCACTACAAGGAATCCCAGGCGAGGGATTAGTAGATCAGCAAAAGATGGATCAGCAACTATTTTGTGATATATGATGGTCAGCTGAATATGTTAGGCTTCCAAGGTGAAATCACCTTGGGCTGTTGTAATAAGCATTTTTACTATTTCTTAGACATTTCATGATGAATTGATGAATGAAACAATGTGCACACTATTCCGCAGTGAAAGCATTTAGTTGCAGCTACTTTGGTGACCAGAGTGACGGATGCACCAGTGCTCTCACTGCCATACACACATCCAAATACGTTTGGATCCTATTACGATGAGGTAGAGAGGGGTACGTATTCGCCTGTGAATAGTTTTATGGATGGCACACAACTGCTGTAGATGTAAAAGTAAAATAAACATTTGGCATTGACTTGACTGTTTTACCCGTCACTAAATGGAAATTCTAAAAGATTTCATTACTGTTGCAGATGATAACATTCCTGGGATAAAGTGGAAATAAATATGCAACATTACTTTCACCAGAGCCAAACAAGCATGCAGCAGCACACGGTGACAAAGTGCAGGCTGCACTGGAAACGTTGGCAGCGCTCATAGCGCGCCTATGAGAGGTTCCGGTGTTCAAGCCGACTGTGTATGCTTAAATCATTTTTGTTCTCGGCCGTGCGGAGTCAATGTGCGGAAGAAATACAAAAAAAAACATCCACGCAGCTGCAGCACTCGACGGTATTTAGCTTGAGAATATAAATCATCTTCCTTTGTGTGTGCGCATCACAGTTTACCCTGCCTGTCGCTGCTATTGTTGATACCGTGTGCTGCTTTAAATGAGTTTGACCCACTTTTCAATGACAGTTTCACGCCTTCTTATATTTTCAAGGTGCACCGACGAGGGAGAATTACACTACGCAGATTTATGCAATACTTCATTTCGCTCCAATTCCCTTCTCTCCCAGGGAGAGGATGTGGGTGGGAATGTGGGTGGGAAATCCCAGGTTCGTTGTTCACAGTATTAAAACTAATACAATCAGGATTTCTGCTTAACTTTAGTGTGCTATCAGCTGGATTTTGAATAAGAAGTCATTTTTTACTGAGATTAAAGTTTAAGCAGCGATGGATGTATGAATATATCAAAAATTTCTAATATACTTAAACATCTTAAATTCTTAGGGATGGATGGACGTGCCCGGTTTGTATGGTCTTGTGATTCAGGACAGAAGTCTAAAGACAGAAGAAGAATAGTTCCTTCATCAGTGAGCAACACCACTGCTGTGCAGCTGGGCGTGTCTCCCAAAGGCAGTTGTGAGTGACTTTACTTTGATCTCACCAGAAGAGGTGAAGACTGGCATCACTAATGAGAAGGTCTAACACATGAGCTACTTTGGCTTGTCACAGCTTGTGACAGGTGGGAGGGATAGTATATCTGATGTGTGAACACATACACTATTGGAGTTGATATATCTGAGAGAAAGCTGCAGACAAAAGCGGAGAGAAAAAGATGTAGGAGGAACAAAGAGACCATGAGGAGCATGAGGCTGTAAACATGCGTATGGCGCAGCGCTGCACGCGTTCTTACGTCTTTGTATCGCTCCAACTCCTGAATGAAGGTCCGCTGGTAGAAGAGGGTCTGCAGACGTTCTTGGGTGTAGTTGTGGCATAGGTCCTCAAAGGTCGCCCCGCACTCGCGCTTGGCCAGCCTGGGGTTCTGAAAGCCTGGTGTGTCCACAATGAGCAGAGAGCACAGGGAGTGTTGGCTGGATTTCAAAGCCCTGGAGCGCAAAGGGAAAGTATGTACACACCAACGTTAGCACTTGAGGGTATTTTTTTATTGATTAAAGCATATAAGCCGCAGCTTTGACCTTAACGCTCCGCAATGTAGCCCTAACACACATAATCCTTATTTAAACATTTAAACCTAAATTAAAGTTGAAAAAGACTTCAAATAAAAGGCACTGGAAGATATTAAATACCAAGAAACATAAAAAGGCTACGTGTGTATCCACACATCACATTTCTACTCCATAAAGAAGCAGCAAAAATTCATACGAATACACCTTCAGGAGAGTAGCAGAGCAGAAATACTAACCGGTTTATTAAAGAGATGAGAATAGTGAAGAGTTCACAGTAAAGCCCACATGCCATGGCCTCCAAACACTCCATGGCTGTAGCTTTGGATCCTGTGTTGCAAACACAAACAAGGACAGGCAAAATTCAGAAATAGGTAACTATCATATCAACAGAAACATTCACGGCCGCTGAAGTGCAGTCATTATGTTTGCTTCTAAAAGCACAGCGGATAAGCAGCTCCGCGCGTCTGGATTGTCTCTGTAATGCAGCGTTATTTAGGACTCAGGTGTTTCCATACTGGCCAGATCAAACGGCGCATACTCATGTCTGTGCCTAGCGGCCACAGCCACCTGTTAAGCTCTTCTAATTCATTCCACTATCACACAAAAAGTCAATTTATTGTGCTCGGGGAATGTTTTCATGCGCACGCACACATACGCGCCTATGACTGTATGTTCATAAGTCAGGGGAGATGGAGGGAAGGGGAAACAGAGGTCAATTCTGCCCATTTCTACTGTGATAGACTTCTAACTGTATCCTCATGCCCTTCAAAGTGCGTTGCAGGCTTGATGGAAGTCAGAGCACCTGCACATGTGAAAAATCAATGTGTGGCAATTATGATTTCAAGGACAATGAAGGAAGAGTGGATCCAAAATTGCTTGTCCCGACATAGTGTGTGTACTTATCTGTCAATAGCTATTGTAAAGCTGTGGTATTCATTACTAAGATAAGCTTTACTTTCTCCAGACCATGCAATTTCCCTCAGGTGATGAGCAGAGCGTACGTGTGTGCGCATGTGTGTGAAGCGCAGTGAGAGTGACAAAGAGAGGCAGCCTGTGAGGAATGAAGAGGAAGAGAGTCCGTTCGGAAATGTGGTCTGTGGAGTACCTGCATCTGCTGTGCCATTTTCGTCGGTAGCCTGGCGGATGGTGCCGGTTCTGGGCAGGGTGCCCTTGGCCTGGTGCTTGAAGATGGAGGAGGAGAGCTCCTCCAGGGTGCAGCCCAGCAGGTACGCTGCCTTCTGGGCCCATTCATGACGTGCAAATTGTTTCCTGCCAGCTGAGACACGTGCATGAAAACCTCCATTAGTCCTTCTGCCAATTACCCCAGGCACATGGCTAGACTGCTAGCTTTGAGACAGGGTAGGATTACATCTCTGGTCACGATGATGTGCATTAAAACGTGTTCACTATATTCCTGGATTAAACCCATTTTACCATTTAAAAAAATATTAATGTTTCATGTTCAAAATGTCTGAAGTTGAAATGACAATGTGCCTTTTATTGTCTTGGGAATGAAAGCAAGACTTATCATTAGCGTAGAAAATGTTATTTTATTAACATGCAAACTTCTTTTGGGAAACACGTTTCTCTTTAATCTAATAGCTGATTGATAGAAACATGCAGATATGAACACAAGCGTCAGTTTAATCCACCATGAAGTGGTATCTTCTTAGACTTAAGAGAGAAACTGGGGGATTTCACACAGAGTAGTGGGCTTTATCGGTTTCATCAGCACTGCAGAAGCCTGCATACTTTTCATGATGATAAGCAGGACAGCAGTAAAAAAACCATATACATCCATATATTTCCTTTGATAACAGTCAAGTGAGAGACAATTATTTAGCTCGCATCAGCTAAAACTCAGTTTGCCAAATGAAATGAATGTTACTGAAACAAATACTGAGATTTGTGGTACTATTAAACATAAAACATAACTACATATAAACAACATCTGCACGTTAAAGGGTACCCAGCCTTAAATGTTGACGCGTTCTTTCTGTCAGCACGTATTAAGCATAAATGGTGATAACACCCTTAACAGAGAAAGGCTAATTTATTGTGCCTTTAATTAGTTGTGGTGGATTAGAGACCATTGCTGCCCTCTAGTGTCAACACCACTCACCTGCACTGTCAATAACATATTTTCTACACCTTTTTACGCTGCACTTGACAGTTCAAAGACAAACTAAGTCCTGGAGGCAAGGACATTATTTTCATAATGGACATGCTTATAGATAGAATCATTGCTAAATGCAGAATTAAATAAATAAGTGACTACTGGTTATAAATTGTATCCCGTCGTGCTTCATGTCTTCATCAGAACCACTTTGCCTTTGAAAAAAGATTAAATCCTAAGTCTATAACTCAGTTAGTTGCAGATCAGAACAAAGTTGTTTAGTGTCTGTATTCCCAACAACAGATGCTACGCAGGACGGTATTCACGGCAGAAAAATTTAACTGTTTGGGGATGGTTTTATTCTGCCATCAAAAAGATTGGCAGCCAGCTGGAGGGAATAACTAAAAAAAACTGGCAAGCAATTGTGCACAATTGACTGGCAATTACACCAAAGACAGAGAGTGAACAAATATATTAAAAACAGAGCTGCCAATAGTCCTATACAGTTATTGTGGTTTATATATGTTATTCAAATTAGATCCGATTAGACATAAGGTTAATGGATTTACATAGCACATCAGATATGCACTAAACAACGCTTGATTGGATAATACACATTTAAAAAGATAATTTCATCTGTTTTAGGAAACCCTAAGTGCCTCTTAAATTTAGGAATAAAATATCTCGGCTGTATTGCTGCACTTTGACTGTTTCAGCGTTCCCCCCCACCAATTGGTGGATATCTAATTTTAAAATTAAAGTCAAACACTGTGAAAGGAAGTTCTATTATTTTTGAGCATAAAAAAAAAACAATCAGTCAAAGGTTTCGTCATTGAATTCGCTTCAAAGACAACAACAAATACTTGTGTTTAAGAGGACCACTGTTCCCAGCTGCCTTCAGATGCTTTCTTATGACAAGATAAAATGTGCGTCTGGACCAAAAGAGATTGATTCTTCGTGTCCTTGAGCTAAAAAAAGTGTTTTCTAACACTCAGACTCTGTTGGTAGGTAGTCTGTTGGTGGTTTCAGGTGCAGTGACCTATAGTGTTACAGATAAATAAGGTCAGATCTTATGGACAAAATCTGACAGCTAACCGCTGGAGCGAAAATGTCACCTGCCTAAATTTGGATTATGAGCTGCAGATCAGTGAAGACGCAGAGTTGATCAAGCTGTGCACTGACATCTTTTATAGTCCATATGCATTATTCATTTATCTGGATTACAGCGGACTTGCATCACACAGAGGATGTTACCTACAGTGCGACAACGCAGGCTTGACATTTGTGATATTACATAAAGTGTTATTAAAACTGCTTTGGCTATCGCAAGCGTAATTTTTAGCCATGTACATGGACAAGCGGAAACGTCAACGTTAGAAATCTTACCTTTGGTGGCTCCTGCAGCACCAAGATGGTAGATGGCCCCAAGGATGAGCCAGAAGGCCCTCTGCTCATCACCACTGATACCCAGAACCTTCATGGCAGCTTGCAGCTTGGAAAGCTGCTGGGAGGCCCGTTGCTTATCTTCAGTCTGAGATATGGCACATGTGTTGAAAAAAATATATAAATAATGCATGACTTAATGTATCAAGTCAAAATTGTCAGTGAATAAAGTCAATGTTAAATTTTTGATGAAATATTGCTCATATCCCACTTTCTATGTATGTATGTATTTCTACGTATGACTGAGCTGTCAACATTTAAAAGAGAGTTAAAATAAGATTAGAAACTCTGTATCAGAAACTATTTTTGATTTCTCTTTTGAAAAAAAAACAGATGATCATCTGGTCTAAAGCATTTTGTTCGGCTTCTTCTTACCTTAGTCTGAGGCACGATTCCAAACGCATTGTTTTCAGCAAAGTGATTGAGGTGCAGCTCAGTCCTGAAGAACGCAAAGCGACAACTTTGACAATAGCACAAGACAAGAGCCTGGAGGCATGGTCTAGAATCATGAATATAAGATTGCATTATAAGTATTAAGGCCAACCTTAGAGCGCTATCTGCTCCAGACATCAGGTAGTAAAACACATTAAATGTGGGCTCCCCCTCTGGTCTTCTAGTCACCCTCATTTTCTCCAGGAGCATGGTCTGCAAGGCCCCAGCAGATCAGGTAGTTACAATATAGAAAACCTATACTAGTTCATTACAACATTGTCTAAGAACCCAGCAGGTAGCAGAGTAGTGGAGAGCCACTGACTGAAATTAATGAATGTATGTATTTATCATTACCTGGATTGAGGCTGAGGTCACCAGGCCCGACTGGTCAATGTCCAAGGAAACGATATGGGAGAAGCGACTGGCATTCCCATTCATGCAGGTAGACGCGTTCCCAAACGCCTCCAGAACGGTGTAGACCGCCTGCCACTTCTCCGCTACAGACAGCAGAGAGACGCTGAGCAAAACACACTTCAATTCAGATCTTATTTAGTATCCTCGTCAACATACTGGAGAAGGATTTGTTGGCGCTGCCGGCGATGGTCATGAGGTACTGGATGATGTGCTGGCAGTTGGTGGTCTTGCCGCTGCCACTCTTGCCCAATAGGACGATGGACTGATCCTGGCGAGTGGTCAGGAGGTTCCTATAAGCAGCCTGGGCCATGCTGTAAATGTGAGGGCCTGTGTCTTCCCTTCGGCAGCCTTTAAACATTTGCATTACCTGGAAAGAGAAAAAACAAAAGAGAGGAAGAGATGGGAACAAAATCACAGGGAAGTGGTTGGACACATCCATCACTGTCATTGCTATTACTCGCTCGCATCCTGCGGTTCCATAAGGAGAGCTCATGCGCTCAGGCTCCAGCATACCTTCTCAGAGTACATCGAGGGGGCACTAATGGGGTTAACGACCACCATGTTTGGCCCAGCGTGGGTGTGCACCAGGTTACCGCCGTACCGCTGCCGAAGAGAGTGCATTACGCTGGATTCATTCAAATACTGCAGAGACGCCAAGTCCTCCACTCGGTCAAACATCGGAGGGTTTGCCTAGAGTTCAAAGTAACAGCCAGTCGCACCCGGTGTCGTCCATAATTGATGAAGTTGAAATTTGATTTGATGATTAAATACCTTCTCGACATCATCTTCATCCACATCCAATAAAGATCCATCACTCTCCAGGCGAATTTTCACCTTCCCCTCTGGCAGACTGCCTGCCTCCGTCTTCAGCAGAGTCGCTGCATCACCACAAAGCAAGGAGTTCATTCATCAGGACATAGGAAGTGGACCGGAATGCGAAAAGCTTCCCCTGATCTTACACGTCTGATAATGCGTGGCAGTTGTATCTCTCTGAGTAATGTTGAAAGCTTGTTCAAATCAAACACGCGCTCCATGACTACAACATAGTTAGTCTACTGTAATTAAACACAGACTGGAAAGTGCAATGGGCTATTTAGGCGCCTTCCAACACACACACACACACACACACACACACAGTATCAGCACAAGCAGGAGAACAAACAGAGTTAAATACATGTAAAGAGAAGGTACAAGATGCAACGTTACTAACCCAAAGAAAATCCATCTTTGTGGACAAGCCATACTTTTTCTGTGTTATACCAGGCTTTCTCTGCCGTTATCTGCTCCTCGGTCTTTCCCTGTTAGGACATAAGGGAGTAGGTCAGAGTGGGAAAAAAGACAACACAAATTACACTTTCTTTCACTAGCACTACTTAGCGTGCGGTTCACATTTACAGTAGACATGCAAGTGGGAACAGAATTCATGGAGTAGAGGGCTTCTACTGCATGATTCTTTGCAGGCTGCTTCATTTCCACGTTTCAATTCCAGCTTTTATGTCTATTACACATCAGCCCACTGTGGAGAAGAACCAGAGTTCCCACGCTTACGGTGTTAATGCACCTTAGCGAGCGAACAAGTGAACTTAGTTGCGGCGCGGTGTAGTTTATGTTTCCACAATGGAGACATCACAGATGGAGGATGAGGAGCTGATGGTTCATCACAACCCAAAAGTACATGACACACACATGTGCATCGGAAGATTACAGATATGTGGCAAAAAAAAACATTTCAGCACAGCACAGACCAAACGCAACTGAACTCCCCCCTGCTGAGATGATGATATTTAAGTGCAGAGTGCTGAGCCTGAGGAAGGTTATGCTCTTACCTGATTTACCCACTGTACGAGGAAGAGGAGTCCAGAGATTTCTATGTTATGGTACTACTTCACCCACTACTGAAACATTTACTAGTTCATCACACACACAAACAAACGCGTAACTCAAACACCGGGGGGATGCAGACACAACTACAATGACTCGAAGCCGCGTCAGACCTTAGCTGCAGCTGAGTGCGCTGCTTGAAGAATGGCCACGGGGTCCTCAGCAATCTGAGACTGCACGGAGGAGGAAAGAAGCGCAAGTCGGATAAGAAGGCAGCGTTTGCAAAACATGAGTGATAACAGCACACGAATCACTACGACACCACAGAACTCAAAACACTGCAGCAGTACAGGACGATGCCGCTGGAAATCAAGGGTAGCACAATAAGCCTTTCAACTAATTCACCAAAGAAGAATTACATCATAAATGCGTTAATGAGTAGGGATTACAAGGTGCATTAAGGTACAGTGTATTGCTCTATGGCCACAATTCATGTTCTGCCATGTCGCCAGTCACAGTTAATAAGATCAGTTGCACACTGTAAGGTATAAAAGCCAGGCAGCAAGCAGCCAAACGCAGAACAACGTAATAGTCGACACTAATCAACTAAGCTAGAGAGGTGTTATGGAACTGCATAAACACTAACATTATCTCTTGTACAAGTCAGTGTGAGCATACATGTAGCACACAAAACCATCACACAGCCTCACGTCGTGTTATTGCAAAGTGAACGGCACGCACACAAAATACCGCTTGAAGGAGAAACCTGGCTAATAACCTATGACCCAACTTTGGCGACCACTGGTTCATGTCACGTTACTAAACTCTAAACCCTCGCACAAAGACCCACTGAAGCGCATGCTGTGTCAAAGACAAACGGGAAGGAGCAGACAAAGCAGGACGGACAGGGGTCAGCAGAAGAGAACAGCTTAGAGTCGGCCAAGGCAATGCGGCAAAGCCACGGTCGAGTACCTGAGAGGATTTGTGGCCTCTGGTGCACTAGCCATGCAAACAGCAAAGAAAACAGCAGCAAGTCAGGATCCAATAACCCACAGAGAAGCCAAGTAAAGAGATGGGAGATAAGGTGAGACAACGGTAGATCAGAGCAAGGATAAGGAATAAGTGCCTTTCACTGTGCCAGACTCAGGCACCAGCCTTTGCCTTATAATGCAAGACTGCAATCACACAGCTACAGCAGTACAACAGGATCCCTGGGAGATTTTAATTAGTTTAATAGCCTCACACAGTCTGTATATTAAGGATTCAGGCCACACACGTCATGTTTACACAGGTCCAGCTTAAATGTCCAGGGAGGCCAAAACAAATTATTCTCCAAAACATCTCTTCATTCTCACACTTTTCACGCCTGCTGGAAATAACCCAGACGACCCTTCTTACTGGAAACCTCGGCATTGCGAAATCCTGGAACATCTCATGAGCAGCATGGACCTGTGTAAATCTGTAATCAATCTGGGGAAGCAAGCGGTTGACTCGGGTCAACTAGTCCCACAGTTGCAAAAGCACAGCAGGTGCGAACCAAACAAAGTGAGAGAGAGGCGTTACATCATTGCTACTGATAGTGAAGATCTTCTTCACACGCTTGTAATCCTCCTCAGTGGGGGTCAGCCCCTGGGCCTAGAGTCGGAGAGTAGGACCAGCGATTGTCAACGGGTAGCAAAGGAAAAACACCTGCCAGTTATTGTTGTGATTGTGTGAATGACATGTAGCAGTATTCCATAAAAAGACATATGAACACACACCTGTTCTTTTGTTGCAGCCTGGGGCAGTGGAACAGGGGAGGGTTTACCATTAGAGGCCACAGGGGGACAAGAAGCCTCCTTTACCTTTACACGGTTTAAATAAATAAAACATTAAATTAGAAAGGGAGGATGACAAAGACGGATGACTTTGACTGTTTAGATTTTTTCTGTTTGGATTCAATTGAACTCGCATGCAGTTACTACCAATTTTAAGGAATGTTTGTTTGGATTAATTTAATTTTCCAGTTAATTCAATCAGGAAATGAGAAAGGGGAAGTGACTATTACAGAAAATTGGATCGTTAAGCACTGCAGCATAAGAGTAATTGCTAAAGGTTTTGTGTGTCAGTGGTTTAAGCAAGAACAAAGAAAAAGAAAAAACCTCAACGTTGCTTCCGCTGACCACGCATGTACCAAATAACTCGCCTGAAATTAAACAAGCAGTTGTGACTCAATTATTCTAGTTTTCCCCGTCAATCATGCGTGTGTGTGTGCGTGTCTATTGATTAAAGCAGTGTAAAGTAATAAAATATGTTTTAACCATTATTTCTAAAATATCTCTGCTAGATGCATTTTTATTTTCAGATGACAGCGACCAATATAATTTGAATTGTTAAAGTTCTCTGTGGTGGAACACGAGCTAAAGGTGAAACCAAATGAGTTCACACGTCCTAGTTTTGTTTGTGTGCGATAATTTCGGCGTTTGAATTGTCGTGCGGTTGCCATGGCCAACCACAGACATGTGCTGCGCTGCTGCACAGTCTGTTGGTATGTACACTAGCTCCTGTGAGAGCTGAAAAGTTGAATCTCTGCACAGCGCACCGCTCCAGGAAGGCTTAGGCTCACATATATGTAAATTTCATTAAAAGTTTAGTCGACGTGCTGACGCTGTCCCTTAATATTTGAAAACTTTATCTCTACCTAAATCGGCTAAAAACACAATTCGCCTTAGCAAAAATAACAGGTGCCCATCTCCAATATCAAATCCCTCGCTCCATCGCCAAATACCCAACTGTTCGCCAGATTTCATGGACATCTGCTGGTAGAAATTTCAGATGGCCTGCTGACAGACAGGATGCCAGGGAAACTAAATAATGGGGCAAAAACCTAACCTAGGTACAAACTGAAACTATGAAACTAACTGCAATGAAGAGAAATAATCACGTCAAATATTTAACGTTTTGCAGAAGCTCCAGACAGACGCTGCAAATGGTGATAGAGATCCTGATTTTTAGGGAAATAATATCATTTCATTTAAAAGCGCTACTGTACATTTGTGATTTGAAATTCTATCCTGACTCCTCTGTCTTTAAAAGCTCGAAGCCCCAGCTGCGGTGGTCTGCAGGGGACGGAACAACGTCAGTGTTCTCCCTGCAGAAATTGACAGTAATGAGTCCCAGCTCAGAGCACACGGACATGTCTAACTGACCAACACTGCCAGAGCGCAGTCCATCAGCACACAGTTATAGCCACTAATGAAGTGTGATCGTGAGCTGGTGCACCCACCCTACTCCTCTTATTCAGGTGGTGGCTATGTCAAGACACAAATGAAAAACAAGCTGCCTTCGAGAGAAAATGTGAAAATCATTTTGTTAATAACGAATATGAGACGCATTTAATTATCAGTTAGTAAGGAAAATCACAATTCACAACCAGAAGCAAATGTGGTCAGGTTGAAGATGTTTTAAGGGTAATTGTAATGTCTGAGGTATTAGTACACAGCAACCGTCCAGAGGTAGAGGAGCAAACATGCACTTCTTTCAGGCACTACCTCTTGTTTCTTCACAGCTACGACACGAGGCTTTGGGATAAAACCTGCAGGCGGAGCCAGGGGGTCCGTCTTTGTGACAGGGATGAATCCTGGAGGTCTAGCCAGAAGACTCTGCTTTGGAGGTACAGGGCTGGATTTTCTGGCAGGGATAAAACCAGCTGGAGGAGCTAGCAGGTTCTGTTTGGGGGCAGGGATGAACCCGGCAGGAGGGGCCAATGGGTCGGATTTGGGTGCGGGGAAGAACCCGGCAGGAGGGGTGAGGGGGTTAGACTTTAGGGGTGCGGGGCTTGGTGATGTAGTGGTGGGCGCGGCTGTGGATGTTTCCTCTGTTTTCTTCACGTCGGGTTCCTCCTCCAATTCCTCCACCTTTGCTTTCTCTTCCTCCTGCTTTGCCTCGTCTACGTCTTCTTTGCGGTCCTGCGTGCGGGTGCGAGGCCGGTGCTCCTTGGTTCGGCTTCTGCCCATTAGGCTGGCGAGGCCCATGGAGATGTCATCCTTATCCACCTTAGCAACCGTGGCGGTTTTGAGCACAGAGTCCGTGACAGCGGGACCCTTTGCCGCCTCAGAACCCGCGTGTTGGTTCTGCTCTTCTGTCCCAGCAGGAACCACACGTCTAACAACTCTTCTCACCACCCTCACCACCTTTTTGCCACCAGTACTCGCCTCCTCACCCGGAGTGTCGGGGCCGCCCATGGCGTTGGCGTTGCTCTTGGTCTCTTGAGCTGGGGTGGTAACTGACTGTTGCCTTGCTGTGTCTAGCCCAGGTTTGGCGACTGCCTTAGGCTGACTGCTATCAACATCAGACTGGATACAAACGGGGCAGAAAATAGTGCAGATTATTCCCACAGCTGAAGCAGATAAACTGTCAAAGACTTCAACAGCAGCTTCTGAGCTCAAAAAGTCTGTACGTGGGATTATTCAAACAAGGATTTGTATCAGCTTGCCGTTTCCGTTTGGCTTTCCTCAAACGCTCACTCAGGCTTGTGTATGCAACCACAGCAGTCAGTCATATGTGTCAGATCATACGATTAAACGTTTTAACACTGTTCAACCAGATTAATTAGTTGATTTAGAGATAGAAAAATGCACTTAATAGTCTTATTGATGCCAGTTAAGATTTAGTTTAGTTTTTGGTTTAATAATAACGTAGTCTAATGCTAATGAAAACTGTTCTTTTGTTAGACTTTTACGACAGTAAACTACAGCAAACAGTTTACTATTGGTAAACTGAGTTAATACACACAAGAGGAAACAGGCCAAGTCACTAAACTGAACGTCCACAAAGGTGGATGCCCTTATTACAAGACTACGTATCATACAGTAATGATTAGTAGCCTCTTTTGTTTCAACACAAAAAATACTTTTTTCTTGTGTCATTAGTTACCAACACATGCAGTTCAAATTAACACTTACATCTGGTTTGTTTTCAACTTTAACCTACACAAGAGAAAGCAACAACAAAGATCAAACCACATACTCAGGCCAACAACGTTCTCCATCTACATGAAACCATATCATAACAATCAAGAAGCAACAAGATGCAAATATGAACTGTAAGGGAAAGAAAAGGAAAAACAAAACAGAAACTCATGACTTCCCTTTTGCTCCCAGAATGAAAAGCGTGATCTGTACGCCATGGTGAGAGGCCAGAAGTCATGGAAGAAGCTGGGCGGGATGGAAAATAAATATATGGATTGATGAGAAATCAAACACGGGATGGCCAGGAACAATGAGAGTGCACTGCGCTGTGTAAAGCAGAATGGAAATTAAAGGGTGAGGGGTGGAATACACAACAAAAACATGTAATGTTGACCACATTACATATTATATGTGGCTCTTAATCAATTACGTTTGAAGGACCACCCTTTAACGCCGTCCACAGGCTTGAATGATTTCATACAGTGTTAGTCATCTGTTTCACCAGCAGCAATGGCACAAAATCAATCAGAAACCATAAGATTATTACACAGAGACAGAAATAACTGCCAGCACTAAAAAAAACCATTACAGCCAGCAATATATAGTGAGTTGACATTTGACAAGACAATCAAACAAAACTAACTGCAGGCCTAACACTTTTACACACCACTAGATTTAAAGGCCAGGTCAACTCACAACTTGCAGAAACTACATCTGTACGATATCAAGGTTTTCATTAACAGTTTAAAGCCCTAAAATGCTTCCACTCGAGTTGTGCTGCAACGTGTTTCACTATCTCTAGGCCTGCTTTCATCAGTGAGCTCCTAAAAATAGTGTGAGCAGCAAAAGGATGCCATTCGGAGACGCCATTAGAGCCCAAATAGAACTGCTAGACAGAGCATGTACACCCCGAGCAGATCACGCCGCTCGCCACACAGACGGTCCACCAGAGGCCCGAGCACATTACCTTCTCTCTAAGCCTGGTTAACCTTCCAATCTTCGCTCTGTCTGTAGCGCGGCGCAGTCAGGGCCAGCGTGGGGTAAGACCTGGGTCTGCGAAGAGCGCACGCTCACTAGCTGTGAGTGAGTGGGAGGACAACCTCGAGGGTGGGGTCACAGTCAGCCCGGCCTGGTCTGAGGAGCCGGGGGAGTAATGTGAGAGCAGCAGCTGGGCAGGGAGATAGAAGAGGGACAGCTGCTGGAATACAGGGGGGTATAAATAGAACTTGCAGGACCGCGTCAATTAGCACGGCCACTTCTTCCTGCCAATCACTGCTCTGTGTGACAAGGAATCAGGGAACCGGCCTCCCCCATCAGCTTATAGAGAGCCGAGTCAAACATCCATGACTCAGTATTGTGTGAAACGCTTCTCTACTGCTAACACGCAGCTCATTAACTATTCCATTACCCCCAGACCCCCGTTACAATAATAACAATACAATCTGAGACCTCATTAACTTATTAATATTGAATTATTCTGTGAGGAGACGCGTCTCTTTCAAGACAGATGAAACACACAGTTGCAACAAAGTGGCAACAGAACTGATCAAAGTCATGTCTTAAGCATTTGTGGAAGTACTACGACTGTTGGTCCACAAGAGGGCGCTATTACACCGTGCACTTCATTTTACAGATTCGTCTTCTTTGGCTCCCTACTGACCTAAATTCAAGATGTTGTCTTGTGACAGTGTTGTACTGCGGTGAGATATACACCTATATAGACATTATACAGTGAATACTGTAGACTGCTTCAGTTACGTACATGGTCATTCATTGGACTAAAGTCGTAAGCTAGACATGGACAAATAAGACGAAATTCTAAAATCATACACATCACATTATTCAGATTGCACTTCTCCTGGCTTCAAAGAAATGACTTGAACGGCGCTGCAGTAAAACCAGTTTGGTAAAACCACCTGTAAGGATGAGTGAGGCGTGCGCTGCCCAGAGGAATGCTTTCAGCTGCTGGGTCAAGAGAGTAACATGTGGAAAACACGGAAGTGCAGCAGCAGGCTCGGGTAGGCGGGGCTACGTTAATCCCGTCTATTTTCATTCATAATAAATGACCCACTCAAATATAAAGTCACAGCAATTGTCAATTTCTCACACGTTTCAATACAGCGTTACCACCCAGCAGGACTCGCCTGGCCTGGCTGGTCTATCTAGCACAGTCTGCTAATCCCCAGAGTCGCTTACTGGGACACAACACTGACGGCTGTTTGTCCACACAGCGCTCACCAAAGATTAAGCCTCTGCAAAACTCCAACACTGCTGATTCTGACCCACTTAATTATATACTATTATTATAATAGTCTTTCTGTTCTCTCACTACATTACCGGATGTTTCCTTATCTACCTATCCCTCACTTATCTCAGTTGTAGATCCTGTTTGGAAAGGTGGAGCAAACAGAGCAAACAAAAAGCAAACATATGTCCAGAAAATCTAAAAATGCAGTTATGAAAGCTGAAAACAATCATGTTCAGATGTAATCAACTCCTTTAGGAATTAAAACCTCCACACTGGGTTTCCCCCAATGCAGGAAGTCAAATATTCCTAACAGAGCACTTGACCTGTGTCCATGTTTTAGGGAGAGGGAGTTAATCATGAGAGGTCAAGTTCTACAGTCCATTGACCGCTTCATAAAATTCCAGGATGTGACCCAGATTTTCTCAGTAATAGTAAATAGGCCTAAAAACCAGGACCTCTCTCTGAAAGTAGGCCGTATTAAGAGGCAGCAAGTTTAAAGTCAGGCGTCATCGAAACTGTGGATGGTGGCAGTGAGTAGGACGTAAAAATGATGCCACATGTTGTGTTGGATGAGAGAGCGAGCAAACTCCTCGTTACACATACTGTGTGTACACTAATGCCTAGTACCCATTCTGAACGAAGACGTCGACCAGACAAGGTGTGCCGGGACAAGCGTAGTCAGTCTGTCTGATGGTATCAGTACACACCCAAGAATGTCAAGCATGAACAGCCGTCCTATGTCCGTCTGAAGTCAAAAAAGTCACAGGTGCTCATTTCAGATAAGAACAGGCTACAAGAAGGCCTGAAACGTGTGTCACTGTCAAAGTGCAAGGGCAGGAACTGACTTCCTAAGTGTAGCCTGCATCATGAACTAAAAAGCTTTATCTTTCGAGGTCCCGCCTCTTTGCAATCCATGACTGTGCTAATCCTGTATCATCTCCCCACTGGAAACGGGGATGATGTCAGTTAATGGGCAGCTGGGAGGGAGATTACACTGTTTGCTAATTTCCAAATATTGAAACTACGGACCACAGTAAGACAGAAAATGTATGGGACGAATCATACAAGGGTACTAAAAAAAGCATTTGCTCAGCATTTCTGGCATGCAGGCTCTCAGGTTGGGCAGGTTTTATGAAAATGGGAAATGTAAACTTTAATAATGGGAAGAACATCCTAAAGTTGAAATGTTTTGCTGCTCTAAAAACAATGAGTACAGTCAGCTATGACAAATAGAAGTTGTATGTTAATAAAGTAACACTTTACAAAAGGAAGCTCAAGCATCACTGATGCAGCAAGAGCGCTGCCTCATCATGGCGTCCCAACGTCTCCATCCGATTAATTTACCTCCACCAGCTGGAAAAACGGTCTAGAAGCAGCCCTCAGCGTTTGAAAGACAGCAGTAAGCAGCCAGAGCTAATGACAGACCCGCTTACACAACGTACACCTGTGCGTATACAGTGCAGCAGCATTCCCTTACACTAGCTGAACAGATGGTATGCTATGAGCTCACATCCTGCATCTTGGTTCGACGCACAGGATCAATATTTACTTGCCAGCAAAAAGCTGAAAGAGCAGATGCAAATCTTCACGGTGCACATTCTGAAACTGAAGACAAATATTTGTAAAATAGGAAACGTTTTAAATACAGTTGCTGAAAACACCTTGTTCAAAAGCATGACGTCATATTTTTGGGTCACCTTTATACAGTGTACAGTACTTGTGACATTACACAATGGAGATCGATGCATCTTGTTTAGAGATGCTGGACCTGTTTTACCTTTGAACCCAACCACGTTAGCATTTCCCTCTATTCAGGTTTATCGTTTGATGTTTGAGCGACTGCATTCAGAGGTATAAAATGTAGAAAAAAATCCTCATGCAGCATTCAAAGGTTTTGTGGGGTTCTAGATCTAGTATCCAGATCTTTTTATAAGTACCTATAAATAGAGCTGTTAGTTCTGGGTCAGCCTCACACTTTTCCAAACGGCCTTTCTAATGATGATCATCACGTTTGGCTGAATGTAGGACAAAGTCAGCCGAGCTCCTCCTCTAAGGAAGAGCATAGAACGCGTCATTCCTATAGTTCAACCAATGTCAAAATACACTGACAATACAGGCAGATACTGCACGAGCACGTACTTTCTGATAAGCATAGGAGCCCACACTTCCCAGAACAGAAAGATTCATGATGTCACACTGGAAACACCGGTATTGTTGGAGTTTCTGTTCTTGGCACAGTAAAGTCTGGTACAGTGAACCCTATACATTTTACACCTTGTGGCCTCAATACATAATAAGTAGTTGGATAAGCTGTAAAGATTTACATTAAACCATAAGTAATTTATTTCATTAAATCACCTAATTCACCTAAGATGCTTGCTGTGCTGGCTAATAAGGAGTTTAACTTGATGCTCCTCTAGTTGTTTCGCGTAACTAATCAAGCAAACAGCACTGAAATGGGCTGCCAGCCAAGTCTTACAACACCATATGGCCATGGGCTGTGGTGGCGTTGGGGCCGTTGTATCCGCCACTATCCTATTGTTTAGTGTCAAAGGACTTGGGGGGAGGGAGGAGGGGATTATGTATACACCAGAACACACGCTCTCTTTCAAAAACACACACACACACAAACATTCCCCCGTGACAAACACAAAAGCACATTGCCAGTGTCACCACAGTTCTGCCCACGATCCAGACATTTTTAATCCAGTACGCTCCCACATAATTAGCAAGAAATGTCTCAGTGACGTAACGTTATCGCACAGGAGAACAACACAAATTGTTTACCAGTGCAATGTAATACGGACGAAGATCTGCATGTCTGAAATTGTCACGTGTCCACGAAAAATCTGAGCCAACGACAAACGGAATAAGAAACGAAGAAGAGTGAATATAGAATTAGTGTGACGTTACAAGTGGAGTATGAGATGATGCTACAACACTACTTACATCAAAGAGTTCTTTGTCGAGGCCGTCGGTGTTCCTCAGCCAGCTGCGGTTCAGCTCGCTCAGCTCCAGAATCGGCTGCACCTTCAAACGGACGCATTCTCCAGACTGACGGATCATCTCCACAATCTGGTCCCTGCTCTTGTTCTCTACGTTGATTCCATTTATTTCCACCAGCCTGTCTCCTGGCAACAAGCCCAGAGCCCGGTCCTTGGCCCCAGCACCTGGTTCGGCAAAGTGCACCACACGCCGACACACTCCTCCATCAGGCTGCCTGTCTAGAAGAGTAGTCCTACGCAAGGAGAAGCCAAAATCTCCAGTCTTGCGCCGCTGTAGCTCAAGGTCTCTTGGTGCTGGTATGGAGGGAGCAACTAGCGTAGGCAACTGAAGGTCCGCACCAGGAAAGGTCTTCTCCACCACCTCAGGAATGTGAACCACGTTGGTGCCGTCTGGGTTGAGGTGGGACTGCAAGGAAGACGAGGTCGAGCTCTTCTCAACAACATCTTCAGACACAGAGAAACTGCCTTCTCTGCTCCTCTGTGTAAAAGACACCTGCTTCTGGCCTACCCCTGAGTTTGACTTGGCCAATTCCCCAAACTTCGCTGCTCTTTCCTTCACCGAGCTGCGATGATGTTCCAGTTCACTTCCTGTCACGTCTTCGCCAGAGGTACTTGCGTTTACTCGTCCAACATCTTTTCCCCGAAGGCGCTTGTCCTCCAGGTTTGTCAGAGAGAGTTCGGTGTTACTAGGCACCTTAATTGGAATAGGACTAGAGATTTCCAACTTGCTCCTTGATTCCCTCTTGGAGCTTCCTCGATTGATGGAGAACAAGCCTCTACGAATGCTCATCTCCTCCAAACTCTTTAACTCTGCCTGGGACATACGCTCCTTCTTTTCCTTTTTGTCCTTCTTCTCTTTCTTGAGCAGGTCCTTTTCCTTGTCTTTCTCCTTGTCTTTCTTAATTAGGTGAAACATAATTGATTTTTTTTGTATTAATTTAACAGTTTTAATTGGTTAAAACGAGAAAAGGACAGTTTTATCTAAGTGGGCAAAAGTTGCGTGAAAGTAGTCAGAAATGCATCTGCAGTGGACACAGATCTGTAGAAAGAGGAAAACAGAGAAACATTATGAAATCATTGCTGCTCAAGTAATATCTCCAGTATTGTTCACCTGATTCATACAGAATTATCAATCCATTCTCGCCAGGAATGAAAGGTCGGAACACTGAAATGGGACATCCTTCCTCCTGTAAAACAGTTTATAAACACTCAAAGAAAAAATAATAATAACTTGAACCTTCCACTCAGCCATCCTACAATGTCAGATATGAACAACTCTCTCGATGTGACTGCACAGCAACTCTACTGGGTTACGGTGAAGGCTCCGACTGGGCCGCTGCAAAAGGTCACTCTGGGAAATATTCACCTCGGTGATGGGAGTCCTGGTCCTTGTGAACTCTGCTCTCTACTGGGCAGGTCGTCGTCAGCTAAACCTTGAAGCTGTAGTTTCCTCAGCCCACAAAACATGTAACGGAGTGTTCAGGTGCTCTTATGGCTGTTAGGCGGCTGTCTACAGGTGCAGACTGCTCACTGAACCGCGGGCTGATGGATATCTACGCTGTTTCAAGTGGCTAAACCTCTTCAACATGTCGTGGTCGTAAAAATTTAAGATTAAGGATTAAATTTGTGTGAGTGGTGGTTGACACTAGCAGATGAGGTCAAAGTAGCAGAAATCCAGTTCTGATGTCATACTTTTCCAGTATATACATGGTGTGTGTGTTCACTGAGCTGTGCCATAACTTGATGGTTAACTGAGCACATTTTAAGACAAACGTACAGGGCTACACGCACAGGCGTCCGTGTGGCTCGCCTGTTCTTTTTCCCACCACAGGTCACGGGAAGTCGCAGCGCATTACAGCTGAGGTCTGATCTGTTTTGCTGCCCGGTGCTCAGCATCACCGCCGCTGAAGCGATCGGACCATTGATTTTTCCACTGGCGCGCTCGGCTTCACGCATGCATAGCTAGAAAAACACGCTTTAGCCGTGAAAGCCCCAGAAACAGCACATTCGCCCATAATCCACACTTAATCACATGTTGTGAGGTCAGGCAGGCTGCGAACGAGCCGACAGCGGCTACTTTACGGCACTTGGTTTAGTGCAGGTTATCACAGTGACTTTTTTTTTTGTGAACTCGGACCATAACGTTGTCTTTCACCTTTGCTAAACTTACGGTACGTGTCGGTTGTTGCCGCGACTAGCCGACAGCCTGGCCGCAAAGCTCTCCCTTTAAGCGGCTTGCCCTCATTCCCTAGCACCGGTGGCCTTTGGGAACACTTCCAGTACTGTATAAAATATGACTAATACACCACAACACGGAGCACACACTGCTAGCAAAGCCGAGACTGGCCTACCTGTAAACGCCCGTGAAACACAGCGTTGTTGTCTACCTAGAAGTTTGGAGCATTTTCCTCTTTGGAGTTGACAGTAGGTGAGAGGAAATGGTCTGGTGATGCATTCGCAGCCTGGGCGTAAACTCCGACTTCCAACAACCGGGGCCAAATATTAGTCCAACGCGGATGCATTTGATCCCAACAATTGCGTGATAGTTGTGCTGCAGCGGGAGGATAAACGATGAATGGATTAATTCGTGAATGTTTAAAAATTTAAAAAGCTATCAGCCTAGAATGAATTGTTAAATAGGCAGTGACTTAACGTAAGCTATAACTTTAAAACCAGTAATTATAGTGTAATCGACTCTTGTCTGTCAGGCATATGAGCTAGAATTTCCCTTTTACAGTCATATTTATGTCGCCAATACATAAAAGCCTCTGCATCATAATAAATCCTACAACGCGTGAAGGCAGCATCCGTGTAGACTGGACGGCAGTGACCCCTCCTGGTCTCTGTGTTTACTTGCTACCACGCAGACCCAGGTGCGAATAACTCACCTCAACCACGCGCTGTCGTGCAGAAAGTTGACTGGACGTTGTCGGACTCCGTTCGTTTTACAGTTGATGTGCTTTTACTATTGTGACTCAAATGCTGTGACCATTTCTGCGGCTCTGTTCTTAAAGTAAATACAACATAATCCATTGCTCCAGTTATGCCAAAGATCTAGGTCAGCTTCCACAGATGAAATCAGATGAATAGAAACTCATACAACGAATATGAAACTGTGAATTATCACAAACCCACACACCTCATCTTGAAAGGTTTTTATCTGAAATCAATATTGAGTTACGCAAGGGCAGTGAAAGGTTGAAAAAACTTTTTACAGCTTTTCTTTTTGCCTTTTTTGTGTGGGCAGTTTAGTGCAGTGGTCTTCTCACAGGACATAGATGTGGTCTGCAGGACTACACCGACACAGGGAATGTTTAGCTCAATAGTGGATTGTCGGTGGAATATGTTTCCATCTGTATAGCATCCTGCAGAATCAACAAAATCATAAATAGTAATAAATAATGAACACAACAGATGACTGATGCTCTCCAACTACAACTGAAATGTTTATTGCACTGTATGTAAGTCATTCAACATAAAATAAAAAGAGAAATTTAAAAGAGAGCACCTTTGCTGAACAGCTCCAATGCTCACTGTGTTGAATGTTCTTCAGCATTCAGAGTATTAGATAGATAGATAGATAGATAGATAGATAGATAGATAGATAGATAGATAGATAGATAGATAGATAGATAGATAGATAGATAGATAGATAGATAGATAGATAGATAGATAGATAGATAGATAGATAGATAGATAGATAGATAGATAGGACTTTATTTATCCTGCAGTGGGGAAATTCTGGTGTCACAGCAGCAGCAGAAAGACATTCAGAAAAAAAGAAAAAACCATGAATTAAAAAAAGAGTAATCATTAGTTAAAACATTATATACAGGGGAAAGAAAAAAATGTACATATCTAAAACATGAAGTGCAAAGTGCAAAAAATATCTTATATGCTACACTTGATTGCTAATATCTCTAATATCTATGTGTTGTTATTATTATTGTTCTGTAGGTTTATAAATTCACTCATTTCAAGTTTGTTCTCAGCTGTTTTCAGAAATGTTTTTGAGGTTTCAGCAACTTTCTGCAATTCTTGGGGAATAATTTCAGCACTTGCTGATTCCCATCTCCCTGGGAATAAAGTTTCACATCTGCAAGCCTAACCCTATTGTTTTACATTATGGTGTTGAGTATGTTTCAGATCATACTTGTAGTTTTTGTACCTTGCATAATTTAGGATTGTGATAAGTGTGACCATTTGAGTTCATGCTAATGAATGTCATGTGGTATTATCTATTCTTCCTATAACTCTAGAGTCTCTGTACGTCTTCATTGGCTATCTACATGTCTGTGTGTTATTTGACCAAAGATTTTCAAACTACTGTCTGTATGTGGTAGGTTGCAGGTTTATTATTTAAATATCAGGTATGTACGGATATTCATCATATTTTCTAGGATCTAATGCATGAATCATCTTTGAGAGATTCTGAGAAAAAAATACGAAGATAACACAGCATACAGCATGATTCATTTCCAGTGCATGTCTGTTCTTTGTAAGATCTGACAAGTTAGTCATTGCTCATACAGTTTGATGATCTGCCACATTAAAAAACTAAAAATAGAAAAAGCTTCAAACTTGACCTGTACCCTAAAAGCAAGGAGGCGATTCTCCTTTATCAGTTCAACAGACTTGCTGAGGTAATTGTTTCAATATGTCTAAATAACTGAACTGAACATTCTGCTATCTTGAGTTTATAAGTGATCCAGAGAATTTTCTCAACGCATGTACTAAATGAGCCAATGCGTCCGTTTCCATTCATCCGCAATCCAAGACAGAAAATAAGCAGCTTGGTTTAACTGGTGCGTGGACGTAATGTCGATTTAAACCGCGTACAAAAGGTCGACGTGCTGCGAGAACACAATCACAGCCCGACAACCACATGCGACAGCACTCGACTATAACAAATGCCCCTCGCAGAATCAGCGAAAAATCAACCAGGGGGGTGTTTAGAAATGCACCTATAACTAATTAAATCATAGAAGGAGAACGCGGGCTTAGATCACCGTTTACAAAAATGTTTTGAAATAAACGTTGGATTCAAGAATCGTATTTGGTATGGTATTTATATAAGCCACAGAAACGTTTGCAATAATGTTAGCATGGTACACGTAGCATAGCCTACCCCCGAAACAAGCATGTGAAATGGTTCAGCCCTCGAGGTTACCGGAAGTTGTTTCAACTGCCATGTTTGGTTGCTTTGTTGTAGGCTTCTACTAGGTTTCCTACAGAATTAGTAAGTGTGGAAATGGAGCCGAGCTGGAGTACGTTTCTTTTTCAAGTAAGTTGACTTTTGGGGGAGAAAGCTGGGATAGCTCGTAAAAACTGCCTGGAAATTGCAAGCAGTGTTTGCGTTAGCGGTAAAAAACAGTTTTAAGCGAGTAATGCCAAGATCAAGTAAGCAAGCAAAACAATGGTATATGAATCCAGGCTTCCAGCTGTGCGGCTTGGGAATGACGCTAGAACAAAAAAATCCCGTCTTCTCAGCGACTGTTTGGGGGAAACGAATAGTCTCGATCTTGTGTAGTACGCGTCTGTAGATCGCAGGTGTAAAACATGTCGGCAGCGTTCGCGATTTTTAAGTTTGTTTGCCAAGTCGAAGCCAGCGAAAACATGCGGAATGGTCTGAAGCTGGAGACGCCACTGCACCGTTACAATCGAGGCAGACGTGTCTCCCCCCCCTCCCCGACCGAGGGCTTTGATCGGACGCCGTTAGATAATGAGATGTAACACCGGCGAAGATTTGCACTGTAACGTGGATACCTAGCGTTAGTAAACATAGGCTAAGTCTATAGTTATGTAACGCTAATCAGCTGCTGAGATTTACTAACGGCCATTCGCAAGTATGCTGTGAACTTTCCGCTTGCCTCAGCCGGTTGGACAGTAACTAGCCAAGTTAGCTAACGGTGTTTAGGCTGCTTGGCGCAAGTCGCTAGCTAATTTAGCCTAATTTGGGCGAGGCTGTGGGCACGAGCTCCCAAAAACTAACCGTAACGTTACACGACTCCGTGGCCCAGCGCCGTTACGCTGCCGCGGCGTGTTTATTAACGAGCTATTTATTTTGGTGACCGCGGTGGAACGGAATTCAAACTATGTGCCCGACGTCGTCTGCTAACACTAGCAACGAACAGGCTGATGTGAAATTACACACGAGAAGAAGCAATTTCTTAAAAACAACAACAACAAAAAAAAAACAACGTTTGTGCCACAGAGTGAGTGAGTGAGTGAGTGCTGCTCCTGAGAGTGATATCTGTCACGGTTTGGTGGCTTCCAGTGTGCCAAGATGGAAGGCTATTGTTGAGGGGAATGAATGAAAGATTTAATTCCCATGGCTTCCCGTAACAGATTTCATTCAAGTTTCGAGAGCACTGTTTTCTAGCCTCTGAGTTATTGACTCGGATGTTCGGCGGCTGGATGGACAACTCGCGCAGTGAACTTTGCAGCACTTCCCCGTGTGTATCCATGCTTTAGACGACGTATCATCTACAGCCTCACACTGTCAAGACTCCCGCTAACTTTATTTGAATGCAGTTTCATCTGTGGCTGTAAGCTCAGCTGCAGAGGTTTTACTGTAACACTCAGTCTTTCCTTTCCTTTCCAGTAGCAGCTACACTTTTCACTTTGTATCTTATGCTGATATGAATATGTAAATATATTTACTGTAACAGCTTATCAGCACAAAGATAGTAATTATAGTACAATAGTAAAGTAAGTATTGAGAAAGGCCAGTGATGTGGTTCGGTGAGGTTTCATTTCTAAGTCACATTGCAAATCAGAGCTATTAATGGTGCATCATGCATCGTTTTGGCATTTGTTGCATTTTTCCTCTGCTGTCAGATTCTGATCGCTCTCTCACACCTGTAAGCACAATTTCTTACGGCTGAAAAAGACAGATGGACATTGTGGTTTGTTGTGCAGTGTCTGGCATAAAGCCAGCAGAAGACCTGCATGTGTCATGTACCCTATACCGTTACTGTGTCCACGTGCGCACCTCTTTCAGCCACTTGATATAGAAAGAGCAATTTTTAAGTCGGTAGAGCTAAATAATAATAATAAAAGAGGGAATAATAGCTTAGCAGCAACATGTTTTTAATCCCTCACTGTTTTTTTAACAGTCACATTAACATGTGTTGGATAATTTGTTAGATGCCTTTTATTACTGACATTGTGTTTGTATCATCACTCTATGCCTCTTTTTAATGCATGTTAGATATCAAGTCAATTATTTATTAAATAATAGTTAAGACCTCTCATGAATTACACATTTTAAGCAGTTTGGTTCTGGAACATACTGTACACAGCAAACCTAGCAGCGTTTTATCCAGGTATGCATGTTTTATTGTCTGTGATAATTTATTGCTATTTATTACCGTAACAATAATACTTTTAGCCAAACTAAAGCTGTTCCCCCAACTGTGTTTAGTTCCATAGTCTTTGCAGCAAGCATGGTCTTCATTATGGGAAGTGTTATGTCTGTAATATTATGAATTCTACTTCAGAAATGTAGCATGTAGTTTATGCCTTGTTACTGACTTGATGATATATTGAAAAGCTTAGAAATAACGAGGATGTTGATCATCTTGTGTTATGCAATTTGAGCCCAATTTAAAGAATTGAAGTATTTCGGAACATTCTCTAAAGAATTTGTCCACCTTTATCCGAACAGAAATAGCCGTTCTCACAGCCTACAGCGTCAACAAGCAAGGCACTGGGTCCTTGCTGTAGTCATTCAGCTTGTATTGTTTGCTGTGTTTAGTGAGAACTTGTTTCCTCTCAGCAAGTAGCCGCTAAAGATTGTAGTGCTTGTAAATAAATGAAAGAAACCTATAACAAAGTCATATAATTTGTTCAAGGATCAAAAAAAGTGCAGAAAAAAAAGTCTATATATTTATATCACTGTAGTGTGATCTCCCATCTTACACTTTTTTTACATTCTGATTTTGGTGAGCAGCTGTTTGTGTGGCACAAAAGATTGCAGAAAGACATAATCTGACTCAAAAACCATAAGCTCAGCTCAAATCTACAGTGGCCCATGGAGCCATCAAGACACTCCCTCCATTTTGATGTTATTTATGAGGGAGCAGCGCCAGTTGTCAGAGCACATTTGTGTCAAAATGGTCAGAGCTGCATGAAGGCACAGCAGCTTACAGGCCCTGCACCTCTGTATAGAGGCCAGGCTGTCTGCAGAGGCTATGTCTGCCGTTCACAAGTTTCACAAAGAGGGTTCCCGGCTGGTATCCCCCCCACCCAAACATAAAGCCTCCCCACCACCCCTGGTGTGCCAGTGGAAGGGTTAGCATTGGCATGATGATGACTAATCCTGGAAGGTGGCAAGTGTGAGCAGGTGCTTAGACAAATGGATGGGTGGGCTTGGTGGCATTCCCCTCGAGTTCCCAGGTCCCATTGCTTATGAGGGGATGACGGCTAGTTTAGCTGAGTAGTGTGTGGATAAACAATGTCCCTGTCTCATGAATAGATGAGCCAAATCAATGAAGATGTGCATACAAAGATCCCCTGCTGAGGCCTGAGTGCATCACTGCTCAGATTTGTGTCCTGAACAATAGACTAGATGACATAAGGAGGACATTGTGTGGTTCATTTTTCTTTTCTATTCCCTGCCTCCTCCTTTGCCACTTCTTTCTTGGCTAGCCTTCTTCGATGGATGATTGAACCTCAAAGGGAAAGGTCAAGTATTTCACCTTATCCCTTCTTGCTGGTAGTTGACAACACAGTTGTCTGGACTGTGTCAGTTGACTGAAAGAAGCATAAGAATTGTGATACAATTTTTATGTGTAGGTATGAGTGAAATGATGTGTGTAGCTGAGTTATCACTGCAGTATTACTTCTAGTTTATTGCTCTTCCAACATCCATCCCTCCTTAGCTCCTCTGACGGGAAGTCATTGAGTCTGCCTTTCGCTGTCATTAGCTGTTATAGGGCCTTGGATGTTGTAAAATTTCTATCACATCTGGAATTTGTCTTGGTTTAATCAAATGTCAAATGTTTGTGTTCCAACAGCAGGCCAATGAAGCCCTCCACCACCAGCACCAGGTTGCCCAGAACAGCCTGCTGCCCCTTCTTAATGCAGGCACTGAACAGGTTGACCAGAAGCCTATTCTTCCCATCCAAATAGACCAGAAGCCACCATCCAATGCTGCCGATCTCCTCAAAGACAACGTAGCCAGTGGAGGAGGTGGACGGCCACCAGCACCTGTGATAAAGAAGGAACATAAAAGCAAAACACCTTTCGTTTGTGGCTACTGCAACAAGGCCTTCCGAGACAGCTATCACCTGCGGCGTCATGAATCCAGCCACACCGGTATCAAGATGGTGTCACGGCCAAAGAAGACGGCCCAAACAGCCCCCACTATGGTACCCATGATCTCTACCATGCCACGAGAAAACAATGGCAACCCTTCCTACATCTCCACAGTTGCAGGCATACTCTCCACAGCAACCACTTCCGTCTCCTCAGGCACAAGTATCATGACATCGTCCGCGATGGGCAACGTGCAACAGCAAAACATCCCCAAGAAACCCCCCAAACCGGTCAAGAAAAACCACGGGTGCGAAATGTGCGGCAAGGCCTTTCGTGATGTCTACCACCTAAACCGCCACAAGCTGTCCCATTCAGATGAGAAACCCTTTGAGTGTCCAATCTGCCAACAGCGCTTTAAGAGGAAGGATCGGATGACCTATCATGTTCGCTCTCATGACGGAGGGGTCCACAAGCCCTATGTGTGTTCTGTGTGCGGGAAAGGCTTTTCCAGGTAAGGATCACATTTTTGGGCATAGACCTGTATTGGTTTCACTACTTATAATATTGGTGCTGATGCTGCTAACTGGAAGCGTTTCTAAAGTGGATGTTCTTGTAGGTGGTACAAACGGGAACAATCCTACACATAAAAACATTATTATATAATCATAATAAATAATAATCATATATCATGATTACGCAACACTGTATTTGTGTGTTTCCACTATTTAATTGTCAAGTTCTCAATACGTAAGACAATAAGTACCTAACACCTAACAAATGTAGGGAAAAGCTTAAATTCATTCGGTCGCTAACGTGACGTTGTTTTATTTCTTCATATGATCAGTCAGCCATTTCAGACGGATTCATTTTGGCAAACCCTCTGCAATGGATCTCTGTCAAGTGCTGGCAACAGATTCCAGAGACGGATAAAATTACCTGCATCAGATGTCCTCTTACAGTCCTCATATAGCTCCCAGGGTGGTGGAATTAGTTATGTTCTCTCTTAAACCGGGTTTATCCAGCTAGTGCAGTAAACCTGCTTCTTGAGACAGGCCCAGTGCAGCACAGGACTGCTACAAACCATAGCAGTCCATTGTGGTATCATGTTGTCATCTCAGGCTGTCGAGGCCTGTGATCTTTCATAAGCCCAAAGATTAGTAGCAACGTTAATGTTAGTGTAAAAAAAAAAAAGGTGCAAATGCGAAATGCGTATGTTTACAGATGCTTTATTACGCTCATTCTTTCTATCCACAAGTATCAAGGCTACTGTAAACAGGAAATATGCTGCTTGGATCTAATTTATTCTTAAGGGTGTGGAGACAAAAAGTCATTTGACCCTCAGATCGTTGCATTCCAAGGTCAAAGACAAGTTTTAACTCGTCTGCCTGGAATTTGGAAATATTGTAATGACAAACAAATTCAGACAAGCACACCTTTAGGACTGTTTGCTCGGAAGTGCAAAACCAACGTTGACTGATTGAAGTAGGAAACATGCTCGCAGACTAAATGAGTTAAAAAATAAGGCTAGTTAGAATGTGGAGGCCAAAGAATACACTTGTGAAATCCTCGTTTATTGAACCTAGATCACATTTCTTGTAGTAACACATGTTAGTGGTTTGAGAGATTCGGTATAGAGGAACAATTGTACGAACATCTACCGTCTGTGTAGCCACTCATTAAATGTGATATTTATAGCTGTGCAAAGGAGTTTAGATTTGTACTTGTATTGACCCTCATGCCATTTCAACCACACGTTTAAACAGTTACACATGGGAGAGCACCAGTGGTAGAGTATCAAGGGAGGGGGAGGCGTCGCTTGTCACTTTGCTGTTCCCGCCAGCACATCACAGACGCTCTTTCCCCTGGGAATTGAGTGAGCCGTGCAGTTATGTTCAGGTCGACATATTTACGAAGTCTCACGGCGGCTTCAAAATCAGATTTGGCAGCTCTGCCGACATTTCGCTGTGTTTTAAACAGCCTAAATATTTTGCTGGTTGTGTGAAACAGCGTTGAGTGAGCAAGGAAAATCAGCACACAAAGTTTGCACTGCAACACAACTTCAACAAATACATCAACGCTTCGCACTGGCCAAGCTGTAACATTAGCGCTGGGCTGTGCAGGGCAGTTTTAGGCATGCCTCCAACACTGTGACGCTGAGCAGGGACTCATCAGCATACTGGAAAGTGAGAATGGGGACTGAATAACAGGCCACTGACTCACTGCTGCTCAGTCAGATCTGTAGGCAGGCACTGTCTGGAGTCCGCTCTTCTCATCAGGCGGACAGAAAAAACAACTTGATTCCGGTTCATGGCACCACTGAGAAGATTCTACTTGACTCCTCATTTGTCTTAAAAAGGGAAAAAAAAAATCCAGCAGCATGAAACTTTCCGGTTTGGGAGCCAGTGCCAGTGTTGTAGTCCTCGCTCACTCCATTACGGCACTTTAACATGATTCAGCTCACAGCTTCACCAGAATTAACAAGCTGACAGAGGAGGACCAGTGCCAAGAGGAGTTTCTCAGTGCAGGAGCTTCACTGGAAAGGTCAGGAGGCAAATAGCGGTTTTCTGGCAACTGCTGAAATACAGAGAACGCTGTAATTTATACAGCAGATAAACACTGGAATGTGTTGTGAACCATGTTTGTTGTGACCTTTAGGCTAACGGCACAAATACTTTATTACACACCCCTATTTTAGCCCAGCAGAAATACACAAAGTAATAAAAAGTGATCATCATAGATGGCAAATATCACCTTAGCATTCTCATTCAGATCGTTGGTGGCTTATACAGTATGTTGACTCATTATTATAATACTTTGTTGAAGTATCCACTAGTATAATAATTAATTAACATTGTATATTCTCTTCTTAAACCTTGGAGGCGGAGAGATGCAGTTTCAGTGTAGACGTGGGATTCAGAAACCACTAAATACGCAGAAGTTCTCATTAACTTTATCTTAGTGTTTCCGTAACGTCAACAGCACTTGAAACGAAAACTCAAATAGTGTAGTCCAATACAAAAATACTGTCCTTGGAAGAAAACAAGCAGACCACCAGCAACGTCACCATTTTGATGTGGTGCGTTATTGGAACTAGGTCAAACTAATTCATGCATGATTGATCACGGGGACTTAATTGCCACTGACTCACGCTTTAAGGATTTTTTTTTTTGGCTGCTCCTTATTCTCGAAGCAAACAGAATAAGTTGCTTTGCTTGCACAGATGCTGTCATGTGCTTTAGTAGATGGTTTGGAAGTTGTTAATGCCACATATTACTAGTTAAATCATGAGTAGATTAAAAATAGAGCCATAAAACAAAAATGCCACATAAGAAATGTATTTTAATACACTAGTTAGACAAAACAAATTAATTATTAATTATCACTTTTTTTTTTTTTTTCTTTTTAGACCAGACCACTTGAGCTGCCATGTGAAGCATGTGCATTCCTCAGAAAGGCCATTCAAATGTCAAGTAACGGTAAGAGTCATTACAGCCTAAACCCCACGCTGATGTCATCGTTGTTGTTGCTGTTGTACTCCGCTGACCTTTGACCCTGTCTTCTGTGCATCTGTAGGCTTGTACCTCTGCTTTTGCCACCAAAGACAGACTTCGCTCTCACATGATCAGGCATGAAGGCAAGGTCACCTGTAGCATCTGTGGGAAGATGCTCAGCGCAGCCTACATCACCAGCCATTTGAAGACGCATGGACAGACCAACTTTAACTCGTGCAACAAAGGTATGTCCCACTTAACATCACGGTAAATGCTTTAAAGAAGAAAGGTTACAAGGCAGTTTTCTTCTGATGTTTTTCTAGATGGTAATGACATCTGCAATTCTGCCTCAGTTACCCCTGTGACCGTCTCTGCCCCCATTACCTCTGTGATGAACCGGGTCAACTCCAACAACAACAACCCTGTCACCATCGCTGCACAGATGAACATTAGCACCAACACAGTCAACATCACGTCTCCCATCAGCCTTCAGCACCCAGTGACCATCACCGGGCCTGTCAACATTGCCTCCGTCAACATCCCAGCCACGGCACCCATGAATATCGCCCACCCGGTCGCAATAACGACCCCCATGCCTATGAATATTGCTGGTCCACTGAACATCGCCATGAGGCCCGTGGACAGCATGCCTTTTCTGTCCCAAGTCTTGCCTTCCTCCCCTCCCTGGTAGGGAGGAGAGCGAGCACTGGGACTGGTCAGAAAGAAAGGGAAAATGAAGTGAAAACACACCTGACGTCATAATTGACTCCTGCCCAGCACCTTTCTCCCTCTAAACCACGTTTACTTCATCAGACCTTGAAGTGAATATGAACACGAGCCGCAGGGTGGGTAGAAGCTCCGCGAGAGGCACAGCTGCCTCCCAGCTAATTTTAAGTGACTGGCATGAGATGCAAGACACTTGAATAGAAGTCAAGTAGGATTTATATTGAAATCAGGACAACTGTAAGACTTAGTGTAGTCGGTTAGAGTGAAACTGTGATTTGTATTATGACAGATGAGAGGATTCCTCAAGGACTCCATAGGAAAACACACCTGTGCTTTTGTAAAATGGGAGATGAGACATGGACTGAAGCAATAAGTATAAATTGCTGTTTTACAAGTTCCCTCCCAAAGCCTCTGGGTGTTGCTTTGTATGTTGTTGTTTTAACTATAGCCTGCTAATCACTATTTAATGTTATAGGAAACGAGTCTAGTAAAAGGGACAGCAGCTTCCACGTGCATGGAAGAATATTTTTTCACAGTGCTATAGCTTTTGTTTTTCTTCTCAGATAGTAGGTATGCTTAAGGTACAGTGACTAACTTGTACAGTTGACATAGTAATGTATTTTCATGAACGCATTTTTAATTTTTGCTATTGACATTCGAGCGGGCATCAGCGTCCTCTTGAACTATTTTGACTTTGTTTTCTATTTGTATGCAAACACGGAGGTTTGTTTTTATTTGCCTGTTCTTAGAGTTGATTATTTTTCATGAAGTCAGAATGATAAGTCTTGCACTGAAAGCATATCCTACATACAGGTGAACAGCAGTATTATCAGAAATCTGATTGAAGGCTCAAGAGGTTAGATTAGCCAGACACTTAAGGGCCATCTAGTGGCTGAACGTGAAACAGCCTGGCTTTGTAGTGAAGCTTGTGAGGCTGTTACTGTCCTCATACTGAAGCTTGTGAGTCATTCTGCTGGTGACGACCTACAGCAGTTTTGCGTGACTCTGTACTTTTTTCTTTTTTTTTTTTTTTCTTTTTCAGTGATAGCCCAAAATAATACTAATAATAAGGACAGTTCACTCAGGTAATGCACATAAAAGCCCATTAATTGAACTTGGTTCTTGCTAAACAGACTTCCATCAGGGACAGAAAATCCCAGAATTCTCCATGGTAAACCTAACCGTCCGTTTAAATGATCATTTACAGTAACGGGACTCATGCTGTACTTTATTCTTTACACTTCCACCCTAGCTATGGCTGCATTTCCACGTGACCCAGGTCTGGACGAGATTGATGAAAAGTTTATGACCATTAAAATAACGGGACGAGGCTGACGTTGCATGAGCCCAAACACTAGCTGTTTTTTTTTAATGAATGCCATGTTACCAGTGTTGAAGCTCTTTGAGTTGTTTCACTTTCTACTGAAAATGCAATATGCATGTTTGTCATACTTCCCAAGTTTTGTTTTGAAGAAATGTTAGCATAGTGTTTTTGTTCTTTTGCATTTTCGTAGATGAACTATGATAGCCTGTTTGCCAAATTTGATACAATTATGTGATAAGCAGAAAATTTCATGCGGAATTTTTAAAGGAAAAAAAAAAAGAGTGAAAATTCCAGCACCCTTGTGAAAGCAGTTGAATGTATATCTTTGTACAAACCTATTTTAGTTTCAAGGATATTGTAGTTACGATAGATGTGAAAGATAAAATAACCTTTTTTATAAATCTTTTGTATTAGAACATTAACAATGGTAATTTTGTATATATGAGAGGCTAGGCTTTCTGATTAGCAGAAAGGTCAAACATTCCTACATTTTTTTAAATGTATGTTTGTCAAATTATTACATAAACATGCGCAATGTTATGTGCCTTTTATTTGGGTTGTCTAAATAAAAGAAAACTATCAAATGTGCTTATGTGTTAGGTGCAGTATGAGCACAGCGTTGCCTGTATTGATGCAGCGTGTAATTTAGCTTTATTTTATATGAAGACCAGGTGATGGGGAAAGGAGAGCATCGAACACATCATGTACTTTTCTGCGTGTTCTGTTTACAGTGTCCTAACTTCACATGCTGGAGCAATTTTCCAAACAATTAGCTGGTTTTCAGGTGGTTGCCTTCATTGGTTCCCTTCCAATCTATAAATTAACCATCTGCTGCTGGCATGAAACATTGATATGGTTGCTTCTATAGCACTATAGAGGTTTGAGTTGTACGCTATTTTTAAACTTCAGGTTATTGAAAGCACCAGTAGTTAAAATAGTGTAAGTGAAGAAACACCAGAAGCTCATCAATACACATTTTATGAGCTTCTAATAACATGAGTGTCCTGTGAAGTTTCTCAGTTTAAGACTCTCTTCCCAGTTTTCACTTGACACCGTCTGTCCTCAGAGGCTTTTAACAGTCTATTGCCCTAAATTTATTATAATAGGCAAGCCAAATAAAAAATATTTCATTTAGCTTAGATTTTTTTTTTTTTTACAATGATGTCAAAGTAAATTATTGGAAGCTGCTGACTGTGATAAGTGTATTTGCTCCATTTTCACCACTGATGCAATCAACTGTTTTTGGTAGATAGATTTGGCTTCCAGGTGTCCAGACCTGATTTAAATCTACGGGTTTATACTGGCTGAATACTGCAATCTGCTAAATATTGATTCCAGTTTATTGCATTTTTTTTAATGTGGGTAAGAAATTTGGGTATTTCCACCACTGATTCTTGTGAATGTCCAGTCGGACGACACCTGTTCAGAGTAAAAACCGTAGATACTGTGCATCCACAGATGTCTGTCTACAGGGTTAGACTGGGACAGTAATTGCAGTCTAAAACCACACAAGACCAGCTGTTGCACTGTCCCCATGCTGCTTGTAGCTTGAATAAGTCTGGTCATCCTCTGACCTCACCCACTGACAATTTGTTTTCAAGCTGAAAACGGCCTCTGACCGTTAATAAATCTATTCTTTGTCAATGCTGAGCACCCTAGTGCATAGAAATCCTCCGAGGGCAGCTGTGCCTGACATGCTGAGGCCATCACATCTGGCACAAACAATCATAGCACATTCAGAGTCCTTTCGATCAGGCAGCTCGTCCACTGGTCGAACCACTGAAGCATGTGTGCTGTCTGCATGTTTACTGGGTTGCAAGCAAACAGCAAAGTGTGGCTGTTGCAGTTCAGCAATGCACAACCAGCCGTGAACACCACCAGCTGAACACTGCTGAACTGCTTAAATTCCTCTTGAGGTTGGAGTGACACGGCTGTTTTTGTTTACAGACGATTTGCTCTGCGTCCGACTCAAAACACTTAGAATTTACTGCTGTAATCTGTTTCAAGACATTCCCACCAAATCAAATCATATCCCACAATGGAATGTTTTGTAGATTAGAAGTAGGACATGTTTTTGCACTACGGCGCCGTCCAGCAGGTGGAGTCGTCTGTGCATCCTTTTGATTTCTCTAGCTTTATTTATCTGTGTGATCCCCATGCTATGAAAATAATCAAAGAGGCTCCCAGTTCTGGTAATTTAGCAGTTTACTGGCAAATTCTGAGACTTATTTTGCCAAGATAATATTTATAGTATTTCATGCTGCATCTTGGAAAAGACTAGAATGTGGTGCTAGTTATTTTACACACCACATAATCAAGGAGGTAATTACTTACTCAAGTCAGATGAGCCAAGGTAAGCTTGTTTTATATTTCAACAGAGCGTGAGAATAGAATCGAGTGAACCTCAGGAAATGTCTGAGTTCCTTTTCAGCGTCATGTAGTCAATAGTTCTGGCTGAGCACGTCTCCTGCTGCCACACAAACTGAAGCCCAACGCTGCTTTGTCTTCTCAGTCCCCCATGCTCCCTTCATCTCTGTGCTCCTGCATGTGTGCAGTAAAAATAGTAAAGGCTGGAACACTGCCCCGTACAGAAAAAAACAAAAACAGCTCACTTGGCCCTGTGGGGTGGAGAGTTGAACTGGAGTTCAGAGGAGGTGCATTCACTTCCTGTTTTCACATTAATACATATTATGATCATTTAAAAGACATCGCTCATGAATGTGTTGCCATGGCACCAGGGAGCCCAGTAGGCCTATTTACTAATCTGAAACACAGCTACAGGTAACGGAGATCACATTAAATGACTCATACAATCACGAGTGGCCGTTCCCCTGTCAGTGGCCCTGCCCTGAGGCGTTGCGTTGTGAGGGACTGCTCATCCTACAGTGACTACTTTTTGTGCTTGTGACACGTGGAAACAGTAACTGTCTGTGGTGAGGATGGAAAAGGAACACCAGGGCCATGTGTCTAGAGTTTATAAGAATTAACCCCGAACTTTGACTAGAAAAGTGCTTAGTAAAAGGAACACACTAAATCAGCCAATGGCACGACTCCATGAGGGATAGAACATCCACGATGACATCATGTTCACACACAGAGTTGGGATTAGTTTCTAGCATTCACAAAGGTGCATTTCTTGCATGTGTGAAAATATGAGCGCACATCAAACTGTGTGAAAACCACCACATGTTGCACAGGAATGTGGCTTTCAGGGCAGCTTTTATCAGCTTCTCTTTACACTGTTCCAAAACATGACACGTGTGGCCTTTCCTGGCCGCTGCAAACTGACACGGGGGTTCTCTGAACTTCGGTGGGATCGGAGCCGAGACCACACCCCGATGGATTCACCCCACTCACAGCGCTTTTGTTGTCGCAGACGAAACAATGCGCATTGAATGTTGAAACACAGCCGACCAAACGGCAGCTCCTCTTGCTTGAATGCAGCAGGTGCTTGCTAATCACGCCGAGAAAACCAACACGCATCTATTAAAATGATAAGTAAAAAGAATCGATCTAAAAACACTTCATCATTCTGCGTGTAGCAAACAATTACAATAACCCGTTGAGGTTCAACTTCCCTGGAAACGGAGGCTGCTAATCAGGTTGTCTGCATGTCTAATTTAATCTGAAGCTCCGTGCTGTGTGCTCGCTCTGCCGTCCAATAGTTTAAACAGCTTAAGGCCGTCAGCCTGGGAAAGGATCACGCTGTCCTCAGCTCGTTTCAATAAGCTGACCAGTGCCTGCCTGAACACTGCCCGTGCAGTGGGCACCTTTCTTTTCATCCATTCGGACTGCTGTTATTAATCATAAGTGATCATTAACACCGCATCGTGTTAAGGAGAAGAGCAAACCTTTGGAGAAAACTTGTGATAGCGTGGAGGGAGGGTGAAACTAATGGTGAGGCGCAGAGATGTTGTTCTTGTAGCTGAAGTTATTTCACACTTTGTGTAAAATGCTGCTTCTGTTTCACACGGTGTGAACAAAATGAAATGACAGCGATTCGTGTGGTGTGTTTAAGTGAATAATCATTGATTCTTCCTTTTAAAGGGACATTTAACCCTAGACCCATGTAGCTTTCCTCTACTCTCATCACACTGTTGCCACTTAGATACTTTTTTAGGCAAAAAAAAAAAAGAAAGTGTCCATGTCCACCATGGTGTCTTCCTGGCATGTCACCCCCAAATCTGTGCTGTTAACGCAGCAGGACAGACCAACAATAAGAAGCTTGGAACTTGGTTCTGTTAAGTTTCGCCCCATTGTTGCAGTGCTGTTAGATCGACTTGCAGTCTTAACGTTTTCTAGTCTATACGATCGCAGTGTATTATGAGGAAGCTACGCAGAAGCTGACTCAGCGATATACTCTGGCATACCACCATTAGGTTTCTAATGGCTTCGCTTGGTTTCTCACTTCTGCACTGCTTGCGCTCGTATGTGTCACCATGCACGAGTGCTATGTGGACCTGTGGCCAAATGTCTGGCCAGTGAAAGATCCAGCCTAGACTCCCCTGCATTCAGAGAAGGAGAAGCGACAGACAGATGGAGAGAAGGAACACAAGGCTCCATGAAAAGTGACTCACGTAGCATTGTATAATCAGGGTATATTAAAGGAAGGAACATCACACCCTCATTGCAGCAATGAGCCATGTGGACTGTTGCTTAATGATTGTGGAATTCTGCACCCTGCTCCCACCCCCATACATGCGATAGGCTGCACACTGTGCTGATATGAGGATAGATGCATCTACACGGGACGTGAGCTCTCTGCTGCCTCTAATATGCTTTGGCATTTCACAGTGCAAGCTCGCATTAAGAGTGCTGTTCATAAACCGCGCCTTTGAATTGTGAATTACGTTATTATGGAAAATAACTATAAGGTGGAAAATGTCGCAGATTCGTGATTAAATTCGTATCCAACTAGTTTGTGGCCTCTAAAGGACATTGCTAAAAGCCGTGTGTTATCCCCGTAGGCCTCCTTTGCTCAGCACAGAGCTTTGGGTGCTGTCAGGGCTGCGAGTGAGGTGAAAGGTGGCGATTACTGTTGTAGATGCTGCCAGGCCGACTGTGCAATTATGCTTTAGCGGTGTAGAGAATAAAAGGAAATACAGTCAGAATCCCTTAAAGCCCAGAAGTAATAATAATAATAATAATAATAATAAGGTATTGTACAAAACAAGCTCCACGTGCACGCGCCTGACCGGATGGGGGGGAGTTGGGCGGTGTAGCGTAACGCAGATGACTTCATTTCCCACATTGCACCGCGCCCCATGATGTTCCTAACAGCTGACAGACGGCGAAAGCCTCCACCAGAGCTGTCGGCGGAGCGTCTTCCAGTCGCTAGCCTGAACGGACTGGAAATACAGGTCGAGCTCTGCCGGGGCTAAGCTGCGCCTCGCTCCCGTCGAGCATCTGCTTCGGATGAGAATAAAGTCCATTTCCATTTGGATCCTCCTCTGTCCAGATCGGCAGCTGGGGACATTTGCGTGTCAGCTAACTTCTACGATCGGTCGCTACGTCGCCGGGCGGCTGCATGTGTTGTGTCTGAGCTGAACAGTTCGACTCCCAGCCCTCCCAGCCGAGCCCAATGCCGAGGAATGGATAGTGTGTCTGCTAAAGGTGGGAGGATGGTCGAGAGTGATGAGCAGCCGGAGAGGGACAGCGGCAGTGGCGCAGCGATGGCCGCACTACATCAGTGCGAACTCATCCAGAATATGATTGATATCTCCATCTCCAGTTTACAGGGGCTACGGACCAAATGCGCCGCGTCCAACGACCTCACGCAACAAGAAATACGCACTTTGGAGGTAACGAGCCTTCCGGACGTGTCACGTCCCCCGTCTATAAATTGCGGAGTCATGAAGCCCTTCGTGCTACGTCCGCCCCGCACACGCTTGAACGTGGGCTTGCGGCGCGGCGCCCCGTCGCTGGGCTTGTTTTGTCGCCCGCGTATCGCTGTGTCGAGGAGCAGATGACACTATAACACATGTGCGTCTCGCACCGTGGCCTCAATAATTAACCCTCCGGTGCGACCGCACGCTCCTGGTCCGTGTATTTTGTGGGTGAGCTCTTCCTCTGGGCGGTAATGTTCGCCAGGAGGCTGCTGGATAGTTCACAGCGCCGCGCAGCTAAATTCTGCGCCGGGCTAAAGGCGCACGTCCAACACTCTGATACTGGTATTATGCGTGTTAGCGGGTCCTGTCCTCTGCACAGGAATCCTCTGTTGACAAGGCCTCCGAGGCAAATGCTAAACGTAATGCACCCCCAACCCCCCAGCCCATGTGTTTATCTCTCTGTGCACGCGCTGCTTCCCTGCATCTGGATGCAGATGTCGGTTGATCCGTGTTGGGATGACTTGACATTGTTTTGCGCAGAATCCAGGGCATGGACAGGGCCTCGGCGTGTCACAGTAGAGGAGCGGAGTCATGCCTGGGAGCACGCATCAGCAGAAGACGCCGCACACTGTGGCTGGATGTTTTCTGATGGAAGTTGGAAAATGCTTCTCTCCACGTATTGTTCAAAAGCAGCAGTTTTTACTGCACGTTAATCATTTTGGCATCATAATTCCTGCCAATCACACGGAGTGAATTCTCTGTTCAGCGGGCCCTGCTTCTGCTGGGGAGGCTGATGGGAAGTGGTGGTTAGCGCCGGGAGTTGTGTAAAGGAGCCAAAGAGAGTTTAATGTCTACAAACGTTGGGCTTGGAGATTAACGGCGTCTTCGTTGCTGGTTCCAGACACACTGATGGGTTTTCTGGGCTCATGGTTTATTTAAGCCCTATACCTTGGATAAAAGGAATATTCAATCGCGATTGGCTGGAGGCTATCAATTATCCATGTCTGTTTTTTATTTCTGTATAACTGGACACCTCGTGAACAATTGTGCCGTGGCCCCTAAAAACTAGCCTTCCAGAAAGGTCCGAGCGTTTGGTTTCAGCCGCACGGCGACGCGGGAGCCTGGCTGAGCTGGATTCAAGGCTTATGTGCGATGAAGAAAGTATCCACGTAAAGGCTCGTTAGTCAGAAGTTGAAGTTGTCGTGTCAAGCTGGAGAAGCAGTTTATTCATTGTTCTATAGCAGCTTCAAGCGAATCGCCCGGTTGCTCTTCGACTGGCTGGCAGGCATCAGGAGCAGGAGCGCCTGGCGAATTCGGTTTGATATAGTTGCTTCAAAGAATCTGAAGTCTGTGCCGTGCCCTCCTCCTCTGTGTCTGTTGTCAGCCATAGCTCGTCACCGTGTGGAACAGGACGTGATCTAGCAGAGTACTTCCTGAGGTGCGCTGTCTCGTAGATGCATTGTTCTGCTTGACAATGGGTAGGCCGCGCTGGTCACACGCTTCTTGTAGGCTGGCTATGAAAACGGTCTCCTTCCTGTGGTTGCGAGGCCGTTGTAAGGGGTTATCCCTGAAAGTCACAAGTGCAAACAGCGAGTCTGCTAGCGTGAAGTCAGATTTCCTGGCTGGCGGTACAGCAGGGTTCTGTTTTCTTATTCGAGGCGGCTTGGGGATTGAAACAACCATAACTGATACAGACCTACTTCCAGCTTCCGCGGTGGAGACCTCACAGTTTAGTAAAGACATCCGATCAGGGCTCACTTGCTCGTAGGTGCTCCGACGAGGTACAGTGCTCTTTTTGGCTCATCTAAACTCTGCGGTGTATGTGTCCATACTTGACTCTCGTGTTAACAGACAGACAAGACTTTTGCCTTAATGCATAATGAGTTTCTGGTCCGCAGTGAGTTTAGAGTGCAGCTCTGTAGCCTGGCCTCTCGCATTACAACGCATATGTAGCTCAGCTGCATGCAAAAAGTTGAGTTCACTGTTTTATCAGTTGAAGTGAAGATGAAACATAATAGATATCATAATTATTATTGTCAGGGAATTTGTGATTCTCAATATATCATCTTACTCCTCTTCTAGAACCGAAAACTTGATGTCGATCTCGTTTTTTGTCATCAGGGTGTTGATTCATTTGAAGAAGTCTGTCATCACAGCTAAATGTTGCTGCGAAGGCCTCCCAGCGTCAGTTTCTTCTTTTATTATCATGTGATATCATGGTTTGTTATTTCTGTGGTAACTACAGAGACAACGGTAGGACACACTTTATTATAGCTGCAGGTGTTTTAGCAGGTTTTATCGTCATATTAATTTTTGTGTGTGACATGTGGTTGGGTAATATTGCCTCAAAAGTTCATTAAAACATAATTAGGTGATATTAAATGATGAGATTAAAATAAAAATAAGTAATAATATAAGCAGTTAAAATAGAACATAATGAATATATGACATATCTCCCTCACATCATGTTGTCTACAGTCATTTTTTAAACAATTAGTGTGACAGCGTTTGACAGCGACAGAGGAAGTGACATTCGCTCCTCGTCAGACTGTTCCAGCGCACGAGCTCCGTCGCATGTGAGAAAAGTTGCAAATGTAAAGACGCGTCACAACAAGTACCCGACAGAGGAATTAGTGTGATATGACATACTTCTATATAGTTATTAAACACTGTGTGGTTTCAAATTGGATTCAAAATGTTTTGGAAACATGACCGCTTCACAGTTGCTATTCTTCATCTTGACCTTTCAGCATCCGGCAAGCGCTCTAGAGAAAAGACGAATTTGAGTGAAATTAAATGCATCATTAATAGAAAGCGTTTTTAGCAGTTAGTGTGAACTGACACGCTGGTGGTTACTGATTGTCTCAACGCGCTGGTCTGGGTATCTGAGTGGATCTCGCGTGTCTAGATCAGCAGTCTTACTTCCTATGCTCTGACTTTACTGGCACAATGTTTTGAAACCACGTCTTGTCTTAAGTGTATGTTTTCACTTCTTGTGCTTGTCCTTTTTGAGATTTCACTTGTCGCACTTCTCAAATTTTAAAGTCAATACATTGCAGTTAAATATAGATGTTGGATGGTTCTGTTCCCATTTTAATTCCTAGTTTCATCCAGTATGTCCTGTGCTGTGTTTTAGGTATATTCCAAAACCTGGAATAGCCTGGAGTCATTCTGAATCCTTGTCATTGTCTTGGAATAGTAGCAGCCCCACTGGCTTGCAGCTCCCATATCAGAGCAGAGCTGATCACATGTGAACCACTCAGACATGATGGATGTCGTTGCTACTAAAGCTTTAGGCCACTTCATGTGATGAATTTGAGCAAACTGTCCAAGGTCAGGGTAGTTGCTGCACTCGCGGGGCAAACGGGTATCGCTCCCATATTGCACTGGAGTGCAATCAAGAGCGGCTTGAACTCACTTTATACGCTCATTGAGAGAGCTTTATTATTCCACTTGAACTGTGTGTGTGTGTTTTCTGCCTTGGCTGGGAGAGGATAATGATACTGGCCTCTCAGATGGAGTGCTAACTGGTACTTCACTTTTCACATGTTAATCCCACTCAGCCTGGTCTCTGTCTGCCTCTCTGTTTTACTTTTACTCTAGCGCCGGTTGTTCCGCCGTTGCTTCATCACATCCACTTACACAACTTAGCAGTCTGCCCTGGTGTTTTATAAAACATGCACCAAATCACACCAAATAACACCGAATTGTGTTATCGTGAAACGTTTTTTTAAAATCTCGGTAATCACGTTTCTCTGTAATGCTCAGCAAACAGCCAAGCGTCACTGTGTTTTGTCTTCTCATGGTGAGGAGAGAGTTTGCTGTGCTCTTGTGGTGCGAGCTGTTGTAGCTGCGTCTATATTTAGGCGGCTTTCTTCCTACGCATTTTCAGGGTTGGTTGTTAAATAAGAAAATCAAATGACGCGCAAAGAGCCGTGTGCGAGCGAGGGGAGCGAGCAGGGAGGAAGTGGGAGGGGAGAGTCGAAGCCAATCCGCTGGGCCGCTTCTCATGACACGACGACCGCTGCATGTGTGGGTCTGTCTGTAGGGGGGCCTAGAAGAAGACAATGGAGAATGTCGTTCACATGATGGAATAGAGGAAACACAACTCTGATTGTAGCAACGATGACCCTGGTGCTGTTTTTTTTTGGGGGGGTTGAGTGTTAGTCAGTAAGAATGGACTCCATGATGTGGAAATCATGATGGTTGAAGTGTAGGCAGGCCTTGAACTATTCTTAAACTGAGTCAGGATGACTTGCATTACATCCTGTAATTTTGAGGTCTGCTGTACTTTTGTGGAAAGGGGGGGCATCGGAATCATGAGGAAGTAACGCAGCGTGTTTGTAATATGTCTTTTTACAATACCTACAGTTGCCTCATGTTGACCACACGTCTGTCAGACGCTTGCGTCACGGTGTCAGCCTAAACGGGCCAAAAAATAGCTTCCTGCAGAGACGTGGAGGCCAGTCTCAGTCAGGTCAGGTAGTGGAGGAGGAGCCGATGTCTAGACCCGACTGCTGGACATGTATAGATTCAACTGTGGTTAATTGTAAAACATTGTTCAGTTTCATTTTGGTTTATTTACATGATTCTGCATAAAATATGTCCTTGAAAGCAATATTGAAATTTGCATGACATTTGCATTATCTCCTAGCTCCAGGGCTGCTGTTGCTACTTTTACATTTCATTTTGCTACGTGCGTCTCCAGAGAAGATCGCAGACCAGCCCATAGATTATAGTGTTATAAATATCAGAGAGACAAGCCATTGCGTTGTGTTCTTGCGTGTGCATTTTCGGTCTGAGCTGACCTTCCTTTGCAAATATCATTCATTAGGGGCGTGCTATCCTTGGCAGGTGCGCTGAAGTGGCTGTGTCAGCAGCAGCCGTGAGGAGACGCTTTGGAGCTGCTGTGTCAGGCGGGCCGCTGGGAGGAGCCGGGACTCCTCTCCCCCTCTCCCCGACGGCTCACGCACCGGCTGTCACTCAGCATTAGGCCGTTGCCATGGCGTTGTTTAGCTCGGCAGACAGGTGGGCTCTGACGCCATTTCTGCCCCCCCCCCCTTCCCCAGTCCCCCTCCTCCCACGTCCAGGCCACGCGTCAAACGCTGCCTTTCTCCGATCCAAAAATAACACGCGAGATGTCTGTGGTTATCTCTCAGTTGATGTGCCTGTCTGTGCTCCCAACACACATACACGCGTTACTGATGTCACAGGGATTTAGGGGCTTGTGTGTATAATCCTATCTCACCTATTTATTCAACTAATAATGGGTAACATGAATTCAGATAAAGCTGTTGCTCACAAGGTGACATTTGTATGTTCAGATGTATTGTGTCTGGGCTCTGTGTTTCACATCTATGGGAAAATCCCACTGAAATGTTGCTGACGACTCAGAAGAGGGGTTGCTAGGTAACCTGACGTCACAGCACCGCACTGGTGTATGTGGAGGTAAAGCAAGACAGCGTCTCAAACAGTCCAGATCCTAAACACAGTGAATCCAGACGTCTGATAAGAGCACAGTGAATAGTCTGGGAGCTGTTTACAATATGGCTCTTGATTGTAATGGAGGAAAACCTTTTATTGGTTTACATCCAATACATGATGTTTTATTATTCTTTTTAATAACTGTCGGTGCATGTGACGAGCAGCTGCAGAGCAGAGCAGCAGCTGTCTGAGCGTTTATCTCTTTCCGTCTCCTTTCTCTCTCCTGCCGGAGGTCGAGATGGTTTTGTTAGCTGCCACGAAGCAGCCTTTTCACCACCCAAGGCCGTGCTTTTCTGAGACTAGCGTGCCCGCGTGCGAGCTTGTGTCTGTTTGTTGGAGGACTGACGTGTCGGGGAAGAAGGAGCCGAATGAGCTGAAAAAGACGCGCGTGCCTCGCTGTTGGCCAGCCACTCGAGAGGTGGGCGGCAGGTCGAGAGCAGGCTGGTGTTGCACAGCTCGTCTGAAGGTGCCGCCTGCTGTAATGGACTCTTACAGATAGACGGGCGATAAGGAGACACACTATCTGGCCGTGTCGAGATGGCTACTGAACCCAATACCACGGTGTTCGTTCTAATACTTACACACAGGACCACTGCACTTGACACTGGCGTGGACGACCTCACGATAGAAGATTTACAAATGAAGTGTGTCTCACCACGGCATGATTACCTCGCTTGGGTGGGGGAGGTGTGAAAGCTTCGTCTTCAACCATTTAAATCTCAAGATGAAGTAAAAAGCAGCTGATCACATCGTAGCTGATCACTTTTCTCTGTCACCTTGCTCCAAATGCTCCCGTTTGCTGTGCCAGCACCACAGATGCTCTCATTAGACGAGCAGCTCATTGCTCCTCTGTATTATAATAATAGCTGTGTATATCTAATTAACTGTCTTGTGCACCGGGGCACTGGGAGACTGAGTTAAACAAACATTGGGGTTATTACTGCAGGTGCACGGAAAACTGTCAAGAGGACGGAGCACTTGCATCAGGTTCGCCTTCACTGTAACAGAAGGGAATGTAATGTTGGATGTGTAGCTTTTAGAACCTCTGTTAAGGTTTCTGCTTGTTTTTTCGGAAGCATTCCTCCACCGACACACCGAAGGCCTGCTTCTCTCCTGAGCTGCTTCGGTAGCTCCACACGCTGCTCTCTGCTCTGACCTGCCCCTCCCATCTGCGCTGTGTTCTCTGTTGCTCCCTGCAGGTGAAGCTGATGAAATACATCTGTAAACAGCTGCAGTGCAAGCAGAAAGTGCCAGAGACGGAGAGGCCCGAGGCCCTGGACAGTTACCCACACTTACGGGACTGGCTACGCACCGTCAATCTGCGGCCAGAGCTCATCGAGGTAGGTTTGGACGTTTTGTTTGTTGGACTGTCAGCTGTGTCCTGCTGTGTCCGGCTTGGGCGACTGGGATTGTGTCCACGCTCGCATGTGCACGAGGAATAGTTGGTCAGTGATGATCAAAATGCCTTTCAAGTAAAGAAGGTCAGTTATGCAAACAGTGGCAACTGTAACCAGTCATATGTTACGATGGAAATGCATAATTATTCAGCATTAGGGGTTTCTGCCATAGTATTGTTTGTGTTGTTGTGTTTTTTTTTGTTCTTTGTTGGACAGTGGTTGATTCTGATCCATTACATTATGTTAAAGTCTCATATCTTGAGTGTTTTTTCTGGATTATGTGTTTGGTAGAGGTGAATATACCAGCTCATCCTTTTGCCCTTAGGGCTTTGCGGTAGTTATTTATCCTAAATATGTTGAGCTGATGGACTTGTTTAAACATGAACATTGATGATAACCGAATGGGCTTGAATGTGGAATATGTGAAATATTTGTGGCCAAATTCTCGACCGGCGCTGCAGATAGAATGAGGAGAAGCACGGTGATACGAAGCAGTTAAGAAGTTTAGAAAAACATCTATTGTCAGTGGTTGGAGTGGAGCCAAATGCACATTTGCCTCAGTAGATCCACAAAGAATGTGATGTTTGTCTGCAAAACGCGTCTGGGAGCTCACGTTGACCAGTGGAGGTTTTGTCAGAAATGAGAAAGACCGAGTTCAGTAAATGTTTAATATGTGTCCTGCTCAGCGATACTTGACGTGACTCCAGCCGGCTAATCTTTAGCTTACCTTGACCCGTCTGTGGCGCATATTTCCCACATCATTGCACTTTTTTTTTCCTGATTTGAAATGTATTAGTCAAACATTCCAGGTGATCTTCTGCTTGAGAAAACAGATTTTGATTGTGGGGAAACTACACCCATTCCTGTGTTGTCTTCCTTTATTGCAGGGAGTTTAATTTGTCATGTCCCGACTTGCGGGGACATGGAACTAAATATGCCCATGCTCTGAAATAAGGAAGCCACCTTGCGGCACAGCCTTGTCTTCCCGATCATTCTTTCCTGCTCGTATCCATTCCAGAGCAAAATAAACCAACTGCGTGCTTTTCTGGATTCCACAACTTTAGCGCAACTGTCACTCAAACCACATGATTTGTTGTAATTGTCTCCCCTCCCTGTGTTGCTGTAAACTGTTGTAATCCCCCAGAGCTACTGTAAGTTTGTACTGTTGTGGTCTGTCTGTCTTCGGTTTCTGACCTAACCGTGACCTGTTTATTATTTAATATGTCTAAATCTCCTGCATGCTTTGTGCTCTGGGCCTTGCGTCGTGTCTGATTATTTGTCTTACCTGTCGTGCTCGGATTGCGTTCGACTTGAAACCTCTCAGGTTTTTACGGCTCAGTGCAAACATGCGCTTGTGTACTTGTGACAAGTAAAAGCATCATGGCACGTTCATGACTCATTTAGAGCAAAACCAGATGGAGATTTCTATACTACGGGAGCCGTATTATGTAGATAAGCTCCCTGATGCACTACAGCCAATATTCTGTTACAAGTGGATGCATGTTGTAAAGCTCCTTAACGCAACACGTGTGTCTTTGTGTGAAATGAATTAATTTCTTTGTGGCAGACCTTCTCATTTATCAATCTCTGTCAACAATAACCCACCTGAACCCTCATTAAAGCCGATAACATGTATATTCATCAACATAGTAGTAAATGAAGGAGGCCTCGTGTGGAAGCTGTGACGCTGGTGCTGCTAAAAGCGTAATGTTATTATGAGTGAGGAGGAGTCACTTCTGAATATCACATCACTCGCCTTTGAGCTTGTGAATCTGCATGTGTGCGTCTTTTTTTTTTTTTTGCTTACGGCGTTGCAGCGGGTGTGGGTGGCTGCCCTAGTTTTGTGATCAGTGTTTGCCCTCTCAGAGCAAGGGTTTAACCTGACTGATAAGCGGCTGTGTACTTCCCATGTCAAAAAGGGAAAAAAACACATCCTAAACTCACAGGACTTATCTCCTGAACTATCTCCTACTAGAGCGTGGGATCCATAAATTTCGGTTCTTCGGTTCTGCCATTTTGCAGTATGATGAGATAAGAACAGTTCGACCTTTAGCTTGAGAGAGAGAGAGTCTTGACCACTGCAGATTTTGGGCCCAGTGTCTATAAAAAAAAAGAAAAAAAAAAAGGCTGTATTACTCCACATATGCACGATCAGATAAGAGGAAAGGAGAATTATTTGAAATGCCAGAAATAAACTGGATTACCACTGATTTCCAAGAACAGAGTAAGTCAGAGGCTGGAAGGCCTGTTTATTACTACAACATGCTGATGCTTTAATGCTGACCTTCAGCCCATTACATGTTGATGCGAACGCTGCACTTTCACAGGGTTTTTATTATTATTATTATTATGTAAAGAACTTCACGTTGTGTGTTTTCCTTCTCCTGTGACACAAATGCCATCACTTCTGTCGTTTCCACTCTATTCAACAAGCACGTGTAATACAGCAGTAGGACCTAGATTACTGGTATCTTTAGCAAACACTGAGTCTTGTAATGACCATTTACATGGCATAACTGATCTCTGATTGTTACGCGTGGTCCTTCTTTGTCTTGCTCCTCTGCAGGCAGTGGAAGCGAAGTTGTCCCTTGATGCCTTACTGCAGATGACAGGTGCTCAGGTGAGGGATACAATGCGAAGACTAGGGAGCAGTTCAGAAGAATGTGGCCGACTCAGCGCTGCCCTCTCCTGTCTGAAGAGCGCCACTGAATCAGGTACGTGTCTGATCGCCTCATCTTCTCTTCGGGTTTTCTGTGTGCTTTGACGCCAGTGTGCTGTTCGTGTCCAGGAGGTGAGCTGAGGGAGGACAGCGGGCCGTGGCTGTCTGAGCCCACCAGGAGGGACAGCGGCTCTCTGCTGACTGCAGACCAGCTAACTAATCTTGGGACTCCGCTCAGGCCTCACAGCCCTTCGCCCCTAGCCCGCCCGTCCACCATTCACTCCACCCCATCCACGCCCTGTGCTACCTTCCCTCACCCGCGCTCGGGCTCGGTGTCGGCAGCACCCACGCCTGAGGCGCTGGCATCATACATCCACAGCGACAGCCCCCATACGGACCCATTCCCTATGTCCTTAGCTCGCACAGCTCGGCTGCACGGACACGCCTCCACTCCACCTATAACTCCACCGTCGAAGCGACGCCACCGCCCGAAGCCCCCCTGCACCCCGCCGCCTCCTTCCCGCAAAGTGCTGCATCTGCTTCCCAGCATCGCCCTGACGCGCAGCAAAAGCCACGAGTCCCAGCTGGGCAACCGCATCGAAGACCCTCCCACAAACAAGTAGGTGTCGCCATCACCTTGTTAAAATGACGGATGCCTCGGTTTCCAGAGTGAAGCAGGTTCTGCCTCTCAGTGTCTGAACACTAGCACAGTTTCCATACACTCTCTCTCTCTCTCTCACCCGCTTCCTCTCTCACATCCTGCCTGTTGCTCCTTTGCTCTGAATGTATGAGCTAATCCCCACACAAATTCCCAGAGATTTTGAGTCATGTCAAAACAGGAAGCATTTCCTAGGACTCACACAAGTTCTGTCCCTTATTTTTCTTTCTATTGTGATTGGCACACACACACACACACACACGCTAAATTCTGCATAATATCCTGTTTGCTTATGGAAAGATTTATTGGGAAAAATAAATGAGTGAACTTCATATTATTAGACCATTGGATGTGTCGCCTACGGTGATTACTCACATGTGTACGTGCACGTGTAAATCCCAGACCTGGCGCTGCTTTCCTGTTGACTTTAGTCTGGGTGTTGAGGACATGACCCGTGCTCCTCTCTCAGTCCCTTACGTAACCTGCCTCACGCGCTACGGTGTGCAAGCGATGCTGCCAACTTTCTGCCATGTCTGCTCTCCCTCCTTACAGGTGTGTCAAAAAGAACAAGTTGTTCCTGAATATGCAAGTCAATGGCAACGGATGCGAGGACCCGCCGACGCGCTACCCGGCCGCGTCTGCGCGCACCCCGGGGTCCACGCCAGCTGCCACCATGGCACCGTGCACCCTGCCAGGCACGCCCACTCTAATGGAGGAGCACAGCACCATCAAGAGTGAGTTAGGCTGCGTATATGCTATGAGTTTTTGCCGATATGCTGACATGGCTGCTACAATAACTTTATATGTGATGAATGATTTAATATCAGACCTTTCAACTGATTTTCTTCACTTCCTTCCGTCTCTTTTGCTGTGACTAGATAATGTAGCAATGCATCGCAACTCCCCACAAGCAATGAGGAGGGACATAGGCCTAGCAGTAACACACAGGTAGATGCAAAGCGTTCCATCCTAACCAGGTGGTAAAATACAACAACGACAACTAACTATATTAATATTCAGGCTAACTAGGCTAAATTCTTGTTAATGTTCTGTGTTTGTGCAGGTTTTCTACCAGGTCTTGGCTGTCGCAGACCTGCCAGGTGTGTCAGAAGAACATGATGTTTGGAGTCAAGTGCAAACACTGCCGGTGAGCTGCGCGCTTTTTATTTCTTAACACGCGTTCATCGAGAACTGGTCGCCTGGTTTGGTTCGAGGCGGCGAAGGAAAGTTCTGGTAATGTTCGCTTTGGGGGCACTGGGGCGCACGTCACTTGAGAGTCGTGGGGGGAACCCGATGCCTCGATTTGATCGTAATCTGGACTTGAGGAGCGTCTCTCAACCGCCGTCTACTTTCTGTGCAGGTTAAAGTGCCACAACAAATGCACGAAGGAAGCTCCATCCTGCAGAATCTCCTTTCTACCCAGTGAGTTTCATATCATTCCCACGTGCACTTTGGTTCTGTCCGTGTAGCTGCACTGTGACAGCATCCATTTTTCTTGCAGTTGCCAAGATCCGGAGGACTGAGTCCGTTCCGTCTGATATAAACAACCCAGTGGACAAGCTCCCAGAAGCGCCGCAGTTTGGCACGCTACCGAAGGCCATCACAAAGAAGGTGAGGACGGCTAGAGATTCCTGCCTTACAGTGAATAGCGGCACCGCTTATTGTCCTTTTATGCAGTCCTGCATGTCTGTCAAGTGAATTACTGTGACACTCTACCACTAAAGTACCAACGATTCCTTCTGCACATATAACCTGTGTTTCACTCTCGCTGGTATGGAGAATATTAGCACTACTCACATCTACTCACGCTCCACCAGGATCATCCTCCGGTGCTGAACCAGCTGGACTCCAGCAGCAACCCGTCCTCCACGACCTCATCCACGCCATCCTCCCCAGCTCCCTTCCAGCAAAGCAACCCCCCCAGTGCAACTCCACCCCCCAACCCGTCTCCCAAAGGTCACAGGGATAGTCGTTTCAACTTCCCAGGTAAGCTCAGCTGCACGGCCACACGCCGAGCACACGAGGCATGTCTATACTGAACTGTCCTCTGTACTATACATGGCTCTACCCCTGACTCACTGTTAATAGTATGACCTGTAGGTGCTCTCTTCTCCCTTCTCTGTCCTCTATGAAATTAACAGTGGAACTTAAACTGTGCTTTTTACACACAAACGTCAAGTCAGAGCTTCTCTAACCGACACTCTCTCTCTCTCCCTGACGTGCTTGTCCGCCTTTCCCTCTTTTTTTTTTTTTTTTTAACAATAGCTGCCTGTTACTTTCAGCACAGACAGCAGTTTATCTTCCCTGGTGAGTTGATGGTCCCGAAGTGTCATGATGCGTTGTTGCTGTCCCATCATCCCATGCTCCAGACCTCAGATTCCCTGCCGTTCTCTCTGTCCTCTGCATGTTTGCTTTTGGGGATGTGGCCGTTACTGTGCTGTCTTTGGGTCAGCGCCTGCATGTTGACAATAAAAAGCCTTTTGGCACCATCCGCTGGGTGTAGGGGGGATTGCATGTGCTGTGTGCTGTACTTCACGTGGTGCACCATCGGACTTTCCTAAAGGATAAAGGGAATAAATCGCCTTCCTCGTTCCTTTCTAAACAATGGTATTTTTCTCCATAGATGTCTGTAGTCCTGCTAATTTGCACTCTGATGTCCTTCAAGACACTGTGTAAGACATTTATTTGAATACATACTGATTTCATAAGGAGCCCGTCTAGTTTCCGTGTACGGTTCTAATGTCCGCCATCTCTGTGTCACAGCACTGAAATAGGACAATCAGCGGATGACATCCACTCTGAGCTGATAGAAGATGAGGACGAAGAGGTAACGTTACACTGTGTCCTGTGAACGCTGTAGTTCGACGGGTTGAAGGGCAAAATAGACGAAGGGACTCTGACCCAAGACAGACAGAAGGACATTCAAATAGATGTACACATTTTCTAGCTGCGACCGGCTGAAGGGTCAGCTCATTTCCTCTCAAACTCTGCGGCACATAAAAAGGACAATAGATCAATTTTATTGTTCAGGTCATTTTTAGAGAGTACTCTAATATGATGTCAGCAATTATTCCAGTCATTAAAATGAAACGCAGGAGATATGGTAAATCATCTCTGCCTTAATGGACTGGTGTGAGCCGCAAACAATAGCTCCTCTGGCATTTAGCTGGGATGAGGTTGGGGGGATGGAAAAACTTAGCTGATGTGAAAGCAGTAATACTTTTTTTTTTTAATATGTAGTAGAATTATAACATCCTTGCACTTTTGTAGGAAGGGGACGAGGACATAGATGTTGAAGAGGAGGACGCAGAAGCGGAGGAGGAGAATGAGGAAGGAGAGAATGAAGGAGAAGACGACGACGACGGCGAGGAAATTCGGATGAACATGGGCTCGGACGGAGAGATGGAAGGAGACGAGCTGGATGATCTGCCCAGCTCCCGAGGGAACCAGTGGAAAGGCCCCATCTACCGCAAGCCCAGCCAGACCAGCGTCTACCTGCAGGAGTGGGACATCCCTTTTGAGCAGCTGGACCTCGGAGAACTCATAGGAAAGGTGAGGATGCTGAAAACAAGCGACGCTGGAGTAAGTGTCAGGTAATGCAAAGCCTCTTTAGAGCGGGTGTTTCTCGTGACCTGCAGGGCCGCTGGGGCAAAGTGCACAAGGGTCGGTGGCACGGTGAGGTGGCTATCCGACTCCTGGAGATCGATGGCAACAACCAAGACCACCTGAAGCTCTTTAAAAAGGAGGTGATGAACTACAGGCAGACGAGGCACGAGAACGTGGTCCTCTTCATGGGGGCGTGCATGGCCCCCCCCCACCTAGCCATCATTACGAGGTAAGAGCATGAACATCCAACGTGAAGTTCTTTTATCCGTGATGGATTTCACCTTTTCATCTTTCTTCCTCCTGTAGTTTCTGTAAAGGGAGGACGCTGTATTCAGTCGTCAGAGACACAAAAAACACTTTGGATATTAATAAGACGAGACAAATCGCTCAGGAGATTGTAAAGGTAATGTTTTTTTTTTTTTTTTTTTTTATATATTCTATAAAAATTCCTTTGTGAGGTTGAATTTGAAAGAGCCAGGCGATGCTGCCGGTCCAGGCGGATTCTCATCTGTTTGTCTTCCATCCAGGGAATGGGCTATCTGCACGCTAAAGGCATTGTGCACAAAGATTTGAAATCAAAGAACGTTTTCCACGACACCAATAAAGTGGTGATCACAGACTTCGGGCTGTTTGGGATCTCTGGAGTTGTTCAGGAGGGGAGGTGAGAAACGCCACTCGGGACCTTAAAAACACACCACATTACTATTACCTGGGGACGTCCAGTGATTGCTGCTAACTGCTGAGGTCTGCTATGGCTCCGGTCCTGCCGGGAGCTCCCTGTCAGGCGCCGTGAAAGGAGCCCAGTCTGCAAATTGGCTTCATGGAAGAGCTGTTTTGTGCACAGAAGTTGAAGATGGACTGCATTCAGTTAAAGCATTTTCCACTCTGGTTAATGCATCTTTCCTCTTTGAGTTTTTACACTCCATTTAATTAGTTACTGAAAGATGTTTGCCTTTCTTCTTTATTCCAGGCGTGAGAATAAACTAAAACTTCCACATGGATGGATTTGTTATCTCGCCCCAGAGATCGTGCGGAAGATGAGCCCAGGTAACAACGAAGACCGCCTTCCTTTTTCCACTGCAGCAGATGTGTACGCCTTTGGGTAAGCACCCCCCCCACACACACACACGCATACAGCTGTGGTTCTCAACTCCACTTCAACTGGATCACAAATATTTCATTACTTTCCCACTTTGCCTCCTCTAAGCACCATTTGGTATGAGCTTCAAGCGAGGGACTGGCCAATCACCAACCAACCTGTAGAGGCTACAATCTGGCAGGTGGGGAGCGGAGAGGGCATAAGGAAGGTTTTGACAGAGATCAGCCTGGGCAAGGAAGTCACAGTGAGTAACACGAGCCCTGGTGCCATTCAGAAAAGCAGATTAATGACTAACCGCCAGTTTTAGAAGTGACCCCCCAATCAGTCCAGGTGCGTTGACCCAAAGCGGTTTTTCTTCTCAGGAGATCCTCTCGGCCTGCTGGGCGTACGACCTGAGAGAGAGGCCGACCTTCACCCAGCTGGCCGACATGCTGGAGAAGCTTCCCAAACTCAACCGCAGGCTGTCCCACCCCGGACACTTTTGGAAGTCTGCCGAGTAGGTATCCAGATGAAAAGGATGCTGTGACGACACTGGACACGTGCAAGCGCAAAATATTGGGATTCTGACTGATCGGTCATTTATGTAAATATCTCTGAGCCCTAGAAAACTGCAGTCGGCTTAGAGTTGTATATGATGATCTCCCTTTAGACGATAGATCTCCAGCTGCTGGGGCCTGCTCTCAAATGAACTGTGAACTTTGTGTCTTATACTGTATATGAAAATGTGAATTGTATCAATAGTTTTCCTTACACAATAGTTTTAACAGTTGACAGCAACAGTGTTTGGAAGCAAACAAATCACATGACAGGCACGAAACAATGAAATGACGAATATGTACCAATTTTTTTTTCTTTGCTGTGCTAATGCTCATCTTTGACCTTCGCAAACAAATATTCTTCAAACACACCAACGTAGCGTCGGAGCTTTCGACCGCGTCGTGCGCATCCTCGTTCGCTAAGTGAAAGTTGTGATCTAAAATGCAACCAAAAAAATATATTTTTGATATCGCTTATTCGCGTTTGATGTAACTTTTAAACCTTCCTGTGATCTCGTGTCTTTAGTTACACTGCTTCAGTGAGTTTTCTCTGCTTCGCTTGCTTTTCACAGACCTTTGCAAACTTTGCGGTTTGTTTATTTTTAATGTAAATAATCAAACAGTGAAGGACAGCCCAGTGAAATGCAAATAACCTGAAAAGGACGTTCAAACGCTTTGTACGTCCAGTGTGAGTTGGGTTGAACTAATCTTGCTGCTTTCCTCACTGCCTGTTACACTTCCACTAACCGTCTAACCTTTGTGTTTTCCTTTGCTCTTCTCTCTCTCTTTTCTCGTTCTCTTTTCCAATCTAGGTTGTAGCTGTCGCTCTGAAACGTAAACAATGCAAAACAAAGCCTGGGTCTGCCTTGCATGCTCCTGAACCTCTAACTGTTACGGGACTGATCAAAGCATTGTCTCTGCCTGAAACAGACACTGCTTCCACTAATCCATACTGATCCTTTATGTCTAACCGTTGAGTTTTGCTGTTGGGGAGAGGGGATCAGTGGACTGAGGTGTGGATGCGGCGCCAAGGGGGCCGACCTCCGTCACCCCCACCCACACTCTCCCCGCTTCATCTGATATCTCTTTGCCTTTCCTGTTTGGTTGTGTTCTGTAATGTCGCCTGGGACTCTGAGGCTTGTGCTGTCTGTGCTAAGCCCTGCCTGCTGATCACTGCGCTGTCCTCGGCCGGCTCCCCGTCTCTGTGCTGCTGTGATGTGGTTGTTCTCGTCTGACCACACAGGTATTTTCTATTTTATTTTTCCGTTTCTGAATCACACACACACACACACACACACAACAACCAGAAACGCTGTTGGACATAAAATGGGCCCTGCCACCAAATGGACCTCTTCATTCGTCTGTGGTTTTGCTGTTGACAGGCTGCTTGAGTGTGGCATGTGCTGATACGTTCACAAGCCCATGTCTAGACACAATATGCACTTTGTCCGCAGGGGAAAACTAATCATGGACTTTTTTTGTGTTGTTGTTGTTTAGTTTGGTTTGGAATAGTCATATTTGCAGTGTTTCCTTTTTTTTCTCGTCCTAGAGGCTTGTCTCTGTCATCTGTCATCCTTTTGGAATATTAAATTCACACTTTATCGGTTACATTTGAAAATGGGACGCTGACGAATACCTAAAAGAAGGCGAAACGTAATCTCAACACAATCCAGAATAATGCTGGCTATTTGTGACTTTAATAAGTGTTTATCCATGGAAGTGTAAAGTGCACTTTATAAGAACACGAGTTCCTTCTTTAAGTTCTTTCAAAAAAAAAAAAAAAAAGATAATCAGGAACCTGGCGCAAAAGTGTCCTATATCTTCCTAAAACGTTACCTCTTGTGTGTGCGTGTATTGTTGTGCTGTGTTGAGCGGCTGCCAGCGTGTGTGTCTGTGTGTGAGTGAGCGTACTGTCTTGGATAACGTAGGGTTCGTGAAAGAGACTTAATGTTGTGTTGCAAAATCCAGTAGTATGTAATGTACATACATTATTTAATGTATAGCAAATTAACACGGTTCTTCTAATATTTGTATAAACGTTTTTTATGTAAAGTACATCACAACATTTTAGGTACTGCTATGGCTAAAACAGATGCATATATATTTATATTTTTGCCGTGTACAAAATACTGTAAAAAAGCTGTACAATTTTTTTTTTTTAGAATGGGCCGAGACATGTTTTTTTTTATGTTACTGTAAAAATTCATATTTTTGTATTGCATGTGTTTACCATTCTGTACACACAGTTTCTGTTTTCATCCATGGGAGACAATAAAATGAGGCTTGTCATGTAAGCAGATTGCATCCCGTTATTAACAGGAATGATCACGCCTCACCGTTTGAAGCAGTCTAGAACGTGAAACGGCGCCAAGTTACGACATCCAGGCATCTTGAATTAATTTGATTTTGACAATAAACGTGTCATTTCTACAGACTCGCAAACGCTGTGTGCTCATCACACTAGAATCCTGAAGCAGGATCATCAGTGCAGTGATCCAACAATGAGAAGCTGTTGCTCTAGAGTCGAGCATCAAACGCCTGCAAACTGAAAAGTAGTTTTTTTCAACGACTGAATGAGGAGCAAATCAAAACCGCAGTTTGCCTCTAGACGGCATAAAGAGTCAACAGAAAGTCTCTGGATACTGACTGCTTCACCCCCGTTCTGTGCATTGTATATAATTTGGTTTGATCAGCCTCTATATTCGTGTGTGTGTGAGAAAAAAACGAGTTGTGGTTTTGTTGAATGTTCAGAAATAGAAAAAGTTATGGAACTGAATAAAAGTATATTATTTCCAAAACTGAGATACTGCTGTAAAGTCTCACTGTTCAGATCTAATTGGGATATTTTTAATGCTCTTTTATAGTCTTGATCTATAGAGGAACAATATGGAGCCATCCCTTCAAAAACTGCTGGGCTCGTGTTTATCCGCATTTCTGCTCATTCAGCTTTTCAGGAATGAATCTATCAAAAGTTTAAACTGCGCGTCAGTGAGAGTCGTTGGCAAAATGAGGAAGACTCCCTGCATCCAGTCCTTGGAAGCAGGTATCCGTAAGGTTGCATCTGAAGCGTGCGTTTGGCTAAAACCAGTGATGGATTGATTCTGGTAACAATCCAGCAGCAGAGAAAAGGACCTTGTCTCCTCCTGTAAGCTCCAAATGGTACTGGATCACATGACCAGCGCTCGGTGAGGGCGAGCTGTTTGCCTCGCTGAGAGTAAAGCCACACACAGAAAGTTCTTTCTTTCTCAATCACAATAGGTCTGTGGTTGGCTTGGTTACATACTAGATGAACTATTTTTGGATGTGATAATTTAAGCGTTTGACAGGATCGGTGTGTGTGAAATCTGTCACATATGCATCGTGAGTCATGTGGCATTTACTGAGCCTTTGTTTCCAGCCGTCATCAGGCTTCTGGTGGCGCTGGGCTTGTCCTTGATGAAGCAGCAGCATCGGCACAGCATCGACCCCGTCCCTGCTGCCACGCAATGCGTTGAAGGAGAGCGTGTAACGCACACGCATTCAATTATACATACTGACATTATTATCTGTGACGAACGGGACTTTCCATCACTGTGGGACTTTTGACATGCTCTCACTTCCTCTTACATGCATTTAGCCTCATTATGCTTTCCTCCTCCTCCTCATCCTCATCTTTGTGGTTGTAAAATAACACTCAGAATTATGAATTCAACATCAGCTTGTATATGAGAGACAAACACTTCACTGCAAACACAACCAAAAAAAAACCCAACACTTAACTATTATATTTAAATCACGTTTTGCTTTCTTGGCGCTTGTTTCTGATGTCGTTGCCTTGGTTATGTTCTAACGTTTGCTGCTTCAGTACCCGCAGGTTCGTAAGTGTGATGATTAATAAATGCTATATTCATGGGTTTTTGCATGTCGCTAGCGTCACATACAGGAACGGAGCAACTTGCCAAACCGTGGACGTAAACTGTAAGTGCAGGTGCAGATGCAAACCACTTGGGAAAAACACAAGCGCACAGTTAGAGAGGAAACTAGAAGGGGAACTAAATCAAATAAACAAAAAGCTCAAATCTGTCTTTACTGTGTGACCAAACCGCTTTGTGAATGAGGATTTGTGCACATTAATAGAATTTTAGTGCTACATGTGTTTCAGCAACTTTAGGATATTTGGAGATTCGGTCGATAACAGATGTGAAAAACCTACAAACACAGAACTAATCATTCCAAGACAATGATTTTCCACTTTATTATTATAGATCATTTAGGTTGAGCAACTCATCATAGCAAAGACGTGTGAACCAAACGGTTGGACTTTGTGTCTTATATGTGTCTATATTTAGACACGTGCAGCAGTGTTTTTTTCTGCACGTGGCCTTAACTGACTTACCTCAAGGCCTTGTATTCTTAGCACATGACAACGACAAACACTGAGCATAATTGAAATAATCTGCGAGCGTGTGTATGGGCTGGACATAAATATAATCAGGCAGAAGGTGTATATTCATTATTTATATGCTGGTTTGACCCCCAGCTCTTGCAGTGACTGCTGTGTTCCGCCTGCAGAGCCCAACCTCCACTGGTTCATACAGAAATGAAGCCAAAACTGACTTTAAGCAATAGGCCGTGAACAGTGGGCTGGATTTCTGACTGTGAGCATTTACCAGACCTCCAACTTTTTATAGTCTGGCAGATGTGTGCATGACACAGTGCAGCGCTCCAGAACAGAGCAGAACATCTAAACCACTTCCTTTTCTTATTATAGTCCAAATAGAGAAGTAAGAAAAAAAGCAGCCTGAACAGCGTGTCATTGATCAGGATGACACTTGTTCTCTCCTAATTACTTCACACATCTGTCATTTGCTTTCACCTGCAGCACAGATCAGTTGTAAAGAACCTGATTCTGCTGGGATTTCTGTGACATCCACCAACACAGTAAGTGAACTTGTCTTTTAATACCAACTGTTATACTGAAACCTGTGCGGTCATTTCAGAGCTGCTGTTAAATTGTGCTGAATTAATCAGGGAGGGGTTTCAGTTTCAAACACGCTAGATAGGAAATTAAAAACTGAATCACATTAAACTACCAAAAGCACAGGTTGAAAACTTGATAGACCTCTGATAAATTCTTTTTTAAGTTGACGTCTAGTCAATATTTATGTGGCAAATGTTCAGAAGTAAAAATTATGTCAGAGAACGTTTCTAGTTACTGACTGGCAGGCGGATCAACCACAATATTGTATCACAACGTAGTAAAATATATTTGAATGCTTTTTTTCACTTTTTTTACAACTTCTATTTGTAATAAATTATAAAATAAATAAATGTAATAAAAAGTGGCACAAAATATGAAACAGCGACATATAAACAGTTACCTGGACCTTATCACCAGCCGTAGCAATGGTCAGGGAGGTCAGGGAGGACCAGGCAGGGGCTGAGGCACAGACAGAGGAAGGGAAGATGGTGGAGGACTAAGCAGAAACTCCAGTGAAACAGTTCCAGTGACTTCAAGTAAGCAACGGGCTACGCAGAGATTCAGAAGGATTCCTGCAACCTGCCTGTGAAATAATCAGCAGGTCAAGGCAGAGACATGTTTATTATTTCTTCAACATATGTGACAGAAAGTGTTGTTCGATGTCTTGTCAGATACCAACATGAAGGGCTTCCTCCTGCTACTGTGCTGCTTTGCGCTCCTGGGATCACTACTGTGTGGAGACGGGGCCAGCAATGAACCAGCATATAATTCCACAACCAGCCCAAACCAGACCAGCAATCCAAAAACCTCATCCTTACCCAAACTTACCCATAACACCAACCACAGCCACCCCTCATCTGCCTCCACCCCCTCATCTGCCTCCAACCCCCCCACCCCCCGATCGACCTCTATCCCCCCCACCCGCCCATCTGCGTCCAGCCCCCACCCCACGCCTTCATTTTATGACTTCCTTTTAAAAGACGAATGCCGTCTGGTGACCTTGATGGCTGGTGCACTGATCCTAACCTGTGCCATCCTGCTAATTTTTACTCTGATGCTTTTGCGTAAAGTGTGTCATCTGAGCAGGCGCCTGAAGATGCTGAACAGCGCCGCCGACCTGATCAGCAGCTCTGAAGACTGCACTGCCATGAAGGCCACAAGCGACACGGAGGCCAAAGAGACCACCGTGCTAATGTCTGACATGGGCCAGACACAGGAGGATTTAGCTAATGGTGCCACCAAAGAAGAGGAAGGAGGCCAGGTAAAGGAAGAGGAACAAACTGCAGAGCAGAACAAGACGGAAGAGGGAGGCGCTGCCAACAGCGAGGAGGCTTCCACAGGTGAGAGTAAGAGCGAGGCGCCCGTAGCCGTTGCTGACAGTTCATCCGCCTCTCAGCCACAGGAGGATATCACCAATTCCCAGTCCAACGTGGCGGCAGCTTCCTCCTCTGAGGAACCAAAGGATGTGGTGTAGAGGTGGCCGTGCTGCGTGTGTGCGCCACTGGCCTCCCTGAGCAACAGCTTTCCCTCGTCTCAGCTACAGCAGCTTTCAACACGGGACTTTAGTAACCGAATCTGTCACACAGCAATTCTTTTTTTTTGATATTAAAGTGTATTCATGTTGTAACAGAGCACTGTGAAGGCCAGCGTCTGCCATATTCTTTCATTTTAATGTAGATAGAATAAAACCAAGTTTGTGACTTACAGCGATATTTGTTATTGCTGTGTAAGTTTGTCCTGCCTTGCTTTTTTGTATGTGTGTGTGCTCTGCTCGATTAGCAAGCAGCGAGTGCTTCCTCTTCTGGGCAGTGCCACTCCACTCAGAAAGAGCGCTCTGTTTCACCTCAGCCGGAGCTCACAAAGCCGCACAAAAAACCTTTTCAGGAGCCCAATGTGGGGCTGCTTCCGCCATCCTGGGCAGATTTGTTTATCTGCTTGCTCGTGACATCATAATGGATGTGCGTCTTGTCGTAGCTCTGCAGCTCGGCAGATGCAGCGCTGGGAGATATTTTTTGTTTGTGCTGCTTCAGTGTGAGGCGGCAGCTCACTCTGGCATGTTTGATAGTGACTGACAGAGACAGTGAGGCCGTTACGTTGAGGCTGCTTGGGAGTGACAGCGCAGCAGAGTGAGGTGAAGGAGGAAGTAACAAATGCTTTGCGAAGCAGGTAAAGCAGAACTGTTGGCTGCCGCGGTGGCATGAAGCGGTTCTCGGCAGTGATGCAACGTGCTTAGATGAATGAGTGCATTTAATAAGCGTAAACCCAGATCACCATCTGTTAGCGCCGATGTGTCCCTTGGAGCCTGAGGTGATTCAGAGTGGCGAAGCACAGCACTGCGGTGCAGAATGGAGCGTCGCTTGTATTGCTGATGACAGGTGGGAAGCTGCAGCGGAGGAAAGTCCTCAGCAATAAATCTACAAGCTTTTTTGTGGCAGCCTCTAAATTTATACAGGAGGAAGTAACCAATCACAGCCCAGCATGACTTTATAAAGGGATGAGGTGGTAACAGCACAGAATATAAAAAATAAATGTCAATTGAAATGTAGCTGTACGCCCTGAAAGCTGCCGGATGAAAGAGCGAGGGATTTCTTTGTCTTTTCTTTTTAAAATTTTGAAGCAGACCCTTGCAGGTTGCGCTCCATCCTTCCTTACCCCCCCCCCCCTCCCTTCCTCCCAGTACTTTCTTTCTCCAGCAAATCCCCCCTCCCTCTCCTCTGACATCCACTGCACGGAGTAGATCCAGACCCTGCAGTGCCTGCTCGCACTAAGCCAAAAGATCCAAACAAGAGGCAATAGAAATCTGTCATGTGACGGAAGAGCGAGGACCAAAGTGCGAGGCAGCGAAGGCAACCTCAGCAAGCAGCACTGAGCAATCGAGCGAAAAGGGCCAGGAGCAGGGAAATTTAGCCGTAAAAAAGTTCACCCTCAGCAGAGTTGCAGCTGATCCTGAGCTTGAAAGACAAGCGTGGACGGCAAAAAGGAGCAGGGAAAAGTAACTGGGATGATAAGATGACAAGGTGAGTTTAAACGAGACACATTCTGCCACACCCTTACTCACATGTACTGCAGTTTCAGCAGCGCGGAGCTGCTCCTGCCTTTGCTTGCCTACGGACACGCTGATGCATGAGGTCTCTGAGGAGTCATTAAGAAAACCCATCTATGGAGCTAGTTCCTGTCCTCTGAGAGCATGGGACTGACTTCTCTGACAGCTACTGATGACTGAACACGCAAACTGATGCCAAGGAAAATGACTACAGGGATGTCTCAGCCTTTGTGATGAATAATATTCCTGCACAGACCAGAAACACCCTGGTGGAGATCAGGTCAAATATTTATTAATTATGCAGCACGCACACAAAGGACGCAGCTAGAGGATTCCTGCAACACGCCTGTGTAATTACGGGAGTCAGTTTGGCATCTCGTGTTAATGTGTACCTGCAAGTAGTGCAGTGATGTGGAGAAAAGCTGGAGGAGTCTGTGCGTGTGCAGTACAGTGTGTGATATGCGCTGAGAGGAGGATGTGTAAGGAGAGAGAAAGACAGAGGGCGGCGCTTCAAAACACAATGAGAGCAGTTTTAGTGAGCTCAGCTCTCTGCAGCACGCGTTTGTGTGCTGCTGCGAGTTCACACTGCAGGCGTGGGTTTGACTGTTCCATCGTGTAAAGTGATGTTGTTGTGTCCCTGCATTTCTTTCAGCTGTGTGCTCCATGTGCTCCCGAAGATTCCCCCTAATCAAGCCCTTCTGGGGCTGCTGCTCGTGCTGCTGCTGGCGCTGCACGTCCTAGCCGTGTGTCCCCCCGCGTGCTCCTGCGAACACAGCCACAGGGATGTAGATTGCTCCTGGAGGGGGCTGAGACATTTGCCCGAAGGCCTGCAGCACAATATTCGCTCCCTTAACTTGTCCCACAATCGATTTCAGAACCTGGATGGCCAGCTCTCTGCGTACTCTCACCTCCGCGTCCTGGACTTGTCCCACAACCGCCTCGGCCACCTGCCCGCCGGCTTGCCTCGCTCCCTCTGGCAGCTCCGCGTGGCCTCCAACCGCCTCCAGGTGCTGGACAAGAACGACACTGTGTACCAGTGGAACCTGCGGACGCTCGACCTCTCCAACAACAGACTGCAGCGAGCAACCTTCATCAACAACACACTGATCAATCTGTGCACACTCAACCTAAGCTACAATAACTTTTGGACTCTGCCCACCAACATGCCTGCACACCTGGAGGCTGTTGACCTGTCCCACAACTTGCTCACGAAGGTGCTGCCAGAGTCTTTGGACCGGCTTCCCAGACTAACGTACTTGTATTTACATGCCAACCGCTTGTCCTCGCTGCCGTTCGGAGTGTTAGACAAGCTGTCATCGCTTAGATTCGTCGCTCTTGGTGACAACCCTTGGGCCTGTGACCTTTATGCCAACATCTCTTACTTAGTGTCCTGGACTCAGCAGACCTCTGCCCGCGTCCTGGGCTGCCCCTGCCACACCCAGCCCGTCTGTGGAGGGGCGCGTCCTGGCAGAACTGGAGGGTGGCATTTCGCCTCCTACAACCTGCCCCCTCTGGCTGCCAGTGCCCAGGACCTGAGCTCCAAGCCTCCTCAGACTGGAGCCACAGGGTGGTGGTTCTCTATCTCTGCACTGCAAAGCACCCCACACACAGCCGGAGAGGCCCTGAGTACAGCTGGAAGCACAGGAACGCAGCCAGCTTCCTCTGGCCACGTTAATCACCCTGGTTCCTCACTCACCGACTCCCTCCAAGCCGTAGTCACGTCCTCGTTTTCTGACACGAGCTTCATTTTTGAATCCACCGTCAGGGCTGATGTGACACTGACCACAGACCAGTTCTTTACAACAGAGAGCCCCTCCGCCCAAACAAAGAAAACGACCACTTTACGCACAAGAAGTGTGAGAAGGAAGAATCCACTTCATCCTGGCGGCGTCGGCAACAGCTGCCCGGCTGTGGCTCCCTGCTGCTTGTTGGGACTTCTGTCTCTCCTTCTGCAACACATCCTCTGAAACACACACACACAGACTGTCGACTGTTACGGTTGTAGATTACCAGCTTTCTCCAGCAAGAATAGACATTTTACAGCAGAAATGACAGGCTTTGCGATGTTCAATAATTCCTGCTACTCTGACTATGGTGCGATGTAACTTTTATAATCAAATGTTAAAAGAACCTATCTCAAGCTTTTCTGATAACATTTTTACAGACCTCCCTTAAATGCCACACACGTAATAACAGGACTGTAATGAGTAGAGTTAAGCACATGATGGCACTATACTTTCAGGCACCAGGGCTGTCCTTCGGTTCTGTGCTCCCGCAGCTACAGCCCACGTAACATCAACGTGCATCTGTTTTATCTCGGCTGCTTGTATTTTCTAATGCAACTTGCTGAATTTGAATGTGTGACATTTAAAGCTCTCATTTGCTCTCGTGGCTCGTTTTGCCTGCTTTTCTAGACGTGTGCATGCTCGTTTATCAACCCAGGCTACTTGCTGAAACTACAAAGGCCTTTGATTTTCTGGATTCATTAGAATGAGGAGTTATGATATGTTTCAAACTCATTCGTTGAGCAAAGGGCAAACAAACGGACGGTTTCACACAGCTATCTTTACCGAACTCTGAGTGCCGAGCTCTGCTTCTGTATTTCAATCACATCACGGACTTAAGTGTCCTTCATGATTCAGTGACACTCATGAAAATGATTTGCATGGTGACTGGATGTTCCAGGAATGCCAACTTGCTGCTATATTGCTGCAGAGTATGAAAGCGCAGACATTTGCAACTTGTTTGTGTGAAATGTTAAGATATTCAAATCCGCTTTGCATCAAGCAGAAATAGCAGCAACGTAGCAGCCTACAGGTTTTACATTTCAGTAATGGATTCAAATAAGGTGCCGACGTGGTGAGAGCTGCATGTGATAAACTAAAGAAGAACGTGCGTTATTTACACCTCGTGGTAATTGTTTGACTTGTGCCACACCCGCTTCTCCTTACGTTGCTTCGTTCTACACTGCTGACTGGTGGTTTTAATTTAAACGTGTTTTCAGCGATTCAGTCTCAGGAGACAGGCCAGACACACTGCAATTATATTTTTAGTATTCAACAACTTCATCTCCCATGAGTCTGGGACACAGGTGTCATCTCTTGTGGCGACTGCAGTTGCTCAACAATAATACATTTTTAAAAACAAGGTTGGAAAGGTTAAAGTGATCAAATAGAGGCTTATTCAGATTTAATTGGCAGGACTGTGTTTTTAAATGCAGTTACTACAGTTACTGAATGGAGCAGAAAAAACTTTCCGTCTGAATCTGGTCAGACCTTGCCTCAGTTAATCAACCTTGAATCTGCCCAGAGCAAACACAGTCTTATCTATTGGTGATTGAGTAATCACTCTAAAATATCATGACCAACCGTATCACCGCGCTCGCGTTTAAAGAAGCATTACTGCAAAAAAGAATCCTCTGCTCTGTGCACAGATCCCAGAGACTCCATCAGGGCATGATTACTGTATGGCACTTAATGATTTGAAGAGAAGTCAGAAAATCAGACATGCGGAAACATTAATGACAGAGAAAGTCGGGCTGGGTGGCAGTGGAAAGCGAGAACGGGTGAGCCTGTAGTTCAGCCAGGTGCAGCCTAGAAGAAAAGCCACTGAATGATAAGTATCTGATGTAACGCCAGCTGGGTCATGGTTGCTCCCTCATTAGCTCAGCCAGTAAGAGATTAGTTGGAACACAGAATAAGGGTAGAGTATTATTTACTGAATACCACCAATGTATTGGAAATGTTAAGTAAAGACCAGCTGAACGTTTTATCTACATGTCAGACACCTGGTGAGTCTATTTATAGATGAAACAGACACAAAGCAGTTTATTTATACACAACTTTTATTCTCATTTCTTAACAGTTCCTGTCGTCTGTTTTCAGTTTTCTCTAACTTTCATTGTCCAATGTTTAGGCTGTTGTTAGGTCGTCATAATACCGAGTTTAAGCACATCTGTAAAACCTTTGCGTTGCCTATAAAAGTTAACTGTACACGCAGTTTGTGAAACGTGAAGAAATGAAATGAGAATTATTACTCGTCTTTATTTTGATAAAGGTTCTTCACGGCTATAAGGACTGTTCCACTGCAGGACTGCTGTGGTGTATGTGCTAGTGAGCTGCCCTTGCTGTCCAATTATTTCCTCTGTAGACAACACAGTGTAATGTCAGATTTCTCTTCTGGCTTCTTCTAATAACTGACAAGGTGTAGACAGCTAGCATCATTTACTGCTGCCATAACTCCCCCTTCATCTCTCCACCCGGGCTTGTTTTTTGAGAATTGCCTTCTTTCTTTCAGTGGCACTCAGTAAGACTCGCCCTTGCTGAAATTCTCAGCCGCCAGCACCGTCAGCTACACAGGACCCTGATTAGACAGTGTCACACAGAAAGCCTACAACGTATTCTGTAACGTGTTACAATGTGCATATATATAATTTTTATTTTATTTTTTTTAATTGGCGCAGGGCTGTTACTGAAGATGACCTGTAACAGATACTTAATGTCAATCTCCTTTCTGAGAGTGTCCTGAGAAAAACGTAGTTGTTTCCCTCATTCCAGCCTGGAGCCGTCACACAGTTCCCCCCTAGGTACCAGGCCACTGAAGGCCCCTGTAGGTGGTGACCCTGGGGGTAATTTTAGACTCACACCTCCTAAACAGAACACAGGAGACTTGTCACTTTGAGCTATGTGTGTGAGGACTCATGTGGAATAACTGCCCTCTGGTGGCGGACACACAGAAATGGATGTTTACCCCAAAACATTGCAGTCAGAGGAAATTCTTGTGTTCTTCACCAGGACAAAACACGCCCTTGACAGAGATTATGCCCAAGGCCACTTGAAAGAAAATCTAGTTTGGAGAATTCACATTCAAGCTATGGTCTAAGCTTCTCCGCTTTGTGGAAGAGAAATAAATGTTGAATCAGGTGACAATGACATTGATAAAGAATCCTAATTCATAACCTAAATACAAATAATGTTGTGACTTTAATTAAATTGATATAATACATACCTCTAGGCAGAAAATAGGGCTGATTAGAGTGTTTCTGTTGATCACCTACAGGCCTTGGGTAGAATAGTTATTGTATTGTTATTGTAGCCCGTCCTCCCAGAACACAGTGGTGGTGATACATCCCTTGAAATGGCCACTGCAGCCTGTTTATGACTAAAACCCGAGCTGCCAATTTCACCTCCTCTGAGCCTGCATCACAATATCAATTGTAACCCAGAACTAGGCTGGTACCCAACCAAAGGACGCTCAAATGTTGCAGATAACGTTTATCTGATAAACCTAATCTGTATTGACAGCCTGGGTCCATACGCCAAGGCTCACCGTCTCTCTGAGCCAACAGCAATGTTTTCTAGTCTGGGCTCCGATCAGCTAAAAAGCAAAATGTGTAGAAGTCTGAAAGAAATAACAAGGCGTACTCTAGCAGCCAGAAGACTGATGAGACAGGCAAAATTCAACCCTACAGCATAGTAGGGGGAGGAGGAAGTGTGTGTGTGTGTGTGGGGGGGGGGGGACGGTATCTCTCATTCTGGTCTCAATGGTACAGACAAGGCAAGGTCAGTGTTAAGGTCAGTGGTTGCAGAATGGGAAGTGGTTGGCAACCGAGAGAATATACGGTCGCAGAACAAGGTAAGTAAGAGGAGAAGAAGTAGAGAACAAAGAGAAAGCCAGAAGACCGCTGGAATTTTCTAAATGTTTGGGTGGTATATGCAAAACAACAACAAAACTCGATCCAGTTGTAATCTATAAATTTATTTAGCGTCAGCATGCATGAGTGTGTCTTAACACTGCTAAAATAGGAATTCTGGGGTGTGTGCGCTGTTAATTTGCATGGTAATTAATTTGCATGGTGCACATTTGTCTTAAAGAGGATTTCAACAAAATGTGCTTTAATGTACTTTGACAGAGTGGAAAAAGTTAATCTGGGGATGGCAAGCTCAAAATCATGCTCAGATGTTGAATTAAAAATGTTAAGCCAATAAAAAAATATTCAGCTTACGTGACTGAGACAGATTTATATTTGGTTTGTGTTAAGGGAGGTGTGTGTCATTTCCTCTGTCTTGTCAAGGCCACCTCACGCATCTGCGTCCTCACCGCTGGCTGTACAGGTGATAGGGTGGCTCCTCTCAGTGCTCTAATACCACTGGAGTCGTAGGAACAGCAGCCAGAACATCCCAAGGAGCAGCGGGGGCACGCACTTATCTCCCAGACCAGTGGAGCAGGTAAACAATGTCGTCATCATCCACTCCACTTGAGCCTCATCGAGTCTGTTATAACTAAGGTAAAACACGGGTTGCGCTGTAAATAACCATGAATCGACAAAAAGCAAAGAAAGAGAGGGTTAATTTGGGAAAACGTGACTGGATCTCCTGCTCGTGCACAGTTTGCAGCCGTCCTCGCTGCTTTGAGGAAACTCTGCTTTTCCTTTGCAGCCACAACTTGGAAACGTTACAGATCCTTATACATTTTAGCTATCTGAAAAGTCAATATTGTAGTTTCATTTTTAATAATGTGGATGTCTGAGTATCGCAGCCTATCTACCTGGAATGCTAATGTGGCGCCTTGGGCACGGCTTAATTAACTCATCTGCGTAGTTACAGAAGGCATAATGGGAGAGAGGAATCACTCATCACCAGAACATCCTTCCTACTGATCTGACTTCAAACACTTTCTCTATATGGTTCTGACGATACACATTTCTGGTAATCCTCACATGTGATGTCTGGTCACTGAGACACAGACACGCATGGAAAAACACCGACAAGAACTGATTGTTATTCATTTTAATCTACTGTTTACCTATGTTATCCTATATGGCAGAAACAGACTTTTATCAGACACTAAGTTATTCCAGACAAGATGAAAGAGCAGGTTGACTGCTGTTTGGTGGGTGGCTAATTCCTGAAATAGGACTGTCAATTATGCATGTTTCGGTCTGGCACTCTCCCAGCAGACTGAGGGGTGCTTTAACTTGGAAAAGAAGCAGCCGAAAGAAGAGGACACTAGAGGGAGACAATTTGTTCACATCTGCAGCCTTCTCCACAGCTTTCCTCAGGATTTTGAATTTCTCTGTAATAGGATCTCCTGAGGAAAGTCAAGATCGCTGCATCCCTAGCGATCGGCACGAAATCATTCACAAAATCTGGAGGATAAAATTAACAGCGTCTTAAAGATCAATGTACAACAGAAAGGGCATTAAAATAGTATCAATATCAAACCCACAACAGCGATAGAAGGTATTTACTCTCAGCTCTCTGCCTGGATCAGTATACATAGATTTATTTTGTTAGAAACACGTGCGTTGTGATAAATATCACACACGACATACATGCAAATGTCCCATTTCGCTTTGAGTTTCACTTTAAATAAAGTATCGGTATTTGGAGTTGTTTATCATGACATTTATTATCATTACCAAACATGCAAAGTGTTTTATGCGCGGATTATATGTAGGAATCTGTGCAGAGAAAATGGGTTATATGTGATCCAAGCACAATTTCTCCAAGGTCATGTGAAGATTCTGAGGGCGTAAAATGATTACTGCAACAGGAAACAGGATGCCTCTTCTCAAAACAGCATCTCATAACACTGCCAGTGAGTCTGTTGCTTCTCTCACTTTCTTTTTCCCCTCAGCTCTTTCACACACTATCAATTTTACTTCTCTCTCAATCCTCAAATCCTCCAGTTTTCATGCAAAGGCTCGATTAGTTACAAGCTTCTAGTTGGTTTTTTTTTTTTGCATGCTGAGTTTCCTCTCTATTGAGAAGCAGTTCATCTTTCAGCACTGAATGCAGACTATCTCACATCTACATGATTTCAGATATTTTTGCGTTTTCCTTGAATGTAAATTACTCTTCAACAAGGATACGTTTAAAGCACCGGGGGATATAAAAGTCTGTCTTCCTGAAATTCTTGAACCTCTACCATATTTAGAGATACTAAGTCATGATGATGTAACTGTGTGAGCAGACCGTACGTAGTTTGTAGTAAAATGTTACCCTTCCCGTTCTGTTTATCCTCACTCGGTGCTAAATGCTCAACTGCTCCAAAAGCAGAGCTGTCACAGTGCCTGAAGTTGCTTTAAGGGGGATAAACATTTTAGGCACTTTCATCAGGCAGTGGTGGCTGCTCAGATTAAAGAAGAATGGTACTCAATTTAAAAATCTATACATGTTTCTCCTTCAATCAGTGTAAAAAAACACATAGAAACACAAACCTTGCATCGCTTTCGATCCTAAAGATAAGAAAGAGATGCTGATTTGCTGATTTATCCAGCTTAAATATAACAACAGCGTGTCTGCCTTGGCATCAGGTGGTATGGGTCCAAATGCGGTTTACAAGCCTTGATCAGATATTGTAAAATGTCACACCTGTTGTAGCGGTTCTGTCACATTTGACTCTGTCTCTTCATGGTATAACAGCAGAGAATAGAAAACAAAAACAGAGTATTTCACCACCATCACACTGTAAAAACCCGGCTCTGAGTGCTTTTATTTGGGCATAAAAACATGTTTTTCTCTTTGTGTGCCACATCCACTGTGATTTTTGTACATCTTGTGATGGGCTTTAAAGCCTTTTGTTCCTCAGGCCTCATATTGCATGTCAATTTCTAACCTCCCTCACTTCTTCTTTTATCGCTGCAGGTGGATGTGATTTTCCTATATTCACATTTGAGGGCAATACTGTAGGATGCTGCCACACGTTTGACAGCTTACCGAACATGCAACAGTAATAAAATCTTAAATGTATCACCTGGTGGCATGGGACAGAACAATACTGCAAAGAAGGTAGAATAAGTAATAGTCTTTCACACAAGGTGTCATATTTCCATTTTCTCTGACAGTCTGGTGCTGTACGGAGCTGCCACCAATTGCTTCTATACCTTTGTTTGAGAGATACCGACAGCTGCAATGTGGAGTTTCTCTTAAGTAATGACAGAGTTTTAGCTGTTAAACTGTCAAAAGTGCTGTTATTTGGCTTTTATCTAAGTCATTGTTTCAGAAACATGCTGCCTGGACAGATAAGAAATTCCCTCTGGTGGAGCACTGTACAGTCAGCAGTGACAGCCCCATTCAAGAAACTTCTGCATGTTAATAATGAAATATGATCACCAGTCACATTTCATATAGCTCTGGGGGGTCCAAGATTTTCAAGCTGAAATGAATAACAAACTGCATTTATTCATTTGTTGTTTGATTTATGTGAACACAACAAAGGTTTTATATAGTATATACCTTCAGAAACAATTTCTACATAATATGTACAAGTACACGTTTCATAATATAACACAAAATAAAGAAAATTCCTCTGCAGAACTATATTCTTCTTCATTTCTTTTTCTCCATGGCCACGAGAGGAGTGAGAGAACTTACTCTACCTCCACATACTGTATTGTACGTTGCGCAGAGGGCAAGGCTGACAGCTCATTACAGGTCATCTACATGAAGGGATTCTCAAATACTCCACTCTGCCTATGGTTACCATACCTTATTGATTTTCAAAGTAAGAGTTCTTGTTGGCTTTCATAATGAAAATAGGAGTTAAAGGTCAGACCACAGGGGCCACTACAGAGGTTCTCAGGGACCTTTCTGCCGGCTTTAAACCTGCCCAGACACAGATTTTATGGCTTGCAATACTTTATCCAACTATCAGCCGCTAAAAATAAGGAAGCCTTTGTGTATTCTAGAAATGTCAGGTTAACATCCTGCAATTTATGTCTGCAATTGTTAGAAAATGCAAACATAACGTTGGAGGGTCAATAAATGCACAACTAAGACATAAAAACATTTATGTCTTACTAACCAAAAGTATTACAAATGACAAGTCTATGATACTTTTAGCTGTTTTAGCTCATTTAAATGTATTTATGGTATTATTTCAACAGTCATTAGACAGGATATAGCCAATAAAATATTAAAAAACAAATAGGAATTGCCCCAAGTTACATTGCTCCGTGTGTGGGTGGATGGGGGAGGGGACTATATTACACGGCGGAAGTATTGCTAGCTGTGGCAATTAACGAGAGGAATCCCTTCCTTTTCAGTGTAGTCGCTGAATGTAAACATTGTTGTTTGCAAATAACACTTGTGCGACAAAAAGGTTTTGTTGTCAGTGGTTCGCGTCCATTGATTTAGAAGCGCAATAAGCCACTTTCACCTCTAGTGGCTTATTGCTTAATTAAATGACAAATCGGAGGATTGGTTTGCAGATTGCCTGAATTGACGTCAATTGGATTGGTTAGGTGACAGCGCCAGGCTCCGCCCCCTGTGGGCCAAGGTAGAGCGTGCTGCGAGGAGGAGGAGGGAGCAGGGGGCTGAGCTGATCCCACGTGTGACGCTTTCATTCCCGGCTCAGTAATATTCTCGTAGCGGGGCTTTGCATATCTCCTGCCGTATCTGTGTGTGTCTGTCACTGTTACTGTAGTCCCAGCCTATAGTTTTGGAATAAGATATGGAAGGAGACGGGAGTCAAGCCACATCCGGAAGCCTAAATGATTCACAACATGACCCGGGGTAAGAATCTCTCCACATTTCATGCTAAGGTAGGATTTTCTCTCATGTTACAACATCTTGGAGAGGACTTCGCCTGCCGAGCTGGATCCGTCCCCACAGTACGCACTTAAACGGTGCACGGCGCCGTTTCCAGATGCAGTTTTAAAGAGCTCAGCTTTCGTAGCGAGAGTGGCCTCCCCCCTCTTTCGCGAACATACACTGTTATTACTAAGCGCGAATGTGTTTTCATAGTCTCCCTTTATCCTTTAAGGTCGCTTTTAGAAGTAGTTAGTCGTCAAAATGGCCGAACTGACATCTGGACTCACTTCTGTTGTGTTTTCCCCTTACAGTAAAATGTTTATCGGTGGCCTCAGCTGGCAAACCTCACCAGGTGAGACTGTTATTCGCTTTTACGGCGTAACCAGCCTTTCTTGTTGTTTTGTCGCTGTGACTGAGTGCTCGTTGTGGCTGCTGGCGGTGTGTGCGCGCGCTGTGCAGTAGTGTACTGTATGGGATATCTCACGAGTGTGTGTGCGCGCGATGTTATTTTTGATCTCCGTCCATCTGAAGTCCTCTATTCGACCCCTATGCGCATCGCGGGGTGTGTTTTATTCCCCCGAACGCAGTGACAGCAGCATGCCCATATGTTTCCACCAAATGACCCGACATGTTTTCTCTATCCACAGACAGCCTTAGAGACTATTTTAGTAAATTCGGAGAAATAAGAGAATGTATGGTGATGAGAGACCCCACGACAAAGCGCTCAAGGTAAACGCAGGGCTTTTCTACTTTTCCTTTCGACCGCATGCAATGATATCGCTTACTTTGTCCGTGTTTAGTGTTAATCCAGCGAGTGTGTCTCTGTGTCTGCGCGCGCATGTGTTCGTGTGTGTCCCTGTGTGCGCGCGCGCGCCTGTGTGTGGTTTCACAGCGAGCCAGATAAGCTTAAATGCTCACTGCTGTAAAGCTGCGGCCGAATGCAATTTGACATTGACTTTGTGACTGCACCACAATGTTGGTGTAGTGTCGTCTCGCATTGTAACGTAGCGAATAATGATCAGCGCAGTCCTCGGTTTCAGCTTCAAATCTGATGCAGGACGTCCATAATCTGGATTATAAATATATTGCAAAGAAATATTGTTACAATAATAAGGTCACAGGAAAAATTATGGCGCTGTTAAGCACTTTATTGTGGCAAGTTATAATATAAGAATAATAATTTGTGTTGGTAGGAAGGACTATGTATTATGTTTATGGTTTTGTGTGCATGCTGTTTTTTAACACTGTTGTCTTTTTTGTCTTTGTTTTGCAGAGGATTTGGGTTTGTTACGTTTACAGATGCTGCCAGTGTAGATAAAGTCTTAGCTCAACAACACCATGAATTAGACTCAAAGACGGTGAGTTCATTTTATGCACACTTATGTGAGCGTTTCTTGTTTTGTGCTTGCTCTATTTCTCTTCTGTTCGCTGCCTGAGGCCTTGTGGGGAAAGACCTCTTAGGTTAACGGGCTGTGCGGATCAAGGTCACGTGTATCGACTAAATGTATATGATGGTCACTTCAACACTGTGCCTGGCAATAAAACGCAACTCCAGGGTGAATATTATATGCGTTCACTTTCACTTCTCTGGATGAATGGGGCCGACACGCCCCCTTGTTCGCGGCAGCCACATGTGCACATATCTCATGTTCCACTGACGCTCGGGCTGTCCAGCCCTGCTGCTTCGCTGCAGTTTGACCCAGTAGATATTACGCCGTTTCACACCAGATGCACTGACGGCGAAAGTGTGAAATAATAAGTTTAAAGTTGCACTTTCCTGAACTGCATTTCCCCAACTTTTTTTTTTACCCAACAAACATGTTATTTCAACTCACTGGCTACGGTAAAACCGTCTTTTTATTTAAATTCGGCAGTATAACAGCAATCCAGGGCCATGTCAAACATTTACTTGCATATAAAGAACAATTCATTCATGCACAGGCGCTCGCTCTTGAACTGTGTTGGATTTACTTGCCTTTTGAAATTTGCCAGTAGATGAATAATTAAACAAGCTAGTCATTTTTGAGAGATGTCTGTGGTGATGGATTAGATAGGGTTCAGCTGAAGTTATATTTGTCTGGGATTTGTCCTCGGTGGGTGGTAATATCCGGACATGCCAGCATAGTTTTGGAAATGGAATAGTGCATGTTGAGGAAACATACTTTGTGTGACTGAAGGCGACCTGAGGGATATTTTTCTGGATTATAAAGGACGAATACATTTCCTTACAGTGGCATTACACAGCAAAACAACAGCACTCATGTAATGCAAATGCAAGATTTCTTCATATTCCTGAGCTCAAGTGTGATTGTCATCATGCTGAGAAAACTTCACATGTGGGGCAGAAGATCTCAGATTATATTACTTCCAGCCCCTACAGCTACAAAGTGTGTGTAGGTTTGTAGCTGCTTATTTTTTTATTAGCTCTCAGCTGTCAGGGTAGTTTTCAGACTGTTGTTTTGGTATTTGTGCAAAATACGTTATGGTTCTTCAAAAAGGATGGCAGGCAGTAAAGTAATTGGTCTCTGTGTAGCTCCCCCCCACTACCTGATGTATCATTGCTTCTTTAATAATTCAGACTCAGTGTTTAAACACTACGTTACATTTTATATCCTACATTTTAAATGTCATTTCAAGCGTTTCTGGTTCATTGTTGTTTTATGGGAACAGAGGTGATCGGCACATGCAGCAGGTCCTGTGATTTGAATCTGTGAAAATAGATAAAATACACTGTGTGGTAGTGAAATGGTGATTAAGTGGGGGTAATGTAATTGCAAGTGTTGCAAAGATCCACAGGAGGAAGCCCATAGATGCAGGTAAAGAGGCTGCTTCTAGGCATCGAGTAATGCACAAGCTTTGATGCAGAACCCAGAGGATTTGATTACTTGACATTTTGAATGAACAACTTTGTGACAGCTTGACAGCATCTATACTTAAAACAACCCTCACGTGTAAATGGAGGTTTTTACACCTAATACCTGCACGTGGAAGTTGATCTGCACTGTATTTATGAACATTATGAACTACTACTTGGCCTGTTATTTTTATTGGACTTAAAGCAAAGATTTTTCTGCCCCTCGTACACAGTGGGGTACCTGTAGAAAGCAGCCAATTCAGTGGAGAGGAAGGAGTGTCTGGGCTCAATCAGGGAATGTTGTGATTACACGGTCAGTGTCTTCAACCCTTAGGCCACCAGGCTGCCCTGAACGAACAGCTTTAATGATCGTTAACGTGGTCTTTGTAGACGCTGACTTTTGCACAGGGTACTTCAAAAGATATTGAGCCCAAATGGATAAACACTTTTATTTGATGTTCACAACAAATTGTTTGCTTGCTTTGTTTTAGTGGATAAGTATTTTGTCTCTGTACCCTGAAATATCTTGATTTTACTGTTAGTCGTGTGGTAATATGGACAAGTGGTGGCTTTGGCAGAACAAACAACATGCACAAAATGATATTTTCTAGTAGCTAATGTGTTGTTGTTTCTCCGTCAGCATGCAATAGAAGATTACAAACCTAAGGCAGCTGTTGTGCGTCTTCGTAACCATTAGTCACTGGGCTGTATCTGATGTGATGTTGTATATCTTAACATTCACGCTATCAAGATTGCATTGCATTAGGATCCATCATATCTCTTACAAAGTCGCTCGGCAGTAATAGAAAGAATGAACTGGTCTCGCAAATGTGGATGCTTCTTGATGTGCTTGCAGATGTTGGTTTGATACAAGCCTCCTACTTTTGCAGTGCCTGAATGAAGCCTTACCAGCGTTTTGTCCCTAGTAACCTTGAAAGCAGTGAGTGGCTGGAGGTGCTGTGACTGTGAACAAGTTGACTCATACAACATTATGTGTATTCATACAGGGGACTGGAAATCATACCTAATTTACATATTTTTTCTTATTTTCATTCTAGTTTACAGATATAGTTAAATGTGTGAATTAAATCAGAGCGACATTATGATTTTGACAAGCACAGAATTTCAAATGCATAAGAAATATTGGTTAAAACACAGAACGATAATTTGCAGTGCTGCTTCTGATCTCAATTTCCCAGTATCGATCATTTTGGCAAGACGCTTTTTTAACAGTGTGCTATGCTTTTGGTCCGGTTATGAAAACAGTTAGACTAGGATGAATGTGAATGAGACATATGGGGAAGCACAGCCTGCGGCTTCAAAACACACATGCTGGTAATTCAGAACATATTTACCATTTTTCATGATGCCTTGTTCAGTTTAGAAATATGTAACTCATAGCATCTGTTCCTGAAGATGTTTCAAGCCAGGCCGGTATGAACGGAGGAGACTCATTTGTGAAGTAGCAGAAAGTGAAAGAGATTTTTTCTTTCTTTATTTTCCTGATGTAAAGCAGTGAAAATAGGTGTAAATATGTGGAATTACTGTACGACCTCAGGTCGGCCGACCTGGTGGTTTTTATTATTTTAGGTCAGACGAGAAACCAAACAAGAAGAAAGCAGGGGAGCAGGGATGTGACAAACCAGTTTAGACAAATCTAAAGCTTCATCAGATTGGATTTGGAAGTGAAGTCAGTCAGCTCACCTTGCTCGTATTTAAGTACAGCAGGTGCTTGTTCTTCTACAGGTTAATTACAGTGTGAGCTGTGTCTTTTTAGCACATACAAATCATTAGACATTTGTGACACTAATGAAGTATCCTGTGTAATACAAGTCAGTCTGGCTCATAGTTATAATAGTGTTGAGAAGGTAAAAAAAAAAAATCACCAATTTGTCTGCTAAGCTTGACATTAGTAAAATTCTCATTGATTTGAGGAGCATAACAAATTGCCTTTTTGAGGTGTTATTCCACAGCGAAAAATCGGTAAAGATTGACAGCCCAGATATGAAACATTTATGTTGTAATTTCTTGTCTATTCGCTTGGTATCACACGCGCACACCTGTGGACCTGCTCACACGCTTAAATTGGGAGAAGAAGCTGCAAGCTTTGATAAGACTTTTCCTTTTGGCTTAAACACCACATCATCATGCTAGTGTAGATATGTCTTAAGAGAGTGGAGGAGAGTTTACCTAGGAGCTGCATTAATATATGAAATCCTTTTGTAAGATGTGAATTTAAGATATATGCTGTTTCCGTTCCCTGATCTCCCACAGTCGCATGCAGAAGCAGCCCTCTGAGACCCTGCAGTAAAAGACTGTGAAGATAAAAGATCGTAGGTTGAGTTTGAGGGGGATCCTCTTGGTCTGTTCTCATTTATTACAATGACGTCTCGGGTCGTATGATGTCTTAAGGAGTCTACTTTTGTTCTCTGTGAGATCCTGTTGCATCATATAACAAAGGTGTAACTACTAGGTGAGCAAATACTTAAGCGTGCTCCACTGAATAGGCCAGGAAAGAAAGAACCATTGTGTTGTTTGAGATATCGTAGTGCATTTTGTAATGTGTCATCATCGGTGCTTTTGTGCTGCTAATGAATTGAGCTGTGTAAACTTGGTTAGGTGTCCTAAGATTTCCCAGAGATTCCCATATTGCAAAACACAGTAAGCAATAATGGTCCAGTCCTTTGATAATGACATCACATTACGGGCTGCCAGACAAATGTACATAACAGGTACTGCTACCATTAGATGCTACAGTAATTTAATCAGTGGAAAGAGGCCGCATGCATCCAACAGACAGACACTAGTAGTAATGATATCCTCATCAGTAACAATAAGACAGGGCCTTTCCTTGCTAACATTACGGTGACTTATAGTTCGTTATTTAATGAATGTGAACTTGGTCTGACACAGCCTTAAAGTTTTATGGTTTTCTTTTATACAATATCTCAGCTTCCTCTGTCACAAGGTGAAGCCACTAGCATTATTGACCAAGAGTCCAAAACAATCCAGTCCCAAAAGCTTCAGTTTATTATAACGTCAGAGCAAGCAACTTGTTGTTTTTTGTTTCTTTTCACCTCAGCTTAAGGATTTGGATTTTTTAAACTTAAAAACTATCAGCACAATAATTGTTCATTCATTATCAGTTAATTGAATGAGTAATGGACTAATTATTTCAGCTCTATATACTGTCAATTAGTCATTTTGTCAATCACGACAGGATATTTAAAAATATCCTCCATTTTATTATAGGAGTCTTTTCTTCACTGTAAAAAATGTTAAAGGTCTCAATGGCCTTTACACTTTCACGGTATGAAAACAATAAACAAAAGCTAAATTCCAGGTGTTTAGCTGCTTAATTGTGCTGCTTTCCTCATTAGAACAGCTAATCTGGCAACCAATAAAATGCTATGTTCAAAGATGGAGCTCAGATTCAGAACAGATTGTGCTTTCACCTCCAAGTCAGGTTTCTAGAATGTGCAGTTTAGTTTATGTGCTATTTGTGATGTTTCCATGACAAAGACATTTCCTAGAAGGGGATTAATAAAGTACTTTTACTGCTACTGGATGACATACAGCTACAGCTGGATGGGAGGTCCAGCTTTCTACACAACAGTTATGTGACTTCTATTTATGATGCTTAATGTGTTATGGGAATTATTCCGTGCTGAAGTGTTTTAATGTGCTTTTTGGTACACATGCTTCCTAAAATTGCCTTCCCTACTACTACATCAGCTTTTGATTTGCTCCCAAAATCCATTACAAGAAGCCGCAGAGAATAAGCCTAAACTTGTTGCATTCAGTCGCCCGATGTAGGTGCTGAATGTGGACATTAACATGAAAGCAAACAGAGCAAGAACAAGACAAAAACACAAAACAGAATATGCAAAATAAATTACTAAGAGGTTTGTCGCTTTTAAAACGCTGTTAACACTTTATTAACGTGTTAATAAGTGAAAACAGGCTTGACTGAAGCGACGTCTCAGCGAGTACTGAATGTAGAATTGCTCGCACAAATGCACCTTTAACATAAAAAGCACATGAATATATAAACCAAAAGGAAGAACCGTTGCCACGTCTCCCATCCTCTTAAATTATATTTCTCAAAGGAGTCATTCATCATAAGTTGTGACCTAAAAAGGTGCTGCTACAGCATTTCTCAGAAGGATTGGTTAGTAAGCCCTCATTACCTAATTTGGTTGCATTGCTGTGGGTGTGATTTAAACAATCGGCGGTGAATGTAATTCTCTGCGTTTGCTAACCCCTATATTTTAAACTGACAGAAAACTCTCCAACCTCAGCTGTGTTCATGTGTTGAAGTGATCTCCTGTGCACGTAGAAGCACAAATCCTCACAGTGTTAGAAATTCTCAGTAGGACAGAAAAACAATTACTTTCTGATATGCTTTGTATAGGCTTCAAATGTAATATACATTACCACGTATAGGGTTTTGTTATTCAAAGCATAATGTGTTGTCTTTGCTCAAATGGGGAGCACAAAATAATTGAGTTTGAATTGGTTATTCCTGGGGCTAAGTGCTAAAACAAATCTTTAAATGAAATTCATTACAAGCGGGGTTGCCATACCCAGGTGTTATTGAATTCATTTCTCATTTTGACCTGATTTGGAAAGATAACAGTAATAAGTGAGACTGACAGAAAAGATGACAATGACATTGCACATCATGATTTCCCTTCAAACACATTAAAACGTAGTCAGTCACGCTGGCTTAATTGATCTGTGCAGATGGTGTCTTTTCTTCTCGCGTTAGTTGATTCATTTTCTTTCGGTTTTTGCCTCAGTAGAAATAGATATATTTCCTCTAATACATCCATCTGTGCACAAGGATTTTCTTTTGCATCTATGTAATAAATACAAATAGGTAAATATTTAGTAGAACATGTAGCTCAGTGGACAACGTCGATTTCTTGGTTAAATACAAATAAGAAATACTTTGCAGTGCACTTTTGAAATCTTTTTTTAAAAGCATCTTTAGAAAATGATGAATTTTATTGCTGTTTGACATAGTTCCTCTTGTAAGTGCAAGGTTGATGAGACGCCCCCATCACATACCTTTTATACCAGTGATATTAACGGGAAATATGAAGCTAATGAGATAACAAGCACAAGACGGAGAAACGGACTGATCTGATGCATCCTCTTGGTTATTTGGCAATATCTGGAGGCGTCACCGGCCTCAGACTCTCATTTTCTCCCTGTCATATTCAATCAGTGAATTCTGCCTAAAATAAAAGTGAGTTTGCTGCAACCATGACCAGCAGAACAGCCGTCAGGCTGGCCTCCACACTTTTTTGTCACAGTAGTGGATCTCTTACAATATATATTAGTAGGCAGAGCCAGCAGAAAACTTAGCACCACCTATATTTTGGTCTGGCGACACATTAAATCAATGGCACAAATTAACCGTGTATGTGGTTTTGTGAAGTACGTTCCAATGCAACAAATGTGCCTTCACCAATTTCATTAAACGATGAGGTTAGTGATATTGACCAACTCTCTAAATCCTTATAATAAAACATTTTGTGCTGCCATGGGACATAAATACTTAAAAACGAAACGGCATTCATTCTAACAAAAAGGTCTCCCAGTGACAAGCCTGACAAACATACTTGACTTAAATCACACCATTTACTGGGCCAAATCTCTGCACCAATATAATTAAAAAGAAGGCCGTTAATAGGCCAACGCGAAATGAATCATTGGCTGTTTTAGAGTACGAATTAATGTACTGACTAATAGGATTCTGTTATTGCATAGTCCATTAAAGGGTGTTTTACAAATGAACTGGTCAGTTGGAACACTGATCTAATTGATGTAATATCTAATAAAATGATCAAATACAACATTCAGATGCTGCTCAGTGTTTGATTAGTTTGAATTGTGTACAGACTGCAACATGGCTGTGACTGGCGCGCGAAGCTAGACGTAACTGTGACCAAGTGTCTCCTCTGGGTAAATCACTTGACCAGGATGTAGGATGTTGGGTAAAGAAATATTAAACTTGGCAAACAGACCTGATGTTACAAAATATTCATTAAGGAGCCATTACTACTTCACATGCACGTAACTGTCAGCGGCAATATTTTTCACAGCTCTTGAATGCAGCTAGTTTCTGATAATGTTTCTCTCAAATGCAAAAGCAGACTGCCGGTATCACCACAGACTGATTTTGATTATGCAGCTTTTGTTAATCTTAATGGCTCACATAAATTATTATTGTGAGTTAAAAGTATCCAATTTGAATACATTCAATTATGAATATGTATTACTGCTATTAAAATACTTGTATTTGTTCTTGACAACAAAGGATTTAAATATGAACGTGTGAATGGCTGCTCTGTGGGTCCCTTTTGTGGAGTTTTAGAAATATTTTCAATAGCCGTTCATTGCTTTTTCAGATACCACAGCTTCCTTTAACAACAATTTTTCTATTCTTTTCTCATTCGCAGATTGATCCTAAGGTTGCCTTTCCCCGTCGCGCCCAGCCTAAGGTAAGAATAAATTGGTCACTAACCCTGCTCAAAGAAAATGATTATGTCTCATGTCACTAGCTTACCTAATTTTGTGTGCTCACACAGCAGATACAAAGAGGCAGCGGTTGTCTGTTATTGTAGAGAAATACCTATTGTGGCTCAGTTGTGCCCACTTTGTCTATGCTGTTTCACAAAGCAATTAAATTTGGACATATTGCTCTTAAAAGAGTTTTTCAGCATGGTTGGGGTTATGTTTTTTTCTTGTTTTATCACCTTACTGTTTTCTACTTTCTACTGTGTTTATCATGATTATAGTTGCCTTTTATACCTTGTTATCGTTTTTCTTTAATGGCGAATGCTTTGGAATGAATCTTATTATTGCAGCAGAGTTCTTGGTTTTAGTCTGGAACTGTATAAAATCAGGCTTGTTTGTGTGTTTAGCGTCAAAGCCAGTACGTAGCGACGCCACCTTGCTTCAGAAGCTCATCTGCTGGCTGGATGGCTGTGTGTCTGATGGGAGGCAAAGAGTTGAAAAGCTTTATTCTGGTTTGTAAAAGGTGGAAGCAGGTTTAGATATTGGCTTCACAATCGTCACTTGTGCATTAATTTGAAATGGCACGTTTTTCATGTGAATAGTGAAACATTAGCATGACTTAAAGGGGGAAAGAAATGATTGGGGCCTACTCACTGACAGCGGTGATTACATTTACTGGCTAAATAATAAGTCTGCTGAGCATTTGGAGTGTGACTGAATGACATAAGTGATTTAAAAATGCAGTGAATTGTGGTTCATGGATGCACAAATTGCCACAATTAGCAATAAAACAATAGATGAACCAAACTCCTACACAGGAACTGTTGCACAAGCTCCTCATAACGCATACTGTCGTTTGCTTCCTTGATTTCTGGTCTTGAGCATGTCTTTTGATAATTAAATATTCAGCCTGCGCAGATGGTTCTGTGGCGTAGTCCAAGGTGGTGCTGACATATCCTCTCTCTCTATCCCTGAGTATTTAATGTGCAGGCTATAGCGCAGTACAATGTAGCGCTTTTCAGCTTTGCTATCAGGGCTTTTTCCACCTACACCAGGTGGAAATCGATAATAGATTTTCTCCTTCCCACCAGATCAGAGCGAGGCATTGTTAAAGAGTTATTCAGGTTTCACATGGGGAATTGGCAGTGCGGGTTTTCAAAGCCCGAGCACATAACTTAGGGATATTGGCATATGGTTGGGAAGCCACCAGTGTTTCTCCAGATTTTTTTTACATGCCAGGTGCATTATTTTCTACTGAACATTGCTCACAAAAGCTGAAGATGCAGTCAAATAAAAGTTTTCTTAAGTGAACCAAAAAGTTCAGTTGATCTTATGGTTATTGTTAATGTTTCTTTTTCTTTATAGCTGCCTTTTATGATTTTTTTGTTCGGCCGTGACTCAGAGAAGGAAATGCTATGTTTTGAGCTGTTCTGCGGGTCTTAAACATACAGTATTTGTCATTCTACCATGTGTGAATCATAACTCAGTGAAATAATGACACCATAACAGAATTTGTGGCCCTGCAACAGCCTTGTACCATTGATTTATAAAATGGCTATAGGGCAAGCTTGTTAGAGAAGAAAAATAGTTGCATTGAATGTGGATTATAAAGGATCTTAAAGCAATGGGATTACGCCAGATAGATTAACATTGCATGAGTTTTTACTTTATGTTCAATTGATTTAAGACCTTTAAAAGAGGTCCCACTCTGAGGTTCCCATTTAGAGAGTGCTCTCTGTTTTGCATTTGGTTTCTTTTGTCCCTCTTTCCCCTCCACTGTCTGCCGGCCTGGCTGCTTATGCAGCTGTTGAATAGCCTTCATTCTTGTTTAAAGAAGCTCTGCTTGGCAGGTGCCTCAGTGGCACGGGCTTCGGGGAGCAAATCCTGACGAGACCAATCAGCGTTAATTTTCTCACGGCTAACAATGACCTCGCAAGTAACCCTGCCAATGACCTCCCACTGCTGAATGCTGCAGTATGGTAAAACTATACCGTATGTACAGCACGTAGAGTATTGCTAAAAACAGACAGGAAGGTGAACACAGAGGACATTTCACTGTAAACAACTGAAGGTGTTTGCACCAGGATGACAGGATCACAGGAAAAACAACTTGTATCAGCGACCACAACTGACACTACCCCAAAAACACGGGACTGCAAAGAGACAGACAGAAAAGAGTTCAGCAGCAAATAATCATTACTGAAGCCGACAGCTTCCAGACGTTAAGTTCAGATCTGATGTATCGTGTTTGACAAAGTTGGTTGTCTCAGGGGATTTACAGGTACAGGCACAGACAATTCGACGTACATAATTCTAATGGGAAACAGTTGTGTTTTTGTAAGGCGAGCATTACACCTGCATTGCATGATGCGCTTACAATAACAGAGCCCTTTTGAGAGCCGGTTGCCTTTGCTTCGTCCCTCGCATTTAGTTTTTTTGACCATCTGCTCCTGAAAATTGTTAAAGGGCATAAAGGAGATAACCACAGATCCCGTCGAACAAGGAAAACATGCAGAGAAATAACAAGCAAATATTGTCTCGCAACTCAAGCTTATACTAAAACTTAAAAAAGAGCATTTGGTATTAATGACAGAAGATATGGCCAGAAGTCATGTCAAATGTATCAATGCAGACTAGGCCACGGATACTCAGGGATTAGGTTGCCTCTGTAGATGATTGACAGATGAGAATGAAAGGATTAAACAATGATGATGCGATGCAAAGTGCTTTGTGCACATTCATTTATGCCTTGTCTCCTTCTAGCCTGTTCAGCCTGGCTGGGGTTAGCCATGGCTTTATTAGATAGGCATCTAAAGTAGCTTCAGAATGGCAGGATTTTTGCATAAATGTTTCAGCATCTCAGCATTTAGCTTCACAACAAGCCATTCTCAGAGCAGCAAAAGTGCTTATTTACTATTTATGCTCTATTTACTAGAATGCGTTGCATGACATATATTGCAAGTGGTGTAATTGAAAATGATTTCCAAATTATTGATTTTCGTTTGTTTTCCGCAATTTCTTCATGTAACATGTTGAGGGATTCCCTAAGTTGCAAATGCAGCATATTATTACTGAAGCTACACAGAGGGGGTTACGTTCAATAGTCATGTGAACATTTATATTTCATTAGATCGTTTCTTTTGATAGTAGCATTGGGCTTCTTTCAGGTGAAGCAAGGACTTTGTTTCCCACAGACGTGTCCTAGATCACACCAAAATGTGTGTTTTTTAAAAGCTTTGAGATATTAAACGTCATTCGTTTTAGAAAACATGTCCTTTTGGCGTGTGACTGTGTAAAGAACACCGAGATGAGATTAGATGATTCTGTTTCTTGCTGTCTCCCTGTGTGATATTTCCCAGCAAGGCTCAAACTGAAAGATGTAAACGAGGCCTGCTCTCTGTTTCCGGGAGAAATCAAAGCGCCGGTTTCTGCCGACATTGCTCGAGATTTACCACTCAACTGCTGGCGTCATTACTGCTGCTGCTGCTTTTGTTTCCCATAGTGGAGTCACACACAACCAAGGCATGTCCCAGCATGATTTTAATTGCCAATGGGACTGTGGCCACTTCAGTGGGAGATGAGTTCTGATAGCCTGTTAGGGAAATGAAAGGAAGGAGCAGCGACCATTTACAAAGCAGTGGGCGTAACCCGTTCCTTGCACCTCATAAAGGGATTTGCCTCTTAAGCCGTCCTGAACAGGTTGTCACCGTGTCTCTGACAGTCCTTAGCATGCAAATAGAAGACCATATCTGCACACAAATGGATGTGAGCCACACGGTTGAGTGTGCTGACCAGAAATTAGCTGCGCTTTATCGTATTTGTGCGAGAGGCATTTGAATTGTTTGTGCTAACGTCAGTGAGTCAGAGGCTAACTGAGCTAGTACACTGACCGAGGTAATTCTGGGCTATCGGTCAGAAATACCATCAAAGCACTGCCCCAAATTTGACTCCAGCCTCTGACAGCTGTGACTGTAGCCTCCCTGTTCACAGCCAACTATTACTGTTGCTATATCTCTGGCAGCTGGGACTCTTTCTTTTTGCGTGTCGTCTCTATCTCCCTTTGCATCATTCTAGTTTTCTCTTTGTCTGTTGCACACTTTTTGTGCAAATGCCAAATTGACCAGCTCTGCCACCTCCACCTCTCGTCTGCATCCCACACGTCTCTTCGGGGCTGCCTGTGTGTTACTTTCTTGGCTGCGGCAGAGACCTGTGTATTTTAAGTGTAGGAACTGAACGTTTTAATGGAGTCCAGTATTAAAGCTGCATGAAGTAAAGGCATCGTTATTGTTTTCGACAGTGCTTTTGTGCTCCAACTGTTGCGCGTGTACTGCATTAAGGAGGCACAGGTGTTTAAAACAAACTTGAACATGTCCCCTCACTCCATCGCTCATCCGTTCTCTCTCACTCTGTTCCCGCTTTTCCCTTTCTGCTCTTTTCCGTGCTTCATTTTTATAGTCCTTCAGGATTACAAGGCCTTGTAAATCCAGTCTTACACCTCGCACAGTTATTTGATCTAGATTTAGCATTATGATATTCCCCTTCTCAAAATGATCCTTATTTTAAATGACACAGCTCACTGCTGGGAAAATGAAACCTCCATAGCTGCGAGCCCCTTTGAATGTCCCTGTGAGTTTATTAAAAGAAGCACCAGCTTCCCTGTTCCAACTCAGATCTGCACAGCTGCACGGGTCTGAAAGAATATTCAAGGACAAAAACCCTCAATGTAGAACAGAATGCCATATCAATATCTTCTCTTCAGCTTCATGACCAAGAGCCCTCCTGAGTATGTAAAATGTTAAACAAGAACATTTCTCATTTCAAGCCGTTTTTTTTTTTTACTGCCCAGAGAAAACGTAGGAGTGTTACGTCAAAAACAGATGAATATCCCAACCTGATTTCAAGGCATGTAGCGCGGCCGTTTGGCAGTGAGCGACCCTGATGTCCTGCTGAAAAGATATTTGTACAGTTTCCCAAAATAAATGCAAGTTTGAAATGGGTTTTAAGTGTGGACACCTAATTTCACTGAGACCAAGAAGATGGTAGAGATCAAAGGAAACTCTGACCAAGACGATGGAAAAGTGACATGCGAGTTGATGGGGAATCCTTCACTATCACCCTCCTCTTACCTCTGGAAAAAAAACACAGATGTACAGCCAACATAAATAAATCCTCCTTGAGACGGAGGATGTCACAAGGAGTTGCTTCCCCCCTGGTTTTAATGGCTGCCGTGCGGGAACCGGAGATGGCTTTAAATCCCTGACCCGTCAGCTCCTTTGCTTTCAGTGGCCTCAGTGGAACTGCTCCAGATGAAAATGGGGCCAGAGTACAGACATATGAATGACTGTTTGTTTGGTGGTCAGACACAATCACCAAGTGAGTGACCCAGTTACCGGGTAGGCAGAGCGATGCTCAGTTTGATTCATGCGCATTTCTTTTTTGCGGGGTTCACACTTTCTACCTGTATTCTGTCTCTCTTCTGCATGTTTCCCTCCAGTATTTATGCTTCAGTAAAAGATAAATGATGGGTAAATGTGGATGCCGTGGCAATTACCACTTTTTGCTGCAGATGTAACATGAACACACATCTCTTTAGTTTGAAAAATCGCCAGAGAGTTCATAAGTGGCGTTTACATGTGTGTGACCCCCCCCCCCCCCACCTTGTCCTTCCTCCGTCTTTCCTGCTCTGGTCTCCTTGGTTGTGGGTGGGGAGTAATTAGGTTTCCTACAGGATAGAGGGGTTCTTACAATGCTTACCAATGGCAGCAGTCAGGCAGGCTAGTGCTGGCAGGGCAGAGAGGACAGAGGGCTGTGCAGGAGCCTGGCACTGCTAAACCTGATGCTGACTGACAGTAATGAGGACAGCCTGCCTGCCAGGATCGAGAGGAGCGGAGAACAGGGGAGAGGAGGGCATGGTCCTTCACTATACCTCTCAAGACCTCTTATCATCAGTCTTGTTTGGCTTTACCTATGAACCTTATAAAAAAAAAAATAAATAAAAACCAATTGTTAACTGTCAAAATCCAGCATGTGACTTTCTGTCCAGTCAGTGGAAAACAGCAGGCCTGCAGGTGTTTTGAAAGGAGGCATGTTTGTACAATATATTACAGCAAACATTTTATTGTGTTATGTGTGTGTGTGTGTTACCATAGCTGCTGTAAGGTAGTAAAAATATTCATTGTAGGAAACGGTAGTAAAATATTAGTGTTTGGTTTTCTAGAGGTCAGAACTGATGGTCTACTGTAAGTGGCTTTGTTCAGCATAAACCAACAGTGGCTCTGACCTTGGGTCCTCCGCAAATGCAGCACTGCACTGCAATGATGGGGACCGGTGGATTAGCCAGTCGTGATCCCTTCTTTATGATACGAGCACATTTTCTCAGGTCTCTAGCTGTCCAAGGTGGGAAACTGTGATTGTGAATGAAGCGGAGAGGCACTTAACTTTAAAAGTCATCTCTTCAGGGAGTGGCTCCAGCATCTCGAGAGGCCCATGAGGAACGCATTTCTAATTTTTTTTTTTGTAACAGTGACCTTTTTGAGATTGCGTTTGAATGAAATAATTAAAAAGGGATGGCCAACTTAATCAGAATGATGACTCCCATTGTGTTGTCACACGCATCGCCTTGACTAGTTTTGAGTTCTCATTACTTCTCGGCACCTTTAGCCCCGTGTTTCAGCTTTGCAAACTGCTGCCTGGGATTTGTACAGCAAAGGGTGAGGTGTGCGGCACCGTATGTCAGGATGTGTGCAGCTACTGTATCACTGAAAGATGCACGCCTAAATATCACGCTCTTAGTTTGTAAACCAGCCTGTTGCTGAGTCAGTTTTTCCACCTAGACAACTCCAAAAAATGCCATATATATGTTAAACCTAACGAAAGTAAAGCTTGAATCTGATCACTTTGTGTTGGACGTGTCTGTCTGATTGCCTGTCGTGCTCCCTGAAGTGTTCTGCCATGATTGGATCCAGTTGTCATTGTGGAGTAAGATATTGGAATCTCACAGGCCAGATTGCTCTTTCTCGCGTTGACATTATGTGACAGTTCATGCTCTGTAGTTCTTTATGTGCTGCCCTTTTTTTTTTTTTTACTCTCTCAGATTAAGAATGATATTCTTTCAGCAAGACAGGCCTGTCATCTTATTAGTTGTGCCATTGTTGGTGTTGTCATTAATAGTGATAGCCAGCAGCTTTTGTTGTCTTTTTGTGGTTGAACTGCTTGTTTGCTACAAGTCACTGAATCCATACTGGGGCTTTGAGGATTTCACAGTGTTACTCGCTTTAATTAATTGGAAACGCACATTTATCCCAGTGCTTGGATCACTACTTTGTCGTGCTAGATTGTGTTGGTGCCGTTTTTAGCTCCACTAAAAGATCTCGGGTCATCATTTGCCACTCTTAAAACCAGTTCAATGTTTAGTTTTGTCACTGTTCTCCCACAGTCAATAGAGAGAGATTCTAATAATAAGGGAACATGACGGGATAGATGAGAAATAACAAGCAGCGAACAGAAATATATTCTATGCTGTAATTACAGATTTCAGAACTTGGGCTGTTATTGTACTTGTCACTCTCAGCAACTCTGTGATGTGCTTTCTTTGTGTTCCACCTCAAAATATCTTCACTAGAGGGTGATCGCGGTAAGTTTTGTCACGCTTTTGTATAAATACCACATAATCGGCTGAAAACATTTATATTTAACATTGTTTTTTTCCCCACTCAATTAAAATACAGCAAGTTTATTTGCTGTTTGTCTCATTTCACACTTTACACAACAACAGGATAAGCGTTTGACTTGGTAGGAATGTTTGAAAGGTATTAATTTAATACGTGCAGGAGGTGAAATTCCTTGCAATACGAATAAGATACCCAGCATTCAGCCCATTTCTTTCCTTGCAGCGTTCTTCCCTGGGAGTTACTGAAAGACTAATGTTATGCTTTGTCCAGGCACTGTAATAGTTCCCAAACTGTCCCGGTGGCAGAAAATCTGCATGGCATTATTGCCACACTAGAACAAAATCACATGCAGGCTGGGCGGTTTACATTAGCATCACACACTGTGTAAAATCTTTCAGTATAAATGGAGATGGAATAAACGGTGACTTTGTTTTATTACCTGCTCTGTCTGTTGAAGTTGCGTGTCGGTTTTATGTGACATGCTGCATCTGTTGCAACGTGTGACTGAAATATGAAATATGTATGTGTTACACGGCCCCTTTCTTACTGAATTACTGCATCGAAGTCATGCTGCTAAAGAGCTTAGCTGTTCCTCTGCATAATGCCTCGGTCCTCAGCTGTGACCTTTCTCTTCTGCGCATCATTCACGATTATACTGCTGACATGTTGGCTCATGCCAATAATTTTTCATTGGAGGCAATGTCAGCCACATCATATTTTATCATCTGGATAAATTTGTGCTGTGTTTTCATGTGGGCTCTCCATAATTTGTATTTGTCTGTTTATGTGCTTGTCCTAGAGATTAGATTTTGCATTTAATTTAACTCTGAAAATAATTCAGATGTGAACCGATTCTGGCATCAGTGGGGGACCAATGCTCGCCCGCCGCTGTATGAGTGACGTGGAGAAGATGCATGGAAGTAGAAGAAGAGCTGCGCGTACGTTAAAAACATGTGAACGCGTATAAATAAGACATTCATTAAACAGTGAGTTTCTGCGAAAGCGAAGCGCCAAATTGACACCGTGCCTGCACAGACTGAGAGCATGATGATCACACGCCAACCGGTGAAACTAGAGGAGCGACACATTATGAGAAACCATCATTTTATGTATGGTTGTTTGGACCATTTGGCAGCTGTTGTTGTATATTGACGAACAATTTTCCAAAACGAATTTTTGCAGCAGGATATAATGGTCAAAATTAATGCTTTTCATGCTTAATGAAACCGTCTCCAGGGCGACGTTGTCAGATGCACCTTAAACAATGTTCCTCCAGCGCCGGGCGTCCAAGTCACACTACAACTTGTTATATTTGAGTGCTTTGGCTGTTATAACAAAATGGACCTTGTGAGAAAAGCTGTCGGTTTTGTGTTCGTTTTTGTTTTTTTATGTTAAATTAAAAAGCTCGGAACTACTTCGTGCTGCAGTGGTAAAAGTGCACAACAGGCAAGTAATGGAAGTTTAATGTAATAAAATTGGTTATTATAGGAAGACATGTGTTTATTCATTTTTCTTCACAATAGAAGTAAAGCCCTGTTTGCACTGCATGTGTGACAGTGCTAATTATTTCCACAGAATGACAATAAGATAAGATAATAATCCATAACCTCTGTTCTAACATCAATTGCTGGCACAGTCAAAAGTCTCTGATGTTTTCACACGACTCTGTTTCTTTCTGTCTGACTTCAATCCCCCCACTCGTCGTAAATACTAAACACGAGGTTACTGAGCAAAAGAAAACGTTAACTACTGTTTTAGGTACCACTTAAAGACTTTCCATTTAATTGAAGCCAGTACATAACTGAAGTAATTACATATTATCCATTGCTACAATATATTCAGAGTTAATATTGGTGTCAAGCTTGGCTGTGCACAGATTTGATTTATTGTGCCAATTGGAAGATTTCAATATTTCCAGCAAAATTAATTGAACTTTAAATTGGATATCATATGTCTTGGCAGCACATTTTCAATGTCATATATTTGCCACTCATAGCTCTGCACCTCATAGACATCAGCAGTTTTCCTCTGTTCAGAAGCTTTTCTAGAGCAGCCAGCGAACTTTCATTTTGGCGAAGCTGTCTTTGCTACATGGTGGGGAATGAGGGGACCTAATTGAAATGACTGTGATTGACACCGGCCCCTACAACGTCTACTGGTAATTTATTCCTTCTAATCCCAGCTCCTTTGCGGCTGCACCGCAGGTGTGCACTGCTGTGCCACTGCTGTGCCACTGCTGTGCCAGCATCTCCGGTCATAGAATTACCAAAAACTTGTTCTTGCACCTACATCCTCTCCATGTGGTAGCGCCACACATTTCCACCACAGCCTTTACTTTCACCTCGATTCATTAATAAGACCCCATGTGACACTGTTGGGGAAAATGCAAAAACAACCATGCAAAAAAAAAAAAAGGAAACCCAAAAAACCAACCTCCTTTCTCTGCTTCTGCAACGTAGTGGTTGTAATCAAACGGAGGTAATGCATCAGGTCAAGTCCAGTTTGTAACTGCTATTCCGTGACTTAATTTTCCCCATGTGTTATCATACAATAATGAAACGTGTTGACAGATTCATTTCCTTGCTGCTATCGCCTAAGACCATTTTGTGATTTGTAATTGATAGCTACATACAGCAATTTCATAGCACTAGACGATTTTATAGCACTTTTAATTAGACCAACTTTGACCTTCTGTTCGCTTTGCATTTATATTGCTCCAAATTATTTTCACCTTCTTTGCTCATTAACTTTTGTCAAATGAAAACAGGCATGTGGAACATATAAATCCACATATGCACTGTATGAAATGAACTGATAATTGTCGGTTACATTAATTGCTTGACAGAGAGCTGAATCATCTTCAAAATGAATCCGCCTCATGTGCTCCTGCCCCAAGAGAAGTTTTCAAGTAGAGGACTTACACAGGGAAACATGATGGAATGACTAAATAAAAACACCTCGGTGGAATGAGGCTATAACAATCACTTAGCTGACTAATTGACTAAGAGGGGAAGCCCTTACATACATCATTAGGGAATACAGGTGCATGAAGACGCTCCACTCAGATAAATCCTTAGTATGGAACTAGTTAATCTCCCATGTAATATTGAGCAGATGTGTGTATTGGTAAACGAACGAACGGCAACCTCGGATGGATCTCAATCAGCAGGGAGCTCAGCATTCATTTGGACATCACCCGTGGATTGAAATTGAGTTTAAATGAACATACGTGTCCCTGTCCGGCATGTCAGCCAAATAATTCTTTGAAATATTGACTCTGCAGCTTCTGTCGGGATAGGGAGTGATTTCTACCGACACGATGAGGCAGAGCTTTAACTGGATGAGCACCACAGGACGTCTGAGATGGTCAGGTGCTTACAGTACTACTGCGGAGGTTCTTTATATATATATATATATATTTTTATTGTTCTTTTAAGTATTTGCATTCATTTTCATGTGAATCTTGATTCCAAACAGGGACAGTTTCAGGAAGGATATGTGATACCAGAAGAGAGAGTAGACGAGAAGCAGATATTACTCCAACCTGTTAAACAGAGATGAACAGGATTCAGTTCACTGCAAAGGGATCAAGAGCAGTGAAAGGTGGACAGGACAAATCAACAGAGGGGTGAAACCGCTTTATGCTTGTTGCAGGTCTCTCTAAAAGTAAACTTTTAATTAACAATCGAATGGCAGCAGGTGGTTAATAAGTGTGTGGCTCCTAGTTACTAAACGGACTTCTTTACTTCTTTATGTTTTATAGTCCAGGGAGATGGACAGTCTGTACGCTCTGTTGAAGCTGTAACACAAATGTATAACTTTTTCAAATGTTTCTTCTTGGTAAAACATGTCTTATCTTATTGTAAGAGGAGCCATCGATGCCTCGTAAGACTTTAAGCTCCTTTAACCGGTTTTATGAATTCCTGTGTTTTCTGCTTGATTAGCATTGCAGCATTCTTCTTTATGGTAATCTGATATTGACTAATGCGTGAGTGTCTGTGCAGAGTGAAGCAGATGGAAGCAGCGTAGCAGGGAGAGGCACGACTGGCCTGGGCTTGTGCCGGTTCAACTTATATGTTGTAGCCTTAATTCAGACTGTAAAGTGTTAAAGTTTCTTTATAACCTAAATGCAAAGTTAATAAAAAGTGTCAGGTCACATTGTCTAAGTCTCTTAATTTACATAAAGTAGACAATATCTTTACTTGGTGATTAAATAGTGAACACTAGCTGTTATGACTACATAAAAAAAATAGTAGCAAAGGATTAATTAACACTATTTTTAATTATATGTGATGCTACTTAATGAGGCCCCCCTTTTTCTGCAGAGAGTGGACAGTTAACAGACAGAAGGTGGAAATGCATGAAACTGAAGCACAGAGGAGGTTTCCACACGACCCTTTTTGACCTTCACAGAGCTGTGTAGTTTTCTGTGGGTTTTGGCGTGTTTGTATTTGTGTGTGCGTGTGAGTGAGTTTGTGTTTGTCTGTCTCATCCACCCCCCTTCTTTGCAGCATTGGAGTCTTTATCTGCTTGGTTGACTTTATAACTGTAACACTAGTTTAATTTCCTTACGTACTTAATTGAAATTCACATCTCTCTCTCCTTGTGTTTCTGTGTGTGTCCGTGTCCGTGTGTGTGTGTGTGTGTGTGTAGGGCGGATATTAGTGCAGATGTATTTTCATTCTAAAAGTGGCAAGTGATGGACAGGATCTCACAGACGACGCTCCCCCTCCACCACCTTCAATCTTTTTGTCTGCTGCACCTGTCTTTTAGATACCTTTCAACCTTGTCTCTGCCTTTTTGCACTCTCTATTCCCTAGTCCCCCCCCTCCCCAGATTGCCTTGGTTCGATAAATCTGATGCTAAATTTAGGGACATATTCCTCAAAGTCACAAGCTCAAGAACGAGCGAAACCACAGACAAAATGGCTCCTCTAATCCATGTTTATCATCTTTTATTTATCTCTTTGAAGAACGTGAGGTCGTCACAGAAATCCCCCTCTGTCCTTTGTCTCTCTCACGCTGCCAAAACTTTTTTTTTTGTCATTGGTTACAGTCCTTGTCCGCAGAGGCTACATCTGAACTGACAGCATATTCAGCTTACATCATTTAGTTTGGTGGGGCTGTGCCGCGTAAAATTAAAGCTTGTTTAAGTTCAAATAGAATATCTTTGAAATCTAATGTGTTGCCACTGAGTCAGTCTCATCCGCTTATTCCTCAAATTCCTTTAGAACTTACAATCATTACAATTACAGCTGAGGCTGTTAAAGATGGAGGGAGTGTGTTGGAGGGACCAGAAACGCAGATGAATTCTGAAGCAGCGTTACGACAAACAAAATGTCTTTTTCTTATTTACACTGCACTTAACAAAATCACCTTCAAGCTGTGTGTTTTACACCTGAATGTTAATGGGCCGCTAGTTTAACGTGATGACATGACATACAGTGAGCACAGCGCATGGCTTTCAGACATTACTGGCGGATTAACCGGGCGCTTCTGCTAGTTTTGCACATTTAATGGTCATAAATCGTAAAGGATCATGGTCACGTCGTAAAAGGAGAAACGAGTTAATGCGTCCAGTTGGAGTGGGAGTGAGCTTAGGGCCCGGTTTAGCGTTTCAACCCTCATTATCTGGCTGCGTCACCAAATAACTCAACATGTAGTTACTTGCGGGTCATTCCTCCAACCGCTTGCACATTGTGGCGTTCCTCTGAGTCTCCCCCGTGCTCCAGTAAAGCGTTAGGTCTGAGCGCTTACACGTGTTGCTCCAACAAAGCTAATGTGACTAATCATTGACATGCTGAACACAATGTATGACAGCTGCATTTAAGTTGCCGTAAATGTTGTTCTTCCCCCAGTGGATGTGGTGGAGTCTTCCAGGAGAGGAGCCCAACGGTGGCGCGTTGCTCAGAGGGGGCTACTTACAACCTTAACACTGTTTATACTGCGTTTCTGATCAGTTGGATTTTCTTTCCAAGCAACAATATTTAATCTTTAAACCTTCAAATAGAAGAAATATACAAGCACACACAAAACACAAAAGGTGACTAAATGATTTTAAAAGGACGTCGATCAATCCTCTGTTTATGAATATTGTTAATTTTGGTTGATGTTGAGATGATGAGTAATGCCAGTCATTTGAAGAGGTGTGTATGTGCCTTCCTATAGATGTATCGGTGCATGTCTGCTACAAAATAGTATGTAGTTAGAGCAGTCCCCCACCTCGGCCTGTGCAGCGTGCAGACGGATCAATTCACTGAACAATACAACACGTTCTTCACTGAGGTGACTCAAGTAGCAAAATAATGGCTTGGACAGAAGACTTGCTCCACTGTTGGTTCCTCCTCTGTTGTTTCTTGATCGTTCCACCTCTTTTATGATTTTCTTATCTGCGCGTTGCCGGCAGTGCGTCTCTTTTAACCTGTCCTCTAGCGCGTCTTTGCCTCCCGTTCATGTTGAGTTTGAAGTTTGGAATATTCCCTGCGTGTCCAGTAAAGTGGCATCCAGCGGTGGCCCTCCGCCACAACGTGCTGTACGTTTCTCTAAAGCAAAGGGAGTAATTGGTTTGCCATTTGTATTCGCAGCGTAATTATCTGTTGGATTCTGGAGCGTCTCGCGTGCCTTTATGTAAACAATGCGTTCCTGAGAAAGTAAGACCAGACACGAAAAGACAAGTATCACTTGTAATTTATGTAACAACATCCCGATCTTAAATGTTTGATTGGAAGTATGTGGACTGTTGCCTTCATAATATTAACACCAAGTAAACACTGACTTGAAAGGATTTTAGCCCTTTTAACCTCTGGCATGTTGGCTTCCTTTAAAAAGGGCTTGTTTTAGGTCCTTCCATAGAATTTCTTTCAGATTTAGGCTCAGAGCGTTGACTTGTCCAGTCCAACGCACCCTTCCTGTGAGCAGTCTCACTGAGGTTTGGTTCCTGCTGAGATCCTGAAATTCAGCCATTGTTAAGTGAAATAATTTCTGAGAGCAAAATGATGATGAGAAATAAATACTGAAATAAGAGGTAACACTGTAACTGTAGCACAGATTGTCTGGATTAGTTGTTATTGTGCAAACATCGCGTTCTGACTTCCAGCCATTTTCCGTGAGATGTAGTATTAGTAGATGTGAGGCTTGCGTAAAACCTCTGCCTTGTTCGTGGTGTCTGACATTTCTCGGGTCTTTGATCGATGAGCTTGCCACTGGCTCCTTCAGTCTGGGCAAGTCCTTCTCCCTCTGTCACTGAGATCTCCGCAAGATGGGGAGGTTAGCGCCTCCTTAAGCACGATCATAAGCACAACGCGTCCCCCTGAAAATGCTGGGTTACGTTGTTCAGTGGAGAAATTCCCATTCAGTCTGATGCTGCCGTCAGTAGGGACAAGTATAACTCACACTCTCGTACATTGGTGTATTGTATGCCACAGATTTGCATTACTGCAAGCGTTGGTGCATTATCACCATCTCTGATTACATTGAATATGTATATTTAGAATGGATATATGGTTCTGCGGTTCCTGTTTAAGGCTTTAATATTTGTTTTGGATTTGCATTCTTAGCTTCGTGTGCTGCGCTAATGAAAGGCAGATAATCATATATCACCGTCTTCATTTCCTTACTTAACGACTGTGCTGTTTGCAGATATTGTGTGCTAATGTTGTCCCCTCAAACCCGCGCAGCACAGACGATTTAGGCGGCTCTGCGCAAAACTGTTGCCACTGCCTTTTTCAAGTCTTAATGTAAAAATGTTGTTTGGTTCCTTAAAGTGAATCATCATAATTATCTTTCATTTTGAGGTAATTTAGTCTTAAATCTCTGGGTTAAATTGAGATTTGTTATGTGGGAAGGGAAGCAGATTTAGCCGAGTAATTGCAAGGGTTCCCACCATTATGTAGCAGCAGCAGTCTTTGTGTCAAATGCTGCTTCATATAGCATTATAGGGACCTAATGAGCTTTACGAAATCATTGGAGTTCACATACTTAGTCCATTTACTTCATTATTCACAAAATGTCCTTAGTGACACAGCTGCATAGACTACAGTATCAGTTAACCATGACTGAGATGGGTTAAATTAAAGTGTGCGTATATCAGACTACTGACAACATGCAATTTCTTATGAATGGCATTGTGTTATAGAGCAATATTATAGTAGGTCATCGGTTTAAATCTCCAAGCTTGGATCTGGCAAACACAAATGGTTGAAATTGAATAATTCGCGCGTTCATTCAAAGGTAGGACGCTGAACGTATATTTGGTGCTAACTTGCTAAATGCTGCAGCTGAGGTCGAGTGTGTGCAGCGTGTACAGGTGCAGCAGCGTGATGCACCAATTTTGTTTCCTGGAAATGAGATAAAATCATAGTCATAATATTGAACAAAGTAGTCAGGATTATTCAATTGTGTACGCAGAACTTCTGACGTCTTTATTCACAATGTGACCCATTTAAAACCTTGGAGGAAATCTTGCCCACATACTGTTAAACAACAAGCAGCTGTACAAAGACTTGACATGGTGTATTTGGATTAGACTGTTTATGAAAACACAGCCTTGAGGAAACACACAGAGAATGAAACATCCCCGTTGACCTGAGTGTAATGTATGTGTGCTTACATGTACAGTATATCTGACTTCTCAGCAAAATCAGAAGGATGGAAGCAACGTAGTTTTTGTTTCTCACCGTTGAATTTTTCGGTATCAAAACGAGCACATTTAACACAGCGGAGCACAGTAAACAGCACGTTTGGCCTGCATGACACACAAAAGGACAGGAAGTCCTCTTTTTTCTGTTTAGTGGAATATTGTTTTCCTAAATCTGGAAGAGGGAGGCAGCTGAGAAAGCAAGGACAGTGGATTTCTTTTAGATTCCTGGGTGGGGCTAGAGGCCTCGAGGATGAAACGGGCGGATGGGGGAAGTAAATGCCAGCACCCTGCCGTGCGACAGGGAAGAAGGCCTTTTGAATCGGTTGCCACGTTACTGGCCTTTGGTCCCAGGTATCCTCTCCCTCAGGCTCACAAGTGGAAGGGGCACTGTTGTGATATGAGGAGGGGGAAAAGGTGGAGGGGAGGGGTTAGGGTGGCCTGGTTTGTGGAGGGCAGGTGGTGATCAGAGATGGACCCCTCCTACCTGTCTTTCCATCTGCATGAAGTGATAACACGATGGGAGCAAATGAAAGCACAAACAGCATCTTCCCCAGAGGACGAAGGCATGTACTGTTGAGGAGATTGAATCCGTCAGTGTCACAGTTTAGCATAATAAAGATTGGACCTTTCAGACAGACCTCTTTCAGGAACATGCAGATTGTCTGTTGTTGTTGTTTGTTTTTTTTTAAACCCGAACTTAAAATCAGCTTTAATAATGTTGCTTGATAGAGGAGTGACTCACATCTGGAAGCCATGGGAGAGCTGCCCAGGAATAGCAGCTCTTAGAGGGGAGGCGGAAGAAGAGCGAGGAGGCACATGGAAGTAGTACACGCTGATTTATGAAGTCATGTGGAAATGGTTTTCAACAGGTTTTGGTGTGTTTCGCCTGTTTCCTTCCTGCACCAACCAGTTTAATCAAAGACGATTCCACTCTTTGTGTGTGTGGCATTAAGCTTTAGATACTGGTGCCTGCTTTCAGACAGATCTCATAATGTGCTGTTTTAATGTATGGACCTGCCTAGTCACTAAATGTCAGGCGTCACGGGAACAGTTGCATATTAAAATGTTTAAGCTGTAAATGTTTTATTTACTCCTGCGCTGGCTACCAATATAAGAGTAAATGTTGTAGCTGAATATTAATGTGACATGAGCAAATACACCAACACTTGGTAAAACTGAATCTTAAATGTAGGCTTTAGTTGTTAAGTGAAGACTGGTATTTACCGCTTCAACCTGCGGGTCCTACCCCATTAGTTTACACTGTGAATTTGTCCATCAGTGGAAGTGAATGACAAAATATTTGGAGGAAATTTCACCCAGGCGGTGAAGAGAGAGGGGCCCCCAGGGGTACACATCTGACTTCAATTCTGCTCCTGTCAGGTAGACACAAAGCTGAAGGGCACACACAGGGAGACAGAAACGCGAGGGAAACAGAACCACACAAGAACAGATACGCAATCATTTGGGGTTTTTTTGGCACGTTATCACTTTCGGTTTCTTCAGACCTTCGCAAGTTGTAAATAACTAACTTGATGTGGATAATATTGTACATTATGCACAGTATATATAGTGTTATTGTTGTATATGGCAGCATCATCAACACCATGATTTATAGCGTACTGTTAATATTCAGTATGGCACCCAGACACCAATTACACTTCTATGGTTTTCTGCCAGTGACACCAATTTAAGGCCTGTCAATAAAAACAAGGCTTGTTTAGTTCGTTTTAGGCGCCATAATGAGCAGGAATAATAACCTTGTCAGCGTATTTACGTACGTCCCTCACTTTGACCTCCCCCTTTGCCCACATAGTTGTTTAATAGGACAAATAAAAAAACAGCCTTTGCCCTTGGTGTGTTTATGTGTTTTTGAGGATTTGTGTGGTGCATTGTGTCTTTACGTGTGCAAACATGTGTGCGTGAATCTGAATTTTGCTTATGTATAATGCATCTTGGAGTAAAATAAATCCATGCACAGCAGAGGTTATGGAGCGATTCCTCTCGGGTCTATTTGACAGAATAATGTCGACTGCTGATAGCAGGGCTTTGATCCGTAACCTATTGTGAGTGTAGAATCAGAAGTGCTCAGCATTTTCTTTGATAATGCTGTGGTAAATAAATTCCATCTCGGTTACTTATCATATTGTATGTAGTTTGGATCTGAAGGTGCTGACTAGGACTGGAGAGCTGATTTTTTTATTTTTTTTACAGTGCATTATTGATATACACAGTCCAGTTCAGATTTTTAGTCTGTACTTACAAATGACAAAACGTCAACTTCTACTGGCCGCCTTGACTTGGCCGTATGAGTCACAATAGGCTGCTTTTATTATTGGGGCTATAAGTTGATGTCAAAAGAGACAGAATGCGTCTGCACTTAGTGTTTTTACCTCATATAATCCACGGGACTAAGCCGAGGTGCTCTGGGAGTATTTAACACTCTGTTGTGCTTGTTGGAATTATTACCGAGGCTCAATGTTCTGTATTTCCCTTGTTACACAGGGAGAGAGAAAACGGCAGAAAAAGGGTGAGAGGTAGAGGGAGTGGTGTGTTGTTGGCAACCACAGGCTATATCTGGGCAGTCTACAGAGACGGGCAAGCTTTGTCTCTAGCGTCATTTGCAGCTTAAACAAACAGGTGTGATGCAAGAGGCTCTCAAACAAACACACCGCTGCTCTTCAAAGTGGAGACAGGAAGAGACACCGAGCAAGGGAGAGTGAAGAAATAATGGGGGAGGCATGGGCAGCCAAGGGGAGAAAAGCGAATACGTGGACGAGAGCTGAGTAAAAATGGAAAAAAAGGACAGAATTAGGAAACGTGTGGGGACCTTCTTTAATATTTCCTCATATTTACAGATGTTAGTCGGTTAGTTTCTTCATTTTAGCTTTTACAGTTCAGGAAATAAATTGGTCCTTGTGTTTTTTTTTCTTCTCATCTCCAATAAAATTGTCTGTTTTCTCTCTCTTTCACTCTAGTGCTGACAGCCTCTTACCTTCTCTACTGCTTCATCACACTTCTCTCTCGTCCTCTCTCTCCCTCCCTCTCTCTCTCTCTGTGGCATTGTCACTTGAATCAGAAGTTGAGTGCTGGCTAAGTGAAGGGGTACACAGTGTGTCTGCTCTAGACAGGCCTGAGTGGTGCTGCACTGCTTTGCTGCCTTTCTCCACTGAGCCTTGATTCAGCTCCCACTGATAGGGGACCCGGGCTTTGCTCAGCTCCTCCACCCTGCCGCTCGCCTGATGAGCAGCGTCTTTAATCCCTGCAGACGTTAACCCTTGGCGCCTCTGTTCTTTGCCGTCATCGCCATTCGCCGGGTAAAACATTCGCTCGTTTTTGACCAGCTAAATGATGTCTTGTTGTCCATTTCTTTCCAGTTTCTTGGCCATAAAATTTCAAACTCTCTTGTGGGAATTGTTGCTGCTATTCGTGTCTGGCACCTTTAAAAGAGAGCTAATGAAAATGCCACAAACTCCCAGAAGTATACGTCAAACACCCAATGTTTAATTATATGACATAAATATATCCCAGATGTTTTTTATGTCTGTTGAAAAACTTGTTGGAACAATTGGATTGGAGACATAAACGGGTATAGGGGTGTACAATTGTGTTTCATTATTGGCTACGACATAAAGGTAAGTAGCAAAGACAATCTGGATCTCGACTAAGACCCCGTGTCAGCCCAAACCAAATTACCCTCATTATTACTGTGTGCCCTCATTTTGCAGACTCTCTCACCTGCAGTGATATATCACAGACACAAGCTTAGACTAGACTATGAAGAGATGGTGCATTGTGCAACCGCAAACATTACTTATCAACCACAAGACAGAGACAAAATAGTACAGAGGGAAACTCAAAAGCATAGATCACATGCCTAATTGACACGCTAATGCAAAGCATCATCCAAGCAGACAGACGGAGAGAGGGCTGCATGTTCGCCCGTTCACGCATGCTAAGCTCTTAGCCTCAGCAAAGGTTATTTTAGTGGAGGTATATGAGATATAATGATACGTTGGTAAGATCTGCTGGGACAAGAGGAGCAGGTAGTGCGGTAGAGCAGAGGGCTGATTTATGGGCAGGATAAATGATGCGGTGGGTGTCTGCCTGTGTAATAGCACTGTGCTCTGCACGCTGCACTTTCACTCAGCTGTAGTTTATAGTGTGATGTGTGATGGGGATAAATGTCAGCCCGGCTTATCTAAGAAGATCTGATATGACTTTAAACTGGCTCCTTTCAAACACTTGACATGTGTTCAAAGGAGAACAGTTAATGGCACATTGACCAAATAGAAACAGCTTCATTAAAATGTGTTCCACATTGTTCGCAACAAGTCCCTAACTGCACCGCGAGGCTTCATCACCGGCTGCGTTTAACCTGCCATCAGGGTTCCCCTCATCCACCATCAGGCAGATGACTCTGTTTGTTTTTCTATACTGTGCAAAGTATTTCACACCTTTGATTTTCATACGATTAAACATATGAGTTGAAAGAGCCTCTGTGAAGTGAAGCTGGCTGCTGTATGCGTTATATCTCCACAATCCATGTACAGTGCTTACAGCTGTCCTCAGGCAGGTATAGTCTTACTGTATATACAGCGCTGCTATGCTGGGACGCTTGGCAGGATATTACTCCGGCTGCAGTATTGAGTGATAACAGATTATCAGTGTGAAGCGGTGCTTGGATTTCCCAGGAATAGTTGATCTTAGGACCAGTGTGAGCGGACGCAGGTCTGTAAATGTGTGGGGACTGTTCACGTCGCCACAGCAATGGCACATGTTGAGACTGAGCTTTTGTATAGAGCATTGACAATATCTAGTAAAAGGCTGGTGGATTTCCCTGGGGAGGATGTGAGGATAAGTAGAGGCGACTATGGGGATTGTCATTTTTCCTTCCTAAGGCCTTGCCCCTCATGCTGCGTGCTTAGCCCTGCCTCTAACAATAGGCAGACAATAGGCTATTGATTTATTTTTCATCCAATACTAATTCTTTATCCTACAACAGAGTAAAGAATTATTTTCGAAGGTAAGCCGTCCCGTCGCTGACACACACACACACACACACACACACACACACACCACTATCTATAACTATTGGGTAGAGTGAACAGCACTATCACATAATCCACTCCTCTCGTTGTTTGTACGGTAATATTGAAATTAAAATCAGTGGGTGCCAAACACTGCAGATGACCTGGTTGCTTTGCTTTCCTTGCAGTTTTGCTCACTAATTTCTATGCCTTGGCCTCCCTCATGCATCCTGGTAATGAGAAAATGTGCTGTTGTCTTTGTTTACTGAGCCAGCCTGTCTGGCTGCAGCTCTTCACATTGTTTGAATATAAACAGGAGGAAAATTATTAGCTCACTTGGAGTGTTTCTGCGAAGTTACATGAGCGTACAGCATGTAGTGCGCACAGAGCTCTTTGCACACTGTACGTATATTTAGATCATGCACCACACAGTTTGTGATTACACAAACGTTTATGCCGTAAAATCGCAGAGAGGCGAAATGTTAAATCCTCGATACAATTCCCACAGAGTAATGTGCGGTGTCTGAAGTAATGGGGCTAATGATTGCTTTTTGCTGTGTGTTGATAGTCGGCGCTTATAAAGATCGCTCGCAACGCACATCAAACATCTTCGGTACCTGTGGTTAAGGAGAAATATATTCGAGGTTGAGACCAAATGTGTTTGATGACAGTTTCAAGAAAAACTTGCATCAGTGTTATTGATCTCTATACACATATGAACCACAAAGAGTCTCATTTCACATCAGATAGACTACACTGTCAAAATGACGTGTTGATCCAGGCATTTCAAGGAAACCAGTGACTTCGGATTTAAAATCTTTAATATTTTGCAACTTGTTTTGCATAGATGCCTCACTTTGAATGCAGTAGACTTATTGCAGAGGAAATTTGCCTGTCAAGATTACATCAGTTTTCTTTTAATATATATCCTCAGATGTTTCTCCAGGAAATTGCTATTTTATTTATTTATTATTTATTTATTGGATTATTAGATTTAATAGACTTTGAAAATGAAAAGCTTTTCGTCGTTTAACAGAACTTAGCACACGTCCTTTTTATCTATTGCATAAACTATGGACAAAAATGTGATTTCCAGTCTCCGAGGCTTTGCCTGCTCTGCTGTTTAATTGTGGCGCAACAGACTACATGATGAGAAAGGCCCACTATGGAAAGTGACAGCCACATCTGATGAGGGTCAGTTCAAGCAAAGGCTCATCAAGGCCATGCGACACTTAGAGGAATCTAGGAACTGAAGGTTACGGGCCTGACACTTTGTCTTGCTATTACCAGCTTTCCCCCCATGATTTTCCATTTCCACTGTTTTTATTTCTGGTTTCATCTCACCCTTCCATCATCAATCTGATAAGCACCACAAGGAGGAGTCATGAGGTGCTGATGCTGGAAGCCAAAATAGAAGCCGGCTCGATGTGAGAAAACCCATCTGCAGCGCTCTTAGTTTGATAAAACTGATACTTGCTGTAAGTGCATCAATAATGTTAGGAAAGAGGAAATATAGTAATATGACAGCGTATTGATTTTATTCACCCCAACCTTGTTTAACATAGTTTGCATGTAAATTATTAGCCCAACACTACTTTGACCCATTTCCAGCAGCTATCATATCCTTTATATCTGACATGAGAGTGTGTTGTGTTCTTTACCCTGCGAACAATTTGAATTCTGTTCTAGCCCCACATTTCATCAGGGGTTGTGTATTAAAATCTGTAGTCATTGTGAAGCCTAATTTGTCAAACACCAAAAGTGCATATCTGTCTGCATGCATGTCAAAACATGCGCTCAGGGCACGCAGGGATGAGTGTTAGGGTGACATTTGAGTGCGAGTGAGGGTGAATGTAAATTGGCTTTTTATTATATTATCTGCAGTGTCCTGTTTTTGTCACACATGATGGGCAGACTTTCCCTGAAGGGATAATAAAATTGCCTTGTACTTGGAAGTTGCACTTGTCTCTCTTCGTATCCAGCCTGTGAATGTTTTAAGTTTTAAGGGACGTTTCATAATTTTAAGTTTCTCCATAACACGTTTTACTCCCACTTTTATTGTATAATAAGAAGACTTGAGCACAATAACACAATAATAACGCGATAAATGGAGAGCAAGTGTTTTTTGATCTTTCCAGCAGCATGGGTTTTATTTCACAGAGCAGATCTTAAGCTGCCATCTCAATCTGGTCTTTTCTGTAGTAGAGTCTCTTTCCATTTCATTAGTTGACTCCTTTGACATGACAGATGCCCTCATGCATGCTGTAGGGAGCCTAAGGGTACATGCCGCTGAACACCACCTGCAGTGTGAGTTTGTTATTTGAGCCCATGGTCTAGAGTTGCCAGTCTGGCCTTCTCATGAGCACTCATTGCTCACCCTGACTGGCACAGTTCACACACCGGGGCTAAGAGTGCAGTTCGGTTTGAAAACCCACTTGAGTTCTTACAACTAGCTCCCTTTTTTAAATGCTTGCGTGTAAATTTTTATCTGGCCTTTTTTTTTCCCCCACATGTAACACAAGAGCTGAATCCCAGTCATTTCCAGGTGCTAAATATAGTTCAGCCAGCTCAGTTATAAATTATAACCTTGCAAAAGCGTGAGCAGTGTCTGAGCTGAGCTTCTGTATTGAATTGATTTGGACTTTACAGGTGAGTGTGTAATGACATATGATTATAAATTCCTTGCACACTATGCGCCGGGTCAGGTCATATCAATACGTATCACAGAAGTAGCTTTGCGCTGTGGTGCGTACCACAACTTTCCAAATCAGAATCGAATGGTAGAGGTGACAATGGGAAAAGCTGAGGACCGTCCCAGAGCTTCTACAAAAACATGTGATGATAGTCGCTGAGCGGATTCACTGCTTCTCCTTATCTCGCTGAGATAAATGGACTGGTTTCATAGAGCAGTTACCCAAAGGTGAGGGCTTTATGTATGCAAGTGTTTTTTTTATATATATTTCTATAGAAATTTCATAATGTTGGAAAAAAAATAGGTGGTGGTCAGTAAACGGATTAACGTTTTCCTCCTGAGTTTTGGAGCTTGGTGCCTTGTTTTGATAATGACTCAGTGTCTCTGTGTTCTTTTAAGCATCTATATAATTTAACAGGTATAATGGGCAGCTAGTGCAGGACAACAGAGGTACACTTAAATATATCTGGCGTAAACACAACCAATTATTTCCTGATGTCAAATGACCATTGGCTGGGGACACGCACAGACCTGCATCGCGTCCCTGCGCCCGCTGGGTGAGTCGTGCTGATGTAATGGCTGGATCCCCCACGGGGTGTTGATGAAGCCGTGCCCTGCACACATTTCCAGGAGAGCGAGTGCCAGAGCCGGTGCCGACTGTGACATCCAGCATTTCTAGTTTGCTCCATCAGCTACCTCTCCGTAATCTCAGAGCTTTAAAGCTCCTTATTGTCCTTCCCCACATAAACTCAAAGTCAGTTATTTTCATGAGTCATCCCACCCTCCCTCTTGATAGAATTTCTGCTGTATGTTATCTTTTTCCTCTTCCTCCACTTTTTACTGTTTATTTACACACAACTGGGGCTGATGTTTTCTGAAGTGCCCCCAATGATAATGACTGCTGCAAGATAAGACTTATTTTTAGGACATTGTGTTTGCATTTTAGAGAACAGAGGGGGAAGCATTTTTGTTTTACAATCACTGCACACATGGTGCTCAACAATATACTGTATATGACAGCCAGCATTTGATAAGTCAGCACAGAACTATTGAATGTTGTTTTGATGGCCATAAACAGACAAAAAGCTTTTGAGTTACCAAACATCAAATGCAACGGACGCACCCGCAAAGCCCTTCAGTTCCTTCTTCCTCTGTTTCACGTTTGTAGAAGAGCTGTGCTGTCAGTCTCTTTCTTCTGTTCAGCTTCATTTGTAAAACAGATTTATTTAGACCGTTGTCATAAAACAAAGCTCGTATTTATTTACGGCTTGTTTAGATGCCTAATGACACATTTTTTAGGGAATCACCAAAGCTGTGAAGTGTTCCCCCTCAAAGCCTCAGACAGCGAGCACTTTCTACCACCAAAGCTTAATCATGCCAATTCCTCTGGGCTTTTCTAGGACACAACAGAGGGGAAAGTGCAAAAGTGGGTTGTGATAATTGAGTGTGGAGGCTGGATGGTTTTTTTTTTTTTTTAAGTGGCCGTGTTAATTGTTCTTTAAGGAACCGGTACCCCCAAATGGTGCACTCAGCTGTGGCTTGTTGTGCTACCCAGGGCATGGCCGGCAGTGGTTATTAAGACGGCCGCAGTGGCAGCTCTCACAGCAAGGTTCATCAGCGAGGGTCCATATTTATTGCCGCTTCCAGATTAATCAGTCATTCCCTCTCTAAGGGATGCACACTGATAAACATATTTAGTTTCATATGAACATGATCAAAAGCTTTGCCTTTCTCAAGAACGTCACTGCTGGGTCATGGTGTAATGGTGCAGTTCATGGCAAAAACATGTCGGAAGAGTTGTTTTGTCTGGTCAAATAAAAGAAGATAACATGTTACTAATAAACATCATGCTGTGATGGAAACGTTATCGCGGCTGAGTTCTAAGTGCATCATTCTTTGGAACGCGAATGCAAGCTGCACACAGAAAGCTAGTCGTTGCTGTAGTCTCTGAACTTTTGACTCCAGCTATTGTCAACTCTGAGGTCAGCCCAGTAAGCATCGCAGTGTAATTAGGAGTCATTTCTTTCGTCTCCAGCAGAAACGGCGCATCTCCTCCCTCTCATGTGCTGAACATGCACACGCATACTATATACGCAGTCTTGTCTTCGGTCTTTAAGACATTGTTCTGTTATTGGTTGAAATGGAGTAAAAACACACAGACTGCAGTCAGATGAATATATAAAATAGGTTTCAGTGGGAGGCTCATGTTGCCGTGGTGTAGCTTTATATCTATAATATAAAAGGACTTGTTTTGTTTTGACTCCTGATGGTCAAACGTTGCTCAATATAGTTTTTACTGTATATCACGATCATTTAATTGTATTAGATTTTCTCTCACCTGTTTTTTAGGAAATCCACCACACAAACACACTAGATGGTGCAGATGAGGAGACAGTCATTGCTTTGTTTACTACTTCTGCGGGGTCTGAACATGTGAAACTGCATATAGAGTGTTGATGTTTTATTTTGGAGAAAGAGGGTGTTGACTGTAATGTTTCCTTAGGTCTGACGAACAATGTCAGAGCAGAAGTCGCCTCAGGCAAGTACCCTCATGAACTCTGCTCCACAAATGGCCTGGCCATGGAAAAAGAGTTATATATAGAAAGTGTGGGTGATGCTGGTAGCTCCGGTGCCAGCAAGAGTTGCATTTGTGTCTTAAAGTCCCCCGCTGCCTCTGAATGATTAACTCCTCCAGACCCAGCACCTAAGGAAAACACGAAGACATACTTGTAAACAACAATATCACAGCTTCATTGCTCCGTTTTTTCACAGGCTAACCACTGCTAGCACATGAGGGGAGGTTCTTTTTCTTTGCCATGAAGGGTTTAAACGTAGTTCTAGTGAGGCTGCCTGTGTCAGGAGGCCTAATTACACCTACCAAGACTCATCATCTTAGATTAATGAATCTTTCTGGCGACTGCAGTCAGCCCATGCTCTGTATGTAGCCAGGGAGTTCACCGTTTTCTCTGACCCTTTGTCTGTAGTTACAGGGTAATGGAGCTGTAAGCTATCATTTCTAAAGTACACTGGGTACCACATCATTCATCACAGACCAATGGACAGAATCCTTAACAGGCTCTAACGCTAGTAGACCCTGCGGGAGTCATCGTACTTTGGAAACCCCATTGTTGAGCACTTAATATAGTCTCATTGTCTACTTTGCAACATTAAGAGGTCTTGTGAACAAGGCTCGGGCACTACAGTAAGTCAGCCTGCTCTAGTCTAAGTCGCGCCACTTTGGGTTTGAATGACCGGTTATCATCCTCTTCTTCCTACTTTGGACAGCGGTTATCTGTTGTGGAACCTCTCCGTCTATAAATAACCTGGGTCTAGTCGGCAGAGCCTAACCAGTGTTTCTCCCAGAAAGAAATGGCTCTATATAAGGTTAGAGATGGAAGAGGGAAGCACGGTGGGGTGGGGGCTGTGCTTGGGCAGGTGAAGTTAAAGCTTCTCCAACAAAATGTCGTACGGGCTGAATATTGGCCCTGCTGTGATTTCAATCCACACCCATCTGATTGTTGATCATTCAGGTTAATATTAGGTAAGATTAGGATTTAAAGGTGCGATCGTAGCATAACACTGTTATCCAATATCGCTTTGCATGAACTGTCAGTAGCAGATGCTGGCTCTCCCTGCCATGGACCGACTGAAGGTTTGTCATGCTCTTCGTCTTCACGCCTTCACTTTGTGAGCTATTTTTTCTGTCCCTCTCTAGAGTCAGCGAACTGTCGCGAGTCTGCGGCACGTCTGCTTTTTAATTGCTCGTGTAGCCAGCTGTGATCAATGGAAATTTTTTTTTGCTAAAAGTAATTGTTTTGTTTGCTGTAATAACTCGGCTTTCACACAAAGTACACATTGAATAAGTTGTGCAGTCCTGATTAAAGTACTTCCAATCCTGTGTGGATTCACGTTTACCTGGGAAAACACAGATGGAAAGATTGGTTGTGGTTCTAAGAATCAGTGTTTGAGTATTTAAGTTAAAAATAGCCATTATTTGGAAAATTGATTCTTTTATTCAGCCTTACATGTTATTATTGGTGATGAAATTTACTTTGATGTGCTGATTGATTTTTTTTTTCTTATATCCAATGGCTGTGGTCATGACCTCTCAAGGCAGCCTTTACATAGAGGGACGGCTTGCTGTCACTTAAACAATGCAGCCCCTCTTTGGTTATTACGGAGAAATACTTCTACTCCTCCCCGTGTGCGTGTGTTTGTGTTTTTTCAAAAAGAAAAAGAGTAAAAAAGAGGTAGATAGAGGTGGTCAGATAAAAGAGAGAGGCTCTCTAGGCTCGGTGTGAGATGGTCAGATAAAACATGACACTGCTCTTTGAGGTAGGGTGTGAAAAAGGAAAGTAAAAAAGCAGAAAACATGAATGCCAGGCCAAAGCTTTGTTAAAACAATGATAACACTTGAAATGTGTTGCTGTGCCTGCTGAGTGTTTCATCATCAAACAGACAGAAAGGGGAGAAAGAACAGACAAAATAATGATAGTGAATGGGCTGGGCCTATCTCGCACTCATCCTGAGCTTAGTGTCTTTAGAGCATAATTCCAGTACCTTTAGCAATTATTAGTAATTGTGTTCAAATGCTATTTCCTAATTACTTCACTAAAGAGCGTTATGTAGTGCTTCCAGTGCTCTCTGCTACACACCAAAGGCCCAACACAAGCTAAAACACCGGAGGCAGTGTGATACACTCACACTTGGAAACACACTCGCAATTGCCACAATTATTGAAGTAGAAGAATAATTTTAGACAAAACTGTCTGCTCTGGTCTGACCACTTAATCACTGCATTTAACCGTACTTCTCATGCAATAACAACGAGAACTACTACAGTACGAGCTAAATTTATTCAATTGAAACAAAAATAATTGGATTAAAATAGACTGTTAAGTGTAGGATCATTTCAGCCAGCAGTCTAATATTTGTAGTAACTATCCATTTTAATGTCTTGCAGGTTTTATGTTGTTCTCGTGCTCTTTTAACCAGTTGGTGATTCGATGTGCGATGTACAGTACAGGGGGGTGTTTCCACCTGGAAATAGACCACTGTAATTAGCTTGGTAAAGCCTCCCTATAGGTCAAACGGGATTACATTCACTACAGAGCGCACACAAATCGCGTTGCGTCCTTGAAGAGTCACTCGAACCGCGGTTTTGTATCCGTTAATGCCAAGTGAGGCACAAATGCAAAACATGTGAGGATAAAAGTGTAGAGTGAAGGAAAAAATAGGTTGGGGGCTGCAGGGGAGGCCGTGCAGCTGAAAGCTCTCTGACATGATGATGCTATTTATTAAGAGTTATTTATGCAAAACTGAGGAGGTGATGGATAACAAGAGCATTGCCAAGGCTCTCCTTTGTTTTCAGGGCGAGTAAGTGTTCTGTTGAAGCTGTGCTGGCTGGTCAGCCTCACATGCAGAAAGAAGGGAAAATCTAAACTAGACACGAGCGCGCACGTATCATGCAATGTGCATGCGTTCCTTTGTTCTCTTCTGAGGCGCCGTGTGCCCTTTTACTGCATGTGTTTGTTTGCATGTTTGCACTAAGGAGGACTGAGGACCGACAGCGTCTCAAGGGAAGGCCTGAAATCTTTGACCTGAATACATATTTTCACATATTAGCGATGAGTGAGGGAGCCCCAGTGAAACGTGACAAAGCCTGTTTTCCTGCTTGTTTACAGGTAATAAATACTCTCTACCATGAAGCTAGAAACCAGGCCAGGAGATGGTATAATATGGTCTAGGTGGAAATGGAGGATACTCATTGACATTCAGCATAATTAACTTTAAGGGTAGAGCTGTGTGTGTGTGTGTGTGTGCCGCCACATGATTTATGGTAATACCTCTATTTGTCAATTTCTTCCCTTTTGGGGACTCGTCTCATGTTTTCATTGGATATTACATAAAACAGTTATACACATTTTTTCCAACACCAAAAGAGCAACAAATCCACAGAACAATAAAAATGTAGAGTTCTCCAAACAACAGCACATTCTTAGAAAAAAAAAAATTAAAGGCAATATGTTACATTACCACATGAGAAATCACAGCTTCAGGCTGGCCAATTACCTGGTTTGCACCTCTAGCACCTCTGAGCATTACAGAATAAAAGTGTGGGAGGAAGAAAGTATAATAGTTGAAAAAAAAATAAACTGGGAGACAGAAAACCAGCTTTAAGATGTGCAGGTCTGTTAAGAGGACGCAGGTAACAGTTTGCTTCCATGTATGTAACTGCTGACTTTATGATGTATTTATTAAAGATAAATATCTGCAAAAGAAAAGCATATTCAATCCGTCCATTTATCTCAGTGACAGTTTAGATAATGTTTTAGCGTTTGTGCCATGTAAAGTCTTATCTGATATTCACAAGGGACAGTGTGTTCTGAAAACCGCTGGCCGAGTCTCCGGTCCCCTCACATCTATCTTTCTCTTTGTCTGGTGAAAGGGGTATCGTCTTTTTTTTTTTTTTATCCTCCTTTTGGAGCTGCAGGTGTGTGCAGTTGTGATCGTCAGGAATTGAATATGAAGGGGACTGCCAGCTCCAAGTATGACCTCATTAATTACATCTGTCAGTGATTCCCTGCAGATCTGTCTCCTGCTCCTCACACGCTGCCAGTCAGCCAGCCAACCAGCCAACCAGTCAACCACTCAGTCAGGAAATTTTCTGCTGTGGGTTAGACAACCTGCCGGGCTTCTGCTCACAACACTGGCAGGTGGGACTGGGAAGAAGAGACGGAGAGAGAGAGGGGAAACATTACGCGTGGTGGGAAAAGACAGTGAGCGGAACAGGCGGACACATTCATGCAAACTCACTTCCATTTGATTGCATAAAAATTCAGACACACACACGCAGACGCACACTTGCACAGGCAGACGCCTCATCGCAGTGCAGCCGGAAGAATTTGATCTTTATTTAAATCCTTAAATTATAGCTGATTAAAAATTCATGGAGAGCCGTTTATATGAAAGCTGGGTGCTGTGCAGGCTGCCCTGTGATGTCTAATTGGTCTGAAGGTTGCCAACCCTTTGAACAAGTCAGGACGGAGAGTTGTGGCTGCCTGTGTGCTTAGAATGAGGATGCGAGTGTTTACCACCCACCTCCTCCTCATCCTTCTCTCTCTTTCTGTCTGTCCTCCTGCCTTTGTGTACTGTACGGCGACTTTTGTACCCTTTCAGAAAGTTAGCCCGCTTGAAACACACAAACTCTTTATCTCGCATATGCTAGAAATGAATTGTAAATTTTAAAAAGTGCTTGATTCAGAGCGAGGCCTACTTTCAGTTCCTGGTGGCTAGAGCGACAGTGGGTTTCCATTTGGAGCGACTTTTCACCCTCAAAGCTGTTTGTTTCTTGGGATGTTGTTGTTTTTTATGGCAGACTCTTACCAGAGTTTCTAGGAAGGGATTTCAGGCTGGTGGTGGTTGTGGGCTCCACCGCCGGGGGTCCACTACAGCCAGGCTCATTCTGAGTATGCGAGCAGCCCCATCTTTATTCCCTTTTCTCCCTTCATTCCCGTAGCACATGCGTTCACAAACATGCATGTGCACACTGAGACACGCAAGCGTACTGCTCAATGGCAGGGCCCTCCTGCTGCCCCAAAGCATGGAATACCACATTTGTTTGTTTACGCCTCGTTTTCTTTCCCTGAACTCTATTAACATTTATATTGCAGCTGAAGGTGTTGGAAGTCCCTCCTGCAGTGGGGGGAAACTCAGCTTAGATGAGAATGAGCTTCAGTTGAGCCTTCCTAGGCACAGACTTGTGTGTTTATACCTACATTATCCAGCTATTCCCCAACTGCCTCTTCCTCGACTTGGTGTGTGTGTTTTTTTTTTTTTTCTCCAAGCGTTTTTTCAGTTCATATCACCATTTGCTCCAGCTCGCCTCTTATGTGACTCTTTATGCTTTTATCTCTCTCCAAGGTAAATTGATTGCTTTGGGAAAAAAAAAATGCAGTTGGAAATGTTTCCGGATTGGGCAGCCTGATTGAGCATTAGCATATGAATAGAAGAGAGACAGCTCACAGTGTAAGAGGAGGAGGAAGTGTTATGGGAAACATCCGCTAGACATCTGTGTTTCAGATGTTTCTCTTGAATTTTAACACATTGCATTGCTGATCTGTGGGGGTATTCCGTGCAGACAGTTCAAATTCACACTGCTGGAGCTCGCGATGAAAGCGGGGATTTGCTTCCACACTCCACCACCGTCGTTTTGACGAGCTCCGCCTTCCGCAGGCTCCACAAACGGCAACAAGCTCGGCGACAGTGTCACACGCGGTTGAACAAAACAATGACAAAAACGCAGTGTGAGTGAGCCGCGCACGAGGCACGTGTGTCGCCTTTACGTTCGGTGTGACCTCTTGCAGCCAGAAGACCCAGACGAACCGATAAAGCATGTCGCACGTGTCTGATGGCTGTCATGTCGATCTTCCCTGCTTGCTAGGCTGGCGTCAATTAGGCCGTGGTGCTGCAGGTTATAGATCTGTATCTTTCTATATTTGTCCCCAGGACCCAGCAGTCAGGCCTATGGCAGAGACACGTTGCTCTGTCTGATAGCTGAGCACAAGGGGACAGATGCATCAAACCTATTATTACATCAAACGCGTTGTTTTCCCAGGTGATGGCCAATGTAGAGAACATCTTAAAGATTTTAATGTGTTCCACATGAAAAATCTTATTGTATAGAAGAAACAGCTTTTCGCTGCAGCGGTTTAAGTAGAAAAAATACAGATAATGAAAAAATAATGTTACTGATGCAGGTTCTCTCTTGTGTGTTTACAGTAAGGAAACACAGACCGCGCTGTCTTTTCACTATATATTTCATGCTCGCTATGCTTTGGGCTTGCACTTTCATTTTTTAGATACACACACACACACACACACACAACCAAGTAGTAGCATGATCTCTGGGACCCTTTATTTCTGTCACTGTGCACCACCACAGTACTTTACTGCCGACTTTCTACAGCCAGCAGCAAAGTGTCATTTTCCTTCAAGTCGCTAATTTGCATTTGTTCCCTTTACCAGCATAATTCCGGGTTTCCGTGTCTACAAGCTGAATGTCAGTGTCTCTTCTCCGCATACAAATATCCCCCTGATATAGCATGTCATGTATACTTCTGGACATCTCTAACATTTGATAATGCTCTTGATATTTCACTATCAAAATTTCACATTGCATATTCTTTAATCAAATACCACCGTGTGCGCGCCAAATATGTCCTTGCGTATGTCAACGGCAGGCCTGCTTTTGGAAAATAATGGTATTACTTTAGGTTTTTACACTGAGAACAGTATTTAGTCCTGTGCAACTTCAATAAAAAGCTTTGCTAAATTGTTCAATACATTAGAAATAAGCTGTCCCAAAGTGCTGGAGCAGCACTAGGCCAAGCGGTATAGGTGATCTGCCATGGCCTCATCTAATCTGATTTGCATGCCAGAGAGAATTATGTAATTGGCATTTATGCAGAACAAAGAAGGATCAGCTCATGGAAAAGAAGGGTTTTTATGTTGAACTGTGTGTCTAAGCCTGTTTTCTGCAGCTCTTTGCTGCCTACGGTTGGCTACTGCGCAGACAGACAAGAAACGACTGCTTGTGTGTTGGTACCATTCACATTGATGTGTTGTATTAGTGCGTGATTAGCTGGCACATTCTCTGCAACCGGGGAGATATACTGGAAGCTTAACAGGTTTTTCACATATGCTTTTCCAAATGTGTAAAGCTTTTAACTCTTGTAAATATTATGTACCGATCTGAAGAGTGAACGCCGTGAGCAGTAATGGCAGCCTCATGAAGGACTGCTTACAACAGCAGGCTGTCAGAGACACGCTTCAGACATGACGACCCTGCCTTGCATTAGCCACCGTCACATTTTAAAAGCCAGGGAAAGCCTGAGCAGCAGTTACTGGGACCACTTCACATGTAGATAAAATGACGCCTAAGGCCAACCTTCGCTCGGGGCGCGCTGATCCACTGGTACTGTTAGCTGCAGGTACCGTATACTGTCTAACACGAACAAATGGTGGGTGCTGAATAATTTATCGTACTACTTAATTTGCACCCAGATTTACATTATCATGTGGTTCCCCTACGCATCTCTCAAGACGAGAAAAGACTGATCACCCACATTCGCCGATTCAAAAAAGTTCACAGGAACCAAAGCTTCAAGAATGTTATTTTTAATTTGCTTATTTATTTTATCTTTAATTGTTGACAGTTGTGTGCATACTTTATTATTAACCACATGTTAATAGCAAGGACATAACTATTTTAAACCAGTGGGTTACCAGTAGCATACACCTCCCACCACTACCTGACACTAATGTAATAATCTATAATGAATTATCACATTTCCTATGCACAAGGAAATTAAATTCATTAAATATATCCCTTTGGAAATGAAGTCCTGTAAATGAGCCAATTTGAAGTTGTGAAACAGACGTCAGCTCATTTTAGAAAATGTTAAGCAATGTTTCTTCCTCACTGACATTCCTGTGAACTGCTGTGTGTGAGAACGGTTCCGTTCACTCTCACTGGCTGCTTGATGGCTAACAATTTATTAGCCAGTTCCCATTTTTAGTCAGCAGGCTTACGCTGGGTGTCCATTAACTGTAGTATGAATTTGTTTTCCTCGCCGTGAAGGAATTAAAGAACAGTAGCCCGACTCATGAAGCAGGATTGATAAGCTGGATAACTGCGCTGACTAACACCTGGAACTCCCCCAAATCTGGAACATGGCTCTAGGCCAAAACTCCCGCAGCGAGCGTGAGACTCATGCGATGGACCCCATCTGACACACTCTCTCCACACCTCCCGCTTCACACACTGTGATGCTGTTTTGTGGGTACAAGCCGAAGCAGCCGGCGTTTCTCCGGAGCTAATGCTTATTAGTCTGCCTGGGTCGTCCGGTTGCTGTGTTCGGTTCAATCACGTGCCTTTATTTACATGCTGTCCCACTGCTGAGGCAGCTCCAACAGGGGAAGCATGAGCTGAGAAAGAAATGTCTTTAGAAATGAGATTATTTGAAGCATTGGAGGTACTGTAGTTGCACTGGCACCATTTTATAAAGGTCAAAATATTTGCAGAACAAAAAGGCTAATTTATCTGGAGTGAAAGATCACAGGGACGCTGGACTAACGGTCTAATAAGCTTTTATGACCCTGTAAAATCTGGGCTTTATTCTTATATTTAAATATTTCTGGATCTTAACTTAGGACCAAAAGCTCCACAGCTGCTATTGTTTTAATGGCGGAAACTCTGAAGGGAGAGAATCTGTTTTGTGCTTGGAATACTAAATATACTTTCACATACTCTGATCATATTTTTAGGCTCCTTAGTTTCTGAAATAAAAAGCTACTTTCTGTTTGTACACTTTTATGTTCACCACACTGAATATTTATTCTCCTCTACTTTTACAGTTGCGGCCCCTTGTCACCTGTTACAGTGCATCTATTTAAAAGTCTGTGTTTTAATACTTTAAACTTAGATTCACAGTTGCTACGGCTGATGATCCAGAGAGGTCCAACCTTTAACTAGTGGGGGTTTAACCTGGAGCTTCCCTGAACAGTAGTAGTCTTTGATTGTGTTAACCTGAGGGTGGGAGTGGAGTCTTCACAGACACAACAGAGGACACCGAGTCTATGATCATTATGCTCTTATGCAGCCAACAAAGTGGAGACATATGTAAGTATGGTTAATTTATCAAACAGCTGTTGATGTGTCTGGTCTGAAAAGTCCTCCTCTCACCCTTAAATGACTGTAAGTGTACCTCACACATACGGTGCTTGTTTTGTTGGCACCCACCTCCTCCGCCCACCGCACGGGATCAAGGCAGCTGGAGCTGAAATTAGAGCCACCTCTGGAGGGAGGCTCACGTTAAGCTCCTACAATTTGCCTCCAAACCGGTCGGAAGACAGTAGAAACTGGTCGCTGGTCTGATGAGGGTTCAGCAAAAAATGATCCTGCACAGAAAAATTATTAATTCACAGTCAAAGGTGTAGAAGTGCAGCGTGTAAGACATGAGTTTACTTCTTACAAATACAGACCTGTTGAAATATATCTTATCTTGTTATATTATATTATAACTCAACTCAACCCTTTCCTGTAACTCTGATTTCACTTTTACTGAATATTCAGTCTTCACTTCATCAGATAAGAACTTGTCTTGATTGGCTTGAATATTTCCCAGATATTAAAAGTCCGCCACCCCCTGTTACCTCGCGCTGATCCTCCGAGTGCAGGATTCTGCAGCGGTGCGGTGCTCAGGCCAGAGGCGAGGCACCCTGGCTGTGCAGCGGTGAACCTGTGTTGATCTGTTACCACTACTAAAATGCTGAGCTGTCAGCAGGAGCCAGGTGAGGCAGTTTGTCCTTCTCACCACTCAATGGACATGTTTCATTGGCACCTTGCTGGAGGTCAGTGGTAACTGACGGCCAGAGCCGTGGGGGTCGGCCCTGTTACCCGGCTTTAGCAGGAGAGTATATTACACTGTAGGTGGGGCAGGTGGGCTGAGCCAAGGCTCGAGGCTGAGATTGTTGCACAGCAGCGTGTTAAGGGTGTGTGTAGACTGCAGAGAAATCCTTTTGACCATAGTGTCACACAGCTCCATTTACACGCCTGATTTGTAAGAGCAGCCTGGAAAGCCAGCAATTGGCTTTTTTCAACAGATTCTTCAACCAATAACTATTCTGTAGGGCATCTCACTTGAGTGATGGAGTTAGAAGAAGATGCATCATTGAAGGATTAGGAGTAGAGCTCATCAAAGAAAATAGCCTGGTCAGTGTGACATGGCACTTCAGAGTGGCTGAATATTTTAAGAGAGCCCCTCTTCCTTAGAGGAAATGACAAAAAGACAAAGAGTGGAGAGCAGAAGGGTTTTGTTTGTTTCTGCCACTGCTCACGGGCAGAGATGGAAGATTTGGAGATGTGGAGTAGATTGTTAGGGAGTGAGGCAGTTGGGGCCTATTTTCATCGCAGCTGAGGCCTCCACTAGCCACAAGCAGTTTTTCCATAGATGAGAGAACAGAATCTCTTGTACCACACAGAGTCAAATCTGACTCCCTTCTCCTCCTCCTGGCCTTTCTGTATCTCTTCCTCTCCGGCTCTCCTCCGCTCACCTCCACACAGCGCTACTGTACATAGGTGTATCAAGGACAGTACAAAGCGTTGCCACACACAGTCGGCCACAGTGCAGCAGAGTGTAAACACTACCCTTTTACATGACATCTAGCTAGGATCATTGTGCTGGCTCCACCACGCATCACCTACCACTAAATGATTATGTATTGTGGGCTGAGCGGGTGTGTGTCCACGGAGCTGGACGCTGCCTGGTGGGGATTGCCTGGGAGCTGTCCACACCATGAAGAATAACTTAGTTTAGCCCTGCCGCTGAGCTCTTCTGAGCATGCTTAAGAGCCGCGAATTATTCCACTCATTTCTAAGTTCCTGCGAAGCATGACAAAAAAACTCGAGTGCTCCACGCTCACCCAATTCCCCTCCTGAGAGGCGCCGACAGGCTGCGGGTTTAGAAGTCGTTCAGCAAACACTTGCCGTGATGAACGCTAATTACATCAATTAAGTGGACCGCGGCCATTGTTGGGGGGGAGGGTGGCTTGAAACACGGGGCATCGGTGTGAGACAGCCACGGTGGTGACGCTGGTAGCAAGGTGGCTCGCAGAACATCCTGTGACACAAACACGTTCAAATGTAAATTGATGATCTGATATATTGCGACGTCTATAAAGAGCAATGACACTGGAATCTCATTTGTCATAATAATAATGCTACTGTTTCATTCTGGTTAAAGGGTTGTAGTTAACTCAGTGTTGCTGTGTTTGTATTATTACACATCAAGCTTACTACACTATTAATACAAACATTATTATACAGTAAGTACAAGCGTTACTACACATTGTGTCTCTAAGTCATGTCATATTAATATTATTATTGTTATATTAATGTTTGTGTCATAACCTTCACCTGCAGGTTGTGGGTCTGTGTGTCACAGTAGTAGTAGTTCACATTCCTTCTGGGAATAAATACTAAAACAAGCAGTATTGTTCATAATTTAAAAATATTCATAACAACCACAGAAGGTTACGCTGATTAACCGATTGCTGTTATGCTATTTTTAATGATGAATCCAAACAAACAACCATAGATGCGTAAAATAAAGAATCTGAATGTCTGTACAACGTGACTGAAAGACTCACTGCATTGCGTATGGCACAAAGAGCAAACCACGCTGTGGTGTGAAGGCTGTTTTTAATAGGATGGAGAGTCCTGCCTGGCTTCCTCCTGTGGGGAAACTGACATGCTTGTCCTAGAGGTGAACAGCACAAAGCTTAAATGTATTACACCCCAGATACCGCTAACAGCAAGTGGAATTTGTGTTTCTGAAGATGCTGAATGCCTGATGACCTTGGTGCCATGCATAATGATGCATGCTCACGGTTTATTTTTGGAACACAATGATCCACATAATTAACTTTATAGTACAATGAATTGTGTTTCCATCATCGTGGCACTTGCCTGGAGTTTGTTTTTCTTATAAATGATTAACAAGGTTCAGTTAGTCATATGTGGCTCCAATTATATTTAGACAACAATGCTGCGACTGCCAGTAACAGTCTGCATGAACAATTTACATGGCCACTTAATTATTTAGAAGTGCAAACTAATGATTAATATGTAATTGATTAATTTGCCAGTTATCTTTCCAATTAATTGATCACTCTTTTTGTTACTAGAATGACAGACAATTGTGAAAAATTGCCCCTCGCAATTTTCAGAGCCCAAGGTGATGCATTAGCATTTTTTGTTTTGTCTGACCAGTGAAGTAAAAAACACTCACATTTAAGGACGTTGGAACTTTGAAGTAACTCAAATGATTAAACAATTATCAAAATAGTTACTGATTAATTTTCTGTCAGCTGGCTACTGGATTAATCAAGTGATCTTTTCAGCTCCAGTATTAATTAAATTTCTCTCGAATGACCCCGTGTTCAAGACTGAACAATTTATTTTGATTATTCTAAGAGTCTTGTGTCTAGAGTTAGATTGTTGCTCCATGGCAACCCAGCGCTACTTGGGATGAGCATACAGGGGGAGCAGCTGTGAAAACAGGCAGAGCCAGAGGAGATTCAACGATAGTTAACAGAAAAGTTTCCCGATTTTCTGTTAAGTCGTGTGCTAAATTTGACTAATGCCTCTTCAGCATCTCATTGATTCTGCCCGTGGGCTTGTGCTGTCCGTTGTGTACAATGATGCACCGCATGACCTTCTGAATTGTACATTAGAAGAAGAGTCAGAACATGGATCTGTAGGGCAAGCGTAGGATGCAGTGAAAGTAAAGGATACAACCACAATAATTGTGTCACCCACCACAAAGGTGATTACATGCGTTTGTGCACGTGTGCGCAAATGAAGCTGAGTGACAAGTGGGACTTCGCCACCATCCCTTCCAGCAGACGACACCCACCAGCCCCCAGGGCGAGAGAGTCAGCTGCAGTGTGTCGCAACGATGACCCCGTCCAGCCCTGCGGGGGAGCCAGGTCTGCCCTGGTATTGGCGTTCTTGTCACTGCTGGTAGCATGAGGTAGTGCCTGAAGCCCAATCAGGGTGAAAAGATTATCTAGTTACTCCAACATGGCAAATCTCTATGTGCAGCTGAAATAAGGTTTGTTACATCTATCTAGAATATGAGATTCACACCGGGAGAGCGGTATCAGAAAAGAACCTACAAAATGACCTCCAGCGTGTCACTGGTGTGCATGTTTCTGAATGAACTGTCAGAAACCCACTCTGTGACATTGGCATAAACGGCCAGCGTCCTCGGCTACTGCAGCCTCATTGGTATTCATCAGAGATCATCAAAATAGGAATGTTTGCTATTGGTGTCCTGATCCCCTCAGATGAGAGCAGCTTCACACTAAAGACGTGGCCTAGGTCAGATACTCTGGTGCCGTGTTGAATGTTATCAGCGAACATGTACGGTGCGCTTTGGTGGTGGATCTGTGATGTTATGGGGACGCATATCGTTGGCGAGCTGCATGTACCACGACGTTGTGGACAGTGCCCGGCTTCATGTGGCCAGAGCTTTAAGGTAGTTCCTGCATGACCAAGGCACTGATGCCACTGACTGGCCCTCATGTTGCCCTGTCCTCAGTCTATGGAGCATGATGTGTCGGTGCAGTTCCACTACAGACTGTCCAGCAGCTCCCTGACTGTACGGTCCATGTCAGGGAGGAGAGCTAGAGGCTACACTTGGTCAATAATAATCAATAACAGGTTTATCAGGATGTGTGATTGTTTTAATTTTTGAATAGTTAAATGTGTGCAACGCCTTTACTTCCTCCTGCTGAGGCCTCCTCCTTCTTTTGTTGTCAAATTGATCACAAGACTGATCCACAGATTGAGGCTCCATCATGATTAGCTGCATTTCATCAGGTACTTGGGCGTGAGAGAGACTGCGTAAGGTGTATCTTTCAATCTATCTATAGTGACGGACACAGAAAGACATTATGATAAAGGGAAGTTAAAGTCCCATATGTATTGTTTTTCCTCCAGTGCTTACTATTGTCTTGACTAAGATGGGGGACTTGTTACTCGAATTAATATTTGGCATCAGTTTTAAGGTGAGAGGACATACATTTATTGAAAAGGCTGCCACTCAAGCAGCGGAGGCAGGACAGATTATTTACTATAGAGAAAATGTTTCTCGTTTGGTATTAGGGTTAAGCTACTTGTCTTGTGCTACATATGTCCTTCAGGTGTACTTTACTTTATCCCCAACCCCGACTTGGCTGCGTCTTATTGATATGTGTAAAAGCTCTGATAAACTATTGGACTTGGTTCACAGATTTATTTTACTGCCTCTATTTCATCCATTGATTTTCCTTCTTACATTCTCGAAAAGCTTGAACTGTTAAAACCGCGACTGCGCTGCTTCACACAAATTTAACAAAGTAAACTTTACTTCACTTTGATATACACACACTGACACAACAAAGCTGAAGGACCCTCAACCTGGCGCAGATACAGAGACAGAGAGAGGGCAGTAGAGACCCAAATTAGACGGGGAGCTACCATGTAGGAAAGCAGGGAGTCTGATCCCAAATATAGCTGTTAAAATTGACTGCGAGGTCCCGACCCCGTCTCCACCATGTGCCATGCTGGACTAACGGGAGGACTGTGTCAGTGAGCGGCGCTTTAGCCGCGTGGCTGTGCAGAACAGGATTAGTTCATTGAGGTACAAATCTTTTCCCCATGTTTCCCATTTAATTCCACATTTAATCAAAAGGATTTACTGTATGATAAAAGTAATCAACTTTCACTGAAAGGGTGAAGGCCTGACGGAAGAGGGAGGTTTGCGTTAATGCCATAATTTGGGTTATGGAGGAAGTGTCCTGTTGAGTTTGGTGACTTTGCTTGTCTGCCCTACAACCGTCCTTCTCCCAACACCTTACGACCTTGCAGCTTTTGTTGGACATGAGCAGGGTGCAGATATTTTGTATTAATATCAAGTGGTATGGATTTTTACTGTTTTTGTTTAGTATTTCAATGCACGACTGGCTCACGTCAAAACGAGATTAATTTCAGTGTTCTGCATACTAAATAGACCTCTGCAGCGACGCGAAGGCATGCGGTGTCTCATAACCCTGAAGTCAGTTTTAGATATCCAGTCATGTTCACAATATATCGTCTAGGAAACTTGTTAAATGTTCATAACGTGCTCGCTCAAATGTCCCGGATTTGGCCACAAGCAAGCATCTAATTAGCATAATATTCAAATTCCCGAAAAGCTCTTAAGAGCACTTCTGGCATTGTCCATTTCTCTTATTTGCCTCTTATTGCTGTAACGTTTGCTTAATGCCTGGCCTGTGCCTAGCAATCGCATGCTGTGCTCATTGTGAATGCAGTGTGAATGTGCTGTTTGGGTATGGGCCCATGCATCTCCAGGGCACTATAATCAGCTCTAAGCTGCTTCTATCAATCTTCATAACTGTAGTGGGTTGAGGAGGGAAGTGCAGCTAATCAGCTCTAACTGTGGCCCCATGTTCAGCGTGACTGTCACAGTTATAGCAAGGCCATATGCAAACGGTGTCCCTTACATGTGTGTCCCTCACTCACATCTTGGCTGTCTCGCACGGCTATTCCGCAGATGGGCAGCTCCGGCAAAAGCCGGGTTTTGAAAGGGCCTGTGACTTTCACTGAATAGCTGTTAGTGTAGGTTAATATAGGAGTGGTGGCCCTGCAGCGGTGGCAATCACAGCTCTGATCAGAGCCAGGCTTCAAAGATGTCTGCGCAAGTTGAACCCAGAGTTGTCATTAGCTTCTGCCCTACGCTTGACAGCCCTTTCCCACCCCCAACTCCTTCTTCCTGTCGTTCGCTCTCTTCGGCTCTCTTGTATCGCACTAGTTTTCTGGCCTCGTTCAAGTGGCTACTGTAATCCCAGGTCTGGGTGCTTGGGCCTGTCACTACACATTTGCACTAAGCATCTTTCCTTCTCTCATCTCCTTTGCCCTAATTGTATTGTTATAAGCAATTACAGATCTATTTATGCACACTAGAGCCGAGATTGGACCACTTTTTGAAAGGGCATACAGGGAGTGGAACTGGACCAGGCAGTGCCCCTCATCCCTAACCTGACACCGCTGCTGCTCAGCCTTCTCTGTCTTCACTCACTAATGATCTAATCCCACTTTACCACCTTGTGCTTCTCTTCTGTTTTCCATCCCGTGAAGAACGCCCTCCAAAGTAGAAGTGATTGTGCCGCTGTTTGTTGTTTATTGGCTATGTTTTCTCTTTGTGAGTCAGCTCTAGTGATGCAAATGAGCAGAGGCAGTGTTTACCTGGACTGGCCATGTTTTCCCTGTATGCCTGTGTGTGCGCTCGTGAACGTGTGTGCGTTGTGCCTGCACAACGTCTATGCCTTTGATCATACCGCATTGCATTGACAGATGCTCTCTGGTGCTTTCTGGTTGCTTATGAACGAGACCACAGAAGGGATCTGAATGCCAGTAATTATATCCCCTTGCTAGAGTGATAACAATTGTGGCTTAAACAACAAAGTGTGATGGCTTTTTTTTTTCTATCTGTCCCATTATTTTTAGGTATGAGAAATGACATCGAAATCCCCTGTCTGCTTCCTCCTTGTCTGGGGCTCTGTGTTTACACCTGTTTGTGTGAGAGGTGAGGGCCACGAGAAAGGCTTACACCTTGTAATCATAGCTGGATGTGTGATCTCAGCGACCTGCCTGAGAACTGGCTCAGAGAATGGTGTGCATGTGTTGAGCGTGTGTGTAGGTGGGAAGGAAGGGAGCTATATATGTAGACTTGTGACCTGCGATCGCCAGAATCCCCTTCGTTCATCCATAGGTTGTGCCAAATATGAAGAAAGTCCTGTGAAATCAGTGGGCATCCTGTACATTACGTTCTTTATCTTTAATTTTACTAGTTAGATCAGACTTGAGTCCAGGTTAACATTTGTGCCAAAGAATTCCTTAGATATTATGTTCACAAAACGGGGACGGGCAGCCAGAAACATGTCTCCAGCCACTGACATCTCTGGTGTGCAGCCATAAAACCCAGGACAGAAAAAAAACTAAATCATACTTAAGCTATAGAATCATCATTAAATCGGATCGTTCTAGTTCATTTTCTTTTTATTTGTATATGTATTTACTGATCGCCTTCTGGATCAGATCAGTTTTTATACTTGATTACTGGAATGACTGATAACCGCAGCTTCAAATAATGAAGATATTATCATACCAAACTAGTATTAATTTATGCAGTATAAACATTTTTGTGATGATTGACTCATTTAAAAGCCTCTGGCGACTCACCAGGTGATCACTTTGTTTTCCCACTATCCTAGCATCCACATGCTTTTTGGCTCCTCGTTGTGATGTCAGCAGGCGTCAGGACTGTCTGTGCGTGTGTGTCTTTGCTGCAGGGCAGGAGTAGGTTATTGTTGTGGAGGTGTATGGACAAAGCAGTCAGTCTTAAGCGCTCTCAGGAGTGTATTTATGTGACTGGGTTTTCCATGCGGACTTAGAAAAGCTAACATTCTTTATACACAGCAGCAGCGCAGCAGTGAGGACCGTCGCAAAGCTCATCATTAATGCAGACGCCCGAAAAAGATGAATGTTGTCAGTGAGAGTTATACGTTTATTAAAATCAAGATGGTTGAAATGCCATTATGGCTCTATTATGAGTCACACAATTAAACCGGCTTATTCCTAATTTCTGCTAATATTCATTACTGGAGCGAGGCGTCATTAGAAACTGTAGCTTATGTGGTTTTTCTTGATGACCTCAGAAGAGGCCATGCTGTGCTTAGAGGTTCATGGTTTGCCATTTTCCTCTGTTTTTGCTGCTAACAGGTGTCATGAAGAGTGCAGCATACACTTCCTACATTTTCTGCCTGTCTGTACATACCTGCAGCATGCTTCCTATTATCATGGTAATGCAGTGGGGCCATAATTGTTGCAGCTCACAGCCTCACATGCACTCAAGAAATTATAACACCATCCATGTGGAAGCACACACTCATAACTCTACTTACTGCCTCTTAGGGACGTGCAAAAATAACCAAATGCTCGAAAAATTGGGTTAAAGAAAAAACTGGGTTGAAGAATGGTCCATTTTTACATCCGTCAACTCGAATTGAAATGGTGTTGAAACAGACTTTTAAAATGTTACAAATGATCAGAACTAATGTTGCTGTAAATGTGGTGTTGGGACTTTTCTGTTCCCCCAGTGGTTATTATTGTGTGCGACTCGGTTAAAAAGGAATTCATTCGTTAAAATGTAAAACGATCTGTGTCAAATTAATGCAGTTCCAAAGTCATTTCATCCAATCACCTCGACGTTGCACTGGCTTTATATTAACATGGATAGAAGTGCACTTCTTGAAGTAGTCTGTAAATAACTGATAAGATGAGACAGTCATTAAAAGTCTTTGGCTCCTAGTACCTCTAACAATGGCAGCGCCAAACAGTGAACCAACAGGCATAGAGCTATGAGGCTTAATGTCTGTTGTCACCATGGAGAGAAAAATAGAGAAAGTAATTATGTTGTACCAGCACTCAAGCAATCCCATCAGCTATTGGGCAGACATGTCAAAGTATAAAGACAAAGCTGAAAACTTGAGTGGTTGCAGCCTGATGGAACAAGGTCGAAAAATGATCGGGGGATGGGTGGCCCAGAAGACAAGCAGGACAAACAGCTGATGTAAAGAGGCAGGCAGAAACAAACACTGACTAGTTTTTTTCACCTAGATTGGCAAGGATAAATGTGAGTGATGTTGATAAATACTTGCAAAGCCAGTTTATCAGCAGCTGTCTGGCTTGGGGTTGCCGGTGGCAGCATCCAAGGCCGATAACCTCTGAGGCCCGAGGCATGATGTTCGGAGGAGGAGGAGGAGGAGGAGGAGGAGGAGGAGGATGCAGCTGCTGGGCCTTGGCCAATGTGCAGCCCCACAGTAGCCACTGGATATTTAGCATGTCCAAGTAGCGAGACGTCACAAAGAAAGAGCGACTAAACACAGCTGTTCCCCCCGTGAAGCTGCAGAAGTGCAATAGCTGGATGAGTAAAAGTGGCCCCTCTGAAGCGACTGTGTTTCAGACTGTGCCTGCCTCACGCTGTCAGGCAGGGCTTAGTCTGAGCTGCACTCTGCCAGCCCCAGGTGTGCTTCATTAGCTGTGCATCGAGGTGCTCATTGCCTTGGTAACATTGCATTCGAACTCCTGTGTGTTAATACATTCACATTTAACATTTAGCACATACCATAATATTAGTTTATCAGCGTTTGAAGGCGCTGGCATTAGCTTTGTGACGTGTGATGTGTTGATCCGCATGGTGTACGAACTGTACATGTCAGAGGACGAGGTCAACCGTTGACTTGTTGACATTGGATGAATAAACAACACATCGTAGATCACAACAAATGTGCACATTACTCCCTGCGTTTGTACGAATGGCTGCCTGTGTGAGATGTCTCAGTGTGTGGTGCTCTGCAGAAGTTAAATACGCTGCTTGTGGAGACATTTGTACCTATAGCGGTCGTGTGACGTGGCCTGTTATGCAAATCTGTGCATTTGCTAAGCACTGCAAAAGCTGTGCACATTCGAGGCCTCGCACATTTTTATGAGCCTGATGAAGCACTAAGCGAAATGTGTTTCTGTGGTCAGCGTGATAAAACATCCTTGATTACATTTTATTGCCTCAGTGTGTAGCGTAACCCAAACTCGTTGAAAACACATTCATGCCGTTGCCTGCACCTCCACCCCTGAAGACTTTCTCCCTCTTTTCACCGTTAGGTTTGCGTTGTAACTGTTTCCTTATTCATAAAAGCACATTTAGAAAAATGTCTTACTTTTCTGCTCCTTTGTCGCCTCATAAGGAAAAGTTGGCTTAATTGAATTTCGTGGTAAAACAATATAACATAATCAAAAAACACAAATACTGTAACAAGAGAGGGCCCATGTGTGGGAGGCTGTGTGCATATGAGCAGGGAATGTGCCTGTGAGACTGCACCTGGAAAGCACTTGACAGATGGTTACTTCAGCTCTAGCTGAATGTTGCTTCTTTTTTCTGCGTTAAGCCTCTTTCATAGATCTAAAGTGTTTTGGTCAGCATTTCGATCAAGGTAGAATCTTTCAACCTTCTCCGGTGTTTGCTGTGCATCTCCAGAGTGTGTTTATGCTGCCCCCATCACTTTACTGTTTGATTGATTCTGGTGAATGAATAGACGGTGATGAGAGCCGGGACGTTCAGCGTTGCCGTTTTTTTGGGGGGTGTCGCTGGGATTACACAGCTGTGCACCACAAAGTCGTCCTGCTCTGTAGTAACGAGACAAGGAGCAGTGGAGTCAAAACGCTACCTTCACTTTCACTTCACTACGAAGCGACGGAAGACTAGATTGATGCAAGATTTAAAAAAAAAAAACGTAAAATGCTGTTAACTGCAGAGCGGAAGGTTATATTTTGAGCCGCTTGCATGTGTTTACTGGTTAATGTCCGACACACATCCGACACTGAATTGAATAGTTTCTGTAGTTCCCTGAGAATTTGTTCTCCTAAATTTAGCATGTGCTCTCTGCAGCAGATGTTTGTGCCCTTTTTGACGCCGTGGGTAATAATCCTTAATATTCTTGCAGTTTGAAAGTAAATGAGGCTTTAATGCACTCTGATTCCATCTTCCAGCACTCATTAATTGTTTTTGAAAGTCCATAAATTATTCCTGTTGGTTTTTTATTTTTTTAGTTTTTCAAAGATAAACAGAAACTTTTAAGGATGAAATGGAGGTTTTTAATTCATTGGCAGTGTGTTTTGATTAGCGCTTCAATTTGAAATGTCATTTTGAGGAAAATTTACAGTATTTTATTTATTTTCTTTCCTGAGTGCATTTATTTTCCTGGCAAAACATTCAGCATTTGTGACCTTGCCTGTTACTAACACTATAATACTAAGTGTTTCTGAAACTCCATTGTTTAAATGTGTTTTTTCCTGCCCTCGCTCTTCTCCAGGTGTGTTTGAAGCGTCATTAAAGGTGCTGTGCAGTGCGTTCGAAGCCTCATCACTAACCGTCTCCTCTCACCCTTTTCTCTCCAGATGGTCACAAGAACAAAGAAAATATTTGTGGGTGGCTTGTCAGCCAATACAGTAGTGGAAGACGTGAAGCAGTATTTTGAACAATTTGGGAAGGTAAGACTTTGCTTTTTTTTTGCTTTTTTCCAATCCATTGCAGCCTGTGTTTGTTGGATCCTAATTGCTTATTTGCAATTTTTACATGATCATCATCGTGACCATACTGTCCAAGATGCTAATTTCATAATTTGGTTTACTAAAGCCTTAATCCATGCTGTGCAGCACCTTCTGTCGCTGGGGGTTGAACCACATGGCCAGAGCTCTGGTCTTTACGGCGACACTCTCAGGGACTTGTTGAACAGGACCGAGCGGGCCCAGCTTGGCTAATCTCCTAAAGGCAACGCACAACCGTTTCTATTGACGCGAACAGCTGAATGTATGGCAGTAGCTTCACACAACCCACTGTTTCTCATCAACAACATGCATTTTGTTTACAGAGCAAATGAGCAATGACGCCCTGCTGCCGTGACTAAACCTCTTTACAAAGCCCCTTTTTTTTTCTTATCTCTTGTAGTGTAATATTAAAATCAAATACTACTTGGGATTTGAATTCAAATTGTGGCAGATTTATTTCCAGTATAATCTGCCTGTTTCATTTCACATATTCAGCTGTTTGTTGGTGTCTGCTCCAGCAGCTTGTGCCGCTTTCTAATGACCAATACCCTCAGCTGAGTGAGGCGTATGCGCTCTCCTTTTTATACAAGGACACGCGTCCTACACACGCGCCCGTGTGCACACACACAAACAGGCTTTGATACAGTGGCAGCATTTCACAGATAATTTCCTCACACCGAGCAGAGATCCATTTCCCTCATGTCATATTCTGCATCAGTCAAGGTCACCTTGGGCTGATACAGTCCCTGTAACATCAGCACTTGACCTTGAGTTTAAACAATTTCACTGAGGATGGATTTTTCATGGTCGCATAATACCCCGTGTCCTAAAGGAGACAAAAGAGCTGTTACAGTTTAATAGAAACATTTTATTCAGAGACAAGATGCAACTAATACTCCCAAATAAAGCCCAGTGTATTGTTTTTTTACCCTAAGTCCACAAGGTGAAGGACTTTGTTTTGCTCTTTTTCCTTGAAAGTGGCATTGAAGACCTCAACATGGCCCGTCGTTCTAAATAAAGATGCCTTATTTGCACAATAGAACGCAGCAAGCAAATATTCAGCACGACTTTGCAATCAATGGATCTGAGAAAGGACTCGAAATGATTTTCAACTTGATTGAATGACATAATTGACTTGATTATACAAAGTTTTTTCCTCCTTGAGGAATCCTCAAATGCTTAGGAGGAAACAAACAAATCAGACTGATTGAGCAAGATCTTGTGCATGTTTCTGTGTGTGCTTTTATAGCCTACTTGTGCATGCTTGAATGTGTCTGCAGTGCTGCTCTCGCCATGCGTGAGTGTGCCAGCGATTAAGTGTATTTATGTGGGTGCGTGATTAGCGGTTTGTGGGCGTGCGCGCGCATGTATGCGAAGGTATGAGTGTCTTCAGCAAAAAAGGAAATCAGAGTGGATACTGGGACCTATGGCAGACAAGACATAGACCAGAAGACGTGTCTTTCTGTGTGTTTCTGTCTTGCACATTCCAGCGTTTACTAAATAATCTGCCTGTCAGTGCAACCTAGCATTATCGCCACATACACACTGCTCTTAGGACTTATCCACAGAATGGAAAACTAATTAATTCAGTTCCCCCTCCATAGAATCTGGTGGCAGTATGTGTGTCAGTCATCAGCTTGTGTTCCTGTCTCTCTCAGCCTATGTGCATGTCAAGGGGGACATTAGCCAGCACAGTGGCAGGGCAGCGACTCATTTATATTTCTGGCAAGTATGTTTTGAAGCACTTATCAATCATGACGCAACTACAGCTTAAGGCACCGGCAAATGTTCCTCCTCACTGGGACCAAGTCATTTCCCTGATATTATTAAGCAAATAGTGTATTTGTGTGCATGAATACTCGCTCGTGCGCTAGGCAGCGTGGGCCAATTAGCAGGATGTGGTCTACGGAGATGTGGTAGAGGGGAAACAGCTGGTGTGGCCACAACTGGGTCACAGGTTCTGCTGTAACCTCGGCACCTCTCCTCTCTCCCACATCAGTGCCCCACCTTCCCTCTGCTGTCAGGGGGAGAGGTGGCATTTGTTATGGTGAGAAGCTGACAGCTCTCATGCACGTCAGTCTCACTGCCACTATCCCAGCCGTCACCATTAGGAAAGAGCACATGCCCGAGCCTGGCACAACTTCAGAGGAGCTGCTCCACAGTCAGAGCCACGTTTTTGTCACCTACAGTACACACTTAATGTGCGCGTTTGAAGCGATTGTGACAGTCAGTTGAATGGAACTGAAGTGTGGCTGTGTTTGACTGATTCTAATACACCTCGGATGGATCCCATTACCTTCCTAATAGTAGCCACATCCTGCCTTCCATTTTTTTTTATTCCTCAGGCAGCACACTGCAGCAAAGATGAGACAATCTTATCAGGCCTGCCTGGCCTCTCTTTATATTCAAGGACTCTTAACTGGAGGCTGCTGCTATTTCTGTTTTGAAAAAGTCAAATTAACCACTATAGTATTTTTGATATTATGAAGTATTGTGCAGACTTTCAAATTGTGTGAAAAGGACTTTTACCCTCCAAAGACTTGGTTTTGCCAGGATCAATATTAATATTTGTCATTTTATCTAAGAATATTACTGCATATTTACAGTATGCACAGCCATTCTTAAGCACTTAAACCTTTCTTTTTTTACCTTTCTGCCTTTGCCTGCTATTTGCATAACGAGCAGATCTTCTGGATATTGATGATACAGCATAAGGATATTATAATTTGTCCACTTTCTACACTTTAAGGTCAAAGGTCAGAGGCAGCTCAAAGCAGAAGATGGGCTTGTTGGTCTTTAATTACTTGTGTGCAGTCGATTAGAAAGGTGTGGCCTACTTTGTGTGTTTGCGGTGCATCCGTTACTTTATGTATGTTGGCACAAAATAACAAAACACCTGTTAACAAAACACCTACCACTGAGGCAAGGGCTTGATTAGAGAGGGGAGGTGGTGTGATGACACTTTGTAAATTTGGATGTGGCGTAACAGCAGAGCCCTGCCTGGGCATGAACGCAGCTCTCCCCACAGTTAAAGGCATAATTAGCTGGGGTAGCTAATGCTTCCTCATTGGTTTATTGTAATCGGCTTTGAGTGCATCTCATAGTGGCCTTATTTGGCTAAGCTGAAACAACTCTTGCTCACTGGCTCACTTTTTGCACTCTTGTCCATCGGCTTGGCTTTTGCAGACCTGAAGCTGACTTTTAGTTTCGTCAGAGGTACTTGCTTCCGTGTCACTGAGCTGCCACAATCATCCCTTTATGTCCAGGCTGTCCTGGTTCTCATGCTCCACTGGTCTAGAGCCAGATTCTGGAGGTGGAGCTGACTGAGAGGAGGAGGAGCAGCTTAACCAGTTCACTGCCAATACGCTCAGGAGGGATAAAGGTAGACACACTAAGGTCACTATGTCCTAAGACCTACTGTAAGATGAGAAAATGGTCTTATGGTTAAGGAGTCATTTGAGGGTCGTGGCTGTATGAGTGATGACACCTATTGCAAGACGTGATGAATGGAAAGAGACCATTGTCCTCTCCCAGCTGAGGCAGCTGCATGTTGTTGTGTTTCACCTCAGGCCAGGGAAGCATCTGCATACCTCTCTCGTTCTTTCACTGCGAAGAAGCAGATGAGGGAAGGAACTGAAATTATAAAAGCACCAGAGAAAGATTCCTTGGCCTATCGCATGAAATTCGTTCTGGGGCTCCGGTAATCTAATACCACGGCTGACATTTTGCACACCCTTAGATTCTGTAAATGGCAGAAAAATAGCTGTGTGTGACGATTTGTAAAGACTGTATGAATCCATTGTGCATACTCGCCCAAGTGCTAAGCCCCTTATGAAATGTCAGGCATTGCGATTAATAAATGAATAAACATTAACAAAATCAAAACAAGCCATTGTTTCAGACTAAATTATACCTTTTAGTACTTTTGAAATATTGTACAAATTTCATTATTATATCATTCATACATTATTACATCATTTTATTATTCATTATTATTTTGTCTCCAATCAAAGCTTTATACTATCAGCCTTCACAAAGTGCATCTAATTCAATAATAAATTGCCCATAACCACTGATGTGACATTGATCTAATCGTTCTTTTGTCGTCTGTGGGGGTTTGCTTTTGTTGCTAAATTAAAATTACCTAGGGTGACAATGCAGATATGTGTTTACAGCGGCGCATACGGTACGCAGGCCTCGGATGACGTAAAGGAGCACGTTACATGCTCTTTGAACTGAAGAGACAGAGAATAGTCAAACTAAAACCACACAATAGTAACATGTTCCCTGGCTGAAAATAGCAAACACGAATGAATGATTAATGCGGGAAAAAATAGACTTTAGATGAGCAAAAAGAGCCTAATCAAAAGGCCACAGTCCTTCATTCCACTCCTTGGGCTAGTGCAGGTGCACATTTGCATGCCATTTACATGGCAGCTCGCAGTGACCACTACTACTCCGTCGTCTTTGTGTCCATCATCCAGTGACATTCTGTGATTGTTTCCTCTCTGCTGAGACTCACCCACTCAGCTGAGGATATAGTCTGGTTCCAGTGATTATATAGAGTGATCAGAGCAGCAATGATGGAGCATGTGCCTAGCAGCCGAGATTTAGCCAGAGGCTTCAATCTCATTGCAGTCACTTGTAGTTAGTGACTGAGGCTTGCAGTGAGAAGGGCAGAGCAATATAAATGAATTGGCTATGAATGTGGATACGGCCACGCTGCTGCGGGGACACGCGGGGGGAAAGGGCCAGTTAGACAAACTATTTCATATCCCCCTTGACCTTTATTTGCCCGGTGGCCCAGCAACATTTCCAATAGAGTAGCTTTTAAATGGCCGCTGAAGAATTGAGCTATAGCATTCACATCAATTTTTGTGTGTGCCAGTGTGTCGTGGTGTGAGAGAGCAAATGCGTGTGTTAATGCAAGTGTCTCAAGGATTACACCCCTTAAGAAAATATAAAACAATTTTGAATATGGCTGATCCTTTGAAATGACTGCGGTATTGCACGGCCCCCGTGAGTAACTAGATGCCGAGCAGTATAGGCGGCTCACAAAGGGAGCCGCGGATCAGCGGAGATTGACACCTTTCTGTAGGTCTCTAGTCTCATCTCCCAGCTGTCCCTCCTGAAATGGCTCCCCCAGGATAAGCCGGGATTGGCTTGATTGTGTTATCGGCGACTGATCGGGTCATTGAATGATGGAATTTTGAGCCCCTGTTCTGCTTAAAGAATGAAATGTTTAAAGAAGATTGACTGTGATTGGATCAGATCCAGCACCTGCTCAAAGGGGTCGATCAGGTGAACGCAGGAGGCAGCAATCTCTGCTGTGCTATTGTGACACGAATAGAGGGGGGAATTAATGTGTGTGTTGGGGTGAGGTGGTGGTGTGTGGATGGTAGTCGGAGGGTGGGGGGTGGAGATGCCATTCAACTGGGAAGCGGTTGAAAAATGTCATCCGAGGAAGTGTCATGAGTAATTTGCAGCAGTCTCACCATCAGACTGGTGTGAAGGTGGACGCCTCCACCTCAGCCGTGCAAACTGCAATCTAGGACTCTGTGGGATAATACATCTGAGCTTTGAAGAAGGCATTTTTCTAGGTAGATAAATCTGATATCTTTTCTGGCATGTGTTGTATTTGTGTTTTAAAAGGCGAATACAATAAATGCTCTAGCGTTTGATAGTTACTGTCGCAAATGCTTAAAACTACAGCAGTATTCAAATAAACGTTATCATATTTAACTGCTTTCAGTCATACATATGTTGCATAGTGATGCTTAAACTGCGTCTGGATATCAGGTGGGGAGGCAGATCCTCGCTGTGGTTCAAGAGCATGTTGTGAGAGTAGCAACGTCAGGTGTGTTTGAGCTGAGGTCCACGGAGCCTGTGAGTGACAGAGCCTATGTGTCTGCGTGTCACGGGCAAATGAGAAACAAAATGGCCGTGTCAAATTTCAGCTCTCCTCTGATAGGCCGTTAAAGTGGACGCTTTTCATCCCAAATAACCGTTTTCATCCCCATCAGACATTCGCTCTTAACAGATGGTTGTTGGACATCCGGGAAAAGCCAGAGCCATGACTCGGCATCGCCTGGAAAACAGGCAGGCGACAGAGTGCAGCTCAGATGATGACACTGCACAGTCGTTGCTGTACATCCACACTGACGGATACACACAGAGCTTCGTAGCACAGGTCTGGAGCTGCAGTACTTGCCAAAGGTAAATGTGAAGTAAAACTGAAATATTTGAAAGACACAGTAAGCAGGATAGAAAAGGTGCTAAGGAGATGGATCTGTGCACCCGTCTGTTCCACCTCCAGCAGTGGCTCCTTCAGAATGATTTCATATACATCTCTGGTGAAAAGCAGTAAAAAAAAAAAAAGAGCTTTTCTGCTGTCGATTTGCAGTTAGGATAAATGTGCCGCGTGTACAAAATCAACACAATAACAGAAAGCCAAGAACCCACAGTTTGAGTGTTCGCTGTAGTTCAGTGCACACGAGGAGCCCGTTGCCTGTGCTTCTTCAGCCACCTATCGCAGAGTGACCGGACCCGGAGGCAGCTCCAAGTCGTGTTACGAGGGCCACTCACTCGTTTGCACAGCCTTCTTGAAATCACCGGGTAAATGTCCTTACATTCAAATGTACACTGTGCACCGTGGTTTGGTGTCAAGGGCTGATGAAGTCTCATGAAGGCTGATGAAGGCTTCACTTATCTGAAACACTTACTGCTCAGCACCAAACAAGAGTGTTTACGTTCTCCACTCTATTAAACGTTGGGCTGTACAGATCACGGGCCTTAAGTCATACACTGTATTATGTACATATCAGAAAGTCTTTGTTAGATTTAATTTACTGAGCAACTGTAAAACTGAACAGGGTTAGACTCAATACAATATGTTGCTAGAGCAGAGTAAGTAGGCCAAACAAAATAGGGTAATTACTTACCACATAAAAATGTGGCTTCAGCAAAGTGTGTGGAAGCAGAGGTTCTAGTTTACTTTCCAACCTGTTCTTTCACACGGTTCTTCATCAGAAACGTTGTTAACTGGGCTTTTTTGTTGTCTATTGTTGTGCTTTGCTCATTTTGGAAGCTTTTATTTCTGTATTATTGCAAAGAGGCCTCACATGTATGTACACCTAGACTGTGCAGGCCTATACATTTAATTACCAGCTTACATAATTAAAAAATATCAGTTTTAGTGGCCTGATCTGTGCTGCACAGCGAGGGAGGCATAAAAGTCCACACACCCTGTTAATATACATTTGAAACGATGATTACTCAAATGTTAATTGACCACTGAGTGTGTGCCTGGCATTGCTGCTTAGAGTTAAATTAAATCCACTTCATCCCCCTATTTGCATGTGTGTTCATGTAATAGAACTGTTTAAAGCCTTTATTCAAAGCCACTAGAATAAACCTAAGACATGCAGGTAATTCAAACAGTTATGTAACGCAACCAAGAAGTCAAATTCAAGCCCAGTCCGCGCTGCGGTTCCTCATTGTTTATTTACCTCTAAACAAACATCTGTGTACTACACCTATGTGATTAAAATCTGTGAAAGAAAATAACTGTATAATAATAAGTTAATTTAGATCTATGTTTATCAGGTGGCTAAATAATTCGGAGCCATCTTGAAATGTGTAAGAGTCAAAACCTGCTTTGTTTATTTTTGCACACACAGAATTGTAGTCAGTCACAGAACATGACAATCATGCCAACGATTTATGTAAAGATACATTTGATGTATTGTCAACAGCTCTGGTTGTTTATCGACGGGTACAATAATTACTCCAGACGTTTTTTTCCCTGTCGTTAAAACGGGCTGCACTTACTTTGTGAGGTTAAGGCTGGGTTTAGAGTGATGCATCCTGTAATTGTGTTTTACGTCTCGGCTAATTTATAAGGTAATGCATTTCCATAAATGCTCTTAGCACTGCTGGACCGTCTGTGTCTGCGTGACAGTCATTATGTTTCCCCCTGCTCTGCTGACCTCTGTGTTTGATTTACTGTGATTTCTGTGCCGTGTGTTTGTGGGCTTTCTTAAAGCCTTAGAAAAGAATAATGCAGCCAGCGAGTGGATGTGCATGCGATGTTACAGAGTGACAACAGATCCCTATCTCAGCCGCCACGCCATGAATAATCTTTAGCTTATTTTCTGAAGTGGTATCTCAGGGTTCTGGTCGAATTGTCTAAAAGCTAAATAAGTCTGCTTGATTGAACTAATGGCACCGAGCCAAGATCTTGCACCCAGTCTCGTCTCTCAGCCTAATCTTCTGGTCACGGACACATTGACCAGGCTCACACACACACACACACACACACACACACACACACACAAAGCTCCCTCCCAAGCCACTTCCTGATCAGGAAACTTTGAACCCAACATGTGGCGCATAAGTCCTATCCACAGGTAATTAGGTTTGATGGTTAGTTGAGCAGAAGCATGGATTTTATCCCTCTCTCCGTCTCGCCTCCTGGAGGGTTGCCTCAACTTGTTTTTGATAAGCCTACTGCCAGCCCAGCATCAGTCTCTCCAGCTGAACACACAGGGTAAAAGCCACCAAGGAGCAGCCATCCATCTTAAAGAGGAATTACCCACTAAAATAAAATATTCCACTTTGAAGATGTGTGTGTCAGTACTAAATATACATTTCAATTAAAAAGTTCACCTTTCAGCCTAGATTTCATTCCTGCCCATCATTTGGAGTAAATCCCAGCTTATTTCTCTTTCTTCGATGTGTTTGTGACAGACAGGAGCATGTTAATGTTCCCTCAGACCAACTAGTTTGAATGTTGTCCCAGCAGAGATTGCTTTTCATTAAATTAATTTGCTGAATTAGTGCCATTTTTGCTACAGTAGGTTGTCTGTGGTTGTCGTTATCGACGGGTTACACAGACAGAGAACTCTTTACACCTTCACGAGAACCCGGCGAGATAGAGCTGGTATTAGTCGCTGATAGTGGGCTGGGGAGAATCCCGGAAGTACGCGTGAAGCAGCTTTGAATTTGATTTGATTAGAATTACATTTGAATGTGATAGGAGGTGAAGACAGAATGGACATGCGGTATCATGCTCAAGTGACTGGTTGATTATATTAAATCATCTGCCAGCAAATCTTCCAGCTGCCAGCTCACTGTCTTGAATGAGAGGATGTTTGTGTGGGAAAAGTTGCTGTCGGTGAAGAAAAGGAATGAGAGCATCTCATTTATACTGTCAGCTGTGTTATAATAAACCTGCCTACAATCAAATATGAAAAGGAAAGAAATCAGGCAGACGTTCTGCTTCTGTGGATGCGGATTTGATGGATTTAGATTTTCTTAGTAGTTGTGTTGTCTAGAAATCTGACACAAGCGTTCACGTCCGTGTTTTGCTTTTTCGCGCGCATTTAAACTGAGTACAGCTCATTCTAGACTCAAGAGACCCAGGATGAAACAGCCAGTTGGGCCGTCTACTTACGGCGCACCCGCGTCGGTTCTAATCTCGTTTGGTCTGGAAATGGAATCGCAATAGAAAATAAAACGCTGAAAGCTTGCAACATATCAATAAAGGCACACACTGCTGCTGGTGTTAATCCAGACATAGAAGGTTCGCCAGCTGCTGCAGTCATGATCGCAAGGTGAAAGTGCTGTGTTCAGCGTAGTGTGCGTTTGCATGGGGATGTGGTGCTTCTGTCTGATTTCTTTATCGCCCATTTAAAGCATATAATGGTGTTTATTTTTAAAGTAAACAGCTGGCCCTAATATATAGTCCAGATGTTGCAGGGGGCCCTGCCGACTAAGCTACAGCTGACCACATTACCTCCGCCCACACAACCTGTTGTGCTGCTAGGATCAGTGTCTTCATGCTCTGCATTCTGCTACTATCATACTATCACGGTTTCAGTTACAGTTAAATTAGAATTTATAAGATTCACAGGCGAAAAATAAACTTGTCAACGATCTCTGGTAGATGATGGAGACGTTTCTGAATGAACTTAAACATACTCATCAGTTACACTTAACGTCACCCTGGACCCATCACGGTATAAAATGGGGGGAATTGCAGCTTTACTACTTTATTACTTTGAATTCATATCATCAGCGAATCACGTGTTCGTGTCTGTATCAAATTACAATCTTTGTGACTCCATTGCTGTGCTTCTTTGTGCTTCGCTTTTTTCCTTGCTCCTTTTTAGACATAAACATAATGGTGATGAACACGTCGCGGCGCGTGTGCTTTAGCGTGAATGGGGTTCACGCAGCATGAGCTCCATCCCACGGCAGCAACAGATTTGCAATGGCAGAACGTCACACGTGTCAGAATTATGTCGGTATGTTGCTCGAATGTTTTGCTTTTGCCAGCGGAGAAGAGAAAACGATTGGTTTTATTGCAAAAATGTTTCACCAGTGATGTTCCTCTTATAATTAGGAAGCATTTAACTTAACTGTCACGTTACCATCTGCTTTGAGAGTAAAACACATGCGAAAGAGATGCAGTCTTCCATTTATTTAAAGGAAGCTGAACACATCAAAATTCTGGAGTTTAGCAGCATTTATTTTGTGTTATTAATTTGAATGGCTTTATACTGTACAAACGAGATGAGGCCAACACTTCTTCTTACCTGCCGCCTCTCTGACACACTCTCTCACACTCCCACTGTCTGGCTTGCTGCCCAGCCATTGGCAGCTCCCACATGTGGCCAAATTGTAAATCAGATTCAGACTTTCCATTCAAGTGCCCTTCTCGGGGGACCGGACTGGCCTTTATTCTGACCTTGTGGACCTTTTTATAGGCTTAGAAAAGAGCAGAGAAAGGAGATAGCTCCATAGTTCACCCTGGAATGAAGAGCTGAGTGACTCTTATCTTTGATTAAAATCTAACCTTATGGCATTTTGGAAAATGTGTGCGTTTGAGGTGGTACCGGTTTTGAGTCTAACATTTACGTGTGCGCAGTAAATTATCCGCATGAAAATACAGTGATTTGTTGAAATGTTGTTGTTTGTGATAAGGGGTTGTTGTAGGAGAGAGCAAAGCATTTTGGGTAGGCCCGTGTTTTGGTCTTTGTCCCGCACACAGCTGATGCTCTGAAGAGAGTTTGGGAGGGCTCAAGCTGTTCACTCCCCCACTCCCTCCCTCTTTTTCTATCTCTTCCTTCCATCACACCTGATCGCATTTGACAAATGCCCCTATTGGCTCCATATTATCAGGTGCAGCAGAGGCAGCCTAAGACTATATTACTCTGCTCATATACCACATCTGTTCTCCATTTTGCATGGCTGACACATTTGCTTCTGCAAGGTTCAAATGGGGCCAAGACTCTGTCAGTGAAACGGCTTCAGGAGATGCAGGTTGTGTTGGCTAAGGGGGCGTCCTGGTGAATGGGATGGACACGGCTTCCACTGCATCTGCTGACCTTTTAAAAAGTGAGGAGCAGCCACATGGTGCACGGCGATTAATCACTGTGAAAACCAGGTTCATATAAGCTGGAATGACAAACTCGCTGAATTACCGCTACCATCTGGGGATTTTTCAAAAAAGCCGTATCGCTTGTGCAGACGCGTCCCCTGTATGGCCAGTAAGTCGTGAACACTGTCACAGCAGTGTGGATAAGCCAGTGATACGTCAGCATGGAAACACAATGTGTGTTATTTACTGCATTCACTCAGAGTTGTATAAAAACCCAGACAGCACAGGCGTCCGGCTCTCGACTGGAGCCTGCGTGAACTGTTGTGCAGATGCTGGCTATGTGGCCAGCTCTGTTACCACATTAGCCAACGCGACCTGTGACAGATCATGCCACTTTTTTAAAACACAGACTTTGAAAGTGCCTTTGAGGAAACGTTTAAAACAAAAGAGCACCAGGGAACGACGCTGATGGACTGTCATCGCCGGCGTCTCATCAGCAGAAATGCTTCTTGGGTTGGCACGGTAGTCGCCACGCGGTGGCAAGGTTAGGTCACATCAGCTGCCTTACGGCGACTTCACATATTTTTTGGGCACTGCTTTCAGTTTAGAAGCAACAATTTGATGAAGGGGGATAAAAGTAGAAGAAAGAAAATAATATCACAATACGTGAATGCTCTTTATTTATATTTCAAGATAGAGCGAGGAGGTGCAGTGACACGGGAGCTGCAGAAGTGCCTGGACTCGTTTAGGTTCCTCGCATGTGTCAGGCGCCTTCCTGAGCAGACGCCGCGCTGCCGGGTGGTAATTGGAGGGCTTCCTGGGAGAAGGTGGTCACGGCTCTGCTTCGCCTCTGGGCCACCCTCAAGTGCCTGAGCCTGCTCCAGTTGGCTCGACACATCACTAGCTCGACACTCTGCACTTAGACTGCGGACCAGCTTTCTTAATGACTCATCAACAAGCAGTTAATTATCTGTGAGACTTTTTGATCAGTCAGTAAAATCGTCATCATCAATGCTGGTGGTTATTCAAGAAATGACTCAGAGACCCCATTTTCTCTGCTGGTGCTGCCAAGATTAGCTCATTTTAATGATTTATATGTTTCATCAAGAAATATGCATTTTGGTTAAATTATTAACCAATAATATGTTTTTAATATTTCATTCCTTTTACTTAACAGCTCTTTGATATGCGTCCCTACTACAGACACTTTGGCTTAGCAATCGTGGTTATTTGTGCTGCTCCTCCCAACCCACCCATTAGTTTAAATCAGGGGCACTGGCGCCATATGGTAGGTCCTTGACTGTGACAGACTGACACATTAGTCATTGATGGCTCACAGCCTCTGAGATGATAGGCAGTGCTTAAAATGCTGACCTAGAAACCCCCCCCCCCCACACACACACACACTCTCTCTTAATTGATCCTCTGCCATACTCACAGTAAATACAGAGGCATTTTTACAGAGGTCGCATCAGCTCACTCCATTTGACGGTAATGTGTTTGTGAACGTAGTGAAATGAGAGACACAACAGTTTCACAATAGAGAGAAACCATGGCCCCACTAGTTACGGCCCTACGATAACAGGAGTATGGATTGGTCAACATACTGTGGGGACCTTATGCATCCTGCCACAGCGGTGTCACAAACTCAGTGAATGGCTTGACCATAACTGGAACTCAAAACAAACTGGGGGGGTCTAGCTTATTTTTTTTGGGGGGGCAGCATATTGTCCTTTACCTTATTTTTATCACGGTTTTGCAACTCGACTTATATTCAGTACAAGGGATGTTTATCGCTGACGATGTCTTAAATAACAGACTTGCTTGAATGTTTAGTTTGAGTTTGGTAGTTGCGTGTAACAGTTGGTTACAGCAAGGATGGCCTCTACAGAGGTATGGAAGAGATTAGTGTCAGCCTTGGGGAGCTGTAAGCTGTTCTCCCCACTTTCTACTCTCTCCTCAACAGCACCAAGGTGCTTGCACGTCCTGTTTGAAATGTGTCATCAGCTGTCCTGGCAGGTACGTTGCCACATAAACCTCTGAAGTGACTGACAGCACTTCTTGCCTGGAAAGGTCATCGTAGGAGTGGGTTAAATGTCCCCTAGAGGAGCCAGACAGTGTGTGATTTGTGTGAGTTTTCCGCTGCTGGAGCTGCTTCGTCTCCCTGAATGACTTTGACCAATTCTCCCTCAGTCTTAACTTATAAGTCACTCTCTAGAAAACAGTGTGTCAGATGTGCCACTACTCATTAGTCTTCGTCTGATTGGGGAAATGAAGAAATTAAAAAAAGGGCTGTCATTAGAGGTCAAGCCATCACAACAACCGCACACAAAACACATCCTCTGTTTTGGTTTAATCCAATTAGACATCCACTGAAGCTGCAGTTGTTTTCAGGCAAGCCTGATTAACTTTGTTGTGAATAGCGATGCTTGTTTTGTTATTTCTCCCCCCATTTCTCTGTTTTCTCAGTCAGTTATCAGTATAGTCAACCTACTCTTTAACATGCTTCAAGTCACATAATAGTGCAGTTACTGCTAAAATGATTGTTGCAGTTTGGCTGTATTTAAACATTATCCCTCGCAGAATCAGGTGAACTGAACTTTGTCCTGTGGGGGGGGCTCACACCACCGTAGAATTAAACTGGAAGGAAAACCAACAGAAGGAGCATCCGAGCTACAGCCGCCACACATCTACCTAGAAAATAAATCATTCCTAAGGACACAGTGTGTAGCCTTTTAAAGATGGTAATGCATCCAGCAAACCAAAAAAATAATGGCTCCCTCCCCAGGAACAGATAGATAAATAGATAATGTTCTTTACTGTTACATAATACATACGAGATACTTGGTACTTGTGTTGGATAATATAGCTTTCAAACATTACATAATAAAGCTCATTAAATTTTGAACGCGAAATTGTGCCACGTTCAAATGCGCAGCCTTTGGTCCGATTTTATGCTGTGGGGTTTTGAAGACGACCTGCCCTGGTCACTGTCACTTCAGCCTTTCTGTCTCGCTGCTTCCCACTGAGGCCGACGCGTGGAACGGTCGTTTCCCGCTGCACACCTTGAATCGAGCGCATAACGCGATGGCTGTGATTTCCACATCTCCCTCATTCACTGAAATAAAAGTGCTGCCATCAATAACGGCTGCTCATTGCCGGCTAGGAAGCTGCTATTTAACAGCAAATAGCCAAAAGCAGCAGGTACTCCAGATCAAATGAGGTCAGGCGGAGCTTTGTGTCGCTCCAGTATGAATTAGGTGCAGATATTTTTGTTTGTGATAATGATCCTTGTTAGACTCATTTAGGGAAGGAGTTAAGAAATTGAGCGATTCTTCTTACGCGCCACCGTCCTTTGAGAGATATGATTTAGACGGCAATGACAATGAAAGCCAGACACGTAATTATTGGGAACAATTTCTTTTTATTTTACACAAGCAAAATACCTTCAGGGTCCTTTCCAGGCTTTGTGTTGTGGTTCCCCCTTCGTTGTTAAAGACACCGTTTGGAATTCATGACCAGGACTCCATATGCAGATTTGGAAGGGCTTTGATTAAAGCTCTAACAGGCACTTGATGGTTGGGGATATCACATTTCCTTTTGTTTTAATGCACTCTGTTAGGCTCACTCACAGTTAATAAGTCACAATCAATCTACCTGCTGTACGCACTGAGGCTTTGTAAGAGCTTAACAGGACCCCTGAGAGATGGAATAATTTCACTTCTGAAACAGACTGACAGAGCCAGTGCGTGCATTGATGTTTGCGTCTGTGTGGGATCATAACAGTTTTCATTGTATATTTATACGCTTGTGTGTGAGGGTGTAAGAGAAAAAGGAGACTGCTAAAGGAAGCCTGTCAGAGATTGCCAGACTGGAAGACAGTCGCTGTACGTTGTCTCCTCTCGATCTTCACTTGAAACAGTAGGAGCAGTTGCCTAAAGCTACAGTATGATATTTTGATGACCTCAGAAACATGTCTCCCAGAAGCCTTCGCTTGTTTTTTTTCTACACTCCAAGATATTCCAGTAAACACCATCTATTGTGGTGTCTTGTCCAGGTCAAAACACACGCGCTACGAGAACAGCGATGTTCATCGGGCCGCCTTCTTCCATTACTCCACGGTCCAGTCTTACAGTTTGCTCTGGTTCCAGCAGTCAGAACTCAGGTACTGACCACTGCAGTCCACCCGGTGGAGATGCTCTGACCCAGACGTCAGACTTTGTCAAAGTCGCCCTGATTTCCTTTTTTCTTTTTTTTTTTGGCTTCCAATCCATCAACCTGAAGAAGTGGCTGTTCACTTGGTGCCTAATATATTCCACCTCCTGACAGGTGCCATTGTGAACGAGATAATCAATGTTATTCACTTCACCCGTCAGTGGCTTGAATGCTGTCGCTGATTGGTGTTTATCAGAAAAGGTTAGTGCTGAAGGACATAAGCCACAACAATGTCCTAAATGGCACAAGTGCACCCATTTATAAGGTTTGTATACGTATCACAGGCCAGAGTTTGGAGCGTTGCAATCAGTGTAAAGGTTGAATGTTTAATCGAGAAGTTAAAGAACTGCTGCTTTTAGGATAAGTAAGTAAACACATAAACTGGTTAAATCTTGACCAGCTATCGTGACACTCATAATTTAGTGCTTTAGTAGACAACAACTTCATACTGGTTTGAAGCCTAATGAACAGTACGCAAGCGTGGATGTCACTAGAACGTTCCTCTACTGTGCGTTGTTCCCCAACAGTATCACCTGAAGCAGTTATTTTCATGAAACCACTGTTTTTTTTTATGTAAACCGAAAAAAGCCTGTGGCCTTAAATGCCACCTTTACAACCAACCACCGATGGACACTTGTCTTAACCCAAACAGCTCCCACTTTGACCACAGGTACACTTTGCACCTCTGCTTGCCAAAACCAACGTGTCCACGGTTTTACACCGTCCCGTACATCTGACTGCACTTTGCACCACCGAGTCTCACACATTTGCTTTGCCCTGTTGATAACTTGACACCTTCACGTTCACATGCTGCAGATCACCAGTGGCTCCATGCTCCTTTATTAAAAATAAGTTGGAGAAGTTGAAAAAGCAGTATGTTCGCACTGTTGGCAGCAATTCGCCAAATTAAGGGTTTCTAACCTTTCAGACACGAATCTGTTTGCAGATAAAGTTTAAGCTTGTTGATGTTATTTTGTTCCAAACGCTCTCCACTTCAAAAGGCAGCGTGTTTCTACTGTCAGAAGTTCAAGCCTGATCCTTCACTCAAAACACAAAGCAGCCAAATGCAACATTGAGCAGGCTTTTTGCGCTGCTATCTGAAAGAGATTAGAGGAACATGCATTTCCTCCTTTGAGCTCACATTTCAAACTCTCCCCGTCGTTACTTAACCACTGGCGGAGCAGTCATTAGAGAAAGTGAGACTGTGAGCTGCATACCGTACTGTAAGTGCTCCCAGTCAGCCTGGACATCTTGGCCTTAGTTTTATAGCGACCTCAGATTAAATGACGACTGGGATCATTTCTAAGAAATACCTCTCTCTTTCAGATGTTACCGCTTTTCCCAATAGCACCAGTATAAGTTAAGGCTGAATGTGGTTCAGCTTGTGCAGTAGTGTCTTTGGAGAATCCCCGAATAGCACACAGTTGTGTTTTTTTCCCTTTTAAGATGAGCTGTGCATGTGTGTCTGTGTTGTTGAAAAAGAGACAAAGAGAGAGTTGATGTCACGGCAAGTGTGTTGGAAGCTTTCTTTGATTTTCAGGAAGGTTCGATGACAATTTGACAGGGGCTGAGAGGACATGGAAGGAAATCCTTTGATGCTCACTGTCAACAAAAGGCTTCTCCTACATACAAATAGCTGTTTATCCTCTCCTCCCCTCATCTTATATCTCTTCTCACAGTACTCATCAGATTTGTGCACTAATGGGTTGCTGTAATGCTAGGTGGCTGGATAACTTTCTCCTGAATGTCTTCCTTTCTGCCTGAGCACCAGTAAACCACAGGGTATAATAAGCCAGCTCACTCCACCACTGCAGGGATGCCACTGTGAGTGATGAAACAATGGTTTGTTGGGTGTTTGCAAGCTAGACGTGATGGGTAAAGGTTCAAAGGTGAATCCGCCACCCAGCGCCACCAGTAGCACTATCTCCTCGCGGCACAAAGCAGCTTCGCGGGCTGTGTTTTCAGTTGTGACAGGTGGAATATGGCCTAATGAAAGAGACAGAGAGAGCTGAAATTTCACCCCAATTCCTGCAGATAGGAGAGTATTGTTTCAGCAGCTCTAAGCTTTTTTTCTTAGAAGAATGGGAGAATTTTAGATGGGCTAAAAAGAATTTTCTTTTTTTTTTTTTGGCCCACTCTGTTTTTTTTCTTTTGCGTTTGAGGCCCGTTCTCAGTGCCCGTTCATAAAGACACGGCAAGCCAACAAAATGAATTCTGAAGATTAATTAAAAGTAGCTGATGGAGGTTTAGACACATGCGTGCATGGGTTGTTGGGAAGTATGATACCCTGTTGGGGTCGTTTGGCAGAGAGCCAAGGCAAAGTCTTTTTTGTTATTAGTAGTACAAAGACAAAAACACTATGTACGTAATTGCTTACTCTTTGAGTGGCTAATTAAAAATCTGAAATGTCTCATATCTTCGCGAGCTTTGTATTCGCCAGTTGTGCTTCAAGTCATGCCAGGCGCTGTTCTTTTATCTGCGTGGTGTAACTGGAACTTATCTTTATGCGTTTTCCAGCACAGCACCTTGGTCATGTGTTTGTTCACGTGCCTGTCTTTGGGGAGACAGAGTATCATGGCCTGTGCGTTGTAAGCCTTCCCTTCCCTTCAGAGCTTTTGCTCATGTTCCCAGGATTACAGTTATGATGCTCAGTGGTTGCTGGGTAAATAATTGTGTTTTGAAATGGGCCCACATTTCGTTGCTCGTCCCGTAGAGTCTGCTGCTCTTGTGCAATTGGATTTATTTCTCCACAGGTGTGCACATTTCTGAAAACATCATTAAGGAGAACATGTTTTTGTGAATACATCATGGCCGCATAGAGACTTGGAAACTCTCCTTAGATTAGCTAATACTGAATGGGTGGGATCACAAACTGAATAACACCCATTCGTCCAAGAAGCAAATAATATGAAGTAAAGCAAACTAAATGTAAGTAGACAACATTGTGCAATATTAGGCTACCAAAATATGTTAGAAATAATAAAACCCACAGATAATTTATTATCCTCTCCGTTTCCTTCTTTGTTGGTTTGGTGTAATATTTCTCATGCAGACACAATGTTTGGATGAGGCCGCATTATTTGTGATGGAGGACAGAATCAGTAATACTGACAGATTATATCCCTTACTTCCAGTGAGCTGAACAATTAGGAGCAGTGATGGGATTTGTGTGAGTATCAAGCCATACTTGAAGATATTTTGTCTATTTAAGAATTCTCTCAACTCCTCAAATGCCCTGTCGGATTGCAGTGTGATCACATTGGGCCGTGCAGAAACGGCTGAATTGGAATCTTATCTTCTTCCATCTTTCCCATTACAGGCAGATTGAAAGCCCTGAAGCTACGCTGTAGCTCAGTCCCCAGTCAAGACCGCTTTTTAGACTGCAATGTGACAGCTTCTAAAAATGTCACATTTCGGTGTTAAGATGCACTGCCAGGCACTTGAGCCATACATACTGTGGCATCGGCACCAGTTGAGTTGCGAGGCTGCGCTGACCGCCTCTTCATTCCTGGGCGTCACCCCGGGCGGCGCTTCCTTGTCTCCTCGTGTGACATAATGAACTGGAAGAGCCTGATGTGTAGCGCTATGCATAAAGACATGACTCCCGGCTTCCCGTGCTTACTTAGCTCACAGAGAAGAGCGGAAAAGGCCGTGATGAATGGCACATACCTCTGTCCTCGTTCATCTTTTTTCACCTGATGCGTGTAAACATCAGGTCCTGTCTTGCATATCCTTAAGATGTGGCAGACGTGCGTAATACTGGTGCCTTCGTCAGCGTTTGTCGCTAGTGTCTTGGGCAGAACAGATGACCATCTCTGTTCTCCAGTCGGGTTTTCACTTAGGCGTATTGGCCAAAGCTGCATCTCAGACACACTGAGGGGGGCAGCACTTCACTGACATAAGAAGTGTGTGTGTGTGTGTGGGGGGGGGGGACCCCTGTTGTCCACCATCTGGGCAAATGGCAGGTCTTTATGCCACTGTGGTAGCCACCGAGGAGAGAGGGCACAGGGGCATAGCAGGCGGCTCCGAAGACAGACAGGGGGGGCATTTGCAGACACAGGTCATTCTTTCTCAGTAAAAGACCCACTCAGTAACACCTGTGCTCCCTCTCCCCTCTGCCCCACTTCAGACGTTCTGTCAGAAAGCCCATGCTCAGCAGAACTACAGGCTTCCAAACAAAAGGCTTCGCAGGCTCGGCAGAGTGTATGCAGGTGAATAACAATAACCACTTGTTCAGTTATTCATATATTCATATGCGTGTTCATATTTAGCCTTCACCGTGAGGGTGATGAACAGCGCTGGCCGAGGCTGTGCCACGCCGACGGAGGGAAGCGCTGGCTCAGTTTCTCTTACTGGCCTAGAAAGTGACAGGGCAAGCGGTCGGGGCATCCTGTGTGGGTTTTAGTGTTCGGTGGGTATGTATGTTTGAAGAGCGGCTCCGCTAATGAGGACCAATCAGATACGTCTGTGCAGGATAGGTCAGTCAGAGCTGTGTGGCCCGCCCCGGTGTCCAAATGATACATTCGTAATGGAGGGTTAATACAGCCAGTCCACAAACCAAAAAGCTAATAGTCACTCCCACATCATTTGCTCCTTTGCTCCTCCCTAGAGCGGTTCCATACCGTTCCTCTGTAGAGCATGTCGAACATGTTCAACCCCTGGCTAAAAGCTCTCCTCGCGGCCACGGTCTCTGCGCACCCAATCCTTTCATCCTCACATCTCTCAATCCAGGTAAGGCTTGGGTGGAGACCAGTCCTCTGTAGAAACGGAGAGACCTTTAGCTGTGCAATCGATTTCTGTAAAGCAGAGTATACAGTATGGATGACCGTGCGGAGTGAAAATGTAAATGGAGCGAGCTCTGAAACGATCAGGCAGCCTCCGTGTGCACGGATCAGGGAGTATGTAAGCACGAGATAGCATTTACCCCTGGTTTTAACTAAAGCACTCAGACATTCTCCTCTCTGCAGCCCTGTAATTCCCTCTGAGTGCTCGGTGTGAAAGTGAAGCACTGTTATCAGCCTCTACCAAATGCATTAGACCTCCTCTGACCGTTGAAACAGACCACCTTGTTGTAGATCATTCCCTCTACACAGAATGAAGGTGATGAAGAAGTTGTAAATTAGGATTGTATAGTTTCATGCCCCTTAATGATCACCGCACCCCTGGGCTACACAATTACTCCCTCTCTGCAATTTTGAATTAAACACGATATATACCTGCCAGTGAGTAAAGCGTAAATTGATGGCGTTACCCGATGTGACCCGTGGTAATAATGTATGGTGATGACACAGCAGACTTCAGCCCACTTTGCACTTTTTCTGCATGGCATGTGTGCAATGAGCAAGGTTGCATTTTTTAGAGTGCAGGGAGAGTAATGAACTGGTGTGTTACAGTGTCATTTAGCGACTGCTTTCTTTCTGAGGGGTTTTGGTATGAAATTACTGGTGGGTTGTTTTGTGTGTGTGCTTGTATATCTTTAAATTTTCTTCAATATTTTAGTCTTAATGAATGGGGATGTAGAATTCTCATTAATTTAGATTTTTTTCAATTCATTAAAAATGTTTTCAAGATTTCAAGACAAGAATAAGTGAGTCACTTGCTTCAATGAAACTCATGGCATCTTACGATTTTTCAAACTTTGAGTGAAGACAAGTCCTTCAGCGCTTCAGCCAACAATTAGCCTTCGAATCATTAGACTCTAAACCTGAGATTGTCTCGTCTCCTTGTCCTGTTTCCAAACTTTGCGTCTTTCTAGGCCAGCGACGTTGCATATCTGACCTTTTTTAAGGGGGGACGCTGCATTATGCACTTTCATTGAGGCTGTGGTCCTGTACTGATAAGATGACAGTGGGGTGGTTTCTCTCCTCCCTATTCAAAAGCAAATAAACTCCCCCAGCAGCTGTTTGGATTGGCTGAACTGTATTGACAATCTGTTAAAGTGCAGAAAAAGGGCTTATTTTCCCTTTTGTGGAATTTGACAGTGATAAAACTGGATTGCAGCAATAATGGCTGTCATGGATCAACACCTAGAAACATTTTACTCTGCTGATGTGGACATGAATGGGATCCAAAGTCATGTCTCCCTCTGGCTGACTGCCAGGACCTTCACAGGAGCTTTAATAAATGGTTTGTACCAGCAGACGCTCCTTGGCCTGTGCGCATGTTTTGGTGTGTGTGTGTGTGTGTGTGTGTGTGTGTGTGTAGTGTGTGTGTGTGTTTATATGCCATGGGATTTTAATAAGGACTAAGTGTGCAAGGAGCCCTCCAGAGACAGAGAAACCCCAATAACCTACACTAGTGCATGGTGCTACTAAAAGGGTTGAAGGAACACAGAAGGGGAGGAAGCAAAGGTGTATTAGCTATTTATTCATAGCGCTGGGGTGCATATGAATTATTCAGTGTGACATTCATTCATAATTAACTTTTAAATAGATAAATAAATAGACAAAAGTTTAGCAGAGCCATGTATTTTTAACATGACACATATAATGCAGACGTGGCTTGAAGTCATGTTTAATGAAAACCCCACCGTAAGCATGTAATGGTGGAAAACCTGATGTGTCTGTGCAGTGAGAGGAGGTTCAGCAGGACGGAGACGGATAAAGGAGGCCAGTAGGTGGGCCGCCTCAGGCTTAGAGGCTGGCTGTCGGGCAGGCACTAGTCAGTGGGTAGCACATCTGAGAGCGTGAATGCAGGGTGGAGAGGGCTTTAGTTGGGATCGACTGCTCCTAGACAGAGAGGACACCATCAACAGCTGGTAACTCAGTATCTGTAAAGCGCATAGTCCGTGTTCTGCACACACGCCTGAGCTCCGGGTTGAAATAATATAGTGAGCAGAAAGAAGAAGTTTTCACTGAATGCATTTCAAAATATAGACATGTCGCATGGAATCTGTGTGCACGATTTCATCTCTAGAATGATATGTTTTTATCATCTCATGCCTGACAGTGTGTGTTATTCCTCATTTTCATCACTGTCAGCTTGAATCACAGAGCAGATCTGTGAAGGTGTCACTAGTTGCCAGTTGTTTCATTGTTTTCCATTATGTGCAGGACAGAACAATTGTCAAGTATCACTTATTCATCTCGAGGTTTATTCGCTATAACATAAGACAAGCTAACTGTGGTGTCACCAGCAATGAGTCTGATGCACGGCGCTTTTTTCGTACATTGCCAAAGTGCACAACCTGTCACAGCGTGCTATGAATTGATTCTCCGGTAAAAAAGGTTTGAATATAATTAACGCTACTGTTTGCGACTCAGCAAACCAAGTGGATCTTGCCATCACACTGTGAGTTGCATCTCAAATTTGTCTCCCTGAACACTATTAACACTATTTAACTTGGGGGCATTCATTTAATTTGCTATAATTGCTTTAGATCCCCTCCATCTAGGCTCAGCCAGACGTCTGTGGGTTTATGGGGGGGCTGATCTGTCTGCATGCTTATTACTACACAGTTTTTCTTGACTATTGTGTCCAAACCTGAAGCTTCAAGATCGTGGTTTATGGTCTTTGTATGTCCGTGGTAACAAAACAACCTGGGCTTCTTGGAGTAAAGGTTTCCGTCCCATTTACTGCTCTTGGTAAATGCCTTTAGCACGATGCAGGGGAATGAACAGCCGCGTTATGAAGCGATGGCAGAACAGCAGTTAGGTTCCTATCAGGGAAAACAGTTAACATGTTGGAGATGTGACGATGGCGGGGGGTGCTGGGCAGGTGTCGGGACTCCTAAGGGAGCTGGAGGTCACATTACCATACAAAAGCCGCTCTGCTGGGTAACCTTTCCAGGCGCTGCTCCCTAGCCAGGGGGCCTGCGGTCACACACTGGCACTGCCACAAGTGCCTCGCCACTAATCCACACACACACACACACACAGGCACACGTGTCCAGAAAGCTCGCCTATTCCGCCCCTGAATACCCCCTATGTTCCTCATGACAGAAACATTGCTTGTATAGTGACATGAAATATTTGCACTCCGGGAACATAAATCACAGGGGACAGCTCTAAAGCAAAACAAATACTATGATATGGTCCATTGCCATCATAATGCACACTAAAGGGAAAGGCATTCATGTGGAATTTAGATCCAAAGCCTAACATTTTATCTTCGCCAGCAGTCTTTCGTACAAATCAGCTCCTTCCCCCCTCCCCCCTCCCCAAATCCCTACAAAAGCAATGCTGTTGTCACTTAAGCTCCACTCTATTTACAACTTGGATATTCCTTAGATGTGTGCGAGACACAACAGTGAGAAATGTGAGCACTGTAGTGGATGTGGGTAGCACAGGGGAGACGAGACGGAGACATTGACTTTGCCTGGAAGCATGCGGAGCTTCTCCTGGTAGAGAGGGAGAACAACTGGAGCGAGAAAGAGAAACCGAGAATCGAGAGATGCGCTCGCCGGGCGGGTTAAGGCCGAGAGTACGGGTGGCCACATTTGATGGACGGCGGCATCGACAGGGATTTGGGTGGCTTTTAGAGATGATCCAGGGTTAATGGTGGACTCTTATTTTTTGGAGAAAGGTGGAGAGGTGGACATCCAGTGTGTGGTGGATACCAGGAGTCACGGAATCAGTCAGGAATCCTTTTTACATCAAGTCTGATTTTGAGTGACAGGTCAAAAGGATTGAAAAATGTGTGCTGCGTCATCTGTGTGTGAGTGTATGTGCTACCCCACAGGTAACATATGCACACCATGTAATTATACTCATTACACAGCAGGCTGTGGATCTGCACGATATGCTAGTATACACTAGAAAAATATCTGAATTGTTGACAGCATAGTTGCACAGTAGCGGTGACAGTCAACTACATTGTTTATGCTGCAATTACCAAGACTGAATTCAATCAGTCAGGCCAATACACTTTTTTATTGCAATTATGCAAAAGACCTACAGCTCACCGTGAGGTGCAGTAGCTTATATTGATTACTTTATTTGTAAAATTAAGTCTTTAAGAAGTCTCTGTCACTCAGCGCTCACTCCCGTATCACACACGAGCCCTGCATCCTCATGAAAATAATAACTCTTAATATAATTGATGTAATATGCCACACGCAACAATAAGGTATAACATCTAATCACGTTAAGTAGTCATTGCCAAATTGTAATTAAACTGTTTGAGACAAGTGATTACCAACTCTGATAGAGAATGTGAATACATAATAGGGGTCTTGTGAGAAAAAAAATCATAGCTCTAATTGCATTGCAATTTTTGTTTTTTTTACTAATATTGATTGCTTTTGTTTGTGTGTTATCATCACATTGACCACAACATGCTGGGGAAGTGCACCAATGTGGCAAAATGAAGCCCTCCTTCCCTTTGTTATCCTCCAATACACATAGTAATGTTAACAGTGGGGCCCTGCAGTCTGACTGGGCTAATGGTGTAGCATCCTATCAGGCCACGCGCCCAACCAGAACATGCAGAGAGATTGTTCGCATCAAGCCTGTTGGCAAATTAGTCACCGTGCATTAAGCTGTGGCATTATGCTAAAGCTGTCTAAATACTACTATATGCTTAGTGACCAGTGAATGATTGCTGAAGCCCACCCCTCGATTCATTGCTCAAGCCTAATGTCTGTCCTCTCCTGCCGGCGGGATAGAAATAGCCATCGCACGGGTACAGCGTCGCACAAAAGGAGGAGGCTCCACAGACTAACGGACTGGACTTAAAACCTCAGACGCTGCGCCTCCTTTTATTTATTGATTTAATGTAAATGCATTGGAATAATGCGCTTAATGATGTGCTTTTAGTAAGCTGTTATTAGGTGAGGAAAAACAAAATTGACTGGATATAGTCAGGATTTAATATTAATATTTATAGAGTGGCAGCTGGAACATTTAATGGCAGTCAATAGATCACAGCAGGGGAAGGTATTTTTCACAGCATGATCTGTGATCTGACAGACATTTTTCTTTCAGTCTCCTAATTAATTTCGTCCGACACCTACAGAGACTCGTGGCGCCGTTGGTCTGCTCGCTGACCAAAGCTCCCGTTCTTTTGTCTACGCCGCGCTGGTTTTTACCAGAGACACAGCGCTGTACACCTGTGGGTTGTCATTTCCTTTCGCCCTAATGAAAGTGTTTGTGCAGCTGATGGACGTGCTGTTCCACCTCTAACCTCTATGTATGTGCCACCTCTCCGTAGGGTTACAGTGGTCTCGCTCAGGGTGGGCGTACACCTATGAAATTGTTCATTTCCCAAAATACTTCCCTCTGCCCTCTCAGTCACGCTGCCGTGGAAGATCTGGCGGAGTGGTTAGGTAAGGTTAGATGCATTCAGGAGAAACTCTGGCTTTTTCATGCCTCGGTGAAAGCACACAGTGTGCAGCAGATAGAGAAGCTATTAAGTGGGTAAACTGTCCAGCTTCCCAAAAAAGAAAAAGACTAGTCTTTCCTAAACTAATGCAGGTGAGTGAGACGTTATTTTCTGTGAGAGGTGTCAAACGACATCGTTCCATTATCACATGTTGTAACGTGTCCCCTCACCAACAACAGGGGGGATGTGGGGGGAGCTTTAAAACCATGCATTACACACTGATAAAAGAATCTGACGTTGCTGTCTCGCGTCTCCGCAGAAGGGGTGGAAATCAACTTTTTATTTCTCACCTGGGTGTAAAGAGGCGTTAGGTCATGCATATGAAGTGCATTTGTAGATAGTGAACGTGTTTTTCCTCTTCCTTGTAGTAAAAATAGTTCGTGCTTTCCAAAGAATATTCAAACCGGGATCCAGTTAATTTCATCCATGTGTAGTTTGCTGGATTAAACGGCCTACAGGTACATCGGGTTCAGTCAGAGGGATAATTGAATTACACTATAAACGCAAACTTTGCCCTATTGATTGTTTGTTCCTGCTGTTCTGTCAGTGTATTTGCATAATGGCCTTGTATAGCTCAGAAAATGAATCTTTGGTAATACATTTAGTGTACAAAGACAAACGTACTGTTAAAATTTGGCAAATCGATTCTTGTGAACTTTATGGTTCCTCAGTATTTGGGCGTGTGCACGTCTCCTTAAGTGAGTCATTTCCAAGAGATCACTCAGCTTCTGAGATATTTTAGGACAGTCTCATTCAATGATGTTCTAGTCACTGGGTCAATCCACAACCTTCAGCTTGCTTTACTTGATTTAGTTCCCGCTTTATTTTCTTTTTCTTTTCAAAGTCACCTTCACTTTGTTGACTGACTGCAGTCCCGTGTCATCCACAGCTTCCTGCGGCGTCTTAACCGTCACGTGGATGTTTTTGCTCTGTCTTCCTGCCCAGCAAACAATGACATAACATTTTATCTGAAACTTTTCAAAGTCTTCTGTGTCATTTCGTGACTTCCACACTGCTGTGTCTCACTGTTCAGTCTTATTATAGCCTGCTCTGCTTTGCAGGCATTTATTAGCTTCATTACAGGTCATTAGTAAGTTGCTTATAGGAGGCCACGCGTGTTCATAGTTAGGACTGAGCAGGGAGATCAAACGTCAACTGTCAAAATGTCACCGTCTACCGATACTTAATGGCACTTGCTGACCTGCCTCACAAGACCTAACGAGTCAATTAAAGTGAGTGTGGTACAGCCAGAAGGCTACCGACCTTCTGCGCAGACCACAATTACTGTTTATTACTTTGATCATACAGTCCTTGCCCAGCAGTTGATAATAAATAAGTAACAGCGCGCCGGCGTTTAGAGGAACCTTCGTTCTGCTATCCGTCTGCTGCAGAGGGCGTATTTACTTCAAAAATCCCAAAACAATTTTACTTCACTCCATTTTGCATATAACTGCATGTTTAGCTAGGGGAGGTTCCAGTTGCGGTGTGTGCGCTTGCAAATGGGGCACATCTAAGTGTAGACAGTTAGACTGATTGCCGAGATGGCCGGCAAAGAGAGAGGGGTTCTAGTAGATTACACAAGGCTCGTCTCAGCGCAGGATTTCCTCGTCTTTTTGTCGCGCGGCCGGGTTCGTGGAATAGCAGATCAAAGCCTCGACCACAGAATCTCACGTCGCATCATTTGCACATCTGTGGAAACCACAATCATAGAGGAGACCATGAAACCTCTCCTGCATTCATTAATGCAGGCCTGTGACCAGAGACAAAGGTTAGGCGGAGGACACAAATGGTCTCGCTGTTTTTTGAGCGGCGAGTATTGGAGCATTCACAACCGCTCATTAATTCTATTTCTACTTTGAGTATTGGTTATTTGCTTTCTTCTTTTCACTCAGGCAAGCTCTCAATTCATTAGCCGATCCTCTATGAATGTATTATTCAATGGTAGATTGGCATTGGTGAGAGCAGCGTGTTTACCATAGCTCATGAAATATGTATCTGTCGAATGTGTGTGTGTGTGTGTGTGTGTGTGTGTGTTAGCAGCTGCCTGATGTAGTCATGATGAGGGAGAGGTTTCTGTAGCAGTCACAGCCAGTCACTCAAGGACAATCCTTTATAGCTGTTTTGGTTGTGTTGATTGTTGTGTTGATTGTCTTACTCTAAAGCTGTGGTGTGTTAGGGTAGATAACACATTTACCTGAGGCTACGTTTCTAGATCACTCTTCCCCCACTTCCTCATTACACGTTGAAAGATTAAAACTTTATGTCTATGTAAACGCAAAGCTACCTAACCATCTAATTTATGACTGGAAGGGGAGAAACTATAATTGTATCGAACATACTAAACACACACAAATCGAAAGCAGCCAGCAACAACAAAATGACCAGATTAGTTAAAGTAGCACTGGGGCCAGGACATCCATAAAGAGCTGCTTGTTACACGTCAACACGAGTAATTATAACAGAACTGGAATGGCTGAAACTATATCGAGTGGCCTAATGGTGTCTATGGAGAAAGAGCAGAGTTTTTGTTTTTTTGCTAAGCTCAGATGAAGTGGCTCGCCACAAAGATGAATGATTGCTTTCTGCGCGAACTCCTGGGCTCACGGCTTGATTTAATTGAGTTGAATTAAACCTAAGCTAGGTAGAAATGGAGACAGAGAGAAAATCTATGCCGTCGATCTATAAAAGCCTTTAGGGGTTCGATCTGGATTACGTAGATTATTTTCTTGTCTGGTCACAGTCACACTTCATTCTTATCCCTGGAGTCTCTATTCCTTAGTTACATATAGTTTGGGTGGCGCGTTGATCTTTGGCCCCCTCCCCTGGTGTGCGATCAGAGCTTGTTGCGACTATCACACCGGTTTCATGCTGATTGACACTTTTAGAACGCTTGTATTACAAATTATTGTCAGCTGGTTTATCACCTGCTTAGATGGAACACTTACTTCAGTCCCTCCAACGAAACGCTGGCCCATAAAGCCTTGAACACGTTGCATTGTTCTGGCAGACTGGAGGAGACACTCCTGTGGAGTCGCGTCTGCCGTACAGTGCATCCTCTATAAATATAGCCTGCTGACTGTAAAGTAATTTCATTGACGTAGTTGCCCAATATGGTAAATGCATCACTTCCCGTTTATGCTGAGGAGCAGTAGTGCTCGAGCACAAGGCCAAGGACGCAGCCACCTCAGGAGTCTCTTAAGGACAAACTGCCTTTGATGGCGAGACCAACCCAATTATTGCTAAATGTTATCGTAGAAACATTACATAATACAGAATTAATAAGAGAGGAATGGGACTGTTGTATGTGCTGCAGCTCGGTCTGATTTATTTGAGCCAATAAAGCTGAATACCTTCCTGTAAAAGCAGCCAGCTTTATGCCTGTGATGAATGTAAAGTTGTTCGTCCCTGTGGCATGTGTCCCAAGTAGCTCTGCAAATTATCAGCTAGTGTTAAATAGATTCTTTTTTAAAAAGGCGTGCGGTAAATCAGAGATCAGCAGATGATTGGAAGCATGCGTCGCTGCTTGCCAGCAGACATGAGGCCGAGCTGCCAAATCACCCTTAAAAGGAAGCCTGAGCAAAGGGGCTTATCTCAATGTGTTGGTCTTTCTCAGCTCCAGCACGCCTCGCCATATGTACACAGAGGCAGGGGCATGATCTCATACGTCTTTCTTTGTCTGTATTTGTCTTGCTGGCTTTATTGTGCTCGCTCTCTCTCTCGGTTTCTTTGCTGCTTCGCCCCGTGCTTCTGTTATACTACCCCCCCCCCCTCGTAACGCGATTGTCATCGCCTAAGAAATCACCTCACCTTTGTGACAATTTTAAGATGACACATTGGCTCTTAAAATGCTATGATTAGCCGATATTGTTTGAGTTTTTCTTTGCGTAAAGCTGCTTAGGGGCAGCAGATAAAGCCACGCCGTACATTTATCCGCGACATTTCAATCCTTCTTTGTATGATGACACGGAGAACAGAGCAAGTTTATCCTTTCCTGCTATGTTCATTCGAAGTTAAACCTGTATTAGATGTTGAACCTGGCAGAGACTCTTCAGGCTAATCTCATCATCTAACAAAATATTCTGTGACTAATGTTAAAAACTGACTTTTTGTTTTTTTTTCTAGTAAATATTGAAACAGGCTACTGCGGGTTCACCAGAGGGCTTTGTGTGGAGCGGGCTCATAGTCATGCTTGCATCTTCTCATGGCATTTACATAACCAGAGAATGCAAGAGACGCTCTTTAGAGACCTCGGGCCCATTCCAGCCCGTACACAGCGTAGATCTGTCCTGGTTCTGTCTCTGGTCATGTCCTTCCCTGTGGCTAGTTGGAAAATTGGACCGTGGGTATTTCTGTTTGTCTTCATCAGATAAGCTGTAGAAAACAGTGGTCACATTACAGAGTAATCTAGTTGGGATCTGAGCTCACATGTATTAGTTTAGTTTTTATATTTGTTGGTCTCAGGCACAACTGCTGTTCAGTCAGGTTAAACTTTTGCGAAGTGTAAGCGCTCGTATCCTGTCCTGCCGCTAGAATAACGAGCCTTCCTTCAGCTCTGTCTGTTGGTAAATACTACTGCTCTACTGTACTGTACAGCACGAGAGTCTGCCAGGCTCAGCACTTCTTCTGCCACCTGGCTCTGCAACGTCCTCATCATGATGATTCCTCAAAAACATCCAAGGCAGGTTGTGCTGTCTTCATAAAAAGTCCCTTCAAGTTTTCAAGGACCAACTTTTCTCTTTGGGGCTTAGTTCAGATTTGCAGATCATTTATTCTGCATATCATTTATTTTGCTAATACAACAAAAAAGCTGCAATATTTGATGAAATGAATAAAACATTCTTCTAGTTTGAGTAAAAAAACAGAACCATCCAAAGTCACAGTTTATGAATCGGAACAAACACATGTTAATAATAAACTTACTCCACTATTTCTTTGATTAGTATTTCTCCTCTAGTTTTGATCCCATGAATCTGATGACTGAATTCAATGTTACACACATTTTGATAGACAGCTGTTGTGGAAAGTAAGGTGATAATATGACATAGGAGAAGCTGTGGATATTCATGTCCAGCCTGAAGTTGTGAAAGCCTGAATCACAGAGCAACCGCTACACTAACCAGGATTAGACACATTCATGAAAGCTGCTAATGAGCCACTTGGCTTTTAGAATTTTGGTCAAAGTAGATCAGAGTATAATGAAACGAACATTCAGTAATAAAGTGGATATAGACTGGTGAATGGCATAAAGGGCAGGTACAGCCAGAAACGCACAGACGGCTGTGTGGGAAGTTTAACGCACGTGGCTGAAGGGTGATGTTGATGCAACCCACCACCATCCACGTACAGAAATGATAAATGCAGCTGCAGCGACATTCTTCCTTGTGCTTGTGCATCCATCCAGCCGTTACAGAGAGCGTTACTGACGTCGGACGCAACAGAGAATGTGTGTGTTTGGCATTTTCGCGACAGTTCTCAAGTTAGAACCGAAATTAGTGATCTAACGATTAAGTCGTACCATCGCTGCCTTTTGACTGCTTTCGACAGTTCGTAAGTGTCTTTACTTTGCATGCATGTGCATACACTTGTCTATTTGTTTGTGTGTTTTCCTGTTTTACGTGTGTGCATGCTCCCAGAGGGGAAACAGGCTGTGTGGGGTGTTATCTGCTTCTGCAGAGGGTGACAGCTAATCACCAACCCTGACAAACACTGGGGGAAGAGGGGAGGGAAGAGAGAGGGAGATGTGACACACGCAAGAGGGAAAGCGGAGATGGTGCTGGGCAGGGGGATTGGCATTTGAATTCCACTGAGTAACCATGTAGAGCTTTGGATCCTGTCATCACAACCTCTGTATGAGTTTGGACCTGAGCTGGACAACCATGCTGTCTCCCATCTGGCTCGCTGACAATTAATAAAGCCCCATCTGTATAGGTACACACCGAGATAGGAGGCCACTGAGGCAACAGTGCAACAATTGTTGATGAGTTGAATAAATCTTTGTGTTTGCAGCGTGTGTCAGCAGCAGCTTTGATCTGCTACCTGCTGCTCACAAATTCTAACCTGGTGGAGGATGGGAGCTGGCGAAGGGTTCACGAGCTGTCTTTAATGCTGGGGAAGACACCTTTCAAGTGGTGCCTCCTCCGCTGTACAGACATCGGCACTTACAGTATTCAGCTAACCCCGCTATTGATCATACCCAAAGTCTATGCTAAATGTATTTGTAGCCGGTTTGCCTTGCAGATGGGCTGATGCATGCTGAGTTAGTATGAGCTGCTGGTGTCGCCTGTTGACACAGAGATCAGAGAGCTGTGAGAAATGGAGAGATGCTGTCTTGAGATGGTGTCAGGCAGACTGCACGGGGAGAGGGGAAGAAGAAAGAGGAGACGAGACAAGGCTCCACTCAGGTTTTCACCAAAGAATTTTTGGTTGATGCTTCCCCCTTAGCTGCTGTCATTTATCAGCACAGGCACCTATTAGAGACCATACAGCAGGCACCAAACGCTGTCGAATTTTACAAGGCAGCTGTGATTGCCAGTGTGGTATGTGCTCTGTATGGTCTTTTTAAAAATGTACTTTTGATGTTTTAATGGTTGTTAATGATGGCTCAGTTTGATTAACAATAGCAGGCTCGAAGCATCAATCTTTTTAATGGCGGTCCAGCAGCTTGTGACATGCTTATGACTCCCTGCTGAAGCCAGTGTGGGTGGCGTTATTCGGACCAACTGGCGCCTGTCGGCGTAGCTGTGATGCGTGTCGTGCTGGGGGCCTCCATACAGGGAGACCCTCATCTGCTCACAGTGTCACACCTCTCACCACTTTGCTCTCTCTATCTGACCCTGTCACCATGGCAGAGAATGACAGATACAGGGAGGGGGAGAGAGCGAGAGAGAAGGGAAGCGTGTGAGAGACACGGGGCGGGTGGCGTTCCCTTTTAGATGCCGGCATAGCTGAAATCCTCGCTAAATAAAATCAAAGATAGCTGTCAGATGCTTTTACCGAGCCCACTGCTTGAGAGTACGCAAATGGCACTATCAGTGGAGGAGTCAAAGGTCCACAGCTTCTCAAGAATTGAGGTTGTCATTCATGTCTTTAAGCATACAGTCTAAGTGCCAGCAGTCTGTTTAACAGGCAGAGCTCACTATCGGCTCTTATAACGGCAGAACAGATCACCGCTTACTCGGTTATTTCCGAGGACTCATCTCATTTGAAAGCGGTTGAATTCTAGCGTTTTTTTAACGCTGCTGCTGGAGCGTTGAGTGGAAACAGAAAACTCGGTGCCTATGTGTCCTATCCACAGATGGGTGGCGGTGGCCTGGTGTGGGTGACCGCAGAGCATCTGTGTTTGAGCGTGTGCGCATCTATATCTATGTGCTCGTGTTGTTTTGGGTGCTAATGACAGTTGGCATTTGGCCACTATCAGTGGATCGTTAATTAGTATTGAGAGGTTTGGGGGAGAAGCACAGATTTCCCTCTATCGCTCAAACAGATGTGTGTTTGATCTGCTAACCCAGCTCACACACATGCACACGTCCACGCACGCTCCGTCCCTCGCAACTCTGACATATGGAAATGTCTATAAGCTATTGCCACTCAGCATGCAAATATTGACAGCAATAGATCCAACCGCAGAAAAACATCACGGACAAGGCTCGGATCCTAGTGGAGTGTGTTGCGAGCTTGTCAAAGAAAAGTCACAAAGACATAAATGACAATAAGAAGTGAGGTTTTACAAGTTTAACTGAAGCAAAAAATTCTTTGTTGATATATTTTTTTTAAACCCAGCGGTAATTATTCTCAGTGCTTCATCTGCCAGTTCTTTCGCCATATTTTAATTATACATTTTCAAGACGTTCTTATTCTTAAACGCAACTTTTAACAAATCTCGACACTGCAGGAGTAAAACTCTGGTACAGCGCTCACCTATGTTACATCTGTTCAGTTAAGTGTGGCATAGTTTTCCCTGACGTATTTGCTCTATGACCTTTAATATTTTTATTTCTTCAGCCCTTATATTTGCTAAGTGATTAGCGCACCCTCATCCCCCCAGACACACACGCGTGCACTGTTACAAAACACAATGTATTCACTCCCAGTACCCCACTCCCATTGTTCTGCTTTATAACACTGGGAAGGGAGCATCAGTCAAGTATATTAGCTGGATCCTATTACTGTCACCAGATTGCCTCTCTGAGCCATCTTAAAGAGCCCCCAGACAAAACTTCCTGTCATGTTAATCCAAGCTTTAATAAATAGAGGGATGTGTAACCATATTCAAATAGGGGCTCCCGTATTTATGCTGACAAAGAGAGACAGGCTATCACCAAATGACAGATGAAAGTGTTTTGCATGAAAAGCAGCAGGAAAAAAAAGAGAAAAGTTTTTATCAGTGCTCATTCTCTTCCATTCGGGGAGAAATGTCAAATTGTTAAACCGGCCTTTAAAAAAAAAAAAGCTTAAACCTAATCTAAGTAAAACACTGCAGGTATTAGTGATGGTGGCCATTGTGAGTGAAATGAATGTTATTCAGTTCCAGCTTGCAGCTCATTTTATCCCCCTTGTTCTCCTATTGATATCAAAGTACACAATGCACACCTTGTCTCCTAGGAGAGATTTATGTTCATCAGACCTGTGGACATTTGAACATAGTGTCATTGTGCGCTTTCATCACCGCAGAAATGTTATTAAATCATATTTTCTAGGTGGTTATTCAGGGGCATTACTAGAACAGCTGTGTCATTTAGTTAAAGCTCGGGCAGCTGCACTGTTGAAGCAGGAGGCCTTTGCATTTGTGAGTGTTCTCGTAGCCAACAAAAGGAGCTGAAATGGAGATCGCCAATTCAAGGCCAACTCTTAGATTCACACGTGGAGCCGAGCAAAGACACTATTTAACAGAGAAGGACACGCTCCCTTTCAGACTAGGTTCGCTTCTAGCTCGTCGCTACTTGACTCTGAAGAATAGAAAGCCAAGTTAAGCCGGCGTTTCACAGCCTGCACATCTTCATATTTCACTATGCCACGCAGAGACTTTTCATTTCATTAATAAGCTGATTGAATCTGAACATGTTTGTTCATTTCTGGCTCTGTGTGACTGAAATGTTTCATTTTTGATGAGCCTGCAGGGGTTTCCCCAGTTTCTAGGTGCATGCAGAATTAACAGCAGGTATCTTGCAGGGTATGATGAAGCTATCAGCTTTAACAACCATATGACCAACATTCATTTCGTCTTGCAATTTAGGACTAGAAAACAATATGTATCCAAGGCTCATGATACAAGTAGAAAAATGTGCAATGTGCATATTTAAAAAAAGAAAATGTAGCATAAATTATGGTGATACATCTGTTAATACGTCTGTTCACATTTTGCTACGCACAAGCGAAAAGATTGACTGTGTGTCATCTTTCCGTGTCAGTTGCCAGAAACTAGTCTTGCTCCTCTCCTTTCTGGGCAGCGGTACAGTAATCGAGAAAGTGTCATCAAAACGCAAACGACCCGCAGTAAATAAGATTCTGTCTGTCAGAGTATTTAAACTCCAAATAATCACATTGAATAATAATGTTAGATAGCAGCAACTAGATTATACATGACATGTGGGAATCATTAAAAATGAATGAGCTTATTTTGGATTTAAAGGGTAGTGTGACTAACAGAACTTCCTGTCTAATCTTTTTCATTGTCTCCAACCGCCTCGCGTGATCAGCGAATGCATCCATTTACGCAGTCGTCTTTCCAGCCCTCAGCCTCTACAACGCGGTTTCACGCAGTCGCCCCAACGTCCTGACCTCCCTCTGGCCCGCAGTCATCGCTGCTTGCAGCTATATTTACATTAACAGGGAGGGGAGAAGTGGCAGCTTGTGTAAAATGTGTTCAGTGTTTCTGTGTGTATTTGAACTGAAAGAGAAATCTGATTGGCTCTCCAGCAGAAGGGATATCATTTTAAATAAGTCCTCAATGTTAAACTGTTTGCTCTAGGGCTTAGGGATTGCTCACCTCTCTCAATACTATTTTAGCTTGAAAGCACAATATTTCCCAGCCTGCGCTTTCACATGGGAGAATGAGGGAGGGCCCTGGTGCAGCAGTTTCATGGAGGTGGCTCGCAGGCATACTCCATTCTGACAGAAAGAGGAGGCACTCTGCAAGAGTGTGGCAGAGAGGAAAGAGGCCCTATTAATAAAATGACTCCATAATGGGTAGTTCCCTGCAGCTTGGCAAAAGAAGACAGGCGGATTGATGGACGAGGCCAAGGCCTAGTTCCTCAAGCATACTGAGCTCAACTGTGCGGCCAAACGCAAGGCCGGACCCCACATCGCACGCAGGAGCCTTATAGATGACTCTGTGCTTTGTGCAACAAGGGTAAAGTAGCAGCTTTCAATGAGCAACACCTCTTGTGCTGGCTTCTTCCTGTAAGGAGGGTTTGGGCTGCTTTTTAAATGATGCATATTCTACTGTATGACACAGGTGGACAGAGCCAGAAAGAATATACAGTACATTAGTTGTAATCTTACCTCAAAGTGGAACAACAGCACAGTAATCAGGATTCCCCAGTGACAGCGTTACGTTTGGATAATGCATAATTGGCGTTACTTAAGTGAACAGCAGACATAAATGTAAAGGAGCATTTACCAGAAATACGGTTTGTTTACAAGAAAAGCCTGCGTAAATCGGATTCACTGAGCGATTGTCGTGTTCAGAGGCTGGCTTGGGCAGCGCTAGGGATGTGCTAATAAAATATTGTTTTGCCACAACAGCGTTACGCTCTGCCCTAACAATATAGCGGCCTCCTGAAGGCATCACTCCATCTTCCTTTCATTACATTTCTTTGTAACACCACATTGATTAGAGTGGCCTCAGCATGACTGGCTTTTTAATTGTGTATTTGCGGATCTGGAATCTGCACAGCGCTCTGCGGTAGAATCTGCCCCAACCGTCTCAACAATGCTTAGAGGCATTCCTTGACACACAAAGTGCATTGTTGGAATATACATCAGTTTGTATCACCATAGCGACCTCCTTGGATGCTGAGCAGGGGACCTCATAAATATGTAATCCTGACAGATTTGAGGAATTGTCTTCCTCAAGTGTTCCTCTCAAGCCATTTTGTTAATGTCAACATGAAGGAAAGTTACCGGAATAAGTGTTGTCACTCAGCCCACAGTGTACAGTATATCATTAATAATTACATACACGAGAATTTCTGTCAGATTACTGAAAAATCCCAGAATGCCGGTTTTTCTGTTGCCTTCTTTTTTGGGTAATTGGGTAATAAAAAATGACGTGCGTGTGTGTGTGTGTGTGTGTGTGTGTGTATATATATAAATACACCGGCTAAAAAAACTGCAGTTTTGCAAGAGGAAAGACTAAAAACAGACGCATTTACTGTAAGAAACTAGGAGAGAAATGGGGCTGAGTGAGTCAGAGCAGACGGCAGATAAGTGCCTCTTCACCCTACATCAGAGCGCTTTTGCTATGTATGTGTGATGAGCGCTGTATGTGTGTGTTAAGGTTGCACTCTAGCCATGCATTTTTATCAGTCCTGCTGAGGGTTGCCACTCATCCATTATAATAAGGAATATTCCTTTTGGGAAAAAAGAGGTTGTGTTCTAGATTAAACATTGCTGGCTTGGCCTTTGCCGCTGAGCTGAAAAACAGCTCGTCCATCGGGGCTCGCGGTTAAGGATAGTGTCCCTTTTTGCCCCCCTGTGTAATTGCGAGAGCTTATAGGGAGCTAAAATTTTGCCCTCTGCTCCTTGTTAAAGCACCACTTGTAAAAGCGCTCAAGCGTGGACGCGGCACATTGCAGCTCAACGTTCCCAGACAATGATATAGATTTGCTCCACAAAAGAACAATTGAAATGGTTGTCACAAATTTGTCCATTGTCACCGGGTCGCTATCATTTCTCTGTTAATTGCCGTCATTGTAATAGAATATTAGATGTTTTACACTGTCGAGGCAGTGTTGATAGAGGGGGCAATGCCAGCTGGGTTTTCTTCTTGGCTGTGACCTTTATCTATCATAATGGTAATGATAATAATAATGCGATACTTCATTGATTCCTGTGAGGATTTTTTTTTTACCCCATCACCTTCTCTACAATGAGGCTGTGGTGCCTCTAGAGAAGGGACAGAGATTCAGCCTCTTCCTCAGATGAGGAAACGCATATTAAACTGGGTCCCTCTGCTCGATGTGTGATGTTTTGTTAGTGTATCGTGACTTTGTTTTGTGTTGTGACGTTTGAAATGTGCCAGTAAACGTACGGGCAACGTCCTGTAGTGTCTTATTACTCAGAGCCAATATTTTTAGGACAGTATATGTGTCATTTTATAAATATTTGTTGTAATAAGTGTTGTTTTAACTCACTCTTAACATTTTAAAGCAAGCATTTAAACTACTGCTGCTGATTCACTCTGTTTATAATAGTGCATTTTAAATCGTCATCGTCTTTAATTTGTACGTTTTCCTTTGTAACCAAGCAAATCTCATTATACCGTTGACACTGATCTGAAGCTGACACATCATCAAGATTTTCAGGAACTGCAAAAACTGTGAGTTCACATGTGTTTGTACAGAGGTGTTGCAGCTGTACCTTCACAATTACTCACCGCTGTGCCCAAATAATTTCTCACTTTCACACACATTCGCGTCCTGCTTTTCACTCTTCTGTGCTGCGACATGCCTCGCTGAAGAGCACCGGCAGGCCCAGAGCAAACACATCACACTTTATGAACGTTTCGGAGATTTGTTTCAGCTTTGAAAATGTTCTGGTAACAACTTTAAAATATACTGTAATAATTGATGGTGCTTAAGTTCCAGGCCGTACTTAAAAAGAGATGCTGTTGGAACTTACTTAAAATACTTCAGTAACTTAATAATCTGACAACAGATTATTAAGTTACTGAAGTATTGAAGCCTTCCACTATTTTCTACACACTACATTGGCACAGCTACTGTAATGTGAAAGCTTTTTAAAACGATCTGCTCTTTTCAGGTTTCACCGATTCGCTGATTCACACAGCACAGACTGTGCCTCGGTGTTAGAGCGCTGGTCAAAGTGAAGTTCACAGTGTTGGATGAAGGTTAGAAAGAAAACCTCTGTACGCCCAATAAAAGTAGCACAAACCCCCACTGGACGCCCGCGCAAACCAGAGCCCAAAGCCCAGCAAAGGAGTGGGCACAACCAGTCCCAGGTCACTGCCTGTGACTCAGGTCTCAGGTATGATCTATATCAGTGTCACCCCAAATTGCGGGAGCGCTCGTGTGCTAGCCTTCAGCTGTGAGCCGAATGCAAATGTGCATTTGACACCTATCTAAATCGCTGTCATAACTCATTTCCAGAGCTCTTAAATCTTTCCCTGTCACCTGGCACCTCTGCTGTTTTTCTGTCCAAAAACAGAGCACATTCACCTTTATTGATGCCTTTGTGTTTGATACATAATTCATCATTCAGCTGCCTTTTTTCTTTTGAATTGCTGTGTGTTTTTCTGAGCTTGTTCAGACATATGGATTGATACAGACAAAGAGATCGCAGGGGGTCCGGAGTTAGGTCTCATGCTATATGACGGGAACAGGGCAGACGAAAAAAAAAAAAACCCTTCGCTGTACCAACCTGCATTTGAATGCATCTCTATTATCTGTAAACCTCACACCTCCTCAGAAAGAGTGAAAGTGAAACAGGGCATGTTGTAGAACATATCAAGACAATAAGACCAACTCCACCTCCTAAATCTGCATTAAATACAGTAGGACCACTACTAAGCCCATTAAACCACCCACCTGCAGACATTGAACATCTCCTTGGGCTATGCAGTCGAAGTTTAGCGACAGAGAGCCTGCTCCCTTTCAACATTAGCGGTAATTAGTTTTTAGTTTGATACACATGCACTCTAATGTGAACTTTATTACGGTTAATTGATACCACTTACAATAGCTGCATTGCTATGAATTCTAAAGATATTCCTAAATAACCCGTTCAGCTCTCCAGCTCCAGCTCACTCATCAACACACCTACACACATTCAGCCGCAGCCAGTGGTGAAAAGTTTAAATTGGTGTTGCCACTAGTCCTTCTACTGCACCGCTGCTGTCACTCTCACTACTGTTACTGCTGCCACCGCTGCTGTCACTACTGCTCCTGTTGAGACTATTACGTGATGACAGCGCGGTTTAGGCCGGCTTTATTACCCAGCTAAACGGGGGACTTGTCCCGGTTTGTTTGTGTTTTTCTCACCTTGTAGACGTTCAAGTGCAGTCTCACAAGCGCGATTGCGCGATAATTTAATGGGTTTGCCGTTTGAGTTAATACCTACTGAATCAAAGTGGCACAACGGGATTTACAGAATGGGATCAAAAAACAAAAGTGCGTGTGTCGGATCACTACCTTGGGGCGTTGTGAATAAAGGCTAAATTGCGAGAAAGCCAACAATTCACATACCTAATACACACCTGTCAGCCGTTGTTCTTAGCTTATTTGGCTCCGACGTGTTTGCTGCAGGTTTAGTTAAAGAGCTGCCCAGCCTTCTGCCCCCTGACTGTATTCTACCAGCCTTCTCTTTTTAAGTGGTCATGGACTGTTCCAGCGCATTCCACAGTGAAATAGACTTTTGCGCTTTTCTTCATTGTCACAAAAGGCCAGCCACTTCGCTGGAGTTCCCATTCCCCTTTTACATAGTGATAAGACAGCCATTATCCTTTGAACCTTTCTTTTCACCGAGCCAGGAGAAAAGGAAGAGTGAAAGAGAAGGAGGAGGAGGACAGAGAAAGATTTCTTCCCTGAGGTGAGCCTGGCCTCACCTCTGTGTGGCGGGCTTTTTTGTGAGCAGTGAAGAGGTCCTTAACCTTCTATCAGATGGAGGCACACAGTTGTGTTCTGCTTGAATAACTACATTGAAAAGCCCTGAAGCACGGGAGATGGTTCTATAGACTCTGCAAGTGGCAGAGAGGGAGAGCGAGAGAGAGAGAGACTGGGAGTAAAGAGAGAGAGAGAGAGGAAACTGTATTGTATGACCTGCTGGAGTGTGACCCTCACACATGATGTGCACATTCTTTGTTAAAGTGCCCATCAGTGCATCACTGTGAATCTGTGTTCTTTGTTGTATGGCACCCTCTGACAGGACGCTTCTCCTCTAATAATGTCTCAACAACACAGTTATATAACACACGTTTTTTGGTAGACCTCACTTAGGTTTACAAATGATCAGTCTCTCAGATCTCGCCCTGCCCTGGCACTAGCAAAGCTATCAATAACAGAACCCAAGTGGTTGAATGTCCTGTTGCATGAAGGGCTGAGGGCAGGTGGTGAAGGCTGATGGTACTGGGGTGATGTTTGTGTAATTCACACCAGTCAGGTCATCTGTGGCCTCAGACATCCCGCTCGAATGAAGTGGTTTGGTTTAGTTAGGTTTACAGTTTAGTTTAGTTTAGTCTGGTTTAACCTTGGTTTAGTTTTGGTAGGGTTTAGTTTGATTTACCTTCCTTACTCAGGTTTAGTTTAGTTTAGTCTGGTTTAACCTTGGTTTAGTTTTGGTAAGGTTCAGTTTGATTTACCTTCCTTACTCAGGTTTAGTTTAGTTTGGTTTAGTTGATTTGGCTTTGTTTTGTGTATTTGTTTACCTTGGTTTAGTTTATTTCGGTTTGGTTTAGTTTGATTTACCTTCCTTACTCAGGTTTAGTTTAGTTTAGTCTGGTTTAACTTTGGTTTAGTTTGGTTTAGTTTAGTTTAGTTTAGTTTAGTTTAGTTTAGTTGATTTGGCTTTGTTTTGTGTATTTGTTTACCTTGGTTTAGTTTATTTTAGATTGGTTTGGTTTAGCACAGGACACGTCTAGTGACTATGTCTCCTTTTCATCCTACATCAACTACTGAATTAATGTAATAAAAACTGACAAAATGTTGAAAGTTAATCTTTGTCATAGCAGTAACATTTGCAAAAGACAAGCATATCCATATCCTAGTCATGTTGTTTAAAAACTGGCCATTTTGCTGAACCCCCCCACTGATGCATGCAGCAGTTTCCGTATTACTGATATTAGATGACACAAGTCAAATTCTATAAATTTCTGTCTTCCATGTAAATGATCACAGGCTGTCAGCAGCGCTTGTCAAATTAAACGTTTACCATAGCTGGTAAACATGCCATTCCATCTTTGCTCTGCTCTGGAGCTTTCACGCTGTCAAACGCCGAGACGTTATTAAACTGTTTCTGGTGTTATGAGAACTCCAGCACAAAAAAACAAGTATATATTTAAATAAGTTTCTCCCGTTTTATTATCTGGCTAGGTACTAAATGTAACAATGGAATGACTGCGCCGCGGAGAAACAATTCAGAAGTTTCTATGTGCTCGTCAAACTTGGGCAACTCAATTAAATCACAACCCTTTGCTCTACAAACTCCAGTTATCCAGCCTCCTGCCTGGGTTTCATTAGATCACCTGGTGTAACAGAGGTTAGGTTATATGACTATATGAATACGTGTTTATAAAAGTGCTGCTGCAGGTGATCCGTCTCTGCGACTTGTCTACAGTATGTTTTCCCAGCATACAGTCTTCAGATGGAATATTTTTCAAAGAAACGGAAGGCGTCATTATTTTTCCTGCTTTCCTGTGTGTTTCTCTGCTGTGTCAACAGAGGAAACTGTTTGGGGAAATTAATGACTTTGTAAGTGTTTGTACAAATTGCAAGCCCAGTACCAGAACTGTACTGCTGGTGAATGTGTTTTCAGATTTTAACCATTAATCTCTTTTTCACTCTCAGATTTTTTACAGTTAAACTAACCACAGACTTGGCCGCCTTGTGTTATTTTTATTGCAGACATTCGTTGTTCTGCCGGTTAAACGAGACGACACAATTCGCTCTCACCTCTGCCCCAGCATCCACCTGTAGGCTCCACTTCTATGTGCTCCCGGTGTTTACACAATGGCTGACTTGAACGGGGGGAAAGTAGACATACCTCGTATGTAGGTCACCTCAAGTCCGTTTAAATGTGTCCAACCATATTTAGCAATTTGGAAATATTACGGGGAGGTGCAAATCAAGAGCCTGAGTGCTGCATGTGGCCTGTGAGCTGTGCAGTGAGTAACCAGGCCCTACAAGCTGTGCCAACGTCTTGTGTGCCAAATGTGTGGCAAGAGGGTGGCATGAACAGTGTGCCAGCGCTAGTCTGCCTGGCTGCCAGGCACTTCTCTTTATCCAATCAGACAGTTCGGCTTGAGTGAGACCCCTATTCTTGTCTCTTCCCATCTCCTCCCGAAGCTTTTTCGCCCTCGCATGAAAAACACAGACGCAATCTTGTGTGCACATCTCTTCCCTCTGCAAAGCATCAAGCCTCCTTGGTACATCGGTACTCTTACCTAGAGACCATAACCATGGAGCAAATGGTGCAGAGTGTTCTGTCTTTGTTTTTGTCTTCTGCTGCTGTTGCTCTCTACCCCTGTGTCCTTTTTTATTTTTCTCCCAAGACAAAATCACAGGCTAAATGAACTCGCCTCGGTCTGTTTTTTAAACATTTCTCCAGTTAAAGGAAGAAGAGTGTGTCTGGAGATCTGTTTTTTCAGGGATGTGTGAAATAAAAATGCTGTCTGTCTGCGTGTGGCTTTATTGGACATCATGAGGGATGATATTATGGTGGATGCTGCTGGCGCTGCGGCTGGGAGATGAGGAAGGATCCCATTTGTCTCACACTCGCTTAGTGTAATGTGTCTATCTGTCACTCTCCACAAGACCGGACATGGGTGTTCATCAAAATAACCATATTGTCCACACAGTGCTTTATTTCCTTTCATGCCTATTGGTAATGTTAATTTTCCTTCCTATTGCAGGTCTTCACTCACATTTGTCACTTTTAATACAGGATAATAATGTTTTATATTTTTAAATTGCAACAATATCCTCATAATAATGATGTGACCAGGAAGTGTTGGTGGAGCAGAGGGGTAATAAGTTTAAAGACGCAGGAGTAAATGCTCTAACTGATTTGCCTGATGTCAGTACTTGCTTTATGTCTTCCAGGTTGATGATGCCATGCTTATGTTTGATAAGACTACTAACAGACATAGAGGTAAGTGAGCAGCTTCTGTTCTTACCGTTTTTGAAAGGCGTGAAAATAGTCATTTTATGTCTTTTCCCCTTGAGAAAACACAGAACAGTTCCATTTCACGTGATATTAGGTGTACCATCTGTTCAACAATGGGAGCATGTCAAAGTAATCAATAAGCTGGCGCGGCGTTCGGGATGTTTGAGCGCTGGACGGTGCGCGTGCAGGTGTGTGTCTGTCTGCGATGATGCCGGTGTGAGTGTTTCAGAGACTTGCTTAAAGGGTGTAAAGATTGTGAAACGTTGGGTGCTGTGCAGTCAGATAACAGCGTCAGATAAGGCCTGGGAGAAGCACTGACTTTATCGCTCTCGCTCATCGGCTCCTTATCTTAGATGAGGTGACGTTGCTCTCTCAGCCCGAGGACTTTCCAAAGACAGGTTTCCTCCCTGCTTGATTTAGCCGTATACAGATTAACCACAGCACGATTACCACCTAGTGGTTCTGACGGTGCTGGACAGGGGTCATCGTGGGAAGACGCCTGTCCACTACAGCGTGGCCTGTCGCCATACACAGTAGCTACTATTGGCTGTGAACCCTCACATAGGACCGTTAAAAGGAGACATACTGTCCCTGGCAGTGTGTGTGTGTCTATGCATCATCGTGTGCATGAGCAGTCGACAGGCACTGACAGGTATTTCCCCAAGAAAAAGGAGCAGACACTTCTCTGTTTGTCACACCAGTCAGCTCACACGTAGGCAGAGCTGGAATCTCAACGACTCGCTGAGCTGGGCTGGGCGTTGTTTTGCCATATGGATGTACAGTAAACTTAGTCTTTTTTCTTTCCTGAGTGATTTATCCCTCAACCTGTATAAATGTTTAAGTGCAGATGGCTTGGATCAAAAGCTGTATGGTCTTGTGCAAACTCTGTCTTCCTAGTGTATGTGTGCGCGTTCTACCAGTGTGAGTGTGTGCGCGCTGTGGAGACGTACTCTTTGAGGCTGGTAAACAGTTTCTAAGTGTGGAACATGTGAACTATAGTGGAAGTGATCTATGGCTTTGAGGGGATTTTGATCTGTAGTGACACAACCCGGTGTGAGGTCTACTTTGAGACGAAGGCTTTTTTATCTCACTCTCTGTCTTACTCCTCGCTCTTCTCTCTCCCTCGCTCACTGTTCTGCTGCACTGCAAGCCCTTTGTGAAAGGGGAGGGGCGCCACGCTCGGGGAGTGTGTTAGGCATTTGCCTTTGGGCTGCAAAATGCCCTTCAAATGAAGACAATGATGGAGAAACAGCCTCTGTGGCGAGTTTTTTGATGACAGAGGACGTATTTGTTTTGACTGTGACACTGAGGCAGGTACAAGCCTTCCTGCAGTTTCTCTTTCTTCCAGCTGGCATTTTGATATTTAGTTCCAGTGGGAATTTGAAACAGATTCTTGACGCTTTCATCTTGGAAAAAAAACAAAAAAAAAAACAACAACAGGTCTTTCAAATAAATTACACAGATTTTTACAGACCTATAAGAGAATTTTAATAATTCATCAGAGGCGTTGGTGCAATTGTGTAATATTAATGGATCTGCTGCCCCGTGACCACAGAAAAAAGGACACTGAATAAATTATCAGGGAAACCAGTGCCTCAACCGACGTTGCCACTCTCTGCCCATCCAGCGACAGGCATCCACAGCCCATATCAATTCTTCACATGTGTGGTCATTCTTACCTTTACAGATTGAATCATGAAAAAATAATTTCAGCACTGCAATAGATAAAAAATATACATTATTTATTTAACTATTTCAGTTTCTAGCCTTTTCTCGAAGTGTGTATTTTGCTGAGGTAAATAAGGAGAAAGGGGAAAACATGTCCCCGACAGTAAGCACATTTAAATTTAGTTTGTAACTTAAACAGCGTGTGGAATAAAGTCTAAAATGTGGCGACAGTATGCGTGTTTACGCATGAGGGCAGCTACAGGTGATGTGTTGCTGTGGCTCACTCTGTGGCTTCTCATGTGACTGGACATCTTGCCGTTCGTCGGTTAACTGCCTGACCTTTTCTCCCGTGAAGCAATTTTTACATATAGCCCGTATTATATATTAGGATAATGCATTGTGTTTGGTTCGGGAGAGTTTAGTGTGTGTGAGACGCATGATCAACTCTTGATGGTAAGCGTGTTTTCTTTGGGGCTGTGGTGAATTGGATAGAGGACAAGCGTCACACTCCACTAGTAGCAGCATTGTCCTTCAGACGGTCCCTGTGAGGCTGGCGAAGCGTCAGCCAGAGGAGACATTCTCTACCCTTCTGCTTTTCTCTGTACTTTTCTTTTAGTCTCTATCTCTCCCAGTCACTCAGTCTTATTCTTTCTTCCTTTTCTTTGACACAGTTGGACTATTTCTGTCCCGCACTATTCTCCCCACCCTGCCTGTCTTTCTCTCTGTCTCTCCTGTTAGAGGACACTCACTGTAAGCAAAGCTTCTCACAAAGGCGCGCGCCGCACACCATCTCCTTGGCATTTAAAGGAGTAGAATACGGCCAATTGTGTTGGAAATTGAACTCTCTAAAGCCTCCCTTCCCACAGCAGCAGTTCATTGTGGGTGAGTTCAGTGTCTTTGGTGAGCAGCCTGGGCTTTTCCAGAGGTTGATGCCAGAGGGCGCCTATTGTTCCGCGCTCTGCTGCAGTGTCCCCACCACGCCTCGCTTCTTCACCTGACATTCTTTTTGAGACAGACAAGAGAAAACGGGCGAATGTGTGCACTTTAAGTCATAACTTGCTGAAAATGTTGAACATATCTAAAATATTTAGCCTCCTGTTGCGTTACTCAGCGGTGCTGGTAGCCCAGGGTGGCAGAATGAGCTGAACCAGGTGGATGGTAAAACAGCCCAGAGTCCCAATCATTCTGTCATCTGTTGGTCACTCCTTCCCCACAGGCTGACATATGATCTATAATCTAAAATGTGATTTTACTGTCAAACTCTGCTGGGAATGCCAGGGAGAGTGTGGCTGGGGTGAGAAAAATGGCATCTCTAAGAAGAGGGGATGGACACGGTGATGAAAGAGTGGCAAGTATCATTATCTGCCACTGCATCAGTGTTTAATTTGTAAGTAAAGGCAGCGCAGATGATAGCAGATGATTTTTTTTCTTGCGACTGGTACAAAATTTTTTGCTCTGACACAACATAGATAAAAAAACATCATAAAAGCTTATACATAGTCAATATTTAATATCTGTTTGGAATGTAGCAGTAATAACGATACCGTTCAGCTCATACAGAGTTATGTTATGCAAAGCTACTGTAGCTGCACAGGTAGAGAGAAATGACCAGTGTGCACCCGAACGCAGGGCTACATTAAAGACGCAGCAGCTCCTGCAAAAGCCCAAATCGTCATTACGTCTGCCTGCTGCACAACTTAAGGGAAGCTGGTGCCGCCCCGCTCGTTAATATATTCATACCATTAGCATGTATGAAAATAAGCGCAAGACGTGTTACATTAATGCCAAAAGCTAATTAGAGATGACTGCAATATAAACAGGAGAAACTGTCAATCCAGGATTATTGATCAGCACCACTGCATTTACACCACCAGCCCTTTTCTGTGACAAATTAAAAGTATCACGCGCGGCACACTTTAAATGTAGTCGGTGTACGTTTTCCATGCAAAGCGAGCGGCTCTAACATCTGTCTGCTCCTCTAAAGCTGAAACTCACCACAGAGCTGCAGGACTTGTCACTGGACGGCCTTTAACCTTCTTCCACCTGGGTTTGTTTCTGCATTTGTAGGCACAGACACATCTTCTCGTGACCTGTCATCCATTAAGGGCCAGTGCCACCATTTCTCAACGTTACAGCTCACGTTAGTGCATCTCTGAATATAGTTCACGTACATGAATATGCAGTATGTAACATACAGTAGGTGTACTGTATGCGGTTCGTATGATTTGATTATTCATGAGATTCTCAGCATCACACCTAATCCATACGAATCCAGAAAAGATGAGTATAAAAAATGCAAATGAGTGCATTGAAGTCCCAGTGGTAATTTCCACTCTTATAATTTAAATAGCTGATTAATTGGGTCAAAACTGCACAGCACAGTGATTGTGGTGATTTATGCTCTGCAAAAATGTGTACCTCTAAAACCCAGAGTCAGGCCTGCAGTTGTCACCGAGTCTTTACTCTTCAACAAGTTCTTAGTTAATTACCGTGAGTAAAAAATATTGAAGGTGGCACTTACATCTACTTTGGGTGATGCACACGTTCTCTCTCACCTTTTTAATTACGCCATTAAGGAAGGTGATGAAATCCTACAGCAACTTTCATATTGTTTTACAGTAGTTTGTAACCAGACAGCGCCCATTAGTGTAACTTTATAATGACTGTGTGACTGATTGTAAGCCACATTTTTTTCTTTATTGGAATGATGCAAGTACTAGTAATGCAACAGTGTTGGGGACCGTGATAAAAAAAAAAGTTATTTGAGTCACAAGGCTGCTCTGTATGAGAGAGCCACTGAGCGAGGCACATATTAGAAGCCGTGTTCCTAGTGGAGGAAACGGTTCGTGGCTTTGTGCAGGGATGGAGCCGTGGCTGTGTGAATTTGTGTATAGGCCTTTTTTTTTTTTTTTCCTGCAGACTTAAAGGGCTGTTTTTCTTCTTGGCAGACGAACAGAAGGCTGCATTGTGTGTGTCTGTAATCTCTTTACCTGGATTGGCAGCAAAGCTAGCAAGTGCAGCTCCCAATGTGGAATTGGCACCGAGGAGTCAATGTCACACTGAGCAAGCCGCCTTCCAAACAACCCAAAAAACTGGTTGTGTTTCTGTGAGGCTGCGTGCGGATGACAGCGTGCAGTGTTTCTTTTTTTCCAGTAGACTGTATGCCCAGGCCTACAGAAAATATGCAACACTTTCTAACAATATCACATTATTATTTAATGGTTGTGGTGTTTTTTTTGTGTGTTTGTCACAATTTCAAAACTATTCTTTAGAGAGCAAAAGTCTTTGTGGTATTAGGTGTCATTATACAGCAACTATGTGACATAAATTTGCTTCTCTTGCCTCACTGCGTGAGAAGAAAAAAATAATTGGCCTCATTATCTTTCATCTCTGTGGCATATTACATTCATTATTTTATACAAAGCCTGCCAGTATGAGTCCTGTAACCTGGGAAGCAGCGCTGCGCCTCCACAGGTTAACCGTTACTCCCTGAAAAACCCCAGTGTTTGACGTCACCACAATGCCTCATCAGCCACCGGTGCTGGGGATTGAACATGGCCGACTGAGCAGAGGATGTCTGTCTGCAAAGTGATTGCTGGCTCATTGACTGAGTGGGAGAGGAGGAGGAAAAGGGGAGTGGGAAAAGGGAAGGAGTACAGTTAGAGGCGAAATGGGGAGGAAAGGAGGAGGGTGGAAAGAAGGTGGACTGAGAAGAAGGAGAAAGCGCAGGAACAGTAGAACGAAGGCATGGCGAGGGAGAAAAAGCAGAGGAAATAAAGGAAAAGGAGAGTGGCTCAGTGTGAAGCCTCCCCCTGCTGGCTCCTCTGGCTGGAAGCTGCTGCCGATGGCTTCAAAAGAGCGCCAGGCAGTCTAGGCCTCCGCTTCTAGCAATTAGAGATCACTCCAGCGGATGCCTCCTGGCCAGCCTGCAAATCCCTCAAAAATACCCTCTGATTACTACTGTAGGACACAGGCTGTTTACCAAATGGATCTAGCACTACTGAGAGTGAGGTTTGATAATGCCTCCTTTTGTTCAGGCGAGAGAGGGAGCAGGGTCATTTGAGTTTTAAAGATGGCGCAACTTCAGAGATGAATTTCCAGCAAGAAGAGAAACGTTAACAAGTTCTTTCAATTCTCATCCAAATAGCTCAGCTAGCAAATGCCCAAAGCTATTAGAAGAGAATAAAACCTATTTGGACAGAACTCAGAACACACAGTGTCTTTTCGCCAGCACTTTTACAGGGGCTAGGTCTTCTTTGATGGTCCGCATGCTCCACTGCCAATCCCTCTTTAAACAACCGATTCCCTGTTGCCTCCATGGGAGTTGTAGTGTTTACGGATCCCAGCCTCTCGGTGCTCTGCGACTACTGTACGCTGTAGCGGCACTGATGCACAGTAAAACAATCAGCCCACTGTGCCTGACTTAACTGATTGACACAGCATCTGCATCAAGTGCGATCAGATAATCCTGCACTTTTACTTGCGTCGCGCCTGCTTTCCAGCGTCAGCTGACAGATTCCTCATTGTGTTCTCTCACCTTGACAGACCTGATATTAGTGTGAATGTCATTTAAATGGCAGAGTTAATCATACACTCAGGGTCTACCTCCACCTGAGGGCCCCATCGCCTGGTCTAATCACAGTGACAAAGGAAATTATGTGTTTAGCCAATCTTAATAACTGGTCTAGCTCATCATTTTCTAGGTGGGCTGACTCTGTCACCAGCCCTTGCTGCTCTAAGGAGAGGGAGCTCGCAGCACAGAGCCTGGCCTCTGGCCCTGCGTCACCCACTTCATAGTGTTTGTTGTGGTCCACGTCCTGACATCAGCGACCTGGCGGACTCGCCTCCAAATCAACACCGGCATTACAGTAGTAACCAGCATTCTGAAATGAGCCTGAAGAGACATGCTTGACAGGCTGATGATTAAATGGTGAGGAATCCGTCTCTCCCTGTCACCTGTCTGTTTGCTTCAGCCCACTGCTGACATCTGTCTCTCTCCCCGCTGTAACGTGTGCCTTTTCGGCTCTAGTGCGTCTCAGGCGCCGAACGGTCCAGTTGTAAATTAGAGCCTTCTGCACCGGCACCGCACGGCCATTGGAAGGAGCAGGGAGGATGAAGGCAGGAGATTGTGGAAGAAGACCTGCGGTTTTAATCTCTTCCCCGTGTTTATCTCACCACCAGGAGACAAACCACGTGCCGCTAAAAACATCAGCAACTCCCACTGGTTGGCTGCACGGCTGCACCTCTGAAGACGTTTGAAGGACAAAATGAAAGAGACAAAAATTGTGCAGAAAGGCGCATTTTAGTAAGATAGGCATGGCCTTTCTTTATGCATGCGCGTGTATTGTATGAAGCCATATTGATTTGAATTTTCCTCGGATCCAGTTGATATGAATGTGAGCGGAGCCACACGCAGCAAGTCCACACTGCTTATTTGCAGTGTAAATTCTCTGTCCAAAAAAAAGCAGAGAAGACCGTATTTGAACAAAAAATAAGCAAACATCCGTGGCCTCAGCTGCAATAGGGAATCAGTCTGTTCAGGAAATGAAAACGCTACCCTGGAATTGTCATCATATTGAGAGTTAGCCAACCTTTGACCTTGTAATACCCCACAGCTTCTCTATTTGTGACCCACTGGATGCTCTTAGAAAGTGAAACCATCGGGGAGGATCTACTGCTCACATCATCATTCTCAGAACACCTAATAGTGGATTTACCAAGGTTAAACCTCCTGTGAGATTGTAGCCACCGTGACCTGAAATACTGAGTCTGCATGCGCTCCGGCACACAGACACACAGACACACACACACACACACACACACCACAAAACACTTATTGGAATGCGAGCTTTCAACACGGACTAGCTCCTGCTAATATATAGCTGCTACACAGTGTCAAAGTCAGGGCATAAAACAAGGCAAATATTCCATCTAATGTGCATGAGACAGACGAGGAAAGTGTTGGCTTCCCTGTATTTACAGGCGGATTGGTGCCTACCCAGGCATCTTACAGCAGAGTGCAGCCCATCAGGGAATTAACTGTGTCTGCTGAGCAGCGTTAATCTAGTCGATGCAACATTTTTAAATATTGTTATGTGGCACAAACATTAATTTAGGCTTTAAGGACCAGGTTAAAGAGCCACTGGGTTCAATGGTTTTCCATATCTAGTTTTAGGTTTTTCCTTTTGCTTGGAAATAGCTGCTCTTAAACGTGAATAAATTACCTACGTTCTGTTGAAGGGCACGTCTTTGAATTTTAAATTGATTCCACATTGCTCCCAGTATTTTTGACCAGAGTTTTAGCGTAACTTCAGTGCAGCTTACGCTATAAAGTTCTTAATAAAAAGGGAGGACAACAGAAGACTCGCTATCAAGTCCGAGCACAACTGCTTTGAAGTCGGCGTTTTTTTTCAGTACCTCTTAAGTGTAATGGTGGTGAGAGTGCACCAGCCCACACGGCTGAAAATCCCAATCAGTAGCTGAGCCACACCAATCACTCCTCACAGGAAGATTTCAGGCTGAATTAGATTACATCACTTACAGTCCAGGCATCTAATCTTAGATTAAAGTAAAGAAGAAGCGTCTCTGGTTTCTTTCTTACATTTTCTATTGGTTGAACCCTTTGTGCTTTGAAGGTCAAACCGAGTGGCTGATGTCACTGTCAAGTGTTTAACCAACACAACAGTCGTCCCCCATCCGCCACCTCCACCCTCTACCAGCACGTCGTCCTGATGTTTGATGTTTATTTGTCCAACTTTTGCCATGTTGGTCCTACTACAGCTGATTGGCCTCCCACAGCTCTGCTGGTTTACCACTTAAACAATTGTAGGAGGCTCTTTTGAAGTGGAAGGGCTTATTATACAGAAGCAGCCAAAACAATCATAGCTCTGCAGGGCACATCCTGACTGGTGCAATCGCCAAACAAGATAGACTCGCTTTTGTTTTAGGCATGTGTTTGTAAAACGGAGAAAAAAGAGCAATTTTGTCTGCCGTCATGAACAATGGAGCATTGGTAATAACCAGCGACTCTGAAGGGGCGCGTGGTGTCTGTCCCCATATCCACCAGCAGCCTTCAAGCTGCTTCATGCATTTGTAAGAACCAGGAAGTTGACGCGACTGTAACAGACACACAAACGCACACGGGGCCTTTCGTGTGCGATTCTTCTGACAGACAATAAGCATACATTTGAATAAGGCGAGCGTCCATACAGCCGTGGTGATGGTCACTCCTGGGGGGGGGGTGCATCTGCACTGTAATAAGGGTTGCCCAGCCGAGCGCAAGTGTCAGGGTGAGGATGCCTGGCTCATTAGGTTCCATGGCAGGATAATGTATGAACAGCGCTTGTGAATGTTCACACAGGTACAGAGAGTGAGCAAGAGGGAAGGAGGGAAGCAGCCATTGTTTTGTCTCTTCTCTCTCTGTCTCCCCCCACTGCCGCCTCCTCCTCCTCCTCTTCTCCTTGCTGCCAGTTTCTTCTTTGTGTGAGCACGCCTGGGGGATATCTAGGCTCCCTGGTCACATTATGCCCTGTTCTTTGATGCAGAGCTGCCACTCCATGGATTTATAGCATTTATTCATAAATTAATTTATTTATTGGTTTATTAAATTTAATTCATTGTGTCTTGCGTGATGCTTGTTTTGTGGCTCTGTTGCTCGATTGACAGGTTGCCAGTCATGGTAAGATTCCATATCCCATTGGCGTCATGCAGCAGCACGTTGCTAATTGAGTTGAATGCGTAGCTCGTCTCTCCTCAGTGAATCCATCTGTCGCAGTCTTGTCATCATTTTGTTCGCACTTGACAGGTTCCAAGTCAGTCTTTGTGTGTTTAACTGTGCGCCTCGGTGTAGGTGTGCTGCATGTTTAGATTTTCGCGAGGGTGTGTGTTGTGTGCGTGAAGTGCAGTCCCGTATAAAATGGGTGGCTGCCTCGGGGCCCGTTCTGTGGATGGTGGCCTTGCCCCACTGTCGAGTCTCACAGCGAGCAAGCCCCCAGCCAGCCTCCCTGTTTACACCACATCGTCCACTGCAGGCATATTACACACAAACACCTCTCAGTGGATGCACACGGGCATAATGATCCGCCATCAACGCGGAGATGTCACCTGAGATCAGAAGGACTTATTTTCCAGCTAATGCAACTTTCCCCTGCTACGGTCTCACAGGTGCAGGACACCTTGACGTGGAAATGCAGTAATAATTAATGAGGCTTGAAGAACACATGTGGGATGATGATATGATTAATAAACCTTGTGCCCAGTTGGCTCTGTTTAGGTTTAGCCCCCGTGGAACTGGCAGTGTAATTAGACAGAGCGCTGCAGAGGGAGGGTTAGTGCTGGATGCGTTTGTTTGGTCCTGGTTGTGCGGTGGTCGGCCACGTTGGCGCTTTGGCTCCACACCTATGCTGGGCTTCCGCCGAGAGAAAGTGAACTTAAAAGACAAGCGCGCCTGTGTGATGTGTTCTCATCCATCAGCAGATGGATGACGTCTTCAGTGGATTTTTACCAGCGCGCCTTCATCACTGTCTTTCATCATCGCTGCCAGCCCCTCTCTGCTCCCCCGGCTCTGTTCTCTCCAAGTTGTACGCGTGTGCGGGGAAGATAGAAAGAGCAACGCGAGGAGGAGAAGGTGTGCGTCGCCGTGTACATTTGATGGCACTTCACACGGCAGCGCGTGTCCTGGCTTTGATACGGTGCGAGCGCGCTGTAAGACTAGGGCGAATAAAGACAGCCACCGTTTGAAGGAGGAAGTTCACTGTGCTCTTCTGTCAGCGAGCTTTTGGGAGGAGAGTCTGTCTAGAGGAGATCCTTGAATATTTTGTAGGCCCAGAGTGTTTGTCGATGCCTCCAGAGGCAGCTTCTCTGTCTGCCTGTGTAAATGAATGTGTCTCCGTGTTTGTGTACTTAGAGCATGTGGGAACTAACTCCTTACGCGCTACAAATGAGCAGATCCCTTATCATCAATCCCGCCTTTCACGCTTATGTGAACTTTATTATACCAGATACACTCGAAGGTTTGCACGTGTGTATCTAACACGAACACGCGCACGCGCAGCCACACACGTGCTCTCTTCTACCAAACTGCCACAGCTGAGGAACCGTTGCATCAAAGGCAGCTGTCTCTCATCTCACTTTATCTCCGTCATCTTTTCCTCGCTCCGTCACTTCTCACACACACCTCCTCGCTCTCGCTTTGTTTCCTACTGCTCTTTCTCACCTTTGCCTCTCTGTGCTCTCCCTACCTGCCGGGGAAATAATACTACTCCAAAGAGAAGACTTTTCTTTTTTTTTTTCCTTTGATTTTTGGTTTTATATTCATCTCCCATTTCTGGAGAGTTCACTTTCTTGAAATATCTCAGCAAAGGATCCATATCACCTGTTCTTCTCTGTCCACCAACCTGCAAAACCCAGTCACACCCCCCGCCCCCATCCCCACCCAATCCATCATCCGTCCAGCAGCCAGCCTCGCCGACTCCTGCCTCATTTCTCATAAATTAGCCTTATCTCTCACACACTTTCTCTTTTGTTTCTTGTTCTTACTCATTCCATTCTCCCCATGCCCTCTCCTGCCTTCCATCTCTCTCTGGTCCTCACATTTCATTTTTCTTCCTACAAATGCCACACAGCAGTCCCTTAAGAAATGTCATTTCTGTCTTCTTCTTTTGTTCTGTAATTTCTCCATGTCCCTCCTTTTCGCTTGGGAATTCATTTATCGTTCGCTGTTCTCCTGTCCCCAGCTCTCTGATCTCTCTGTCTCAGTCTCCCCCTCTATGTCTGTCTCTCTGTGTTTGTCGTTGACATTAACCTGCTGCATTTTAGTCATGATTTATTTTTCCAAATCATAGTATATCATAATAATGAGAATTGTCAAATAGCTAATATCACATACTGTATGTCATGTGTTTTTGTGACTTATCTCTTTCAGTTAGATAATAAGCTGCAAAAATCCAGATAAAGCAGTTGAAATGCAGTAAATAACACTTTGGGCCTGATGACATTGTTTATTATTTATTTTAAATCCCTGGTATTTTAGTGTAACAGTCTTCTGGCAAGTGGAACAAAAAATGTTGTATTTTTCAATCAATCAATCAATCAATTTCTTGTCTTTCTGTAATTACGAGCACTTAAATACCAAATACGATATTAATAATTAAACTTGCAGAGTGATCAATACCAGCAAATCAGTATTTTAGCTTCTTGGTGGAATTGTAACTGGTCAAGTCTGCATCCGCAGCACTTTCACTTTGCATGACTAGCAAGCACAGGGAGAAAAAGTAATTTAACCCAGAACAATTGTCAGTTATTTTTCCCTCTGGTATTTGTAAGATAATCCTCATCACAGACAGACGCTAAGATCTAGCGAGGATGCGTTAGAGAAAATTGGTAAGATGTATCACAGAAATTCAGAGCTTCAAATTTGATTCAGATTCTTCTGTGCAGGGAAAACCATCACACGCTGCACACATACTCCCAAGTGGTTGAAGAACCAATTTGTTAGGCCTCTGACAACAGGCGGGCCGGCGAGATGAGAACACACCGGTTTTATCCTGGTGTTAAAATACATTTGTCAGATTTGTGAGGAGTGAAATTATTTACATTCAGCTGTCATTTCTGGTTATAATCTGTGGCAGGTGAATTTGGTAAAGAAAAACGAATTCATGGTTTTGGTTGCCTGATTTAATATATCTGATAACTGATGGTTGCTTTATTTATTTATTTCATTTGACCTGATTCTGCTCCTTGTGCCTTTTGTGCGTATTGATGAGACTCCGCAGATATTTGACTCGCTGAGTGCATTGATTTAAACCTCATGCTACATCTCCAGTAGTTGGATTAAAAACCGCATATATGGCTTTAAAACATCGCTAAGGCACCAATTGCAGCCTGCCCTGATACATTGCCTCTCTGCCTGTCTCGAAACCTATTTTTGTCAAACCAGAAGTGACTCCTCCCTGGTGGAGCTCAGTAAAGACTTTCCTATTCCACAGTTCTCTGGCATGCAGGCATGCAGGCACTTGTGTTCCATCAAAATGCTAATAATATCATCTGCAATATCCAGCGCAATATTATTGTAGTGCTAATTGGTGAAAAAAATTGTCGATGGAAGCACCTGCCCACCTCACTGCTCAATTATTTTTAATTACAATGGCTGTAATAAAAGCGAACAAATTGTGTAATGATCAATGTTTTTTTCAGGGAGGTGACAGTTTTGCTCTTATTTGCTTAACGTCTTATTTGGGCGCGTGTGGCTCATTTAGATTGCAGGGAGATACTTGTCTAACAGCACTAAGTGAATGTGGGCCCTCAGGAGAGGAGCTTCTCTCCCCTTGGTTTTATGCGGCATGATTTATTCATCACACCACAGGTCTTTAGAAGTGGTCTTTGGGCAGTTTACGCGTGATGTGTAGCCCCAAACCTGCTGGTGCTGTCACACTTTAAGAACACTGCTTCATCATACATGTGTGAGAAGCAGAGAAACGAGACAGAGTGGGGGGAGAAATGCAAATGAAGAAGTGTGTGTGAATAGACTAGCACAAAAAATAATAATTGCAGGAGATTCATTGGACCAAGTGGGAGGGAAAATCCCTTATTTCGAAACAATCCCTGTCTTCCAAATTGTCAAATTAACTTTTTCTGCAGCAGTGGCTAGTGAGAGGGGGTAATTAAATAGCTTCTTTTGGGGAGTTTTTCTTCCTGGTATGTGTCAGTTTTTCCTGCTGCCTTCAAAGTGATAATGCTCGCCGGCTGTTGCCCCCTGAGGACTGCTCCATCTTATTAACTTGTCTTGGGAGACAGGGCTGCATGCAGCCTGCTTTACTGCCTGCAGGGATGGAGAAGGACCACGACGTCCTACACAGCCTTCTCCTGCCCCAAACATTCACCTGGCACACGGTCTTCTTTGTATTCACACGTGGATGTGGGCATATGTGAGCTCACATATGGACTCATGCAAGGAGTTACACGGTAAAGAAGCCGATCATTAAGTACAATCACTTTGACTTTGTGGCAGCTCATACCTGCGTTCTGAGAACAGGGACTGTTGTTAAGATGGAGTTAAGGACAGATCTAGTTAAGGACCAGCAGATTGCGGGTACGGCTGCTTTTCCAAATCCATCCAAGGATGCCGACACTGTGCAGCTGATGTGCTACTACACTTTGCATCTGCCGTGTTTAAAATGCGTATATTTCACAGTGAATTCATTTTTATGTAGACTGGGATCGCTGCGGTACTTAAAACGGAGCTGGATCCCGATTCGACCGGTTTTATGTAAAGCATGTTGGAAATGTCCAGTATTCTGATGACAAGTGAAGCAGTCACATTCCCCAGCGAGTGCTGAGGTCATACGCTGCCGTCTACGTGTAAGGTTGTCACTGATGTGTCCACGCGAACATGAAGCAGAGCTACCTGCACATAAAATAATAAGGACCAGGATGAAATGTACGGATGGAGGAACAAGACAAACCGCATATTTCTGACATGAGTCAGATTCTGTCAAATTGTCCTTGGTGCCACTGGAGCTCATCTGACCTGTGGATATGACTGCTTTGCTAGCTCCTCATCAGTCACCCGCTGCACTTAGTGGATGCTTTCATGCTGCACTTTTGCTGTTTGTAAGCTGTCAGGGCCCTGGTGTTGCACCTACAGAGAATAGAAACTGGCTCAGACAAGCAACATAACATGTGAACTGACAGCTTTGAAGATCCCCGAACAAAAAGTGTTGTATGTGTATTTGTGTGCTTACACTCAGCAAATTGTCCAAAATGTCCTAATGGGCTATTTTCTTTGTTCTTTACCAGACCCTGTTAATTTTACCATGAGTGCTTTCTACTTTTATGTCTAAGTGGGCATCTTGCATTGTGCCACTTCCAGTAAAGCACAAAATCATGTGCTCCGCAGGTTGAAGCAGCGTCCTCACGAGCAGGAGGAAGACGAGCGGCAGGCGTCTGCAGCACAGCCTGTTAATTCTCACACATACGTTAATGTCTGACGCTGTATGAAAAAGGGAACTGACGCAGAACCTCGCACTCACAGCGGCGTAATGTAAAAGCAGGCCTCCTCACTGCTGCTTACTTAATGCTGAGCCGACTTTGTATTCGCTGAGAAAATCAATCTTAAAAAGATTTACCAAATGCAGACAAATTAGCCGGCATAAATTAGCCAGAGTATATTCATTATGCCTGGCTCCCAGTGGAATACGGCGCACACTGCAGTGTCTTTATTGTTTAACTGCACCATCATAAATGTAATCATGTATTTTATCTTGAAGTCTCTGACGGCAGTAAACAGTCTTTCAGCTACATCATACTCGGTGTCACTGTGCAGTACGTCGAAGTGTTAAGAAATGAGCGCGTGTCGTGGATTTGACCGAGATATTTCATTTGTTTTCCTCAGCTTAACCTCAGTTTGAGCCTCTCTGGGCTCATTTTTTAAACTACCTTTCATGCTGCTCATGTTCAGCTTCTGTGTTATTGTCCTGTCTTTCATGCATCAATAGATGGATTATTATACATCCCTGTTTGTAATTGGAGGGCAGGTTAGACAAGAGGATAATTAAAATAGTGTGTGTTGCTACTCGATCTATTTTCTGCTACTGTTTTGACATGTGTGGCTGAGTGTGTGTCTGTGCCCTCCTTTGTCCTCCAAGGTAATGTTGTTGATGGCAGCACTTAGGGAGGACACACACATGCACATACAGCGCACATGCATCACAGAGGAACGAACACAAGAACGAACGCTTCAGCACCGGAGCAAAGCAACACTGAGCAGGTAATTGGAAACCTGGCAAACATTATTTAAGCAAAATGCCAGAAAATGTTTACCTCCAGCCTCACAAGGGTAAAGTTTTCCTACTTTCCTCCATATACTATTAATAAAGTAGGTGTGAAAAAAATGCTCAAACTTTCTCTATGTATAATTAATCCAATGAAGCCTGCAACAGAAAAAACACTGTAGCATCACTCTTTACTGGGGAAACTCACAGTAACAGTGGATGTAATGTTGGCGCACAAAGGAAAATATTGCAGTGGCTGACAGGTTGGTTCCCAGCTGGCAAAGGCCGACCATACTGGGATAGCAGTATTGCCTGCAGCAATAGGAAAATTGGAACGACTGTGGCAAAGTCATGGATACAACAACCAAGGCGTGAGCGGGGAGCCATGTGTTTGCTGCTGTGAGTCTGGAGGCCAGTCCTCATTATGGTGTCTGGTAAAATATTACAGTTCAACTGACACTGTCTAAGTGAATTGTCCAGAGCGGGTTTGACAGAGATTGGATGGCAGGGCTAGATTATGATGGATGATGACAACAGGGGCGGTGCGAGGAGCACTGATGTGTTTTGGTGCTCGTGCAACAGCTAATACGTGCACCTAATGCGGGACGGCTTGAGCCGCCGCGCGCACAATCGGAGATGCCTGATGGGTATGTTAAGGTAGATTTCAAAATGATATTGCGGTTTTTCATACCTACAGAATTCCTCCAGGACTTCGTCTTTTCCAGCCTCACATCCCCTAAAATTTCGAACAGTTAATGGGTTTTGTTGAGTGCATTTTCTCACTTGTGTAATTCATAAATATAAATTCACTTTAGCTGTGGACTATTGTATTTGCTTTTGTGTCTCTCATGTCACTCATGGCTATTGGTTGGGGAGACATAACAAACCCAGACAGTGAACATAAACCTGAAAAGTTCCACTGGCAAGTGAATAATTAATCTGTGTATTGATAAACATTTGATTGCGGCCTTTTACAGCTTCGAGCCTCTTTGTTTTTTTTTTGATTTTCCTCTATTTTCCCTATTAAAAAGCGACGTAACAATATCAAAGACGATATCAAAGCACCCAAAACATGTAGCTTATTTTTATGTGCACGCTGAACATCTGCAGCAGACTGCTGACTACCTTATGCTGTCTTATCTCTTCAGAAGGCAGAGTGATGTTAACTCGCTGAACAAGTAGCTTGGACTGTTTGTGTGTGTTTGTTTATTTGTATCTGTGTCCTTCAAACCTCTCAAGGTTTTGTTGCATTCCTTTTTGCGCTTTAATATTGTGTTTGTGTGTGCGGGCTAAAGCACAGGGAAAGTATGTACAGTGTGTGCTTAATAAGACAGCATCATAGTGTTAGACAAATCAAACAGCTAGACACAAATGGCGTACAATTGTATTTGTGCTGGTCTTCTTTGGAGCAGATGGGACGAGGAGAACACTTCATCCCCAGGTTCACTGGTCCTTTGGCTTCTTCTGGCGTGGCCAATCCATCTCCCAGTAGTCTCTCTAACTCCTGGGCTTTTGCCCATTCTTCTTCCCTCTTGTCCTCCCTTCAAACACTGCCTCAGTCCCTCTCCTTCTCTGTCCGTCTCTCTCTCGCTCTCATCTACTCTCCTCTTCCCAATTTGGCCACCAGGGAGGTGTGTGGCACTGGAGCAGGCATTATTGATAGAGCATCTGTTTAGACATGGTGCAGGATCTGTGGCATGTGGGCGAGCAGCTGGGGGTTCGAGCAGGGGAGACATTATGTCATATTACATATCTTGAGATGTCTTGTTCACTTGTATGCATGCCCATTTCGCAGGCACACTCTCCCACAGATACTAAGAAACACAAACGCGTGTCGCCAACATCCACACCAAGACGAAAATTCAGTCTTAGCTAAAAATACGAGAAATCCTGGTTATTTGAAAGTCAGGTTTATGTCATTTGGTGTAAGTTGTCTGATGTCTACTGTGCAGCAGTTAGAAGCGAAGTCAGTTTCAGAGGCACTTTCACATGTTGGAGCCAGAGGCGAATATTGTAGCATCGTGGTTTTATTGGGGCAGCTAGACAGACAGAGTAGCCCTATCCAGATAATCACCACACATCTCTTCTAAATGGCCAAACTTGTCAAAGCTCATGCAGCACAGTGCCAACAGAGTTTCTCCTTGGCAGATGATAAAACAGGGGATTTTATGGTATTTTACACGCCACAAAATGTGTATTTTATGATGCCACATGGTGCATCTGTGTGGCAATAAAGTGGCAATATTTTACCAGTCAGTCATCTTCTTTTGACTTGCATTAGTATGTTTGGTTCTTTGATATGTCTGATGCTTGAATGCACATAATATTGGGTTCGATACACTACTACGGGTGGAACCGACTGGGTTAGAACCAAATAGCATCAGCATCTGATGTTAAATAAAACTGTTTAATAGTAACTTGCCAGTCTGATACAATGTATATACACAGTGTGACACACCAGTAAACTGTATCTATATGTAGTATATGTAATCAGACATTTAGCCCAAAGTAATGGATATCACAGTATATAATTTAGCAGATTTCTTTTTTTACAACACTGAAAGGCCCATTTGGTGCCTCTTGTTTCTCGAGGGAACAACTTCATGGCTTAAGTATGTAAATGTGCACACCTGATGTCTGCTTTGAGTGGCAGAGATCAGGTGGGCTTGATCATTTCATCAAATTGAATAGCTGTCATGTTAAGCAGACTTTACTGAAAAGGTGCAGGTGCAAGTCCAGATGAAGAGTCTCGTAATTTTCCGTCTTTCCCTGCAGCTTAGCTTTCTTGCTTTACATGTTGTTTTTTCAGACAGTCTTCTGTATGTGTGTGGAGGCAGGAGACTTTAGACGTATCATATGTACACGATAGATCCCAACTTATGCATTAAACCCCGCTAACTACACTTCTAATGTCATGGATGCACATGAAAATCCCAAATATAAATGGTGGATGATTTAGCTCCACTGCAGAGAAGCTATTATTAGAGGAGACAGGACTTTATTTGTAATTTCCTCTTCCTTATAAATTAGCCTCCCTGTTGTCTGATTTAATCTGCTGTTGAATTCAGCCATTTCTGTTGAAAGCGTCCCAGCAGGTCAAGGTGCAAATTCCCCTACTTCCTGTCTGTGTTTTTGTTTTGTATATTTTTGTGATTATTATTTTACTTTTTTGGCCTTTCTTTGTTTGTATAGACCCCTCACTCGGTCGTCATCTGAGACCCGGACATTTAAATATCCGCTTTTATACGAATATTATGTCATCTTTTTATGCCCTTTTGGGAATAATGTGTAACAATAGTTCATGTATTCATGCACACATTTGCATATTCTTTTACCATCTTATGTAAATGTCTTTAGAATGTATGCGGCTTTCAGTGGATGACCAACTCTGACAGCACCGGCACACTCTGGAAGCTGCCTGCAGACGCTCGTAGTGGTCAGCTGCGGGTTTAGTGCCAGGGACAGAACTGTCTTCTGTGCCATTTGTTGCGTCTGACCTTTAAGATGATGAAGCACAGGGAGAGTGACCCCTGGCGGGATTTGTTCAAAGAGCAGCCTCTTGGTAATGGGGGGTCCAGAGCCTGGCAGCCTGCTGAGGGATTGATCAGCCCCTTACTCAAAGGCCAAATACAGAAAGCCTGGCCAGAGGAGAAGGCCATGCAGGACATGGAGCCATCCTCTGCTTTGAAGCCCTCTCCAATAGCTCAGCTGCTTCACTGCATGAATAAACATCTGTTAAAGCTGCTCTTCTGCCCCTTCCTTCTCCTGTATGAGCTAACAGTGGTGCTGCTGCAGATTGAAAGATATGAGCGGAGGTCGCGCAAATCCTTTATCCTTCTCTCTCACCTTTCCTTTTCTTTTTCCTCTCTTGCTTTCTTTTCTTCTTTACCTTGCTCCCTCTCTCCCAGCTTCTCGTTTGAATACTTCCTGTGCTCCAGCCTTGTTGCACAGGATTAAATCCACTTATTTGGAGCTTGCATTGCTTCCACAGATGTCAGCTTTGAGATTGAAATGAGCTCCCCTTCTGCAAAGAGGCTGAGTTAAAAGGAAAATTCAGAGAGGGGGAAGAGAGAAACTAAACAGAGATGCAAAGTCTTTTCACTTCCATAAGTGTAGCCAGAACGTGGCTTAATGTCTGTGTGTGTGCGGTTAACCCAGAGGACGTAAGTGAGTGTGGAAATAATTTTAATAATTCTGACCACCGTTATGGGGAAGAACGTTCTGTGGCATTTGTATTTTGAGGTTGTCGGTCATTTGCTTTGCTTTCATTTTGCATGATTGGGGAGTATTGTAATATTTTCCTATGGCTACAAATAAAGTAACACGAACCCAAACTTCTGCCGATCAGACCGTTGTGACAGGTAAAGGTTAACCCAAAAACTATTACTACGCTTTCAAGCAGAGCTGGTCATGGTACAGTAGTCAGGATGTGTCAGCCTCTGGAGCAGGTGCACAAGGGTATTGATTTGTTCTTCAGGCTGACAGTTATCAATGCACTTTTGGCATTTCACTGTGCAGTGATAAGCACCAACCTGATGACCAAATCTGGAAATCCTGCTAGATGTGCTTCAGGACATGCCGTAATAAATATGAACCAACAGGCTTCCTGTTGCCCCTTTCAATGAGAATTCATGGAAAACAGAACCTACAGTATGTTTAAATAAAATCATAACGGACATTAATTCAGTAACCAAGACTAGAGTCTCTGTGGTGCAGCTTCTGAGCGGTTCACCTCAGCTGCAGCCCGTCCATTTACGGTACACAGAGCTCTGGACAGTGGTGACCACCAAGAATCATAAACAAGCCGTCCTCAGGTGGTTCTTTGGTAGAACTAACATAAAAGACAAACACAAATCAATGCCTTGAATACCGTCAACAAAGGCATGAATAAGCTGCAGTTATGGCCATCTATGGAGCGCTCTCATTTATGCTAATCACTGCCCAGAGGCATTGATGAAAGGATATTCGGCGGTTATGAAGACGCTGCACTGTGTTCACTTTATCGTTTGATTATATACCCAATTATAGTGCAAGTAAGCAATTAAACGCAGCCTGGATGTTGTGAACGGATTCAGTCTGCAGTTGAAGTGCGCTGCAGCCAGCAGCTCTAATTTTATTCCGCTGTGTGCGAGGCATGTGATGAAAGAGGGCTGTTGGTGAATCAGTGAAGGCTGTCTTGATTACAAGGGTCAGTAGTATCAGAACGATATCATAGTGCATTTCTTGATGAGCGCGCGACGTCATGGTTTGAGCTTGGTGTGCGTTTCTCGGTGTGCACATGTGGAGGAAAGGCAAGTCTGTCTTGAAGAGCAGCACTCCTCTCCCCCGTAACACCATAACAGCATCTGTAAAGTAAACACAAGTGGCAGTTCCGCCTCTAAGCATTTGGCTCACTCAATGAAAGCAATCTCTCCTAAATGGTAATGGGCCTCTGCAAAGTGGCATCATCAGTGTTCTTCATTTCAGATGAACTGCTCCTGTGTCACGCCTTTAAATATACCCCATGTTTAAATATTAATAACAATCTGGCCATGCAGGCAACGAGAGGCCTAATTCACTTAAATCAGTTTTACTTTGCAACCTCTTTGCGTGTAATTCAGTGCTTTAAAGCCTTGTTGTTTGCAGAGGATTATTTTGATTAAATGCTTTTAGTTCCTGAGTGAATTCCCCCGTCGAGGTTCTGGAGGGAGGTGCTGGCATCAACATCCTGTCAGCTTCTTTTTTTAAATTCAGACCAAGAACAATTTCCCCATCTAGAAACTCGTGAGTGCTCTGCTTTTCCACGCTCGTCCTATTATTCCCCTCTTCTTTTTCTTCTTCCCCTCCATTTCTGTCTGGATGGAGAAATGCTAATTAAGTTTAATGAAACTGATATCTCTATCAATAGGTCAGAGAACACAAAAGGTGCGTATCAGTTTTATTCATTTCGAGTCCCTCGTTGCTTCACACCTCAGAAGAAATTCATCACGGAGCCTGAAAGCCTTTTGGAAAGGCTCCTGCCCTCACTTCCCACCGCCTCCTCCCTGCACTGGTTGCTACTGTATGTGATAGAAATTGAGACATCTATTAAGCTCGGACTATTGCTCTGCACAAAAGAGTCTGACATTCTTGAATGAAGAATCCCAGTGTGGTTAAAACCGCTGGTTCTCATTACACCCATACTCCATTTGTACTACAGCAATTCTATCCATATGAGCAATTATTATTATTATTATTCGTATTTGGTTTTGCACAGTTTCACAACTCATGTTCTAACAGCTCGTCTTTCTGGCTCGATGTCTTACCCTCAGCAGTGTTTACCTTGCGTTGTTTGCATTGCTCTCTGGCCTCTTCATCTGCAGTTACTTACACAGTGTGTATTTCACCATATTAGATGCGTCTCTGTGTGGCTCCACACAGATGCAATATGTCTTCAGGCAAGTACTGTGACACCATGAAGAGATGTGGGGATAACACTGGCTACAGCAGAGGAGCTGTGTCACTCTCTCTGTGGTTCCGTCTGATTTGTCCTCACTTGGTCATTGTTTGTTTGTGTGGGTGTGTGGGAGGCGGGTTGTGTGTTTGTGCTATGGATTTTGCCCAGCAAAATTGGATTAGTCCAGAAGAGAAACCATTCATTTTTTTATCACCTTATCATGGCTAATGGTCCTTTCATTTATTAGATTAGTTTCATAGCAACTTTCCCAAACTAAATTTGATTGCAGCCACATTGACAAATTGGGCAAAGATGAGAATATTATATTTCTAACTTAGAAAACTAAAGAGTCCAACGTGCAGCCATTCCTGTGTGTTTGCACGCAGTAGCAGTGGACCCTACTCAATGCCAGATCAGACCAGCCTTATAAGAAGCGTACCTGTAAAAGCAAAAGACGCAAAAGATAAATTTTCGTTTTATTCTAGACTGGAGCAGAGCTTGTTATCCATACACGTTAATGTAAGGTTTCTAGATATTATAAACAGGAAAACTAAAATACTAAGTGCACACTGAGAGCCAGAGATGGAGAGAGTTTTCCCTTCGCCAAAAGGGGATGAGATTATTGGGAACCAGCCCAAGATTCTTGTGACCTAATTGCCACAGACTTAAAAATAGTTACTGTATTTATCCTGGTAGAGAGCAACTGTTAAACCTTGCATTGCTTCCACAGGCCTGCTGGCCAATCAGACTGTGAAATGCAGGCACCATTACTTGACATTTCTAGGCTACATAAAATGCATGAGCATATTGTCACAGGTGTAAAAACTACAGGCTGCTACTGGTTTAATCACCAGTGGAAAGTGCAAGGACAGAAACAGTGCATTCAAGAGTATTTTGTTCCCAAAGGCCCAGTGTATGAGTGAAAAGGTTGAGTGAAGTGGAATATGGGAATATTTTGATTAATCATTAACCTCTAAGCCAGGGATGCTACTCACCTCATTAATTTAAAAAAAAAAACTAATCACAGCAATGCATGACAAAAATTGCAAATACAATTGAGAGTGGTATGTCTCCGCGCTTGGGAAGTTACATAGGTGTCTAGAAATGTTACTCAACGTACTAGGACGTGGTCGTAACACTTACAGTACACTAATAGTCAATTGATTACGCATTTTATTCATTGTACTGTACAGTGTGTACAGAGGGTGGTTGCCTAGCTACATACCTACTTTCATTTTCATGTGCATTAGCAATGGAAGCAGAAGTTTTTAACATGATTGGTGGTTTATGTGTTATCAGCAAAAACACAGTGACGTCGGATGACACTTAAATCTAAATAAAGAGAATTAGATCCCAGCTGGTGGATGTTTATACGTGGGTTAATGTGTTTAACAGAGGAATGCTGAGAAAGCAGCCGTGATATACAGTCACTGCTAGCTGCTGATTCATACAGTATACAAACCTTCTTCTCTAGTTGATTAAATCCCTGCAGCCGCCTGGAAGCAGCAGGACACATGCAGCCTTTGATTTGAGAAGTGTTGCATCAGAGCGTGCTGCCATTATGCATGGCTGTCCGCCGTGTTTGCTTTGATTAAATCGCACGCAGATGACACCGGGCTGGTGGGAGACAAACCTCCACGCACATCAGTCAGGCCGGAGATGTTGGACTTCAGCAGCTGGTTATGAGGCCATTTACACAGTCAGATACATTAGAAGTTAAACTCAAATAAATACTCACTCAAATAATGTGTCAAATATAAAAATGTCGCCTACTACGCTAGAATATCAGTATTTGTGCCTTTACTGTACATTCAGTTCTGCATTTTAACATAAGAGAGAAACACAGGACACACAGGACCTGCATGATTCATCCGTCTGATGGCACAAATCACAGTCACGTTTGAACACGCTCAGCTTCTGGATAGCCCACCTGTGGAGGTCCCCGTGACCCACGTGCCGCATCCTCTGTATATTGCACAGTGCTGTTGTTTTCAGCGAAGTCCTGGTTGATTATAAACCCTGTACCTTTACATGAGTCACTTTCTGAATGATAATTCGAATTGTTAAACAGTGACAATTGACCGTGCACATTAGTGTTGACCATAGAGTTGTGGCCCTGGACGGTGTAAGGTACGCTGTACGTATTTCTGAAGCTTCAGCTGTTGCTGGTGATTACAGCTTAAACACAGGTGAGATTTGAGTCGGGGCTGCAGTCGTGCGTGCTCGTGTCTGTGCGTGTTTGATGGGACACGGGGTGTATTTTTAAGTAGGACAGTAGAAATTGATGGCTGGCTCTGATAAGTGACCTACATAGAAGCACAGGCAAACTACTCCTCACGTACAAGCTCAGCCCAAGTGGTCTGAGGAAAATGCAGGAGGCATATTGTTGCTTATTGTAAACAATTTAATAAAGCGCAGTATAGTGCAGTAAATACTAAATTATTACTTTGTACCTAATTTATTTGTGTCATATGGATTATCTGTAAATCTACCTGCATATATCACTATGCTGTAGCTGTTTATTGTTGAATTTAGTCTAATATTACCATTAAGCAGTTTATTTACACTGAAGATGTGTGTAACCAATCTAAACGTAGTCAGTGTAGCAAGCTAATATCAGGCAGTGATTGCAAATTACCAAGACACTAACTTCAATTATAATGTGATATTACCTTGTTGCTGAGGTTTGTCCACTTACCATCACCAGGTGAGCAGAGTCAGACTCTGGCACTACTGTAGGTACAGTGTATATGTATTAAATATCATAGTAAATAACATGCGTTAAATAACATAACAATTTTCTCCCCTTTTCTTTTTGTAACTGTCCTACTTCCAACTTTAAATCTTTTGACAAAAATGTCCAAACGAGTGGTTCTGAAGCGATAAGTACAGTACAAACTCCCCGTGGCACCGTGAATTGATAAAAACAACAATCACTCTGAAATCTAATTACAATGTACATTCACACTGGTCCTGTGTCATTCTGGAATTAAAAATTCCTAGGAGACATTTCTCAGCGATCTGTAATGAGATGTCATTTCCAATGTTGTCTAAACTAATAAGTAACAGCGTTTAAAAGCCAAAGATCTGGAGCTAAATCGACAAAAGCACTGTGTACTGTACAGTAGTTGTGACCCGGTTTTGAGCCGGTCCATTCCCGAATTAGTTTTTTCCCTGTTCTCTTTCCTCGGCTATACGTGCCCTGTGCTGTTACAGAGTTCATGGCGTTAACTGTATTAAACAGGGGATTAATGCCCGGGGCTCTGGATCTCTAGTAATAGCAGGCAGAAATACTGATCAAAGGCCTCTAACTGTGCCGTGGGTGTTCGGACTGCCTCTGTCTGCCTCTCTGCATTACAAGAGGATGGCGCTTGGAGGCGAGGGCACACAGATAGACATGCAGAGCAGGAGCTTTCTGTAGACTTACTCCTGATTGGAGAGATGAAGGTTTGATCGTGCATAATTAGGGCAGGATAACCGATTCAGCGGGGGAAGTTTTAGAGGAGCGGCCGTTGCTGCAGGTGTGTGGTGCCGGCGACCGCGCAGACAAGCATGCATGGATGTATGTGGCGTTCAGATAGGAGGTGCTCAGCAGCAGGACCCTCTAATTTAATCTAGTTTTAATCAGTAGTAATACAGACCAGGTTGTCAAAGCATTAGAGTCACATGTTTATGATTCTGCAGGAGGCTGCAGCGACACAGATAACCCCCAGCATTTATTCAAAGTCTTAGTACACTACACACTCTTTGTACATGCCGGTGATAAATTTCTAAGTGTATGATTATTCGCTGAATTTGGGGGCATTCAACTTTGCTGCATCAATTTACAGCCTCCACCCCCTCCCTCGCCCCCCACCCACCCCCTCACCAACCCATTATCTGCTGCTGGCAGAGTGAGCTTTTCTTTCCAGGTTGGAGGAACAGAATTGGAGAACCTGGAACGAGTGTGAAATAAAGAGCGAGTATGATGAAGCTGGTAAAAGGCTGTGAAAGTGGGCTCCCTGCCGGTTCTGTGGTGCGATGAGACGCGGCCAAGCCCGGTTCTGGCTAATAAGTGTGAGCGAGTACAGCCACGAGGCCTCGGCCGGTAGCCACACAACACCTATTATCAGCCTCCGTGTCAGACGTCGATGTGTTTCCATTTACAGGCTATTGTTTAAGTGGGAAGATTGTTCGGTGTGAGCGGGCTGACACCTCTCTCCGTGCGTCCGTCGGTGCTGACGGGCTTTAATAGCCCGTGGAGGTCAGCCTCTTGCCGTATGTGGATAGTTGGAGGAGCGCAGCCGGGATGCGCGAGGACAATCCCGCTCTGCTGACGCTCTGCAGAGGCTGGAGTCCTATTTTTTATTTTTTTATTGGTGCTTTTCTGTGGCCTGTGATTGTTGGCGAGGTCTGTGAAATAGGACAGTAGAGCAAAGCACTACAGTGGCGAGGCCAGAGGTTCAGACAGTCCACAGGGGCCTGAGCAAGGAGGCATGTGCTGAGTCAAGGAGAAACAGGGATGTTTTTGTTTTGTCTGCAGGGCACATTCCAGCAGTGGATTACACCACAGCTCAGTGTCTTTCTGTTCGTCTGAACAGATCCAGTCATGGGTGGAGCCGCCCTGCTGCTGCTGTCTGTGGTGGCGTCACTTGGCCTTGACCTCGGTGGATATAATGTTGCACTGGTACATGTCCTGTCATTTGATGGAGCAGCTCAAACGAGTGTGGCGACAGCAGCCGTGTGCGCTAACCTGTCACTCCTCCGTCTTCCCGTCCACGCCCCTTGTCCCTTCATTTCCACTTTTTCCTCTTTCCCGTCCCTTCCTTTGTTCCCTGCAGACTCCTCACCCTCTACCTACACTCTTCTGTGACAAATTACTTCTGGCGGTTGATTTGTTGGTTGTCAAAAGTGCTCCTCATGTTGGCATGAAGGTAGCGTGAGCTGGAGAGCAGCGCGTCTTCCCCCTCCTGTTCGTGCCTGTCGTCATCACCCAACCTCACACAATGTGCGACGCTCTCCCACCACAACTCGGCGTTGAGACGTCTCGCTGGAAATTGATATTCTGTCTCATAAGATCTCATTAGATTAGATGTTGTCTGTGTTTAAGCAGCTCGCACATTAGGTTCCCAACCCTTCTTTTGACAAGACTGTTTTATATATATTCTAGCTTGTGTCAGGAGCAGAAGAGGAGCTTGAAGAGAATCTTTTGTTATTTGTGGAGGAGGGGCTGGAGGAGGAGCAGGAGAGAAAAATGGGAGTGTGAGATAAAGACTTTATGACAGGACTATGAATGTCGGCGTTTGTTACAGCCTGGCTAGAAAGCGGCACAAGCTGCTCCTGAAAAAGAAATCAACGTTTTTCCTGCCGATGAAAAATTAATACAATAAGCTGCTTGGGAGACTAATGTTTTATAATACACCACTTGCTTTTAGGATGTTAGTCGCTGGTGATATCAATAAAATCATATTCGTTTTGTGATCAAAGCATCATATGATCAGTAGAAATCAGTTCATGTTTATAAACTGAGTAGATTGGAATTGACCAACACGGTAAATGAAATACCTGACGGATCAAGGTGTACTTAATCATATTGATTAAAAAAAAAATCAGTGAATCTAATTCTGCCATAAAGCAGCCGTGCTCATTGATTTACCACGTAGATGATAAACTGTCGCAACAACATCAGTACAGCAGAGTCTCCGGTGGCTTATAAACCTGCGCTCGTGTGTTCTACTGGACTGTGTGCGTCATGTGGGCAAGTGCAGACGCCGCCGCGCACCGAGACGTGTCCCGCCGAGTCTTTAACCTTGAGATTTGTCCTGCCGCTTGGAAAGGGATGGTGACTGTGAGCCCATGGCAGAACACGTGGATTTGTCTTAACTCGTTCGAGGAGGATAATGTTCCCCCTGAGTCAACAAGTGATGTTTGAGCTGTTGTCATCTGTGTGTGCAGTAGCGGCTGTTTCGCGTTCGCCAGGTGACGGCTCCTACTTCGTCTGACTTTCCCCGATAATACACCGATGCTGCCCGCTGAGCACTTGTCGGTCACATAGCTTGTTGTTTGGAGTGACGGCTGTTTAAGCGCAGTCTGAGGTGATTTTATTCCATCGTCGTGTGTTTGCCATTTCTGAAAAGAAACTCATCTCCTTTCAGTCCCACTTGCTGCTTTATTCACTAACAGTTTCTCTCTTGTGCAGTTTCCTCCTTTGCAAAAGTAATAGAATATCAGTTTTCCTTTCAACCCTAGCTAAACAGAAGCTAGATTGCTTTGTGCAACGCCATCAAAACACAGAGGAGAGCACTGCAATCCACTTGTGTTCAAAAGTCTGAAACCATCTTGTCTCTCTGTCTTTGTATTAAACAAGGGGTTAAGCTTTTATCCTATAAATATGGCATGAAAATCCCACTGTCAATGACACATTCATTCTAAGGCTTGCATTAACATAAAAACGAGGGCTTGTTATACAGTGAGATTTCAATAAAAAGAACACAAAATGCATTTAATGAAATTCAGATGCTGGGCCCCAGCTCCCTGAATCTCATTAAATGAGCTTTGTGCTGTTTTTCCATCTTCTCTTTGTAGAGGAGGTCCTCGAGTGCCCTTAATAATGTGGCAGATTTCATCATATTCTTGATTTAAAGAGGACAATGTCTGTCTTGTTCACTTGTTCTTTTCCATGCCCAAGCCAATCTCCACAGATGTGCTTGCATAGTTTCTGGGTATGGCTTGGGATAATATTCCATCTTGTTGTGCATTTCCTTTCAGTAACTGAAGTTTTGTTAAGGTTTTCCACTAACTCATTCTCTCCCCCTGTCTCTCCCCTCCCTTCTCTGTTTCTCTCTGCATAGGATTTGGTTTCATAACCTTTGAGAGTGAAGACATCGTAGAGAAAGTCTGTGAAATTCATTTTCATGAAATCAATAATAAAATGGTAAGTCCACTCATTTTTTTCAATTCCAGGTGGGCGTTGAAGGATTAATATTTGATTTCTTTTTCCCTTAGTATTAATAGCAGAGGCGTGTGTGTGTGTGTGTGTGCGTTCATGTTCATATGCATGGGCACACACACACTTACTTAGGTGGGTCCCTGGGTTTCAGGGATGGGAAAGCAGTGGTGTGTACTGCCCACAAACCGTGAAATTGTGTGGCTGAGTTCTGCCTGTCAGGCTGAGGGACAAGAGAGTGGAGCCTGTCCCTCTTTCTGAATCCCTTAACACACGCACACACACACAGGTGGGGATGTCCAGGGATGCAACGGGGAAGCTGCTGGCAGAGGCAGAGTTCATTAGTTAGGGATTATCACCTTCCACAGAGTGCCAGTGATGCTTGTTTTATTTACACCGGTAATATGGTCGTCTCTGAGCTCCACAGAGTTCAGTAGCGGTTTTCTAAGCCATCGTGTGACTTCTGATAATGAACGGGAACTGACCCCCGTGGAGCAGGTGTGACATTAGATTCTCCTTCGCCCAGTTCCACCTCGCAGGTCTCTCGAGAGATCTTGCATCGTTTTAGCGGTTCTGTGGATTGTGATTGAGTGGAGAGAATACTTGTCTTGCTGCCATTTCATCGGGCTCCCTCTGTCAGCGCGCGTCCTCACTCTCTCACAACCTTTTCCCAAAAACGAACTGACTGACTGGCCGTGTGACTGACGGGACCAATGTAGTAGAACCGTGTTCACTAGGGACCAGCCTGGGTCACATATGACCCCGGTATACATCCCTCCTTGTCTCTGCACGGCAAAACAGTCGACGCTCAGGACGGCAAACAAAAAAGCCTGAGAGTGTGACAGAAATATCTGTATGCGTATGGAATTTATTCTGTCACAATCAAATGTCTCAGATCCTTTGACATGTAGGCATAACACTGAGCACACAAACACCACACATACACAACACGACGCTGGAACGCACACTGCACAGCATCTATTTATGCAGCAAAGCAAACAATTGAGCAAACAAGTGCTTGATTTAAAAAAAATATTCAAAACTTGTTTTTGCACAATTTGCTACGTTTCAAAAATAGATAATAAAATATTTGTTAACCAACAAATCAAATATCAGATCTGCGGTAGACTCTCCTACTCCGGCGACTCTGCAGAAAGATTCTACTCATTTATGTCGAACGCAATGATTTTTTAAATTATTTCTTTATTGTTTTTGTTAATTGTTAAAAGCGCAATTACAATTAAGCCCAAGTGTTGATAATTCTGTCATAGACGTACAGTGACCTGTCAAATAAGTAGTAGAAAAATGCTTTTTTTATTTTAGAAAATTATTACGTATATGTTCTGTGGTGTACAGAAATAAAATAAAGTGCTAAGCTTGACATCTATTAAACAATTTAAAAGATGTGGAAAAAAGTTAATAAGGCACAGCCTTCAATCAAATAACACGTTTTAAATCTGCAGCATCATCAGTGTCCAGGTTTTGTGCTTAAAGGCAAATTTAAAGCTGCAATAGTCAAACCATAGACTTCAGTGTCAAGTCACAATATATTAGAATGCAGGCAGAAAACCTTTAAAACTGTCTGACTGGTTAAAAGAGTGAGAATCCTTCAGATATAAATACGTCTGCAGTGCTGCTCAGAGACGTCGGCCAACGGGGAGAGTAAACTTTGCTAATGTGTCATATTCAAAGCTGACCTTTGTAGGGTCTTTCTGAAATCCCCTGTACTGTACTTGAAGTTTTCTATAATGCATAAAATAATCCTTTATGAAGTCACTGCATCTGCGAGTGTAGCAAAAAGAAAAGAATGTGAAATGTGCTAAGAGCATTTTTCAAATACACCTTAAAGGTTTTCCCTTTGCTGCACAGGAGAGCACTAGCTTTCCAATGTCTGAGGCACAAGCGCACAAAATAAAAAATGCCTCCTGTCTTCCTTCTTATGAAGTACAATACAGAAATAGACCTCATCCATCCTCCCTGCGAGTGTTATCTAAGATGGTTGCTGAATAATTGATGCAGACAGAAATTCCACCTCACTTGGGAGAGATGTGGACGTACAGGGCAGCCCACCTTCTCCTTGCCTATCCTCTCAAGGGCTCTGGCGGTGGATTGGGTCAGTGCCCGCTCAGATGTGAGTGACGGGACCTTTTAGTGCTTTGGTCAATCACCCTGTGTTCATGTGCCATTGAGGCCTCACTCACAGGAGCACCTCCTCTCTGTCACTGTGAATTCTGCCTCATATATAATTAAAAATAGGATGCTGCTTAGCAAGAAGCTCCCAACCTGCACCCCCAGCTGCCCTGACTCCTGCTCTCACATCTGCAGACTGTCCTGCTTTAGCAACAGTAGGATGTGATAAAAGGCTGGATTATCCTCCAGAGCTCCACATGATTGAAACATCATTTAGCCACAGCGCCTTGTATTAAAAGCAGTAAATATTTTGAAGTAAAAATCAATGAGCAGACGCTGGCTTGACAGCTTTAAAATACTCCAAGCAGTTCATCACACCCTCTGGTTTCCACATATAGAAATGTGTATTTCATTTGGCGCACAGTAAGTACAGTAGGACAACAGAAAACATGTTTAAATCTCCCAAAGACGGGAGTCCCTCCATCACTCCCCAGCCTGCCATTATGCATGCGCAGCTAATTCCTAATAATACCTATCAAGTATGGGCTCTGATGAGCGAGCAGCGTGCCATTAAAATGGACTCACGTTGGTTTTAGCCAAGTGCTTCTAGGTAATGTTCTTTAATGTGTCATTTTTAATATTCAAGACTAGTGAATGATCACAACAGGAGGGAGGAATTTTCTCTTAGTCGTCAATTTCTCACTGTGTCTTCCTGACATGACCGACCAATTACTGTGGTGAGGAGGAGAATAAGCTCTGACTCTCCCAGTCACTGAGGAAAAGGACTATTATGGTGTTATTATCAGTCGTTAATACCTAGATACAAATGGACCTTAAGTATTGATATCACCAAAGGGAAACAAAAGGGCTGCTTTGGCTATTTATCACATTCAATAATACCACGTTTGTTATGAATAACATTAATACATGTCATTTTCTTGCCTTAGTGAGAAAAATGATACATATTCAAATTGGATGATATTGTAGACTTTAAAACTGCAGAGCTACCGTATCATTCAACACTACCACAAAAATGCTAGAGAGCATCTTGTTATCTTTTTATTAGTTCTGATATGAAGTACAATATATAAGATGCTGATATGATTTGCTTTGTCAACTTTCGCGTTTTCGTTATATTTTATCTAGAAAATGTTGTAGCGCACTGGCTGGAAACGAAGCATAAACAATATATGTGAGATGGATGTTCAAATCCCTAATATTAGGATATAAGTTCCAGAAACAGGCGACAGCAGCGAGTGTCTGCGTGTGTGACGGCTGCCTGTGTCTGGTGGGGTATGAATCACCCCTGGACACATTCGGTTATTGCTATAGACTGAAGCTGCCTTCTACACAGAGAACCTTAAGTCTCTGGCTTGATGAAAATGTCTTGGACAATATTTTTTTTCAAAGAGTGGAAATCTTTAACACTGTTTGAACATCAAGTGCCTAATAAGGGAGCGGGACTGCCCTTCGGAGGAGTTTCAGTCCCTCACGCAGGGCTGCCTTACAACTTCTGGACTGTAAGTAATTGGATGTTTACCCTTCGCTGAAGAAGGAAAGCTTTGAGGGATGAATGAGATGGAAATCCACTTCGCACTCTGCACTCCAGGATGTCCCATAAAGGCTCGATGGTGTTCAGATCTGCTGATTGAGGAGGTGATGGAAGCCATTTGACATCAACCTGATGATCATGGCCTCACTTTTAAATGTGTCCCTCGGTGTGTATTGCTACCATAATGTCTCCGAGCATAGAGGAATGACGTGGGACTAGCAGAGGCGCTACAGGGTGCACCTGCTCCCCAACACGACCTCAGCTTTTATGTAACCGCGCAGAGAGGCCATCAGACACAATGACTTTTTCAGATTGCTGTCCATTGAAGGCATCGTTTTGTTTTATCCAAAACTTCAAATGATACCAGGTTTAGCTTTACTCAGTCGCCAGGTAGTTTTTACTGATCTTGGAATAGCAATCCTGAACGAGTTTACCCTCAGTTCCTTTGCTCTTGTGCTTCATCATTAGACCCGGTTGACCTTGTCAGCATGCTAAACAACTGTTCAGCGCCGCGCTTGCATGCGCTCACCCCGCTTAGCTTTTAAAATGCCGCTCCTGCTCTTTCGCCAGTCGCCGTGTGCAGGATTTGCTTTTAATGGAAAAATGTTCACGTAAAACATTGCTAAAGGTTTTAGCTACAGTTTTCAAAAATATCAGTCATCCTGTTCCCTAAATAAACTACTTGTTATATGGTTGTGATAAGCTTCCTAAGTGAATAATCCCACACCACCACGGCTGACATTGTGCATTCAGAGCCGTGACATTTCCTGACTATTCAGTCTATGTGTTTTGACTGTTCAGCTGGGAGTGGGAGCTGGACTAAATGAATCACTCTGTTTCAGTCTGCCAGTGTGCTGATGGAATCCATTCACTAGTGAAGCTAAAATTAGCCGTCCAGCTCCCCCCTCTACACACAAACACGCAACACACCCACGGCCGTCGTCGCAGAAGGACAGTGGTTGCCAGTCCATCACACCCACGCCTTTCTCTTATATCTACAAGGTTAATATTTATGGGAGGTATAAATTGAAAATGTCATAACTAGAGCGTTTCTACTCTCTGCATCGCAGCGTGTGTACAGTAAAACAAAGACAGAGATGCATCATTGTTACACTATGTTTGTGTAGTTATATAGTAATTTAAATATTGTCTAGTTATTTGTGGATGAGGAGTGGATTTAAAATCTGATTCCACTGCTAGGACAACAGCCGCAGAACAAGGCGTCTTCATGATATAACTGCAGTAAGGTCACAGCTTTTAAACTGTTCAAACGCAGCGGTAACGTAATCTGTTACTGTTACTGTCGGACTTCTGTCGTATCCGCCGCGCACACATGACCACGGGGCTCATTGAGCCGTGAAGCCGACACGTTCTGCATGTTCAGGACCCGTCACATCAACAGGGAGGCCTGCATGTTACGCTATGTTCAGTGTTTATTGATTCAACTTGAACCTCACTGACATTGTTTGATTGTCGTTTTGCTTCATGTACAGAAGAGCAGCTGCTAGATGCTTGAAACATGAGGCTCCATTGGCTAGAACATTATTTCCTACGTTTACTTGTGCTCAAACTGGCTGCAGGTTGTGTGGATGAGCTCCAGGGTCTGCTTTTAAACAACTGTACGTAGTGTAATAGGATCTGAACGAATCCACACAGCAAAGCGTTCAGACTTCTAACTTCCAGTATTTCAGGCAACTGATTTAAAATATTTGCTTAAACTTTACGAAGAGTGCGGCTGCTCTGCTGTTGGCTTTCTGTCGTCTCCCTCGCTGACTTTATCGTGGGTTACAGAGTGACAGAAACCTCAAAGATAAGCTCTCCACTGCAGAATATCATTGCAGCAGAGGAGGAAGCCTTTCGATATATGTTGAAAGCCTGCGGGTTGAGGTAGCCATGCCTTGTCAACGCTGTGTGGCAGGACCTGTCAGTTGTCTAGCAAGCTGTACGTGTCTGTGGGTTTGAGGTTCTCAGATCTTTCTGTGCTTGTTTCCGCTCAAAACAGTGTAACGTTCCTGGCGGTAGAGGCAGGGCATGTTGAAGGGGGATCCCTTCCCTTTTCCCAACTCGTAGTTTTCACCACATCATATTTTGCTGCTTTCATATCATCAGGAATCAGCTGCACAAGCCATAATTCAGGATGACGTTTGCATTTACAGTAAAATGAGAGACTGTGAGTCCAGTGTTCTTCCACAGTACACGAATCTCTGCTTTCGCAGCTGCTGACCCTTTGTAGTGCTTCATTGTCAGGCTTGGAAATGTCCTCTTCCTCTTCTCGTTCTTTTACTTAGTTCACTCTTGAAAGCTCTCGCCTCCCTCCCTCAAACACTCCCGTGTGTTTGAAGCAGGTGAACACCCACACACTCGCGCTACCACAGATCCTGGCTCCTGGCTGGTTTTAAATCCATGACAAGGAGTCCTCTCTCTGAATATCAAAGACTCGCATCTGAGAGCATGTAGGCAAGACTTACACACCGCTCTGTCTTACTCCCAGCAGGCCACCTGAGTGTCCAACTCGCTGGATGTGGCAGGGGCCACTTGAGGACACTGTCATGTCTGTGGTGTGGGCAGAACTCGGCTGTATTTGTCACTGAGCTGTGCGAACATGTGAAAATCCCAGCAGTGTGCTGAGATTTCTAACAGACCCATTTGTCCCACCCAGTTTGTCCCACTTCCATGCCAGGGGTCGTTCTCTGACAATAAGAGCGTCTGTGCTCTCTTCAGCACTGTGTCAAACCATACCAGGCGAACAAGGGGGGCAGAGTAGCTGTGACAGCTACAAAGTGGCTGAGGGAACTGTGTACTTTAGTTGGTCTGCTTCAAACCAAAGGGCTGCTAACGGCAACAAATCACAGCTCTGCGACGCAGCAACTTTCTCTGATAGAAACCTTTTTCATTAGTCTCCACTTTTTACTTTTCTAGTTCTGCTGCATATACAGAGATAGTTACACTGTTTAGTACAGACGCGACGTGTTATTACCGTTCACAGCTGCAGCGTTTTTTGCAAATCTGAAGGTGTGCGTGCGTTGTGCATTGCTGCCCTGTCAAGAATCGCAGGGCTATTTGTATGGATGCCGGGTTCTAGCCTGGTTGAGGCGTACGCGGCGCTGGCGCAGTAGCCTGTCTTGTGCAGCAGGCCAGGATGACATGTGAATCGCAGCAGCCGAGAAAACCCTGCTTAAGTGGAGGCAGTAGGGAGAAGCAGGCGAAAGCCAGGAGGCAAACAGACAAACAGATGGACAGGCTGATGCCAAGCAGGCAGTGGAGCAAATAGATTGTGCAGCATGGTGAACAGACCCAGCCTACCAAAGAACAACCAACAGACACAAGACCAAGCCACCCCTGTCAGGCACTCGCGTTTCTTTCTATTTCGCCGAGACACAAAAGACGCAGTACGTGGTAAATAGGACTCTCATCTTCTTCTCATGTAGGTGGAGGAAATGTCAGTCTTGCAAGATGGGAAACGAACAAACCTGTACGTGTGAGAACTGGTGTGAGGAAAAGAAATGTTCGAGAGAGCTGAGTGCTGCAGGTGGAATTGGACTGTTTGGGCACCGGGGACTTCAGCCCAGCAGAAGCACACAAATACACAAAACACATACAATACAAAACACATTTTCAGTCTTAAAATGTAAATTCTGGCCAGCTTTAGTTTTTAAAGGGCTCCACTGGCAGGACTTAAGTGAAATGACAAAAAAAAACGGAGAACAAATCAGGATTTTGTCGAGAGTATTGCTTTTGTGATTTTCGGTGTTTGGATAAGACAAAAAACTGCTTTTCACAGAGACGCTGGGCATAGTGCCCCACAGCGGGACTTGGGTAATGGCATTGGAGAACAGAGCTTCTCCTGCCTTTATGTCTCAGAAACTCTTGGAAAGTATTTAGCTTGTATTTCCCTGAGGCACTGGGCACATGCTCACTGGAGCAATAACCTTTGCTTTAATACAGGAGGAGCATGATGTTTGGATGAGCGTGTTTTCCTTAGAGATTTCCTCTAAAATGTGAGGAGCTCAGATTGACTCAGTCTTGTTTTTTCTCTATGGAAAACATGTAGCACTGTGCAAGTCAAATAGAAAACCACCTTAAAGAGCTGAGACAGCCCTGTCAGATCTGTCTGGTTGTGTACATACACAGTCTAATGGTTTGTCTGTGTGTGTTTGTGTGTGAACATCTGCATACTGTATGTGTGTGTGTGTGTGTGTGTGTGTGTTGGGGGGGCGGGGTGTGTGTGTGTGTGTGTGTGTGTGTGTGTGTGTGTTTGTCTGTCTACATAGGTAGAATGTAAGAAGGCCCAGCCCAAGGAGGTGATGTTCCCACCAGGTACACGAGGGCGAGCCAGGGGTCTGCCCTACACCATGGATGCCTTCATGCTGGGGATGGGCATGCTGAGTGAGTCGTGCACACACACACACACACACACACACACACACCCCTACACACTCTCTCACACACACACACACACACACACACACACCCCTACACACTCTCACACACAGATCGAAATCACGCTGAGTTGCTCCGAGCAACAGTTTAGTTCTGAACATTTAAAAACTTTAAACCCTGTTTTTTTTTACAGAGTTGTGAATTGACATAAAATGTAGGCTGGCGCTTTTTGAAGCGAGGCAGAGGAAGCGTCAGGCGAATCCACCGCTTAGTCTTCAATTTCTACCGGCTAAAAAAAACCGACGTATGCAAACGCTCGTCTAGGAAGCCACATTAGGTGGGCGCTGCCCCTAATTAGGCCGCTTCAAGGTGTGCCGCCAGTGGCCACTGTGGTCTATTTCTAGTTGAGTGTGGTACAAGCAGCCCCTGGGCATATAGGAGCAGACCAGCACATTAGCAGGCTAAATGAAGAGGAAAATTGGTGTAATGTCATATTAAGGATTCATCACTGTGCCCCCCTTAATGGGTAATGAAGGGGACACACATGTCAGAGAGAGATCTCATCTACAGGGACCCCAGCTGCTGGCCCACCCCTCTTCATTACCACCCTGCCAGTGCCTGTGGGTCTTTTTATTTAACACTGTTGCACCCTCTCCCACCCTGGCTTCCCACCTAACCCTCTGTCTGCCTGTCGATCCGTCGAGCTCACCGTCCGTCTGTGTGTGCGCGGGACCTGTGTCCATCACGTCGTTGAATATGATTTGTATGTGCGACCCAAGCAAATGGATTTGCCCTACATAAAATATTTATTTTCCCCCTCAAATGCAAGAGAGACATGCAGCTGATTGTAAAAGGCTCGTTTTCCTGTGCACCCCCTCTCCTCCGTCTTGTAGCAGGTGCAGGCAGAGCCACAGTCAGGCATTTATATCTGTACCAGGTAACGTTATGTCTTTGAATGTCGATAATGATCACTTCCTGTCTGTCAGCCCACCAATCCGTAAACCGCCACTATTATTGCACGCGTGAATTTCCCATGATAAAGTTGCTTGTGGTAGAAGTGTTGGTAAAACTGTCCCAGAGTTTCCGTCAGCTGAGTCGCTCCCTGTTCCATCTCGTCTGTTAGAAGTATTTAACAAGCACAGTGAACTTTTCAGAACTTATTACAGACTAATGTGTCTGCGAAGAGGAGAGCACTCTTCCCCTCCATTGGGAGACGGCAGGCAGAAAAGCAGTGATGTGCTCATGTGAGAATATTAACAGCCAACTTGTTTGGAGACACTCTTATCTAAATGAAATTGGAACAAGGACAGTGAAACATTCCTTTATATAATTTGCATTTGGAAAAAGGGACCCTAGGCTCATTATTTAAGAAAGTGTAAGCTCCTTTTGTGCCAAATCTCATTAAAGACATCCCTGGCTCCTTTGTTTACCGCCTCTAATCGAGGCATTTATCTTTATTGTGCTGTGCCCGATGTATGTTTGCTGAAATTAATACACATTTGAGCCTGGGTGAGGTATGGGTGTAGCAGATGGATAATTGATTTTAAAGTGAATCAGAACTGTTGAGCCATAAAATGGGTACATTAGCATTCATATTAATAAGCTAAATAAGAGCACTAGAGGCCAGACACAATGGCAAGATTCATTTAGAGAAAGGGTAAGACAGGAGGTTTTCTCCTTCTTCCCCGTTTCTCTTGCTTTTCTTCCCACTTTAATGTGTCACCATATTTGTAGATGTGCATATAATACAGCTTTCGTGAGCTGGTACCTTGGCATCATCGTCAGCAGATGAACAATACATCTGCTTCTCTTAAGATTTTCTAATGACACTGGGTCCATCCAGGGACTATACACCTTCTAAATAAGTCTGTACTTTCACAAAAACCTTTAATTATAGTGGGCTAACGTTCATTTGTTTAATTTTTTAAATGAAGCTTTCATGAGATAGTTACTTGGCATCTTAATCCACTTTGCAGACACTTTCATGTTGTGCTCTATAGCTCTATCCTTGTGTGTACTCATGTGGATGCAATTCCCTCATTTCTAGCGGCACCAGATGATCTAACGCTCTACATCCACCAAGAAAATGGCTTTGCCTTTTCAGACAATGTTAAAATGAGGCCGTGTGAGGAGCTGCGGTATCTAAGTCAACAGTTTCAGTTTGTCATTTATTCTCTTTAAAAAGCAAGACAGCATCAGACACATAATATCCTTTATTTTGTGGTCCGTGATAGCGTTTCATTGCGTCATATCACGGTTCTTTTCAGGCCCAACAAACAGTGAGGGGCTTTGTGAAAGCTATCCATCTGTAGCTTCCTTGTGATGACTTCTCATCAGCGGCTGATGAGGATTTTTATTTTTTTCCCCTCTGGTGTAGCCTCTGTCCTATTTCATCCTCCCCAGACCCCTCAGCACCTCTCTGGGTTGCATTGCTTTTTGTCTGCAAGAGAGGGGGAGAGGGTCTGAGTGAGGCACTTTCCCACTGGGTCAGGAATAAATTGAACTTTTTCATGGACAGCAAACACTGATTAGATATTTATGACCAAGGTCAACCCTTCTGATTCCAGCTGGCGAAGGCTCTGAGGCATACAGAACGGAGCATCAACGCCCACGCTCGCGCTCATACACGCGCACATCGGCACACAAATATGCATACGCTGAGTGAAGAAATGCTCGACTCCTTTAATCTGTAGACGCAGGCACTGTACACGTGTATAGACACCACCCACAGTACGAACACGCTCCAGAACCTCAACTGTACCATATACTGTATGTGTAGCGCAGTAACATTTACTGGCTGGTCTGTAGAACTGAGAATTAGCAGCCCAGCATTTAGATGGTGCTGTAGCTCCAATATATCACACCAATGGTAGTTAACAAGGGCTGTGAACATAAAAGCCTCTAAGAGGTTTCTGGGGTCAGTTTCTGAGGTGTAGCTTACACACAGTGAGGAAGGAGTTATCAAGCTTGGCTCCTGTGATTCATGCTTGGCCTAAAGGACTTCCTCTTATTAGGTAATTTAGTCCAGGCTTATGGTTGAAGGTGATAATAGCTTGAGGAAAACAGATAAAGACTAAGACATATACCGTAATTAGAGGGTTAATTATGTTTATATTACCTTTGATGGTGCTCAGATTCTCAGTGAATCACACAAAGGCCCCACTCGCTCACCCATCGCCTCTTCTCAGATTCCGTGTTTTGTCTGTATTCCACGTCCCTCCTCGCTTGCTCCCTCACACCCGGTTTCTCAATATGTTGCCCACAGCTGCTTCTGTCTGAAAACTGTCCAGCTAATTAACTGGTGGGTCTGTGGTTGTAATAAGAATCATGACAGCAGATGAACAATACATCTGCTACTCTTAAAATTTTCTAATGACACTGGGTCCACGTTGGGGCTCAGTGTAGCTCAGCTTCCATCCAGGGACTATACACCTTCTAAATAAGTCTGCACCTTCGCAAAAGCGTTTAATTATAGTGGGCTAACGGTAATTAGTTACATTTTGTAATAATTGTTTAGTTTAAATTCACTTTAATAACAATAGGTAAAGCGAAGGCGATCAAACCCCTTCAGTATAACGCAGCGTTGTTTGTTACACTGTGGTCAGATGAGTATAATAAGTTAGGCTTGTTTCAGTCAAACAGTTAAATGGCTGCCGGACGTGCAAACGCGGAGCAGTTATGTCCTCGTGCTGTTTTTACCAGACGGCATGCAGCCACATTAACACATGAACCTTACTGTTATGCTGGAGATGATCAGAGCGTAAACAGACGCCAACGTCATTTTGAGGCATCTGCTATAAAGTGTTAGGCTGAGCTGTAAAAATGCTGGCGAACTTATGGCTGGGAAAAAAAATGGAAATGAATTAGAGTGTGAAGAGCCACGACCAGTGCTGTTCGCCGTTGGTTTCCAAGCATTCACCGCGTCTGAAGGTCCTGGTGATTAAATGCTCTCAGGTCAACCCTACATGTGTGAAACTACACCGACGCAGCTTATTGATCCATGTGTGGAACTTAGCTTAAAGTGTGATGGTGTGTAATATTAGCAGCTTATTAACACCCACGTTTTAATTCGCAAGGTCTGCTTCTCTCCAGAGGAAATTCTTTCACAATCTCTGCACCATTTTTACCGTTGTGGCCTTTGCTTTTGTAGCTTGTAAACTCATTTTACTCACTAAATTACTCGCTGATCTTGACACAGCGGCGCTTCGAACAAAGTCCTGCAGGATGAGCAGCGAGAGCAGCGTGATCGAGTTTGGAGGTTAATGTAATTGAAACTGTTTGTCGTCTTGTTTGTTGTTTGTTGTCAAACTGCGCAAACAGCAAATGTTTTTCAGTTGACAATCTACCATCAACATTATGAGCCATAAATACTGTACGTGCTGCCTCTTTATGCAGCTTGAACCATAAAAATAAATCAATTCTTGCTTATTGCACTTTCTCAAACAAGGCGAGCCCGGATAGCACATAATAATGTGATACGTGACTCTGGCTTCAACTATTTCAGGCTCATATTTATCTTTATTGTTGATTATTATAGTTTTACTTTTCAGGAGAATAAGTCAACTTGGAATACACCTGACAAATGAGTGATTGAGCGTAGTCTGCTTGTTTTCCTGTCAGAGTGGATATAAAGTATATATATATAAATATATATAAATATATATGACTGTATGCCAGTTTGTTTGTATATATTTTAAACCATATCACTAATTCTCGTTTCTTTGCCCTCTGTCAAAGGTTACCCAAATATCGTGGCGACGTACGGCCGTGGATACACTGGATTCGCACCTAGCTACAGCTACCAGTTCCCCGGTGAGTTACAGCCCTTTCTGTTTCACAGACCCCACCATGCACAGCCACACATGCTCATCAACATACACGTCGCTCAGCGAATAATCTTCAGGGTTGGAAGTATGCTACGTGTGGAGATTTCTAAAGTAGCTCTTTGAAAGCTGACGTATACTGAAGTAAATTGCTTACTCCTTTTTATCCCATATTTGAACACTGCCATGACCAAATGTCTAAAATGGGGAAAGTTCTTCTTCTTCTGTGGCTCAATGTATGCAAATTCATCTGTGCAGAAGCGGAAAAAAAAAATAAGCACTGCTTTGTGTAGGCAGATTTTAAAATGTGATTCTTATAATGGAAAATGAATGAAGTCATTTTCTGCATTAAAAGTGTTGACTCAGAGCAGTGGTCACTTTAATAGAAGTCAAAATGGAAGGCGTGCAGTCTGGAGGTGAGCAGCTCTACCTGTGTGCCGGAAGGTGCCTCACTTAGGCAGGCAGCCTGTCAATGTCATGCTTTATTTAGGGACTTTACGCGTACTTTGTTTGCCGCGCCAGACATCATTCCTTCCGCTGATAAGACGGAATGGGAAATATCTGACAGCAGCTCAGATCTCTGTAATATCTTTGTGAAATAGATTCAGAAATGGTAAGCGAGGCGGTCCAGCTGTGGCCACCTGCAGATTAGACGTAGGCTCGATTTATACTTGACCACAACATTATGCAAGGAGAAGGAAAAGTGGCACCTCTCCATGTGGCAGGCACACAGTGTCTGGGAATGAAGTACGTTTCGTTTGTGACGTTCAGAATTAGCCAGAATGTGTAGTTATCAATTCTTCACACTGCGAAAGGATCATTTATGATCTTGGATGCCGTGGATGAATGGAGAGAGGAGAGATTAAAGGGAAGAGCGCTATCAGTATTTTCTCTGTATAACTCTAGTTAAACATGGATTTTTAAAATGTTTACTATTTACAACAAATTAAGGAATATCACCTTCCCCGAGGCGGAATGTATGATCCTGTCCATGTTAAACTCAATTTAAAGACTCTGATAAAGCTGTATGATTAAAACAGCCTCCTCTGGGCTTGTTCAACTCTTGACAGGGTAATTGGAATTTTTAATGTATGTATCAAACTCCTTGTCCAAATTAAATAACCCCAGGCCAAATATTGACTAGTGTCCTTCCTTACTAAGATGTGGAAAGCATCCTCAATTTAAGATCAAAGCCTTTTTCTCTCACTGTACACAACCTCGCAGAAAGACTCCTAGAAATAAATGGAGCTGGGACCAGACAGGCTGGATCCGAGAGGCGTAAATTGTGGGCAGCATTTCAAGACTCTCTTTTTCTTTTTATACCCAGTAAACCTCAGAGGTCCACTGCTTACAGAAAAAAAGTGGTTAGGCAATTGCTCAATTGTGTCAAAATAAAACGGTGATAAAACATTGATAAGTGATGAAACACGGAATTAAAAGAAAAAAAGCAAAATAAGACGCAGATAGAAAAAGCAAAGCAAAGCTGACATGCCCACTGCTAGAAGTGTGTAAAAAGGGAACTGGTAGCTCAGCTATTAAACTGAACCTGACAACTTAGTAGTATTGTCTTCGTTGAGGCATTAATCCCAATATTGACTAAGTGTGTTTGATATAATATACAGTATTTACTCTGTGTCATACTATGTGTTTCAGCGTGTCTGCATTTGTATGCCCCGAGTTGCTCTTTCATCATTGCACAGGCTTCATTACTATTTAATGCACTTAGAGACCTTCACATATTACTGATCATAAATCACATCGTCTTCTATTTGTCGGAGACGTGTCCATGCAGGCAAGCATGTATCGGTGCATAGGCTCTCAGACTTTACTCAGACATCCACTGTCTGACACTGAGACGTACTATTAATAGAAATGTAAAGAGGAGACGGACTCTACCGCGCAGGCGACATCAAAAATGCCGTTTCAGAAAGCACTGGTGCTGATTAGACAGAGGGTTTGTTGAAGATGCCTCTGATTTGTGTGGGCTCTGTGTAATAGTGCAAGCGTTGCAGTAATCACATGCTGTTTACCTCGTGGTGCCATTGTTTCAGCATTATGCTTCAACTAAAGGTGGACCTGAATATCAAAGACGATACTGCACTGGCAATCAAGTAGACAACACTGTGTTCTGTCTCAGAATTACAAATGGTAAGGAGGTGTAACAAATGATTAGCGGCGTCCTGAAAACAACACTTCATGTTTTATATATCCACCAGAGCTGTTCTTTCAACCACTCGATTGTTCGCTCTATCAAAGTAACAAGTTTTCTGCAGCTTTAATTTGATTTATTTGTTTTGACTAACCCAAGTAAGAAAGGCTTGGAACGCAATAATACACAGTGACGTATGGCGGTCGTCTCCTTCTAATCCCAAACCAAAAATGCACATGTACTGTACAGACGGGAAAAATACTACAATACCTAAATATTCATTTATCATCCATCATAGTCTCAACAGAACGTGCTTCTCTCTATTTACCCTGCTCCCCCCGCTGCTCCTGCATGTGCTGTCAAACTGGCTCTCAGTAGTCACAGTAACACCTGCCTTATTAATGATGACAACCAATCAGAATGATTAATACCAACATGTGACCGTGACGCAATCAAACGCATACTCTAACCTGCCGCATTTCTCTCCTGGCATCAACCTTGGCGTCTGAAATTTGTGCTGCTACTATGCACAGTGACAGTGACGTGAGAAATAAGCAGCATAAACTTACAGGGAGAAATTTATCGGCCTCAATAGATCAGGCTGTGCGGACTACATGCAGCACCACAGTTTGTTTTCAGCTGCTGTCAGTTACGCAGAAATATACAATCAGGAGCTACTGCTCATATGATGAAGCGTTAAATTAGCACAGTTTAATTCTCTCTCTCTCTCTCGTATCCGACCGCGCTTTGTCTCTGCATCTCTCCTGCCATGGAATACATAACTTTACATGGCAGCTGGGGCAAGAATCAAAGTATAAATATGCAGCACACGTCGCCAGTACAGAAGTTAACTGAAATTATCAGACTTCAGAACTAAACTTTATCAGGCTACAAAGAGGACACTAAAATTGAAAGTGTCTTTGAATAAAAACGTAGTACAAAAGGGCTTCACTTTGAGTCTATCAGACATTAAAGAGCCCCCTATTCCCTAGATACTGCAGCTACAATGGGTGAACAGCACATATTTCTAGATGAGAAGAAAATTCAGAAGTTTGATCCTTGTCTCGTGCTGTGGTAGTAGGAGGAATTCAGCTTCGCTCGCGTTACTGCCCCTGATAAACTGTCTGCGACCAGCACACTCTGGAGAATAGATTACACAAAACGCTGTATTTGTCTTTCTTAAACCTTTAAGTATGGCTACAAACCCAAAAGGCCACAGTAGCCATGCATAGCGTTACTGTACCCGACTCCCGTTTCCACGCAGCACTTTAATTAGCATTCGCTGATGAATGTTCTATTGTATAATTCAGCCTTTAGCGCCCGGGGGAACATGCCGAGATGTGCTGCTCTCATAGCGTGACTCCAGACTGGAGGACCCAACGTGGTATATACTGTACAATGAAAAGCACATTTACAGAAACGCCCCAGTCCTCACTGTACACGGAACAGTTTTCTTACTGAGATCACCTTAGGTCTAGACTGTGCACGTAAAAATGCCCGTAAGTTAACAGAAGGACATGGAAGCTGATGCAGGGTAGTTTCGAGACGGTTCAGTATCTGCCAATGGCAGCAGGAGGTGGAGAAGGAGAAATATGAAGAGGCTTAATAATGGTAGTATTCTCTATTGTGTGTATGATGTATGCATGAATAAGAAGCTTGTCCGTATTAGGGAAATGTAATTAAAAAAAGAAAATGGTGTATGCATGTGCATAATGCCTGTGAATAAGCTGGAGAAGTGCACATCAAAAGCAGGGATACGCCCCTCGTACATTCATATTGTACTTTCTATTGTTAACCCGCCTTGTATCCGTTCCTTTCATTACATGCACATGAATGCACAGATGAACGCACACAGAAAAGCCATGTCCTCACAGACGCAGCTTCAGACGCTGCGTTTGAAGGGACTTCACGGCGAGCCTCTCTCCACTCCACCATTCTCTTCTGCGACTCGCTGCCTCCACAGTCGTGCCCTCAGAGCCTCCCTGGCATAAATGACCATTATGGCTCCATTAGGGCTGCTGCTAGGAGGTCATTATGCTACACTGAAAAAACAGGGATGAAGATGTTAGTGTGGTCCCATCAGGGGAGAGACACAGACTGAGTGAGAGAAAGGCATAACACTCAGTCATCCAGCTACTCCAGATGTCATCACAGACAAACAGCAATTCAGGTCCAGTGAGTCAGCCTCTTAAGTAGTAAAAGAACGGAGGGGAGGGATGATTAGGGACGGGAGAGGGCAGCGGTAAGTGCAGTGAGGGTGCAGTGAATTCAGGGGGTCGTGGTAATTTTGGGTGACCAGTTATCTTAACACTAAAGAGAACTGTCCAGGCCGTTTCTGAGAAAATATTGCTTTTTCAGAACATATTATAATAACCAGTGGTTGGGGTGTGTCTAGGTTGTTTTTTCCGTCCGTCGTTCCCTTCCTCCATTGAATTGTATTATATATGGCTGAAATGCAACCCTGTGGCAGAAGCCCGGGCCCTTAATGCTATTAGGTGACGCCATAGTGCTGCCTAGCTTTTCAGCGTATTAGTAAAAATTCAGGAACAAGGTGGGTGTCACATTCAGCCGCTGCTGCTCCTGCTCCATGCAGCTCTAAGTGCCAGTCAAAGAAGGCTGTTGACCCTTTGACCCCCGCTTCTCCTGCAATAGCTGGAAAATACAAAGATACAAGAAGTGGCTATCTTCTCAGCAGGAGGCATAAATGGAAGAGAGCTGCTGACCTGTGCAATTGGTTTAATACGGTTACTCCAGGGGTTGCATGCCCCTAAACCTGGGAAAAGCCAGTCCAAGCATGTGATAAATGTCCCAGAGGTCACATCAGGGCATTAGAAAGAGACGCCAGTCACCCTCCCATGGTTTAGCACATGTCTGACGTTGGGAGATGAAAATGTGTTTGACACAACACTGCGGAGTTTAAAACTTCTGCAAATTATAATCCAGCGTGTAGATACCTTAGCTAACTAAGATATGAAATATATTTATACAGGTTTATTTGAAGAAGACGACAGACAAGTGGCCAAATGGTCGGAGTTCAGTCTTGAGTAGAACCAGACAGGACACCACCACAGCAGCCCAACGCCAACCATGATTAAAAGTGCCGAACTTTTCTTGCTGCTTCATTACCTCTTGCATGTAGTTTGGGATACGCAGCATAGTCACCATCAGCAGATATAATGATCTTATGTGTTCAGATATATCCCATATTTCCTATATTGGTCCACTTCCTGGCTACAGTACAGGAGCAGATGGAAAAAATCACTGGCCTGAGGCTAATGGGGAGCTTACCTGTACCACTGGTGAATGCAACATTGTCCCGCATACTCCAAGACAAATCCCAATGTTAGTGTATTAACTGCACCCATGAGACCCAGTGGAGGCAGCGTCACTGGTTTCTGTTGAACTAGAGCCGCACAGTAGATTGATCCTTAGATCCTGTGACCATCTCTCTACAAGCTGGATGAGCTGTGACCCCAGCAAGTGGTCCCACAGGCCAGAGCGAGTGCTACAGGGCTGGAAGCAGATGGCCCTCCTGATGCCACACTGACTCACAGATTGGCTTTAATTGCCAAGGCCGATCATTAGCCCAATGGGTCTGTGGAGGCCGCGGCGCTCCGTGAGTCGCCAGCCTTAAAATAGGGCCTGACGAGGACCGTTGTGATCTCATATGCTTGAGCGAACATCCACAACACATCCCGCACGCTCGCAGACTGAAACACACGCAGGCATAAAACAGCGAAGGACTCCTCAAGGCTGCCTATGGAGGCAAAAGAGGTGGAGGGACTTTAGCAGGGACCTCTCTCCACATTTCTTTCTGATTCACTGTCTCCACAACTATGCTTACCACACACACACACACACACACACACACACACACAGATGCACTCGCATGCACTCCCAGATCTCCCCAGGCCGTGACTCTGCTCCCGCTGACAGCAGTGAGTGTGCTGCTCTGACGTCAGTGTGCAGCACTGTATGTCAGGCCCTGTCTACTTCTGTATGTGCAGTCAGGGTGAGACCACTCCCACAACACTCCAGCCTGGTTCATGCACAGTGTGTGTGCGCTACCACAGACAGATGTAAGTTACTGCACATCTGTATGTGTTGCATGCTCGGGCACATGTGTCTCCTCAGACGTGTCGACACCAGTCACTGCGAAACCAGCCACTGCACCCTGACACAAGCAAAACTCAAAGGTTGGCTATTTCCTGAAAGTGGAAGCAGAGGCTCACCTCATTTGCCCGGTTTTAACTCACCCTAGGACAGCAGGCACATCCTCACACACCGAGCAGGCGAGCAGTCTGCCAAGGAGACCTAGAGTCTAGGTTCCTGTGGTGGGGAAGATGAGCTGCTGTAAGAGGCAGAGTGGCAACACTAAAGCTCATTATGTCCAGGCTGTTGAGCCGCTGGTCTAGAAATGAAACTTGAGCTGCCCTGCCTCGTTCATGTCTGCAACCTCTGGACACTGCTGGAGACCAGCAGGAGGACAGAAAAGGAGCAGAGACATGGGAGTAAGCAGAGGAGTATAATGTGTGGTAGACATGCTCTGTGTCTGCTGCCTGTTGTTTTGATGCCACCCACTGTTTGGGAGCTCCAGGGACAGAGTCGCCTCCTTACTATGTCTATACCCAGCTGCCCCCTCCTTTCCCACAATCCCTCCCTCCTGCAGACGCTGGTAATAGCTCTCCAGTTGCTCTCATCTACTCTTTCCCATGTCCAGTGGTTTCAGAAGGCATTCACACCCCTGCTGCTTTCGCACACTATGCGGCGTTCTGCATTTAAAGGTCCTTCGTTTGAATTTATGACACATGTTGTCAGATGTGGCTAAATGTTCCTTGCATTCCTATAGCTGCCTGTCAAGCGTATACGCAAGTCAGAAAACCTCAGGTGGTTGTGTACAGGCCTGGCTCTGTAAATAGGGCGACTTACCTGCCTCAGGCCAGGTAATTAGAGCTAATGGGCACAAGGAGCACTTTGCTCCCACCAAACAGACACAGAGAGAGAGAGGCTGCAGGAAGTAACTCCTCCGTCCATTCGAACAGCAAACAACAAGCTGAACACACTCAACGACAGCTGTAGGAAGGTGCGTCGTGAGCGTTCGGTTAACTCGCCGGTTGGCGCATATTTACTGTTCGCTTCATGTTAGCTGTAGCAGCTGGAGGCTGTATGAGGGCAAAGTGAGTCTGGAGCTGGAAGAGCTCGTTTCTGCTTCCTGAAGTTTGGGCCGTAGCTACTGAAGGACCACTGCTTTGCCTTCAGCCCTATGTAGGAAATGTGTCGTGGAGCATTTTCTAAATCTGCAGACATTTACACCCATGCTTCTGCTCTGTCATTGTTGGCTATTGAGTATCGCATGCGTGCATTTAATCCTACTCACAGCACACAGGCTTCTCCATGCGGCCTCTGAAAGCATCGATTACTGCCCCAGTAATCAGCGGAAGCCGATGTTGCTGTGCTATTTTTGGGTCGTGACACATTTTAGCACACTTGCCCCGTGCATCTAGAGCAGGGCTGGCTTGTGTAACTGCAATGCATGGAGCCGGCTGGAACATACTGTAGTGTAAGCTGCAGAATCCTTATAATGAAACAGTGTCTACAAAGCTGCTTCACCCTGTGGTGATTATTATTATTACTGACATTTATACATTTGGCTTTAAGTCCAGTGTAAATTAGTCATCAGGTCAATCAGGAGCACATTCATCTGTGTCAGGGATTCGGCGATCAGTGCACATCCACAAACATTTCACTTATATGACAATGATGAAATGACGTTTATCGCAAAACTTGAATTTACCCTTCTTCATCATCCATCTGTCCCCTCCCCCCACGCTCCCGAACTGGGAGATGGGCATTAAAATGCATACAAAATTAAGGCTGTTTACTTGGACAGTAATGAGAGGAGGCTTACGTCGTCTCCTTTAATTAGTATGATTGGCTCCGCGGGGACCTCACAGGCAGGGCCATAACAACCGATTCACTCCGAGCTCGCAGGACATTTTCATAGTCTCATGAGTGTCAGAAGAGATGTCAGAGGAGATTGCTCTGCAGAGACGTGTTGCATTGTCTGATCCCAGGTTGGAATGAAGCGCTGCCGTTAAACGCACTGAAGCAGACCGTTACATAAGCACCACTGCAAGGTCGGACATCTGTGTCCTCCCTGTCTCTCAGCTCTAAGTCACCGTCGTAAAGTGCCTCAGTGTTAAAGATGTTCACCAGGGCCTAGTCCCGTTCACAAACCATCCAGGTTTATTTAAATGTCTTTGGCTTATCTTTTTCTGGCTGATTTACTTCTTTTTGAATTCTATTTTTTGCCCGCCGCGTTGTTTTGCGCTGCGTTCATGTGCACGTGTGGCAGTGACGGAGTTATATCGAGGTTTGTGAGGCAGCAGAGCGCGTTTAGATCAGTTCGCAGCATAGGAGACGTTTCCTTTTTACTGGAGTGCACTGGACGGAGTACAAAGAAAAGGTTGAAAGTGTGGCTACACTTCAATAAAGACCCTAGTTTGTCCTCTTTGATGCTATGCTGCCATGCACTTCAGCTACAAAGACACAGCCCCTTGTCACTGTGAGCTGAAGAAAAAGACAGTGAGCTTCTCCTGGGCTCGCTGCACCTCGCCACAACATCACAGCCACACACGGTGCTCAGGGTCTGATAGGTAGTTGGAGTCTGAGCGCATTTTAAGTTCCAAACATAGATTACTAGGTAATTCTACTTTACTCTTAAGTAATAAATGGATACGACAAGGGAAAAAAGAGATTGTACCACAGAAACAGGTTTGTCTCTTTACAGTGTTTAATTGAGCACTGCTACACTACATCGCTACTAACGGAATGGCTTCATCAATAAATCAAAATGAAAAATGTAATTAAAGAGCAAATCTTGTCTTTATCAGAGTGAATTATAATTGAACTTTAGCGTTAAATAGAAATAAGGTGATAGATTTTATGGTTTGGGTTCATCGTGAGCTTTTGGACAGGCTTTTGGTTTAATAAAGAGATAAAGCAATAAGAACATGAACTATGTCAGTATTATATCATCCTTGCTGCTCTGCGATGATTCGATGATTTAACAAAGCTGTGACGATGTTGCAGCTCAGATTATGCTGGGTGTCAGAACCCAGACCTCTGTTCTGGTGGCACCAACACGGTGCAAATAGGTGGATGTACACAGCATTGGATTACGTCTCGTAACAGGACGTGTACTTTCTGCTGCATGGGTTTTAGTTCTCTGTGCTCCTGAAAGGTTACCCAGTTAAGGTTTCATCAAATATATCTGCTTCCTGGCCTCATCTCTGCGTTCGAAGGTGTAAGAAATGATAAAGCTGCACTTTGCTGACGTCTGAGCTCACTTAGCTTTTGTAATTGACTCTTTTCCTCCCCATAATCATAATTCTCAAGCCTTAACCACAAACGGCTGGTGTGCCAAAAACTGTTGCCATTTGCCAGTTGCATTTTACTGTTATTTTACTTGAAAGCCAACCCTCCCGCAGCTATGAGCTGTAGTTGGAGACATCCTGCCTGGCATCCTGTTCTGTGTGCGACCTTTTTAGTGTGTGCACAGAACTCGAACGCTGAAAGAAAGGAGGCGCACGAAACCACAAGAATGATTCAGATGACTGACAAGAAACTCAGCCGTGTTAATGAAGTTATGGTTATTCCGATTAGGACCTTAATGTGAGTAAGATAACCCGTTTAAGATGTTTACATGAGAGTTGCAATAATATGCGTATTGCATTAGTCCTGTCGTAATTGAATTATTGGTGCGCATGTAAAAGCTCTCCCTCTCTCTCTGGCTCGTTCCCAAACTCCGGCTTCTGTGTTTTATGTGGAGGGGAATTTCTGTGTGCGCTGTAGGTCTCTGCTGATCAGAGGAGAGGTGAGACATGAGCATGTGTGCAGCAGTTCGTATGAAAGCCACCTGGCACTCTCCAGCTCTGTGATTTATGCCTTTGATAACAACAACCCAGAGATGCTTTCAACAACAACAAAGTAGCACTGAAGGATGACAACAATGAGACACTTGTCAGTCTGGAGATGAAAAGATGTCTTGCTAGGTGGCTGTCTCTTTTGTAACTGATATTGTTTCTTTTATTTTCTTTATTTGGCCTATATGTGTGTCTATAGATTATAAAAGGCTATTGATGAAGTGGAGTCTGACAGAAGCCTCCCTCCTCCTGTGAGAAGGCGGCAGTGGGCTTCATAGCCTCTGCTATGACTTATCAGCAGACTGATTTCCGCCGGGGTGTCCTTTAAGTGTGATTCACTGACAGAGTGACTAAATAAACAGGCACCCTCTTTGTGAATGTCCTCACATTGTTTTACACTGAATTGAATCAGATCTTAACTACTGAGGTAAACAATGTGCAGCGCAGTAGTAGTTACATAAGCAAATCAGTTAATTTATATAATATATATGTTTTAATGCCTTGCTTTTAAATATCCTTTAATGCCTATTCTTCTTTACTGATGACTGTTCTGTTGGCCTGGCCATCGTTTTCCCTCGTCTTGCCCCGTCCTTGTTCAGAACTCTTTGCACAGTTGGACACATCTGTCTGCATCTGGCTTAATTTCTCCCTCAGGTTTTTAGTCTCTGTGTCCTAGTGAGTGTAGCTGTGCACTGAAATACGTCTCCCTCTCGAGCTCCCTTTAAGCTTTCTTTAATAAAGCTGTTGCTTCTACAAACGCTTAATGTCAATCAACAAATGAAGGTAGTAACACCTGTATATTTCTATCTAGCCAACACAGATTGCAGTTTATTATTCACATTTCAATTTAACTGTGCATTTACTGTAAATATGTATTCATTGCTTGAAACCTGTCAACATTTCTGCTTTAGTACAGTGGAAATCACCAGTGATACTAATTAAGAGCTTATTTGATCCATAGCGTTTCTATACAAGTCCTCTATCAACTGTCCCTTGGCTCCTCTGTGCACGCCATCCATTTCTTCTTATAGCAGATATGAGTGGAGTGCTCTATGAATGATGGCGCTCATCTGTCAGTGACAAGGGAGCTGCTGCTGGCAGTTTTGGGCCAAAGAACAGTACAGATTATATTAACATCAGTCAAACTGTTGTCAGACTCATAGGACATAAATAGGACCTTATTGATGCATAATGCAACGTTTCATTGTGAGGTTCTCTGAGTAATAGGATCAGCAAGTTAGTCTCTGGCAGTAAAGAAAGTCAGTATGCCAAGAAACGGATCTACGTACCGAAAATGTAGCAGAGGAAAAATGAAATGTAGCGTTTGGAGTTTCAGACAGCTTAGCAAAGGAGAAAACAAAGCTTTTGACCTATGCAGAAGTGTGGCACCAACAAAAACCCCAAGAAACCTTGATGCAAAAACTGCAAAGTGCTGTTTGATCACTAGTGTCAGTGCCCAGACTGCGTCTCCCTGCTTCAGTTCACAGAGACTCAGAAATACAGGTAGAGGTAGAGTAGAGAGAGTCAGCATGCAAGCAGGGACAACTACGGCAGTATGTGAAAAGAGCCCACACACACTCACCTTAGCTTTATTTATCACATTAATGTCCCATGTTTCAGGAGATAAACTTCAATGTCAAAGCTTCACAACTGTACAATTGCAAAATACACTATTGGTGAAACCGGTCGATTTAGGAGACGATCCTTTTCTTTCTTCAAGCGTAATCAGCCGTAGTCTCTGCATGCACTCCTGAAGAAGGCTGAATTGATGTGCTACAAGCTTGAGGACGAAAAGCTGAGGACAGTTCCCCGGAGTCCGGACACCAAGGCCCCCGGGCCTCCACAGCTCATAAACAGATGTGTCCTTGTCCCCAGCCAAGCGCATCCACTCAAGTGGCAAAGCAGGGGCCCAATAATTGTGAAGAATTGAAAGCTAAATATTGGCTTTATCTCCTCAGTAATAAAAGGGCCATGAAATTGATTTAATGCTGCAGCGCTTCTCTTGGGTGGCTTCTTACAGCGTGAGCACAAAACAATGAGCAGCAGCCATCTATTAATTAACCTACCTAATCCTGCAAAGTTAATCTCTCACCACAACTTTGCCCGCAACTAACTTCCAAGCCAGTGGGTCTACTGGGGGTGTCATGACAATGGCAGCGTGGGGAAGATGGATTCAGACCTGAGGAAGGGCGGGAGAGGAGGGGAAGGAAGCAGAGGTGGAGACCGTCGCATGGAACGCTGCTCGGCACAGCGGCCGTGTGGACCAGAAGTGGGGATGCAGGGGTGCGTGGCCATCATTAGTGCGGTATCAGAAATGATTTGTGTTTTTGTGAAAAGAGGTGGAGAATGTTCATATTCGTCGAACAGTTGGAATCAGTTCCCGGCGTGCAGCTGCTGCAGCAGCGTAAATGTGGGTGATAGTTGTCCTGTTTTTATTCTTTACTCCAGTCCCTGTGCAGCCTTAGTCCCTTCTTCTCTCTTGAGCTGTTAAATAGTTGGGGGGAGGAAAAGTGGTATTTCGTTTTCTTCTTCAGCTGCCTGCCAGTCGCAGCATGACTGCACCTCACACCCAACATCCGTGGTCATATTGTGTCGACAGAGTTGTGAATTACCTCCTTCTCAGCCGGCTGATGAAAAGCTATGTGTTTTTCTCTTTGGCTCCAGCTCATCTGACCCTGCCCTGTCACCTCCTCCCCGCCTCCCCCTCCCTCCATCCCACCCGTCCTTTCATCAGTCTCTTGTGTGAGCCCCTCTTCGTGCGGAGTGGCAGTGCAAGGAAAAAAAAAAAAATAGGTCACCTGCTGGTGCTTCTCTTACCTCCACCGCATTCAAAAAATAACCCTCTGAGGTGTCCTGTGTCATTTTGTGATGTCTGAACCACAGTCCGAAGTCAGAATATGGCCACAACATAGAAGGAAACACCAACAGACACACACGTTCAGCTAAGAGACTCCAGTTGAGGGAATTTGGAGATCAATTTTTGCTCGTGAGGAAAGCGTTTCCTGTGGAGATAATTTTAGGAGGCTGATTAGGCATACACAGTGTTGAGCCCAGAGTGAGGAATCTCATCACCAGCGCTAATGACGTGCCATTCCTGTGCTGAGAGAGGAGCCTGAGCCCTGGGCATGGACTAGTCTCTCTCCGCTACCCCCAGCTACTGTGTTCATTAAGGCCAACAGTGTAATTACAATTCACAGATACCACGTTGGCTTAATTATACACTGATTATTAAGCTGATATTTGTTGTAACAATCAGATCCCGAAGAAGCCGATTTGAATGTGCGTTGTGTTGAGATGTTTATTTTACAAGTCTTAAACTGACAGTACTTCTTCTCTGTGTATATAGACATACTTTAAAAGCTCGAAGCTCAAAAGACTGTGTTGGTGGAATATAAATGTTTACATAAGAAGAAGCAAACACAAGAGGCTCCTTCAGTGTTCATATCAGCCGACTGATTGAATTCTCTGCTGAGTGGCAAATCATCCAACAGATGTCTCCATCTGATTGTAAAAGATGTTTTGTTTTGGGGTTTTTCTGCTGTATGTATTCTACCTGACTAGCCAAACAAAAAAAGTGGTGTGCTTTGCCTCGTGGGTTGCAGGCGATGACTCTGATTCCATAGAAACTCTCAGTAATTGGGAGCACTCCTGAGCAAAATGCAGGGACGGTCCCCAGAGTCAGGGCTATTATGCCCCTGTCTCTGCTGCTCTGAAGTGGATATAATCTTTCATCCAAGGCTTGTGACATAAACACCCCTCAGAGCCAAATTCCTTTACTAATATAATCAGGGACTTGATGAATTGTAAACACAACCAAAGTCGGTTTACTCGCGGTTTTAAACTGTAGGTGAATACAAATGTGCCCCTTTTCAGTCTGGCGGAAATCTATTATTTAAAAATAAACCGGATATTAATTTGTACTTTAAAGTCCTTCGAGTACGTCCATCCATTATTCGGAACCACTTGTCATCGTAAGAGTCGCGGGTGCTGGGGCCGGTGGACTTTCCACGAACGAGTACGTCGTCACAGTATATTCATCATTTTATATCGGCCCACGTGTTATTTTACTCACTGGCATCTCTAAATATGTTCAGTCTCTGTGCAAAGTAAACAGCGTGTATTTTTAAGCAGTGATCACCAAAACGTAACGTGCTCATCATTAAGGTTGTTAATACAGTGAAAACCTCAGATCACGCGTGTTTCTGTAGCTTTCTCATGTTTTATTCATGTGAGTCTCAGGTTGAGAAACTGCTTGAGGCCCGACTGAATGGTTGATCCTTTGTACGTTGACAATTTGCAGAAATTAAATGATTTAATCAGTCTGTTTTGCTGTCATGATCATGGATGTACTTCAGAGCTGCAGTTTAGCGATTTCAAACACCCGGGCTTTTTTTCTTCCTAATATTCAGTGAGTTGCTCAGGGCTCTCTCTTTGTTTCTGTGTGGATCAGTGGGTCTGCAGGGCTTTGAATATCACAGGGGGTTCTTCAAGAGTCTGCTGTTAGATGTCGCCCCGACATGAGCCCTCCTTCTCTGACAGCTATAGTTTTATCCTGTAGCTCAGCGCTGGTATCAACACTCTCCTGTAGCTCTGGGACGTACTCATCCATGCACAAGAAGTGATGTACGTGTGTGTATGTGTGTGTATGTGCCTGCAGGCTTCCCAGCTACAGCGTACGGACCGGTGGCGGCGGCGGCAGTAGCAGCAGCGCGTGGCTCAGGTAGGGGGGCCCGTGGAAGAGGCGGCTACTTGGCGTACCCACAGAGCACAGGGCCAGGTAAACGCTCTGTCCATGTTCTGTGTGGCTGCTGCTCTCTCCAACTTCTCCTGCTCTGCTTCTTTCCATAGACCTACAGTAGCACCCGAGCCCCCACGCACACACATTTAGTTCAGCCACAAACTCTAACCAAGATTAGGATAAACATACTGTATATGTTTGTAGTCTAATTTTAATTTAAACGGCCATTTTACCTCCACCCATGTGACCCACCCGCCAACGTGGTGCTGCTCAGCTCATGGCACGTGTTTTTAGGGGTAGTTAGGATGGTCTCATGGGATCAAAGCAAGATGAGATCAATTATAATTAGCTTCATTCATTATAATGGAGCTCAGTTCGCTGTATAAACACAAAAACATCATAACACGCGCTTCTTTTGGAACAAAACCTAAATCAAACGGAGGCTCTGTTGTCTCCAACACCTGCGCTTTTAGGGGCCTGTGAAAAGACATGCGACGTGGTTTTTAGATCAGAAATGAGATCCACCAGTGTAAAAGTAGGTTAAAGCTATTTAAGAAGTCGTTCTAATATCTTTCCATCAGACAGTTTGGTTGATTGAACGTTAAAACGTGGATAAAATAAACTGTAAGCACAAAGAAAGCTAGAAGTAATAACAGTAGAACAAATTAATGCTAAAGTAAATGAATTTTTAATATTTTTACATCTATCTGCTTTGTTCTTTGTTGATTTTTGTAGAGAGCTACCTGAACCTGCCTCCCTAAGCTAATTATGTTATTGGCCTCATATGCTAAAATATATGAATAAATAGTTTCAAGTTTTAAGTCAGTGTCCCTCACTATTACTTGATTCGAGATAAGTAGACTTTGCTCACATACAAGCAATTTGGACTAAAACCAGGATGTGAGTTCGTGTGTTCGTCTGTCTTAAACGCAGCATCGATTTACTTGTCGACTTCATTTAGACATCCTGCGTTTTCTCACCCTACAACTGTAGATCATTCAATAGCTGTCAATAAAATCTCCCCTGACTGAACGCCCAGCCTCGGGGCTTTAGGGAAGTGTGGCTTTCCTAATCAGACACACTATTAAACGCTTGTTGGGGAAAATCTGTCTTAATTATAACACGGATGTTGTCAGGTCTGTGCAGCCGCTCACAGCAAGAAAGTCCACAAAGATGCTTTTTATTGTCGTGTGCTCTGACACAGACAGCTAGAGCAGAAGTGACTAGTGTATTTATACTACACACGAGCACACGCATACAGACAAACAAATTAACCCACATGCCCTCATTTGAACTTAATTCAAATCAACATAGGCAACACTGGAAGCCAATCAGATGCTCTTTATTTCACATCTTGCTATTTGATTTTCCAGTTTCAAAACAAACAATTTTCCGAACAATTGCAATGAACATCACTAAGAAGCAGGGATGTTGATTTGGGGTTAGCAGCAGCCAGGAAGCAAGAGACGTGATGGCAACAATCATGTACAGTTTAATTCTGACAGCTGCAAAGGGAAGGGAGACAAGTAAATGATTATGAACAGAGGGTGATGGGAGGGGAGAAGATGGAGGGTTAGAGCAGTAAACAGTGACATCATGGGCCTGTTTTAGAGTACTTAAACAGCCATGAGGCAGTTTAAAGAAAATAACACTCTGAATCTCCAGGCTTCCTCAGTAAGTGGCAGAATCCGTCTGCGAAGTAAGAATATAATTACTATAATGGCAACAAAATATGGAATGTGATTAGAATGAACCTCTGTCCTCTTATTAACGGCGCGGCGCTTTGGATAAAAGCTGCAGCAGTGCGTTATGGCCCAACAAGTGCACGTCTTTGTTCTGTGGTCCAAAAAGTGGACATGTGACTCCCAGGCTGTTTAAGATGATGAACAGTGGTCTCTTGACTCCGTGCACAGGCACAGGCAGGACAGATTACGTGTATAATCTGAGGATGTTGCCCTGTCTCCCTATTTAACGCTCAGCACACTGATGTGTCATGTAGGTGTAGATCCGTCTTTGACTCCACCTACAGAGCCCATACAGCACCGTCCTGTCTTATTTATCTACCCTGACCCAGTAGGAGGGAGCGAGGGAGGGAGCCACCGTCCCTGACAATCGTGATGAAAATGTAGCACCTTCAGTCGTTCGAATCACGCTTTCTTCAAAGGAAACTTTGTGTAGCTCTTAGCTTTGTGTGCGTCGTCAGGCCTGTTTGTAGACAGAGAGTGTCGTGACAATGCGGGAGACAGTTTCCATCAAGGGGCACTTTCACCCGACTCTCGATGCGCCGCCAACGAGGTGACAGCGCGTTGACTTCCCTCCCCGTGACAGAGCCCAGCTGATGACAAGGTGCATTTTAGACGTCTCACTGAGGCCTGACACTTGTGGCAAACTATACCCTAGATGCAGCTGGACTTGGCCGTCGGTAAGCAGTAAGCAGAAAAGCTGTCGGTGACTCTGCGTCTTTCAAACTTTGTTTAATGGAAGATCCGGTATAAGCCCTTAAGCTACCACAAGACTTGTTGTTGATTTTTCTGCTGCAACAGTTGCTCGCAAGCTACGTTTGATTAGTAATAAAAGTAGTAAAAGTGGTAAAATTCTCAAATTGCAGATTAAAATTTAAACACGGCTTAAGAGCAGATACCAGCTAGTGGCTGTAGGATTTTCTCTTTCTGTTTCAAGTCAGTAAAGAAAATGTTTCCAAAGACAAATTAAATACGGTGTTAGTGGTTACTAAGCAACATCTTTTATTTATGCTTTTTGTCAGCTACGGTCTTGTGTGTGTACAGTATTTGGAGCTAGTGAGACCTTCTGCTGTCTTGATCTCTACTTTCAGACTGTGTTGCACTTCCAAGGTGCGAAAGAACTAGTTTTGAAGCGTGTTTGTGTAGACATTTGAAAAACTGTGGCTCGGGGCGAGAAGTGGATCTAACTACCGCACAGTTTACCATCGCCTGAAGGTAGAGAGGGGCTCGTCTTTACTTGGCTTTTTTAGGCTGGCTTCACGGTTTTAAAACTGATGTGAACTGCGACTGAGTGCCAGTGAAGGATGCAAAGGGGAAATTGCATAATATCAATCGGAGTGGCTGAACATCTACATAATTAGGCCACTAAGGAGGAAAGTCTCATTTGGAGTTGACTAATGCAGGCGCCAGCACCTGTGGTGCACTTTGGGAAAGTATATTGTACACTTATGTTTGTCTGCCCATCGGAACAACAAATTGTTAAGTTTTCAGTTTATTCTTGAAGTGAATACTATTATTTAAATGTAATGTAAATAAAACATAATTACTGAGGACATATAATGAATGTTCAGCTCATTCACTTAACTAATTAACTTATTCTTCGGTTAAAATAGTTTAGTTTACTTCTCATTTTGAAGCGAACCTCTCTGAAGCTCCTGTGCAACAGCATTGTCAGATAAAAAATAAGAAAAATGCAAGTGATGCAGATGGTTCTGACAGTCCGGGGAGCTTCACCGCTCCCAGTCTACCCTGCTTGAGTGTTTTCCTCAATCCCTCAGAGCTTTTTGGGAAGCTCAAATGTCAGTCTTAGATCTTGGATTTACCTGCAGTGTGCACAAATCCCAGTTCAGCAGCGTTTAAAGGTCCAGGTACTTGCTATGTACAGTATGTCTGACTTGACTCGGGTGTTATAGGCTGATATAGATTCGGCTCTGATCGGCGTCGTGCAGAGATTGGACTTGCCATATAAACTTCAGAAGAGTCCTGATCCACTTTTAATTGGACTTGAGTGGGCTTCACATTTTTTAATACTCATTCGTGCCCTCACATAGTTGTTGCTCTGCCTTTTGTTCCTTCATTCACTCATCTCACTTCTTCTCCTGCTTTTTTCACAAGAGAGAAACTCATGTAACAGACTTTTCCAAATTAAGATCATTATCAATTTCTTCCCAACAAGCTCTGTGATCTTCAGCTGTGCCTGAGAGAAGCTCAGGATTGGCCGTGTGCACTGAGCTTAATCAATCTGGCTCTTAGTGAGCTCAGGTCCATTTGTCCCAGATGCTAATCTGCAGAGCTCAGCTCTGGGGCCAGAGGCGCTTTACATGTATTTGGTGCAAAATAACATGAGCAGGCATGCCAAGCCCATCCTGCCTGGGTTTTTGTCTAAGACCAAGGGAAAGATGTGACACATGAGGGAGGGCAAAATGTCCCTTTGCGCCTCCACCACGAAGCAGTGGCTCTCACAGCTGTGGGTAGCAGATGCTTAGAGGTTACGGGCACAAGCCTTCAGGGACATCACCACTCTGCCCTCCAGGGGCTGCATACATAACACACTCCCAAGAAAAGTGACAGCTAAGTGGGGGGTAGATTGTTTAGCCTTGTGCATTCATTTTTACTGTAGGTGCCGTTTATCATAAGTACATATATCTGTGTATCTCCCTACTTCAGCACACATGGTTGTATTCATAAAATAAAAGCAGACTGGCAGTTGTTTTTCACCTGTTTTTCCAGTTTGTCTGGTTTCTAAGCGACCATTAAAAGCTGTCTGGTTTTAGCCATAGTGAGTCTTAGATGTCTAAGCCTGACCAGACATGTTTGTAAAAAAGAAAAAAGTTGCTCAGCCAAAATGCCAGGGCTGTCAGCTCCGGACCTGCTCACGATAGGGTAATCTGTGCTGACTGCGGACAACTGAGTGCCCTTTCTCAGTCCCATCTAGACCACGCAGGGCAGAATCTGTGTTGAAACCATTTTCCCTGCAACAAATTAGTGTGTGCTCATCTATTACCATTTACTCATCATTCCTCTGCCTGTGTAAGTTCCCTCAATGATTCCCCAAGCAAGGCTGAAGGTAAATCTAAATCAATAGCTCTGTTGACTTTGTCCATTACTGGAAAAGGAACAGCAAGAAAAGGGAAAAGCAGGCATGAAATAAAAAAAAAATAGAGGCCTGAGTATGGGTGAGTAAATGCAAGAAGAAATCATCTGTTAAAATTCATTAGCCAAGCTTCTCTGAACACAAAATGACAAGACATTAAATATGTATTATTTATGAAATGTCTGTGCTCTCTGAAAAGGGTGTCTAGTGCTGTTAATTACTCAGCCGTTCATTCAGAAAAGATTATTTCAAATGGAAAGTGAAAGCAAGGCTAGACACCAAAAGAGCTGTTAGTTTCGTTCACGCTATTTTTAAATGACATTGGTGAAAATGGAAAAGCTAATTATGGTAGCTCTAAAATTCAAAGCTAATTCCAGAAGCAGCGTGTCAGGTTTATTGACATCTTCAGAAGAGTGATGCGGTTTGATGGCCACCGAGGAATCTCGCCGGCGCCGCGAGGGAGAGAGAGGAGTGAAAATTACTATTTGCAGAGATGAAGCTAATGTTTGGTAATATATTTTCATAATTCCCAGTATTCGCTGCGTGTAGCCAAAATAAATATCAGGTATATTCATGTATATTCAGAAGTCCACTTACTGTAATAGTACAAAAGTCAGCATTTTATTTATATATCAGAACCAATATGAACGGCCGTTCTGTGTGTGCAAACAGTATTGATTTAGGCAGATTTACCCTTTAACAACACAAACATATTAGTATAATATAATATTAATATAATATAGTACAACTGCAAGTTTGGTTTTCAAGCGGTTTCCAGCAGAGATTGTAATTATACGGTGAACGTTAGTGTTTTGTGTACGTTTGGTTGCGTTTGTGAGTTAGTGTGTTATGGGATTAAAAATAAGGGTAATACTCACAAACTTGGTGCAGACCAGTGGGAAACTTATACAAATATTTTTCACATCGTGGGTCCCAGAAGGGCAGGGAGCATGACGCTATATTTTATCATCAGCGTGATTAACTTTATTTTCCAACTAGTGAGAAAACGCACAGCAGTACTTTCAAGGTTTGTGATTCCTCCTTAAAGGCAGTCACCTGGCAAAGTGGGGACGAGACCAGGGCATTTATCCACTTAAAGAGAGCCACCCCGATGATGTCAGTAACAGATGATTGCAAGACACTCCCCTCCATCGCCTCGCAGCCAGCTTTGGTCACCGAGGGCAGGAGGGAACGAGGGTGGGGGTAGGGGAGATAATTATCAGTATAAATGAAGCCCTGTGAACGATTCGCACTGCTGGGTCCCCTGATCTAGTCTCCAAGGCAACCTCAACACGCTCATTTGTTTTGTAGATGAGTAATTACATCCAATTAGTGGCCAGTGGAAAAAAGGAGTCCAAGAAAGACCCATTGTTCTGGATAGATTGTGTGAATATTAATAGTGGGACGGTCTGAGGCACAGTGATATGATCTGTGATACTAATGCAGCTGTGGGCTCACTCTACCCAGTCTCATCCTGCATAACGGATCAGATAGCCACTGATGAAAATGTATGGCTTTGAGAATATGTGCCTGCATGTTTGTGCATGAGTTACTGAGTACTTTGCTCCAGCTGCCTCCATCCGGTAAACAAAGCCATTGACTTTACTGAGCCTGCAGGCAACACGGGCTACTTTTAAAAGTTTTGTTTGCCGGTCAGGTGTCACATTTTGGGTGTAGTGAGTGTAGTGAGTGTAGTGGTTAGTGCGGTCTGACCTGGCACCGAAGCCTGGGGTCAGCCATGAAGTCCAGACATGGAGTCTGGTTAATTGGAGACTAAATTGCCCATAGGTGTGAATGGATGTTGTTTCTGTCCCTGTGTCCTGGCCCCTGTGATGGACTGACAGCCTGCACCGAGCTTTTAGGGAAATGGACAGATAGATGGAACAGAACACAAAGTCCCTGAAGAAGTCTGTTTTATTTATATGCCACTAAATCACAGCAAAAAACAGCTTTAAGAAGTTACAAAGAAATTGTATATTTGCACCGTGGTAGGAATATTAAAATAGACACTTCGTCTTTATTGTGCGAGGGACTGGGTTATTGTTGTGCTTTACGCTTTTTTCTTAAACCCAGACAGACACTCCATGGTTTCACGCCAGTTTTAACCCCAAATTGGTCGCCCCTGACTAATTTCTGAATTGAGTGAGACTGGTTTTGGTGGAGCGTCTTGCACTTAAAATAGTTCCACAGTCTGGTTCCCAGTGCTGTCAAAAGATACCTGACAAACTGTGCTGAGCCTGTTTTCATATTAATAGAGTGTCTGTCTGCTGTGATATTAAACTCCACTCGAGTGCTGCTGTTGTTTGTTAATGAAATTACATAACATTAAACAGCCTCTCTGTCTTTTTAGATATTCTGTATTGGAGTTGCCAGCTTTAAGTAATATGTTGACAAATGCAAATATGCTTCTGGTGACAGTGTGAATGACGTAAAGAAAAGCAAAAGCACTGTGCATGTACAACACAGTATGTGCAGCCATGTTTGACACAGTTCTGACACGATTATTGTATTATATTATATATTATATTATATTATATTAGTCCAGTTATCTGAAAGGCAGGAAAATACAAAAGCAGCCGTACAACACATGATCCGGTGCTCAGTTATTTCTGTACGAGCTTATTTCAAATCAAAATATCTTCCCTGTCTAAACTAAACGTGTGATTTATTTGAAAGACCTTCCTTGTGATTTCCCAATGACATGGTTTGTGCTATTGTCATACCCCCCCCCTTATAATTATTCCATTGATCCAGCTTCCCTCATTAGCAAGGCCAATCAATTTTCAGTGACATTTGTCTAAGTGAAGTAAATGGAATGATTGCTTCTTGAGCTTTGTTCAATGTGTCAGGAATTATGTGACATACGTGGGAAGCCTGCTGTATTTGGAGCCTATAATTTGATGAGTGGGCAGACAGCCCACAAGTGGTGAGATCAGAGTACTAAAAAGCATCGGCGAGGAGAAACATGGCTGGTGCTTACATTCCATTTGGCAGAAGTGGGCTGTCTCGCTCTGAATGGGTAGAGGTGAAGTGGCTTTGAATGACTATTTGCTCCAGGACCCAATAAAAAAAAAAAAGCACAGCAGGGGAAACCCAGCATGGAAAAGCTGGTGTCACCAATCTCAGTCCCTCCTGAGTAGATTAACTCTGTTATCAAAGAGGTGCGAAAAGGAGCTGTTTCTTTTAATTGCACTCTTTATATGAGCAGCTTGTCTCAGATTAAGAGGACAAGCAATAAATGTCAGCACGACTTATTGCTGAATGACATTTTCTAAACTGTTGATAATCCACCATCTGTGTCAAAGAGAGAATCGTTGGAAGGGGCCAATCTGAGACGTGCTTAGAGTACTTAGTGCACTTGAGAATGCCTATCATCAATAAACATGAATGTCTCTGTATCTCATTCACATAAAAACCTTATCATCTGTTGCTGTTGGTAAAAAAAGCTTTAAATGAATTATTGATTGGTGCACTTTGTGTTTCTTTTCATTTAAATGACAAAAGCTTCCTTCAGGTATTTCAACAAAGCATTGTCAGTTTGAAATGAGAATTGTATTGACCTGTGTTTTAATGATGCTTTAGCTTTATCACTCTTTAATGACTGCAAGGAAACACGAGGGCCACTGGTCAGTTATGCAGCATATCAAAGCGGTGGCCCCACTGCATTTAAGACTTTTCAATATTTCACCATGTGCTAGTCGATGTGAACCACACAGAGGATAAGAGTAAACGCAGCAGGGTTGAAATAACCATAACTGTAAAGTTGGTCCATACGCTGCAGGTGAATGTATCAAGCACAGACCATATGTCAGGGGGCCCGGCCACATGGCAGGAGCTGCTGGGGAGGGAGGGCAGGGAGGGTCACTTAAGCAGACTAAACACAAGGATGTAACCTAAAACTGGTGCCACACGCCACCAAGCTGTGCTCAACAATCTGGACATTTGACTTTGACAATGAAAAACGTTGATTTCCCCAATGATGGAGTCCCCTCCCCCTCCCCACCCTATACTGTATCTCCCAGGCCTCCCCGATTATGGGTTTTACTCTGCGCCAAGTGACCAGAGGGGGGGGCCCTGCTCCTTTGCTGACTATGGCTCCCTGGGGCCCCAAGCGGCTCAGATGCTGCACAGTGAGCATGCCACCTCCGCCTGCAACTCCCCCCTCCAGCACCTACACAGCCCGGATCAATTTAAGAACCCAGGTTTGTATATGTGCATCTGTCTCATCCACGTTTTGGACTTTTCAGTTTGATTCATGACATTATTTCATGCGGATGATCTAAAACCTTCTTTTTGTTTGTTACATTCTTCTCTTGCTTTTGTTAAGGAAAGAAAAAAAAAACTTCCCCCTTCAAAAAAAAAAACGATATAAAAATGTCTTGCTGACAAAATAGTCTTGCATGTTTTCTCCTCCTCCTCATTTTTGTTTCAAATTTTTATGTAGATTTTCTGTTTTTTGGTGACGTTATGTTCCAGCTCCTGCTTGCACATAAGGGGCCGCCACATACAGCACAGAATGAAATCCTTCATTTGCATGTGAACGAAATAGCTTGATGGTATCGGAGAGGACGCTGACCTCTCTATCAGAGCTGTAGTTTAAGTGAATTTTGAACGGCACCGCAGTTTTTTCTTTCAGCTCAGCCCTCTAAGTGTCCTAAGTGTAAGAATGATTGCTCGTGTGGCTAGTGTGTGATATCGGTAGAAATGCTGTACGATGCCGAACATTTAACAGACAACACGTTTGCATAATACAGCCATTACTCCACGAAACAAGCACATGTTCATCTTCCGTGCTTCTTCTCCAGCTCTCTTATCCACCTTATGTAATCATAGCTTTCAAAAGCCAGGGAGGAGACTGTACTGGTAAAAGAAACTCCACATTGACATTTCAGTGTCTGCTGCCAGTGCATAACAATACTGATCATTCTTTGAGAGCACACAATTAATATTTAGCATTATTTTATATATATATATATATATATATATATATATATATATATATATATATATATATTTATACTGGCAATATTAGGCGATTCTGATGCTAAATAGAGTTTAATGCATATTTGTAAATACAAGACGTGTAGTTTAATGGAGAGCCTCGGTGGATGTGCCTTGTTTTAGATAACAGAGTTGACCTACACACAGCTTTCAGGTCATTATGTCAATATTTTGAAAGGTAATTTGTTCTCAGAGCTGCTCCTGGTTAGGTACAGGAAATAAATGTGACACTCGAGAGCAGCTGCTGGGTTTGGTTCCTGTCACAGCTTTTCAGTCGTGTCCCTCCACGTCCACCTCACAGCAGTAGCAGCTGAAAGTGCTGAAAACGAGAGGTGGTGCCATCAGGCTTTTTGGACGGAGAAGTTCCGGTTTTCCCCCAACGGGTAACGCGTTGGTCAGATGTTGGCATTTCCTCCAGACTCTCCACACGGACGTCAGCGCAGCACAAAAGCATAAATGCAAACTGTTACGATACAACCACCAGACATGATTTGAGGCTCAGCGCTCATGTCAGTGTGGTGTCACTACACACACGCAGTAGTTCACTAAAGGCTTCCTATAGGTCTCATAATAGGTGTGAAGGGCTTCGTGTGATGCACAGCTGCATGGCAGGAGAAAATGAGTCATTACTTTACATTGCTGCGAATATACTCACTGCTTTGTCGACGCTGGTTTGAAGCCTGGGTCTGTAGCCTGGTGAATTATAGTACATTACAGCCGACAGCACAGCAGAGAGGATTTCTGTGCCTCGACTCAGACCACCAGTGACCATCAGCAGTGACTCCAAGCACTGATGCTCGCTTGTTTTTGTTTGTTTGTTTTTTTGGTTGCACAAGGACAAGTTAAAATCCTGAGTGAGTCAACATCGCTTGAAGGGAACTGAATTCAAATTTGCAGTCAACCTTGAGCGTAATGACATGAAAATTGCAGCTAGTGATATTGTTCATTCGGATGTTTTTGTGTTAAGTAGATAAAAGCAAAGTGATTGATTGATTCTCAGGAAATGTCATTTATCTTTGTGCATATTAGAGGCCTTATGATGATAATGAACTGGAGGTCATGGATTACCCATATTTCATTTGTCGCTTCATTACGGTTTAAATGCTATAGTGAGCAGACCTGCCTGAAAACATCTTGAATCACAGAAATGCAGACTGTGCTGTGCAGAATCGCAGGCTGAGAGCAGGATCATGTCCAGAGACAGTCTGAAAACAAAAAGCTCGTCTTGTGAAGCACAGCAAACGTCACGAAAGACGCTGATTAATTCAGTTCACAATGTGAGTCATAGTGTTAAATGTTTATTTTTCTCTCAGTCAAATGTCTGTAACACATTATTTACAGAGCTATTAAACTAGACATTACTCTGTATTATATAGCTTATTCGTATGACCCACATTGTTTTGCTCTCATAGCCGCTAAACGCAGCCCCTACATTTAAAAGAAAAAGGCTGTTTCGCAGCGTGAGGGGTTGAGACAAACACTAATAAAAGTCAGCAGTCATAGGAAATGAGGATTTCCATTTGCGCTGGGAAAAAAAGCCTTAATTATATAATAAGACAGCCTACTGGGGACTGGGCCGGCAAGATAAGAGCAGTAGCTGCTCACTGTTTAAAGTCCTTAGTTAAACAGCAGTGTCAACTCACTAGCTGTGTGTTTAGTGAGATGGCTCCTATTTACTAAAGTGCTATGCACAGATATCTAAAGCATGTTTTCATGGGTTTCTAGTGGACCACAGAGCAGTGACACATCAAATATGATGACAGTGACTTAGACCGTTTACTGCTTCCTCATCCTGAAATTGTCCAGTCTTTACACTACAAAGGTTTCCTCTCAGGCATCATAAGGTGCACAAGTGCTTATATGCACGTTTATTTTTCTGTGGCCGGAACATTTTTCTTTTTAATGCATCCGTACAGCTTTTCCCTCCACACTGTGTCTGTGGGTAAGGGTGAATCATAGGGGTTATATGAAGCTGATAGCTGAGGAGATTGCTGTTAAGAGATCACCGCATTTTTCTTTCCCTGTCTGTTTTTTTTTTGGTGTGTGTGTGTGTCCTGTATTGCCGGTGTTATTGGCCTTTAGTAGGCATCTGGATTTTCAGAAGACATTTTATTAGTCTATATTGCTCTTTCTCACAGGGCAAAGGTGGTAAGTCATGAGCAGTATTTCTTTTTATCCCGCCAGACTTTGGACCTGCAAATGATCTCAAGTCAAGCTTTCATATTTCCTCCTTATTTCATCTCCTCTTGTCCCACAAACCCCTTTTGCTTTATGCCTGAAGTTCCTGCAGCAGACTGAAAAGCTGAGAGATGCAGCTCAAATTGCTCGCGGTATTTTTAGCGGGTTTCTCGTGGTACGTGTAAATCAAACGGCGCGTACGAGACGTCTGGGTTCAAACTGCTCAAGTGCAATTCAAAACCCTCAGCACATGAATTGAGTGTTATCCTTGTCATTTACCAGCCAGCGTTGTTTTACTAGTACTCCCTCACATGATGCATGGCAACATTTACACTGCAACCTTACTAGTTTCTTAGCATGGTGGAAGTTTCTAGCAACGTGCTTGTTTTGTGTTGTGCATGACTCTAAACAGTGAATGTTCCTCCTGTGCGTTCTGCACACAGCATGTAGATTATATTTAGAATATCATACTGGATTCAGCATCGTTCTGTTTGCTTAAAACCATACAACTCTAAAATCCTGCGGCATTTTGCCAGTCACAGAAATTGGCTATGTGGTTTTTATAAATAGTAAGTGTCTGTAACCTTCAATGTGACCTTGTAGCAAACGTATGAATCCAGTGATGTGTTCTTTCGATCTAAACGTTTCTCTTCGAGCCACAGAAAGTAAGAATTGTGCTGATTATCGCTGGGTGTTTCTGAGCTGCTCCGCTCCCTGCTGTGTTTGTATGCAGGCACCAACCCATCAAGGCCCGGAGGTTTCCCAGGTGCTAACAGCCCAGGGCCTGTGGCTGACCTGTACGGCCCCAGCAGCCAGGATTCAGCTGTGGGCAACTACATCAGCGCTGCTAGCCCTCAGCCTGGCTCTGGGTTTGGCCCCAGCATCACAGTGAGTACTCGGACGCAGACTTCCTGCCATGTCTGACCTTGAGCCCAGTTGCTTCTTAGACACTAAGCTGATGCACATACTGCCTGTGATTGTGATTACAAAGAGTAGAGCTTTCTAATTGCAGGACGTTATACTCTGCCAGTGAACTAACCACCACCTGCCTCCTAACATGTTTCCTAAATGCAAAGAAACGGTTCACTCTAAGAATTCAGTGCATTTCTCTGCAGTGAGGTATGTGCTGTCACCGAGTTCAGGGGTCTCATAAGCACTTTGCACATCAGGGTAAACCCTGTCTTAGCTCTGAATGTTATCTGTGTCAAATGCAAATGTTTTTTCCCCTTAGCTGTTGCACAAATCACCTCACTTCAGACCCTGTGTCACCTTCCCAGAACAAATTTCTCTTATTTTTAGAAACCCATCTGTCCCAGAGCTTGAGTTTGCTCCGTCAGTAGGACAATGCTTCCGAGCAGATTTAGTCTCTCCTGGTGTCCTTGTCCAGGTGCTGCTGCACTTTCCCTCTTGCTGATCAGTTATTTGCCAGTTGTCATGTCTACTCATAAGTGTAAGACTGTAAGTGCTAGTAGAGGTGACAGAGAGAAATATGTGTTGTCCGTCTGACAGCGCCTGCATTTTGTGGATGAGTGGAAACCTGTTAATAATACCTCCTGCTCCCCACACTGTAATCACAAAGAAGACAGCAATACCCTCAACCCTGTGTTTCAGACAAAGCGTGCGGCACTTACTGTAACTGAGCTCAACAAGTCTTCAGCCAATCAAGCAATGATCCGATGCATCTCTATCAGCCAATCAAATCCGGCTGTCAAAAAGAAACGAGGAGCCTCGGACAAGCTTTTTCTTTGTCTGCCCTGGGCCCCGCTGGATAATTAGTCCAAAGTGTTGCCATCTGAGTTTTATGGCCCCTAGCAGGGTGCAGCAGGTACGAGCTCTCAGACTCAGCGCCAGACTTGTTGGTGCATGTTTGAGCTGTTTTACATGGCTGAACTGAGTGACACAGTATAGGTAATGAAAATAACACCTGCTTTCTGAAAGAAGCTAATTAATGCATGGCTTAACTGAGGCGGAATAACAACAAGCCCATTAGTACTGCAAGCAAGCGCCGCAAGACTACAGGGTGAAGACACTTCCTCAAAACTTCATAGTCCACATCATTATCTTTAATTTCCTACTGCTGAGACCGGAAAACACAAGAAGGATTAAATTGAGGTGTTTTCTATAGTTATTTGTTGTTTTTAGGGCATGATTACCTTTTTGTTTGGCCACAGCTGTAGTTGCGTGTGTTTTGAAAATGTGCAGCTTGCATTGTCCGTTGGAATAACAGCTTGTGTTGTGTCACAGCATTTTGTGCACTTTTGTTGAAAGAAATAGTGCACGGGGTTAATTAATTTGCGGAGTACATGAAATCAGTGGCACTAAATCAGTAGAAAACGGTTTAGCGAGGATGAAGTGAATGTAAGATTACACAGCAGCGGTCGTGCATTTATTTTAGATGCCACAATGTGTCACTGGAGGCAAAGAGCTTATTATGAATCAAAATAGCTCATTTTAATTTGAGCTTATGTAGTTGATTGTTGAAATCCAAACAAAAATGGAGTTTAACAGGAATAAAAAAACACATTTTATTGGCTTTTTGCTTCCTAAGCAAATCTTCCCTTATTAATTGTTTTAGGTCCACTGGCTATCTGCCATAAGCTGTTGGTCTCAGTGTAGGAAGCTAAATATTTGTTGTGAAAGACCAGGCTGGCTCATTTTCAAAGCAGATTTACCACCAGATAGTTTACAGATGGAAATGAGGCGATTTGTTTCCATTTGTGTGAACAGTTCATAACCACGGTTTAGTGCTGAGCTGGAGAATGTGTGCGTATATATGTACAGACTATATATCGAAATGTTTGGCTAAAACAGTTTCAAAAGACTAATTTCTGAAGCAGATCAGTGAACAGAGCGTATTTTACACATATAATTGAGCTCAGGTTTTAGATCCCTACAGAACGTCAAATTGTGCTTCGTGATACTTCCACTCCCTCAACCTCCGCTTCAGAATTACCCAGTGAATCAAACCGAGTGCAGTAAAGCAGGGAGGCGATGCAGCAGCCCTTTGACTCCCTGCTCTCGGCAAGATGATCTTTCTATTCAGAACATTAAAATAGTAAATGATTCAGAACTAAAATGTGCTTTATAATTCATTTCTTTATTGCGAGCTCTGTTGAAGTGGATACGTGTAAGATCATCATGTGTCAGAACCTCACGGATGACTTCAGATTCACTGATTTGTCCCTTTGCGCTTACGCTCCAGTGATTTAGCCAATATCAAAACAGCCACTGTGAAGAAGCAGTAATGAACTTAACTGTTTTTTTATGCAAGACAATTACACAGCAATTAGCTGATTGAGGAGATAAAGACAGATAATCATTGTTGGAAGTGCTTCTCTTTTCGCTATTGTGTTAAATCCAAGGATTTTTACACACCTGTCAGCAGCAAACCCACAGTGTCCTGATAACAAAACTCCAACCCACTCTGATCTCCCTGCGTAGAGTTCATGATCCTCTGCTCCGCATGCCCCCAGATCAAATCAGTTGTGTGTTAGCATGAATGGGGATTCTGAATGTTATCATTATTACGATCTCCATCGTGTCATTATTTAGATGAGCGCTGTATTGTCACAGAAAATAACACTGGAAGTCTCTTAGCATAGAACCAGTTGAACAGTTTGTGTATTGCAGCATTTTGTCTCCATTGCAAGGATATGGAAAGAGCCTAAGTGAAATACTGCACGATCAGCCGCAACATTAAAACCGCCTGATCTAACCAGGCAGGGCGTCATCTCACCAGCAGCATATTGGTATAGTCTTATATTAAGTGCTTTTGTACGGTGGATGTACAGTATGTCTGGACATCTGGCAAAGGCTGGTGACCCTTTGCTCCACTGGGGTCCCTGTGCTTTTGGTTCCACTTCCAGCAGGCCCTTGTCTCTCACGCGGCACGTCCCACCGTTTAAAAGGAGAAGGGAGGAGAAAGTCTGTGTTTTCACCGCTCCTTCCCCTGGTTCGAATGTTGGGGCTGATCGCTGTCTATGACGCTATATAGTGTCCTGCTCTGTGACTTAACATGATCAAACCGAATCAAGAAGTTCACATCCATGCAAGCTGATATAAGTTGATATGATACTCGCTTTTCTGTCCTTGATATGCATACTGACAAACGCACTAACTGTACACTTTTAGGGTCCGTTGATTGCGACAGCTTTTACAAATGGATACCATTGAACAGGTGGCCGGTTGCCATCTCATCAGAGGTATTGCATTTTATTTACTGTGCATTCTCTTCTCTGATATGTGTTCATCCTGTCATTGGTTGTTTACTCACCTCCCTCACAATGAAAGAGCTGGTAGTAACAGTGTGAGTGTGACAGAAGCTTCATGTCAGCATGGACCAGGCCTCCGTTGGCGTGAGGCCTGTGTGATGCCTGATGAAACCATTGTTGTTCATCTTAAGACTTTAAATCTGTGCCCACTTGAAGTAATGAATGCAATCGTCACACACACGCCCTGTACTACCAGTCCTGCTCTTTGTCTTTGTTTGATCCTCATTAACACATGGAAATGTTTCCCCGCTACAGTTTATGTTTGACCTAAGCTGTGCTTGTGCAGAAACAGACGTCTTCTAAACAACTAAGACACATCAATTAAGAGGCTTTGAGTAGTTCAGATTTCAGTTCATTCATCTTTATGTTGCTTCTGGCTTTGTCCTTCACATCATATGTGCAGTAAACCCACTGTCAGAAAGTCCTGACATTTTGTCTGCTTCCAGCTGTTCGTGTGTTCATAGTGTGTGATGTGTGCTGACGTTATTTTTGGTCACGTCTAATTAATGTGTAGTATGTCACTTTCAGCTCAACAGCTGATCCAGTCAAGCAATAAAGCCGTCGTATGTAGCTGATTACTGAACTAACGAGTGGTCAAAGTAGACTGAACATGAACATACAAGCTGTAATCAGACTCTTGTTATGGCCATTTATTCTTCGCCCACAGCCACAGTAAGTTGTGACCTGGCCAACTGTTTTATTTTGCTCTTATTAGTGAGGACAGATTTCTAGCAGTAAATGTCCTGAGAGTCACACAAAGTGCAGTCGTCACGGTCAAGACTGGCTCCGTTAAATCAATGGTTTCTAATGCTTTTGTCTTCTGTTCCCTTTTCTCCCTCTGTCACCCAGCAGAGTATGTCTGGTGGCCCAGGAAAGACAGGACGAAGTTTCTAATTGGCTTTGTGTGCAGGTGATGCTAATCCAACGTCAAGCACTACAGCATCACCCAGGCAAAAAAGCACGAAAGTTGGAACCATATGAAGAAGAAAAGAAACCGTTAGTCATCTCAGAAAAATAACAACTGCTGTACTATAACCCAAACCTCCTATAACTTTACAACCTGGTTTGGTATGATGTTTCACGTCGATTTCATTCACCTATTTCCTTCCTCTGTTAGCTTTGGTTTGGATTAGTTCTTATAGAGGATCATTTTAGTTTAACCTTAGTTTTGTGTCACTTTTCTTTTTATCCTCTAGTATATTTGTGTAAATGGCTTTTGTTTGAAGTGCAGGGGATCAGAGGGGGGGGGAGACTCATTTCTAAGACACAGGTCATGTCTTCATCTTCGTACCGGCTAGTGTCAAGGAGAAATGGTGGGATGTTCTATTCAGTCTTTCCGCAAAAAAAGAAGCTCAGAGAAAGGCTCGGAGGAAAAAAAATTACATTTTAAGCAAAATTTAAAGAAGGTATCTAAGTAATAAATCTTAGTAGCTGTTTTATTTCTTGTGATGTCTCATTGTTGACCATAATTACCTATTTTTGGGCAATACAAAGAGGACTCCAATATTTTTATGGTCCTTTTTTATAAGTGTTGTTTTTGTTGTTTAGAAATCTATATATATACTATAACAAATTTCATATAACTACATTGTGAATTCAAACTTGAGAAAAGAAATGTAGCTGTACATATTATTCCAGTCACTGCATATAACCAACTCAGTGAGAGAATAGCATATTTTTGTGATGGTGTGTCAAAAGAACATGTTATAGCGTGTGAATAGAAGAAAAAGCTGTAAACCATTATTATTCTACTTTTTCTGCTGGAAGACGGTAAAACGACCCCGGAGAGACACAGAACACAACACACTTTGCTCTGTAAATACTGAAGCTGAACAATTTTACAAGTGTCATACCAGCAAATTTACAAACGAGTCGGCTCAACACAGTTTTAAGATTTAAAAAAAAAAAGAGCCTGATTGGTATCTTTTTTGTCTAACTGTTACGATATGAGTACCATTTCAGAGAGATATAGAAGAAAAGAAAAAAAAAGACGATTGAATCCAAAGCACACTGTACTTAGACGTGAAGATCAGAACTTGAACCAGGCATTTTCCAGTGCTCTGTGCATCCTGACACTTTTATACTCTTGCGCGGAAACGTATTAGATGTATGTTATTGTTTGTTCCATCCTGCTTGTTCTTTTTCGGAACACGATATCTGGGCTCTGTGCTTGAGCCTTTATGTGACGCTCGTTCTCTGAATCAGTTCTTTTTGAATGAATTAGGAAAGTAAACATTTTGATACCATACCTCAGCCTTTGTGAGTTCTATTGTTGAATCATTGGCAGGTTTAATTTATTCTAGTGGAAAAATAAATGAAAACACTGAAAGGTAATAATGCGAGTAATCATTGCACTGTGAGTAGTAAAGTACAGGCCATTTTTTCCTATTTGCACATGTATATGTTGGCTTTTTAAAAACGGCCCTGTGCTTTGGGATAGTATGAAGGATTTGTGGGGTTAATGTATTCTCAGCTAGACAAACACTTCAGAGTCGTGAGGTGAGTTAACAGCTCGGGAAGTAGTAACAGATAATGTTGCGGTGTACACTTGGATTTCTCTATATCATCAAAGATATTTATACAGGGTCAAAAGATGACACTGAATTATTCACAATCTGTGGCTGCACCAGGTTTTACACGGTGTGTGTGGTTAACGATTTTACTCATGACAAACATTTAATAATAATATGAATATGCTTCAGAGTGCAGTCCAGTTTTCGTCGTTGCTGGAATGAATGGTGTGTATTCTGAAAAACTTTACCTGCTGCAGATGTATTTGTTTTGTCATTTTTGCCCACTTCCTGCCTTTTTTTTTGTTTGTTTGTTTGTTTGGTTGGAGTTTTTTTGTTTTGTTTTGTTTGATTTTGTTTTTCAAAACAACCAGGTAAAGAAATATGCTGGATACTTCTAAAGTCAGTGAAATGGAGGTGTAATTAAGTAATAATTTAAAGAGTCAAGAGAAAAAAAACCCTTGTAATGTTCAAATGTAAAAGAAAATACGAAATACAAGACTATAAAAAAAAAAGAAAGATGCTTCTTTGCTGATTTCAAGTTTAATCAGAGTTTTATTGATACTTTGTGGTTTATATATTAATAATTGTAATATACTATTAAAATGTACTGTGCATCCATTGCTTTCTCTCTTTCCATTCCCCATCCTCAGAGATCCTACTATCTTTTGTTAATCATCCATGTATTTCATTAGTGTGTAAAGAAATCACAGTTAACTTGTAAACAGAGTGCTGTCTTTGATACCAGTGTAGTGCTCTTTGTTGTTCTCCCTTGCTCTACCTCTCCTTTCTCTCATATTTATCCCCCTCGCGCTCTTTTTCTATCTCCTGTAATTACAACGTAGATGTTATATAGAACTCATTAATATAATACTTGTAGTGAATAGTGGATTTAGGACCAGTCAAGATAGACCTTTCTCTAAATAATCATGTTATTCAGATATTTGCAGACAATTCTTTTGATAGAGGTTCATTGGAATTTGTTCCCTGTATGTTTTTATTTTTTGGTGTTTGCCACGCTCACATGGTTTCAGCTAACCAAAGCTCTCATGGATGAACAACAGAGAAACAGTTGCTGTAAGATGGAATTGTACACAAGGCATTATTTGGATCCCCACCCTTGAATGTTTTAAAAGGGGTGTGCCATACTACCTTAAATGCTAACGCTAGATATGCAAACCTTTTATTGTTTGGTAATTTTTTTAAAAGGGACACAAGCTGTAATCGTGGGGAAATAATGACTGAAGGGTTAGTTTTTAAAGTCACGTATTTCCCCCTCACTACCGGTTGTTTAAATGACTAGCGTTCGTTTCAATCTGCATCCGTGTTGATAAAGCTCGATATTAGAGAAGCATAACACTAAAATGAAACAGTGCTACGGCGAAAAACGTTGAACAGGAAACATCTGGCTAAAAAGGAGCAGGTGTGAATAGGATGGGGTTTGTACCAAGGCTGAATAATAAATGTTCATGTCCTCGTGCTGGACCAGCGCCCAAAGGCTGTAATTCATGGCCGAGCGAAATCAGAGCACATACGATTCCAGTAAAACCTACATTTGAATGCACAAAGTTTTTCTAAATACTACTGCAGCAGTCAAAGTTATTTAAAGCCAGTTCAACGTAGGTGCTCACGTCCTAGACTCGCTTTTCTTAGGTCGTAAACATTAGTTATGTTTCATGTATAAATATTCATTTCGTGGGCTTTTAAAATTGGATACTGTCACATTAACGGTGTAATAATATTTTCTCCTCATATTTCCCTTCCGTTATATACACAGATTACATGCAGTATGTGTATTTCAATCTAAATTAATCCACTGCATCATGTAAAACTGGGCATAGCAATTGATTACAATAACAATGCAAATACAAATAAAGGATCTTATTATTTATTGGAAGTATTATTACCACGTTTCCACATTTTAGTGTCATAGATAGTAAAGTGTAGAAAAACAACAAATAAGCTGAGTGATAATATAAATAGAAGATGTTTCTCTTTAAATGTCAGATATGTGTCCCTTAAATATGTTTTGTGCATATTTATTAAATATTAAATCATATATCAAACCAAAATAAACTATTAATCTGAAAAACAAATATCACGGCAACAAACGCTTTGAGTCTTTGTCACTGTTGCAGCGCCTGCTGCTTTCTTAGAATATAATTAACCCTGTTTGACTCAAAATAAACGTGAAATGGCTCATTTGCTTTCACACAATCTAAAAAAAAAATTGGCTCTTTTATTGTTTTTTGATCCTGTAGCTTGGACTTTAAGGTAGCATGGCTCTGTTGCTGTAATTTCGTTTTATCTCAACCTGACAGCAGTTTACAGCTGATGAATGTTACACACCGTAGTAGAGTAGATTATCCATTTGGGGAGAGGGAGGGGTCTTGGTTTTAAGAAAAAAAAATCAAAAAAGAAAAAAAGTCAACCTGGATGGTGTTGACATTTGTAGTGTACTACCGTATCCATTTAAACTTGAATCTTGAGGCAAGTGCTAGGCAATGGCCAAACAGTTAATCCCGTCCACTGTGGGAAGATGCCACCCTAAAACCACACTTGTGAGATTTCTGTCATCCTGGATTGGAATCTGTTTTATGCGTATGGACTGTCTCCCAAAAGACGGGACGTCAGACAAACTCTGCTGCTCCATTCCCAACGAATCAGGCTGAATTTGAAGGCTCGTCGAATGTTCCCCAGCATTTACACCCGAAAGAGGCTTATTCCTAGTGGTGCTAACGGTTTTAAACCAGACATTGTGCCCTTATCTCTGAGAGATACTGGATACTGTCACAGTGACCACAGAGTGACTCTCGCTAACGCTACCGTTCGTAGTGAGGCTCTTGTTTCGGGATAGAACAGAGATCGGTTCATGTTCACAAACCCGAACTCTTCAAGGTGACAGAAATGGCACAAGTTGAACTGAACTGTTGAGTTTTAGGGTGAACCTCCCCCTTCGGTCCAAACCATTTGCCATCTCACCCATGCTCATTAGTAAATATATACATACGATTGCAATATATATGTGTATAGATGAATATATATTTGCAATTTTCACTCGTTTGAACAAAATTAGACTGGAGACCTCAGCTGTATACAGAACACTCCTCACGCAGCAGCTACACCCAGACTCATAGTCGTCATAGTCGTCTTCTGTTCACCAACGCGAGAGTTCACCCCTGGCGTGTTGTCGAGTTTGGAGCAGACCGCATGGCCTAGAGGGGAGCCTGGGAGCTCTGCAGACCGCATGGGCAGCAGTGTGAGGCTCTGCTGTGCTTCCATGTGTCTGCAGGTTGAGCACAGAGCTCTCTCCACTGCTGTCGGCCCATTCCTAACACTTGCCCCTTTTTTTTTATGTTCACCGACTTTTTATGGCGAGAGACAGACAGACTTGACTGACATCTGAAAGCATCTTTCAGGTTATCATATGGCTTGCTCAAGCCCTGTTGTAAAATATACTAATAATAATAATAATGATGATGATAATAATAATGGATGGGGGTCTCTCACATATCAAATGTGGAAAGTCTAATTTTATATTTGTATTTTCAAATAATAATATTGACAAAAAAATGTCTGTGAAAGGTTTCCATCCTCTACTGTGGTCCAGAAATTGATGTGTCTGTCTGGAAAATAAATAAAATATACTGAATTGTTATATTACTTGTTTTTACTGCTGTATTGTCATTTTGCTAAAGCTTTTATCTGATTGCGTTCAATGACATTTATCCCAGCGTTTCAATAGCACATGTAATTATGTAGTGGACCATGGCATCAAAAAGACGTTCGCTTGCCATATTGTTTAGCATCTGCTGACATCCCTTAACTGGTCTCCTGACAGCACAGGGCAGGACTATTTATGTGTTTTCCTGTTTAACGCAAAGGGTTTTTTTTTTTTTTTTGTTGTTGTTTCCACTTCTGACTCGACCGCACTCTCAGCATGTCAGCGCCGAGATCTTTCGAGGTCACTCTTAAGTCAGCAGGATTAAGAGAGTCTGAGTACCAAGATGCATGTGGGGAGAACAGCCAACAAGCGCTGGCGTGTAATTCTGCTGCCCCTCAGTGGTCTCTGCTGGTGCCTGACAAGATGCAGCGCTCTCCTGGATAAAAAAGCAGCCCTAGCAGCCCTTTGTTTTTCATCGGAAGCGTCACTTCAAGAGCATCAATATTAGCTGAGGATCAGCGTATAAACGGCTGAGCTTGCGGCGAGCAGATGAGCAAACAGGCTCCGGCGTGACAGGCCTCTTAGAGCCTTTCAATAGCAGAGACGCTCAGCCACGAAATATTAACATTTAGCTTTGATGTGTTTGTCACAATGTGATTTGTTCTACTTGATGATGCAGAATCTCGTGACACACAGCAGGAAAAAATATCTTAAAATTGGATTTTGAGCCAGAAGCAGGATGAAAATGTAGGGATAACTGCTGCCTGGCATTTATGGACAGCTAATGAACGATGCAGTTTATACACGCGGGTATAACATACTAGAGGGGCTGCAGTGTGTTATATTCAGGAGCTGTGTTTAATGTTACGCCGACACCGTGACTGCAGCATTCGCTAGGTCTTCAGCGTGCGTTTCCTGTGGAGGACGGCTTGTTAAACATAATGTTGGTTTTGCATTGAAATGCAGGGATCTGCGTTTTCAGAGCGGGTTCTCGTGAGGTGACAGCTTCATCACTCATTCAGACGAGGCGATCTGTAATGCTGACTGGGATCAATACTGCTGCCAGGTCTGTTTCTCAGCGCCGGTGCTGGTAGCTTGGCTCACACTTCATTCATTTCTGCATTTCGTTTTCATCTTGATGAATACTGTGATAACACAACCACAGCATAAAGTAGCGCATGTGTACTTGCACATATGCCAACACAAATAGTCATTAAATATTTGTGATTCAAATATTTGAAATTAATGACATTTTTGTCACTTTATCGTATTATTATTAAGTAGAGCAGAAGTGAGTGGGATAATAATCAGCCAGTGAATTCATCTAGCAGTTGATCCTTGTGCTTTCTGTGTTTTTAACTTCCAGGCCTAACTGGCTGACCTTTCCAGTCCACCTGCCTTTAATTAAACGCTAATTAAAAGTGCCATTATGATCAGAGAGCTCGAGACACAGCGGCCCTTAAATAAGACGATTCGGGTCTTTGGTGGAACCCTGCAAGACAATCAGCAGTCATTATGGGAGCTAAATGTCAGACCACAACAGAGAAAAGGAAGCTGTTATTAATGTGCGGGGGGGAAAATCAGAGAGAAAAAGTTGGCTTTAAGGTTAAAATATTAAGAGTAATATAACACGGTGAGAATGTATCACCTATATTAAGAGAATGATGACAAAATTGGTCTTCACGGTTCGTTTTGTGCTGCAGTCTAATTAAAGCGATGGGTAAAGGTCATACATGTTTCCTTTCTCACACATACAGTATAAGACTTGATGTTTGTCCAAAAAGGCTGAAACTGGGGCCAAACAGAAACTTTTTTGACTGGCAGTAGACATCCGGTGACACACAAACACGTATAATATACCAAACGTGTGCATAGGGCTGCATGTCACCAGCTCGTTTCATGGCCTCGCCTCATACCAGCGGCTCTGTGTAAATTTCCCATGGGCCGGTGCTAACAGGCTGGATGTGACAGCTCCTGGCAAACACAAAACAAGCCGCCGTGTGCAGAAATGCCACTGTGAGGCTGCGGCATGGCAACAGCCGCTGTGGCCACTGCGGAGGTGTGCTGAAGAAGTGGGTAGTTCAAGAAGTGGTCTGCTGCCACCTCCGTGTGTGTGTGTCAGCCTGGAAAGCGCAAGGAGAGAGACCTGCAGAATACCTGATTCCCATGCATATTCATGCTGAAACGTGGTGCTGCAGGAGACTCTCGCCCCCCCCCCCTCAGCCTGCAAGGACACCTCAGAGCCCCTCAGCATTTATTAACAGTAATTAAGAGCTAGTCGGAGACGCTGGCATGTTTAATTGCCAATTACAGGTAGGTTAGATATAGATGAAAATGGCAGCTATTTATATAATACATCAGCCTAAATAATCGAGCTGTGTTTATACCTTGAAAATGGAAATGGATTGAAAGGTTGGAAAATATCCTGGACCCTCACACAAGCCTGGCATTGTAGGAATTCAAGTGCAATAATGAGCAATGTTCAATGGATATGCACTTAATTTTATGTGCATCACTAAATTATCTCCCTGCACAGCCATGTAATGGTTGCTCCTCTTTTGAAGCGGAAAATTTTTTTGACAGAGCTGTGTAATAGAGTCAATAGTTGATGGGAAGACTGCTGTGGATGGGGAGATGAGGCACTCAGGTGGCTGTTTCCTCCCAGACTCCAGGCCTAATGTAGCCTTTGGCATGGAAATTGACGTGACATTGATGGGCACTCTCCTGCCGGCACAGAGTCGTGCGCCTGCACAGCCTTCCAATTCACTAATAATTGCTGATTAAAAACTAGTTAAGAGTCCATGAAAACTCAAATGTGCATTAACCAAATGACCTTCTGGGAATGGCAAATAGTCTGCAGCCAACAGCGCAGGCAGCTTCGTATGTGAAACTGGTCCCTGGGTTGTTTTTGAGAGAGTGAAGATAAGAAACAAACAGCAGCGCGAGTAAGTTTTGCTGCGTCCTAAACTTCATTGCGTATGAGAAGACAGGATCATTTACTCACACTCATGTCGCAGGCTTCATTTATTAAACGCAGACGGAGAAGGAATGGAAACATTAGTGAACTCTATGTAGCCAACGCGACGAGGAACAGATGACACTGTGAGCTACAGTAAGTGACTCAGTCTGTTCCCCTAATATTCACCAGATGAAACATGCATGTTTACAAATGCAGAGTTTCTGTGCGGATCACAGAGGATACAGCCGGATGGTCATTGCTCACCATTACCGTCTTCATGGATCCGACGCCCCACAATCAATAGTTGCCTCAGAGCAAACTAGTGAGCAGCAGACTGTAGATGCAGGTTAGACTGAGGAGGGATGTGGTGGTGTTGAGAGGATCGTTGCCAGCACATTAATGCTTATTTGTTGCTTATTTAATGATTGTTCTCCAGCAGATCATAGTCCACACGTTCGCTTCGTATTTTGTGTGTAGCTCAACTTATTATCGTATTCGAATTTCTGCTGACATGGGAGAACACGTTAACTCTTCTCAGAAAGGTTTCTCTTAATCCTTTCAGGTATACAGTGGTGACCTTTATGGACAAAGGTCAGAGTTCAGCTGAGATTTATACCTACAGACACTTGACAAGCAGCAGCAAAGTGAGAGATAAACACTGTTAAGAGTCGCAGAAAGACTCACAGGAAGAAGCGTAGGTCCAGTGGTCCTCTGCGCCTGCCAGGGTTCTCTCCATGTGCTCCAACCTCCCCCCAGTGTTCGAAGACACGCAGTCAGGTTCAGGCCCCCACCTCTCGGCCGGGCAAAAGTTCAGGAAAAAGAAAAGATGGACGAGAGTCTATATGGAGTTGCAGCGACACTGTGTTCAAGTTGAGGAAATACTTCATTCAAAAATGTCTGTGTGTGTGTGTGTGTGTGTTTGCGCGCATGTGTGTGTGACAAGACATTCTCTTATCAATCTCTGCACAATAACAGAAAACAATTTGCTAATGTTTTGAAAATAGCTTTCCCATGCCCTGCTCCAGCATTGAGAGATGTATGCACAATTTCATAAACACAATCAGAGCGCTGAATGGCGGCACTGATATTCGGGGGGGGGGGGGGGGGGGGGGGGGGGGGGGGGGGAAATCTCATTATTGTTGTTGAGCTATGGAAAAGCAGTCAATGGCCCATATCACACAAAAATGCCCCCAGCCCCAGCAGCACACAGAGCTTAATTCTGCCTAGCAGCAAACGACATGCAGCAGAATGTGAGAGAATATTCCTGATGACCACAAAGAATGAGAGCATTCAGACCACGTGGCTGCACCGCTGGTCACAGCACCTCATCGTGTTTGCTCTGCACCTGGATGCCTTCGTTCCTAATCATCTCTGATTTCAGCCACGTGAATCTTGAAGTCCCGACAGCAGAGCTACGGTGTCACCTGTGTCTGTCCAAACACGTTTATCTGCGTTCATCCGCCTCAGGACAACGGCTGTTTTTCCGATGCCTGATCTTCGTTCTCATAATCCTGATGCAGCTACAGACGCGTTCAAGTACTGCTGGTACGTGTATTTTATTCACTATTAAGACACAAAGAGGCTTTGCAACGCAATGTGTTATTTGTCACACTGTATTTCCTTCTTCTTTTTTCAAGGGGTCACCTTGCCTTCGTCCTTGAGCGGCTGCCCTGAAGTGAGGAGTTCAGCGTCTTGTTGAGAAACACCTGAGCTGAGCTCAATTGCTGATGGGAAGATCAAACCTTTTAGTGACCTTCCGGCAGGTCTGACAGTCTTCAGAGCACCAGTGCACCAAGCATCAAGCCCCATGTGGGCTCCGTGAAGTACACCGTAATCAAGGTAAAATTGGGGAGGTGGCAGTAAACACCGGTTCATTGCTAAGGACAGAGTGGAAAAATGTGTGTATGGATGTACTTGTGGTGAAAACACGTCGCCTGCAGTGTCAACTGCTCCTTGACTCACCCCAGTTACTGGCTTAGAAAAACAAGTCTACGCGTTTCATGACAGGATAAAATCCCTCGACACACTTCAGAACGACCCAAAGTTTCAAGGTGTAAAACTTGAGTCGAGCTGCTTGAATTCTGCTCTAGAAGTCAGATGACAGCAGCCTCTGCTTAGCGAGTGGTGGCGTCTAATACGCGTCCATCCACATGGGGGCGACTTCGAACAACAACGTGGCCCCACAGCACGCACACTGCTGGGATGCTGGATCAAGCTGGGCTCCTTGCGGCCGCATGTCCTGTACTGATGCTGGCCTCGCTGATCGTAGGGAGGCGGGATGTCTCAACACACGCTGGCAAAAGGAGCCAAGGTGGACAAACAGTCTGTAATGAAAAGCCTCAGCTTACTTCAACGCGTCCCACTTAAGACTAAAGAGGTGTCGGGCTTTTATTTTGATACGTGGATTGCGCTCGCGAGCCGGACGGACACCAGCCAGTGAGTGAGGCCCGACGCGCCGAGGAGCTGCTCGCGTTTACAGCGGAGAGTCAGCAGCACAGCTCACTGCTCAGGGGGTCGTGGCTCTGACGGGGCTCTTAGGTCTTATTTCCCCGGAGACCAGCCCTGCGGAGATGAGGTCTGCGGGAGGACAGAGGAGGATCTGCAGCCGCGTCCTCGCGAATCTGCGGTCGATAAAAGACGAACTGGACGCGACCCGCGCGCGTGCGATGCGGGTTTATCAACTGCAAACGCAAGCGCGGTGGGATCAGTGTCCACGTGAATCTGCGCAGCCACCAGTGCTGGCGCAACGGGAGATTGCACTTTTTTGTGTGCGGCTCTAAAACCAGTTCACGCCCAGAGAGCTTGTTGTTCACCCCGGTGTCACGGAGCAACTTCACCCACAAAGCGCAGACGCTGTGCAGGTTACAAGTCTGTGGTCGGAAAGCAAAAAGCACAGCACGAATGATTTGCATCTCTAACCTAATTAACAATTAAAGGAAATGTACCAAAAAGATAATAACCATATCACATTTACGTTCTGTTTCAGTATATAATGTTCTGTGACTTGCATGTTTCGAAAATGTTGTACATGGATACTAAAAACAATGGATTCTCATACTGTACAGTTTATTATTTATTATTATTTATTTGTACGCTTAAAAAATCAGATTTATTTTTCAGGCATGTTCTCCTAAAATGTCAAGTATCTAATTTTTTTGGTGCATAATAAATAATAAAATAAACAACAAGTGCACTAAATACTATTTTAATATTGTATTACATTGCAGTCCATTTTGTACTAATCTATGAATCAAAATTGAAAAGCAGTAAACCAGGGAAAATGATGCTTCTGTATTTCCAAAGTATCAAAGTGAATTATTCATTCAATTATCCATAGTCATCAATTCATATTTAGAAAAGGTGTTTATAACTCACTAAAGAAAGTTTCTACTGTAAGTCCACTGTGATTCAATAGGTCTGTGAAAATATAGTAGTTTAGCAGTAGAATAATGTTCAGCATATTCAAATCCTACTGCACTTCACTGGAGTCAATGCAGTTGAACATGTTAGTTTGAATCCCAGTCGTCAGACAGCAAGCACGCAACAAAACAACTCAGAGCACGACACTGCTTCATAAAAATGGGACTTTTAATGGAAACTAAAATTTTGAACACTGCAGGTTTTGTTTATTTATTTTTTATTGACTATTACATGATTTGGAGTTTGAGGGTTATTATCATCATGCTTTTTTTTCCTTAAAAAAACATTGTAATGTGACACATCTGTTTAAATCAAAACAAAAAAATTTAAATTAGACTGCTCACTTAAAAAAATCAACCTGTAAGACATTTGAGAAAGAAATTCTATTGCCGCTTATTTTAGGTTGGGGATGCACAAAAATATGCATCAACAAGTACAGCGACACCCATTTGAGAGGATACACAAACACAAAAGAAAAAGATGACTCCAAACAATATATCACCTCTCTCCATGACTGAATCCTAAAGACATGTTGCCTTGTTTACTCCCCTTGTCTGGATTCACAAACACCGCACCTCTTGTGTATGACTCGGTAAAACAAATAATGAAAAGCCCCCTGAAAGAGGCGACGACAGGTCAAAAGGAGGGACAGTTTTTAAGTCGAGCACAAACACCAAGTCCAGCATTTCCCATTTCGATTGATTACTGGATGAAGAAGCAGCACTTTCGGTATTAATCTTTTTTTTTTCTTTGTTTTTTAAGATTTCTCTCTCTTGCACCGTAAAATAACACGCTCAAAAGTGACATTCAGCTGCTACAGTAGTGACTTGTCTTCACCTTATAAAAACCTCATCCAAACCCAGCAAGGTGTCAGGAAGCTGGTTTTGACATCATTAACAAGGCCTCCCTCCCATCTGTGCATTCGTCATTCAGTAGCTGAATATCTGAGTAGTGTACCTTTGGCGAAAGCAGATTCAGAGTTGTTTAATACCTCGCTCCACCTCATATGACACAACACTACAAAATATTAAAATAACAATAACACAAGGAACTCTGGGATGCAGTGCTATTCAATGTTCATAACTGCGTCTCAACTATCTGAAGGAACACGTTTGTAGAAAATCTGTAACTTCAAATATCTTAACATTGGTGCTAATATAGGAAAGTAGCTCTACATCAGCCATAATCAATAACTAAAATCATCTACAACGCATCAGAAATGAGGCAATCTTGATTTCATTTATTCTGTTTAGTCTCATCCTACGTGTGCATCTAGAGATAAATTAGGTTAAAATAAAAACATTTTTAAAACAAATGTTACAACATTAATTTGTTAAATCAGTTCAAATCAGTTATGTGCTACTGCAGACATCAACCTGACAACGGCCTGGTGCGAGGACACACCAGTGATCTGTTGTCATCCCTCCCAGTTCATACTGATTTTGGCTATAGGTCACACAATTCTGAACACAAACCATGACAATTTTAAAAACTACCGAGTGAAAAGTTGCTCATTGCTTTTAGCTGCGTCCACATTGCTCAAAAGAAATTAAGATTAGCTGTTGGAAAACTTAAAACAGCATTGCATTTGTTAAAAAAAATGGCACAGATACAGAATATGTCGGAAGCAGATTTTAAACAATCAAAACTATTGTTTGTTATTTTTTTTTCTCCACATAGGCACCTGAACATGAAACGCTAGTGGGGGGGGGAGAGGGCGAGAAATACAAAGGGAACTTGCATATAATAGGAAGAACTCTTTACGCACACAGCCACAAAACAACGAGGCCGACCTCCACCACTCACAACAGCATCCTTGAGGTTGGAAGTAGAATCTCCAGATGATCAGGCTTCTCATTTTCATACCAGTCAGCCACTCAAGTCGTCCTTTAAATCACTGACTAAACACATACTCAGCTTCAAGAACCTGTTTTTTTTTTGGTTTGCAGGCTACATTACTAATAGTTCTCTTTAGAAATGCATATTCAACATAGCCGTTTGCAGTTTTAAGTGCTTGGAAAAGAGGACCCATGGCGTAGAAGGATGCGGGATTATCTGGTCTCCCTCTACCAGGACATCCTCCGTCTCTCTCTCTCTAAGAAAAAAAACATTATTTATAAGTCTACAGTAATATGACACACTACTCTTCTGATCATTCTCTACAATTAGAAACCTATAGCTGCATCTCTGTCCACTCATCCTGTTCCATGAATTCAACCTGATTGTGTTACTTTGTCTATGGATCGAGGGCAGTCAGAAGAATTAAATGTAAGCCTTTCTCTAACTTTATGCAAGAATCATGTCCATTTCCACAAGCATAGAAAAACATAAATATCTACACGATAATGGGCAATAGCTCCTCCAATAACCTAAATTCCCCATCAACCAGTTATTCAGAGACGCTCATTGATCACACACTGTACAGTGGAGGCAACAACTAAACTTTCTGACTACCAGAGGTGCTGACTGCAACTAAACGAGGAAGCTGGATGTCAAGACAGCTTTTCCAGAAATACGGCTGCAGTTATGACTTTCTCTCTGTGCACGAGAGCAAGCTGCTGCCTAATCAGGACACAGTGGAAAGAAGTCTACTTGAAAGCTTAGTCCCAGATTGTAGCTACCCCGCAAACACACCAGTGATGTTTAGCAATAATAATAACAAAAAACGAAAACCGAGAGGTGATGCATTATGAAAACACGAGGGAGACAGTGAACCATCGAAGATTGCAAAAAGACAGGTAGAAAACAGCGCATGGAGCAATGTGCTTTTTTAAACAATGGGGAAATAAGGAACATTTCCACCTTGTATGCCATGTCAGCTCTCCTCAAAAGTAATTATTTGGTGTTTAGTCACATTATGACATTACATATAATAGGAATCCAATTCAACAGTTCCAATTCTGAAAAAACATTATGTGACATGGTTCATTTGGCAAAAACAATATTTAACACAGTCATGGCTTTATCAACACTACCTGAGTTAACATTTAATAATTGTGTATTAATCAACGTATTTTTTTTTCTGAGAAGTAACAGCCCAGAGCCATTCTTTCAAAGAGTATCTCTTGTCGGTACATATAGAGCTTTCTAGTCATTATAAGATAAAAGCAATTCTACCTCTCTAGTCATTATAAGATAAAAGCAATTAGTTTACATAAAGTGCTATTAATCCACATGTTAACCAAATCATATCTTGTAGAAAGAAACAAGGACAGTTTCTTCTTTCCGTTGAATAAACCAATCCTGATTTGGAGGTGGTGATGAAAATGATGTCACAGCTGGCCAGTTGGAAGTTAGTAAAATTGGGCTCCCTAGACTTAAATAAATGTTTCTTTTGGAGAAAAACAACAACAACAAAAACTAATTGTGCAATAAACAGGAAATGCAAACTGAACATCTTAAACTAATGAATTGCAGGCCACACCAGCATTGTTGATGACCTCCATGTAACCCATTTAACATGTATGGGTTACATAGTGTTATTGCACACTGGTTTGCAAATATTATCCACAGTAAACCATAATGGTACAACTTGCGTTCACATTTCAACACAGCTCGACAAAGTGGCCAAGACGTGGAACCTAGATTAGTATTGCAACTGTTGGTTAATGTAATTTGTGTTGTGGTGAACAGTGACCTCAGACCCATTCCTTTCCACCAGTAAACATGCAAGTAATAAAATGCTATATGACAGCAAAGTAAAAAAAAAAAAAAAAAAAAATCAGTCATAAAATACAAAACATGTTCCATTGATGAGAAGAATACATCTGGACATTGCGAGCCTTGCTGCTGAGCAAACGGTACAGAACACAGAAGTAACTGGAAATAATGTCTCTACTAAAATGACTCTGTTCAAACTCAGACTTCTTAAGAGAATCTGAATTTAATAGCCAGCGCTGACATCGTAATAATGTGCATGAAATGGATAAAAAGCCTTTAAATTTTAATGGAGACCTGATTTTGAAATCTTTAGCACACCTGCATATAAAATGTAATGAAAGGGCGTGACGTTCCTTCAACTCGGGCACTTTTGTACCTGTGCTCTGGGGTCTTACTGCAGTGCAGATAACACTCATGTTAGGTTAGAAGCATTTAATTTCTGGGCTTTAAATTCCCCATAAAGGATGGGTGGGGCCCTCACCTATGAGCACTTGCACTTAACTTAGTTTACCAGGACTCCAAAGATCCTCATTTCACAACTTCAAGGCATTCTTTGCAAAGTGTGTCCTCCTCTCTTCCGCAGTGAATTCAAGCTTGCGCACAGATGTGTATGTATAACGTCTAACATATCTACACTGAACTCATTTGAATGCATGAAGAAAGAAAGTGACCGAGGCATCCCATAGTCAGACCAATGGCTGCCAAAGTTCAACAAGATAAAGGCTAAGAGAGGTGCAGCGGACTGCACCTTCCTTTTGTTGAACTCATCCTTGAAGAGCAACAAGACAAACAGCAATCACAGCTCAGAGTCCATTCATGACGTGGAGAGGCACCAATCAACTTTAACGTCCCTCCAGAATGTTTGTGTGATGCCACCAACCAAGTCTGTTCCACCCAAGATTCCAAGGAAAAACGTGTCATGCTAAACTTTCAGTGTTTTCACAGCTGTCACTTTTTCTATCCAAGAGGACTTGTGATTTCCAAGGTAGATAACGGCAGCACCCAGAAAAGAAGATGGTAAAGTTCTGTAGACCATCTACCTCACTGATCAGGTCCATCCTTGGTCTCATCATAAACCACTACTCGTTTTGGATCTACAACAGAGGAAAAAGACAGGACATAAAACCTTTGGTCATACAAGATGCCAGACATACATAGACTTACATTTACTGAAGTATAACAAATCAAATCATCACATTATGTTTAGTTTTGGAGCAAATTATTTAAGCAAGTTAAATAACATAACTCTGACACAAAACTGACACTGGCCTCAGGTGGTCTGTAGGACAGTGACGGCATGTTTGAGATTACCATGGGCAGCTTATTTTCCTGCTGCTAGCATCGAAGGAAGTGGCCTTTTCTCACCATTCCATAACATATACTGTAGCTACAGAGACACGTCAGAGCGTTCATGAAGCTTTTATGCGCATGCTGGCATATGGTCCAAGCGCTTTTACTGTACGTGGATGCTAATGATGTGACTGCAAACATTACACATACTTATGATTAAACTGTCACCAGGCTCAAGTTGTGGATAGACTGGGTTATGTGTATAGTAACGTCAGTCTACATTCCAGACACTTTGTCAGCCTTTGATGCAAGTAAAAACTAAAATGTTACTGAATGACTACAGACAAATCTTTTTGAACATTTACCTTGCTTTTGCAAGTTGCAAATGGATTCCATTTCTGTCAAATACAAACAAAATGATTATTTCAACATTTACAATCATAGATTATGAAAAATTATGACAATTCTTTGTAGCATAATATAAAAGTCTATTTAAACATGTCTTATTCAACATACATAGGGCAAATCAAATCTCATCCACAGATGGGAGGACTTCAAGTTATAACCCTTAAGATTCTTTTTTAAATTAGTATTTATTTATACTGCAGTAATCTCTCTACAGTTGTTATTATTGTTATGATTACACTTGACATTGTGTATTTCCTAATAGCATCCATGTGCACAGGAAACAATGCAGCATGTACTGCAGTGCTACAGTCTGTAATTATTTATCTCATCAATATCTGCCTCATTGTTGGCTTTTCACTCTCTCTCTCTCATTCAAATCTGGCCTGTATTGAGTTGCTGCCCATGCAAATCCAATAACTCAAGCATTCAACAGCAGCAATTGATAACTTTTATTGTGAGGCATTCAGCAAAGACGCTGTGCATTTGTCACCAGGGTTTGTGCTAACGTAACGTAAAGTCATTCATCAATAATGTGTCACCTGACATTCTGTAAGTGGATCATTTAATTTTGAAAGGAAACAACTAAACTAGTGGGAGTAGCCACAGTGAGCTGTTCAATTAACGCACTGACAATGTAGCTGCTCATGGAGTGTTTGTGTATTATTAAACTACACAACTTTATACCATCTGTGACCACAAGCATCACCAATGAACCTTAAGGATTACAACTTTAAATTTAAACCAAATAAATCCATGATACTAGATAATAAGAGTTACCTTTAGTGTGATAAGTGACAGCAGCTTTAATGTCGGACAACCCCCAGCTACATCTTCTGCCAGCATCTTTAGAGTGGGCCGGATCTTTTGTTGAACCAAACAGCAAACTGGTTACTTGGCCATGTGCAGACTTAGCACCGATGTCTGTACTGGGCTCTGCCACAGCAGAACCTGCGCTTTTGGCCTCAACTTTTGTCTTTTCCTGGCCACAATGCTGCAGCTTTTTCTCGTCCTCACTAATTACACAAGCAGTAGAACAGACGTCAGACACATTGCATGGGGCACAAGTCCTTTTCTCGGGGTCTTCAGCCAATGTGCCTGGCTCTAGAAAAGATGGGTCAACATCAAAGCAGGGCTGGGCAGCCTGAGCCGGACACTCGCTCTGAGGAGTCCCCACAGTAGTTGTGTCCTCTACTGGCACCTGGACACTTCCTCCTTCTGTCCCCAAATTGGGCTCATTGATAAAAGAAAGCCCCCACTGATTCTGGAAGATGTCCCCCAAGGCTTTCTGATTTGTCTGAGCAGTTGGTGGGTCGGGGTGGCGAGCACTGGGGAGCACAGGTTGCATATTTAAAGGGTAAATTAAAAGAGCACACTTTCTAGGCTCATATGAATCTCCATCGACAGGACTGGTTGTAGAGCTACAGTTACTTTCCAAAGGACATGCTACATTCTCGCCACTTGGGATAGATGGGGCTGGTGGAATACAACTAGCAGCAGTTGCAAAGAAGGTTCCATTTCCAGGACCATTAGTAAAGCTAGCTGAGGTTTTAGTTTTCATAGCAGACATGGGGACCTGTGACAGTCTAACAGGAGGCGGTAGTGCCTCTCCTCCACCTTGAGCTACTTTGTTGAGGTTCTCTTTAACTTTACTTGCATAACTGATCTTGGAATCAATTTTAGCACTGCTATTGTCCACAGGAAACACTGGAGGGGGCTTGAACAAAGTCCAGGAGTCCTCTTTTGAAGGTGAGGAAAGTTTGGATTTGTGCCTTTCCTCTGTTCTTTTACTAAACATACCAACTGCTTTTCCGTCAGAGCTTTTCCTCTGAGATTCACCCGTTAAAGCCTCTGAAACAACAGCACGTCTAGCAGTCGGCTGAGTATCTAATTTATGGGTGGCTCTAAAGCCATCAAGTCTCGAAGCCATTCCCTTTTCAGTCGTCTCAGAATTAAAAGCCCCAGGCTCCTGTGTAGTGTTGCCCTGCTGCATGTCTTTGTCCTTTTCTCTTATCAAATGATCAGTGTTCTTGGTGTCGTTACATCTGGCCTTACGCTTCTTCGGAGTAGTATATCCACCTTCGGAGCCGCTGCCGTCATTGTCCTTGCTCGAATAGCCATTTATAATTAAGCCACAGTTTACAACACCATTTTGATGCAACACAGAGTCTTTCTTATCCAAAAGCTGGAGCTCATAATGATTCACATCCACTGCCTTTATCTTGTCATTTTTAAGGTCCATATTCTTCTTATGGTCCAACCCTTTGCTCCTCACTTTTGGAACGGTTGTGTACAGCTTTTGTGTCGACTTCTGCTTCACATGTTTGTTGCCATTGCTGCTGGGGGGATGTGACATACCAACAAAATCGGAGCGATGTGTATTCTTCTCCCCCTCCTCGTCACTGATGTTTACTTTTTTAATGCCTAAAAGGGGAAACAAAATCAATTTATACTGGAAAGGCACCGCAGCTATTCTTTTACGTGAAAATGTATTTATAGAAGCATTCGACACCAGTCGTTTCATTTCAACTGTATGCAAAGAGCTTACTAATACTGACATCTGGCACAAAGTGTGTGTCTGTTCCTGTCCCAAAAGCTGCACGTTGGACCGATCAGCTTTCTTAATGCATGTCAGTGTCCTCCCGACGCCTCGCAGCAGCATTTACAAATGTGTCTGGAATATAAATATGTGTAAGCTCTGCACAAATGCAGGGGAAGTGCTGTGTCAACGAGGGGTTTCCCGTCCAGCGGCGCGGCCCCATCACTTTGTGCACGTAAGCCGGTTTTCTTACTGAAAAGCAAAAGGTGTCAACGCGCCTGGTTCTCGGTTAGAGCGAGTCCAGCCGCAGCGAGCTACGTCTTGACCATCACCAAGTTGCTGCGTGGCTGCACGTTGGCTGGACAACATGCAACAGGCCTGTCAGACACGGCTAACGTTAGCCGGTGCCTCCTAACGTTCATGAGCGGCTCCGTCTGTCAGGAGCAGCGCCCAGCCGGGCCCAATAGTCGGTTCCGACTTACAGTCGCTGCGCAGCACCAGCGACCCCAGCATGCAAGCAACGACGCGCCCGTGCGTGGGTGTCCACGTTCTTCGCCAAGCAGGTAACTACAGCATTAGCCTAGCTAGCAGTAGACTCTAACATGGCCGACAGGAAACGGCAGCTCAGAACATTCCAGCGGAGCCGGCTCGTTTTCCTAAGCTGGACGCGAGCATGCTGGAAAAGGCAGGACTGGGACTTCTGTTGAAACCGAACAGCCGCGCAAGTTCTGCACTTCAAACGTCTGCAAGTCAAGCTGACAAAGCGGGGGTTTCCCGACGTGATTTATGTGTGTGTGCTGAGGGAAAATGGGTGGTGAAACCGGCGCACAAGGTCAATCCCCGACATGTCAAAGCACCACTAGCGACAACTGTCACGCAACGTCAGCTAGCCCGTTAGCTAACTTGCTGCACGGGTTCTTGTGCCCCAGCGACCGGCTTATGCGGAAAATACTCACTAGCTGGAACGTTTCTCACAATATTCCAGTCAACGACATATACACGGAGCTATCCAGCGGCAGGTTAAGCCCTCAATCACCGCGGGGTTCACATTAGTCAGCGAACGCTAGTCGGCTCGTTGACATTAGCTGACTAAGGCTAGCTAACCGTTAGCTAACTTTTCCGGACGGCCCAACCTGTTTTCTTCGTCTGCGCTTCCTGATGCTGGCGCTGGAAGTGGCTCTGATCATGTTTTAGACAGGTTATATGTTGATTAGAGCTTCTGTCCTCTCCGTGGTGGTGGTATTGTCTGTCTTGTGCCCGATCCTTGGGCTGTTCCTCCATTGAAGTGTAGAATGTCGGACTTCAACCAGTATGTTAGCTCACTGGGTGAGTGGAGAACAGCCCAATCACTACCAGAGTAAAACGGAAGCTATTTGAAGCCGCTGTAAACGTCAGCAGTGAGCGTCTAAAAATGGCTCTGTTTGGGGTGGTCACCCACACTAATTTCAGATCCAGCGTTCACGCTGATACAAGCAGTGAATATTCTCGCAACACTTGTCGTATCACGGCAGATGGTTGCGCTCACACTTCACTGTGGTGTGATGGATAAGTTGAAAACTGACTTTGGGGTGGGGTTCGTCTGGCAACTCAAATCATATGACCGCAGGCTGTGCCACGTCTCCAGCCGGTGGACACGCTTCTGTGAGGGGTCCCGGGCAGAGGCAGCGACTAAAAGACAAAATAGCAAATAGTAACGCGGGTCAATTCAAAAACTGGAGCAAGTCGCTTGATCTGTCCTGCGCGTAGGAAAAGGAGCGAAAAATAATAACTGCGCTCCGGAAAAGTGCGTCGTGCTTTTTGTGCGGCGCATAATAAATGTCTGCGTTTGCATGCGTTGCTGTGATTTTGTATAATGATATCACACATTCTACCTTGCAGACATGGAAATAGTCACCAGGTCCTGCTCCACTGCTCCACTCCATCCCTCCCCTTTTGGAAAGTGTGGCATAACACTGGCATGTCTTAACAAGCCAAAGGAGAGTAAGTGCATTTATTAGGCGGGATTAGAACATCCAACTCTAAGTCACTGGGCTTTAAAGTTTGTCATACATGTAAAAACTGAAATCTACTGACATGTACACAATCAGAACTTGGACATGCAAATTAGGCTTTATAGAAAAAAATGTGGTTTTCGTTTAACATAATTTCACAATAGCCTATTTATTCTATGGTCTTTGTTAAAAGTAAGTTCCACACAGCTCACCTGAGTTAACCACAATCTGTTACACTATTATCTGACCTGTAGTGATACAACTATGCTGCCCACATAGGATATTTAAGAGCCAACAGCTCCTTCTTGTGGCTAAAGTCACAGTGTTTTGAGTGTGTATAAGACTAACGTTGTGGGCCCAAAACCCATAACCCACAAAGTCAACGTTCTGGAGCTTTGGCCCTGTGTCTTCTGTATTAGCCAGTTTCAATTGTTTGAATTCTATATAAAGGCGCAGTTTGTATTTTTTTAAGCTCAAACATATGACCACTTATTTTTCTTATGAAGATTCTAAGGAGGATGTCCTATTTTAATGATTCAAATATTAATAATTACTTCATTGATAATTAAGTGTAAAATTATGTGAAAGTTGGGTGTTTTCAGAGAGAAATTAAAAAGAAAATAATTCATAAGGTGTTAAATGAACATCATGATGATACATACAAAGATAATTTATTTAGTATTTCTTTATTTTAAGCTGTCCAAATGCCAAATGTTTTTAAATACATATTTGTTAAGAAAAGATACAGTGAGAGTTTTTCCCAGTTTGCATCTTTCAGTATTTGATTGTTTTTAAAAACATACAACATCCATAGTGCAGGTCTTCATAATAATTAAACATGTTTTATTAACCATTCTCAGTGACATTACTCACTCTGACTGTAGAGTAATTTCATTTGAGGTTAGATTAACTTTTGCTTTTCTTAAATGATGTTCAATATTATAAAGAGACCTATTAAAAATCAATGTAACTATGTATCATTTGAAACAACTAAGACGAATCTCTAGAACCTGCCACCTAGTAATCCCTTAATAATTTTATAAATTATTCATTAATGATTCATAAATACATTTTCATTTAGCAAGGGTGAATGAATATAGAAATGTTTGGCCAATATGTAGGGTTGAACCTGAAGATCTGAAGTAATACCTGAAATAGATGAGGTGTGTACAAAATGCATGTATTGTATTTGGTGTAAGTGTGCCAAGAAATCATCATGACATATTAAAAACATAGCACAACTTCAACAAGCATTAAACCTTAAAGTTGTGACACTTGTTTAAAAATAGGCCCACTCCTATGCAGAATTCATACAGTACCAGTAGATTAGTTCAACTACTCTTGTCCAAAATAGCACTAAATTGCACATTTACATACCTGCAGCATACAAATAATTTTCAAGAATGTGCTGCATTACTGCATGTGAAGTATAGTTGGGGTAGGGACCACAACAGAGGTGTTATGACGATGGCCTACTGCCTATGTATGAAATCTTTAGCTCTGGACACTGTTGACCTTTGCACCAGTGATGTTCGTACACAACAAGAAAAACGGAGGCCAAGCAAGGATGTGTCTAAATACTGTACATGTGAAACTGCAGTACAGTAATGAATTTACAGTCTTTGGGGAAAAAAGCATGATTTGATCAACTGAACTTAAGATGTCAAATGTACACTCACATGTCATGTATAAACGATCAGTGCTGATAGAAAGTGCATTGCTTTGGAAGTACTAAGATTTTATGTTTTCCATGTCATGGAATTCCCCTGTGGCACTGGACATGCAGTCAAAACGCATCTTGCACAGCTCAGCTGAGGGCCCTCAGCTTGTGAATGTTTCAGAGAGCAGATTTAAAGATATCCAGTCCCCAGTCTCCAATCACTGTCACAGTATCGCGTGAACGTCTTCCTGTCTTACAACTTTGTAAGTAAGCCAGTACAGGACATTAAATATGAGGAAACTCATAGGGAAAACCGCTCTGGAGATGGTGTCAATCCGTTTTGCACGATCCACAAAGCGCCTTCGTATGTCATAGAAGCCTAAACCAGGAGGTAAATCAGCGAAGACTGGTGTTGCATCCATTTCCGGTGCACTTCCTGTCATCGCAAGTCCAAAACTCTGGAGCAGTAAACGCTGTTGTGCTAACTCTTCCTCCTCCTGCAACAAAGAAACACCATAGAATAACCACCTGGTTAACTAGTCTCTGTTTGGGACTGACCGGTGTTTACTGGACCACACAGCTGTACATACCCTGGCACAAACACTGCACTTCTGGGTTGTGTTCCCATGAGGAGCATTGTTGCCTGACACCTTACTGTCGCCACTTTCTCGCTGATGGAGAAACAAGCAGCACATGAATTTAGTTATCAGAGTTCACTAAGAGTAGCATTACTCCAAGCCATTATACACAGTACACGAGAATGTTACATTAAAAACACACACTCAATACATATTTGACATTAACATAACAATGTCAGGACAGAAAAAAGGCTTAATGTGAATAAATGCAAACGATTAAAGTTAACTAAATATTACCTTATGTCACAATGCTTCATTTAAGTAATTCTTTTCTTTTTTCAGATGTGCTTTGATTAGATCCACATTAATACAGCAAGACGGTGAGAATATTCAGCCCTTACAGAAATAAGGTGAGGCTATAAATTAATCACAGGTCAATGCTGTCTGCATTTCATGGCTGGAGGGAAATATGCAGCTGAGTTGTGTAGCCTGTGCATAGCTGGGCACAGGGAATAGCAGGTGACAGCTGCCCAAGGGGCAGAGTGGGTGGGTAGCACTCACTGTCCTCTGCCGCTGTTGCTCCTTGAGCTTCTTCCTACGTCTGAAGAACTCCTTGTGCTGCCGTGAAACAAAATTAACCGCTGCATACTCCAGTAGAGCAGCAAACACGAAAAGAAGACAAACGGCCATCCAGATGTCAATGGCTTTCACATAAGACACCTGTGAAACCAAGTGGTCGTGTTGGGCAGTGACATGAAAGAAAGATGACATTAAATCACAAAATCTCTCATCAGTTAAGTTTCAGATTGCTTTGTGTTATCAAGAAATCCTCATGTCAGCTTTGCAAAATTATAGTGTAGAAAGTTCCATTATGAGTAAGAGGCTAGTAAGAGTAAGAAATGTGTAACATCATCTGTAATCCCTGAACGCACTCACTGAAATACACTCTAATAATATGGCTGTACCACCAAATAGCCTGAATTTCATCACAATAACTCATGTTGTGACTCAGGAGTGTCTGTATGGACAACGTATGGGCATGCTCCAGATGAGTCACCGATGGTGTCCTGGGGGATTTGGACATCAGTGAGTCTGTGGTTGTGCTTAGTGGTCTCAGATGCACAATACATAATGTCCCATAGTGCTGAACTGGATTTAGGTCAGGGGAATGTGAGTGCCAGACAGTGGTATCCACGCATTAGTCATCCCTCCTGCCTACATACTCTCACCCCATGGAACCAGCTCATCTAACATGGAGGTCTGTGCCGCCCTGCAGGGATATTTCTCCCCAAAGCATCACTGACCTACCACCAAGTCGCTCTTGCTCACTACACAGAGCTTCAACTCGATGTTATATTGTAACCATTAAGTAGTAACCTGCATTATTTTCTACAGTTTTTCTATTTTCTTTCTGTCTGACCTTTGGCAGCGAGGCCCTGGAGCCAGAGCTCTGCGTTGTCATGGTGAGCACTGTGGTGATGCCAAGTCCTACTCTAGCCGGAGCCGCGTCCATGTTGATCCAAAATGACACCCAGGACAGGATGACAGTGAGCAGGCTCGGTATGTACATCTGGATCAGATAGTAGCCCATCTGACGCTCCAAGTGGAATTTAACTTCAATGCAAGTAAATTTGCCTAATCACAGGGGAGACACAGGTACACACTGACAGTCTTATTAGGAGTTGATTGGTAGTATCTGTAGACTACCTATAGCATTTTGGACAGCAGGCCATCATAGGTCCTGTACCTGTGTTGTAGTGCTTGGTGCAATAGCTGAGGCCTTTCTCTTCTCTCAGCACAAACTGGGGAAGCATCAGATCGTCGGCCACCTGCACCGCTCCCACATCCAGCCATTCAAAAATAAGATCATTCATGGTGTAACCAACTAGAAGAGAAACCGAGTTAAAGCAAATGTAATTAGTTTACAGCAGGATGCCGCCGTGTGTAATTGCAGCCCTGCCATTAAAGATGAACTCACAGCTTTCAAGTTGCATGGTACATGTCTGGCTGTCCATGGGGAAGTTTTTTAGATCCATGGGGCAGGACAGGGTAAGTGTCAGCCTGGAAAATATAGACAGCAACATCATAGTGATAATTGAATGGTGTGTACTTAATGAATGAACTCAAAACCCAACCAGGTAAGAGATGGATACCCAGCTAGCCAACGCCTTCAGAAGCCACAGCACTGTTTTGCGCTCAGCTGTCATTCAAGCCCTTTTGCACATTAGGGGTCACTTCAAGCAGCTCTAACCTCTCTGACACCTGTCCTCTGCATCGTCTGTTGCTCGTGACAGATGCTGACAGGCAACATGTCAGGCTTTATAAGGAGCTTCACGTAAATTGGATTGAGACCACCAACGCTATCGGTACAAAACAGAAAGTACAGCTCGAGATAAAGACATTCAATTTCACAGCACAGGTGTCAACAACAACTTCACTGATATATGAGTTTCTTCAGCTGCTTTTCCTTCCTTTGGTGAGCCAAGATGTGTTTTGCTGCCCACTTTGTACTTTCTGCTCTTTACTCCAACAAGAACAACGTGAGGCATCTTATGAGAGGATGAAAAATAATACTACTCTCGTTACTGCAGTATAGCCCAGAGAAACCCTCATTAGCCAGGTCTGAGTAACTCATGAATATATGGTTTTACATATTCAAACATACGATTGTTCTAGTGTACATTTGGTCTGGAAATGATTACCTGAGGCTAAATATTTTGTGTAGGGTTCAGTAACCAGCAGAACAACTGATTTGGCTTAACAGAAGACTTGATAGAGCTTTAGCTGCTTCTTCTTTCTTACAGTATATTCTAATTATAGCTTCTTACCACTACGCTTCACTTCACAACTGCTTTAGTGCCACATTACTGACCCCATTCTCTTTTAGCCTGCAGTTATAATTTCATTTGAACTTGCTCTCAAAGTTGCCTGGACGATATAATTACAATTGAACTGAACTGGAGTGAAACAAACATGTCGCTGGACCACACACTGAAACTTACTGTAAGACTGCAACTTTCAGAGGCAGAAGTTTATATTTAGCTGGTAACTTGGCAAACCTTGTCTCAGAGAGACTAAAATAGTTGATTGATTGTTGCATTATTGTGCCTGAGTCTCTATTCACTGTGAAACGTGCATCACCTGATGCTGTAGAGGACATTTCCATTCTGAAAAATCCGAAGCAGTTTGTTGTCTGTTGTAACCTCGTGGAAGTTTGCTCCCTTTTCATTTGCAAAGAACAGGTCAGGCTTCCAAATGGAGTCCAGCATTGAAGGGTCCAGGTCTAGAGAGTCATCTGGATATTCCTTATATGCCAGGCGAGGGTCATTCCACTGCTGCCGAAGAAATACATTGAGGCGGTAGTCCTACAGGAAGCAGTTACAGTAAGTCACAACTATTCATACTATATAAATGACTGAGACAACATATTCGTGCATAAATGATGGCGTAAGTGTGGAGTTCATTATAGTAAAGGGTTGTTGTTATGCTTTAACATATTTAGCACCATCTAATTTGCATTTGGATGTACTGTAGTGTTAACAATACTAGTAAAGTGTAGATCAGTGAGAAACACACGAACAGGCAGTGAGGGTGCACACAGACCCCAGACTCCACTTATAGTTTCAATCATTAAAATTTCATGGTTGCCTTTGAGGTATTTTAAAAAAAAAAGCCTTTCTATCTTTGAACTGGAATAATTCAGACAAAAACAAGATTGTCCCCAAACACTTTGTATGGGACCACATAAATAAAAGATTACAATAGAAATAGAAATATGAGAAACCTGGGCATTATGTAATTAGGTGACGTGATGGCCTTTATGGTGACTGTGTAGTCATACTGTAATAACAGCATATACACTTTTAGGCATCATTAAACAATTTTCTCTAAACAGAGAAGTAAGTGCCAGAAATGCTTTAAATCAAAAGCTGCTGATGCATGTGATCAATAAGTATTACCCGTCTCCTAGTATAATATGATGCAATGACTATTCCATTCCTGCCACTTTATGTTGTTAAGATGTAGCACAGGAATCGGTTCGTCTACTGAATACTACATATACATAAACATTTAAAGACATTAAGTTGCTCTTTCCGATCAAAACCACCAATAGATGCTGTAGTGCCATTTAATTCCTGCAGACAGTTCCTAAACCTGCTCCTTGATCTTTAAGACCATACTACTGAAGCCGCTGAGATATTTGCCCTATGTACAGTAGCACTTGATTAGTTTTGCATAATTCTTTAAATCCTTTTTGTGCATACAGTGTGTCTGTAGACCGCAATTTTGTAAGTGTTCTCAGGGCTCTCGTGATGTCAGCAGGTTTTCTTTTCATTCTAAAATCCCACTTCCTTCAACAACAGCAGATGTCCACATGATTCTCTGCGGCTCTGTCACGTTCTAGATTATTTTTGCATTAGACTGTGACCACCGCGACTACCGTCCACTCTATATCAAGAAATTCTCACCATTGTGGTTTCTGTGATGGATCCGAAGCTGTTGATAAAGATGTTGCAGGTGACATTGACGGGAGGACCTGATAGGAGCAGACTGACATTAAACATGATAGTTGCACTGCTTGCTTAAATGCTACTGACAGTGTTTGTCTAAGGAGGCTGCATGAAGAACAGAGCATTCCCTCTAAATAACATCGGCTTGCTCCCTTCGTAATGTGCCGTGCCGTGTCCTGGTTAATACACTTTTACAAGATAACCAGCATGAAAGTGTGTTGTCATTTCCAGTATGTTCCCATTAGTGTGGTGCATCTGTCAAGCACTGAAACTTTAAATATTTTATCAACTCATTTCCTAAGGGGCAATAATTTATTGATTTTTCTTTCTTTAGTTACATTAGTGTATTTATAGATAATCAGCTGGGATTTTGCCAGAATGCTCTGACAAGGATGTGGAGCAAGTATGAAATATATATGAAATGTGACCCCAGAGGCTGAGCGGGAAACATGTCGGAGAGAATCTGCTTTCTTTTGTCACAAGCAAAGATCAAGATTGGACGGAAATAGGTCTTTGGGTAACGCACAATGATAACTTGACATTTCTGACAAATCAGAATCAGATCTGAAGGACAGGTCTGTGTGAAAATGTACCCTAAGGCTGTGGGTCAGCATAAAAACAGTAATTACACATGACCAATAAAAGCAGGCTTCTGTGTGAAAACATCATGGCCCGCAGCATCTTTCACTTCTGACCCATCTGTGAATGATTAATGCTGCCTCACTGGCCAAATTGTTGTGCAAATTGAGCAGCACGCTTTCTCACACCTGTCCTGACAGAGGAGGTCTTCCCGCCACACACCACTGCACGTCAAGTTACCTTTGAAGTTTGGTCTGATGCGAGCGTCGTAGCCAGATGTGCGTCCCATCAGTTTGTCCAGAAAGTCAGATGGAGAGGGAGGCTTGGCTGCCCTGCTGGGGAGCTTCATCTCCTTACACAGCACAGATCTGCCAGATGACGGGGCAGCAAACTCTAGATGTACTAATATTTTCCTTTCCTCCTTATCTCAGAATATAATGCCTCAACATCTATTCTGAAACTATGAATTCCCAAAAATTATTTGTGCAAATGAAGAACAAAACGTATATTAGTATTTAGTCATATAATTTCGTATTGTTGATTATATATGTTAAAATTGCTTTTACCTTGTATCATACGTTAACTACTAGCTTCTCAATATAAATTGTACAGAGCTTGCATGATTCTTGCATGAACAGCAATGCCAGTACACAAACATTAATCACCTTAATGTCAGCAATTATATTGTCATGAATGTAAATTCTTATTGAATGCAGTGCAGTAAATACACTGTAAGGTTTGCGTGAATTCATATAATAATAGATAATGTGACAGCTCGACAGTTTTCTCCTACTGTTCTATATACTGTACTAAAACTTACCTGCCTTGCAGAAAAATGACAGATGAAGCCCACACCATACAAAAGACGTGCAAAAGCATTCTTAGTTAACAGAAACGACAGTTAGATGAAAGATGATAAAATAAGTGAATTAACAGAAAATAATAAAAACTAAAGTAAAATCAAGCAGAGGAAACGATGCAGTTTGCTCCTCCAGCCAGACTCCGTCTTCTGAACTCAGCTGAGCCCGTCTCCCTCTCTGCAGGTGTAAAACCCAGGAAGCTGCTGCTGTATTATTCAAAATCCTGGGGAAGTTTTTTTTCCTTCTGTGTTTGTGTGGATGACTTGAAGCTTTATGGCTTTTTAATGGGCATATGCACACTGGAAGAATTACTGCAAGAATATTTAAAGAGACAGGACCATTTTCATGGCAGAGTGGTTTCACATGACAGCTTTAAAATAGCTGAACTCTCTGGGATTCCAACTAGAGATAACACATTTACCTTAATAGTTGGATTATATCAACTGTTTATATTAACTGCTGTTAATCAAATTTTCTTCTTCTAATAATAATAATAAGAATCTAATTTTAAATATTCCAGCATTTAAACAATGGCTTGTAATTAAGAATGAACATTTCTATATTATTTCCAATCTTATAATTGTCTACAGACTCTTGTAATAGTTGATTAAAACAATTAACTAATAATTCCTTTAAATCCATTATAGAAGTCATTAACAATTATAGCATATGTAATCACAGCAACCTACAGAAACGCAGGCAGGAACTAAATGAACACAATTGTGTAAAACACGATAAAAAATATTAAGTCTCAATTAATTCAAGTGTAGCTTATTTATCTTTACAGAGCTGCCCAAAGTTTCTGGTCTACTTATTTCATCTTCGAATAGCCACACAAATTCTCGTGTTTATTTCTCCATACACAAGGCGAAGCAGTGCAGCCATTTACTCATCTAAAATTAATGTCAAAGAAAGCGACGGGACGTTATGGCTGCACGTGTTCGCCTCTCACTTGAAAGGCTGCTGCACACTTCACACTGGAGCCCACGGTGTCAAATAGGATAAGAAGTGTGAGAAAATATAAAACACAAATGCGTTCTTAATAAACGCACTGTAGAAGGGGGGGAAAAAAAAAAAAACAATGTTTCTGCATGCTTGAACATTTTTACCTCCGGACAAGATAAGTAGGCCAAGCTTCATTTGAATGTTTTTGTTAGTGTGTACATTGGATCTACGTAATTAAGTTGTGACTTCCACACTGTGTAAAATCTGTGTGTCAGGTGAGGTTACCACAAAAGCCTGCCTGATCCCATTAAATCTAACAATAAGTGATTTTAGCTGAGGTCAAACATCTGACATACACAATTTCTATACTTATATTATTTCTATACTGTATAACTGCAGGAAATCTGTCAGGCAGTACAAAGTGATTAAAATGGTTTAAGACAGACAGAAGTTAACAACCATCAACACAGCTCAAAGTGCACATCAACCTATCGGTCATCGGTGCCATTATTAAGAAGCAACACTCCAAATAACAGAATCACTCAGATTTAAAAATAACCTTTATTGCAGCCTTTCTCACGACAAGCTGCACTGATCACACAGTGGAAATGATAATCCATGCTCAACATTTACAACCTGTTGTTTCAGGGGGAAGCAGATAGACAGTCACACTAATATTGTGATCGCAGTAGGATGAGATAGTGATTTTTCCTGAACAAAAAAGAAAATAATAATCAGCCTTACAAATTCCAAATATGAAAATATCTCAGTGACGGGACAGAATTTACATTGATCCTCCTGATTGCATCACATGACATAGTGTGGCAATGGCTGCCAAAGTTCAGACTCCCCCCTCACAATAAGTGCCAGAAAACACCATGTTAATCCTCATGGATGTTGAACAGCTTGGCCACTTCATTGAGATCCGCATGTTCCTCTCCATCCTTAATAATCTGCAAATAACATAGAAACACAAATCAAACAACCCAGTCTCTTCATGAATCTGTACTGAGGCACGTGTGTTGTGCCAGTGTGATGGCATTTACCTTTCTTGCTATGGGCATTCTGTTGAACACATTCCACAGGATAATGCCCACCACCACTTTGTCTCTCAAATAGAAGATGACCCCTTTGCCATAATCATCTTTGTTATGCTCCACAGCAGGTGCAGGTACTGAAGAGGTCACTGGGCTACTGGCCGTATCCTCGGTTTCACTTTCTGAGCGGATGCCAGTGCCTGCAAAAAAATTAAACAAGAAATGTCCAATCTGGCCCTTTTCCCTTAAAGTACCTTTGTTATAGGCTTAGGGTCTGTTTAACTACGCAGACCATGCTACACACCTGACTGCTCTGTAGCAGCTTTAGGTGTATCCTTGGCAGTGGCTTTAGCAAACACTCCTACTGTTGGCAGGCTGCTGTCAACGATCCCAATCGCCTCGTAGCCTACGTCAGGTCCCAGGTCGCTCCTGTGACAAACCGAGAGAGCGTGAAAGCATTACTTTACCAACTAGTTTATAATATATTGTTCATTCTTAAATATTACACTAATGACACTGCTAAGATTACCAAGGCTGCTACTGCACATACATGTCAAATAGTGTCAGCTACATTTTCAAAGCAAATATAAAATCTCAAAATGTCTGTGGAAAATAGCTTTGCTGAAGTTCATCCTCTTGTGAAAGTACTAGATTTTAAAACTTTACTGCCAAAGCAGATTTCCAAACTCAGTGTGCACGATGTTTACACAGCTCCCATTCTAGACAAACATACACGACTGTGGAGGCACTTGTTCGAAACGTTGTTGTGCACTTCGATGACAACCCCCACCACCCCATGAGTTTCAAGCTGGCTGATGACCTGAAGTAATGTCACAGCTGAGTCCACTAACCTTGACACACTACATGCAGTGGTCACTCTGCCCAAAGCGTTTGCAATAAAATAGCTGTTGTTCAAACTTAACCAGACCGCGGCTCATTAATATCTACAGCTTATTCAGATACCATACAAACATTCCCACAAAACACTGTTTAGAAAGGATGTTAAAAGTCCATGGAATGTGAAAATGAGATACGACATGAGAAACTGTTCAATATAAAAAAACAAAAGACTTTCTAAGCCACGACAGTCTGGCCCTGTGTCGAACTGCCATGTTCTGACTCATATTTCTCCAGCTGCTAAAACCATGCAGCGGTGTAGAGAGGTGCATTCCACATTGTACTGCAATTTCTGGCACCTGTCTCGGTAGCTATAATGACAACATCAGCAATTCTTTTAAAAGAGTTTTTATATTTATGATGGGCTTAAAATGTCTGTCAAAGAGTAAAGCGGCCATCTGTTGGTACGCCCTGAATTAATGTCTTTAAATATTTTAAGACGTAATGGAATTCAGGACGTCAAAGCAACCGTGCATGGTAATCTCACTTCTAAGAGGAAGTAGTCGGAAGCCCACTCACCAGAACATAGACTGATGCCAGTAAGGTTTGTTGGCCCCGGTCATGTTTTCTCCCGCTAGTCTCCCGCTCACTACGGCATGATCATGGTGCTCCACTCGTCTACGGCCCAGTCGGATGTCGTAGAAACAAGCTGCATCTCCTGCCTTAGAATGTGTCGCTATTAATCCATGTTAAGTTACTGACACACAAACTTAGGTTAGCAGTAGCATGAGGCTTTAAAGCAATGCGATGTACGATCTGCTGTCAACCTAGAATTTACTAATCACATGGGAGGTGATTAAACGTTTGAATATGGTTTGCTGCCATATATATTTGTTTATTTAAGAGCCGTTTTAAAGGCTATATAGTAGCCTAATGACTACGGGCTTCATTGAGTTACGTCACTCATCCATGGGTGGTAAGACACAGGAAATCCATGGCCTCAGCTGATCAAAAACTCTCACGACTTTTACAATGATACAGCGTACGTACTGTGGCAGCATCGATAACTCAGAAATTTTAACTTACCACCCAAATATTAGACCTTGCTTGCAGCTCTGCATTGACTCGATAGCCACCAAAGTCAGAGTCCACCTCCAGACCTGCAGACTTGGCAAGGTCAACATTGGGCTCCAGGCCAACAGCTGCAACGATGTGATCAGTTTTCACCTACAAGTAGAAGCACAACATAACTAATAAGGCTTTTATTCTCTTACTTGCACTGCATGGTTGTAGAAATCTGAACCTACCAGTCGTCCATCTTTCAGTTTGATTTCTAAGGTATCATCTTTGAAGGTCACAGACTTCACCAAAGCTTCTGAGATAATTTTTACACCCTCTAAAAAGTGAAATATTATAATATAATAACATTCTGAAATAAGCAGATACTGTAGGTACTGTATTGTAACAGGTAAGTGCACATATACAAAATGGGCGACAACCTTTCTTCACTTTTTCTGTTGTCCAGTTGCTCAGATATTCAGGCAGGACTTTTCCCATGTTGCCCTTCTCAGGGAACATCTGTATCACCTCCAGGCCAGACTCGGTTGCTAAACAGAGAAAAAGTAAGTAAGCAATTAGGTTGACTATGCCAGAACACCGCAGCAATGCAGTTCTAAAACATCAACATCTATCTCATGTTCCTGCAGTCTTACATCTCCTGCCAAGGGCACAGGCCAGCTCGCTGCCCAAGAAGCCTCCTCCAATGATTGTAATGGACTTGACATTCCTGGAGACACTGTCCAGTGATTTGAAGTCTTCAATCTGTACAGGAGAGTGAAAAGTATGTGAAATTTACTCATTCCTATGTATCATTCGATCACCTAAAATATTATTTATTTTTACCTTGTACAAATAAAAAAAGCGACTTTCATCTTGTGTCTAGGCACTGACCTTGCGGAACAAAGTTGTTCTGTTCATCACCTCCTCTCCTGCTCTTTCAATGACTTGTAGATTTCTTGGCACACCCCCTGAAAAGAGGCGTTCAAAGTAAGACAACCCGTTTTCAGTCATGACCTAATAATAATAATAATAATAATAATAATATACATTTTAACATGTCCTACCTGTAGCAATCAAACATTTATCATATGAAATTTCTCGATCATCATCCAGTTTCACTTTGTTTCCCCTGACGTCCATGTGAACCACCTAAAACATGACATCATAAAATCATCACTGTAGTCTAAATGTAAAATTCACACAACAGAATTCTTCTCCTCGGCCGTTAATCATATTCACACTATTCTTTATTATAATGAATTGTGACTTGAATAAACCTTTCTGCCAGTGAGAACAGCCACTCCTCCATTCTGTGCACTGTCCAATTCCTCTGGCTTGATGTAGAAGGATGGCGGCTGGAAGTAGATACTGGCAAAATAAATACAGAGATTCTGAATTAATATATATTCTTATCTAAACGTGTTTTACTCATAGCCTGGAGAAAAGTTATTAGAGCCACAAGTAACAGTAAATAACCTATTTAATGTGCTACTTAAACTGTTTCATTATAGGTGGTATAATCTACGGGTGATCTGGATGATTGACGGCACAGGAAGTTGTGCAAGATTGATTCTGCGTCAACAGTGGTTTGTTGTGCATAAAGTAAAAAAGGGAGAATCATAGGTTTATTGCTAACAGCTGGACATTAAAATAGAACTAAAGGAAGCTCTAATTTACTAATGAACACACGTCACAGGATAAGGCAATCGACTGCCTGGAACGACTACTTACTGTATTACGGCATTGTCAAAAATGTTGACACACAACAGTCGCACACCGGGACAATTCAGGGAAAATAAACCAGGAGCACAGCGCTAATAATAAACACACCTTCTTTCCTTTCCATTCCACTGTTTGAAGCGCAGCGTTTCTGTCACACTGGGGTCATCAGAGAACCACAGCTCCTTAGAGAGAGGCGGTCTCATATATGGAAGGTCTGGCTCATCCGTTACAATTAATACCTGGTTGCCAAAATGTTAAACAGGCTTTATTATTTGTATTGTCACTTGTTGGATGCAAGAGGGAACACGCCGACGCAAACATGTCTGACTCACCCTGGCACCTGGGTCTCTGGCTCGAATAGACCGGGCAGCAGCAAAGGATGCGGTTCCTCCACCAAGAAGGAGGTAGGGGGCATGTGAGGGGAACTGGAGAGAGACGGGCGTGGAGTCCACTGCAGCAGGTTAGAGTGTGACAGTAAGTAGAAGAGTGAGACAGAAAATAAAAGAAAAAAGCAATAAGCAAAAACAGGACCATCAGAAATCAAAATGAAAGATTTGCACTGTCAGTATCCACCGTTTACAAAACCTGGTCATATTACATATTACAGTGCAATTAGCCAGAGAAGAACACAAATAAAATTAACTATCTGGAATAAATACTGTAGTATATAGGAACCAAAGTGTTTAAAATGACAATGTTCAAACTAGAAATAAAATATCAGTGTGATGTCTAAAGCAGTTTTGGCCTTGTGGGCACATGTGTTTAAGTCACACAGATGTACATGACACTGCATAAAGAACCTACAGTACTTTCGTGGTTAGAGAAAACATATGGATCCACTGTTGTCTGTTCATGGAAATGTGACAGTGAAGAAAGACAAAGATAACATCAGTTCTATGTGATAAGTGTACTACCAGGCAACGGAGTACCCAGCAGCGTGTCAGCTGCACTGACGACAGTGTCACAGCTAATTATTACTCAAGCATGGGTTACCAGAGAAACCCAACACGCTGTGGTTGTTCTGTTTTAACACTTCCTGTTTACTAAAGAACAGAAACCGTGAATATTTTTTGCATTTGTGAAAACAATGAAAGTCTGGAGAGAGAGAAGCAACAAGAAAGCAAATTTACAGTTTAAGCTATAAACCTCTCAGCCTCTGCCTTTTGACAGTCCTTACACACACAAAGTCAGAATATTGACAGCCTCATGTAAAAAATGTCAATGAAAGTTATTATTAATGTAGGATAATTAAATATAGACTGGAGGATAAAATGTTGATACTCTTGGTAACAAGTGAACTAGCATTTGGCAGATTGTTGACATCTTGAAGTGTTTTGTTTAGTCAAACTGACTTTTTAATACAAAAGGCACATTCTATAATTTCAAATATATGAGTAACCTGGGGCTGGTTCAGCTGTTTCACTGGGGGGCGCTGCTTCAGCACCAGCCAGTGCAGGGCTCTGCTCCTCTGGTGAAGGTGCTGCTTGAGGTTCTGGCTCAGGGATGGCTAAGAGAGAGTGTAACAGAACTACCCAGGTTAGTTACGAAATCGTTATTAATTTAATGTAACATTTTGACAATAATAACCACAGGCATGTTAGTAGTTAGATGTTATTTGGTCACAAAAACATCTGGTTTCTGCTGCTGGTTTTAAGCCAGCTTTAATAATTCAAGCTACTGTTACTACTAAGTAATAAATGTAAGGCTACTTACTGTTTATACCCAGAAATAACAGAAAATAACTCACCCTCTGCCTCCGTTGTTTTTGCAGCTGTAAAGTGAAAGCAAGTGAAAAGAAACAAAATCATATCATTGTTTGACACAGAGGCTCTGACAGGAAGACGTCTGAACGTTGAGGATGCAGGTAAGCGGTCACATTAGTATTATTCTACCCAGTCGAACATTTTCTTACCAGAGGACTGGGCCTTTGAAGCTGCTTTTTCTGCTCTAGCTGAAAGGTTTGCCATACGGTTCAGATATCTTTGTTGGTCTGCCTTGAGGATTTGATACACCTGTGAAAACAAACTATTCATTGCATTTTCTCACAGCACAGTCTGCCAGATCAAATGTTGACTGCTGGGTTCCACATGTAAATATGTATGAACAACAAGCAGGATGGGAGCGTCTCTGCTTCATGACAGTATCGCTAAATGAACATTTGATCATTGTAGGTGTAAGTCATAACTCACATATACTCCTCCGCCAACGCAGACTGTTCCAACCAGAAGGAAGTAGAGCTGGTTTTCCCTACTTCCCCCCCCAGGGCTGGTGGACATCTGAGCCACAGGTAGACGTGTTGGTATAATGCCATTGTTCAACCCTGAAAACAATAAACTCAATTTAACAAATCAAAAGTCAAAGCTGCAGCACAAATTCCAGGCATTGATCATAACCAAGTGACTAATAGACTGAAGATGTTTATTTATTAAAACATTGTTCCTTGATATAGTAGAACTTCATGTACAACATGCAACAGCGAATGTGTTTTTGGTTCCCGATTACAGTTGTCTTGCTGTCAATTGACAGACGAGATGCAGCAGGCCTGCAACTATATGTTCCATCACTGGTTTTATAATTAGACGCTACATCAGGTAGGAAGCAGCAAACAGTGTGAAGGTGACTAATGTGACCACTGTTGCCAGTTTGGTGAAAACATTAAACATACAATGGATTAAGTAACAGCAGAGGCAGTTATCTCCATGACATATTTACAAAATACGCCTGAGGATGCTAACAATCAACACACGTCTAATTTACGGCCTCAAGATCTTTGGTGTATGCGTATTATGTGGATGTGCAGTTTGACACCATGAAGCGTGACTTTTCCTATGACGTAGCGACTCGCTTTAATGATACGGTAAGTTATGCATGCATTGGCTCCAGGGCTCGTTCATTAGGATGCAGAACTGTAGAAAGCACCGCTTGAAATGTCCAATATAATAAACCTCTCCACTGACCATCTCTCCTCTCACGACGCATCATTTTTTTCGCCAATATTGGAAACTTCAACGAACTATACGCATGAGTCGCTGGCGCCGATTCCTGAAGGGCCTCAGACTACAGCAGCCCGCTATGTAAGCAGACCTGCACCAAAGGACAAACCAGCACAGAAACCACACCAGTGCTAAACACGTTAGCAGATCTGCCTCCTGCAGACAGGACTTACTACGACGTAACAGCTCGCTGAAGTTATCAACCTGTCACTGCAGCACGTTAACAGCGACCAGTTGCTAATTACTGTAGCAAAGGTTAGCGAAGAGCTAAACTTCGACTCCGCGTTTACTACAAACACTAATCGGTCTAATTGAATTAATTGGTGACATTATGTAAAGTTACGCTGCACGCAGCGGATTAAGGCCAGTGATCAGGTAGAAGTTCCTGTCGCCAGTTACTCAACGGTACCTGCTCTCCTCACATTCTGCCGGCACAGAGTGGATGAGGCTTTGGCTAACGGCGCAAGCTTTCTCCACACGCTTCTACATTTCAGCATCGTGGCTCGGCTTCGCTGCTGCGGCTCCCAGTTCAGTAGCCGACTAGCCGGACAAGAACGCCAGGTGGGTCACGGTAGCCGAATCCCGCAGCTAGAAAACAGTGACAGCTAGCTACAGCGCGCTGCACGCCAAGGCCAGACACAGGTCACGCCGCGGGGAGTCATGGGTAATTATAGGCACTCAACCAACGCGAGATTGTCCAACTCTGGAAGAGCAAGGCGGAGAACACATTTAGAACAAATATGGCGCCGCCCTCATGCCAAAGGTAAACTTGAATTGCGCAATGTCCCTCACGACCGCACATGGTATTTGTTGATATTGTTGCGCCGAGACAGTTGTTTAGTTTCATTATCGAGGCGCACAACGTCACTGCACTGCCCGGTAGCTCGCCGGCGTCCAGTGTTGTTCCACTGAGTGACAACTCTCGCCTCTTCCCTTCAAGGCTCTCTGGTGGTCCCCCGCTTGTTCTTCACGTGTCTGCCGCTTGACTGGACCCACAATGCACCGCTGCCCACCGCAGGGCGCAGGGGGGCTCTGCTGTCATGTGGGCCACGGCGACTAGCAGGCAACTCAAACACTCCACGTTACACACGTGTGTCAAACACGAAAGCATGTTAATATTAGGGAATAGTGGACGTAACCCAAACCCACAAAACGTACGAGATCAGAAGTAGTAGAACAACACTCTCGCATTTTGGTGTTTTTGAACATCACGTAAGGTACAAAATTGTGCAAATAAGTGTTAATATGATTCTTAATTTAATGCAGTGTTTAGTTATACACGTTCAGGGTGATGTCTGTGTAATATATGTTGTGTACAAAAAGTAGTCATCGGGATTTCACTGAGTCATGATATGAAATATGCCCAGTGATAGACTAAATAATCATAATTGGGTTGTTTTGTCGCCCTCTGTTGGTCGCTCTCTGGTTACTGATGGACTGCATTCATCTGCAGGGTGGACGTCCATGCTGTTCGGTTTATGCCTAATGTGATCTGTGTGTTTATCTGACAGACATTGTTGATGCAGTTAATTATCCGTGACACTAAATCGTTTTCAGTTCCACAATGAGGTCACTTCTGTTCAGAGGAGAAATTTAAAACTGTGACGATAAGTGGACGATAACCGGCAGAAGTCAACAATACAAGAAGGCATCGTGGTTGCTGCGATGCGTTCATGCGTTTCATTATCAGGTGTGTCTGTGTGATATACAGTTTATGTCAACAATTCATCGTAACTGAAAACTCCCTTATTTAAATATAACAGTACCCAACCAGTTGCAGTTTTACACATTTCCCTATATTAATCACATAGTAAAGCGTGTCTACAGATGATAATAACTGATAATATAAAATGACCATAAACCTACATGAAAAAGACCAATGCTCAAAGTTCCCCCAGGATTGTGTGTGTGATTGGCAGTGTAGCAGGTTGAAATGTTGATCACTTATCCACTATTTATGCCACTTCTTGTTTCACTAGCATTCATAAACCACATGGGACAAACCAGTGAAAGGGAAAGACAATAGTATTTATTTTATGCACGTCATTGGGCTATTTTATACAATCCTGAAAGCTGTCAAATCGTGTAATGTTTTCTTCCTAAGAGGCCATGGAGCTCCAGCCACTTGCCCCAAGCTCTTGAGAAAATAAACACATAATTCTTGCTGCCTCCCTCTCTCTCTCTCTCTCTCTCTCTCACACACACACACACTGTGTGATCAATTTCTTAACTTCCTCCTTTTGGAGTGGCTAGGCTGAATACCAGAACACAGGATATGCTTCGCAGCGCTCTCAGTTTCACAGCAGCAGCGGCAGCAGCAGTGGCAGCCGTGAGGACGACACACTCTGCAGTCAAGATGAGTGCTGGGGATGTGGTCTGCACCGGCTGGCTCATTAAATCCCCCCCGGAGAAGAAACTAAAGAGATTTGTGAGTAGCAGTAGCAGTGCACGTCGGACACATGTTTATGCTGTCTGCCAGCACCAGGAGTGCCAGGTTATGCTGCTGTGCCTGTGTGGAATGAAGATTCAGAGCATACTGTAGGCTAGTGTGTTTTCGTTAAACCGAACTGTAATCTAATCTCTTTTATGTCATCTTCCTCATTTCTCTGTAATAACTTACTGTTGTGTTTTGGGCTTGTAGAAACGCGTCATACTTACAACAATAATGTGGTATGACTGTGTGTCACAAGCTGCACATGTACTTCAGGCAGACATGGGAATTAGTTGTACATCAAGTATATATAATTGCTTACATGGCCAGTAGACAGTGTTTACTGTGTTTGTGGTTGTTGGCGTCATGTGATAATGTTGGACTGGCCACTTACTGTCTGATGAGCATGTGCGTTGTGAAACATGGGAAGTGATGTTGGCGGCAGTCAACACTTCAGACTAAGCGACAGGCAGAAATAGTCCAGCTCTGTGATGGCTGTTTGCGCTTCCTCAGCGTGAATCAAGGTGGAGGAGGGCCATTTATCAACACCAGTGCAGGGAAAGGGTGGGTGGAGATGTGCGTGTGTGGTTGAGGGGTGGGGGGTGGGAAACAGAAACTTATTTTAGCACACTATGCAAATCCTGCTAATACCAGAGAACAAACTAAAGGCAGGTACACCAGCGGCATCACTATTCAAATGTTAGGGCCAGACGTATGCCATTATGGAAATTTCAATTATCCCGGCTTAATCTGAGTGTACGATGTTAAGACACCATAAAGCATGTGTTGCAGGAAAACATCACTACTGCGTGTTCTGAGTTCACAGCCGTGTTTGTTTAGAAGTAGTTTTGCTCCAGGTCCTCTCAGTTTTCCTTTAGTTTCTTTCTGATGTGGAACAACCAGCTGTCTCATTTTGTGTCAACACTGCGTCCTGCTAAAAGTGCACAACTGTCATCTCAGTGTTGTGAAGTCGGACCTCATTAGAAGAGTGCTCATATGGTTCTGCCAGGACATAAAGTGTTTCTCTACAGTGTTGATTATATTTTCACTGCAGCCTTTCAGGAAATATATCTGTCCCCCGTCACTGTTTTACATATCGACTCACCAAATAATAGTCTTAAACAAAACAAACCATTTAATAGCTAAATTCTGCTGTGGGTGTGTGGCCTGTTTTCACAGAACAAATTAACATGTCGGAGTAGGACAAACACATGTGTAAACAGAGTTAATGACGGCTGAATTCAGTTTTGCTTCGGTTCCACTGTCTCACCGTCACGCTGTCTGGCTTTCTGGACAGACGGACAGGGGTCTAATAAGCAGGATTAATAACACTGCTGCTCTAATTTTGTTCTAAATCTAGATTTTCACCACAGCATATTATTATTACTTATCTAAATTCAAGGCCTGTTGTCCAGAGAGTTTAACGTCCCTCAGTCGTCCACAGTTCAGTTTTTTCCACAGCAGGCCTCCATTTATTTTACTGCAATGTCGCTTTTGTGGAAAAGGTGAAACTTCCTGAATACCTCTGTGTTTACATACTTAAATATGGAATATTAAAATGTGTATTAGATACACCTGTTTATGCAGGAGCTTTTTTTCCCCAGCAAATTGAAATATCATTAAGATCTGATCGGCATCTTTCTAGTTACGGTTTCCTTGTAAAGTTGACAGTGTTATTGGCTGTAAGTGTAGTTTCTAACCATTTCCTGCCACGCACACAGAAATTACCAACTGACTTGCAGGAGACCGATTACCCACACAGAGAAAAAAAAGTGTTATGTTTTAAGTTTTGTACCACAGGAGACCTAACCTAACCTGAGAATGTGCACAAAGCCACAAAACCAAGTGTGAACAGGATACTAATACATATAAACATTTATTATGGTTGATTATTTTTAGTCATTTCAAATAAATTTCTGTTAAGGAAATTTGATTCTGTCATTGAGACGACTTTCAGGCCTTCACTAGTTGTGGGCTTGGGCGTCACATATTACAAGTAGGTCTGTGACACTGTATAAGTATAAATAAGTGTTACCAGTTTCAGTACTGAGTTTTCAGTAAGCTGTCAGAATTAAGCAGTGGCCATTCAGTGTATAAATACCTCTTTCGTTGATTTAGACGTTTTCTGCTAAGTACAGTGAACTTCCTCTTTTTTGCGCTTCTGGGAAATTAGGAGTTGGTTCCGCTTTGTGACCATATCAAAAGCAAAAACCTCCGTTTAAAGTTGCTACATTAGCTGTTGCTGTGATCCAATTCCCATTTCTTGTCATCACTAGTATGTTCTTATAAAGAAGAATTATAAAGCAGGGTGTGTGTTAATTAGGAGGAAGTCAGTAATAATTACTTGAACTGTGTGTTTCTGTGTCCTGCAGGCATGGAGGAGACGATGGTTTGTGCTCCGGAGAGGACGCATGAGTGGTAACCCCGATGTACTGGAGTACTATCAAAGCAAGAACTCCAAGAAGCCAATCCGCACCATTGACTTGAAAGAGTGTGAGGTGGAAATGCTGAATGGGCAACTCAGAATAAAGAGGGACTTCGATGGGAAGCACCTGTTTGTGGTGAAGACCTCATCTCGCATTTTTTACCTGGTGGCCAACACTGAGGAGGAGATGAACAGCTGGATCAGTAGCATCAGTCAGATATGCCAGTTTGGAAACCTGGAGGATGCAGGTAAACACACAGAACCAAGCTGCACTTGCAGGGTTAGAGCAGCACTGTGAAAGTTGCCTTTCTCTTTAAAAATCTCACCGCGACAGGGAGACTCACCTTTTAACAGGAAGAGATGACCTGAATTCAAATGTTAAATTGAGGTTGTTTTTAACTGTGCGGTTTTGGTGAGAAAACAAAAACATCAAAGATTAGTACGTGTAAGGTTGAAAGACTGATGTGAGAAGCACAGTGATTCATTATTATGACTTGCATCATTTTTTAATATTAAAACACTAACATTTCTACGTGTTGTGGAAAGTGAGAGTGTAAAGCAGCTTTAACTGAGGAACCTACTGCCCAAGTGTGTTTTGCATGTTGTGTTCTAACCTGTTACAACTACAAGAGGAAAGAACGTTCATAGCAAATCCATCTTCATCAGTGTTATACAAAAAGTCTGGAAACCAAAGAGGAAAAAAAATGCATCAAGAATTTTACTCAACTTCATGTATGCTGAAAGAAGTCTGACAGATTAAAACTGGCTGATAAATTTCTCTGTAACTTCTCTAGTAAACCCACCATCGCACCACATCACTGATATAAACACATGTGCCTTGTCCTACACCAACTACAACAACAAGAACAACAAGTGAACACTATTCAAATTTTCGGCACAATTTCAGTAGAATAAATTGGTTTTGCAGCCTTTGCAAATGATGTTAGTTTTATGGTGACCATGACCTGATGACCACACATTTAATCTTACTCGGGAGGGCTGCAGCCTATGCAATATGCTTTAAGATGCTTTATACAGTTAAAGCGGCGTCGCTGCTGCTTGTCTGTCTCGCAGCAGATCAACAGAAGTCACGTCTAAACAAACAAATAGTGAAATTGTTGTATTCTATTGTACATTCTTTGGATCTGAATGAAAATGCATTGTAACATCGTGTCTTTTTGTCTCCTGTAATGTGGCCACTGTATTCCTGTGGCTTCTTTACAGAATCTTCTCAAAGTTCCTTTACGTTCGCCTCAAATGTCTAATTACAGACCTTCAGACGTTCTGTTAGAACATTGTCGTCTGTGTGAAGGAGATAGAGCAACGGCACAAAGTTGCTGATATGCTTCTCTGCATGTTCCTATAAATCAGATATGCTGTCAGAAAAACACGCAGTCACGTGTGCATTCAAGTCAGTTATAATGTAAATTATGCAAACCATTGCACAAATGTTATTATTACACAAACTGCAGGGATAAAATGCTGCCTTGATTAGGGTTTTCACAGGAAGTAGGACAGTAGCCATCGATCTTGCCAGCAGGGATCTTTGAGATGACGCCTCATAACTTTTGCAAAAGGGATATAAAAGGTTGTTCTGTACGCACAAGTGAACATAAATGTCTATTAGTGGTAGCAAATGTTTCATGAGAACATGAGAAGTCTTTTGGATTGCTTTTTACACTACATGGCTCTGGAAGGACAGCCTTGACTCAGTGGCCTTGAGTGTAGTGGAATGAAAGAAATTTCTGAACAAGTGCCAAGCAGACTAAAAGATGAAGCCTATATAAACTAGAGAAGGAAGCGCGGGTGTCTGATTTCAGTGTCCTCTTTTCAAACGCACCTGCTCCATTTACCATAGAGTGTAAACAAAAGAAACGTGCATGTGAGACAAAGCTGTTTTCTTATCACTCCTTAGTGGTTGGGTCATTTCAGCTACTACACCGTCTGTCCCTCTCCTCCTGCTTTCAACAGAAGGCTCAGAGGAAGGCTTTCCGCACACTCCCAACTCTGCGCAGCTGTCACCTGACAATTCGGACCGAACATCTGTATCCAGCCAACAAAGCTCCAGTTTTCCGCCGGACTACCTGTTTCTGTCACAGTGTGAGACGGGGAGTGTAAGCACCATGAGGTGTGTACAGTTGTTCATAACCTGTGACATGAGATGAAATAACGCTTTGCGTTAAACATGTTTTCATTTTTTCCGGATCTGTAGACACGACAGTTTTTCAAACTCCGACATCTCTCTGGAGCGAAAGTCATCAGACGATGCTGTCAAGGACGTCGTCCCTTCGCCTCTTTGCACAGATTCCTCATCGCCCTCCCTTAGTCATGCCTGCCCCAGCCCTTCGCTTTTCCCTCATGGAAGGCTGACTAACCCTCCTTTCAGCGCCCCGTGCCCCTCCATGGTTTTACCGTCATCCTCGTCTTCTCCTCTACTACACTGTGCCACAAATATCTTCCAGTTTGACAAACCGTATTCTTCTGCATCGTTTGAGGCCATGACTGATGGACAAACACCTCCCCCGCTGCCACCGAAGCCTAATCACCTGTCAGAGCAGCTAAGTGAGGATGGGGCTCACGGGTTGAGGGCACTGAGCGAACGGCATTTCTCCAGCCATACTGCATTATTCAACAGGAGGATCTCTTTGTCAGCTCTGGACCATTTCAGAATAGGTAGGAATATGTCCCTTATTCCCTTAAGAGGAAAACCATGTCATGTAGGCATGATATAAAAACTGAGAAAGCTGTGCACAGCAAATGAAGATTAATCACAATCCTGGTGTTACTGAGGTAGAGCAGAATATGAGTTAACTGATTATAACAGCTGACAAAATAAACCTTTTGTTTAGCAGATGCTGATTTCAGGTTGATGAGGAACAGAAGGCAGAGTCTCAATTTGGTAAGAAGCAGCAAACAAACCAAACATTCATAGTCACTTTCAATTTGATGTCTTGTCTACTAAGGCATAGAATAGATGAACTAAAACAGAACAACTGACTGCTGTAAGGATGTTTTCTTATAAACCTTATAGAGACATTTAGCTTAGTCTGGCAACAAAGTGTCTTCAAGCTGCAATATAGCTCATCTCATATTTATTTACTAAGACGCGTGACTGGACAGGTTTTGTTACAGAATCAGTGTTGTTTTCCGCTGTTTATATTTATATTTCTAAAACTTCATAAAGCATCATTAATGTTAAAATACTAGTAACTGATCTCATGAACCTTTGCTTTTCAGCAGCCTCGTTTAAATACCATTCAGATTCAAAGCTACCAGGACGAGTCATACGTCCCCATGGCTTCGCCCTCTCCCACTGTTTCCACTGTTGAAAGTGATGGTTACATCCCCATGAGCCCCAGGACCTTCAGCTTTCTCAATCCAAAGTTTAACGATGAGTCCTCTACAGATCTCAATCCACTAATGTGTCAACTTGGGGATATCGTACCACCTCCCATTCACCGGCACCTGAAGCCTCGCCTGAGGAGAGGTGAGAGTCATGGACAGGCTGACCAGATTTAATAGAACAGCTAATGAAGTAGAAACACAGGCTCTTTACTTTACCTGCCTGTCACTGTTTCCACAACGCTAAGAGAAGCAGGGTGAACTGTTTGGCTCTTTCTTGGTTCACAGCTCGACCACCTCCTCTTGACCTGAGAGGCCTTTCTACAATCACAGAATGTCCCACACATCTTCCTCTGTGTAGAGCAACGATTGAATCATGGTGAGAGAACTCATACAGCACTTTTCTCCTTCGGATTGTCAAATTAATGTATTTATGGCTGATGGGGTATAAAAACTTCCTTTTTGTATAATTGCAGCTTATCAGCGAACAGAGACAGTGCAAGGGATGACGACCCTAATTGTTCTCCGATGGTAAGATTTCTCTTCATAAGAACGAAAACACACTGCATAGACTTCATTTCAGTTCAAAGATAAAAACATAAATCAATAAAAGTAATATGATGTGACTGAGTGGTGGGTGTGGAGACTGCAGGAGAGCAACCTCCACTCACACCTTCCAATGCTTTTGCAATATGTGATGCTGTAAGAGGTTGATTTTAGAAAGAGTCACAGTTGACTTTCAGATGAAACACGTTTAGTTAATGTGAATTCTATGAAGTATTCACCTACGGCTTTCTGACAGGGAACGGGAGTTCAACCATGGCCAAGAAACTCAAATCTGGACTATTTGTCATTGGATTTCAATTCTGCATCTCCGTCTCCTGTGCAGAAGGTATGTTTCAATCAGATACATTAGAAATACTTAAATAATGTTTTCTAAATTTAATAAGTTAAGCTACACCTAAATACTATTGTTAGCGGCTTGTGCAGAAGCATAGTAGGAAACAAATGAAATCCTAAGACCAATTGATTTAATGTGAGCTCAGCCATGAATCTGTACATTTTGACGATCACCGTCTCCTCGTCTTTTCCTCTCCATGTCTAGCAGAAGCCTTTTCTGTCTGATGAGCGCAGAGTTAACTACGTACAGGTGGATGAGAAGAAGACTCAGGCGCTACAAAACACCAAAATGGAGTGGACAGATGTTCGACACAAACACGAGATGAAGTGAAAGAATCCACGATGCACTCTTGGTTTTAAGAGGACCAACAAAACACCAGCAGGACCAAAAGCAATTTAAAAGCACTTTGAAAACTTTTTTTTTAAAGCATTAGATAAGGGTACAGGACTAAATGAGCAGTCAGATGCTTGTTTGCCAGGAGGAAACACGAATTGCACTGTAAAAACTAATTTAAATCTTTTACTGTAGCAGTAGGTTTTACCAGATTTTGAAGTAAATCCCACAGTTCAGTTGTAAAAAATGTTAAAACGTGTTGTAAATACTGTAGATGTAATGAAATTTTAACAGAAGGAAGAAAATATTTTAATGATAAAATGTTTTTGTTAAATGTGTCTCCTTATTTAATGAACAACAATTGTCCAGTTCCAGTATAGTAAAATGATATCAATCTGTTTCTGAAAGAATCCCAGAACATCCTCAAAATAATAGCCCATTAAATTCAGTTCAGGTCTTGCAAAAACACTGACCTGTACATATTAGATCTTGTTAAGACCGAGCTCTAACTTAAAAGGGTGACTACTGCTAATATAAAAATCTAAATGACGTTTGTTTGTTGATTGTTTGCAGACAAGATGCAGATGCAGATATAACTGATGATCACTGTGCAGACTGTTTGCTCTCCGTAGCTATGGTTACACACGTGTTGCGTCACTAGCGTGCGACGAGAGGAGAGTCACGAAAGGAGATTTGGGAAAAATTGCCTGAAGTGTGGAGAGGAACCCCGAACCCTTTTGTCAACATTTCAAGCGAGCTCGGCAGACGTGGCTGAACTAACTCTAGGAATTAACGTGTCTTGTGGGCACCTGCGACATTTTAGCACGATTTGCTGCTGCGTGGTGTAACATTACCCGCGGTTAGCAACTGTCAGACTCAGATTACAGTCACAAACTAGTGCACACTGCTGAGTGGGGTTCACGTCGTTAGCACCGAAGCTAGCGAAAGGCTGGAGACAAATAGAACCGTAGCTGGACAAAGCTACTATGAATTTAGTGCGGCAAGCCGAAGTGAAAGCCGAGTTAGCGTCGCTAAAGGCGAGCACTGAGAGCTAGGTTCGGCACCGTCCGCAGGCGTAAATTGGTAAGTTTGTTTACTTTATTGCTCGGTTAGCTAAGCAGACACCAACGGTTAAGCTAACGTGCTGTGCAGCTTGGGGTTCGATGACTTCGCCATATTTAAAGGTTTACTGCTTCAACTTTATCTCCGACCCTTTCATTGCACATATGAAGTATTTCTCACCCACCGTTCACCACAGGGTGTATTGTGGCAAAGCTAAAGGACGATGGATGTTATAGTCATCGCCTCTTGCTGTATTACCTGATTTTTTTCATCCAAATAAAATAAAAAGGAGACTTATTTAAAGCTATACTTGGTCTTTAATACCACCCAACCCAAATGCACTGCTCCTGCCTGGCTCCTGCGTCTGCTTAGATTTTACGGGCTGATATATAACAACACAAACAGTTACTCAGTATTAATTTTCTGTATATATTCATAATACAAAAAAATCCCATCAGCCAGGAATTGCTGTCACAGAAATATTACATTTTCTTTAAAAATTAATGTGAATGAGGCCAATAGTTAAATGTTGGCGGCAGTAAACAGTACAACTATTATTTCAGCGTTTGGGTATTGTGTACATATACAAATTATATTTAATAGTAATGTTATGCAGTGTTGGCAAATAATATTTTAGCTCAGTCAAAGTTGAGAACCTCATATTTTGCTCACTTTAATTGATTATTGGTTTTGGTCTCACCTCTCTTAAAACAGGGCTCATATCAGATGGAGAACAAAATCACTGCAATTATTCGATCAGCCAGTTTGGAAACTCTGCCTATTATATCTTCTGCTGGACTGCTCTTATAAATGCGCAAGCCATGGCCTCTCGCAATGTAGACAACCTACCAAGTGATGTCAAGGAGTTAACTTCAGCCTCTGAAGAGCTTTCCCGGCGTGGCCCAGATGAAATCCCAGAAGAGATTCAATCGGACACGATGAATACTACTGTGAAATCTCAAAAATCTGGAAAGTTTAGAAGAACCGCACTAACGTTTTTTGGAGTTCGTAAAGGCATCTGCATTTTACCAAGTTTTTTTGGAGGAAGAAGTAAGAATCAAAACAAATGGTCTTCTAAGAAAGGACTCACCAAAAGCAGAACACACGATGGCTTAAGTAAGGTGGGTCATGATGATGATAGGTACACCCCAGCTGGAGATTTCGAGTACCACAGTCAGAGGGAGAGTGCTGGGGTTCTCAACAGTAGCTGTCAAAACGAATTTGTTAACCTCACTGTTGACCAGAAATCCCTAACCCTGGGCCGGCAGAAAAAAGGCTTGAGGAGCCTTTTTAGTAGTTTTAGGCATCACAGAAACTTTAGAAATGTTGGATTGGATAAAACTGAAATGGTTGCAATGTCTAATCCTTGTTGCAAGAAAGAGCTACCTGTTGTCCAGGACAACACGAAGCAGTATGTCACAGAGTGCCTGGTATCTGAACCGGATGTGCCTGATTGTGCAGATGTCATGTGTGATTTTTCTATTGGTCCTGAATGTAGTGATGCTGATGCAGCAGCATTAGAGGAGGATGTGGCGCCAGAAAGTCCAAAGTCTGAACCTGCTGATCAGATATGTGTTGATCAAATGGAAGAGCTGAGGTTGATGGCTCAAGTTTCCAGTGAATATGAGGAGATTTCTAGAGGACACAGTGAGCCTTGTCTGAAACTTCAAACAACATCAGAGCCTCTGTTGAAGTGCAAAACACCTGCTGGCTCATCAGACCAGCTAAACCAGATTTTTGGAGATGTAGCATCATTAAAGAGTTTTGATTCCCTCACTGGCTGTGGAGACATTATTGCAGATGAAGAAGATGCCAGCATTACAGAGAGCACCGTTTCTGGAGAAAGAAGCCGAAATGGAGGAAAGAGGGCGTCTTGTTATCTTACTTATCAAGGTGGTGGAGAAGAAATGGCCTCACCTGAAGATCTGGATGAGGAGTGCCTTCAGGATTTCTGGGGAAATAATGCTTCTGAAGAAGTCTGCTGCACTTGCAATCAAGACCACACAGATGTTACTACTGATTTGACAAGTGCTCACAATATGAACAGTAACAGTGCCCAGCAAGCCAGTGGCATGGACTCATCTTCAATTACTGACGCGTTAACTCCTCAAAGTGAGCATCAAGAATCGGTTCCAAATAGCGACGAGGGCTATTATGATTCAACTACCCCAGGACCAGACGAAAGTCAGGAAAGAACTGATAGACTAAGGACAGACCGATTACCCAGGGATAGTTACAGTGGAGATGCCCTCTATGAACTCTTTGCACCTGATGAGAGTCTCATCAGTCCGCACTATGAAAACAAATCAAAACTACTGGGGTCAAATCATTGTGAGTATTTAAGTCAGTCAGTAGATGTGTCAGATTCCGCATTTGTCCCAGAGATGAATCGCTTACAAATAAGTAATGAACTGTATCAAGTTCATAATTTCCTAGAGACGCCGAACACATGCCGTAAAACTCCAGAGCTGTCACAAAAAATGGTCAGTCGGCAGGAAATAGGAATGAGTAAAAGCTGTAATTTGAATTCAAAACCACAAACATCAGTTGATGAGTTGAGTAACACAGAACACGATGATTTTGATGAAAAGGGAAATTTGCTTGATTCCACTGAAAAAAGAGAAGAATCCATAAATGCTGACTCTGACGAAAGGCGCGGTAAGATATTGTTTAGAGAAACATCTGACCCAGATTTTGAAACATTCTGTGAAACCAAAGAGCATCACCTTGAGGAGAACACGCCGGTGGCATTACCATACAGAAACGTCAATTCTCAGCCTGCGGATTGTAACAATGAGCTGAATGATGAGCATACTGTGTGTTTCTCACAGGCACTTGAGGACTACACAAAACACTCTCAGATGCTGAGTAACTTGCACAACAGTGTGGATGATTTGGAGACAAACTCTGCCTTCACTCCAAATATGGAGGCCTTACCTACTATAGTCACGTTTGATGTAGTTGACATGCACAATGAGGGAGAATACGATGAGGAGATTCACATGGAACTGGAGGAGGACATTTCACCGCCCTATCAGGAGTTTGAAGAAAGCTACTTACAAAAAGATGCGTTTGCTGAATGCGATTATCAGATTTTAGACCTGTATGAACAGAACCTGATAAGTAACACATGGGCAGTCGCTAGTCTCCCACGGCACCTCGGCCTTACAAGAGTCAGCCAGCCCATGCCTAATCCATTGACTCAAGACAGGAGAAGTAGATCTCTAGACAGAGAAAGCCTTGAGATGAAGATGTCTGACACATACAGAGAGAACAGAGCTGCTGTCTTTTCTTGTTTTCAAAGTGAAAAACCCTCCGATAGAGTCGCTTCACCTCATTACAGAAAGAATGTACTCATGTCTGCGTCATGGCAGACAAGGTCAGAAATGGCTTTAAGCCTTCCAGTGGCCGATGGGGAAATTGCTGAAAAAGTAGAGCCTAACACCCAAGTAAAACACAAAACATTTCCTGCTTCATCCAACACTGATTGTCCAAACATGAAATCGAAGCATCTTTGTTCCAGTGTGTCAGACTCGTCCTGTGAGGTAATGTCACAGAATACAGATCATTTCAACAAACCGTGTCAGCTTCCTTTGCAGTGAGATGCTTGTTTACCTCCTGACACATTTGTTTATTCTGAAATGGTGGAGGAGATCTCGACTGACACGGACGACGATGTTATTTGTGAAGCTACCGTTAATTTGCCACCAATCAGTGTAATAAAAGCAGAGTAGTCTTAACACAGGAATGTGGAAAGATGAAACGTCCATCCTCAGTGAAATGAGAACGCACAGGGATGTCACATGCAACGTCGCTTGCATCAAACTACCAGAGGCAACCTTTAACTAAAAAGCTCTTAAACATACAGTAGGTGTTTAGATACCACGTGTATATTTGCAGTGCAGTGAATGATTTATGTTACATCCAAAAGATTTTATTTTTATTTTTACATACATGTCTTGATTCATTTTAAAGGTCTTTGTGATAGATAAAGAATTAGGAATTGAAATGAAATATTGTCTGAAACACAACACAGCTAAGCTAAAAAGTCATTTCTGTTTTGCACAATAACAGATGCATTACACGGTGGCAGACAATGAGTCAGCTGAAGGTTTTAAGTGCATACTTATTTCTTTTGCATCAGAAATGATCACAGGTTTATCTCATTTACTGAAGTCTATACCTATATGTAGTCTCACTATGCGTTGTGTATCGGGCATCTCTTCAAGCTAGAATTCCTTAGCACAGCCAGGCAGGGCCTACCAAGTCTTGAAACATGTGTGATTATGCTTTAAGCGGCAGCTTATGTTTGTCTGTTCTGCTTTTTTGCAGCCTGTTTTTGCTGATGTAAGGTTGATGTTGACCTGTCACATTGCTCAAATTTGAAACAGCTCGCTAGTTTTTTGGTTTACATAATTTCAGGCGAGATAAAATCTCTTGTAGACCTGCCTCTTGATATATTAATGGCATATATTTCACATACATTTAAATGAAATTGTGTTTTGCTTAATATTTAACAGCTGTTTCTTCCTCTCATACCAGAACGACAACAACAAGCAATTGTAGCAAATGTACAAATCAGCTGAAGATTCTTGTTATTTTATTTACATGCTATAGTTAAAAACAATCTGTGTAGTTACTCTGTGTATAAAAGTGCTTTATATAAGGCATTGATGCTGCTGTAAAATATCACTTCTGTAGAAGAGAAATGTCAAAGTGTCGACATAGTGTCATATTTGTGGCCTGATGGGCCATTGGGCCTTACTGTGCCTGTTGTTTTTCTTCAGTCCCGTTCTCTGAGCGTGTGCTGTGTAATATGCGAAATTGTGTTAGCATAGTTTGGAGTTGAAACGCTAGGTCAAAAGAGAAATTGTATTTTCACCTTGCATCATTTTGTGAGTTTAATGATGGTCAAAAGTTGTCAGATGATGTAGTTTTTATAGTGTAATATTTAACAAATGTCAAAAGATTTGTATTTATATTCTCAGCTATTTGTACACTGTATTCTGAATGGTTATAACTGGTAATATTGTTTTAATTTAGATTTGTTTGGGATTTTTTTATTATTTCAAAATTATATTCATGTTACACTACATTTTTTTCCAGAATCCTTTGTTGTTTTGTCACAATAAAAGACTGCCTTACACTAAAATAAATATGACAAAACATCAACATTTTTCCTTTTTTCCAAAGAACAACCACTGGAACCGCTAACATCCGTGGGGATCATGTACATCAGAGCCCCCAGTTTGGTTCATATCCAGACGACACAGTGCCCCACGACAGTATACAGTTTGGAAAATCATAAATTCTTATAATTATAAGTGCCTACTGATCTGTAGTCAAACTGAACTAGTGTCACAGCATCTCTTTTCACACAGATTGTTGGAGAAACTGCAATTGCTTCCAGTTAAATGCTTATGTACAATTACTTTAATTACAAATTAAGAATAAAACAAATCCAGAAGTCAGCAAACAGATAACATGTGGAAGAAGATTTGCCTAATGAGGCAACGTATCTGAAGGAATCTATGACAATTTGGGCCTATTTCGCAAGGGTTAACCTAATGGAGCCACATATATACTACTGTTGCAAGCTTTACCATAAATTATTATATTATAAAGGCCTAACAGAGAATAAAGGTCTGCGGGACGAAATGAAGTTTGTACCTGTTTTATGACCCCGGTGCCTGCACAGCTGAGGTTACTTGTTTCCCTCGCGTTATCTGGCAACCCGGACCAAACTGCGACAGCGCCAATGGCAGCAAAACACAACTGTTACAGGCAGGGAGGATGACAGCAACAAGGTGAGCTGAGCCCGTTTGAAGTGCGCGATGGCAGCGATTTACGGACAGATTGGATAGAGAGTCGCGCTGCGCTGCCGTGGATTCGCCGCCTTCTCGTATATTGATTCACTGTCAACTTTACCTTAAGTTATTGTAGTTTTCCGGCAAAAACGTTAGCACACGCTCAGCAGCTAAAGCTAAGCAACATTAGCAATCCGACGTTTAATTTAGCCCGTGGAGTCCCCGAGTCGGGTATTATCCACGAATGTTAGCTAGTGTGTGGCTAGCATTGCTAACGTTAACTAGTTGAGCAGCGCCTGTTGGGGAGCGTGGTTGCCTGACAAGCCTGGCGGTGAGCGTAAGCGTGAAACAACGACGATCTAATTGCCGTCTAGCCGTTGACCAACCAGATAAACCGTTTGCTACTATGTTGACTCTCCAGCTGGTTGAGCACCGTTAGATTAGCTTGCTAGCGCTTGCTAGCCGTGTCTCCGGGCCTGCGGGTGTCACGCCAGTTATCTCTAATCAGATTCAGTCACAAAGGTGAGTCGTGTGCTGTAGCTAATGTTAATGTCATAACAGTAGTCGATAAATGACATCGCAGGAATGATATGTCTTCACTGTCACGACGTGTAACCTTCCTCCATTTCATTCCTCTCAACTCGTGATGCTGTTGCTAATGATATCCAGCACCTCAGTCTTGGTGCTGACACCGTTTAGCTGATGGAGGTAAATAAACGATCCACTCGAGTTTGCTAATTCTGCAGTTGAGGTGGCTTCCTGCGTGGTGACTGGGGTGGATGCAGCGTTTGAGTTTGCTTGCACGTACAGCTGCCCTGGCTTCTCCTGCCGAAGGCTTAGATTTCACATTTAAATGGTGATGGCTTCCAGTGTAATTCAGTTGGACACACTTGCAAAACAAACTTCTACAGGAGCAGGTTCATGTGAGTGAGAGGGCAAAACAACTTCAGCTGGATGGTTTTAAGTTAACGGTAGCAGCGAGTGGTTGCATTAGAGCCTAGTAATAAACTTTTTGTTTTATAATCAATGCATTTATATGGAAGCTGCACAGTTTTTATTTGTAGTGTGCAGTAATAGCTCACAGGGCCTTTTAGTCAACCTGCTCTGAAAGGAGAAGAGCAGTTTGACATGTCCTCTGACACTTTGTGGGTAACATTGTAATTCCAATAATGTGAGCGAAGAGGTTTTCACATGATACCTTATGTCCTGATGGAATGTGAGAAGCGCCATTATAGCAAGTTCCATTGCAAGTGGTGAGCGACAGCTAAAAACCTCAGAACTAAGCCCTCGGTAAATGTAGACTTCAGGGGTTTGCATTGAGAAATATGATCCATTTAGGTAAAAAAATAAAAATAAAAACCTGCTCATACACTGATTGTGTGTTGCAGGAGACTCCTTGTTGTTGTTTGCCTTAGATTTTTGTTTCATTTTAATGGAGCTTCTTAAACTTATATCAGAGCTGTCAAAGCATACAGAGCATCAGGGTTTCATGTTTTGTGTTCAGTTAGAAAAAGAGCTAAAAGAAATGTAAAGTAAATCACCAGCCTTCACCTTAGTAGAGTGACTAGTGTCACGGTAATGGTTACATGCCTGTCTGCAGGATCTTATTTACTCACCAATGTTTGGCATCACTCTTCAATTCAAGAGCTCTAACAAGCAAAAACATTACTGACACTAGTGCAGTTTATCTCCTCCATATAGGATACTATGGAGGGTCAGCAATGTAAAGGATGGCTTCAGGGACCTGCTTTACTTGTTGCTATGAAACAGAACTACACGAGCCTCTGCATGTGCTGAGGGAGTCTGGAGGCCTTGCTGAGTCTAAGCCTGTGAATCTGGAGGTGGAAGGGAAAGAACTGGAGGAACTCTGCTACCTTAAACATGTATTGACGATGTCGTCAGAAAATGTCCCAAACAGCACTGAACTGTGTGGGCATCAGTAATTTGTGTGTCATTAAGTGCCACAGAAATGCCTCAGCATCACTCCTTTTATTTCACTCCACTTTTTTAAACCGTTGTTTATTCTCCTGCCTTGTCATCCTGATTCACCAGTTTTAAGATGGCATGTCCCAATGATATGCATGTTTTTATTTATACAAAGCCACTTAAAATATCTGTCAATTTGTCAAGTGTTGAATCTCACTGCCTGTTGAGGGTATTGCCAGTGATATAACATTGGCAATTTAATTAAATGATCCTGAAAAGTATAAGCAGGAATCTCAAAATCATAGGTCAACATTTCTTTCATAAATACAGAAATACTGACTGAAGGTTGTGTTTTTTTCCAGCATGTTAAGACATGCACATAATTATATTACAATATAAGCTGCATCAAGAATTTTAGTGTAGCGTTGTATCGTAGCTGTAACTGTTCCGCATTTACTGGCCATAGAGAGATGATGAGCTGTGTTTGTGTTAGTCGTGACTGGTAAAACGGAGTTAGCTGATGACAAGGCTGTGTTGCTAAGCAACACACACCATCGGCTGCGCCTCTTGAAGCTTGAAGCTGGCTGTATTTTACTCTCTGCAAGACTGGAGAAAGTATAGTCTGTTCATTAATGCACTTAGTAATATTGTTATTTTGATTAACAATGTCCATGTGTAAAATGTTGGGGTGGATGCGATGACCGTGTTTCTACTGCAGGCTCCATAGTCCTGCTGTGTTTTACCATAAAAACAAGTTAATTCCCTAAGGAATGCTGAATTGAGAGTCTTTCAGAGGACTGGAGGTGCAGGGATCCACTGTTCAGCCCACACTTTGTCTCAGGTTATGTTAACTCATGCACCCACCACGTGTTTGTCTGGCATTACTGTTGCGTTTGAGACCAGTAATGCATTTGTGCTCACAGCGTTAAGGGTAGTCCTGCAATTCAGTACAGAAACACATGTTGTGCAAGATGTTCGTTTTACAAAACGTTTACAGTAAGAGAGAGGAAAGTCAGGTGGAGACTATTAGTCACATAGCACTTGCAAGCTGTTTCTAGTGATTTCCAGTAATTGTTGGGAAAAAGTCTGCATGAGCAGTGTTGCTGTGTAAGCGCTGCTACAGTCGAATATGCTGTTACAGGTTTAACTCGAGCTCTGTTTGCACATTTGTAAGATTCTGTGATTTTGAAGTTGTTGGCATGACGTTTTGTGCAAATAAGCAGTGACACACAAAAATATGGCCTGCAGTCTTGGCAGACATTGCAGACAATATGACCGACTAGTACATAAAAAATGTATTCATGCACAAACAACACCCAGATAGAGTTATACAGGACATGCTGTATCCGTATTTACTGTCATTGTTTTTGTAAATGGGTTTTTGAGGAGTATATGTAATAGTTTTGTCACTTGTCCTAAATATATAGCAGCATTCTCCACTTTCAGTTAGACTTTTTAAGCCAATACATGTGTCCACACAAAAAATAAATCTACAGAGCAAAGCAATGTTTCCCCATTACAATAAACGATTAGGAAAATTACAGATGCAACTCATTGTGCTTTTGCTCTCTTTTAGGATTACATAGTTGGATTTAACCTGCACGCATAGAAGAGACTGGTTTACTTTGGCCCTACACAAACCGCCTGTAGCGCTAAAGTTCAGCAGTAAGTATGAGTCCCTTGTTGCGGTGGAGGTGAGGAACCATGGGGTGGAAATTTGAGGTGTCAAGACGAACGTGATGACAGCATGGTCCATGGTGGAGAAGCTCAAAATGGAAAAACGCCCATGCAGGGAGGAGAACATTGACTCAAGCGAAGCCCAGCATGCCACTGATGAGGATGGAAGCAGCTCAGAGAGCGAGTCGGAGGAGCAGCCGCGGCAGCGGGTTCAGGTGAACAACAGCAGCAGCTGTAAGAAGCGGGAGCCTCTGGCTATCACGAAACCCCATCGACAGCTGTGTCGCTCTCCGTGTCTTGACCGACCCAGTTTTTCCCAGAGCAGCACTGTGCAAGATTTCCGTGAGGATGACGCCAACGCGGGATCAGGGAGCAAGCCTGCCAGTGACAGGGAATACCAGACTAAGATGGAATTTGCCTTGAAGTTGGGCTATTCAGGAGAGCAGGTGGAGACGGTGCTCGGCAAGTTGGGGGCAGCTGCTTTGATTAACGACGTTCTTGCTGAGTTAGTGAGGCTTGGAAACAAAGTCGAACCTGAAAATCAACCTTGCAGCAGTACGGCCACATTAATCTCACGGTCCCCGTGCGTTAAAGAGACTGTTAGTCCAGAAGTGTCAGTGGAAGAGGAGTCTGTAGATACCTTTGATAACCTCAGACCCATAGTCATTGATGGCTCAAATGTGGCGATGAGGTAATTTATTGCTCTGTGCTTCATAACGATTGCACTTGCATGTGAAATTTATGAAATTCAAATTGACCTTATATTACGTAATCTCGTTTTCTAGCCATGGAAACAAAGAGGTATTCTCTTGTCGTGGTATTCAGCTTGCTGTTGAATGGTTTCGGGAGAAAGGACACAAAGACATCACTGTGTTTGTTCCAGCCTGGAGAAAAGAACAGTCAAGGCCTGATGCCCTTATCACAGGTAGTAAATGTGTCTATGAAGGTATTAACAGGTAAAATACCTCAGTATATATTATTTATGGGGTTTTGATGTTTTGTTAATCAACATTAAAACTTTCTTTCAGATCAAGAAATATTACGCAAGTTGGAAAAAGAGAAGATCCTTGTTTTCACCCCGTCTCGGCGAGTTCAAGGCAGGAGGGTGGTGTGCTATGACGATCGCTTCATAGTGAAGCTGGCTTATGATTCTGATGGAATTATTGTGTCAAACGACAACTACAGGGACTTGCAAAACGAGAAGCCTGAGTGGAAGAAGTTCATAGAAGAGCGTCTCTTGATGTACTCATTCGTCAACGACAAGTAAGAAGCTTTATTACTTCATTTAGTGTATTTTTAGTTAATATTATTATTAAAAATGTTTCATTCAAACTTGTAATAGGTTTATGCCACCTGATGATCCATTAGGAAGACATGGTCCCAGCTTAGAAAACTTTCTCCGCAAGCGGCCTGTTGTTCCAGAGCACAAAAAACAGCCCTGCCCATATGGTGAGTTTCTTAAATCTCTTGCTTAGGTAATATGTGTATAATGTTGTGTTTTTTTCTTGCTGTAGTTAAAGTCTTTTTTTTTTTGTTTTGTTTTTTTTTTTTATTTTGAAGGGAAAAAGTGCACATACGGACATAAGTGCAAGTACTATCATCCAGAACGTGTCAACCAACCCCAGCGATCAGTGGCCGACGAACTGCGGGCTTTTGCAAAATTATCTGCAGTGAAGACGATGAGTGAGGGGGCTTTAGCAAAGTGCGGTTCTGGTCCAGCAGCTACCAAGGGGGACAGCAGCTCGGAGGCCAAACGTGTGGCACCTAAACGTCAATCTGACCCCAGTATTCGTTCAGTAGCCTGCGAACCTCCAGAGCCGCTGTCTGTTATTAGGAAGTCTGAGACAAATTCAGTGCCTTCCCTTGTGTCTGCTCTCAGTGTGCCCACGATGCAGCCTGCCAAGAGTCACGCAGCTGGGGCCTTGAACACACGATCAGCCAGCAGCCCAGTGCCAGGTTCGTTGCAGTTTGCACACAGTTCTCTGGAGCACATGTCTAGTGTACAGTACCCTCCCATTTTAGTTACTAATAGTCATGGCGCCTCTGTTACATACAGTGAACAGTTCCCAAAGTATGACTCAGTGAGCGACCATGGATATTATTCACTCCACAGTGATTTTTCAAACATGAGCATGAGCAGCATGCATAACGTCGACAGTTTCTGTAGCATGGAGCACGAGCATGGTGTGTACCAGAGAAATCCCAGCCACTGCCCTGAGTCCTGCCTCAGCCATTCTAACAGCGACTCATTCTCCTCTTTTGGAGACTTGTACCCAAGCTCTGTGGACAGTAGCTTGGAGGAAAGTATGAAGGGGCAGCAGCAGTCTCCTGCACAGGGTAGGATGCAGACGTTCTCCCATGGGTTTCGCCATGAAGCACTGACTAGAGTTCAGAGTTATGGACCAGAAGAGCCCAAGCAGGGTCCACCACGTAAGCAATCGGGATCTCATCTAGCGCCACATATACAGCATGTTGCAGTGGGAGCCAGATCCAGCTGCCCTGGAGACTATCCTCTAAGCCAGAACGTCCTTCCACCTCTGTCCTCACAGCCCACACGGTCTCTTGGTATGACTCGTATGGACAGCATATCCGATTCAAAGCTATATGATAATAACCCAATGAGACAGAGGCGGCCCCCACTGTGCCGTGAGCAGCATGCAAGCTGGGACCCTCTGCCTTGTGGTAATGAGTCCTATGGATATCATTCATATCCTCTGAGTAACAGCCTGATGCCGTGTTGCGAACGCGTGATGGTGCGCAGCATGCCCGACAAAATGGAACAAATCTGGAACTTGCCATGGGAGACGCCATCTGCAGCTGAACACCAAGAGCGGTACGTCATCCCAGACCACCAGTACCAAACATATCGGAACCTTTGTAATATCTTTCCTGCTTACGTAGTTCACTCAGTCATGGAGAAGAACCCTCATTTGACAGACCCACAACAACTTGCTGCTGTCATTGTTACAAAACTGAGGTCATGCCACTGAGCACTTACCACAGGAAACATTCAGCAGAAGGATCTTGTCCGCGTTGATCGCAGCTCGGTACAGTGTCGCTATATACGTGACACACGAGCCTTCAGAAGTGAATTATTTTTAAATGAGCAGGTGTCATATTTTACGAAGCTAACATGATTGAAGTAATGAGCGTAAAAGAAGTGTTGATACCTTTTAAGTCGACTTGTAAGATGTTTAACCTTTGAAATCTATGTTTTTATATGAAGGGTGAATCAGTTTATATAAGAACACCTTATTGAAATTCATAACACATTTCAAACAACCTGAGCAGGAGTCACACAGCCACTTGGCACAATACCCATTATTAACTAATGAACCTTTATGCAACACGAGTTTTAATTCTAGAGGGTATAGTCTGAAATGCGGCAACTTTTAAATGTCACTTGACATCTCATTTGACTTTTAATTGACTACTTTTAAAATATATCTTCAAAATTGTGAATCGTTACGAAATGGGTAATAAGCAGATAAAACAAATAAACAATATTCAAGTAAAAACCTTATGAAATAATGCCAGTTTAACTTGTTTCAGAAACAAAATGTTTTATATTTTTAACAGAAATGTATTTTTACTGCACAATAATGTTTTGTTCATTGTGCACTTTTTCAGGTGTGTACATCATAGCGGTATTTTTCCAGGAACATTTCTTTTAATAACACGATTCTGCTTCTGCCTCAAAGTGATGAGCTCAGAATCCGTTGGCAGATCGCTAAGACAACAATGTTTAATCTACTGTCTAGCTGCTCTTTTAAATAAAATGCAAGACACAGGAACTATTCAATTTCATTCAGCAGAACAAGCCTGTGCTTACCTGGCTGTTTGTGTGCTGAGAGTGTTCACTGCAGCAGCCACCACTGGTTGGTCTTGGTGTCTGGTGGCAGGTGTAGGTTATTTAGGTGGTCGTATTGGTTTTGTTGACTAAAGTGGTTTTAGCAGCGAACGGGGCCTTGTTGATGAAGTGGATACATATAGTTGCAGTCATTGAGTTTGCTAGTTTGTGGTTGACTGAAAGGTGAAATGTGACTGACTTGACTCTAAACTACTCCAGTAATTGTTAATCTATACATGTTTCAGTGTAATCATGTTGATTTTAATAGGTTTCACAATGTATTTATTGGATTTCTGATATTGGGTCATTTGGAATTACATGATTACAACGATTAGCTGATTCTCTAACAAAATGTAGATTAGATGTGGCTAAATTAGTAACTCATGTAAGCAGGTAGTGTAATAATAAACCTTGTTCTTTTGATATTGTACGTATGTGGAGCCAAAAGCTGTTTAGCTACATTGCAGTGCAATCAGGATAAGAAATACCCAACTCTCCCTCACTGGCATTATTAAATCTGATGTAACTACTTTAACATTTGTACACCATGTATTTTTTTTAAGATCTTGTTCAGGCACTGTGAATGTGTTATGAAAGGCATCTAAAGTGTTTCTGGTGCAATGGGACTATAAATAACCTTGCTTAGTTCTGCGTCTGCTGTAAATAATTCTTGTGACTTTTCTGTGCATTTATTTTGCAGACAAGGAAGAGGGAGGTAGGTACATACCTCACGGCATGAACTATGACATTTAATGGCCTTATATCTGAATGACCTCACGCTCTAGTCATTGTCTGATTGGTTTCAGTCATTGAAGCCTCATATACTTCAAATGTAAAGCACTATCTCAGTATCTAAAGAGATATATTTTCTCAGCCTCACTTAACAAAGCTACTATTTTGGTAGAATTTGACAGTGCACAAAGCAAGCCAATCAGAGATTTGACTTGTTTGTATATTTGTGCACATATTTATGTACATATAGTCACACAAAAGCCATTATTTCAAAGTCATTTATAAGCTGCTAAATAATGCCAAAAAAGAATTTATGTAGTATCAGTATTCTATATAACTTGACATTTTGGTTCACAGGCTTGATTGGATTATAGTGTAAAGTAACATCTGTGTTTGGATAATTTCCTGTGGTGTACTATACCATTTTGAGTTTCTTTGGAAGCTACGTCCAGGATTTCCCTGTTTATATATTTGGCGGATTGGTTCTGCTGATACAGACTTTTGTTTCAGTCACACTAATGGACTCCTTGAACTTTGTTTTGAGAAACAGTGTTTTAAAGGTTGTTTTTAAATGCGTTCCCATGCACTTGGGTGATTCCTTTTTTCCAAATGCTTCAATCAACAATCAGGCCTATTAAAAAGTCAAGCGTCGCCTCCTCGCGCTGTGGAAGACATGTCCGCTCTGCTCAAACGGCATCTAAGATGGGCTTGTCCACAGCTAATTCAAATCTAATCTGATGTCTGACACGGTTTCTTATGTGCATGTAAACATAGTGAAAGCTTTGAGAATGAATTTCATAGGCTTAGGTGAAGTTGTAGAAATGCTCTGTTATCAATAGAGCCATTAGTTTAAACATTTGCACAGGGAACGCTGCAACAAACTGGGTATTTGCCTGATTGGTCAGATGAAATGTATCTGGCTGTGTCACCTGGGTTTGAGAGTGAAGTAAGTAACCCACTTATATTGTCCTATCTTGTAGAGTATAGTGTTTAATAATTGTATCAAAAAATGAAGCGAATGCAAGAAAGCATGTTGAAGATTAGATTTATCGTGTGGGTTTCGGAGGTGGCTGAATTGCTTAAATACAGTAGATAGATGTACAGTATGCAGCCAGTCTCCAAGGCTCGTGAAAGGGTTTAGCTGTGCCTTGCAGCACATTGCTCTCAGGTTGCTTTCTGTTTTCGAAGTTTCATTCTTTTCCTGCCAAAAACCAGTGGTTACTGGCAAGACTCTATCTAGTAGGGATATATTTTGTGAAACTCTTACATGTAACGACATGTACAAGTAACCTGAAGTCAGTTACGTACAGTTGAAACATGCAACACTGCAACATTGCAAAACATTGTACTTTTTGTGTATATTCTCGTTGGGCACTTTGACACTGAGAAAGATTGGACTAATAAAGTGTCTTTACATGATGCGGCGTTAGTAATGGTGGTCTCAATAAGTAAGCAAAGTTAGCATGGGTGTTAAAAGCATGCTTAAAATCAGTTGTCAGGCAGCCGTTGAGCCTTAAATGCAACCATCTGTGGGATCTAGGTTTCCCAGGTGGGCACAGTCCCATGGGTTTGGCTAAGCACACTGATCCTCACCATCAGCACATGGTGGTAAAAAACATTAAGCCTTCAATGGCAGAGAGGTTGTACCGTGTAAAGAGAACTCTAATAGCAGGATCACACTTTGAGTGCATTTAAAGGGAAATGCCACTTATTTCTGGGATTGGGGTTTGGTACTTCTATTGCAAATTCACCACATAGTAACTTACATTCTCCCCTGGTGTTAAATCTCAGATTTCAGTTCCAGACTAAGTTGTCAATTTGTCAATTGCTCAATTTGTTGTGCATGTGTATTACATTAGTAGATTAGTAGATTACTACACAACAAGTGACCAATCAGGTTGTGTTTTGATGACATCACAAACCGGTGTATTTGTCCTTTGATTAAATTGACCAAAAAAAAAGTCTCAGAATTTTTAAACTGAGTGGTATTGCTCTTTAACTGGCTAATTATGTGACCCTGACTTTGTCTCATTTGGTGGTGCTTCAAAAATATCTTATATCATTTGTTTATAATGTTTAGGTACAACCGTGGCATATGTACAGATGTTAAGAAAAAAAAAAAAAAGAATGTGTTCTGCCCAAATGAATTTTGGGCTTTGCTGACTTTGTTTTTTCATGAAAAAAGACGAGGCCACTTTCGGCCAGCTGTCTGTTCATGAGAAGGTGAAACAAACTGCCTACATGTTTCTTCATGTGAAACAATCAGATTGCAAGGCTGCTGTCAAGGTTGTTTCTGGCATTTGGCTAAAAGTTTGCGCGCCATCCTTTTACCCTCAAATGTAGTCAATTATTTAAAAAATGTTACAGAACATGGTCGCTGATACAACTAAAAACACAAAGTACTGCTGACTGAGCCACCAAAATAAGATCACTAGTATGTTGATGTTCTGTTATTGTTGGTGATAACCAACATAAGAGTTGCCCTGAATAAATCACAAAATTAACTACACAGATTTACCAGTATGGTAAAGCTTTGTTTGGTTGAACTATTTTAGGCCTTACCTAGAAATTAGATTTGTTGCTCTCACCAAGTGGCTTCATTAGTGATGAGTGATAAAAACCAAACCTAAATTTACAGAGGATTATGTCAAAACGATGCAAACATGGATAGATGTGTTAATATTGTCCTAAAATGCGTATGATTTCTGCAATCCACTACCAATAGGTTTACACTAAGCCAGCACGGAGATCGTTAGTCCCCACCTTCCCTTTGTAAGTGCCGCAAACAACTAAGCCAGAAATGTCTAGAATTGACTTTTGCTTGTTGATACAAATTGTATCTATACCTTGAATGTAACACAATATGAAATGTATAATATGAAAATAGTTTTATTTAAGTAAAGGGGAAAAAAATCAATGCCATAATGTTTGTGACACCATGTGTCACTGGGAGTAGCCCATTGGTATGTACTAATTCTTACTGGGTACAGTAGTTATTTACAGGGACATTTACGTGCTACCTAGAAGTGCACAGATACCCTGTGTACAGCAGTAAGCATTATGTCCTTTCTGTACATAGGCACATGTATACATATAGAAAGCGATCTGTAAATGTAAGAGTAACAGTTACTTCAGTTGTTCAAATACTTCAGTACTTTCTGTGTTGTATCTGTGCTCGACAGAGTGCATCTATTTCTCTGAACTGATACGTCCACTTTATGCTCTTTTAATGGGAATTTCAATATTTTCGAATATATTTTGCCTAATAAAACGTGCCAAAGTTATTGTTGGTGGCTTTGTCAAATATAATTTCCTGTGATTCAACACATGGGTTGTCATGCAATGAATCCTATATTCGAAAGGCGGAAACACTGTAAAACTGAGAGCAGATTAATATCTAAATCCAATCTGGGTCTAGCGTGGTGTTAAAACATGGGAACCGCTGTCTGGCTGTAGCTGATCTCTGGTTGCCTGCTGGTGTCGGCTCATGCCCCTGTGATGACGGACTAGAGGCAAAAGACAGCGTTGATGGAACTCAGATTTGTGTTTGATGTTGAATGTTCTTTCAGAGTAAAGCTCTTTCTAAAACTGTACTTTATAGGTATGTTTGCCAGTTAATTTAATGACTAACCCTAAATGATGACAAAGCGCAGAAGTGTGTTGAATCATTTTATTTTACTAATGAATTATTCATCAATTGTAATTTGATCATTTTGATATTAGTCCAGGTTGTACTACACTGGTTCTGTTGTTAAGATGTTAAGACTGGTATTGTCAATATAGGTTTCGAATCAGTTGTCAGTGGCTAAAATCAAGACCAAAGTGATTTTGATGTGTATACATGTAACTGTTATGATAAATGGTTGAAACACACGCAAGGTGTTGCGGTCAGGTAATTGTGAATGCTTTGATTTTCAGCGGTTTGTGCTACCGTACGATTCAGATGTTGAATTGAATGTGTACCAACTGCTTTAAGACGAGGCACGCACATCTAAACCCTGACTGCCCATACACTGTATCCAGTTTAATACTCAGGTTCAATCACACACACGTTTAACCACATGTTTGGGTGTTTTCTAGAATGGAGAAACGCAGTGGTCACCCACCTGAAGTAGTCTTGCATCTCCTGTTTGAGTAGACTATTGTGTCTGCAATGTATAAAGAGAAATCTCAAGTTTTTTGTGTTCTAGTAATCTGCAGTGTTGTAATTCACGCTGAATGGAAAGCATTGCTTTTATAGACCAAAACATATAAAAATAGACTATTTGGGTCTGTGGGCTCAAACAAAATGTAAGTCTTTATGACAAAATGTGTTTCTCTCCATAAATAAAGCAAACTTCTGTTTAAAGTGTGTGGAAGTGATTTGTGTGATGATGAATTTATCACTAAGCATTGGTGTTACATTTGTCCTTATCAATATAATTATTAATCAGTGTGTGCAACATCTTCTGTGCTTCAGGCTTTTTTCATACTGTTTCATCGATGCAGCTGATGCAGCAGTTTTTAGAAATCTACAGCAGATGAACCTCTAGTTTAGTCAGTCATGCTCAATGACGTTACGCTTCCACATGGCTGCTGAGTAGATGGGACGTTTTTTTGAGTCTCCATTGTTTGAGGTCAAATAAATTTGAAAGCAATGCAGCACAGAATGTCTTTTCTGTTACTCATATTATCAAATTATGTAAAGGGTTAGCAAGTCCCTGTTGATTTAAAAGCCATAAGTGAATGTGAAGTGCAAACTGGGTCATAACCTTTTGCCATTTTAAAATGGTAATTTGGAGTGTACACTATATTAAAACTAAAAAAATGGCATCCATCTCTCATTCTTTGCAAGTAAGGTCACGTTGTTGCTTTGCTTTTGTAAAGTGAATTGGATCCAAAGTTTCACACACGTACTATATACAGAACACGCACACTATCTGCTGGTTGAATGGTGTAATAGCACAAGGTGCGAACCATTCAGACATAGGAACCTACTGTAACTCACTCAGTAACTCACTTTTATTTTTTATAAATGGATGAAAATCGAAGTGAACATATGCTTCACTATGCAAATGTGCAATATTTTAAGTAAAGTTAATATTCAACTTTGATAAGAGCGACCTGTTAGACAGAATTCTGTAAGTGTAAGTTTAAAAACAGCTTTTTGCGAAATCGTCCTTAAATATTTAGCCACAAAATGTTCCTGTACCACAGAGCGTGATGTTACCCTCCACAAAAACGTGCTACAGGATGTGGCCTACTACATTCTGACCTGTATTCATTTGGCAGCAATAAGCTACATACTCAGTGAGCTGAGACCAGAGGTCGTCCTGCCCTGGGAGTAGGGATGAGTCAACTTTCTGATTCGGCGATGTCTCCAGCCGATATCCACGGATGCTTTCACATACTCGTAAGTCAGTCACTTCTTGAGCGTACATATGAACGCTGCCTACGTTTTGCACAGACCATGAACGCTTACAGTACAGCTCTACGTGCTCTTACTGTGGGATAGAAAGGCCAAAAAAACCTACTTGCTATTTCCTGGTTTTTGCATGAATTGGTCATGTGATCTTCACTAAAGTCAAACATGTCAACAAGTTCAGTATTTCTAAGATGATTGACCACAAACAGTTGTTTTGTCGCTTTAATAAACACAACCACAACATTAAACATACAAATAAATGGTGAAATAATTAAAAGAAACTGTGTTTTATTAAGTGTTCGAAGCACCTTTGGCTGCAACAACCAATGTGTATAACCTGACTTTGTTCTGCAAACGGTAGATAATGACAGCACTGACCATAATCTGACACATTTCATTCTGAAAAGAGACAGATACTATTCAAAGTTTAGGAGTGTCAAACAAAAATGCAAAATGCACATTGTTGTTCCTTCATGAGTGTTAATAGTATTCAGTAAATTAATGTAAGTAAGAAAGCTGTGGCCATACACATTGGACACTAGTTACACAACTTCTCTTGTCATTTCTCTGCAGTCATTGTTTTCATGGCTCTATCTCTAAGCTTTCCACATTTGTTTGCAGTTGATAGAATAGATAGAATCATTTGTCACTCTGGAGCTCTGTTAGTTCTCCTTTTGCTTTAATTTTTAATTTCCTCCGGGGATGGGTGGGGGGTGAAAATGCTCACGTGGGATGCCTTCAGTTGTTACCGAGCACTCGCAGCATGTGTTATCTGAGGTCATGACCTGGGAAATTCATAATTAGTTAGTGTACGTTTTGTATAGTAACATTGTTATAAGTAGCTTGGTAACCACTAATATCATATTTAACTATTCGCTAGATGCTAGATAATAGAAACACACGGTTGACCTCATGTCATCTCTTCTGAACCAAACCTACACCCATGTGTGACAGTACAGAATACAGGAAGTTAACAAAAGCTGCTGAGCTAAATTCAACTTACAGTAATGAACCCCAGCGTTACACAAGTGAAACTTTGGTATCTCCAAATGAAAGCGTTGCTGCATCACTTCTTATTAAAAGTAGCTGGTTAACAAACCAGGTGTATACGTCGGGTAGACGTCTGCCTTCTTTAAGTGGACGCAGGCCTAAGATCCTTGCAGTAGCTCTGTCTTTACAAAACTAGACATCTCTGCTGAATTCACTCTCTTAATGTCACCACTGGAAACTGTAAAGATAGGAGGAAAACTCAATGACTAAACAAAACAAAAACAAACTGGAGCAGCCTCCTGTTTATAGTCTACTGGGTCTCAGACATAGTAAAATCAGTCAGTCTGTAAATTAAGGCGACATGCTTTTTACACAGAATACATTTAAGGTACAGCAAAAGATTCACTTTTTAAAGGGATCCCTACACAAATATGGAAAAAATAATATTAGTATGTGCTGCAGAAGTTGCACGTCTTAATGCTTTATGGTGCAAATCAGTGTTTTGTTAACGCATCTCAACGCCTGAGTCGTTCTCATTAGCCATTAGCCGTTAGCTAGCTAGCCTTACGTACGGAGCCCGCAGCCATGACGACGCGGCTGCTGCGGGCGGAGTCTGCTGGCCTCCGCTCTCTCGCTCCGTCTGGCTGGCTGCTGTCCTGTCATCGGCCGCCTGGGTGTGGTTTTTGCAGGCAGGGGTACCGTTAGCAGGAAATCCAGCTCTAGTCCATTTCACTTTCAGCCGAAACAAAGAAAAAAAGAGTCTCACAGGCGTAAGGTTGATAATAGCCGCTCGCGCTAAAGCTAAACGTTGCGCTCGCTCGCTCGAGACGGGAAGGCGTTTGATTGGCGCCGTTTTCTTCTGATGGGAAAAAGTTTCCTGCTGGTCTCGCGCACTGCTCGTCTGATTCAATAACTTTTATTTTAGTTTTTTTTTAGAAAACCCGAAGAAGAAAGACAAGATGCCTAAAACGGTAAGGCTGAAAACAAATTATTTCATCATGTAAAACTCTCCCACGGTGCCTCTTTCTCTTATGTGCCTCTGAATCGCACCGCTTGTTACGGAAGTTACCGTTAGCAGGACTCTTCAGCGCATCTCTGCTGTTCATGGCGGTGTTTTAAAATCTTTCCATTTTCTCAAACTCGTCGTTGCGGGGCTGCGTGTTTCCGTTAGGTGGGTGCGTGCGCGCGCGCGCCCCCGCCAACCCTGCTCGTTAAAATGAATCCGAGCTTGCGCCCAGGCCCTGGCTCAGCGCGGCGGCGCTGTGGACGCCTTCGCTCGGCCCGGCTCGGCCCAGCTCCCTGAAATCACGCGTTTTGAGTGGCTTCAGAGCGGAAGACGCTCTGTGGCCTGCACTAGCCACGGAGCTAGTCCTGCCCAGGCCTCAGCGAGAGGAGGGGGTTGAACTGTCATTCCGAGCAGCTGTCTGCAGCAAATGGAGGCAAGTTTAAAACAAGGGGGCGATGCAACGGGACACAGGAGCTGTTATCATGTACCAGCCCTGCTCAGGACGGGATCCAGCTCTGAGCTGTGGCAGCAGATGAAGGGCCAGAGCTCTGAACAAAAGAGGGAGCGCTCCCAGACCCCCTTCTTTGTTTTAGTCAACCAGCTTCATCCTGAGCGGCAGCTCAACGTGAAGCTCATGCCTTCAGCCGTGAAAGCAGGTTCCAGTCTTTCTCGTCAGCCGCATATGAGTTTGGCTTTGACTCAGCACAATGCTTTTTGAAAAACAGAAAAATCAGATGCTGCAGAAAGTGCAGAGTAAAGGGTGCAGCCCCTCCTTCTCGCCCACAGCGTTCAGAGCTGTGGGACCAAAGAGATGTGCTCAGTGTACAAGCCAGAGCAAGGGGAGCCTATTCACATATAACGTTTTATATTTATACGCCGTGTATAAATGTCGAGAACTTCCCCAGAATGATTTTGAGCGGAAGCACAAAGAATAAAAATAGAAAATCAACCTAAGTGGACAAATTAAAGTCAGTTTAGGACATTAATAAGCTGGGCTGTAATCAGTGTGTGAAACAGTAGGTTTTATCACGTAAACAGTTTGAGTTAAGAACTGTGGAAAGCAGCTAGCACAGACACGCATTAAGTCGCTCACACGTATTGCAACACCAGGTTACCTTATCTGTTTTTATCTCATGGAAAAAATACTCGCATTAATGTGCTAACATGCGTCGCTCTTGTCTTTAGATGACTAAATAGTACTAAGGGGTTGTACCTGCTTCCTGTAGTATTGTCTCTAAAGTTCTTCCTGGTTATTCTTTCCAGCTTTCAGACAGAAACAATCACAAAATAACCCCCCCCCCCCCAATCAAAACGTAGTTCAAATTAAACCACCATCCATTTAATTATAAAATGTTGCTTTATGTTGTGTTGTGCTGAATCACAGATCAGTGTCCTGTTGGTCATGAACAGCATTATATGCAGTTAGCAGATGTATAGGACATTTATTTGTCCTTCACCTTACTGAAGTAAACACCCATTAACTTTATTTCCTCTAAAATTTTCTGCTGAGTCACTGCCAACAATCCCAGTGTGATATCATGTGATATAATGTATGTTGCAGATGATTCTGGAGACCTTGGAATAGCTTGTTGTTTGTTATGCTCAGTACAGTAAAAGAGCAGCTCTGTGGCAGAGACCTCAGTCTGTGCTAATGAGGACTAAAAAAGCTGAAGCTAGTAGTGGACAGAATAGACAACTGAGAGGAAGCAGCTTGTTGGGCTCTAAGGTTTGTTAAATAAAACTTTACATCCATATAAAGAGGAGAAGTTAATTCTTCCCTTTGCAGATATTGTTTGCATGATTGTATCTGTTTCCTAAGATCATTGCACCTGATGTGCTGTGATTTCATCCATGAGGTGGTTAAAACCTTGACCTTTTACTGTAACACCCCGTGGTCTGTTTCCTTTGGTAAAGCTAGTGGTGCCATGCAAAGAGAAAGTCGTAGTAAGAGGGAAACAAGAGGGACTGATTCAGCAAATCCACTGATTCCAAACCCTTCCAAACAGGGGAAGTTGTTGTCCCTGACTTGTAACATTCAAGACAGCCTCAAAGAAAAAGGAATTCTGGTTCCAGAAAGAACAAATGTTTACCATTACCTGCTTTAGTGTCCTGGTTTACTACTGCTGTTTATTTGTTTAGTGTCTTAGTTAAATAAGTAAAAACACCAATGTTTCACAAAAGCAATAATTCTAACAACCGCTTTTGCTGGATTCCTGCTGGCAGTGCTTCAGTTTCCCAAGGAAGTCATGTTGTGACTCAAAGCTTCTGCACTTACATCAGTTCCTTTCTGGTAATTTCCTTGCCTGCAGCCTTATATGGACTTTCACATCATGGTCTCGCTGTTCTCCTCCCTTCTTTCCCCCAGCATGGTCCTCAGACACCATGCTCCACTCTAAATCGCCTCACTGTGCAAGTTTAAAAAACGAAGCACCTCTAAATAAACACACCATACAAACACTTAACAGATCTGTTTGGTTGTATGGCTGAAATTGCACTTCAACAGTTCTGTTAATCATATTAAGTCTTAGCCTAAACCAGTATTATGTACGGAGAAATAGTCCATTATTTCTATGGTTATTATTACTCTTGTTATAAAGTTATTTAAACGTAACTTACCGTTGTAGCCCAAAGCGTAGACATTATGATGGATGCAGCTTTCTATAGCTGTAGGAGGACCAGACCGGAGATGTGGCTATAGTAAAACGATAAATGGAAAGAGCCAGAGGTATGCAAGCAGGGGATTAAATGGGCCTGTAGTGCACATAGCGGAGCAGATTAACAGTGTGTAGAGGTGGTAGCCAACCTATAATCAGAACAACTGGGTCTCGCACACACGGGGCTGGTTCTATAAGTTTTACGTAGAGGTGGTGAGAATCAAACGTCTGAAAGTAAGTGAACTTTATAATTAATTTAACAACATATTCTTATCTGATTTTGTTTATTTCTATTGCTGTAGGGTAAATCAGAACCACTGACTTTGTTTAAATCGTCATCTACCAGGTGATAATTTACAGATGTTGATTGTAGGAATGATTATTATGATAGCTGTTACAGCGATATGAGAGAAATTAGTTGTGATTAAATTGTCCTCAGTGCAATTAGTGCAGCTTCAAGCCAGCACCTTTCCAACAAAGTACATAATAACAGTTTACTGTCTGGCCAGCACAGTGATATTAAGCAACAGAGGACCACACTGCTGCCTCCTGCAGACAGAGGAGCTGCTTTTTGTCAGTGGGTGTCTTGTGTACGTGCGGTAAACACTGCCCTGCTGTGGATCTGCTGATGATCCAGAGTCAGTCTTCACAGACCAGTCTGATCTATTACTGATGAAGCCAACCTCACCACCAAAGTGCTCACTGAGTACCCACTTTCATGCAGTAAATGATTATAGAGTTCACATTTAGTAGAGCATACAGTACTAATGAGAATCAACGAGATGTAGATGGTGGGAGAGGATGGATCTGCTAATTTTGTTTACTAAACAACAAGTAGGCATTATATTTATAGTGATGCTTGGTCGTGAGAAACAGTACTGAAAGAGAATCTTTCTGTGCCCCCTGCAGAGGAAGAAACCTCATCTTCTCAATCCTCCCTCTTCCTGTGACACAGTTTGTTCTTTTAAGTCGTGGGATTTCATTTAGTGCTCTGCTAAGGGGCATCAACACGGGGTAATGTCGAAAGCACATGCTGAGATGTCAATAGTATAGTAATAGTATGTATAACCTACATTTATTTTGCTTAACCTGACATTTACAGCATTACAGAGGAGGGAGGCTGCATGTGGTTGAAAGAAAAGTACAGAGCTTTGCTTTCCTGACAGATGTTGTTTTAAATGTTAAGCGTGTTTTAAATTGTTTAAATGTTAAAGAACTTTAACCCTCCCGCTCTATGGCATCTAGTTATATTCTGGCTGAAGGTTTTATCTCCACCAAAGAACAGATGACCACAGTGTATGAATAATATTATATTTTGTTCTTTTACTGTCCTGCCTTTTGAATAAGCTGCCAGGTAGCAGTGACTTTATCAGATCGGACCTTCTGTGGTTGGTACAAATGACTCACCATGAGTTTAATGTGGGGACATTCTGTTGTTAATTAATAGCAGTTAGCTTTCTTCACTCCTGCTTGTAAGTCATCACTATCTGTATTTCTTGGCTTGGTTGGAGGTGCTGTGGTATTGAACAACCTGCTGAGATAATGCTGGAATGTGTGCTGACTGAATGCTGGCACATCAGATGTTACCACTGAATATTTTCACCATTAGTTTTTGTTTTTTTTGTTTTTTTTTGGGTGGGGGTGTTCAGGGGATCTTCCTACATAGTATGTGAAGTACTTTTACTTCCTCTTCCTGGCAGTGACCTTGGGTGTTTCCTAGGGTTCACTTCTGGGTTAACTTCTCCCTTGTTGCTTGTGCATCTTAATATATTAACAAAACTTTCCATTTTTCTACATACGATAGTGCTTTGATATAAAATTTGTCTTGATGTTTTGATACAGTGCTCAGTTGATTTATTATCCATGTTAATCACAAGACTCTATGCAGAGCTCAGTCAGCATCAGTCTGGTGGTTAATACTAAAATACCTTACAAGATATCAATGCTGTACAGCCTTTAATAATATCACGTAGTTAACTAATATTAGTTCCCACAGCACTGTCACAAAATCCATCTTTGGAAATGTTTGTTAAAAGTCACATATTTGTGAAGTATAATTTCCAAACAAACAGTGAAGTATGAGTCAAACATACATGGACCTGAAAGTGGTTTTTGAGCCTGTGCTAATAATAGTATAGTGTTTTTGAATTCAGGCCATGAGGGACACACCCTAACCAGGCAGAAAGTGTATGAGCGTACTTCTGTTTTCATGCGAGACTAGCCTCTTTGACACAGGAAATGAAACTGCATTAACACTGTCAGGATGGTCGTGAACTGAACTGTCACCCATGCAAATGGAAAAATGTTCATCAAAGCAACAAGCTGCATCTGTGTCGAGCTCAGTGTGGGCCCAGATTGTAGGTTTCACTTTGACTGCTGGTGATGGCCGGAAGTGACACAGGGGCAGAAGTGTCCCGAGCAGTAAACGGGGTCCTGCTTGCAGGACTGAGAAGGCCTCACAAATGCCAAATAATGCATACTATTGTTGTTCAGGGCAGGCGTGGGCCTCAGCCTGCACAGTTATTTCCCCAGAGACTTGCATGCTGCTGGTCTCATCATCTGTACGAAGACAGAACAAATGAGAAGTGCCTACACAGTCAGCTCACTGAGCACAGCCGCTTCATTCTATGGTCAAATTCTTTTAAGGTTAAATAAATGAGTAAAATCAGATCCACCATTGGCTAAAACCCAACTGTTACTAAAGAGGAAACAAATCCACTCCGCTGTCTATTCTGCTGATAGGCTAGCAGAAAAGCTAACAGGTTGCTTGATGCATGACAGGATGTAGACAATTCTCATGAGAGCTTACTGTTTAGCAGCAGTGCCTCGCAAGGCCCAGCCGCTAGAGGATGTGGTTACTTCCTGTAGATAAGTTCTGCACTGAGACACAGACAGATTGGCATGTTTGTGTGAACCAAGAGACACAGTCCTCCATGAATCCATCATGGAAATCCAATTTTCACGTTGTGAGGCTGGTTTGTTCACATTGGGCCTGACTGGACTGTGGAGGTTTGTTACTCCTCAACAGACAAATTGTGAAGGTGTGTCTTCTGAATGTTGACTATTCACTCTGCATTGGGACCATTTATACTCGATGTGTGTAAACCCAGGGTCCTTCAGAAGGTGGCGGAATGCTAAAAACATTCCTGAATAGAAATGAGAAGATTTATTTCTAAATAATAACATTGATCCGTGTATGTGAGATGTGTTTATATTAAACAGAAAGCTGTTTATATAAAACCTGAATGATTGTTCCCATGTGCTGTTTTTCTCAGATTAGTGTGAGAGTCACCACAATGGATGCTGAGCTGGAGTTCGCCATTCAGCCCAACACAACGGGAAAACAGCTCTTTGACCAGGTGGGACATTTCTATTTTAGATTTAATAGATACTTTCATCATTTCTGTCTGTAGTCTCTAATGACGTCAACGTTTTTTATTTAATGCTTTAACCTTTTTAAGTTACTACCAAAAATGCTGAAACAGATACAAGCAGCAACCTGTAATTATTGTGATTGTGTTTGTCACATATAACCTTTGCACTTGTATGTTTAAAGGTTGTTAAGACCATTGGTCTGCGGGAGGTTTGGTACTTTGGACTCCAGTACCAAGATACAAAGGGTTTTTCCACATGGCTCAAGCTCAATAAGAAGGTGAGCTCTTCAGAGTTTTACTTAACAACAACACTGTCTGTCAACACTTGTTCTGTCTATCCACAGTCTATTTATAGAGGCACAACCTCTCTACCCACTTGTGTCGTGTTTAATTTTAGGTGACGGCCCAGGATGTGAGGAAGGAAAGCCCGCTGTTGTTTAAGTTCCGTGCCAAGTTCTTCCCGGAGGACGTGTCCGAGGAGTTAATCCAGGATGCCACCCAGCGGCTGTTCTTCCTGCAGGTGAAGGAGGGAATATTAAATGACGACATCTACTGCCCTCCAGAGACGGCAGTGCTCCTGGCCTCCTATGCAGTGCAGGCCAAGTATGCAGACTACAACAAAGAAGTCCACACGCCAGGCTATCTGAACAATGAAAATCTGCTCCCTCAGAGGTAACACTTAATACCACTGACATCGTCATCTTTAAGCCGAGGCCGTTTTCTGATGCCCTCATGTTGTGTGTTCTCAGAGTGCTTGATCAGCACAAACTCAGCAAGGAGCAGTGGGAGGAGAGGATCCAAGTTTGGCATGAAGAGCACAAGGGCATGATGAGGTACCCATTGAAACATGTTCTCCTTCGTATGCTTTGAGCTCAGTGTTGTCTGATGGCAGTTTCATTGATATCAGTTTTCCTGAAGTGATAATTAAAAAACAAGTCCTGTTTGTCTGCAGAGAGGAGTCCATGATGGAGTACCTGAAGATCGCTCAGGACCTGGAGATGTACGGAGTCAACTACTTCAGCATCAAGAATAAGAAAGGAACAGAGCTGTGGTTGGGAGTGGATGCCCTGGGACTCAACATTTATGAACAGAATGACAAGTAGGTGATTTAATCATTAAACACACACTCGTGCTAATGTCTTCGTGGTTTAATTGTGCTTCTTCCTTTATTGCTATATCTTTGTTTTACAGAATGACGCCCAAAATTGGTTTTCCATGGAGTGAAATAAGGAACATTTCCTTCAACGACAAGAAGTTTGTCATTAAACCAATTGACAAGAAAGCACCAGTACGTTAGCCCTCAGCTTGTTAGCGATGAATACAAATCTGTCTGTTTATTACTACTAGTAATGTTTCCTGTTTTTCCCATTCTAGGACTTTGTATTCTATGCTCCTAGACTGCGCATAAACAAGCGAATTCTGGCTCTGTGCATGGGCAACCATGAGCTGTACATGCGCCGCCGTAAGCCTGACACCATTGAAGTGCAGCAGATGAAGGCTCAGGCCCGCGAAGAGAAGAATCACAAGAAGATGGAGAGGTATAGTAGGAGCCACATGCTGCTGTGCAACATTTGATTTATTCATATAATACTCATACTCATTTGAGAATGACAATATTTCTTTTTAACACCTTCCTGATTACTGTGTAGCTAATGAGTTTTGTGCATTGCTTCTGTTTGTTAGAGCTCTGCTGGAGAATGAGAAGAGAAAAAGGGAAGTTGCAGAAAAGGAAAAGGAGAAGATTGAAAAGGAAAAGGAAGAATTAATGGATCGATTAAAGCAGATTGAGGAGCAGACTAAAAAGGCTCAACAAGGTATGTGAGCATCAGTGGTCAGCAGACTCTTGTTTCACTGTAATAAATTAATGGTTTCCACTTACCTGTGGTGCTTCTGTGCAGAGTTGGAGGAGCAAACACAGAAGGCTCTAGAGTTGGAGCAGGAGAGGAAGCGGGCACAAGAAGAGGCTGAGCGCCTGGAGGCTGACCTAAAGAGTGCAGAGGATGCCAAGATAGCACTGCTGCAACAGTCAGAGAACCAGATGAAGAACCAAGAACACCTGGTCAGTTCAAAACCTATTGGTCAAGTCATTGGCATTAAATTAAGAAAAGATGTACTGGATGCAAAACAGTGTGTTGCTTCAAATGTCCCTGTTAATAAAGGTAATAAGAAGAAAATGATTTCTTTGTAGGCCACAGAACTGGCTGATTTGACCTCCAAGATCTCCCTCCTGGAGGATGCCAAGAAAAAGAAGGAAGAAGAGGCAACAGAGTGGCAACAGAAGGTGCGGAGTGTTTTTATAGAAGCCCAGCAATTGCTTGGAGAATTTAAATCAGAATCAGATTCAAAAATCAGAAGATTCAAGAAGGTGTAATCTCTAAAACCAGTTTAAAACAGTGGATTACTTCTTTTCATGGGGCATCAGCCTGGTTACGTTGAGGTTAAATCGTCATTCAGTTCCTCAGTATCACAATAAACACCAATTAGCAGCATCTGTTTGATATGCTCCTGGTAACACAGTCCCTCCATTGTGACACGGTGACGACAGACATTCCTGGGGGTCCTGTTGTTGTGTGTTTTTGGGGGAGGGGGGAAGGCTCATGTCTTTTTTGGTCAAACCCGCATGTCCCGCCACAGGCCCTCCTTTTTTTTGCCCAGTGTGACTCATGCTGTCTGCAGCGATGACGGCTGTCTTTGTGTGAAGGAAATCCTGTTTAACTCTTTTTCCCAAACGGGATATTCTGGCTCATAAAGAGCTGCTGTTCTATGTGGTAGACTGCATGGCCTGCCTTTCTGGCAAACAGTCATCCCAGCATCCCAATGCTACCAACAGATTGTTCTCTAAAGCAAATTAAACAAAGTAGAGTAGAAACTGTATTGAATCAAACAGCTTTTCTGGCTTTTTACTTGTTGCATTTCATCATAAGTTGATGCGGGTTGTCTTCATTAGATTGCTTAAAGTAAAGTGAGCGTGTGAAATCAACCAGCAGATCAGTGCAACAGTAATCCGCTGACATTCTGTTGACTGATTAGTTACTTTTTCTTCGTCCCATAATATGAACGCTTTGTTTCACTGTCATTTATTTGTTGTTGAGTCTTTCCAACTATGGGATGATGATGATCCCTTAACTTGCCATGCAGCGCCATCTTCAGGTCTATATTTGTAGAGCCAGCAGGTTTATGATCAAACATCGTTTGAAGCTGACATTCAGTGATTACAGTGGGCGAAACGCGATTAATTATTTATAATTATAATCAACCTCATTATACCTGTGTGTTCCTCTAGGCTACCATGGTGCAGGAGGATCTGGAGAAGACCAAAGAAGAACTTAAAAACAAAATAGTTAATGTTCAGGAGCCCCTCAATGCTGAGAACGACCATGACGAGAACGACGAAAGCAGCGCTGAGGCCAGTGCAGACTTCACGGCCGCCGCCACGTACAAGGACCGCAGTGAAGAGGAGCGCATGACCGAGACTGAGAAGAACGAACGTCTGCAGAAGCATCTACTCGTATGTCTCCATTCATAAATTCTATTTGAGCGTATTGTACCGGTAGCGTTGATGGCTAATTGTAGCTGCTAGATTTTAACATTGGGGTGATTTGTATTTGTATTTGCAGGCTTTGAGCTCAGAGTTGGCCAATGCTCGCGACGAGAGCAAGAAAACAGTCAACGACATGATCCACGCAGAGAACATGAAAGCTGGACGAGACAAGTATAAGACCCTCAGACAGATCCGGTCAGGAAACACCAAACAGCGCATTGATGAGTTTGAATGCATGTGATTTCTGCGTTATCCAATGCAAAAGCCCAGCTGGGCCACCATGCCTGGACTGCATTCCTGCTTCACTCGAGCTGTTTCTCTGTACGCAAATAAATCAGATCCTGACCTGACAAGGATGCACACCAAAACGTACAAACGTGGATCTTTGTTATCATTCTTAACTTTCAAAATAGACAAGTCACTGGTTGAAAAGGGACATACTGTATTTTACTAGTACATTATGTAGCATTTTAGTAAAGGGCACACGCCACATTTCATGACTCAGTGAGAAAGCATTTTGAATTCTTTATTTTTTTCTCTCACAATTATGTCAAATTAAACAAGTCGAAGTCCAGTATAAATTTAAAGAACTGTGCCTGTAGAAATATTGTTGCTGTTTGTCACAACAAGTTGTATTTTTCAGACATGAACATGCAACAAATTCATAATATAATTTTAAATTGACTGGGTGGAGTATTACTAGAGCAGTATTATTTTTTGTAAATGTACAATTTATTTACTTTTCATTTGGCATTGAAGTATTCCTAGTTCACTTTCAAGTCAATTTGCTGTTACAAAACTTCAGCGTAAACAGATGATTTTTATGTAACAAAATGCTACATAAAAAAAGAGTCCTTCAGTGATGCCTGTAAAACATTACAACTAGCTGCAAGTTTCTTTGTGCACACACTGAAAAACATCAACTTGCTTGTACACTGCACACGTCAGTAGAAACTGTCCAGTCATCACTTTTTGCAACTGAATGTAAATCGGTGTCGTCCATTCAACCTTACATTGGCAATAAGATATTTGAAACTGATTTTACCGAAGCTTTAAGCGTTTCAATCTAGTTTTATCCTACAGCTTTTTTATACTGCTCATCTGTGAAGACGTTTGAAAACCAAAATCCACTTTTTCTGCATTGACGGGACAAAAGCAGCATAAGGAACTGCACTGTTGTTAAATGTCAGACTGGCTGTGAGAGCTGAACAAATGCCAATAAAGTCATTGATGAAGGTGGAAATTGAATCTTAACTTCTCATTTTATTTTTATTTATCATAAATCCTAATAGAATTAGATGTAATGTTGAGTCAAAACATAATGACTAATGTGAGCAGCAGTTTCAGTGTATGCATTTTAATATTCTCTATGTATTTTATTACATGTGGGACTTTTGTAATTGGGAATTTTCATGTGGACACTGCTGTGGATATCTGTCTACTTTGAAAACTACTGCTACTACTAGAATCCTAGAAGATAGAGCTTGTAGGCGAGGTGAGCAGCTTCTCTGCTGTGATGGACGGAGAGCAGGTTAAACGAAGGCACCATGAAGCCTGCGACAGCACCAACAAGGACGTGTTGCAGACAGGACCTTCTGTTTATTGTGTACTGCCAGGCAATATACTGTGTTTTTCCGTTTTAGATCAAATGAACAAACACACTTTCTTGTGCCATCGCTGCAGATTTTTTTTAGCATTCATACTTGCAGGGTTTTGCTTGTTCATAGATTTTTAGCAACGAGCTTTTGAAAGATTTACTTACACATTTGTGAAAATGTAGTTTAGTAATATTTCTTTTATTTTCACATCCTTGAACCTTTGTACCAAGACACATTTTGATATACAGTATTTTTGCCCATTACATTATATAGTTCTTATATCTTCCAGAAAACAAAAAACGGAAGCAGCTGATGCTAATTTGAATGTGATGATTTTGATGTTGTACCTGAAATGTTGATGGACTTCCTTTAACAAGTGTAATTTGATCTCAAGTCATCATGAGTGGGAAAGAAATTTAATAAAAGATGCTACCCAATATTTGTCCTGAATTGAAATAGGATATAGTGAATATTGCACATTGCACTCAGGTTATTTATCAGTAATCATAACATTACTGTCATCACTACAGTCATATTTAAGTGTAGATGCTGCACAGAGCCACATGGTGGCAGTTTGCCCTACATTTACCATGACGCTGACAAGGCAACAATTTCAAAGTCATTCTGCTTACTCATAACAATAACGGTAAAGCCTGTTGTGTTCATATCAAGTTATTGATACCAAAGTGAATTTATAGAAGTTTTAAAACTTTCCACATCTTATTTACCAGATAACTAACGGGGACATATCCTACATTCAAAACCATCCAGACGCTACAAATGAAAAATGCTGTTTTAACGCAGTACAAAGACGCAGTAAATGGGTAAACACTGTGCACTGAAGCTGTTTTTCCCTCGTGGGGGAAAACTCAACTGTCAAACTGAATATTTGTTACATTCATTCATCCTACTTCCCATTTAGGCTCAGACTCCACACTGAAACATTTAATAGCCCCAGAGACTGACACCCAGGTAAGAAAGTCTCCATTTGATTTGCAGTTTAGGCCTATAAATCCAGCTTCAGAGAGCAGACTGCAGCCATCTGTTCTCTTTTAAAAGAGCACCTTTAGCACATTCGTATAAAGCTTATGTGCTATATCGAGAGCACACAAGCTATATAGCACATAGGTGGTTTACCAAATAAGGTAACTGTACTTTTCTACTGCAATAGGAAATTCAGTTAATGCTTGATGAAAACCGACCATCTCTTTCTCAACCTCAGAGGAGGGTCATGTTTTGTCATCATCAACTTCCTTTGCATGAGGCATTAGCAGCCTGAACAGGGTGTTGAAATGGTTCACACTGTCAGGGCCACGCTTTCTCATTTCAGTCCTCTTCTTGTGAAAAAGGAACCCGAACTACCTCCTAGTTGCCTGCAGTGCATCCTAATAATTGTTCAACACTGTGTTTAGGTAAACTATAAGTTCCTATAAAGAACAATTACACATTTTGGGAAACGTGCGCCTTCCTGTTTTTGACATTTTATGTAACGGGTTTGACTTTCACGTTTAAATGGTATTAGTATTTAAATGGTGAAGCGACTGGTCGGCTTAGATAACAGAAGTCATTTCAGTTCACATCAACTCAGTTTATTTATATCACAATTTTTAACATCAGTGACATCGGTGTGTGAAAGGTTCGAGCAGACGCAGGCTCAGTGTGTGCGGCTATCTGCTTCGACCGGTCGGAGTCCGCGGATGGAGGAGTGAGAACAAAGCAACAAGCAGCAAACAAGACCCAGGCAGGTTGACCGGGTCAGTACCGGTTCCTGTGGTTGACAGGATGTGCTAGGTTTCAGTTTCCAGCTTTAGCAGTTCATGCATCATGTCAGACATTTAAATGATAAGACGGAGGCAGAAACATGCAGCTCGCTCCAGAAGCTCGCTTTCAGCCCCATCGTGCCTCCCAGACTTGCTTGTCTGAGCTGTCCCAGCTCATTACAGCCAACCTTTGTCTTTCCTACATCCTCGTGGCCTTGATGTTTGCAGATGCTGAGGACACTGATTGGCAGAAGGTTTTGATTAAGCTGGTATATACAGGTACACTGATACAGCTGAGCCTCCCTTTAGAACAGCAGGCCACGCTGTATACAAAACGTTCAGTCGCTTTTTAAATAAGGAGGCTCAACATTCTGTGCAGTTGTAGCTGCATAGGGAAGTCAAGTGAGTGATTCATGGTGCATTGGTCCGGGGTGACATGAGGAAGTTGCACAGCACTATGCATAATATATTCTGGTTGTTGCAAAAAAAAAAGAAATGTTAATGTTGTATAGCAACAAATTTCCATAAGCAGCCTGAACACTATGAAATCCTTGTGGGGCCTGGGCACTGGGTGGTCTGACAGCAAAGTGTTCGATGGTCGTGTCGAGGAAAGGTCACGTCCCGCAGCTCGAGAATATTCCATAGAGCTTTTCTTTGCCCTGATCTCAGCAACGCAGACTAAACACCGGGATCGTCCTTGGTCCAAAACAGGTGTTTTAACCCAGCCAGAGGTGACACGGTGTAAAACTGCTGCTGACATTATCACTAACGCAGATGTGTATCCAGAAGAGTGTGAGAATAAATAATAAAGCACCAAAGCACCTGAATTACAATGAAATGGACTGAATTACATTTTAAGCTGAAGTCACACAGGGGAGCTTGATTTTCAGCAGTATGAGCAGCTGAGCAGCACATTCAGAATATAGTAGCTAACGCGCACAAATGCCGCAAAGGGCGGGCAGAGCTAGCAATGTCTCAGCAAACCATTATCTCAAAAGCTGCGAGCCACAAAAGCCCTTAGCAGCGTTTCTCAACCATCACATGTTGACACTCTGTTTCCACATATTTCCTGAGAGCGAGCTTTGCAGTTATCTTCCTTGTTTTGACTTCCTCTTTGCAGCGTTGAAGCTCAATGGTCAAACCAACTGTCTTGTGCACAGTGTCATCATTGTGAACTCCAGTGAGAGGACAGAGGAGCACTGCGCCCGAGCTCATCTGCCCCAGAGCCGGCAGGTAACAGGTTAGCGTGTCGTCTCTGAAAAGGATCGTGCTGCGTGCGTGTGGTTGAGCTGTGCTTCAGGGCTTTTGTCTGGTTTGAGTCTTACCTGTGTCCTGTCGACTTGTTCTGCAGAGCCGCCCTTGTGCCACAGACCAGGCCCCCCACTTAGTGTATTTGACAAGCTGAGTTGGACACTCTGTATCAGTGAGTGTCAGTTTGTCAAATACCCCAAGTGAGGTGTCACTTGTCTCCGGATCACCTTGGATCAACCCTTAGCCGACACCGCGCCGTGGGCTCCCGGACCACATCAAAGGAAGCCAACGGTGCGAAGCGACTGTCACGTGAAACGTTTGTGGATGTAGACGAGGAACAAGGTTTGCAACGATTAGTGTAGTCAAGGTGACTGAGTGGTAGCAGCTTATGATTGTATGTCGTTATATGTTAACTAAATCTTTTTTAGTGTATTTGACCTACTGGGCTACAGAGGTAAGATAAACATATGTGCACTGAATTAAAATGTCTTTGTATGATCAGTTGTTGTTCGCGCCAACAATGAAGGGTCGACTCCACCACTTAAACCATTAAACCGTGCTACCGTGTCTTTTTTCTGGCATCTGACAAGGTCTCGCAAGTTTCACAAGTGAAGTTCACAGGGCGAGGGTGGCAGGGGGTGGCAGAGGGTGGCAGAGGGCCGCCAGGATCCACGGTGGCCCTGCAGCACCACGGCTGCTCTGGAGAGGCTCTGTGTGATGAATGCATGTGTAATAAAGACGACTGAGGCTCAGGTCCTACGAGCCGATCTGTGCTCTTTAGTATTCGGCTCTTTAGCAGTCGGGCGCTTATCATTCAACTGACTTGTCAAAGATGGCGCTTATCAGACGGCCTTGCGTTTCCTGTTCCTCTGGGGATGTGGTGCATGTCATAAATACTGTGTGAGTACAAACGTGTGCGCCTGTGTTTCACTACAGCAGCAATTAATGACTTTGTTCTCACTATTCTCACTAATGTTCTGTTTCTGGTTGACAAGTGGTTTAACAGCATTGCACCAAAACAGGCGTCGCTGTCATTAAAGTCCTTAAAAGCACCAAAGTGCAGCGAACGCATCCAGTGCTGTGAATCAGCCGAGCTCACGTGTGCTTGGCCTCGGCTGCAGAAGTGAAGGGTCTTTACAGTGTGGTTTGCATGTGTATCACATCCTTGCACACGCGTCCATCCATCGTGTGTGTTGTTTAATACACCAGTTGTGTGAAGACCAGCAGATGTGTGTGTCAGATAGTGTTTTATCTGCAGCACGGCTCTGTCAGCTGGCTGCAGTCCAGCTATTCAAATTTGTTTAATTACATTGTTAAAGGACTTCGGGCAAAAAGCTTCGTCATGTTGCTCTTATTGGTTTGCACATAATGTTTTGGGAAGGTTGTCCAAATGTCAAGTTTTACTGTACACAGTAACCGAGTCTTGTCTGGCTTCCAAGGTTGCTGGGTATGTTCTTAAATTAGCTTCAGTCTGGAACAGGACCTCGCGTTTAAAAGCTGTCTGAATCTTTATGTATTTTGAACATCCGCCCCCCCATTAAATACAACAAAGACATCCACAGCAGCTGTGTCTCCTCTATATTGTTGAGGCGAACAGGCGGAACGTTTGCCTCACGGTGCTGTTTGTTACGGCTGATGACATTGCACAAGAACAGCGGGTGTGTGGGAACGCTGCGGCGCTGAGCAGCACGCGCCTCCTCGGCAGAGCTGCAGGCGTGTGGCTGCTGTCTGGCTCATGTTAAAGGTTTAACTTTTGACCCTCGCTCTCGGTCTTTGCTGCGCAGCTTGTCATGCGCTGCTGTGAATCCGTTTGTCCAGTAAGTGGTGGTAGAGCTTTACTCTTCGGTTCTGTTCATGCGGACGGTTTCAAATGAGTGGGTCTAATTTTAAACTCGCAGATAAAGTAATTTCATACACACGCTGACGTGGTCACGTAGTTTAACATGATTTTATTACTGACCCACACAAGACTCAATGATCCTCTTTGTTTACAGACACACGTTCTCTGTAAACCAGGTCACAGAGAGGAATGTAGCTACTCTGCACGGCTTTCACAGCTTTGCATGCACTTATCATTTCTCTCTGTCATCTAAAACACGCTTGCTGTATCTTTTCTAAACCATCCTGTGTTTTTCTCTTTCTTCTGTTGTCTTTAACTGTGATCAAGCGCATCAATCATCCAGTGGTTGCTCATAGAAATGCATGTGATGATGAGTCAGTTAGAAACACGCTTTAAAACAATCAGGCCTCTATTCGTCGGTAGAACACAGTTAAAGACTGGATTTCAGTACAGCAGAACTAATCAGGAGCAGAATTCACAAGTGAGGTAAAGGTAAAAAAGCGAAAATGGAAATCTGAATAGTCCCAAAGGTCAAAATAAACATGAATAATCATCATTATTTGTGCTGTAGTGATATTCCAGATAGAAGCAGTACATTCACCCAGTGGTTAAGACCTGCACCACAGAGACTCTGAAATGAGTCACGGCAAGCACAAATGAAAGCTTGTGTTTAGTCAGCACCCAACAGTAGAAAAGCAGCTGCTGTGTACCGTGCAACAAATGAATTACTCTACCTGTAAACCAATCTCAGATTCACCATGGGCTTTGATGTCAGCACAGTTTTGACTGGATGTTCCTTCATCACACTGAGTGACTGACGCTCAACATGAGCCAAGCGATAACAAACACTGCACACAGACCTACAGACGAGAACAATTTGAAATGTTAGGTAAAATAAACTGAAGACTTGTGTGTGTTTTCTTCTGAACAAGGTAGAAATGTTAACGTACCACATGGACAACAACGCCTGAGCGAAAGCACGAGCTGCCTTACACATGTACAGTGGGTTGAGACCCAGATTGACGCAGTTTTCATAAAAAACAAACTCGGTGTGAGGTGAGTTTACTGTTTACCATTAAAACTTCATAAACCACGATTTAAGCTGATTTCAGACCTGCTGCAATTAATCAATTAACTAACCAAGTGAAAATTAATCATTACCCATTTTGACAAAAACAAAATGTGCTTGAGAATAAAATGAACATCTTCGGGTTTTAACTGCTCAGTTTGAACTTCTAACTTCCAGGCTGGCAAAATAATTGCAGGATTAATCAACAACAGAAATAATCTTTAACGCTTATCAAAGCAAATCGAGGTTGAGCTCAAACTGTGAAGGTTGAAGTTGGAATTTGTTCATGGCAAAAATATGGAAATCACTGACGTCCTAACAACTAGTGTGTCAGAAATAAAAGACAGAAAATAAACCCTGCGATGGAAGTGTTAAAAAAACAACAACAGCGTAAAAAGTAGGTTAATGATTATCTTGTTGCGTTGTTGTGTGCAGTCGGACAAAAGCAATAAAAGCTCCTGCGTACAGTAAAGCAAATGGGGATGATTGATGATTAACTAATGCACCCTGGTGAAATCACAATCTGAAATAAGAGTTGTGTTGCGTTTTTTGTGCAACACCTCCAACGCAGCAGCGCGATGCACAGCTAATTTCGCAGGGTTTTCAAGCATTGACAAACAGATCATCCCGACTCTAACTTATTATTATTCCATCAAACAAAGCCATATTTGCAGGATCAAAAAAATTGATTAAACTTCATAATGAGATGAATAAAAAAAAGTTTATTACTCTCAAAAGATTCTTTCACACAAAGCCCTGTAATTGCTGCTCTTCTCATTTCCATCGAGCGCTAAAATCAGTTTATACTAAAATATGCAGGAGAATGTGAAAAATTGTAGTAGGAGGAATTCAGAGTTGTGTCTTTACATATGTTTTAAATCAAGCAGACTGCAGTTTTCTTTTAGACGCTGGTCAAATTAGTTAAATTATGCTGCAAACAAACGTTTGGTCTCCTCTGGGCTCTGGACCTTTTTAAATGCAAAGAAGTGAAAACACCCCCGTAGACATTACAAAAGGCGTTTCTACAAAATGTTTCTGTAGCGTATTAACTGACAAAGCAAAGGAAAGACATCTGTGGCATTTGGACACGTTTACAAAGGCTGTTAAGGCAGAAGTGAAGCCTCCCCAACTGGGAGACACTCTTGCTTGTAAATATTTGGTGTAGGCAGCCGAGTTTAGATTTATTTATTTTTTGATCCACACTTCTCTCAAGGTTTTAACAACTTTAATATTTCTTGCACACTCAACATGTTAAACATGGACCCACAGACTCTCAGCGATGTTCCACAGCCTGCGAGGCCTGAATTCGTTCACGGTGGCTTGTGGGGTCTGCTTTGAATCACTGTCCTGCCTGCAAGTGAGAGTTGCTGATATTTAGTGCAAAGCATTTCTCCATCTCTGTGCCACCAGCTCCTGCTACGTAAATCCACTCTCCACTTCAGTGCTCAACAGTTGGCAAAATATTCTTTTAATCAAGCTCTGTTCACTTTATCTCCAAACACGCCTTTGGTCATCAATCGGGACTTGACCTTGTGATCGGTCTTTAATGTCGAGCCGGTTTGTCCATCAGCGCTGCAGCAGACCAGCGCGCTGTCCCTCCTGTGTCGGCCATAAACCTGCTGCACAGTCTAATGGGAGTTCGGTGTCGTCTTGCCTCTGTCCGGCAGATGTGAAGTCTTCCTCAGGAAGGTTGCACTTTCATCTCATTCCAGCTGCACATGACTTTATTTATTTTAGCTTTTATATGTCTAATGAGAGACGTTTTAATCTCGGTGAGTCATGCATAGCTGAATGAGAGGTGTTAACACCCAGATCATCTCAGATCTACTTGGAGGCAGATGGTTAAAGGGTCACCAGCATCTCTAACTGGAAACAAAGACAAACAAAGAGCTGCCATCAGTCAGGAAGCTCTGTCGTCTTGAAAACAGCCCAGTCACAGCAAAACATTCCCTCATCTTATCTCAGTCTGACGCAACAGTTCAAAGTCTGAAACATTTAAAGCTTTTAGCCCACCTGAGTGATTTAATGGCTGTGCGTGCCTGCTTCCTCGCATATGGGAATACGGGAACATCTTCTCCTGTGAAAAAACGCAGCCTTGACAAACTCAAACAGGCCACGTTGTGCTATAAGGACAACTACGACTGAGCTAAGAGAAATAAGAGTTATGTGTCACGTCCCGCACTGGTGTCTGGTTGAGCCACACCAATGACGAATGAATGACTTGGTTGCAATTTTATGCAAATAGTGTACAGATTAAAACTGTGCGAGATCTTCAGATAAACGGATACATATGGTGTTGAACCGTGACCAATCGGATGGTGGCCCGTCTTCTCTTTCATTCTGGGTAAAATGTGGGGCACATCTAAAACACTCACGACCCCTTCACGATTCATTTATTTCACACAAACCGACCTCCTGGCAGATTCACGACATGCTGTATCAGTCCTACTAAGGCTGCTTGGCGGTGGTTTACGTCACAATAAAACATGTACGTGCCAGGTTTTCATCACAAAATCACAAATGAGATTTTCAGTGTCAAAGGGGCAAAGAGCTGAATCGTCTTCAGTTCGTCTACGCAGAAACCAGCAGGCTCGTTGTCCTGCGTAGTGGCCTTAGCTGGTGCTGGTGCTGGTGCTGGTGCTGGTGCTGGTGCTGGTGCTGGACGCCTTCCTGACACACGTTCCCATGTGGCGTCATTGCGGTAGCTCTCTTCCCAGGACAGGCATGTTCTGTTCTTTACGCAATTGCTTACATGTTTGCGCGAGCGGCGTCAGAAAGTATATGACTGTAGTGCGATGATTTGTTTTATGTTCCACCATCACATCAAAAACGACTCTTTATTTAACTTTAATTAGCGCTGCCTTCAATGTCTCTCCGTCGGCCCTAAGCCTCTGAACAACGTACCACCAACGCATCATTGACGCCACCAGGTGGTCAGCGTCAGCGTGGGCAGCCGGCCTGCAGCCATGGAGCCTTTAGTCCAGTGCCCTGGTCATCAGCTCACTCATTACACGAGGAGCAACTGGATGGATTTCTGCTGTCTGACATATTAACTGTAAGCTCGACCCATGCTAACATACATGTATGTGTTGGGTTTGTCAGTAACTAGAAAGACACGAGTGGCCCTTGAACGTCTCACAGGTAAGAAGAGCGGGTGCTTCTGCACGAATCATTCAACAGCTGCAGCTTTCCTGCTATGATGCACCGGATAATTACATAAAGCAAGTTTAAAACACAAATAAAGACCTGACTGCACGTCCGCCACAGCAGGGGACGCCTGTAGCAGCTCACTGCTTGGCCTGCACATTTGTTTCTCCGCTGTCGTATATCAGAAACGACCGAATGATAATAAAAAAGCCTGTTTGCCATATAAGTGCAGTAGATGCTGCAACCTGTCTAAGCAGAGGCTTCTCTCCTCAGAGGTGCTGCGTGACCCCGCTCGCTGTGGATGCTGCAGTCTATGTCACGCTGACTCGTGCTTGGAGGAGCCAGGCATCTTTTTGGAGGGGATTGTTAATTGCGGTAGAAACATGGCTGAAGGAGGATTACTTGTTCCTCGTCTGCTACTAAAAAAGTCATTCAAATAAAAACATAACAGTTCAGATAATTACTTTTCCTGAGCCTGACTGGGGATGAGTAATAGGCTCAGAGAGAAATATCTCATGCAATGACACTTAACTGAGGAAGAGAGTTTTGTTTGAGAAGACGATAATGGTGGGTAACGTGTGTGTTTAAGGTGCACACAGACAAATTCAACAGAAATAAGAGCTCTGGGGTTTAGATTGTGCCTGTTTTTCCACAACTCTTTCTCCATTAGGACATGTATAAATATTTCTGATGGCTGTTATAACGAGAAGAAAGACATACTGTATGATTAAGAAAAATTAATGTTAAAGGGAGATGAATCACACGGTCTTTCATAAATATCTATCCACACTCTTATATGAGTAATATCAAAGTGCTTTACTGACCATATTTTTAACCTCCTGAACAACAGAATTTTTCCCTTTGTAGACCTTTTCCAATATTTCTAGTGGAAACGTGCTCTGTAACGTCTTTCTCTGGTCTGCTGTGAGGCTCATCTCTCCAGCCAGTCAGAGAAGCTCACGTTTTCTGTTTGTAGCATCATGTTGGCACTGCTGGCTGACTTCCTTTATTCTGCTGAAGTGATGCACAGTTGTTATTATGCAATTTTCAGTAGCAGATTATTAATTTTCCACACCTCTGGGAACTGTATGGAAACAAATGTTTGCTTAGAATAGTTAAAAAAACAAAAAAACCTCCAAATGTCCCAAACATTAGAGTAATGGCTCTAAAGTAGTTATTGTACCTAATTTCTGGTAAACAAATACTGTATACTTGATTATACTTCATAAAAATGATGGACATTTAACAATCAGTCTAATCACTGTTAGAAATATTTGAATAATGACTCAAATCCCTGGACCCATAACAGCGTCTGACTCACCCATTATTTAAGACTTTGGGTTTTTGCTTTTTCCAAAATGCCACTGGTGTCTGTCACATACAGCAGAAGCCTTTTTACGTCCCGTCATCCTCACATTAATCTTAACATGTTCATACAATTGCCCGGTTTTTGCTCCATTACACAGAACTGATGGTCTTGAAAGGATTATTCATGAACAAGTATTGAATGCATCTCATTTGTGCAGCTCATTTTGACCTCTGCGTTGAGCTGTGTAGAGAGATGAAACATTAAAGTTTAAATTAAATAAGATAATGGGAAGCTTCCAAACCTGGACTTTATTTACTGCCCCGTTGGGAGAGTGATTATATGATTGCAGACCTTCTCAGCCTGACTAACCTACACAGTACAGAACAACAGACCCCTCCTACCCCAGAGTTACACACCGAGTTGACACATTTGTCTTCAACGTTGACCCTTTGTGCATTTCTGGGTCTTCTCATATCCCTTTGCCACCACTCTCACACTAAGCCTAGAGAAAACTCTTTTGCAAAATTACTTTTTAAAAGTAATAAAAGAAGTGAAAGAGCACAATAGAATGGAGAACCAAAGTTTGCTTAGAGAATATGATCATCATATTGTCAGTGACAAAGTAAATCACACCGGTATATTGTTTGCAGCATCAAAATCGTTTCAAATGTGCTTTAGGTAATGAGTTTTAAATTTAATTCAGAGGTTGTTGCAAACTAGAGCTGTAAACAGATGTGAACCAGATGTTAAGAAGATTTTTGATGCATGCACAAATACAAGTCAAACGGACGAAATGCAAAGACGCGCTGTGCTTTGTATTCAACGGAGGAGTGGACGTATGGTTGGATCCTTTCCTTTTGCTGCAGTGTTCACCGAACGAGAGCAGTGAACAACGGCACATGTAGCTACAGATGCTGTGACACGCAAGCACTAAGCCGCCTCAGAAGGATGTGAACTGATCTGGTTCAGTTTGAGCTGAAAATGGAAACACACACACTCTCACTGATCCAGGTTGTGCGGCTCCTGTGTCTGTCTGCAACAAGCTTCACAGTCTTACTAACGTCAGGTCACTACGCTCAGACCTGCACGTATGGATACGCAGATATGTACCAGACCCTACGGTGCGGAGCCAGCTGACCCCTGGGAGACTGACACCGTGTCACGTGACTGTCCTGGTGTTTACAACGAGGCTAATCGGCAGTAATAATGCAAAGCTCTGCATAATTCAGCCACTGAACATACAGTAGAAAGAATCCATATAATTACCCGTGAACAGCACCGCCAGTCATCGGAGTGAACACTTGTGTATTTAGGAAAGCGTGAAATTAAAACTACTGTTCCATTTCCTGACCTGTCCAGGGAGTAGCCAGCCTTCAGCCTGGTGACAGCAGGATTGGCTCCAGCGTCCCCACAACAGAGAAGGCAGTTTGGTTAATGGGCGGATGAATGGCTGGCTGTTCCATTTTATGCTGATTCATACTGCGGGATTATCTGGATGGGTTTCAAAATTGCAATTTGGTGTTGAAATAGCATTTAATTGATGGTGTTTACGTTTTTCCTTTTTCTGTGTTGGGATGTGCAAATATTCCGATTTTCAAATTCGTATTTTGGAGTTTTGAGTAGATGGTGAAACACTGGGCTGAAGTGGGAGGGAAGCTTGAACATTAGGAGTCAAAGCGCTTTTCACCCCTATCCTTCCATTGAACATTTAGAGGAGGGCACCTGGATAAATGAAAACACATTTCAAGAGAGATGAAACACGGAAATGGTGACAATGCAAATGAAAAGGATGGGACAATATTTATTTCCTGTGTCTCGCAGGTGTTTCCGTTTTTTAAATCTCTCAATGCCTTTGCGCTGGCAACACAACGACTAATGAAGTAATTGAGAATAATTACAAACAACCTTAAATAGAATCAAATTAGCACAGGGCTTGGTGTTTGGGCTGTGGGAGGTATTTACTAATCTGCCTGTTGGTTTGCTCTAACGATGGGCAGTAACACAACCTGCTGTTCTGAGCGTTACAGGTAAAACACAATATATCTGAAGGTGAAGCAACACGTGTTTATCCATAATCCCTTTACATATTTGCTACTGTATATCACTAACCTTTTTGTTTGTCCTTGTGAATTTGCAGTTTTTAGATACAACAACTCGGTCACACTGCTCATTAGTTTTTCTGTGTTGTGTTTTTTCTGTAGCCAGTTTGTTCTGTTTGCTATAGGTGATGTGTGTCCCTCACTACTTTACACTTGCTCTAATTGTTTTTCTGAGTCTATCCAAGATTAAACGAAGCATTATATTCACTGACTTAACTACAAAGTTATTATAAAATGTTGCCTTTTCAGTTTGGTCTTGGACTCTTGCTTTACTCACTGTAAGTGTCCCTGTGTCTGTTAATACCTTCGTGGTACCATATGAATTCTTTCCATGCATCCATCACCACTATTCCTCATAAGAGTTGTGGGGGAGCTGGAGTTAATCCCAGCTGGCCCTGAGTGAGAGGCAGGGTACAGCCTGGATAGGTCACCATAGCGTGACAGGGCCAACACATACAGTAGAGACAGACAACCATTCACACCTAATTTAATAGAAGCCAGTGAGCCTAACCCGAAATGTAAGCATCTGTGGTTTTATTTATTTATTTTTTTATTTAATTAGCATTTATTCTTGAGGTTTTTAAGTTTGTAAAATAAAATAAAATAAAATAAAATTAGTAGAGAAAATCAAACCAAATAATAACGTCAACGTCAAGCCAGCAATCAATTACCAGACATCAATTCCCACGTATGAACTGCATATGAATTACATCCTAATAAGATCACAAACATCGACAATGTGTGATTACTGCAAACACATGGAACTATCCTTGACTAAAGGTGATTGATATACAGTACATTTACATTTTGACAGCAAATTCAGGTAAATTAGTTAAACCTGCAAGAAAAGCCATCTGGGAAATAATGGCAGCATTTGGCTAAAATGAAAAACTGGCTCCTCACTAAAAGGGAAAGGTGAACCATTACTGTGGCATAAAAATTCAGATAGTGAGCTTGTGAAAGCTGGCATTATAGTCGGTTATGTCACTCAGGATGTTCTGGAAATTGTCTTCTGAATTGCACAACAGTCTTTTTCTGCAATGGATATGTCTGGACTAAAGGACATCATGTGAAACTCTGTCTCTCTCTCTCCCCCTCTGTCCAGAAATTATGTTTCCAGTCATGTCCATAAGTGTTTGGACAGCAAGACCACTTTCATTATTTTGGCTTTAAAAGCAACTAATGGTTTTGAAAAGAAACAAATAAAAATGTGCTTTGGCTGTGGTCCGTCAGCTTTTATTTAACGCTTTGCCAAAAAATAGTGTCGGAATTGGAACTATTTTTATACGCGGTGCGTTCGAGGCTCAGAAGTAATTGAATAAATGGGTGCGAAGCTGTTCCGTGACCAAGTGTATGTTGTTTCCTCATTAGTCATTCTAACATATGCAGAAAAACATTTAGCATTGATTAAAGTGCAGCCTTTGCATCTGGAATCTGTTGCTCACTGTCAGAAGCGTTATCCCTGCCAGCCTATCGTTGGGTTTGAAAAAGCATTAGGTGTGGCCAGACCAACTATTTGACTCGTTTCAGTTGATCTCAGACCCACAGAAAGAACAAAAGAGCTTGAAACAACACAGAAAACAAGTGTGTGGCGTCTGACAGAAGATTCTTGTTCTGGTGAAGCAGACAGCATGAAGTCAACAATCAAGAGAAGACTCAGAGCATTTATCACAGGGTGTAGACTATACTGTAGGTCTTCCCTAGATGAGGTGAAGCCTGTTAGTTGAGTCTGAAAGGAAATGTGCAAAATAAGCTTTTTTCATCCTCCGGAGAGATGATGCAAAGATCTAATTGTAGCAGAAGAGAGGGAAGAGACGCGGGACAGACCTGGCGAGGACCTGAACATGACAGCTCATCTGTAAAGCCTGCTGGACTACTGTTACTGTGTTTACATGTATGGCTGACAAAAAAGAGCAGTTCCCTCATATTTATTGATGAGGTGCCTGGAAAGAGCAACAGCATAGTGAATTATTTATTCACGTATATTTTCTTAGATTCATTGATCAAATGTTCATTTCTACATTAGGATTATAGGAAAAGCTCTGAATGATGGGATGCATTTTGGAACAATAGTGTTCCATCGCTCCGATCGATCCCCATATCCTGCTGCGCTGCTTGAGTGAAAACACTCTCTCCACCAACCTCCAGCTCCAGAAGCTGTCCAGAAGATCTTGGCAGCTGAAGCTGAGCTCTTGCTGCATAATATTTGCTCTGCGACTGGTGAGCGGCTGCTGCATCTGCACGAACTGCACAGTCAACAAAACCATAAAAGAATAAATGCATTACTGTATGTCTTAGTGAGCGTTTTCTATATTAATAAAGTCGGTGCTGATTTCTTAACCATAAACAAGTGCTTCAGGTGCCAAAATAAAAGCACAAACAAGTTTAATAGTGCCGTAGTCACTACAGCAGTAAATAGATTACTGAGATCGTCAGTGGCAACATATCTATCACTTATCACAAAATATCCTCAAAGCAGTAATAAAAAGAGTAAGATGTGATTAAGTTTGGTTATATATGCACATGATCTCTATATCCCCTCTTTGGTCCACTCCACCGAAGGACTCCAGTATGAGCAGACCCTATGAAGGCCATGAATTACTGGCAGGCAAAAACGTCCCCGATAAGCCTGCTGCCTGCAACATTTAACACCTGCAATATCCGGCCTATAGCAGCCTCGCTTACGCCCGCTGAGCACAATATGGCAATTTAATAAGAGAGAGACTTTATATGTTGTGTTCAGTGAAACTGACTTGTTGAGCTTCCTAATGTTGAGATTTAATATTATTATAAAGTACAAGGTAAATGACAGTATTTCAGTAGCATAAAAATGTTCCATTAGCGTTTCCTCTGGCTTAAACCACCCGAGCTCCACAGCGAGAAAATCAACATACAAATGACTTTCTGTGGGTGAATGGTTGGCAAGAATTCACAATAACAACTTACTGTCACTATCAGTTATTCTGATTTAAGTTAGTAGAATGTAAAGCCTAACGCTACCCCCAGCTGAAGGAGGCTGGAGATAAAGGCAAAGGGTGTGTGGGAGAGCAGAGGAGAAAAAAGCAAGGCTTCGCAGAGGCAAAATGCCAAGGCTCAGGCGTAGACCTTCCTCTGCTGAAAAACTGGGAAATCTGCGAAAGTGAAAACTCAAGGTTACAAACAAACAGCTTGAGGATTCCCAGTATGAGCCCGAATCCTTCCCAGGAGACACATTAGCGGAGCACTGAAGAGGTGATGATTTGAGATAATAACCTTCCACCGTTTATACAATAAAAGCAAACACAAAAAATGTCACTCGTCAAAAAGAAACTCTGCTCAAAATAAACATGATTGTTGTTGAAATTAACATCTAGGCTCGAGGCGTCCGAACGAACGCTGCCAACTTCTGTGCTTGCTGCTGCCTGGAGCTTGTTGTACTGTACAGGTCTGCAGGAGAAATTTCTTCTCCGGTCCTCGTAACAGACAGAGTTGAAAGACTCAACAGTTTATCTCACCCAGGCTGCACTGCAGAGACGGATGTCCCAGAAAACACCAAGGTAAATGTAGATCAAAAAGGAGGGATCCTTGGCCAACAGCAGCTCCTTGGTAACGAGCCAGGAGATGGTCACATGGGTGAAGGATTTCAATGGAGTAACACCCAAACTCAGTGGCCCCATCAGTTTACTGGGTGAAACAAATGTAATAGATTTTAAAAAATATATGAATATTAAAGAACAAAAACACTTCACCTCTCAAAAAAACAGTGGTTTTGTTTACTAATTAAAAGTACACTGCTCAAAGTTCACTACAAGAACAGGCTTTTTGGCTTTGCTGGATAAGAAGTACAAAGGGTCTTTGTCCGAACTAATTCATGCAGAATTATAAATATACTTTTAGATCTGAAAACTAAGTGGCCATAAAAACGTGACGTTTAGCTCAAATGAAGATCAAATTGTGCAATAATCCAGATTATTCCAACACAATTCGAACGGTGGCTCACAAGGCTGTGACTGTGACTGTGACTGTGAGGCGCATGTCGTGGTGACGGCTGGAACACGAGATGCCTGTGCAGCGGTGTCAGAATGGTCCTCGATGAAGCTGGGAGACAAGCGATGCTGACTGCATAACGCCAAACGTGATCGAAGGTCTTAGGAGTCTGATTAAGGCTCGTCCAGAAATATGCTCATTTCACTTACTTCTGCACTGATGGTGAACGACTCATAAGCATATATGCATCATATGACGTACATTATAGACATTAGTTCAAAGTGGAGGAATAAATGATCAGCTACAGGTACTTTATATTCATGGAGTGTAACATGTCCTCATTATTTTGTTTCCAAGTGTCTTTATTGGTTGGTTGTGGTATTTTGAATAAATAACCCTGACACGGCAACACACATAAATACTTGTTTGGTGCAAATGAGGGTTTTATTAAAATCTTAATTTAAAACCTGACACCTCATCTCACCCCACCTGAAAAACATTGCATTAATTTGTAAGTTCACAAATGCGCCGCGTATCCAGACCATCAACAATAAAGCCGGACACAGGAAGTCAAAAGGCCATTTTCTGAAGTGAAACTAAGCGTGACGAGGCTTTAAGGCTATAGATTTTGCACACGTAGTACACGTCCGACGCAGGGACGTTGAATACTTTCATACTCACTGACTCTTTGTGTGGGCATCCATAAGGAAAAGCAGCCAAACGTACAATATCATTGACCTCAGCAGCCCAAGCAGCACCAACCTCGTGCTGCCACCTGTTCTACATCATGTAGACGATGCACTGACTAAACCAGCGTTTGCACCAAAAAACATCCATGTTCACAAATCAGTAGCTGCATATTCAGTATGTGATCCGTCTGCATATCGACGGATACATACAGTAAATAGCACATTTTCAGTTGCGTGATATGTCGTCTTTAAGATCTGTTTTCAGCGTTGTTACTGTAGCAGCCAGTTTCTTGTCATCGTGTGTTTTACCTTTTCACGATATGCTGATAGGCCGATGAAAGATTGACTGTGTACAGTAACGACAGTCAGACCCAGCACTACAAGAAAAAGTAAACTTCAGGTCACGAAAAATGAAAAGCAAAGCGATATCGTGTTCGCAGAAACGATGGCATCTGTTTGGAGTCAGTTCTCTGGCCAAGGCATTGTAGGTTTCACAGTTTTAGTCCCATGAGAACACAAAGTCTAGGAATGCAATGTGTTGTCCAAACAGACACATCAATTATTTGTTTTTTAAACAGTAGTGAAATTGATGTTGACAGTATAAATGTGCAAGTCTGGTCCAGATTTAAAAACACAAAGAATACAGCGTAAAATGCATTGAATTATTATAATAACAACAAATAGATAATGCATGATAGCACATCATCATTTCATAGGGAATTGTTCATTAGAATCCAGGTCTACAAAAGCAATAACAACAATAACAACTAAAGTGAACTTCATTTGCCACTAAATTGTAATGGCATAAAAGTAAAACTTACATAAAAGAACAAATACCTCCATAAAGTACAAGTACCTCAAATCTATACTGAAGTGCAGCACTTGAGAAAATGTGTTCAGATTCAAAATTTAGACTTTTCTCAAATGCCATAAAGATTCGCTTCAACTTTGCAATAGTACAGAGATTTTCAGTGGTTTCAGTGATGAACTTTGTAAGATAAACAACTTTAGACTTTGGTGCCTTTGGCAAAGAAGGGACAGAGGCAGACTCTCAAATGAGCAGGTTAATTTGTAGGTGAGGTTATATTGAGTGTAAAAGGACCAACCACCTACTGTACGGCTGATGCATTGCAAAGAGAAACGGGCTGCGGTTCGTCACTTTGTGCCAAACCATGTGAGGAATTTGTCAATCAGTTCACAAAGAAGGTCTGTTGGACGGGTGTGACCTTCAGGGCCTCAGGCATGAGAAGCTATAACCCTACTATGATAATGACTATTTATGACTCTGATCTGTCACTTAACACCTATGCATCCAGGAATACAACCTGACACTAGATAAAGATAGACTGAAAGAGAGAGGAAACACTTTCTGCAGTCGCACAAATCCATGTTACAACTTGTTTTCAGAACAAGCGGGCATCAGGTTCTTCGCATCGTATTTTGAAAAGATCATGAAGGCTGATGTCAGTAACGGAGGAGCAAAAGTCAGCATCTGACTTTTGAACATCAGTGCTTCAGGCGTGAAGGACTGCAATATGTGTGAAGGGGCTGCTGAGCCAAAGGTGTACGGTTTACTGACACAAGCTGCAATAAAGGTAATGTAGGTTTTTCCAAGGGTTTTTGTACACCAGGACAATGTTAGGCCTCATTCTACCATGGTGCTATGGTAGTGGGGCTTCGCAGAAACATTGTGGGTTTGCCTGACCTGCCTGGACTCTCGATCTGTGTCCTATTGAAAATTATTGGCACACCATGAAAAGGAGAATCAGACAACAGCATCCACAAAATATTGAGCAGCTGAAGTCTTGCCCAGTCTGCATGAATGGGCAGGTTTCCTACTCAGCAATTAGTATCCTGAGTTCCTAAAATGTAAGACAGTGGTAAACATGCTTCAACGTTTCTTGAAGTCGTCCAGCTCCAATCTGTGCGCGTCTGTCAGTCAAAGGTTCAGTATGTATGAGTTTCACTTTTAATATGGAGATGGTCCCACTTTCTCTGAAAATGATGTTTGTACCGTACCTACAACAATTAAAGTAATTTTAGTTTATGCGGTTTAACATGCTGGACTGAAACTGGAAAAATATGACGACTACAGACGGATACATGATGCAAAATATTTCAATTTGATTTAACGGTAGAGCATCATGGAGGAAGAAACACATAAGATCCTGTTTAGGAATAAAACAGTGATTTGTGACATTTAGTTTCCATTTAGGCACAAGTTGCCTATTTGTCTAGTCTGTGTGTGGATGACTGAATTTGCATATTAAATTACCACTGGCAGGGGCAATTCCAGGATCAGACCTTTGGGGGGTGCTCAGGCCCTAATGAGAGTGAGACACGTTACCCACTTCACAAACACCAGCATCAAATGAAGTGATGCCACATGGTCTGTCCTCACTGCCTGGCTCACTGTGGACATAACCGCAGGTGCAGGTGCGGTCGCCACCTGCCCAAGTGTGTGGAATCATGTTTTTATTGGTTTACAATGCAATACAGCACAAAGACCTTTGAACCTCTAATTGCCCCCTCACAAGCAGGTTGATCAATACTACTGTAGTTAATACTTTAATATACTCGTATGGGTGTTAAGATGGATTTAAGGGGTGTGTGGTTTGAAAGTGGTCTAAAAGTTGCAATGAAAATGCTATTGAAGGTGCAACTTGAGGACGTTCCCCATTAAATGACATTCTGAGTGGAAGGAAACTTTAAAAGTAACCCGAGGAAATCAGTGGGTTAAAGAGGAAGACAAACCAGCCTCCATCCCAGCATCAGGACAAATGAAAACATTTGTGTGTTGAATGCTTTAAATAAATAAAAAATTTCAATGACAGATAACAGACGGTTTTGTCAAACATTCCTGGAAGTCAGTTGAAATGTTACTGGATGCACCAGTGTGCCTGATTGAAATTTAACCTCAGCCTGCTCTGATAAATCCCACTAAATAAAATAATCAGGCGTCCCTTTCAAGCAATAATTTAGTCCAGTGAGTTAAAATGACTGCAGAGTAGAAAGCTCGTGGGAAGCTCGCGTTTAATCTTTGGAGAGGATTTATAACTGCAGACTCATAGAAGCATTATTGGAAATTAAATTGGCAGCGTATACCCTAGGTAAGGAGTCTGCGTTTGGGTCTGTGGTTCTGATGACAGGCCCATACAAAATATGTATGCACAGTAGACAGCGGGTACAGGCTGGAACATGAGGACACTAAATGACTCACAAACCGACGACTGGAGATTGCATCAAACGGTGAAACACAATGGGAACACCTGTGAAAAACGATCCCTGATGGACTTGCGGTCACTTTTCAATTTGTCTTGTGAAAAAATATAAAGATAAATAAGATAAACGACCAACAACGACACAGATTGAAGTAAGACACACACACACAAAAGGGCTCGTGCCTCGGGGAAATTACGTCAACGCAGCGTGTCCATTAAATGCAGTAGGCTCACGCGCGTTTGAAGATGGGTTTTAAACAACTGGGGGACACAACGATCTGAAGACTCGTATGCAAATGACGGGCTGGTCTGTGTGTGTGTGTGTCTGTGTGTGTCTGTGTGTGTGCGGTGCCTGACATCTCTCTGCTCTGGAAACTTGAACTCGCCTGTGGTGAATACTTCACGCCCTGTTTTTTGTGTCAGTGGGGGAAAGTGCGATGCTGACAGGCGGGCTACCTACAGCGAGCCCTCTCCCGAGTTCACTTTTAATCAAACCGGACCTGAACGCCTCCGACGCGCCGAAGCCCTCCGCTTAGGAGGAGTTTAGTCCCGCGGCTCCCCCGGGACCTTCGCCGACGCGTTTTCACAGCGTGAGCACTAGCTGGGACCTGTGGAGAGTTTGTCGTGCAAAGTTGGGTTCCCTGGCCGAGTAAACACTTTCTGGGAAATGAGCCAAAGAAAGCGACAGTTACCTTGTAGCGCTGTTTGGCCAGGGGGGGACAAAATGAAGACAGACGGCGGCGTGAGCGCTCCCGGCATGACGCTAAAAAGTGAAGAGAGTCGGCTCTGTTTCACCAAGAGCTGCGGACACGTTATTCCGCAACCTTGCGCTATGGAAAAGCGCTGCTGTCAGACAGCTGCTGCTCCTCAGGAGGAGTTGCTGAACGCCGGCTGTCGTGTGGGCGATAGCCCCTCGTTTTCTACCTGCGCCACAATCTCAGAAACAGCCAGGGAGCTCTGCAAAGCGGTGTCCGTGTCGCTGGGTCTGGCCATGGAGTCCAGTGACACGGGCGAAATGGACGCCGCTCTGCCAGCGTGTGCCGCCAGCGACCAGATACGAGGGGACTATTTGTTCGGAGCCGTGACTCCGAACTGTCCCGGAGCTCAGGCGGCTGTCACCGAGTACAGGTGCCCGGACGCAGGCGAACGCTCCCTGCACGGGCGGAGGCAATTGGTGGAAGTGTTTAAAAGTTCCGACCATCCTGCTCCGCGGCTTCACCTCAGCTCGACTCGGGCATCTGGGGACCAGCAAAACTTCACGCTGTGCGACGCTGACGACATACATTCAGGAGAGGTACATAACCTGGACGCCACGCGTGGAGCCTCCTGCACTTACACCCCGTCCGCACCAGACAACTTGGCGCACTTCGGCCAGACGCCCACGGAGCGGCCGTGCCGGCTCTACAAGCCCCCCGATGAGGCGAGAGACTTCGGCGAAGTCATGGAGAGCAAGTTCGGTCGTTACGAGGCGCCACAGTGCAGCGTTAAACTGAAACGCGAGGACGGCGACGCCGAAGCGGGGATGTGGGGAGGCTCCTACACCTTTAACGAGAAGTACAACACTCAGCTCTGGGGGTCGAGGCAGTGCGCGAATTCAAACGGCGCAGGAGGCAGCGCCGCGTTCATATGTAGCCCATACGAGAGGAGCGTCCGGCGCCCGGAGCAGTGGTACCCTGGCGGGATGCTGAGGCCGCCCTACGGCAACTCCACGTACATGAAGGCTGAAGTCGGAGAATGGGTGGACGTCACCTTTAATGACTCCAGGTACGTGTTATTAACAGCCATCCTCATAATTATTATAATACTATACTACCATGTATTATAGTTACCAATGAACTCATGTTTAGGCAGAACTGGTCCATGTCGTGTAGTCTAACTAGAGTCGTGCGTGTTTAGAGTGTGATCATGAAGAGTTTACCCCCAGAAATCACCTATAGGCGTCAAGAAAAGGAAACTTTCAGGCTAAGTTTAAACTGACAGCTCTCTGGACGCAGCACAGCGCAGTACTTTTATTATTCATAGGTCAGAGTTCATATCTGGAATAGGTTTACACTTAAACATCTGGCTTCCTTCTTTTCTTGGAATATCTTGGAATCTTAGTTTTCTAAGAATTTGTGTTTTAGGCTCCTTCCTTTGGTTCAGTCTTTTAACAACTACTACATATACTTATTATTTAGACACAACCATTAAACTGAACGTCTTAACTACACACACACACACGGACACACGCATTTCCTACTGCAGTGACTAAATTATCCAGCTGGGCTAAATGCATTAGGAAAATGTAGCTCATCAAACTGAGGTTGTAGTGCATTTTTAAAAAGCATCCTTGACATTTTAAACGCATGAACAACCTGGAGTTGATTTACTGTTTTGCTATTTACAATGTTGCCTGAAAAGTCTGAAATTGCAGTTTAACAGATTAGAGTTGAAACAGACGCCGTTAAGAGACATTTTCCACATGGCTAGTTTGAGAAAATGTGTTATCATGTATTTTAACCATGTGACAGATTTACACATATAATTGTTACATTTGTGCTGACATAATTTTCATACATATAAAATCTTAAAATCACACGTTTTATCTCTTGATGGCGCAAATGCATTATTCTGTAAATGTACATTAATAAAACAGCCTTTTTCTTTATTACAAAAGTGCTGTAAATTTATAACTGCTCAATGTTACTAATCTGCTGAAAGGACATATTACACAAAAATAAACATAGTCACAAAAATTCTAAAGATAATGAAAAGCAGACAGTGACACAGCAAATAAAAGTAAAAGATATTTTGCATTATTCTCTGTAAGTAACTGACTTAATGCTCAACATTATTTTTATGAAAGACTTAAAAACTTGAAGAGAATCAGGCAGCAAATAACCACACAGTTCAACTTTAAAACAAGCCGAACATTATCCTTTTATTGATTTACTGCAGCATGTTAGATTAGACGGACTTAGTTTTAAGTGTACCTAATAAATGGCAACTCTTTTATTGGTACAAGATCCTGGATATCATCAGACCTAATGCAGCCTGAATAAGATCAGCTGGATCGTAGCATAACCCTGCGATGAGCTTGTTGTAGACACACCAGTATTGGAATATACGGTAGAGTACTGTGGAAAAGCTTTACTCACTTTAGATGTTTAGATTCTTTTTCCATCATGCAATGCAATCAGGGAGTTATTGGACCCGTCCCAATTTCATTGTGCAGCATGTGCCAAACATACAGAGGGGATTGCATAGAAGAACGATGGCAGGATCTTGCTTGGCACAACCTAGTTGCCAAGTACCTCGAAAACCTGTGCACATGAGAATTAGTTTTTTTTTTTTTTCATTTTCTGAAACGTATCAATATTAACGACTCATGAAGATTTGTTTTTGACCTTACTTTATGTGATTATGAGGTGTGTGTGCTGTAAGTTATAATTGTATAATTGTTGTAATTCATATTTATATACAGCACTTCTCATCCATTCAGCAGTAAGTTGGATGTGATATAGTGTCGCTAATATACATGCAAGTTGACGCTGCAACTTTGTGTGTCAAATTGAAATAGAAATGATTTGCAAAAAAAGTAGCTTATTTTCTACACAAAGACGTTCAAACGGGTTGGATCAATCAAAACAAATGATATAAAGATACATATTTGCAAAATTGCAAAGAGTAAAACATCTGGATGTGATTTTTCTGGTAGACAATATTTCCAAAGATGTGTCTTCAGTTTCAGCATTTCCAATCCGACATACTATGGAGGTTGACAGAGAGTCTCTTTAAAGCACACTGAAGTCTGGATATGTAGGTTAAACCTAAAGTGAACTTTGGAGGCACAAAAACACACAAATCAAGGTCTGAATGGTGAATCTCTGTCAGTGAAAGGGTTTTTCTACACCGTGATTGATACTTGCAACTTTTCTGATGGTTGCTTAAATACTGCACCTTTTGTATGGACTAAACATCCCCCTGCACCAGCTTCCCTTTCACTGCCTCACCAAGGTCTCAGAGGGCACAGATAGAGAGAAAAGAGAGCGTGTGTGTGTTTAAACTTTACATTTCAATTATACAGCATGTTGCATTGCAAACATAAACATTCTCCAAGGGCTGGGGTCCCAGACATGATTTCAAATCTGGCTTTGCAGACTTGGTTTGGAATCAGTCCTGGTTGTAGTTTAGTTCCTCAATTAAGGGAGCAAATATCCAACAAGAGATTTTCCAGGATGAAACAAAAGCACAGAGCCCGAGAAATCTGAACTTTAAACAAGTAAAATGTAATTAAATATGTATAAAAAAATGAACTAAGTTGAATCTTTAAAAAAAAACGAAAAATACTGGTTTCATATGAACCTAAGTCTAGCAAAGGCACAGTTAGCAGCATAGCTAGTGCGCAGACTATGGGCCCACTAACTGTGACTGTGTAAGAAAATCAGCAGTTATGTTAGCAAACACCAGACATCTCCAAAATGTGCAAAACATTAAAGCTACGTCCCAGAAGGCTCTAGAAAGTTCTAGTTTACACGTCACAGCACGACGTTGCCTCCCACTGACGTGTGCAGTACACAGCCTTCAGGCAAAAAGCAAAGGTTCAGTCAGTAGCCCGAGCGACTTCGTGCTCAATAAATGTCCAACTCGGACAGCGTACATTTATTTAAACATCTGTAGCAATAGAATGATACCAGGAAAAGAATAATACATCCTCAATAATCAAATTGAATTTAGTTTATAGAGATTTCCTGGAGACAGCTACTGTAAACGTTGATTTAAAGATGAATAGAGAATATGTTCCTACTGATCCACAGCTATTTCTGAACTCCTATAATAAAAAACACTACACATCAGACATAAAGGTGTTCAGTGTTTTCTTATTGGTGGATTTAACTTACACTACAATATAACACTTATATTGTGAATAATTTCAAAAATAGGTCAATGTGCCAGATGTGCATACTGAATACACAGAAAATAATACTTGTGATTTTTTTTTCTTTTTAAACATTATTTGATAAACGTACTATGCTTCACAAAGTTCCTGAAGTGAATGTCTGTCGTCGTGAATGTGACATCTGGTTTGACAGAATTAACATCAACATGCCCTTTTGCCAAGCGTCTGCGTTTTCTCTGGACTAGTGAATGATTGAGTGTGCTGTCTGATGCCAGTGTCTCTTTTATTAGAGCTCAGTACACTAAGATCCCGCAAAACAGTGTGTGTGCCATTCACTAAACCAGGTGCATGAACCAGGACGTAGAACTCAGCTGGGTTTTCACACGTGCCATGGTCTGCTGCACACCTGTGACTTTACCCCTGCCGTCAAATTAGCATTTGCTTGATTTATATTATCTATGGAAAATATACAGCGTAGTATTGACTACAGGACAGTGGTGATAAAAGTTTTTTCAAACTGACTGCTGTAAATCAACCAGTACATGTACTGTGGACGTGGAGCAAAAACTTGGCACTAAAAAAAATTGAGTAAAATTGCATTGAGTGAAATGTACTGCACTGAAGTGGAGTTCATTCATAATATTAGTGCTTACATTATATTGGCTCATTCCCTAATCCCATACTCAGCCAAACTGTAGCCACTCTGATCGAGGATGAACTGCATACCAATACCTCATAAATGAGTGAAAGCAGATGTTTGTTACATTATTTATCTCTTGAATAAACTGTTTCCAGGCTCACGTTTGCTCTGACTTTCACGTTTAGTAAACGAAAGAGGCCAATCAGTCGCGCTTGAACATTTTACCCATGCAAAGAAGAAATCAGGTATTTTATACGGTAGATATGTATTTATGGGTCTGATGAGGAGGAACTTGGCAAAATATTATTAGTGCGCCACAGCATGCTAAAATTAGAGCACTCAGAGGCAGGTGCAATCCTAATCCTCTTCTGCTTTAACCTGGAAACCCTGTTCACGGACAATTGCTTCAATTAGATTCTGCTGACCCTCATAGAATAGAGATGATCATTCTGTTTTTATAAATGACAAACAGTCAGTAACAGTATAACATGTATTGGAATGTAAATCTATAAATTTACAAGTACGTAGGGCAAAGCAAAGGATGTCCAAACCACATCTCCAGAAACGCTGGAACTTTCTTTAGTCTATGAGTAAGTATATATATTTGACAAAAACACACAGAAAATATTTTTAATGCTGTACTGTATTTTTAAATTAAATTTGATGCATGCATAGCACTCAGCAGAACGTCAGTACCCTAACAAAATAAGAGTTTAAAGAGACATATTCGTATACATATAAAACTCAAAATTAACAGATAAATTAGTAACAGGTGAGGGTGTCAGGGTTCAGGGTGGGAAAAAGGAGAATCCACCGAAGGCTCAGTCAACTCAAATAAAGATGAACCGTGACACATGTCTTTGTGCCAACTGTTTGGGTGAGTTATCAATCAGAGAAGATAAGAAAGACAGACAGAGAAGTTCGTGCAGAGAAGTCATAGAGTTCACTAGGCCTGCTCTCATTTTAAATAGACCAACATGAGCTAAGGCAAAGTCCACATTTCAGTTTTTTTCTGCTCGTTCGTTAAAAACAATTCTTGGGTTTCTTATTGCCAACGACAAAAACCATCCAGACTATCAGCGAAGGTTCCTTTCAGCATCATAGAAATGGGACTGGGATAGATCACTGCCAAAAGCATTGGTGACGGCCTCTGTGATGTGAATGTGTATATTGGGACTTTAGTGAGACATGTGCTGCCATCATGGCTACGCCTTTTTTCCAGGAAGTCAGTGAGTTTTAGCACGACAATGCCAGGACTCTTTCTGCACATGCTACAACAGCGTGACTTCATTGACACGCAGTTTGTGTTTTTGACTAACCTGCCTGAAGTCCTCAATTGAGTCCTGTATCCAATGTACAGTGTGCTGCATTATGAGAAGGTTGTGTCCAGACACTGATGCTCCTTCCTGTTGTTTCTCAGTGTGTTGTGGGCGTCAAATGTTAAATTTGCTTATGCTGCATTAACACAATTTAAAACCACTCATCACTCTTGTTATTTGGGCAGAGACAGTGGACCTTGATATCCAGTCTTTGTGTAGACCATTACAACAGCTGTGAACGAATGTCTTTACACCGATCCAAAGTGCATTTCATCAGAGATTATTTGTGATTGCCTTAGGTGATCTGTGCCCTCATAATGTTGGCATGCAGATCTTGCAGATCTCATATTTTTCACATTTATTGCTGATGGATCCCAGACTACTCTGTCACTGTTCATCAGCTGAGCTCCCAGTGTTTAAACTGCCTTGTCGTTTTAATCACAACCTTGACTAGAGTTTAGTCTAAACATGCACAATAACAGGTTTTGTTGGCTACTAGTGTTCTATATCAAATACATAAACCTGAGACTGTGAGCACCACATGCCAGGAATCGGTACTAAAATATTTAAATACTGTTTTTTAGTATAATTAACTCAAATTTTTGAAAGTCATGTTCCCTATTTACAGTATATGACGCATTGTTTCCTTTTGTTTCCCTAAAATCACTCAGATCACAGTGGATTTTTTTTTATCCTTGTCACTTTTACACTGAACCCTGAAATCTAGGTTTCACGTCACTCAGGCAACATTGTGTCTGAGGCATTTCTAAACTCTTGAGTGTTCAAGGCTGAAGCTGGCCATCTCCACCCCCTTCCTACTTGGCCGTGGTACTGGGTCCCAAATCTTTCCCACAATATCCTAAAAACTTATCGCGCCCTCGTTGTCTCTCACGCACACTGAGCGTCTGCAGCGTAGATCTGGAGAATAAACAGTTAAGTGCTTTGTGGTTACAGTCTGGACAGTAGTGAATAGCAATTGTGGTACTGCTGCGGTAGAGGAGTTCAAGGTTAGGCTTCATTTGTGCCAATATTAACATGATATTACCTGGAACATACAATAAAGTTGTTTAGAGTAAAACTGAACAATACTGAATACCATTGAAATATCAAAACAATTAATAAGCACATTGATAGTTGATACTACCATGTCAGGGAGGATCCTTAATGACTTCACTTTACTGTTATTCAAAACTCTTTTTTAAAGGTCTCGTGTGCTGTGGAGCTACCGCAACTGCAGCACCACTCATCAGAATCAGCAGCTTGGTTTTATCATTCCTGAGTTGTAGCTCTACATCTCTCACATGTTTGACTGCAGGTTTGACACGGGCAGGGAGCACATGTTTCCCATGGAGTTCTTCTTTCCACCACAGAGGACATGCCTGATTTGTTCAGATGAAGCGTCTGGCTGCCATTACGGTGCGCTAACCTGCGGTAGCTGCAAGGTTTTCTTCAAAAGAGCTGCAGAAGGTGAGGTTTCTCCAACTAAATCTTGCTGGATTGCTTTCAGCCTGAATGAGGTATGCAGCATTTTAATGTTCACTCACCCAAGCAATGTGTGGTTTCTCTGTTCATGTAGGCAAACAGAAATACTTGTGTGCAAGCAAAAATGACTGCACTATTGATAAGCTAAGAAGAAAAAACTGCCCCTCGTGTCGGCTAAGGAAATGTTTTGAAGCTGGAATGACGCTTGGAGGTAGGACGGATTAATTTACTAAGATCTGCTGTTGAGAAAAACAATAATTATGTATGTTATTTTATTCGTGTTGGTTTGCAAAGCTCCACTGTGATCATTTATTCTGTGCATAATTTGTACTAGTGTGCAATGTGTTTGCTGTGTGAATATACATCAGGATGTATACATTTGTTCTGTAAGGGCTATAATAGCGCTCTACTGTGGGAACAAAGTACAACACAGAAAGTGAAGTCCTAAAAGTGAAACTATTAATGGTTTCCCAAGACCGAGTACTTTATTCTCTCTACACTGCACATCTTAGCTGGCTCTTCCCAATTGTAGCATCATCACAATAGGGGATGTTACTGATAATCAAGCCCCTGACTGAGCTGCCATGCAATTTAGACCTATTCCATTCACTTCTCCTTACTGTCACCCAGACCTGTTCGTCATATTAGGCTGTAAAGATTGACATGTAGTGGACTAATTTTAGTCTTGTGTTCAATTTTCACTCTCTTCCATTTTCTCATTCTGTTAACGGTGAAAATTGTACTAGAGGCACAAAGCTGACATGAGACATGTGAATTAAAGCAGCAGACATGCTGGTAATTTCGCCACCAGTCGCTGACAAACCCATGGAGGGAAAATGTGATCTAATGCTGTGATTGTCAGTAAAAAGGCACACATTTTCTAGTTGTGGCTAAAAAGATCCTTTCACTTATCTTCTCATCATGGAGAAGTAATTTACTCGTGGCATTTCACAGGAAAATTTATGACAATAATTTGTAGCTGTGAATGCCAAAAAATTATACATTTATTATCCCATAGGTCTTCTACTTACAGCAATTTAATATAGGAGCCCTTTCAATACCACATCAATACTATGTTAGAATGTACATTAATTAACCAATTTGAAGCTTGGTATCATTAGATGAAATTATTAAGATCTATTACAGTGTTTCTCTCTTACTTTGGGAGGTCTGGAGAGCAATCCCATCTCAGAGTCTTTCATCTGTCGAGCGCCGCATCTGTTCAAGATTGAAAAGCGTTGTTATTAAAAAGTACTTGGTTTCAGTTTTGTCATTTAATTTCAGTGTTATGTCTGGAATGCTGATTACATCCACAAACAGAAGCAGAATAGCGATACTACCACTGCCAACCGGGGCTGTTTTCTTTTGGCGCTGTTGTGTTACAGCGGGGCCTGGGTTCGAATCCTTTGATCGGCCATGTGCCTTTGTGTTGTAGTTTGCATTCTCTGCCTCTCCAGAGGTTTTGTCCAGATAGTTTGACTTCCTCTGAGTGTCCAGAGACATTCAGTGAGGTTAGGGTTGTTTGGCCACTCCGCATGCTTGTGTCTGTCTAACATAAAGTAGGGACTTTGAGTTGTTAATGATTTAAACAATCTGCCATTATCCAGCAGCTTTTTAAAGAAAACAACTTGTACTAAGGCTCCTCTAGCATAGGTCCATTGCCAGATTAAGACTAATTATAAAAATGCCCAATACATGTTAGTCAACTAGTTAAAATAAATGTCCATCTTAGGAAATGATCTAATCATTCTAGTTTGGCCTGACTTGTGTCTTGTGATGATAAAACATCAAGACAGTTAAGCTTGAACTTTCTTTAATAGTCATTTTTACCTTTCCATTTTTAGGCCGTAGTATATCATATTAAATTTAATGTTCCAGCTTCTCTGGGGTCAGTTCATAATGTTTCACATTGGCGCTTGAATCCCTACAGAGTGCCCTTATCTATTCCAAGGTCGTGTTCCAGTTGGTTTTGCCCAAAGATACAAGACGAAGACGCTTTCTGAATTGCTGAACTCTCACTTTATGTTTTTACACACCTACCGTTTACTGCTGTAATTACATTTAGGTTGTTTAGTTTCAGATCAGTACATCACATATTTTATGCGATTGTGTTTCTGCTCATAAATTCGATTCAGAGTTTTTCTTGATTTAGACCTGTGCAAGTGCATGATTACCAGCTCTTGCTTTCTCATTTACTTAAGTCTGGCTCCACGGGGCCTAATGGTGGTGTGGCTGTGATCTACGGTACTCCACTCCACTGCAGTGTAGCTTGATCTCCTTTGGTAATTTTAGCTCTTTTGCATTCCTGACCTCCCCTATAAACAGAAACAACCCCATATTGTGTCCTGTGCTTTATCTGCACTGTAAACGCAGTAAAACCTTCAAAGCTGAGGAACCAGGATCCTTTGACTACTGGTGAGTTAAATACTACATCTTATGGGACAAAACACAGTGGAAATTTTTAGATTGGATTAGTATTTTTAATTTTATTCAAAATGCATTTGGTTCTACACACAACATCCTGCAAACACTAGCGCACATAATTTAATTTTAACAGTTACTCAACAGTCTTGTTATGTTTTTTTTTAAACTAGTTCCAAGTAAATGTTTTATAAGATATAGTAAATGTAATATAATATAAGATATATTAAAATTTCTTATGTATTTAAATGTCTAGATTGAGATTTCTAGTAGAATAGTCATCATCAACATCAAGCGGGAAATATGTTCCTGTTTCTAAATTGACACTAACACTACAGTGAATAACTAAGTAAATAAATAAAATAAGTCTGACTTCGTGTCAGCTAAGCACAGATTTTTGGTTTGAAATGTGGGTGCTATTTCATTTCAATCTGACTTATTCATTCTTTCTTTTACCAGCTGAAAAATACCTCTAAATTGAAATTTTGATGAAATTTTGACATGAGAAAGCAAGTCATGCTTTTATTTTATTCAATTTTTACTAGTGCAATACTCAGCATTAAATATGAGAATTTCACTGCCATAGTATCCAAAACTCACTGCTGTGGGCCTTTCATCCTCTGTGGGATCCATTTCATGAAAATTAGAAATAAAGTTTGCTACGCTGAGGCAGTTTTCATTTGTGTGCAGCCATTGCACACCAGCAGACCACTTTCTCCTTCCTACACCACTGGCTCAGACCCAACAGCTCTGTATTCTGCAGAGCTGAATGTCTGTCTCAAGTATTTAATTTTTACTGTGCTCTTTTCTATCATCTACACATTGTGATGATGACAGTGGTAATTTATTGCCACCCTTTTTCCTACTCCTAGCAAAAGAATAATATGACAGAGGTGTAAATGCCCCCTGTAACAGTAGATCTAGAAGCAGGGGGCAGTTTCATGCCTGTCGTATACATGTGCTCTGCAATGTCGAAACGGGAATTAAGTGGAAAGTGATGTTGCCCTTTAAATTGTCTGAAATGGTCCAAAGTTCTGCAGTTCAATTAGTTTTTATGTAATGTTTGAATCGTTTTTCTTCGTACACAGTTAACTTGCACATTTTACACATGCTTTGCCCCAGGTGTTTCAAAAAACGTATTGGTGGCATCAAATCCAAAATCACGTGTATGTTTTCAAAATATGAACGCACACTTCTCTCATGCAGACCCGTGTAAGAGTCACCTGGAATTGTTTTCTGGCAGAAGGAGCTGAGGATTTTCCTTCACTTTAGATCAGGTGATTGTGGAGGCCAGGTCATCTGATGTGGCACTCCATCACTCTGCTTCCCTTGCGTTAGCCGTGTGGATGGCATGTTGCCGCAAAATGCTGTGGCAGCCATGCAGTTCTATAAAACAGAGTTTAATATAACGGCTGACTGTAACAACCTTCCTTTGCACAAGACAACTGGTGGCCTTAGGCATGAAATGTCAGACTTTTACTCTTGATAAGTCTGTAAATTGTAAATTACTCCAGGTACCGTAACAACTCTGAATCGGATGAGTGTGATTCCTTGAAAAGTATATTTTGTTGACTATTAAATTCCAGTTGAATTTCTGATGGCAATATAAATGAGAGGGGAAGCTAATCTGTCATAGTTTAGCAAAAGTTCAAGAAGGCAGCTTTACATGTCCTGTGTTCTCCTGCATCACAAGTCATACATTCAACAGTGCCATCCTATTTATTACCCTCTTATTATTAAGGTGTAACCATAAAATGTAGCCCACTGTGGTTACTGGTTTTATAGCCTACCACAGGACTACTTGAAAATAATAGGATGTGAAGTTGTACTTTGTAAGACTATCTTAATTCTCTCCCCTTTTGTCACACGCAGTGCTACTGCATGCCCTTCCAGAAACACAATTTACATTGCTGATCTAATGATGTAACCACATCCACAATGTGGATGCCAAAGCACAAGTTCATCTGCAAAGACGCACATGACCAAAAGACATTTCTAGAGAACGAACAAATGCAGCGATAGACAAACGGGGAACCTAAAACGATAGTTGCAATAATGATGATGATTATAATGACAATGAGACTGGTATCAGGATAGAAGGAATTGGATCAAAAGTGTGAATTCATGTAGCGCAAATTGTCTGTAAATTTCACATGTGCACTGATCTGACAGAAAATTGGCTTGTAATGGACAAATCTGCAGCTTATTCACAGGAGCTCAGTTTCAGCTAGAAACCATTTCAGACACTGACCTCACCGCACACTGTGTTGGTCAGACTACATATAATAGTAACTTCTAATCCTGACAATGGGCAACATCTTTTAAATAATTGTTGTTTCTGTTCTAATGGGACCATATCCTGCTTGAACCTTTCAATTGGAAGTTTGCATTGGCTTCAACTCAAGCCTGGGAGTCTTAAGGTTAGCTCAACCCAACCGATTTAAACTGAACTCTGCAAAGATCAGGTGCCTGTCTGTCTAACAGCTGAAAATCCCTGGGAGGAATTTTTAATTAACAAATTTCATTTGAAATATTTGTTATTGGATTACAAATGGAAATATGAGACTTGCAAATTATCTGTTTTATATAATCCGTAATTCTCTTTCAACCCCGCTAGACTTAAGTTGTATCTATAACTGGCAGTTCAATATTTATCAAACTGAATTGAAAAGCTGGGCTGTAATTTTTAATAAAACATTCCTCACGCAGACGTGCAAGAAGCAACATTGAGACAATAAGCAGTTACTTTCTTTTGTCAGTCAAAACTGATAAAACTGAAAAAGAAAATTGTAATTTTTTTTATCTCAATGCTAAAACTCAATCAAGATTATTTTATTACTCTAACTCAAACAATTAGATTATTGAAATAGTTTTTAAGATTTTGTTGCAGAGACCACTTAAACATCTTTTTGTGTGTTCGTCTCTGCTCTAAGCAAACAGGTCATTCTGAAATAACAGGCTGAGCCAAAGCTTGACTGGAGCAACAGCCGCAGGTTAAAAGGTGTAAAAATATGTTTAATGGTGTCAGACCTGTAGAAGAGCTAAAGGTATACGTCTGCTGTTTAGCAAAACATTATGATTAAATTCAGATTGCAGTGACCCATCTCCCATTTACTCTAGTTTGTAAATGCAGGTTGTCATGTGGAGCAGCTGGTTCAGGGTTTTAAGCTCGAGCTGCGTCTTTGTCGTTGGACAGAGGAGCAGCTTAACAGATGTATTACAGCATTTGTTGTGTTTGGTGTTTGACTGTATAGGATTCTTTATAGCTGTGGATCACGATAACACAAACATAATGCAAATCTACACAGTTTGCTGAGTTACATTACACAATTAAATGACATCTTCTCAGAACTCTGCAGTGGCAAGAATTAATATTGAAGAAGTACTTACAAATAATGATCACAGGGCTTTCCACCAGATGAGACTCATCTGGCTCTAAAGTCCCTTTTCAAATGGAATTAAATTCAATATTCACCAAACTATTTGGAGCTCAGTATTGAATATTGTTGTATTTAATTGACGTTTCCCTTTAAATTCTTACTAGTAAACACTGATTCAGTATGAAAGATATACTGTATAACAGATGACTTGGAATTTACCTTGGTAGGTATGACTGAAGAAGTTTTCAGTGTCATGTACTGCACGAAGAAATGTTCAGATTATATACTTAATGCATTTATTTTTGTAATTGTATGTTTTTTAAATGTAACTCCCAGGACAGCACTTGTACTGCATTGCTACAACTCCAAGTTACAACCTTTTAAAAAGCAAACTTTTTTTTTCTACTATTTTCTTTTAGCTCGTAAACTAAAAAAGATTGGACAACAGAAAACCCTTGAAGAGGAGCAACATGTTCAGGACCCAGCAGAGGCTGTGCAGAATATTTCTCCTAAGTCCATCCTGAATTTCAACTCCCAGCTGGTCTTCCTCAACATCCTGCAGTCTATTGAGCCCGAGGTGGTGAATGCAGGACACGACTATGGCCAACCGGACTCAGCTGCCACCCTGCTCACAAGCCTGAATGAGCTGGGAGAGAGGCAGCTGGTCAAGGTGGTGAAATGGGCGAAAGGACTGCCAGGTAGGGGAGTTACCTGGTTTATAGCGCGGTTGACGGTTTATTCACAGTTACTTGAGAGTCTGGGGAAATTTAAAAAAGGACATGTAGGCTACAACAGATATAAAATGCTCAGATTTCTGGGCCACTTGGGAGCAGCGAAAACAAGCTGTAAACATAGAGAAATTACCACCTTTTAAGTCGATACAGCAAACCTGTTGGCAAAGAGCTATGAAATTACACATCCAGCAGACACAGAGCAACATTACAATTTATTTGGGACCATGTTTGTTTCTAACTGATAAATTTAAATGTATCAGCTAACTCCTTGGGGAAAATGTTTGACTTTTTGGCAGGTAAATGGGCACTTTGCTCACCAGTTAGTTGCTAATATTATTTGTTTTGCCTGACGACAGCTGCAGGCGGTAAGAAGTCAAATTTGTAGGAGAGTGTGAGTTGAGCAAAACAATACATTGGAAATCTGTGAAACTAAAACAATAAGCTGACATTCAATAAATTCAGTAAATCTGCAGGCAAGTGTCAGTAAACAGTGACAATATAGCTTTTTTATCTCTGAGCGTGACAGCTGTGAGTAGTTTAAATTGATGAGCACCGATGAAGAGTGGGGCCAACATCTGAACAAATCAGGGCTATTCATGGTCGACAGGTGTCAGAAACACAGTGCAGTTCAACTTGCAGGGTACAGTGTCAATGCTGGGTTAAGATTTCAATTGTAACCAGTTGCACAGTGCTAGAAAGTGTTAAGATCTACATAAACGCTGCAGGAGTTGTACATATGGACTTAATTTAGACTTTACCATTCAGTCAGGCTTTATACAGGACTTTAAAGCTCACAGGAAGACTATCAGTCTGTGGCTAAGGCACAAGAGAAATAGAACTGATCAAATTAAAGTAAAAACATATTTAAACATATTAAAGCGTCAACACATTGATGGGAAAAATTGATAACATCCTTAAAGGTAGAGCAAAAGCTGCTTCATTTCTGTGTAGATCCCCAAAAGCTGTAACCAGTGAGACAACACTGGTTTCACGTGAAGCTTCAAGTGAAGTCTAAACAAAAACAAGTGAGGTTTGTAAGGTTTTTGTCTTGTGGTACCGCTGGATTCATGCAGCGTCAGCAGAATTTGAAGCCTTACTTTGTTTTAATGTGGAGCAGTTGAGCTGCTTCCACAAACAGGCACAACACCACAGCTGTATTTCCATGAGTCTGAAAACTACCTTTTAGAGCTAACCTTTATAGATCAAATGCAGTAGCACTAAACTTCTGCCAAATGACTAAAATTAATCAGTGGGGAATCCCGTACGTTTGCCAGAGAGGTACTTTGGAAGGCAAACTAATTTAAAATGTTCTGGAAAGGCCTGTGTGTTTGCTTAGTCAATTTAAAATGGTTTGTTTGATGCTCAAAAGATTTGGGGTGAAGTATCACTTTAATTCATTTCAGCTCCGAGGCCACTGAAACCTACTGACAGTACATACTGTAAAGATGCATACGGAGAAGAAGCACAGCTAAACAAGGCCAACCCAAAGGTCACTGAAAACATGTACATCATTAGACGGAGAGCATCTGACACACACAGCAAGGCTATTATAAAGCTTTAGAGCAGCAACAGAAATGACACAATTTCCCCGACCAGCTAGACTCAATCACTGAAGCAGCTGTTGTATCTGAGAGAGAGTAGAGCAGGGACAGAGAAATGACGTAATGAGTCCATTCACGTGTAGAGAGCAGCCGTTCACTACACCGTCGATACGTGTGTTGTTCTTGGCGTAAGCGTCGAGCTTAAATGTCAGAGGCCCTAAGTGGCTGGTTACACGTAGTGTTGTATTAGGGTTTATTGTCTTTTTTTTCATTTCACTTCCCAGAGGTCAAGTTATTGGGGCCCAGGGAAATATATGTATTTGCATCATATAACTCATGTTTGTGAAAAATGCAGTGAAATAAACTGGGCTGTTGGATGGAACCATGGGAGGAAAACCCTCCTGTCCTAACAGAAAGAACAGCCTATTAAGGATGGTTCAGAAAACGTGAAGACCAACCTGATCCGTAAGACAGCTTCCAAGAATGCAATGGTCCATTATCTCAAAAGCCACAATAAGGTCTGATTTTCTAAGACAACAGTAGGTCATAACAGACGCTGAGCAGTTTAGTTTCTCACAGGCTCAAACGGGATCAAACGTGGTCAAACAAGGCGAGACCAGCAGAAAGGGATGAGAGGTGGGATGTTGAACTTATACGTTTGGTTTAATAAGAGAAAAACGTATCAGAAACTGAACTTTACTGTATTTGATATGATTTAAGCAAGGAATCGGCTTTGACAGTTTGATGATACCTCTCAGTGTTTCGTATAAAACCTGTAGCTCATCTTTTTTAATGCCTAAAAGCACATGTTGTCTATTAGTCATGGCTGGAGTCCAGAATGTTTCAAATAGGATGAAATGTCCGGTATTGTTTATATAATCTGGGTATAACTGAGGGACCTGGGTGTGTGAACGTTGAGGAGAGCATGGGAGAAATTAATTGCAGTAAAGATGTTTACCAAACAGGTAAATCTGAGCTAGTAGCGATGTCCAACGGGGAAGCCACCCCTCCTCCCAGCCAACCCCAGGGAGGTCTGGGAGGAGGGGTGGCTGACCTAATGCAATACTAAAGCCAGACTCTGGACGTGGTTCCAAGTTGGATAAGCAATATCCTGCATAAAGTTGAAAGAGTCCATGTCTCTAAGCAGCACATGCATGAAAGTAAAATAACCGGAAATGAAAACTCCATATAATACGAATGATTATTCCTCATGTTGTTAATGAAGCACAAAACATCCCCACATTTTATGACTGAGAATCTTTGTCCTTTAAGGCTTTAGAAATCTCCACGTGGACGACCAAATGACTGTCATTCAGCATTCGTGGATGGGGATAATGGTGTTTGCCCTGGGATGGAGGTCTTATAAGAACGTCAACGGCAGGATGCTGTACTTCGCCCCGGATCTCGTGTTCAATGAGTACGTACTGCTTTGAATGGTGGAACGTGATTATGATCTCTAAAACGCTTTTATCAGGTGGTTTTTGGAGGTGACCAGAGAGCTCGGTTCCTTATGATACTTGGAGATCAGCCCCAGTGAGTAAGCTGGCGCTTTCAGACATGATACTGATACCAGTTTCTCTGATGTACTTTCCTGCTCGTGTACAAGCACAAAGAGCTTGTTACATGGACAATGTTCATCCAATTTCCTCCTTAGGTGTTCTTTTCTAACTGGGAGATTAAAGCGAGGAACATTAGTTTTCAGAACTGAAATTCTCATAGTCCTGGTGAGTGAAGCTGATTCAGATCTGGATATTACAGCCAACAACAGTGATGAGGTCTGTCTCATCACAGTCTCGGTGGGGAATATTAATGCTTATAACACCCGAAATATTATTTGGCTGCATCCATTTTTTTACTGGCATGTTGTAGATGAAGTAGGTAGAGTAAACTGATACAAAACTAATGGTGATGTACAGTGATTTAAATGCATTTATTCTTCATCATAACTATAACACAAGTGATCATTATTTGTTCGTAACATTTGCTCCTCTTTCAAATGAGACTTTGCTTTATGTGGACAGGCTTTAATTGACCAGAAGAACACAAAACGCAAAGAGTACATAAAAAAAGACTATAACGTAACAAATCCACTTCCTGCATTTTCTTTTTGGACGCGACTGATAACATCCTTTATTCAGAGACGTAGGGTAGGAAGTGTCTAGAGGTTAATGTAATGGCCTTGTAACTGACATGGAGCTGGCTCAATCCTGAAAATCTGTGTGGGGAATTAAATGAGCAGCAAAGCCTAAACTGCTCCACTGGGCAGCAGGTAGAAGCGTGTACGTGTGTCACTGTTGCTGAAATAGACCCATTTGTGCACATTGAGCCCACACTCAATAAGGAAGTGTAAAAAAAAAAATGTTTAAATCGAAGCGAATATGAGAAATGAAGTAGGGCCCTAAACAGAAAATGGCATCTCATCTTAAAGCCAGTAGTATTTATTTGAAGGAGGGACATCACAGTGTCTTCATAAATGTGTCGTCTGTTTTCAGACTTTGCCCTTTTTAGTGTCCTTGGATGTGCCACAACTATTAATATGAGAATGTTTAAGTTTGCCAAAAACATAGTTATATGTGTGTGTTTATGGTCGCATGGACAGGTTTACTGGCTTTTGATTTGTGCAGCAGGCAATAAACCTATTACTTTAAATGTGTTCATCAGTCAGGAACACAGCAACTGATAGAAGACAAACCGGTGGCAACAGTCTTAAGTGCAATAGTGGGATTTCACTATAAAACAAACATAAATCAATTCAATATTTCACTTGATCTCAATGTCACTAATATCTGATTCTAATTTGTGGCCCTTTCCGACAATTCACTACTTTCAACAATGTGGGCAAACTTACAAAACATTTTTCTTTTTTAAGAAAAATGACTGGTCAAACCCAAAACAGATGGTTGAATCACTGAATCCTGGCACCAGTGTGTAAATCATAATCGTCACTGTTATCTCTGAGTCCATGTCGAAATAATCAAGCGATCAAATTGTAATTGTCTATACCTAAACACTGCGATGTTTGCATTATGGAATCGGTTGTGTGTATTAAACTTTCATACAACCACGTGACTCTCTGCCTCCGTTTCCACGGACTGAGGATAATCAGTTGAACTTGATTGTGTCATACTTCCGTTGTGGGAAATGTAGGGATTTCTGGAATAAACAAAAGGCTTATGGATCCTACAAGCTACAAAAAACATGTTACAAATGTTATTTTCCTCATTCGTTTAGAAAGAGATGGCAGCAAACGTTTGTTCTGCAATGAAGTAACTGTTCTGGAATGAAAATTCCAGTTGCCTCCTTTGATGAACTTCAAACCAAATGAAGACATTCTGAATTCTCAGTGAGTTAGTTTAACATAGTTGTGTTTGACTCCAGATGTCAAAGGTCACACTGGAAAATCAGTATTTTATGAAGACAGCTTTCTGCCGATGTCCCCGTTACAACATCAGAAATGGATCTAACCAGCAATATTCTTTTCTCGTTTGTCGTCATTCATTACAGAATAAATTTGAGATGTAGAAAGGGCTTTAACCTCGCGCCTCGTGTGATTTGTATAGTCTCATTCACTCACATCTCTCTCCGTGACCTTTTTACATCTGCAGACATCGGATGCACATTTCCACCATGTACGAGCACTGCATACGAATGAGACATCTCTCACAGGAGTTTGTGCTGCTGCAGATCACGCAAGAAGAGTTTCTCTGCATGAAGGCCTTGCTCCTCTTCAGCATTAGTAAGTATAAGTATTGTCCTGTGTGCTGGGCATCAATGCAAACCAGCAGAGGAGCAGTAGAGGGAACAAAACCAGTCAGTTAACTGCCAAACATGTGGTTGGGCTGTTTCCAACAGTTCCAGTCGAGGGTCTGAAGAGTCAGAAGTACTTTGATGAGCTGCGTCTAACCTACATCAACGAACTGGATCGACTCATCAACTATCGAATGACGGCCGACTGCTCTCAGAGGTTCTACCAGCTCACCCGCCTCCTGGACTCTCTCCAAATGGTGAGACATGCTGCTTTTTAATCGTTGGCACAAATACCTGTGTTCTCTCTCCATGTCAGGACATGTGGCTGCACTGAGCCAAATTATACAGGCAGCAACTGTTGTCATCCTACTAATTAATGGAAAACATTTATTAGTGATGTGTGTAATTAAACACGAGGAAACGTACGTTGTAGGAACGCCTGGATAAATGTCACAGTGGTGCCAGTAAGAGAAGCCTAAAAATCTAACTGCACATCTCTAGACCTGCTATTTTAGGTTTAAAGGTTCACCTTGTGTTTTCATGGGACCTGAGTCTGTTTTATTCAAACGTCATCTCTGTGGTTTTACTTTTTTTCAGACGGTAAAGAAGCTCCATCAGTTTACATTTGACCTTTTTGTCCAGGCTCAGTCACTCCCCACGAAGGTCAGTTTTCCAGAGATGATTGGAGAAATAATCTCAGTGCACGTACCAAAGATCTTGGCAGGTTTGGCTAAACCGATCTTGTTTCACGAGTAGAACGTTTTTTTTAATCGGTGACTTATGTTGGTTTTCTCCATAAACTTTAACAAAGACTTTATACTGTTTCCCTACATGTTCAGCTTCATTTTAATTTCTTGTAATCATTATTTTATTGTTCAAGGGTTTCTTTTCTTAAAAAAATAAAGGTTTTAAACATGGAGCTACAAGGTCTCACCTGTAGACACCTCTGCTGTTTCTGAATATAGAGTTTGTGGTTTCAGCAGGAGCGGAAATGCTAAGGCATCACAGAAGTAGCAGGGTTGAAGTCATCGTTTTTCATCACACAGTAGACACCCTTTATTTAAAAGAACACTTTTCCTGTTAACGCTGCCTTCAGGTGCATCTGTTTCTGTTTGAGAAATGAGGAGGATGCAATAAGCTTTAGACTTAAAGTAACAATGACACATTTAAAACCTGTAAAATGTGAATTCAAAATTGTGAGCTTAGTAGCAGAGTACTTGTTGAAATCCAATTCGGCCATTTGACTTCACACGTTCTCAGCAGTTAAAGTTGGATCCCAGTTGTATTCGCTGCGTCTCTGGGTCGTCACGAAGTGTCTCCGACAGCAGCTGAAGGCAGTTGCAGTTTATTTGTTTTGTCACTATTTGAACGACACTATATATATCCCAGACAGTATTTAACCAGTATTCATTAAACGCTGACGTTACCGCAGCATAAAAACTTTATGCTTTACAACCGACACTATGACGAGTCATGGGAGGTCGTAGAGCAGATGTCACGTCTGGTAGCAGCCAGAATACTTATCTCTCAAAAGTGTATTTTACAGTTCACTCTTTAGTTTTGTCTACGTCTGACAACCTGATACATAATCAGTCGTATTATTTTAACACTAAGGTACAGCTAATTAAATGTAACAGGTCGGATAAATGTTATTATTTCAGCCATTATATAAGGTTACACTGAACTATAAAACCCAAAATGTTGCTTTCAAGTGCTTTTACACGCGTCGTCTTCACACTGTACATTGTGCCTGAGCAAGCGCAGGACAATGCAGACATGTCCAGAACATTCTGCATGTATATTGTTGCTGTGCTTCAAAGCTCTTCTCTTCATGTTGGCAGCAAAAGTGTACGTCTGTTTCCTTGATATTACTCATTTTAAAGCGTTCACACTTATAAATATGCAGTGGGTGAGGGTGTTAAAGCAAGCACTTAGCATAAGTAGTCTGGACAGTTTCTCCACAGCACAGCTTCAAAATTAGTCAAAATATCAAGACGGCTTTACAGTCCAATCCAAAGGCAACATCAGTTACTCGTTGAATTTATGTCGGCGTGCATTTCAATACGGCGCTCACAGACAGCGTCAAGCCCTACTTCAGATTACAAGCATGTATAAGCAAAGACGCCAGGAATGTTGTATTACAAACTTGCTTCGTTGTTGTAATAATAAAAGCAAGCTCAGACTAAAATAGAATAAGCAACTTGTAATAAAACCGCATAAAGTCACCTGTAAAAGCGAGCTCACAGCTCTGCACCTCCACCACGACCCAGAGGTAGTGCCACAGCAGAAACAATGGCACCAGGCGCAGGAAAAAGTGAACGAGAACGCGCTTCATTGTGCCAGAGATCGGCGATTCGGCCAGTAACGTTCCATCAGGGCAACAAATAATCTTGCGGCCAACTCAAAACTGGCAGGCTTTAAGATGCAGAATGTGAAAGTCCTTGACTGGCCCTGCCAAACCTCAAAAGTAGCTGTGGAATGCCTTGAAGATAAATGGTCACAGAGCAATGCTGCTCAAACGTATTACCACAAATTAACTCCGCTGAAAACAATGCTCGTGTTTTTCAATAAACCACGAAGGGTAAAACACAAGACAATTTGTAGATACTAAAATTAATATAAATGTGGCGCAGAGTCCGATTACGGCTGAAAACGCATCTGTATCGCTACAGGATTAGGTATCATCAGCAGATTACGCCTTAAAACCCAACACAACAAACATTTGGTTTGATTTGCAATGTTCTGTAATTGTAAATTCACTTTGTAACTTCCTTTAACAGGCTTGTAGATGCATGCACAATTTGTTTGTACAACTGTATGTGTAACTTTTAGCTTTACAGAGCGTAAGTGATGCATGGTCATATTGCTTCACTTCAACCTGACAGCATGATAACACAGCCACAATAACTGGACTATTACACTTTCAGTCAGTTTCATTGTATTTTGATTAATGTTTTCACGTCATAATGTATTTTTACACGTTCTTTGCTATGTGAAAAGGATTATGGAAGAAATGAAATGTCCATGAAAATGACCACAGTGCAGCAACTAAGCAGTCTGACACTTAATGTGTGTCATTTGAGAAGCAGCAGCTCAGTCCAAACTTTGAACTAAACGGACGCCCAATTAAGACATGACAAATAGATTTTTTATGTTTCCAAAACAGTAACATCATTCAGAGCATCAGTATTTTCAGAAAGCACATGATGCTTAACTTCTGATCAAATTCAAAAATTCCTAAACGGATATGCCTCAAGCCTGCTTTTGTTTCCTGAATGCACTGTATTGTCAGACTGGTGTTAACAGTCAACATTTTGTTACTTCTTGGGTGTTTTTTATGCAGTTTGAGCTTTATGACATTACACAGGGACAATCTGAAGGCATTAGCAGTGCCAGTGGATCATGTCGATCTCAATGAGCCACGTAGATTCCCCTGTAATTTTTAATACTAACGATTTAGTCACAGTAAGTTTCGGTGTTTGTTTGATGTCAGTGGACGATGGCTTATACCACGTACGTGCCCAGTGTACTGCATATTAACCTGGTTCTTTGTACATGCTACGGTAACTGTATATATTGATCAGCTGATTGATTAGCTCGATGTCTGTTTTGGTGTCCAAACGCTTGACTTTTAAAGTCACCTCTTGTATGATTTATAGATTTTGTGTGACCTGTTGTGTATTTTTCAATATATGTGTTTTTCCAAGTTGTAAAGCTGCATCATCTTTTAAAAACAATTAAAATCATTCTGACCCTGAAGATTGGAGGAATCTGTTTGAAAGGTCTCATAGTTTTACATATTATGCAAAGTAATAGTGAAAATGCTAAATCCAACAAATACACTCGAGACAACTGAAATAAAAACTGTACATAGACTTAACTCTTAGTTCTGCTGGATTATAACTATAACGCCAGGTTGTTTTTGAACAAGTCTTCTTTATCATCCTAAAACACTAAAAACGTTTTCCAGAGGATTAGTGAACACGGCGCCATAAGAAAAAGAACAGACTACTACTGTACTTGAAAGTATTCAGTCCATGTGCTTGCTTTTGTGCTTGTTCTTGTATCCTGCCCCGTGAACTTGGCCGCACATTAATTAACTGAAGCTCAAGGTCATAATGGCATAAAACAAGCGAGGGGAATTCCACCGATCTGTGGCGTGGGCCAACCATCTACTGTACCACTGCTAAGCCTGGCACAGCCGTGGTGAGATCTCCAGGAACAATTTGTTGGAGCGAGAGCAGCAGTGGTGAGGAGGGACGGCTCAGCCTGGCAGCAGGAGCTGGAATGTGGCGGGAGGACTGGACGGGAAGGACAGATACAGTCTCCAACGGCAACAGGTTTTTAATGGAGTACAGGTACACAACCACAGAGGAAAATCTTTAGCCTATGTTGTATTTCATTTTCAAAATGTATTCATCAGCTGTAGGAAATCTGAAGGGATGTGAATGAAACCCAAAGCCTTACAACGCATCTAGAAGCCCATAGGAAAAAAACTGCACTGAGGACAGCACTGCAGTTTATTTCCAAAGACTTTTCTTCAGCCATCCTAGATGTATAGCTCGGCAGTGGGCAGTGTCAACCAGCTGCTGCACAACTGTGATCCAGGCTTAAATATATGGGATAGTAAAATAAAAAAGGCTTTAAGAGCTTTTCTCAAGTGTTACCATGAGGTTCACGTTTGTAGCTCTGACTGAAATGTCTCAATAACTACCAGGTGGGCTATGAACCTGGGACACGTTCACCTTCCTCTCAGGATGAGTTGTACGTTTTTGGATCAATACATATTAATCTGCTTAAAATGATCACGTTACAGTGCTACTAAACGTGCGCGGCCCATCAGCCCTGCTTTGTGTTTTAACGCTAATCGTCAACGTCCGCATGCTGCAGCGCGGAGGCGAGTATACGAGCGTCACATCCGCCCCATCGCCGTGAGGTACTTCGCCGGGTACTTAGGAGCCCTGCTGCAGTGTCACAGCACCGAGTCGACGCGTTCGGGTGCTTGGGAGAACTGGAAAATTTGAAATCTGTCAGATACGACACACGTGACACAAAAAGTCAGTTAATTCATTCATGCTGTAAAGAATTTAGTTCATTTAAGTAAACTGACTTAGGTCTAAGTATAGATATACAGTAGGAGTCATCAGACGTTATTTCGTTATATTCAATGTAATGTTGTTTGCACGTTGCAACGCTTAAACTTTGCACATAATAGCTCACATTGTTCCTGAGCTAAAACATTAATAAACTCTTTTTATGCTTTTGCACGTAAACTAGCCTGTTGAAGGGCCAGACAGGCAGCGAGTTAGAGGCCTAACGCTACATTAAGGAGTTAATCTTTTAAAGAAACTGTTAAAAGCGTTTCAAGGAAGCACACTTTAACACGTTATCTGGAGCAGAATGGAAACAGCCGTGCGAGTGATTTCAAACAGCACACACTGACTGACTGAGGGGAAACAGGACCACAGCACCAAGCTGTGACACACCGAGGGATAACAAACAGGTTGCTGTGTTCGTTTTAAGAATTCTTCATATTTATTTCACTTTTGCACAACACTTTTTATGGCTGGGTTATAAAACTAGCATTAAGAAATTTAAGAACAAGAAATGAAACAACACTGGAGTGTTACACGCACATGTTTCATAAATCACTTTGGAAAACGTAATTAAAACAGTTCATTGATGAAGCAACTTGATCAGGTAAACTTTGAGGACTCTCCTGTACAACCAGAGCTTCCTCCTGGAAGTGGGTGCATCAAGGGTCACATATGAGGGAGTGGTTGGTAAAATGATCTATTATATTCAGTGTAAACACATTTAAAGTCGTGCCTAACATGAAACCTGGTTAGTTATGCCCCAAATAAGGTCATTTTTAAAATGTTCTTTTTGTTGGGTCAGATAGCTTTTACAGCCATAATCCACTATTGTGAGAAGAATTATAGTCATAAATGTCCGAACCTTTTTTTCAAAGGTTTTTCTTTTACTCACTTTTAGCTGTTGTTTCATAGCAGATCAGCTTCTTTGCCATAGTTGCAGTTCAGTACCACAGTATATACTGTAAGAGTTAGCATTTAGACACTGTTATGTGGATTTTTCTATAATGGTTGAACCGATTAAGCCTGTGTTAATCGGTATTCATGGAGCATCTCTTTCTAGTAGTAGTGGGAACAGAAGTTAGTTCCTACAAAAAAAAAACTATCAAAGAGGGATTAACACAGTTTAACACTGTAAAATACAAATATTGTAATATTTGATATCAGTTAATTTGTGTGGACCAAAGAGCACGATACTTTCACGGCATCGTGACTTTGTTCGAGTTGCCGGACTCTTCACATTACAAACACATACTTTAGATGATCAAACACGTATAATAAGATCAAAATCGACTGCTTGGTGTGCACCCAGGAAAACTCGAGGTCAAGTGACGTAGCTTATGTCTTCTTCAGTTCAGTTCTGAAGAAACATAAGAAAGGATCAGTCTTGATTATGACATCAAACATCAATTTAAATACACTAGTCACAGTAAATCTGACCTTTCTTGACGTTAGTCACTGGGGATGCCGGGGAGGCCGCAGGGCTGAAGTAGAAAAGAAAACGACACATACCTTACAAACGCAACAGATCACTGGTGATGTGTCTTAAAGCTCAGCTGTGTGATAATGGCAGTGTTGCAGGTGCAGTCAATCTCACACTGAGAGACGAATCTGATCATGTTGGTCGCCGACGAGTTCTTAGGAAGGTCAGACTGTGTGATGGGCCATGACGTCAATAAATGCTCTAAACAACGTCTGCTTTGTCATCTGTGAGGCAGCAACTAACAGCCAGAGCTAGATGGACGTAAATACTACATTAAGATGACACATCTGTTTTATGGAGCTTCCGATCTGTGCTACTGTCTGAGGGGTTACAGGGGAGATTCCTATGTCAGCAGAGGTCACATGTTAGTGTGAGATGCATGTGGCTGCGACACAGAACATCAAAATAAAGGAAGAGATAAACTTCAAAAGGAAACTCACACATTCTTCATTTATATGTTTTTGACGCTGGCTGAGCTAATCATAAAAGAGCAGATGTGTTTGTTTCCACCTCACACAGGCTTTATGACATCAGGACTAGGAATAGAGTCATACAACAGCATGGGATCATGTTTGGAAAAGCGGGCGATTCGCACCAAGCGTCCCAACAATTTACTCACTCACTGATGATGTCATTTTACAAGTAAATGTCTTTCTAAGTCATTTTGATTGAATTCTCATCTGCAGGCCACTTTGTATACACACATTACTTAATGTATCTGAAGTGAATTAAAGGACAAGCTGACAAAAATGATTTTGACATACTTGACAACTTGCCTGGAGGCGTTTTCAAAAAACTTTGTTTTGGAGGCAACGCTGCAGAAAAAGAAGAAACGGACATGAAAATACAGCTCATGAGTCAGCACGTCTTATTTGGCAGGTCACCGAACAAACTTCATAGCCCTGCTAATCCTGGAACATCAGCATCTGGCTCAGGATTGCTTACATTTCAAACTCTGTTATTCTACACTATTTTTCATTAAACCAGCAGATCGATAGTTAAAATTTTATTGTACTTATTGACCCAGATTCTTGCTACTTTTAAAAAGCTGCACCAGACTTTGTGAATACTTACTAGGAGGTTGGCGTACCCTCGCTGTTTGCTGCACTTTGAGGGGTTTTTGGAGCAGGGCATCTGGAGGGCGGCTCAGGAGGCCTGACTGGGGGTCGGCAAATGGATTTTCCTCTGGTCAAACCAGAATCTCCTGAAAAACAAATGATAGTTCAGGAAGCTGCAAAACAAGAGATGTTTCCAAGTGGAATTAAGGAAAATAAAGAAGGAGAAACTTAAACCTGTGTTGCTGCGTTTAACAATAGGTTAACTTTCTGTGTGCTGAAAAGTGAGTCAGTGTGAAGGTGAATAAAACCATGATGATATCGACCAAATGCGTCATTTAATTTAACAAAGGACCCAACTAACCAGCAAACAGTTACGCCTGGAACCAAGAATTCTCACCTACTCTAAATTCATCTCTAGCACTACTGTCTCATTTTTATCTCCCAGTGATGCCCAACGTCCTACGGTGGAAGCACCTGAAATGAACAAGCTAAAAGTAAACCCTCATTTGTTTCAAAACGCTGAAATGTAAAGTCCCAATATTTCACTTCCAGACCTTCTTTGTTAGCTGGCGTGATCTTTGGTGGAGGCTTTCTGCTCTGGAAGGATGGCACTCTGCTCACATACAGTCCAGACTCCCCATTCGCTGCTGGTGAAAGCTTATCATCTGTCTTTCCTGCATCAGAGTCTGAATGTCTGTCCAGACGGTGAGCTGGTCTCGGCACCAGCGCTTGTCGTGGAGGAGGTTCTCTTGGAACGGGCGGAGCACCGCTTCCAGCTTTTGTCCTCTGCAGGGGAATGGGGCTCACTGCGACGTCCACGTCAACAGCACTGGTGTCACTCTGGCCATCTGCTTCACAGAAACAATGATCAGCTCAAGGTTGTGACTGCTAAACAGTGAAAAAAGGACCGACGACAGTAAGATTAGTTCCCGATAAATGTGGAAGCTCTCCTCTATAAAATAAGTGACAACACAATGAACATAAATGTCAAAACTACAGGGACAGCACTGATTTAGGAGTTTGTTAATGAGTTCCACATATAGTCCAAGCATTGGTTTGCTACAGCTCTGACTGATTACAACAAGAAGTTGAGAACAAAATAAAAACAAAAACCCAGAGGGGACAAGCTGCAGGTGCTGCAAATTTGCGAGTCACACCCAGTGGAGTGGAGCAAAAACACACAACTACACGATTTATCCTGAGGGAAAAGACACAAATGCAGGATAAGTAGAGTAAAAGAGTAAAAGCAAAAGTGTCCTTGTAGCCTGGTTGTGGTGCCTGACCCACAACTGCAGCGTCCTACAGCAGGCGAACCACGTTTATTCCAGAAGAAAGGTGGGCTACACTACAAGTTATTCTGAATTAAAGTCAAAACATCCGTCTAAAGGCAGAGGAAGCTCAAATTACTCTCTGCGTGCTGGAAGACGTCGGGACTGAAAGCCAGATGAACACGAGCCGGCCGCTTGGAGATGGTGATGGGCTGACGCTTCCTTGGAGTGATCCGTGGAGGAGGAACGGGTCGGGCGCTGCTCTCCTCTGGCATATGACTGAAGATCTGTAATCACAGTGACGTGACAGCATCCTCTTAGTGTAGTCCTGCAGATAGTATTTAGCTACACTTCAGCAGGACGGGCCTCGTTGTCCACAGACTTCTGGCCGCGCAGTGTTCGCACAGCCTTCAGTTCAGTGAACCATTCCTGCTTTTTTTCAACAAATGGACTAAATCCAGTACAAACTGCAGCACAGTGACATAACAAACCACTGCCTCTGGAGCACGAAATCAGATATGTAACATACATAAAGTGAGTAGCGGGTTGCGAATGGTCTTGTTCTCCTCTGTGTCGTGACCTTTACAGTAGTACAGCCAGTGGTGCTGCTACAGTACCAGCGTCTGATTGTTTGGGAGCATAACATAGAGGAAATCCTGGAAACAGGAAGGAACAGATCACCTGGCTCGGTCCAAAGGAAACAACCCAGCTTAGCTTAACGGTAAGAACAGAGTCAGTAAACGTGATAAACAGCCACGTGCAAACGTTGGTTAGAACCTTCTTCTAATGGTTACTAACAAATACATCCACGGACAAACAACAACAGTGTCATTATTTATTTAGCAAAGTAACTGCAATTAACTGTTCCTTTGGGACATGAGGTTTTCACAGCTCTCTGCCACAGCATCGTTGCTATTAGGTCATGTCTGGACTTCGATCAGGAAAATCCAAAATCTTATTTTTACGTTTTCCGCCGTTTTCACGTCAATTTATCGACGTGCTTCAGATCATTGTCCTCCTGATCCAGTTCTGTTAAAGCTGTAGCTGTGGACAGATCCTCCTTCATTTACCTTTAGGAGTTCATGGCTCAGGAACGACCCTCCACCGCTGTGCCTAACAGTGGGTACGAGCTTCTGCTGAAATGCCCTGGTTAAAGCCAAACAATATGTCGTTTTGAGAACCATAGTTGTTTTAGAAAGGAGAGGCTTCCGGTTTTCTCAGTCTTCCTCTGTGTTGCCATTCACTTTTCCATGCTCACTGAGGCCTGTAGGGTCTGAGCTGCATCTCTTGGGTTTTTTTGTATTTCTCGGAGCATTTCACAGTCTGACCTTCGGGTGAATGTGCTGGCAGGTTCGCTCCAGGGAAGATTGAGTGCTTTCAACTTGTGAATAATGTTTCCCACTGCAGAAAGTCTAACTCACCAACTAAATCGTTGGGATATGGTTTTACTACACGCAGCAACGATCCGATCTCTAAAGACTCTGCTTATGTCTTTACATCTTGGTTTGAGTTACTAAACATCTGGAGGCTCCAGACCAGCAAACTGCTACAGTTTCTGCTTCATAGAGGTCTGTCAGAAGGCCCAACATTTTTATAATGACAAATAATAGTGAAACATTTATTTATTGTTGTTCGTACTTGTACTAAATGAGGAGGAGCAGCGTCCTCTCACAACGTACCTTTCTGTAGTCCTCAATCAGAATCTCGACGACAATATTTTGGAACTTGATATCCAACATGGCCGCCACCGTCTCCTCCTTTGCCCTCATCAGCGTGGGTCCAAAGATAACCGCCATGTTTGAAGGGGTCATTCGGTTTTCGTCACTGTGGCTGCACACACTGTCAACAAATATCAAGCTGGGTTGGATAAAATGTAACTAAACTGCTGGAACAGGCAGTGACTCTCATTTCGGTTCATTTCAGAGCGACAGCGAGAGGTTCTCTGGGACCAGTGTAAAGAGTAAATCAATAAATCATGACGCACGCTAGCACTTACTTTACCAAGTGTTTAATAAGCATCTCCAGCATCTCCCGACTTCTCTCTGGTAGTTTGTAGGTGAGTGAATGAATTTCACTCAGTCGAAAGTCCAGATTATCTGATTCTGTGACATGGAGACAACCCAGTATTAAGGAATTCAGACCATTACCCTAAATCACAAACAATACACAGACCAAAAACCTTGAGTGAGAAATTAAAGTTGTACTAAATAAGTAGAAGGAAAAAAAAGTATCCAAAACTAACTGAGCCAGTGTAAGCGAGGATTCGGGATCTGTGCCACCTGTAGCCCTAAACGTCACTGTAACGTCCTCAAGGAACAAAGCTGAGGCTTAAACGGACGCCTGCAGTGTTTTGGAGCGATGCAGTGTGACAGACAGTTCAAATGGTGAATCTAGTCTGCACACAAATGGACAAATGCCCCCTTTGAATCTTTACCAGGCAGCGCTGATGGATTTCTAAAGAAGACTAAAGTAGATTTAGTTACTCTAGCTTTTCTAGGGTGAGGACTGGTTTGAAGCTAATTCAGTTCCAACCATGCTTGTAAAACCTTAGCTGGTTTTCAGGAGGCTGCAACGGCTCACATTCAAATTCCCAGTGAAACACTGCTCGTATTATTCTATGCAGATAAAATGCTCCAGAGTTAAAGGCAGGACGCATAACAGGGACAGTTTCTAACAATGTCTTACTTGCAGCACACACGAGGTCTCTGTGCAGACTGTAGGTCATCAGGGGCTCAGACAGACTCCTGCAGATAAAGACAGTTGTAAACACAAACGCGAGGCTATAACTCACCACACTGAACAGGAGGAAGCACTAAAAGCATCACTCACTCGTTTGCACGACTCCACTACAAAAAGCACTCACAGAGCACAACCCCTGTCAAAGCCGCGTTTGTTATTTTAATAATAGATAATTGCTTGTAATGTGTAATTTGGATCCAGATCTACACCTACACATGACAGACAATCATGCAGATTTATGAGAAAATAAATAAATAAAAGAACTATGATTTACAATGATGGCTGAAATGTTTCTAATTAGTTTTTAATTATGATTATACTACATTAAAATTTGATTCAAATGTAACTTAAAGGCAGTTTTTACGATTACAACCGTAGTAAATAACAGCTAATGCATTATTCTAGACCTATACAGTGTATTTAATGTACACAAATGATGTGTCTGATGCTCACACCCACAAACACACCTCAGATAAAACTTCAGTGCACTCGTGATGGATTTTTCTTCCCATTCGCTGCTGTGGAAATCCACATCTCCAGCGTTTGTGTGGTCTGTTGAAAGCACGACAACTATCAAACCAGCTGAAGAAGCACTTATTAAACATGTAGATATATACATATACGGTATCCAACATGAAGCAGTTACTAGTCCGCGACGGCATCGCTCACACGCTGCCAAAGAATGTGAATCGCAAACTAACTAACTCATTTCCATCCTCACTGTTATGCTGGAGTAAAAAAGCACCACATGAAATAGCCCCAAACTAAATTCACGAGGTAATCAAAGCCGTGTCTCCAGGCCGCTGTCGCCAGCCGCTTCTGCAACTTTTATTCTGCAATAATTTGGACATCATTAGCAATTGTCTCATCTCATGTTCGGGTTCTTCTGCAGAAGCAGGTAAGTATAACGCTGAACGCCAGCGAGGATCGTTTTCTGAGCCCATGTCACTTTTTAATCTGTTACTCGATTTCAGCTCAGCTTGTGACCCCGCAAATCACCGACCGCGACTCCACACGCTGGCACTGCTGGCCTGGCCGCTGCAACTCTACACTATAATAACACTACATGGATATTTCTAATGGGAAATAAGCTGAACCTCGGGACTCTGTTTTTCTCTTTACGTTTCATCACTTGAAGAAATTACACACAGTCATGGGAATAATTTACGCTGCCACGCTGATGATCCTCAGCTCGTATGCACGCAGAAAAGATGAATCATTTAATTGCTTTGGATTAGTAAACAGTAACTCTTTAAAAGTGTCAAAACAAAATTCTTGGCTATCTCAAAGTCGGGCTACTCTGACAGCCTGGCAAAAAGATCGGCTGTCAGAGCGGTTCGACGTCTCCCTTCCCTCCCTTCATGTTGTCCCCTGGTTCCTTTTCGCACCTTTGCAGCTTCTCTAGAATTCATTTCTAACGTGTTTTGTTTTCAGAGCCGTTTTCGGTTCTTCTACTAAAAATCGACAATTGGTGAATATGAACATTTAAGCCAACTTTAGCTTCTATTAACTGGCTCCTGAACTATGTCACATCGGGATGTTTCTAAAAGCATGAAAATCCCCTTTGTGTGTGTCCTTATGTGACCTCCGACCACCATTTCTTCTACTCTCAGCTCAAAACGTGCGCTCTGTCCATCCTCAAAAATAAATATTGCTCTGCTGGCTGCGGGGCCTGTTCATGCCCACTTCCTGCAGTAAGGCCCCCGTGCTGACGGATTTAAATCCAAGCTCCAAACTCAACTTGACTTGAGTTTGTGGTTCATTCTTTGATTGCCTGAAAGCACCGTACAGTCCACATATCCACGCTGACAAGAAATAGAGCATCTCTCCAACCCGCTTTGTTTGTGCCTACCTCCTTCCCGCTCTTCTAGTCTCTCCTCCCCTTCCTCCCCATTCACTCGGGCTCTTTGTGCTGGACTGTCGGCTGCCTGGGACCTTTCTCCCTTCCCTGGCTGCCGTGCCTCATTCCAGATGTTTTGGATCTGGAGCTTTATCCTCCAGGACTTCCAACCTCTATGTTTCCCTCCCCTCCCTCCTTGCATTCATGTTGTCCTTGTGTCTCTCTCATTGTGTGTGTTTCTTTCCTCCAAACATCTTTTGCATGTTTCTCCATCCTGAAAAGCAGCTTCCCTCTTTGACAACCGTTCCATTTCTCTTTATTTGATTGTAGGGCTTAATCACAGAGAGTGGTTGTAAAGCCCTTTGAAACCAAGACTGATACCGACTTATATAAATATAACCTGACTTGTGAGATTTTTCCATCTGTTTAACAGTCAAGCTTCACAAAAGCGGCTAAATAAGCTAAATGAAAAAAACATAGCACCCCTTACCAAAGAAGGCATTTAAAAGCTTCTGCACTTGGATGTTGCTGCCAACTGTTCTATACACTCCTTCTTGTGTCAGTGCTGGTAAGAGAAGAGACGAGGTTAAAAACAGAGGAGGAAGTTTCACATGGACAAATCCCGAGCAGTGGAAATGTACAACATGCTCCTGCCTGCTCGAGCCAGAATCAAGATACAGATGTTCCTTCCTGATTATGCTTAGTTTACGACTCAACAATGCTTCATGCAGGGCTTGTGAGTCACATCACATGAGTGTTTAATTCCACTCCATTCCAATTATTCACTCTACTACTACTGCACGATGCCACTGTAGAGCTATAAGGTCATCTGCGCCTGTGCATTAACAAGGTTTCATTTACGACTCATTACGTTACGTTACGTTTCATTTACGACTGAACTGGGAACATGGAGAGAAGAAGTAAATTCTTTTCAGAAATAAATAAGGCAACAAGATACGGCAACTCAAAGCAGGGTAATACTTCAGACTACTAGAATTAAAATGCGGGACATTTTCTGCAGAGCAGCCAGCTGGTGTGGCATGAAAATTACTTTTCTATGACTCAACTGCGCCACCTTTAGGGCAAGAATACAAACAGAACTGAAATGAAACCTTCACCTTTAGTTTCAATATAGTTGATGCACTTTCGCACAAACTTGAATCCTATTTCATTCAGCTCCACTGTGGAAGCAAGAAAGGAGCGAGATTAAAAATCAAACATAAACAACAATACAGACATGCAGGATGATCACGGCTGACTTACTTTCAGCTTGCTTGTGAACTGGGGAATGATAGATCTGAAATGGAGAAGTTAATAGTAAATGTGTGAACATTTTGTGATATACAAAATAAATATCTCATTGGGCCATATTAATGAACACGTCCCTCTTCCTTTGAGAATACAAACAGCAGTTTTCCACCACAGGAACTTGATTCAGAGCAGAACTTTACCCCCTTGGTTCAGATTCTGCTTTTGATTCACTGTGCTCAGCCCTTTTGGAGACAAGCTCAGGGAGCTACAGTACATTTCAGGATTTATAAAACACAGTTCAACAAGTGCAAAGAATAGGTCTGTTGCCGAAAAACCCACCTTTGGTTCTTTTACCTACGTTTCCACAGTAAAAACCAAAGTGCACATTTAGATCTAGTCCATACAGTTGGTCTATTTCTCCCAAAACGTGCCTGCTATAAAGTGTTAATCACAAAGCACAGCAGGGAGATTTTATGCCCAGGAGAGGTTCCTGGGAAAGAAACTACTAATAATGGTTCCAGGACACCGCTGGTTAAGCAAAACATCTGCAACAACCTTTAAGGAAACAGCACCGGTGGCGCCATTTCCCTAATGAAATTTAAAAAAAAGAAAGAAAAGAAACTGAAGAAACAGTTGACAGTTGTTAATTGCTAAATCACAGAATCAAACACAAGCAAACAAATGAAAGGAACCGAAACAATCTGACACCAATTCCAGATAAAAAGCATATACGACTGCAGGCACAGTTCCCAGTAACTCGCACCCAGATCTTTCAAGCCGGAGCCACGTGTGTAATCATCAGATCTGGATTTCATGTCAATGCTTTGTCTAATTCCGCCTTCAAACTAGCTCATTGTCCTCCCGGCAAGGCCAGACGCAGAGCAGCTCAGCACTGAAGACTCTTGTCCAAGACTATGCTGTAAGAATTCAGTCAGATGAAGTGTAAAATTCCACTGTCAAAACCGATTTCCTCTAAAGAAACCAGCAACTACTACACTGGTTGTCATACCTGTCTGCAGGAGATTATTCGGGAAGAAACTACTTTGACTGAAATAACACAGTCTCTGTTTTTGTATTTCCATGGTGCATGAGTTAATTTGTTTCAAAAACATGAAGGAAATGATAACGAACCTTGATGCTTCAGGACAACAATGAACGCAACGTTGCAATTAAAGAAGTTACTGAAAGCTAAATACTAAGCTTTTCCTTTTGTGGCTAAAAGGACCTTGAAGAGGCTCATGCAAACTTTATTTCCAAATAGTTTTAAAAGTAAAAGAAAGCGAAGCACTGAGCATTAAATTCATCAGTCCATTTAGAATAACGTTATTCTGGTGTGAAACATTTGCCAATACAGAAACTCGTGGCCTGTAATGGCTGAAATGGGTGAGACCACTGTCAGCTTGGTTTCTTCCAAAGCTTCTGGAAAGACATTTTATGAGCAAAAAAGAAAAAAAGAAAAAATCTCAAAATTATGGCCAGAATGCGTCTGCTCCTGCTGCAAGTAACGACAACTGTCATTATCCAATAATGTGCAGCTAATTCCCTCAATAAATTAAAATAACGTTGGAATCAGAATTTGTTAAAAGGCCGAAGTGATGACAAAAGCAGCCAATTATCACATTTAAAATGCTGGAAGCAGAATATTTGTCTGCTTTTGCCTGAGCAATGATTAGTACAATCAAAACTACCATCTACTAATGTACTACTAATCGCTGAACAGTTGCTGGGAATGTTTCTTGACTGATAAATATATCAATTATTTAGTGTCAACTAAGTTTGCATGATTATTGTACAAAGTAGTTTCCAGAGTCATATATTAAACCTATATTAAATGTCAAAGTGTGAGCTTCAGAGACTGACAGTTTAATTAGATACCATAGTTAAGTGCAGGGAAACAGCTCAGCATCTTCATAAGGCTCCATAGTTTAGGCCTGTAACAGACTCATTTTAAGTGTTTATATGGCAGCGCTGTGGCTGAACCTGATATTTCAGCTATTTGAAAGGCTGAAGGTCAGATCTGAGGGGGAAGAAGATATTGCTTAAAAGAAAACCACACAGAGCCCACAGTGAAAAAGCAGAGACTCTGCAGACCTGACACTATTTGGCCACAGTGGGTAGGAAAGTTCTTCTGATATTTTTCATAATAATAAACAGAAGTCACTGGGGAAGTTGCACAGGAAGAGGGCACAGAAAAGTGTGCCTTCTGTCATTTTCACATCCTCTGACAGCAGCGGTTTGTTTGTTTCGTGTGCAGCTCACGCAGCATCTACCTTTAGAAACAGGCTGAAATAAAAGATGACGAGAACTGCTGAGACAGCAAAATGCAAACTACTCTTTATGGCGACCGTTGAAGCAGGATTTAGCAAGGGCTTAAATCTTGTTGCTTAGACACTGTAATATTGCTTTTGCTTAAAAATTCTGAACACGGCCAGCGACAAGGTTTGGCAAATGACATTTTCAACAAGGACGTTTCCATTAACACAAAATAATTTTAAACCAAAAGTTAGTTTTACTGTTTAGAGGTTATTAAGATGAACCAGATGTCATGGAGCGACTCACTTAAGGCTTAATGTGCCCACCGAGATACAATCTCCCACACAGCTGTAACGTCAGACCACTCATGCCTGTGTCCTGCAGTGTGCAACAGATGCCACATGAAGTGTCAGCTTGCCTTATACGATGGAAAAGCTAATCAACCATCAATAAAAAAAAACATCACACCTTTAACTAACTTAATAAATAAATAACTTAATTTACTTAAACTCAGCTCAACAAATGCAGATTCCTTCTCTCGATATTTTCAGTTTTGTCCCTCCTTGTGTAAAGAAAATATATTTAATGAAATGCAAGCCAATTAGTAAAGTGCAGATGACACGCGTCTAAAAAAGCACAAATTCCAAAACAAAAGATTTGAAATGTAAACTAGTGTTGGGAGTTTTGTGCATCAGCACAGTTGCCATCTAAGACAAGAGAAATCCTAAATGAGATGAGAGTTTAACTCACTGGCTCTTTTCCATCCATGGCCTCCATCCACAACTTCCTTTCTCCCTCTGAAAGAGCCTGGAAAGTGACAGGTGTGTTTCTATGGAAACCAGAAGAAAAGCAGTATTAAAGATTGCAAAGATTGTGGCGAAATTGTTCAGTCACAGCATGTCCTCCTTTAGTTTCCAACCATTGTGAACATTTGGCTGTTTATAAGGCTCTTATGTGCAGCGTGTCACACAAATGTCTCACATGCATCAGAAGAACCTGTCAAGAAGTGGAACTTTGAAGCAACTGATTAAATTCTGTGTGGCGATGGCGGGAGAAGACAAAAAGAGGTAAATAAGACAAGTTTGAAGTGATGATGAAAATCTATTGTTGCAAGCTGCTTAGTGGAAAAGCAACAAAATCTGTTGCCAAAGTTTATGGCTCTCAGGCTCCTCAATCAATCGTTAACTAACGCCAGCGTGCTGCGGGTTTAGAACTACACTAAGCAATATACTAGATAAGACTCTTCGTTAACTTTTTCACCAGCTTATGCTGTTTTTAAGCTTGTGCATATGAGCACAGCGTAACAGACCTAACGAGCCAAGTTCAGGGGTAACACGAGCAAAGGTACAGGTCCCATAATCTGCACTTCTCTGCAGGCCTCACCGTCGCAGCACTGCCACCTTCAGTTTATGAAAAAAGACACCTCCTCATCACGATGTCGCTCAGTTCACATGCTGGCACACATTTCATCACCATTCAGAGACACTTCGAAGTGCTTAATGTGCTTTTAAAGCCTTAAAAACAACCTGCCAACACACTAGTATCTCTCTAGACTTCAAGAAACCTGACTGTGACAGAGCAGCCTGTGACTCCTGTGTCTATTAAAATGCATTTAGTACTGAATAGCCTGTTTATATAAATATGAGCTTGCTGTGTTCCATCCCCGAAATCACCAAGTGTGCCATCTGTTTCCAGTGCGCTCCTGTTGCTCAGGGATTGTTTGGGCTATAGTCCATTTAGCCCTCACACTCTGTCCTTGTAAACCACCTGTTCGACTCGTCGCCTGAACCTGTTTATCCCACCGGGCATCTGTGTTGCCTCATCTCTCAGTGTTGTTTGTGCTAACCTCTCGTTAGTCTCCACGTCAAAGCAAAAGCGTTTGTCTATGGAGTCAGTCTTGCGCCGGATGCAGGATTTCAGTGTCAGCTGCGTCGGGCCCTGCAGGGGAGGAGTTGCAACGTGGTTGGTGTGCAGGATTGATTCAACAATCGCAGAAGATGTTCTGAGAATATAAACTGGCTAAAGACTGCGAGGATGGCAGAGTAATGCAGGTACACGAGTATTTATCCGTAGGTACAGTCCTGTGCAAAAGTTTTAGGCAGGTGTGAAAAACTGCTGTAAACAAAGAAAGCTTTCAAAAATGTGTTAAACATTTATAAATGAACAAAATGCAGTGAATGAACAAAAGAGAATCCAAATCAAATCAATGTTTGCTGTGTCCACCCTTTGCCTTCGAACAGCAGCAGTTCTTCTAGGTCCACTTGCTCTCAGTGTTTGAAGGAACTCGGCTGGTAAACACCTTGGAGAACTAGACTCAGATCATCTGTGGATGTAGGGTTTCTCACATGCTTCTGTCTCTTCATGTGATCCCAGACAGACTGATGATGCTGAGATCAGGGCTCTGTGGGGGCCAAGCCATCACTTCCAGCACTTACAGTACTTACAGTACTGACGTAGTGACACTACATATTGATTTGATTTACATTTTTCTTTTGCTCTTTTGCATTTTGTAAATTGAATCATTATTTATATTTCTGAGAGCCTTCTTTGTCCACAGCACTTTTTCACACCTGCCTAAACCTTTGCACAGTGCTGTACATATGGAACAACATCTGTATTCAGCAAAGCACCTGTTTAGTTGTAGTCTTCTGCTCACAGGGCACCATGACCAACAGTCTGTCCTCTTTCTCATACCTGCAGTAATATTTGACCCAGGTCATGCCCAAAGCCCCTGTTGGGAGACAAACAGAAACCACAGGCCTGCTTCATTAGAGGGAACCCTGCAAAGAACGAGCAACAAGCTGCTGTGTTAACCCTCCACTCACACTTCTCCTGACACAACAGGTAACCCTCCATGGGAAAACTGTGCATCTTATAGATTTGGGATGGGTGCGTCACTCTTTTCATCAGCTCCTCCATCCCCTCGCGAGTGCTCTCATAGTGGTTTCTCGTCTGCAGGCAGAACACAGACGCTTCAGAAACTCAATATCGGGTCTCGCTAATGTCATCTGCTGCCAGTGACGCCACTTACATTCTGCAGGCTGAGCTGCAGTTCCTGCTTGTAAGGCATAAAGTCCTGAGTCATCTCCACTGTCAGGTTGTTGAGCGTTAGAATGCTGTGAAGAAACGCCAGCACCTGCCCAAGCAAAGCATGAATTACAAACACGGGACTGATGCTGGGAAGAGTCCAAACGAAGGAGCTGCTCCCACAAAGAAAAGACGAATCACTCGTGGAATTGTGTAACGCAGGAGACGTGCTGCACCTACCGGTTCCACCACATCGAACTTCTTCCTGTCCTGCACCTGATGGATCTGGTACACGTACTCCACAGACGATTCATAAAAGTTCACTCGTTCCCTGTCGAGGAGCTCGTCTGCCTATAGTAGGAGAAACATTTGAAATGACAGCTCGGTTCTTCATAACAAATGACTACACACATTAATCCAAACGCTTGTTGTACTTCATCCAACCTCTTGAAGTTGACTCTCCTTCTTCTTGGCAGAGAGATTCAGGTGTTTGTCTAACTGCGAGTAATATTTTTCACTCTCCTTCTCAAACTTCTTCCTCTTCTCCTGCAGGACAGATTTATCATTTGAGAAGATGAAAGAGATTAAAGCAAAGAGACTGAACGATATAAAGCTTCCAGAAAATGCTAGAAACCCTGTCCTCCCAGATAAATCGTGTGCTGCTCTCGGGACCTCATTTAGGGAAAGATTTGAGAATCTTCAGAAGAAATACAAAACCTCAAAGTTATTCTCTTCCTTGAAACACTGGTTTCTTTTTACCCACATTGGAACCCTAACCACTGCAAACCCTGATTTATGTAGTACGTACTTCATTCTGTTGACAATAATGCCGTAGTTATTACAATTGTAGTATTTATCGCCCTCTGTAAATGTTAAAACAATGATTTTAAATCAATGTTTTAAATACGGATTTATTTGACATCTGCAAGCTGTTTAATTTGCATGTTTTTAATGTTCTGGTTACAAAAAGTGTATCAACATAGCAGTGAGAATCAGAAAGAAGCTGCTTAATGAGGACAGTGAGAGAGTTTAAAAGCTTAACCACGTATTTTTATAACAGCATACATTAAATCAGATAAGAAAACTGAACTGCAACTGGACGTATATAGTTAACTCTCCTCTGAGTATATTTACCAGTGACCATTTCACACGTTTATTAGAAACTTGAGGAAGTGGCTCATGAGAGACTTTCTGTTGATGCGTTATATGTTATTCTTGTGAGTTAAGAGCAGAAAGACCCACTTTTGTTACTGATATTTGCTCTTTTCTGAACTTCTCCAACGGCTTGATGAGCAGATCGGACGCGTTCTGAACCTGGACAGGGAAACAGGAGAAGGCTGTCACTGCTGAGCAATTCTAAACGCACAAACACAAACACAAACACACCCTGTAGCGCAACCACAGGCTGCTCTCTGCTGTATGTTTGTAGCTAGGCCAGAATTTCAAAACGTACAGAACAAAAATATTCAGTCAAAGTCTTGTGTTCGTTTATGAAAATATGTTGAAAGCTGCTCAATTGATCACATGACATCCAGTTTTAAAACATGATCTGCATCCAGAAAACCCAGTCTAACAGGAACCACTGGTACTGGTGGCGCGTTACAAATGCTGAAGTACACGCCAAGAAGATACAAAGAAACAAGAATGGTTCAGCTGGCTTTCCCCATTGTGGCAGTGGCTCTATGAATATCATCACGAAGGCAGAATGGAACCAAAAATAAGAGGAACTGAAAGTAAAATGACTACCAGCACTTCTTTAATTGACTCATTTGCAGTGTGTAGTTGTGTTCAATACACACATTTCAGTTAACATGTCACAGTGTTTATCAGAAGGAGCCAGTATCTAATGAGGGTTTAGATAGGATGCAGTGTCAGCGTGAAGGAAGCTGATAACCCACCAGCATCATCCTGTCGTGCTCCACTTCCTGCAGGAGTCCTGCAAACTCCTGGAACGACTGGGCTGAGGATGAAGCCACAGAGATGATGAACAGAGGAACAGGAAACACATTTACAAAGAGAATAGAGGGGGGGGAATATGCACATGGACTTTACGATGATATAGATTTCAAAACGTGCGTCATTAAGCGCGAAGGCTTGTGATTTTCCAAACTCCTTTTCTTTCCTGATTCCTCACAGTCAAAGTTGTGAGGAATTACCAGTGAGCTGCCAAATGTGCTCCTCTCCGCTGAGGTCAGCCGGGGAAGTACGCTCGTACGAGCTCAAGTGAGAGACTTCCACTTAAAGGAGCTGCTGACTTGTGCGCACTGTCATTTTCTACAGTGTTAACAAACAGTAGCGAGCTGCTGGAATGTTCAGCCAGTTTATCATTATGACTTTGGTCAGTAGATGTAACGTGTGTTTAGCAGCTCCACTGTGTTATCTTACCAATGTTTATCTCGTCATCCGTAAGGGAGTCACCAATGAAGTCGAACTGGAAGGAGCTGAGAGTCTGGGAAAACTTCTGCACTGCCGTGGAATAGCCTTAAAGAAATAAGATATTTAAAAACATCTGAAATCTCAAAATCCTCCACAAACTCACAAATATACATAATATACTCTTCAGTCGTGTTTAAATCCCCGTAAGTCTCATGGAGCCGACTACAGAGCAGTTTTATTATTCCTACTAGGAAAGTTTAAAGTATGAGAAACATCTTTGGCAGGATTTAACAGCTCAGCAGCAGCCAGTACGTGGTCCGTGTGATATATTATCCCTGCTAGTCTGGCTTTTATTATCCAAACTAAACAGAGTCTGTCGGATCGATACTGTAGAGCATTTTGCCAGAGGAACTTGGCCAATAGAGCCGGTATCGTATTTTTCAATGCATCTGCTTTTTAAGATTGGATTTAAATCTTTTATTTCACATGTTTTTTCCATCAACCGAGTTTTCCGTTTATTCAGTTTCGGATTCTCGTTTTACTCTAGCTGCACTTCTGTTTAAATACGTTTTACTGTGAACTCAGCACAAGTGCATGAGCAACAAGTCCTAATACTCACATATTGAGACACAAGTGATACTTTCATGAGGATCTCTTGCCACAGCACTCGTGACCTCTGGCTATTATCTATAAATGAATATGGGACCCTCTGCCCTCTCTTCTTTGGAAAGCAGAATAGTATATTGGTGACAGTGTTGCTCCTGGTGAGCACCACACTGACCCAAATATAACCTGAAAACAGTAATGCCACACTCCCTTAGTGATACTTTCATAAATCTACTGATGTTTTTGCCAGTACCATTGTGTCTGGGGTTTTGTTGTTGTTGTTTTGTTAGGAAACACAGAACATCACCTCAACAGTGAAGTAAGGTAGAGGGAGCATCATGATGTGGGGCTGGTTCCTGCAGAAAATTATGTCACAAACCTATCAAGGTGTCCTACAGGATAACGCCAGGGTAGTTCTGTAGAATAGTTCCCAACTATTTGGAGCGGCTTGGTCAGATGCTGTGAACTGACGTCCTAAGAAAATGGCTGGAATAAAGCAGATCGGTGGGCAACAACAAAACTAAAATCCTCCTGGATGCCACACGATCAGGACCCATGTGTTAAAGGTCACTGGTGCCTTTCCCCAGTTACTAAAGTATGGAAACAAATCCCACTCCTGAACCGCTTATTGCACAAAAGACTGAACCAATCCTTCCTCTTGCACATGCACTTGACAGGATTAAGGGTGATGTGCGTGAACGAGCATCACGGGACAAACCGGCTGAGCGATGACAACATCCCACTGAGAGGAAAAGGTGTGGATGCATGTGTGGATAGGCGGCCTGCGTGTAAACAAACAGCCGGTCATCCTGCACATCTGTATCAGCTCCTCTGCCTTTCAGAGCGGGCGGGTCGGCCTCCTCCCGGGGGGGCAACAGAACGTGCCTCCCCCACCCACTCACCCAGGGCCTCAGAAAGGCCCCACTGATGCTCAGTACAACATGACCAACGCTTGCAACGCGCTAAGAGGATCAAACATCAGGTTGAGACTCGCTTACCGTTGAGTGCATTGATTACATTGTTGCCATCTTTTATCAGCTCCTTCAGGAATTTGCTGGTTTTCTCCAACTCCTGCTCGTAGCACTTCAGAGTCTCCCTGAAGTTGGGACTGTCCAGATAGCATTCACTAAACTCCAGAGGAGGATGCCCCATGTTCCGCACGGCCAGACTTCACACAACAGAAGACGGGAATGTGTTTCGGGAGCCGCGCAGCCTACGCTCGTCTACCGCACACTGGTCATTGCTGCTCAGCTGAAGTCCACACGCTCCTCTGTTCAGAAACCATGGTGTCCGTGGGAGCCTGCGGCAGCCGCTGCTCCGGTAGCGAGTCAACTAAACAGCCCAGGGCTCGAACCTCCCTTCCCGCCTCGACCGACGCGACCTGTAAACTCTACTTTATCTCAACCCTGGTCCTCCGGTCACTTTTCCTTGTTGTGGTGCTGCGCCGAGCAGAGCGGCTGAATTCCTGCGGGCGCGTTCCAATTCGAAACGTCTCCACGCCTTCAATAAATTCCCTCCGTCCCGCTTCTCACTTTTAGCACAGTTGTTGATTTGAAAGGATTTAAAAAATGTATTTAAAATGTAAACGAATTTCGGTTAATACTTAGGACGCACTGCTAAAATGCGCGAGTCCCACATTTTAGCAAAGAGCGTAACGTAAAGCGAAATGGAACGTAGCCATCTGACTATGGATTTAGAAAAAACTTCCCCCTTCCACACCCAGGAGGCTCTTAAAGGGGCCACTGCCCTTATGACGCGATGACGCTGCTTTCAAGTCCTGTCGAAAATCTTTAGATACCCGAACATAGATAGATAGATAGATAGATAGATAGACAGACAGACAGACAGACAGATAGACAGACAGACAGACAGACAGACAGACAGACAGACAGACAGACAGACAGACAGACAGACAGACAGATAGATAGATAGATAGATAGATAGATAGATAGATAGATAGATAGATAGATAGATAGATAGATAGATAGATAGATAGATAGATAGATAGATAGATAGATAGATAGATATTGCTTCTATTCAGCATGTGAAGTCACACCTTAGCGTGTGATTGGGGTGTGACACCTGAGTACATGGAACACACAACTTCACCAGAGCGAATGTGTCACACAGCTTCTGGAAATGATAGTGTCACCATGGAAACATCTGCCATATACTGCGTCTGGCATTGTTACGCCAGAGCAGGGTTTTCCACACCTTCCACAGCGTTGTTACATAAGGTCACCTGACATTATTGTGCATTTTGTCTGACAGACCTAATTAACAGCTGATGTTTGACTTCTGCTGCCACGTTGCAGTAAGCACTGCTGACCTCCAGATGTCCCTCCTCGACTGAAGCATGCCACAACCGTGAGTCTGCTCCACAGACAGTGTTGAATGACTTGCATGACTCAGTGGGTTTCATCAGCAGCTGGTGAGCCTTCTCGCTGATGTTGACACCAGCGACTGTCGCTTTAGTTTAATAGAAAGCTTTCATGTCCCAAAACAGTTCAGTGAATGTCGCGAAAATGCCAGTGCCACCATCCTTCATGTCGTTCAATCAGGCCTTCTTCAGGTTTGCATCTTCACACCTATTTATTATTTCAAAGCTTGTTCCTGGCGTCAAAAAGACAATATGTTGCATTTCACAATGGTTGAGCATCAGGCTCTGTACTCTCATACATAATGTTAATCATTAGAGGTATTTAGAGTATAAGTATTCATGCTATAGCCTAAAATGTCTTTATGGAGGAAGCTCCAGCTCCTGGCCACACGTCAAGGTGTCAGTGCAGAGGGCACTGCTGTACACCCTCCCCTCATGATGGTCCTAAGAGTGTGTCTGACTGTAAACAGTTCTGAGAAGAAGTTTTAGAAATTGTTGTCCAGCTTTGTATTTATATAGCATCGTCATTTTACAAGCTCAGCCATTTTTAGTCAGCCGCCATCTAAGTACTTCCCCTGCATGACTCAGAGTCTGCATATTGTAATGTAACAGCTTCATGTCACGTTTTATTTCTGTTATTGCAACTGACGTTTAGACATTTATTAAGATTAAAAAAAAGGAACTAGAGAGAAAGAGGTGGAAAATCTGTTCAGTAGACTGTTAACACGAACGTACAATAAAACTAAGTGGCACAATTCAGGACGGAAGATGGGTCTGATCTCAAAGACAGAGGAGAAAGACACAGAGCTGCCACGTACAGACCTTCTTTACTGTACTTACAAACCACTGAGAAACATTAAGTCCCTGAAAAAACCATGGGAAAAGGAGGAGGCTGTAGAGGACATAGGACTCAATGCTATTTTTTATGGGTTGATTACATATTTGTTAGATGTATGCTTCTGTGTGGAAATTTTGAGAAGTACTTCACACTTCATCAGTAGCGTTTGTTCTATTAAACTGTGTTTCTGTAGAAGTCAAAGTGAGCAAACGATTCACTTTTTGAATCAGTGGTTTCTTGGGTGGGCAGCAGCAACGTGGACGTAAATCCTGAGTCTGATTAGATGAGAAACCGATTAAAGCATAACAAACGCTTGTCCTCTTATCTTTAGGTGTTTTGGGCTATTCTTTGTTTTAGACCTTTATGTTTTACACCATATTACGTCAAAAACATCCTCCGCTTCCGCTGCAGAACACAGCACAATGAGGACGAGGGGACAGACCACCGTCCCCACACAGATTCCTCAGCTGGGCAGAAATTAAGAGGTTTGATCACAACTCTGAAACTGTTTGTTTGCTGTCAGTAAAAGGGGCTATTGTATGCAAATGCGGCGAGCAGAAGCATATGACCTCTTCAGTGCAGGGCAGTGGCTAGTGTGAGAGAAATCATTAGCAATGCAAAGTCACGGTGCTCTGATACTCTTGTTCACAGATTGAAAAAAAACCAACACAGCTGCTAATGTCGCTGTAAATGTTTCTGGATGTGCTTCAAACAGTCCAGCTGACGGTAAGTGGATTAAACTTCTCACTAGTTTTCAGCTGCTTTACTATGTGTTTGTGGGCCACCTGTTGACTATCGGAACCTCTTTACATGACTGTGAACATCTTGGGAAAGGAAACTGACATTTATTCCAGGGTATGATACGACGTGTTTTTTTCAGATGTTATATTTATTTAATGTTGCCTGTGCTGTGTTGATGAATCATATATTTGAATACTGTAGCTGGTCACGTTATCTGAAGCAGATGAGAAACTCCTGTTGCCAAAGAATCACACAGTAATACAGACGGCGTTATAACGGCTGCAGATGCCCACTTTCCATGCCACACCGGGGCGACGGGTGAAAGCATGTCACATGATGCATAGCTCAGCGTTGCGCTCTTAAGTAGCCTGCCAACTGCAGAGGGGGTCAGAGAGGCTTTTCTTCTTCTCTGGACTCAGATGCATGCTAAGCCAGCGGGTCAGCCTTCTCCTCTTCATTGCCTCCTATGCCTCTTACACCTCCTGCTGAGCCAGGTACCATCTCTGACATTTCTATTTGACAAGCAACCACGCTGGGAAAACAGAGCAGCCGCCAGCAGCATGGAGGAAACAAGACACTTGGTATATTATTATTGAAAAGAAGAAAGATGAAATTACTTGAAGGCCGGATATGAACTGTGTCACTCACATTAGGTTTACTATAATAATAATCCTGTGGATCTGCAGTCAACGATTCTTTTCATTATGAATTAATTGTAATCAGACATTTGAAGGTGCTGTCTGTAGGCAGTTCAAAATGCAGTAAAAGCGAGAAACTGTAATTAATCTATCTACACTTGAATCTGCTTTTGTGCCTTGATGATCATTATAGAAGTATCAAACGGTGATTACATCCTTGTAGAGGGATCTTCTCTCCACAGCGCCTAAAAAACGTCTCTATCAAAGTTTCTATTGTCTCTTTAAATAAAATACCTTGTTCAGTTTTGTGAGGAACATACAAAACAACAAATGTAGTATAATGATCCACCAATTGAAATTTAATTATAAATTACTTTTAAAAATTACTTTAAAACTATCCTTACGTGTTTACAATCACGTAGGTACAGTAGGCTGCTTCATTTAATGAGTGAATGGTCCTTAGTTTCACCTTTTTTGGAAACAAGCTGTACTGGAGCGTGTTTTCATAAAATGCTGCCAGAATATTCCAGGTTGTGTTGGTTCGATTCCTCTCAAACACTGTTTTATTGGCACTTATTTCAAGAATTGTTCCTTGGCTGCATCAGAGTCAGACAAAGCCCAAGTTTGCTGAAAGGTTAAAATTAATGACAGACACTGGCTCATTTAAATTCTCTAACTGCAACAATGAATAATCATAAAAGTCTGTTTTACAAAGTTTGGTTTCTTTTAGTTTTCTTTCGTGCTAAATTGTTTGCCTTCTCTCAGATGTTGACCCTATGCGTTTTTCCTTTAGACCCGGAACCAAAGATGAACTGGGCATCCTTTTATGCTGTCATCAGTGGGGTGAACAGACACTCCACGGGCATCGGCCGCATCTGGCTCTCTGTCTTGTTCATATTCCGCATCCTGGTCCTGGTTGTAGCAGCCGAGAGCGTGTGGGGCGATGAGAAATCGGGCTTCACCTGTAACACCCAACAGCCGGGGTGTAACAGTGTCTGCTACGACCACTTCTTCCCCATCTCCCACATCCGTCTGTGGGCTCTCCAGCTCATCCTGGTGTCCACTCCTGCTCTGCTGGTAGCCATGCACGTGGCCCACCGTCGGCACGTCGACAAGAGGCTGTATAAAATGTCAGGACGGGCCAACCCCAAAGACCTGGAGCAGATAAAGACCCAGAAGATGAAAATCACCGGGGCTCTGTGGTGGACGTACGTCATCAGCCTGTTGTTTCGCATTGTCTTTGAGGTCACGTTCATGTATGTGTTTTATATGATTTACCCTGGTTACAAGATGATCCGGCTGGTGAAGTGCGACTCGTACCCCTGCCCCAACACAGTGGACTGCTTCGTGTCGAGGCCCACAGAGAAGACCGTCTTCACCGTGTTCATGCTGGCTGTGTCGGGAGTTTGTATTTTGCTCAACATTGCAGAGGTGGTCTTCCTGGTGGGGAAGGCCTGCAGTAAGCATCTACACGGTGCTGGAGACCTGACTGTGGGGGCCTGGATTCAGCAAAAACTCCGCTCATACTAACAATGCACCTAGTACGGACCTGCACAAAGGGACATGAAAGTGGTCCAGGTAACCGCTATTAATTCTTCTAGTGAGTAATTTAGTGTGTTCACAAAACAAGAGTCATCGCAGCATTTATTTATTATTCATTCATCAGTTTTTAGGTCGTATCCCACAGAAATGTGGTGGTTAGCACCGGAGGCGAACGGGGGCCTTTCTGTGTGGAGTCTGCATGTTCTCCCCGTGTCTGCGTGGGTTCTCTGCAGGGTCTCCAAAGACAGGCAGTTCGGCTAATTGGACAAAAAACTAAATTGCCCGTAGGTGTGAGTGGTAGTGTGACTGCTTGTGCGTCTATACGTGTGGCCCTGCGACGGACTGGCGACCTGTCCAGGGTAGACCCTGCCTCTCGCCCATAGACAGCTGGGACGGGCTCCAGCTCACCCACGACCCCTACGGGGAGGAAGCGGTAGAAGGTGAAGGTGAACAGTTACAGTGTAGATGTGCACTGATGTTCCATGTTTTCCATCTGACCACGTTATGGGCTTTAATTATTATGGACTTTGTGACGCTTGGATTTTGAAATGAAAGTATTTAAGTTGAGTGGAACGGTCAGGGTTATTTTGGGCGCTGAATTATATTCTGTCATTTAAATTAAATGTTCATATGTTTTCAAATTTCATATGTGTTAAATGTGTTTAATAAAATTGATTTGCTTTGTTGCCTTGTGACAAAAATTTTAATTATAAATAAAAAACATTATAAAATGCATAGAAATGCACATTTTCCTTTTCACAACGTCACTACAAAACATTTTCTTAAAATCCACGTGATTACCAATTTCAAAAAGAAAGGCCTGGATATGCTGCAATAACAGTAAAATGCCTTGTAACATAACTGTTCTTGACAGTTGCGTTGAAAGTCCTGACTAAGCAAATTTCCTCCACAAGCAGAAATATTGGAAGTAGCATCAGCTTAGAGCAGCAGCCATCAGTGGAGCTGCAGTCGGGGCGATGCCACCGTCGGTGACTCTTCTCCACTGTGAGACAGAAAACAACCAACGGGTGAAACGCGTCACACATTCTGCGGCACCGTCACCGTCTTTAGACGTCGAGTCACATTGCCACCTGTGGCGCCATATCCCAGCCTGATTAAGTTCTCCGTCTAAATGCCGAAGTGCAGAATTTTGGGGTTATCAATAGCTTCTCCTCGTAAGAGGTCAGTGTGCGGGTGTCGGTGGTTGACCCAGAGGACAGCTGTACCTGCCGTGGCCAAGCAGGGAGGCACTTCTCTTTTTAGGGACAGAGTTCAGAGTAGGAGCATTTTGTCAGTACTGTACCAAAGAAATCCTTCCAGCTGTCACTCCCACTAATAGTAAATGTGGGTGAGCGAGGCTCATTTGTTTATTTCTATAAAAGATTCTTCCGTTTTTGAGTTTCCCATCCATCATTAATGACAAACACATTACTTGCCACTGTACCATGCTGTGTGGCAAAGATGGGAAAATAGTATAACTATATATGTAAGGGCGCTGAGGGAGGCTCTGCAGAGTCCACACGTCAAGGGTCAGATCAACAGGAGACTGACAACAAAGCCACTCCCTCTGCCGTGAATTATATTTAGATCGCACCGACATGTAAGACCTTCATCCTAACTGGACTCTTCAGCTGTCACTCAGTTGAACAGAAACACCTCTTAAGTGAGTTTTTTTAAAACACTTTCCTACAGGCAGGAGTCAATCTGTGCTCAGTGCTGATTCCAAACAGGGGCTCGTTCGTTGTGCTGCACGTTGGCCACTGATCAGGTCAGAGTGGGAGGACAGCAGGCGGGATCACAGAGTCTTCATTCACAAGTTATCTTGCTGGTGCACTTCCCTCAGTGGTTCAGCAGAACATGGCCTCTCTGTGAACCGAAGAGGCTCGGCCACCAAGTGAGACTGGATCTGCACAGTGCTACAGGAGATGAACGTTATCAGGTGGGTGTTTAATGCTCCGAGATATTCATTTACAATGGGTTGTTTACTTTAGACACTAGCCTATGATACACTGTTAATCTTGTAATGTATATGAAGTGAGTGCAGGCCCACGGTCAGTAGATGTAAAACAGTTAGAGCTGCAGGGGAACATTTTATTAAGCTCTGATTCCTCACTGACAATGTTTCTGCTGCTGGCTACTGATCCCTAGATCTAAAGGACAAGTACAGCCGTTTTAAACATTATTATTCTGCTATGTCATAACCCACAAGCCCTGAAATCCACACTAGAAACCTAATTCTAGAATTGGGGGGCAACGTTGGGTAGTGTCACAAGATCTATCCCGACTCAGCGTCTACCCAGCCTGCTCCAGGGCTTTCTCTCACACACAGTAAGCTGTGTCCTGGTGCTTTTTATCAACTCACACTGTAAACGATGCAACCTTTTAAAATACAAACAGTGAATTCATGATGGACCAGTGTTTCTATTGGAAACATTCCTGTTGGTTTCCTGAATTACAATAGCCTCGCAGTGTCCACAGGAAACTATAATGTGCATGTCCTCAATAAATTACACAGCAACGAACTGTGGAGCATTATAATCCTTTTCAGCAGTCTGTCACAGCATGACGTGGTTATTACACTTCAAAAATTCATTTGTTTGCCTTTGATTGAGCTGGAAACTCTCAGACTCTTACAATAAAACAATTTAAAGGTAATACGTGTACAGTTCTGTGCAAAAGTTTAAGGCTGATGTGAAAAAATGCTGTAAACAAAGAAAGCTTTCAAAAGTTAATTTTCATAAATGAACAAAATGCAGTGAATGAACAGCAGAGAAATCTAAATCACATCAGTATTTGGTGTGACCAGCCTTTGGCTTCAAACAGCAGCAGTTCTTCTAGGTTCACTTGCTCTCAGATTTTGAAGGAACTGCTGGTAGGTTGCTCCTACACCTTGGAGAACTAACGTCAGATCTTCTGTGGATGGAGGGTTTCTCACATCCTTCTGTCTCTTCATGTAATAATCCCAGACACACTCCATGATGCTGAGATCAGGGCTTTGTGGGGGCCAAGCCATCGCTTCCAGTACTGACGTAATGACACCACATATTGATTTGATTTACATTTTTCTTTTGCATTTGGTAAATTGACAAAAATAAACAATCATTATTTATATTTCTGAACGCGTTCTTTGTTCACAGCAATTTTTCACGCCTGCCTAAATCTTTTGCACAGTACTGTGCCTTGACACCTTCTGTTTTCATCTTTCTGCAGTCATCTCTCCTGGTTTTGTCGATAAAGCTGAATCTACATCCGTGAGCCAACATGGCAGACTGGAACTTGTTAGGGAAACTGCTGGAGAGCGCCCAGGAGCACTCCACTGTCGTGGGCAAAGTCTGGCTAACCGTGCTGTTCATCTTCCGCATCCTGGTGCTGGGGGCCGCTGCTGAGAAGGTGTGGGGCGACGAGCAGTCGGGCTTCACCTGCGACACCAAGCAGCCCGGCTGCCAGAACGTCTGCTATGACAAGACCTTCCCGATTTCTCACATCCGCTTCTGGGTGATGCAGATCATCTTCGTCTCCACGCCGACTCTCATATATCTGGGCCACATACTACATCTGGTCCGCATGGAGGAGAAGGAGAAGCAGAAAGAAAAGGAACTAGGAGCTACTCATAGTGAGAAGCAGCAACATTTACACAGCAACAAGACGAAGAAGGCATCAGTGAAAGACAACCAGGGTCATGCGCGCTTGCAAGGAGCACTGCTGCGAACATATGTATTCAACATTATCTTCAAGACCCTGTTTGAAGTTGCCTTTATTATAGCTCAGTACTTCCTTTATGGTTTCCAACTCAAGCCCATGTACACCTGCGACCGCTGGCCTTGCCCCAATGTGGTCAACTGCTACATCTCCCGACCCACTGAGAAGTCCATCTTCATCCTCTTCATGCTGGCCGTAGCCTGCTTGTCGCTGCTGCTCAACCTGGTGGAAATGTACCATCTAGGTTTCACGAAGTGCCACCAGGGCCTCCGGTACAGACGATCAAAGGCTGCACGCGAGGCTCCCAAGGACCCAGCCGAGGCAGTGATGCCCTTTGTCCCGAGCTATAACTACTTTGCTGGACATCCTGCGGTGCCCGAGCCTTTCCCTACAGACTCGAAGTACAGCATGGCAGGGCCAAACCCTGCCTACAGCCCCTACAACAGCAAGGCGGTCTACAAGCAGAACAGAGACAATCTGGCTGTGGAGAGAAAAGGCAAATCAGAAGGAGATGACGTAAAGGAGAGGAAAATCTCCAGTCCCACCTTTGAGATGGCGACTGAAAATCAGCGCAGGAACAGTCAGTCAAGCAAGAACAGCAACAGCAGGAGCAGGATGGATGACCTGCAGATTTAGAGACTTCAAACTCAGGAAATCGTCTTTTAATTGTGAAAGAATTGCATGAATGTGGAAACTATTACTGACAAAACCGGTGAGTGAACACGGAGCAGTTCATACTGTAGCTGAATCGACGTATCACAAGTCAGAACTTAAAGAGTTCACTCAAACTTCTTTTTTACACGCCTGAAACTTAACTAAATCGAGTTTTAAAGCTTTAGTTTTTAAACTGCATCGGTTGAAAACAGTGGCTCAAGTGCTGTAGTCACACTTTCCCCTTTCCTCCTACAGTATGGTGACACCTCATTCTCAAATCAAAGTTTCAGGCAGACGTTATTTTGTTGCGCCACAAATCGTTAACAGTCCTTAAAACGGCGTTGCTGCCTAATCTGCTTCCTCTTTTGCTTCACTGTTTTGCATTCTCTCAGTAGTTTTGACATTGATAGGTTTCTGTATTTTGGGGTGATGGAAACAAATACTACTTTGTTTAATTTGTTTACAAGTGATTTACTTAAACAAAACTGTGAGACGCATGAAGATGCCAAAACAAAAAGTGTTACACGCGTGTTACAAGAGTTTCTTACTGCAGTTTGAAGATGTGCGGCGACAAATGTGGAGCACAATGAATTACTCCACTATAGCAGGACACATAAGAAAGAAAATACACCTTAAAAAGATAAATTCTTCAAATGTGCTTCTATTATAACTTTTTCAGTTCTGGAAATAAATGTGAACATGTTTGTTTGGATTTAGTTCATCTTTTAAGCCAGATCAAGTACAGTAACTTTCATTTCTTTCTCACAGGTGTTTCGGATTCGCTACGTGTGTGACAAGTATGTGGAAGCTGCACCAGAGCTGACAGTTGACTACTGTTAATAAACTGATAACAGCTCATTTGAAATCTTAATTTAAGAATCCGAGGTTAATGTGAAAAGCTTTTTGTTTGAGTTTATTCTAAAAATCCTTAAAATGTCAGCTCATGTGAAGAACTGACATCACAAACCTAAGTGGATTATCTGGACCTTTATTAGACGCTTCTGAAATATAAAAAATATTTGTCCTCATTTTGCATTGTGTGTGGTTTTTTTAAATATATTTGTATGTCTCCCAGTTTGAACCTTGATTCACTCACATCAGCATCATCTGAACAACATACTGTCCCTTTGAATGAACACGTTGTTCTATCTAGTCACACTCTTTCGATTGGATTGAACTTGAACCGTTCCATCCTAAACAACATCAACTTTTTTTTTTGGACACCGCTGCCATACAATCTGCTCAGAGTAACATTGCTGCTCTGCTATTTTTTGCCTGGAGCTGCCATGTAAACCACTTGGTTTCAACCAACTATAGTAAACACGCAGAGACTGTGTGGTGTGGATGGATGCATTTCTTAAACACATACCATCATACGCTGCTGAGAGCCGCGCTTCAAAGGTTTCCCTCACTGCTGCTATAAATAGCCCTCATGCTCACTTGGAGGAGCATTGTTGGTGCAATGGGGGTAGGGTGCAGACACTTTTTTCTGCTTCATCAACAACAATAACAAGTCTGTGTCAACAATTTGGAGAGATGGCAGCACAGCTACGATATGGGAGATGATGGTGCTTTAAAACAGGCTTCAGGCTTCAGACAGTCATTAAACGGGTTAAGTTTAATGGTGGTGGGACAGATTGTTCCTGAGAATTTAGGAGAATGTCTCAGTCTCCACTGAAACTTTCTAATGCTCCCTCTTTACAGGAGGCTGGAAACAGTTGACGTGGGTGAAGGTTATGAACCCTGGGTTGCAACCAAATCTCTGAGCTGGGAATGATTGACATGCAGAACCTCCGTTAGGCTGTAAATCAAACAGAGGGCGCGTTTAAGGACAAGTCAACGAGGAGACTGTTTACTGTTAATGGTGATGCATGAGCCGCACAAGTTTTTGTCATTCCATACAGATGGTATTTTAATTGCTGCTGTGTGAACACTAAGACTATAAGTGTCGTTACGAGCTGCTAGTATGGAAAAGTGACCTGTAGGACAACAAACGGGATCTGTTTAGGGCAAGAGACCAACAATGTCACTTAATACGCTGCCTTTTATTCAGAGTGAATTAGATACACATACAGTTTGCAGATGGCATCACTCCACTTGAGATTTTCTCTCTACTGCAAATTTCCAATTGGCATGAAATCAATCAGCATAAAGTAGAGCAGAATTTCACAATCAGTCCAGGAACACTGTCCTGCACCACCATCATCATTGTCAAAACTTTCTTTGAGGTTAAATCTTCAATAATCTTGTTTTGTGTATTTAGCAAAACTTACAAAACCTTTATGGTAAACATTGTAAAGTATAACTCTAGTCTTTTGTTTACCAGATGGACATTTGTCACTTTATCCTCCTGTTACTAAATTTACTATAGAGCAGAAGAACTATTTCCAAAGGGCAGCTGTTAGTGTACAAACATGAATTACTGACAGACGACCCAAACAGGATAACACTGGTCTCATCACATCCTACAAGTGACACTTTGGTCCATGTTGGTGTATCTGAATTTATAGAGGGGAACAAACCAAACCTTACAATTAATAGAATCAATCTCTTTATTCTGGTTTACAAGTTAGAGAAAGTAAAATTATAATCAGGCAAACAAAAATATCTGTGCTGTGCGGATTTTGCAAAAGAAGCCCTCAATCAAAAGCTACTGTCCATCAAAAGACCAACTACATTTGCACATAAAAAGGAAACAGCAATGCAGCAGCTGAAGCAGAATCCATGCCTACTGTATATACTCTTAAAGCATAACGTCAGCATCCCAGGGGTGGGAACAGTCATCTCATCTCAAACCACGTAAGCAATTAAGAAGAAATCACAACAAAAAAGTTTCAGAAGCCAAGTCCAAAGAAATACAGAAAGAACACGTGGAGCATCAAAGGGGTTGGTTTATCTGGAACACTATTTCTCTTCTACAACAAATAATTATTCAGTAAAGTAACTTGTCTATTTATGTGCTCTCTATGAAATAGACTAAAGTATGCAACACCTCTAGCAGAAATCTTACCAGACACTATTTGATATGATGTTGTCATCTGCATTTGAAAGTTGAAATTTAATGAAGTTTGAAAACATTGCAAATGCAGCAGGAAACTGCAGGTGGTTGATGAGTCTACAGTCAGGGTGGATTATTAAAAATTTTACTCACACTGAAATCCCAGTACGCCTTCAAACTGAAGTTATTGATCGAGCTTTGGCTTTAAAGGCTGTTGACACAGCAAAGATAAAAGGGGTGGTTTTGTTACATTAGATGTAAAAATGATCAAAGTGATATTTATATTTATCTATATTTCCCTTTAGAAAGTAGTTTGACTTTAGTAATCCACGTCAAAGATCCTTCAAATTGGTCCTATATAATATAATAATATATTTAAATTAAACAATATTCAAGAAAATTGAACATTCCTAGCGAGCTGCAAAAACATAAGTACAAGTAACACAGAATTGCACTTAAAAGCATTTTTTCTTTGCAAGCACAGATAAAGCTCCATACATTTGTGAATTCAACCTCAGGAGACAACAAGCAGCAGCTGAAGTGGTTGTGACCTTGCAATCCAATGCCGCTGAGATGTGGCTGAGACACACGCACACATCTACAGCTTATGCATTTCAGACAACTGTGCAAAGCAGTAACTGGTATGCACACAAACAAAGAAGCAGAAAATGCCCAGAAAAGAAAAAAACTGCTGCTTTGTCAAAGGCAGCACAACGTGGCAAATCCTGCAACTATGCTACACATGCTCCATATTTACTTTTCAGAGAATTATGTTATATATAACTCTATGATATACTTTTGTGTGTCCCAGGTCAAAAAAAATATCCCTTGTCTTCCTCTCTTTATACACAGATTGCACCCTGAGATTTGAGAAAACAAAATGTCCTTCAAAAAGTTCAAACTTTGTTCAGCCCATGAACTCATATCTAACATTTTCAATACAAGCGTCTAAAACACAACAATGAAACGAGAACCGAGCTGAGCATTTTGTCTGAATGCTACGCTTACACGAGAGTATAACATCCTACAGGTACAGTAAGACGGACATAAGCAAACAGCACAGCAAACAATGGCACTGCGAGGTTGAGAAGCAGCGTGGAATCCTACCTAGTTTAATCACACGTCATATTATAATACTGTGACTGAGGTACTGTAGCAGTACGGCTTTCTGACATCCTGACTCAGATAATCAACGTATGGCTTCTAGGGACATCACTACCGCTCGTCCTCACTACTGCTGCTTATTCTGTGTCTGTGAATACTGAAAAAGCTGGTGTTTCGCACAATAAGCTGAGGATACACTCACCGGGACACAGTAAAGTCACAGAGCACGTTAACATTTACAGAGTGTGCCGTTTCAATGCACTGGCTAGTATTCTGAAAGACAAAGTATATGTAGAAGGTGACTGCGCGTCACGTTGGCTAAGTCATACATCATGGAGGTGTATTTTAGCACAACGTGAGCGAGCGAGCGACAGGACTCCTATGTCAAGTTTCTAAATACAGACGACAGTACAGACAGTCCCTTATATAACACAAAGCTATACTGTAGTGCTCTGAAATATAATTCAAGCTACGTTTGAAACAACCTTACACTACGCTAGAATTAATTTCTTCATGAGGTTGAAAATGCATAATCGTATTTGACAAACGACAACTTAATATCTGCAAGGAGGCGTGTCAAAAATGCACTGAGGGCGTTGATCAGTGTTTACAGTGTCTTTAACATGTCTGCGCGTCATCTAGCTCAATATGATGCCACACGCACACATACACATATTGCATTGCAGATTTTTTTTTCAGTAGCAACCTCATTGTCTGCTGCAACAAAACCTCACAACCCATCCAAGCAGAATAGGGACATTTTTAGGTTTGAATTAGAAGCAACGCATCACATCCCTCACGTATCGTTTTTTCACTTATTTGCCTTTAACTTCAGCTGGGCAACCTTAGCTTGTTCCAGTTTAGTCTGAATGTCAACAGGCCTTTCAAAGAAACTGACTAGAGCTGGTTCGTTGAGCAGAGAAGCCAGGACCTGCTCAAAAGAAAACGACCACTCTGTCTGCGAGAGGTCGGGTCCTGCATCCTGACTGTTGTGAGAGCAGGAGGTGTCAGAGTTCTCTGGGGTGGAGGACGCCTCCTCATTTGAAGACTCGTCTGCAGCTGTGTTGCTGGCAGGCTTTGTAGACTCAGGAGGGCTGCTCGGCTCCTGCAGCCTCCGTCCCACCTCCTCCATCCTCAGGAGAAGGCTGGTCACATGAGCCACGGCTCTGTACAGAGACTCCTCCTCTGGATCACCGTGAAAAATGTTGTACAGGGTCTTGGAGAATTGGATGAACTGAGTCTAAGATAAAGATAAAAAAAATATACAATATATATATATATATATAATGAACATGAACAGATCACACAGGATAATTGTGAAAATATGCATCAATCAATAAATCACCTGATTAATTCGGGGCAGATCCTTAATGCTTTCCTCCTTCTTAAGGATTTCATTTTGCCATTGTTTCAAGTAGGCCTGCAGATCCACCTTTCCTCTTCCTGAATTTTACATGCCAAACGTATATGAGCACACAAAACTAAGATACTTTGTTGTACGGACAGAATATATTTTGATGAGTATTACCTCTTTCGGGACTTTTCCTTATCACACCGTCTTCTGGAAGATCAAATGCTGCAACATATACGCAGCATGTGAACAAACTGCACAGAGACATTTTTCTGTGACAACAAAAGCTTACGAGACACAGTTATCACAGGATTTACAGTAGGTGAGAAAGGGGACAGTGACAGGTAAGGCTTAAAGATAGGAAATAGAAAGAGGCTAACCAGTGAGTCTACTCAAGTGAGAGGAGTCTTCAGTCACTGGAATAAAGTTCTGGATTCTTTGGTCCTTTAAGTGCAAAGGACTTCCTGTAAAAGCTAGAAGACACTGTCTATGAGTTCACTGAGAGGAGAGATAAAGACAGACGTGAAGACTTTGATCAAAGAAAACACAAATATGTATTTACAAGAGTTAATGAAGTCCTATAAAACATAGCGGCAACAGACTGTACCTTTGCGTAACGCATAATAAAGTTTACATTGTGCATGTTGCAAGTTGTCTTCCAAAATGTGTGTATATATAAATTCCATTCCAATTCAATTGTAAAACTGCAGAGACCTGGGATCTGTCATCATCTACAGGACATAGTACATATTGTCAACAAAAGATTCTGAGACTCTGGAGAAATCTCTGTTAACAAGGCACAAGGCCCAAACACAATATTTGATGCCTGTGATCTTCAGGCAGTCCCACATTAAAAACCGTCATGGAGGAGGCGGTGATGGACAGCACTGCATGGGCTCAGGAATAATAGCACTGCCTGTGACCAAAGTTTGTCACGCCATCCAAAATATTCTAATTGAAGCTCTATCATGCAGAAAAAGAAGCAATTTATGAGCGTGCTCCAAAGAATACTACCGTGTTCTCTGGGCCAAAGCTAATTTAAAATGGTCTGAGGCAAAGTGGGAAACAGTTCTGTGGTCAGACAAATCAACATTTCAATTTATTTTTTTTCTAATGACGGGCGCCACGTCCTTCACATTAAAGAGCAGAGCGATCCTCTGGATTGTGGTCAGAGCACTGTTAGAAAGAAAGCTCTTTTTGGGAAGACATCTGGCAGGACTGTGCTCAACTGCATGGCTTTGTATTGGAAGAGTGTGGGTGCTGAACTGGCCTGAGACCCTTTGCCAATGAAAATGTATTACCACACAAAATATGTCCAAAAAAAAAGCCAGGACCTCTGAGCAGTTAGAACAGATCAAACCCCTCCCCCAAGCCTCCGGTCTCAGTTGCCACACATTAAAACCTTTTTCCCTATATGATATATTTTCTAATTTAATGTGTTTTCTATGTTGTACTGTACGAAATGTTTTCTTGAGGGTGACAAAGTCGGTGTCGCTCTTTATATTTGTGCAGGAGTAATGGAGCTTATTAGTTTCCCTGCCTGCAGTGAGCCGTGTGCACTGTAAAGAGGAACAGTCCTATACTGTATAGTTCCTGCCCTTCAATGATGGAAGTTTACTGTGAGATAATGAAGCTGAAACCATGTGAGTGACAGCTGATTATTGCTACTGTAGTTTGGCTGCTGTCATGGTTATACAGAGTGTATGTAGTCAATAATAACACTGCAGTATGTGCTGTGCAGTCTTCACATGCCCTACACCTGCACATCTGGTTGCACATCAGAATTAACGCCGCATGCCCAATAGCTGCGTGTTGCATAAGCAGCACATCGTGAGGACACTGTGCCAGTGGAGCAGATATACAGGATTGAAGCTACAGTATGTTTACATTACATTTCAGTGATAATCTTTACTGAAATGGTGGCAAACGACTAAAATGTCTACTTATAATTTAAAATAATATATATAATACATACAAAGTGAGTCACAAGCACAGCTGAGATCAGTGATTAGTTCAGCTACTCTGTGAAAGTGAGCACAGCTGCTGCCCTGTGTATTTGGACTGAACACGCTGCAGACTCTCAGCTCTAAATAGCACAGGATTTATTTCATTGATCAATGGTGTTTGGTACAGTTCTGATGCCTCCTCGCACACACCAACACACTCTATGACAGGCTCAATGTACCATCTTGTTTGGATCTTGGTATCCAGATCGGATCTGTCCTTGGTCCTGAATCGATGTGCACTATACATCACACACAAAACAGGCTTTGGCGCTGGATGCTCACTGGCCTGGCACATCAAGTGAGCCAGTACTTATCCGCTACTAAGTAGTGCGCTGTAATCTGAGCAGCTCTTTCTTATCATAGACTCTCTTCGTGAAGAAACAAGCCTCCTGCAAAATGCCTTTACAGCTCTTTACACCCATCGTTGCCATGGCAAAGCTCTTTCACCCAACACGGACTATTCTTACCCCTGCCTTCAGGCACGTCTACGCATCTCATCATGCAGACAAAAGCCACACATCCAGGGACTGATTCTTCCTGCAGGCAATGTGCTAACTCAACAAACGCTGAGCAAGAGAATAATTGACATGACACCTCAAATGTTTTCAAGCCTTTTTGGAGAAACCTCTGTCTACCCTTGACCTCTACAGAGAGTCTGTGCTTTTGTGTGTCTGCTGCTATCATGTGACAGCATTAGGTGGAAATCTGGAAAATGTAAAGACTCCTGTATGAAAACATTTACTGCACTTGACCATTGAACCTCCAACAGTCTTTCATCCAAGCAAATAAAGTGTGAAAGACGTAGGTTAGAGGTTGAAGCTGGAGGTACAGAATACAAACACCATTCTGTTTTAAGGTTTCCAGTGGGTTAGGGGTTTTACAGTAGGTGTCCCGTAACAAATGTTAAAGAAAAATCACTCACCTGGTGGAAGGTGCAGCTTGAAGAGGAACTTCAGCTTATGTGTGAAAGATCCACTGTACAAAGTATCTGTGGGAAAAGCGATTTGCAGTAACAACAGTGAGGATACGATGTTTAACAGCTAGAGTATTGAGAACTCACCAAGCGCACTGCAAAACTCTTTGAAGTTGACAAGGCCGTCCTGATTCTCATCTATCAGGCGGAACACCCAGAGCGAGAGGGTGCACTTGGTGGAGCAGAAGGCCCAGGGCTCAAGCAGAGAGAAGAGCGTGCTAAACTGTTGGAAACCTAACTGGTACTGCTCCAGGTAGGCTAGACTGGGGTCATGATGGAGTAAAGCTGGACTCTGCATTGTCCAGTAGCAGCTGAGGAAATGCTGCCTCTAAAAAACAAAGGAAAGGCTAAGTTGAGCTCTGTTTTTTGTAAATTAAAGGATGCATGATGACACTGAGACTGGCTTTCCTTTTTTTGACCTACTTTGAACAAATTGTAAAGGTCATCCAAGTGTGAGGCGTTTAACCTGGCTTCTTGGGACACCACCCGAATCTGGAGATACAATATGTTTTGTTTACGTTCTCTGAATTTACATCTTATTTCACTCAAGTCCGTTGATACTTACAACGTTTTGTTTGGTTGTATCCTCCAGTGTCTGGATTACATACAGTTTGTTTCTTTTCCGTGACCGCTCAACTTCCTCTGAACGGATACTTCCATATTTCTGTAAAGAACAATGAGTTAAATCAAATGTATCACAGATAATGCTGAATCAGCAGTTACAGAAAAATCTTGCAATACCTCATAGGCCTCTCGGATCAGCTCACTGATGTCCACATTTAAGTGGGATGCTTTATCATTATTGCCCATTGGGGCCTGCTGTACGGTTGGAGGCAATGGGCTGTCTCTGTTTGTCACACTGTCAAAGAATCTGAAATGAGAGAAATATCACACAAATTCATTTACACTGTAATAATGTCTTGATTATTGTCCTGATTTGCTCGTATTCACACAGACTTGTTTAGTATGGTGACGGCTTCTGCATCGTCATGACAGCTGATCAGAGCTTCCATGTTGTAGTCCAGGACAGACAGGCCAAGCTGAAGGATGGCTTTGATGCCGTCATAGAAGAAACAGTCCACCACATTCACGGCACTCTCTATTGGCAGGACGCTGATGAAGAGAGTGAGAAACCAGGACAAGGACACAGATGAAAAGAAACTCAGGTCTGTCATGTGTTCCACTAGTTGCGGGAGATTTTCTCGAATCAAATCCTCGAACACTGCCTGGTCGACCAGAGCACCTAAAGAAAAGTGACAAATTAATGATTAATTGAATCGTTAATTAAATTAATTTTGTTATATCCTCACATTTCCAGCAGAAATGCTGACGTCCTTTGATTTGAGCCTCACCAATAATTCTGCGGTTAAAGTAATCGGGCAACATCCTCTCACAGACAGCTACTAAGAGCCAGAAAGCCTCCTCTTCTTTAGCGTAGAGCAGGAGAACTGAGGTGAGAATGTTCATAGCCTGAGAATGAAAAAAAAGGGACAAAACCCAAAAGATGTTGTATGACATGTTATAACATTTAGCTGTAGATCTAAGGTCAACTGCATGAGAAGGTCACTCAACACCAAGAATAAGCTCACAAACTGTACATATTAAATGAAAAAGGAGACAGAATAATTATTTATTCAAAATAATAATAATAATAATAATAATAATAATAATAATACCTGGCAGTAACCGATCTTAGGGTTCCTGTAGGCATAAGCAGTAAGGACTCTGCGTAGAGCTGAGATTCCTGTGTCACTCTGAAAGGCAGGATGTTCTGGCAGAGAGCGGTGCAGGTCCCTTTCGATCTCATCTGTAGCCAGGGTGCTTGTGCCCAGAGACTGTTCAACAAGCTCAGTGTAATATCCAGGGTGTGTGGCCATGTCGTTGACAGCTCCTGCAGAGTCAAGACCAGTCAGTCCAAAACCGATGATGCAGTTTCCTTCATTACATCTACTGAACACGCACTTAGTTTGACATATGACCACCTGAAAAAAGCATCCACAGCTCTCCCCTCAAAGCCTCGGGAACACCGCGGACAATCAAGTCTCGTGTCTTCCTGGTGAAGAACATGCTGGTTCCACGTCCATACTCAGAAAAGTGAATGTTCCAAGATTGTTCCTTCATCTTTTCTTTAAGCTATCACATAGAAAGATAAAGTACATTTCAGTGTTAGTGTTTACAGACTGAAACACTCCCAAACTGTGTTGTATTGATGTTTTATTTATGCACACTCCTAAACTGATGTCACACCTACTCGTACACCCACGCCCAGCAGAACAGAGAACGGCATCTATTGCGTTACGATTACATTAAGGTAATAGTGTGTGAAACCTGCATGCATCTCATTTGCAGTCTGGTGTTTACCATTTTGGGGTCAAGGTTTTCGACATCCTGGGGGTGGAAGACAGTCATGAGCGCCTCTGTGCTCACAGCCTTGCTGCTATCTTTCTGTCCAACCATCAGTGTTACGTCCTCTGGATTGTCCTCAAAATGATTTATGAGAGACTGACACTCCCCTCGTATGGCCTTGGCAACACACACATTTACATTTTTAAATGTCAGAAACCGTCATACAGAATGAAAACTAACGGTAAAGTAGGCAACATTTTAAAGAGAAAGCAGTACTTAAAACACACTACCTCTGATGAAGCAGAGTGCTGTGGACTGGCACTAATCCCACATCTGCTGCGGATTGTGCTGGCAAGTCGCTGGTAGTCCCGCACCTCAGAGAAGCGCAGCGCTCTCTTCCCACGCACACACACTGTTAAAGCCCTGCTGTTGGAGTCTGGCTTCTCAACATTAATAATCTGAAAGAAAGCGATGTTGGCAGATTTGTGCTTTTCATCATTATACAGGGTGTTACAGTATCCGACACTGGGCAGTATTAGAAATGTTTATGTTGACCCAGTAATATTAGCCTTGTTAGACGTTACCTCTCGCATGGGAATGATGACATGGCACTGGCTTCCGTCCTGACTGGCAAAACACAGGTAGTTCTCAGACAGACAGATCTTGCCAAGTGTGTTAAAATGGCAGAAGGGCACCCACAGGAAGCTCTCGTGCACCTCTAAAAGGTTTTCCTCCCTGGGAAGCCTGAAAAATGTCCGGAACTGCTCACTCTTTGCGTGAGCTTCAAGACCTCTGCGGGGGGCGTAAAGCAAAAAACAACGTTGTGAGCAGAACATGGTGTTTAAGTTCATTTGCAGTTTTGTTCATGTACAGTCACAACAGCCTCGTTTTGTGCCATCTTTTATACGAGTCTTTTATGTACCATAATTTTAATCCCGTACCTATGAGTATATATCTCTACACACTATATATTACTAGTAGTCAAGTGGAATGGATAAGCAGGTATACTGTGAATGGCATATTTAAACAGTAGGTTTACTTTAGTACACCTGACACCAGTATTGTGTTCTGTGACCTGTCTTGCACTCAGTGACAGTCAAAACAAACACAAAACTTAAATTCACTCAAGTCAGTTTGTTTACTCTGGTTCTCCGGGGTGGCAGCCAGCAGTAACAGCATCACGTAAGGCTGTGAAGCGTAGCAGACACTCACCTCTTAGTGATTTGCAGGGGGTCAGAGAGTGCTGGTTCTCTCTGGAAGGCCTCTTTATCAAAAAGGCGCTTGATGGAGTAGTCAGCAAGCTGTTCCATGATAACGAAGGTTTCATTAAGGTGCAGCAGCATGGAGAAGTAGTGATCCTCCCCGTGAGCCAGGACATGGATGCTCTCCGTCAAAATAACATTAGAAGTTTTCTCCAACCTCCAGATCTCATCCCAGGAGATCACAAGTTTTACTGCAGAGTCATTAGCAGAAATGAAAATGAAATCAATCATTAAGCCCCAAACACATAAAAACTGGTTCCAAATAATGGGTTCTGTGTTTATTGTGCCATTCTCATTTCTGTGTGCTCAGTTTGTCATTAATTAAAATAGATGAAATGCGTTGCTTTAACAACCCACTAAGGAATATGACTAAGAACTGCTGACAGCAAAAGATTTAAATGGTTTTCTTTGTGAAAAGGCTCAAAATGTCACCTCATGTCATGAGTCATTTAGTAGGCACGTTGCTGTTCAAGTCTGCCTTGCGCTGTAGGTCAGATATAATGTTTTTTCCCCCTTCAGAATTCTGGCAGCTGTCATTACCAAGAGCTATTTTATAATGAAAACCCATTCAAGCCATATTTCTTTCAGGCCAGAATGATTAACAAATGGAACAGAAATGGCTTACCCTCAGCTCCCAGCAGGTAAGAATAAAAGCACAGGAAGTTTGTGCTGAGGTAGAGCCAGCCCTGGCAGGGTACTTTGCCTTTCCAGTAGCTACATGAGTAATATGTGACCAGCTTTTCCTCTGGTGGAAGCTCAAACCACTTCTCAAACCTCAAAAGAGCTTCTCTAAACTTCTCTGGATCATCCTCCAACACCAGGGAACTCTTTCCTTCTTCAGCAATAAGACCCTAACAAATGAAACATAGAAGTTTACTGCAGAGGGTAAAGCCTCTTCTTTCTTAAAGCTACATCTCATTTATATCAAGGACAAAATGGAAAGAAATGACAGTGAAGAAGAAGCTGCTTTTGACGTTAGACCAACATGTATAGTATTTACTAGGTGACATGTCAAATCACAATAATGTTGCTGTGTGTTTGCAACATATGTCAACAGACTGTTTACTTTTACATTCACCATAGAAACTTGATAAGGTGGTAACATGTGATGGTTTGTTGTGCTGCCCACAAATGGCTAAAATGTCAATATCTACAGAATGATTAACTGACATGGAGAAGTTTTAAATGAAGCCATTCAAACATAACAAACAAAGTATTACAACAATAATTAAATAGTGTCTATTTATCTGTGTGGGATATTCTGACTCCACACTTAAATCTGGTTCTTACTCTAATCTTGCCCTGTACAAAGCTGGTGATGTCTTCACTGGAATCAAAAACAGAGAGTGTCCTCATGATGTTCTGCTGCAGCCAATCCCAGTGCTGAACAATGTCCTCTTTGGTAACACCTAACCAAACATCAGCAGTGACACAAATTACAAAAACTGTTAAAAGGACTTACAGCTGATACTCACATTAAGGTTGCTGGGATTTAGTGCTTTAGTTATCAATGTTTTGTGTTAACTAATTTCAAATGTGATTTACTGCACCTTGCAATTAAAACTTTTAAAATGTCATTCATGTCAGAGAAACAAAATAGAAATACAGTGACATACCACATGCTATTGACCAGTACACCTGTGAGTCTGGTGTGTGGTGAAGAATGCGGTAGGGAGCAACTTTGGATGTTGAGTCCAAAACAGTATCCAGTGTTCCCACAAGGAGGCCTGTAACAGAGTATGATAGAACAGATTTTTCCAGCACACACGCACCATCTCCTAAAATCAGAACATTATGTATATATTTACTTTACTTTACTAATAAGCTCAAAAAAACTCATTAAAGGCCAATCATTGGCCAACTACTAATGTGCTGTGTTTACTCATAAAGAACAACCCAATAGCATCAGAAAACGTCAGTAAACTAAACTAAATCACTGACTGCCGAGTACAGTATACTGTATTATTAAATCTTTAGGACTTGTGTCACACTGATAGAGGAAATTAATGATACCCCGGCTCCATGTCTCAGCCGCACAGCTAAAATTAGCTAAATCCGTTACTTTCAAAATGAACATCTCTCTTCTACGCCCTCCATGAATAATAAACAAGGTCGCAGTAAAACCACTCTTGTGCTGTGCATCAGCTTTATACTGGCCTGTCAGCTGAGCATGGATCAGCTTTCTGTGTCTTACTGGTGAGCTTCTTGGAGTTGTAAAAGCTTCAAAACATGATTCATATAATTTATGTTTTCATCAGTGTAAAACAACATCCCACGGCAGAGGTCAGACTTTTACAACGTAAATAATTCCTCAGACGCACATAAGGTTCCTGTGCTGGAGAGTGCTTTAAGTGTAGCATGCTATGTATCATCAGGTAGTCGTTAACCTACAGTATAATTAAAGCCGACAACAGGACATCGGCCATTTTGTCCTCAGCTAAAACACCATTAATTATCATCACTTATTGACTCACTACTTTACAGCTGTCACACTGTGGCATGTGGTTAGAAACAGTAGGTTACAATCCCTGTTGATGTTGCAAATCTTCCACCTAAGTAAAGATTTGCCAAGCAATTACTTTACATGTGTCTCTCATGGTGAGCTGAAACTCACTGTGTGTGTGTGTGTGTGTATGTATATAAATTTGTTTACACAGAAAAATCATTAAAAAGCTGTTAATGTACAATTTGAATATTCATCCAAGATGTTACGGTATGTTTTTATAATGTATAAATTCTTTGTCCTGTTATTTTCTGTTTCTATCATTGGGTCAGCAAAGCTATAACCTTTTTCCAGTCTGACAACTCGCGGAGGCATTTAATATCCAGGGAGCATCATAGAAATAAAGCTATTAGATGTGTAATGTCATTGTTATCACATTACACATCTAACAGCTTTATTTCTAGCCTCTGTCAGACTTTTTCCACAGGTTGTCTCTACCGCTGTGAACACCAATCAAACCAGATTCGCCACATCTATTGACAACAATTGACACAATTTTAACTCATACCTGTTGCAGTACAAATATTTTCTCGGTGAACTGAGGAGGACTCACTCTAGTTGGAGCAGCACCGCCCTGCGCACACGGCAGGCGGCACGTTAGCCAAGCTAAATGCAAGGTAGGCTAAGTCCGCGCCGCTGGTTAGCTTTAGTGTGGTTTACCGGAGCTCAGCGACTGTAGTGAAGCTACGGGGAGTTCATAATAACATAACCGCCGAGGTTACCTGTCAAGCCGCCCCCTCCTTCTCCGTATCCCCGTCTCCTTTGCAGCACGAAATACTCATTATCCTTCTCAGTGACCCACAATTTAAACGCGTTTTTCAGCAGAATCTCCTCAGGTTTGAGCCACATGTTTCAAACGTCATGGAGTTTCCTATCAAACGCACCTGACATGTCACGGCTACATGTAACGAGCCCCAACATCAAACCCGTGGACGTTTGTTTGTGTCCGGAGCCCTACCTTCCCACGTCGACAAGAAAAGCTGCCAGCGTTACAAGGCATTATGGGATTGTAGTTTTAGACAAGAGGGAGGTCTTTAGAAAATTTAGCAAGTACAGTGAATGAAAATACTTAATAATTAGGCAGATTTATGCTACTTCTGATGTATTGCTATTTATTTTTTATGTTTGTGCTTCAATTCAGATTGCAATAATTAAACATCTGAACAATTATATAAGGCAGAAATAAAAAATGTACTTAAAAGAAGCAACCGTTTAAAGCATGTTGTGATCTTGGTGAGAATAGAGTATTCAGTCGACTGATTAATGTTCAGAGCGATGCAAGCGAAATCACATGGTTTGACAGTATTAATTCAAAAGGTGGCAACCACGTAACAAAACGCTACTGGCTGCGAAAACACACCGTAGAAGAAGAACGTTGCCGTCGCCTGAATGACGTCATGTCAAACCGACTACGGTCAGTTCAGCGCGTAATTTCAAAACAGGGCTTCTCTGTGTTAGGTAAACACCTCGTTTCGGAGTTTAATTAAAGTATTGCGCATTTAAATGTTAGCTACATATATATATATATATTCAGCGGACTTGGTCTTTCTGCGCGTAATTGCAAATAGTGACGCAATCAACAGCAACAGGATTGTTTGTGCGTTAGCCAGAGGTAACAGGCAAACCTAACTCTTGTAAAGTAGTGATTGTTGCCGCTACGTCTATTCGATACCACCCTGCGTATGTTTAAACTGGTGTAGGAAACGGCAGCTAACGGCATTTGGAGGAAATTAGCTTATTTAGACAAGCAGCTAACTAACGTTTAGTTAAAGCGTCTGCGTGTTGATATCAGTGCCACAGTGGCTAAGATGTAAACAGGGACCTGTAGTGTCCACAATGGAGGATAGCTCGTCTTCTCTGTTAGTGCCTGGTCCTTCTCAAGCATCCTTCCTGCAGAGGACGCTGGAAAGATTATCCTCTACACAGTCTCTGAAATTAAAACTAGAGGAGGTGGCGCCCGTCGCGGTCATTGCCATCCAGAGATATTTATCTGAGCACAGCGAGGGTCAGCAGCAGCCCGACAGCTACAGCTACGATGTGACGGTCACCGACGGCGTCTGGCGGGCAAAATGTTTCATTCACCCCAGTTTAAATCACTTCGTGCACACAAACAGCCTCAGGACTGGGGCTGACATCAGCATCACTCAGTGCTGCTTTGTTTACAACGAGCGGAGGCTGGGGCATGGTTACATTTGCGTTGAAAACCTTAGCTGTGGCTCAGAGAGCTCTGCTGTCCTGACCCACATAAGCGACGCGTGTTCGCTGCCCATGCTGACTAAGCAGGGCATGGAAAGGAGTGTGGTGCTGCAAAGTGACGTCCCCCTTCAGCTGGGCCGCAAACACTACCTGCCTCTGTGGAACAACGACGCCCCCGAGGGGGACATTTGGATGACAGGGTCTCCCCCATCTGACACAGTGCTGGACGGTGAGAGAATGGCCCGAGAAACCGGCTTTTATATCACTTGATAAGTTTGCCGTGTTTCTGGCAAAGGTGGCAGCTTACACAATGGATCCCATATTATGTAGATCAGATAATAATGTATGATTAAAACTAAATCTGCTAATCCAAATTTTTAATTTGCATAGCAGACGACTGATCAAATTTGCTGACCAAATTTTATATGGTAGCGATTCTTTATACGTATTTATATAATTGACTTTGACGGCCAGAATGCAATGAAATGATGTTGATTTCTACAATGTCTTTTCAACAGTGTCCAAGATTACTCTTCTGTGTAGTCTGGAGTCATGCTTTAGAAATGCAAGCAAACCCTTCTCCCTCCTAGTGAAGATAATGCACAAATCCAGGCTAAGGTATTATGGGAAGTTTGGACTCAAGATTGAATACCCCTACCAGGCAAGTCACTCAGAATTTAGAGAATTTTCTTCTTACGTTTTCTGTGTTGCTCAGTCCTGCTCTGGCATATTTTAGGCATACTTTGAAGTTGCTGACCAGAGTGGAATGATGTCCCTTGTGCTTTGGAACGAACTTTGTCCAGAGTTTTATCAGAGACTCAACGTCGGTACAGTTTTGTACCTCCAGAATTACACCCTCAAGCAGAGTTACTCAAACCGGTCCCGCCCACAAATGGACCATCACAGAATGAAGATCTTTAGCTCTGTAGGTATGTACATAACTATAGCTGTCGGGTAGAAATGTGCATGGATTTTGTCAAAGAGACCTGTGCTATACAATCCATGAATGCTCAAAATAGTAATCTGAAAATTTGATGCGTTCCACCTGTCATTTATTTTTTGATCTCCAGAGTTTAATGCTATTGTGGTTTTGAAGGCGTGGAAGGAAAGGAATAGAACATTGATATCATATTTCTTACGATCTCTTTTTACGGTGTATCTGAAAGGACTGATTAACTAAAAGCATTGCTTACACTTTATGTAATTTTTCAAGAAATCTGCCTGAACCCACGCAACCCGCCTTCAATCATTACGGTGATCTCCCCAAAGAGTGTCCTGCCTCAGTGGGGACTGCCAGAGGTTTCCTACCAGTTCTCCACCAGGTAATAAGCTGTTATTGTTTATTACTTGTTGTCTCTCTTTTCATACAACTTAATATCCATGTTGTGCTATTTACTTGTTGAAAAATTTTCTGTCTGGTTATCTTTTTAATATCTCACATATATTTATAAGATTTTTTTCATATCTCACATTTTCTCATACAATATTACTTTTTTAATATATCTCATGTATTTTTACACACACGTGTGTTTTGTTTATAAATGTTTGGGGTTTTTTTTACAGGTCAGAGTTGGAAAAATTAACTAACAATTCAGTATGTGATATTATTGGCTTGGTAACCTTTGTTGGCCGGGTTGAAAGAGTCAAGAATAAAGGGACGATAGGTAAGAATTTTTCAGAACTAAAAAGCAGTGCTGTTAAAATTCCTTTTGGTTATTAGTGATTGTCTACATTCATCTCTTAGGCCCAGAAAAATACTGGACTTATCGCTGGGTTCATGCAGTAGATGGATCATCAAACCATCCTTTTATTTTGGAGATTTTTTCCTCCTCTCAACCCGAAATTTTCGACCGTATATGTCCGAGTAAGTCAGCTGTATCAGCTCATATCCTACACAGCTCTGCTGAGTATTTTCATTACTTATTTAATATGTCATCTTTTTTCAGTGACCTACCTGGTTTGCACTCAAATGAGGGTTTGCCAAGTGGAGGGTTCATTGCCCTACCTCACAAGCAGCTGTGAAACAGAGCTATTCATCACTGGTTGGCTCAATAATTACCTGATAATCTACATATACATGTACTGTATTTAGAGACAGTGCGTCTCTCTGTGTTGGGAGTTTAATTGGTTATGATGTGTCACTACCAGGCTACCACAAACATCAACCATATGTGAATGACCCCAAAGTAAAGGCCTTCATCCAGTGGACTAAGACTCTGAAGGACAATGTTGTCCTCCAGAAGACTGCTGTTGGTGGCCATTATTGCTATCCCCACCCTCCCCAAGCATTTGCACATTCAATGACAGATTCCTCAGGTGAGGGGAAAACTGTTTACAGGACATTCACATAGCTTACTGGGAGGCACTTGTTTGAAATCTGGGTCAATGTTCACTCATAGTTCAGCCACAACGCAAAACAATGAATGATTAATAATTTCTGCTGTACACTTACGTAGTCTTTGTCTTAATGCATGCCTCACTATGACAAATAGAATATTTGGACTATTATATTGCATTCTATACAGTGAATTTGAAATATTTAAAAGATCCAGGACAGTACAGGCTTCATCTAACATTGACCCACAGTAAAGGTGATTTAGTTTATTTGTCTCTGTTCAGTTTTGTTATTTTAATAGAACATTTTGCTCAACCTTTAGCACAAGTTCCACTGGTTGCTGCTGCTGACTTGAAGAGGGAGTTAGAAACCCTGCAATACAGGGAACATAAAAAAGTGGCGATTCAAGGGCAGATTACTGCATTGCGGTACACGAAAATGCCAAACACTACAGGTTCTCAAGGGGAAGTGCAGAAAAAGGTACAAAACATAATGTCAAAGCGTTTCTTCAAGAGTAATGAGTAGTCGTACAATGAAAAAAAACAACTATTTTTGAGCAGGTGCCAGATGTTTCTACTGACATATGTGAACAAGCTGTTCAAGACAAATGCAATCTTCTGTCAACTGAGCAGACTTTGGAGCAGACCATAACAACGTCTACTGCTGAGAAAGTCTCAACCAGTAGAAGCAAAAAGAGAATTGAGACACGGTATGATTTGACATATTTATGAGTTTTATATTGAATTGTGATACGGCTGACTAGCAAGAATATATTTCAAGCAAAGTTTAAAGCCTACGTTTGATTCATTAAATGAAACGTTGACATGTCTTTCAGAAAAGTCACACAGTCCTTGTTCAATCATGATGACGTGCCAGCAAAAAGGTGGTAAAGATTCAACTGGTGTACATCAGTGCACCACAGAAACTCGTCTGAGCTTATTTGTCTGTGCTCCTATAGAAGAGCTGGACACAAGCATACAGAGGAAGAGCAGGGAGAAAAGAAGAGTGACTCTGAATCAGATGAGGTTCAGGAATGGGAAAATCCAAATCAAGGTGAATTACTAAAATTACTTTACTGTGTGCATCCGATGCATCTCACAAGCTGTTCGACTTTCTTTTTGCAAATGTGTTATTGATACATACTGCATGTGTTTGTTTCCGTAAGACTCCAATGGTTTGTCCTGGGAAAGCAGCAGCTGGCTAAAGCAAAGACAGGAAGTGTCTGAACATTTGAGTCACGGTGGTCTGTACCGCGACAGCATCTCTCAAAAGTTCACGTCTGATGAGAAGAATGCTCTCCTTCAGTGGTGTAACCTTCAGCCAACACGCTGGACACCAGAACAAAGCACTGACCCTGTCCCGCCTGTGGTTTGTCCAGGATATTATAAAGTTACAATATTAGGTGAGTACATACATAATCAACAAGTACTTAGTGAATCAGATCAACCTTACATATTATAATTCTATTGAGAGCATGTAGGCAGCATGGTTGTCTTTCTACAGAATAGCTGTCTCAAGTGGTCACAAATTGCTGCTTTGTTCACCTGGGACTGAGCTTTTATGTTTTTGTTGTACAATTACTTCACCACTGAGTCACTCGCACGGTCAGGTTACATTTAGAAATTCATGCAAGCATGTATTATTAAGGTGGACATGCTTTATTTATTAATGCATTTTGCCGTTGATTTCTAAAAGCAGAATCATAATTAGCTCATACATGTCAAATTCACAGGCTGCCATCTTCGAGGCCTAAGAACCAACATGTGATTAAAATGGCCTAAAGCCTCAAACATCTTTTTTAATTTTTTTAATCTTGTTGTCAGGAATAAACAAGCGAATAGCTGTGGATGCTGCTTATTTACCTGTTGTGAGCTCAGATGAACCCAGGGCAGTAGGTCTTCCTGAGGATCCCCATGGCAACACAGTGGTGTCCTGCCTTTCATCTGGCTTTCTCTGCCCTCTGAGCGACACAGCCAACCACAACGATTCAGCTCTGCCTCAGCCAGGTAGCAACCAAGGCAGGAAGCAGCATTTCTCTAGCAAATCTGTCTTTTATTACATCATATTAAGGCTCAGTGTGACAGGTGCATCAATGTTTTGTCTTGCAGAGGAGATCTTGGCAACTGCCACTGAGCTGGAAGATGCACATGTTGTGTGTGTCTTGGACATTTGTCATCTGGGTGGAGATAATGTAGAAGTCCTGATCAGCAAGTTGTACAGAGTGACTGACATTTCTGTTGACTAGGAGGTGCAGAGGAGCATATTTTCATGCCTATGAGAATATTGTGTAAATATTGTCACCTTAAATGAATCATGTGATTTTTGATGGTGTGAGCAAGGAAAACGTAACTTGATCCCATTGTAATACCTGTAAAACCTTGTACCATAAATGTAACATAATACTGTAAATTGTGCTTTAATCTTTTGGTTAATAGAAGTAGTAACTGTTCTAACTGAAACACATAAAAATGTAAGTTTTCTTACGATTATAGAATTTAACTGTATATTAGCTGTGATTGACAGATGTTCTCAGTCGTTTTTTAAATCTAGCCTGAGGCAAAATGAATTAAAAATAGTACTTTTTTCCATGTTCACTGCTCTGCTGTGTTTTCATTGACTGGCATGAAATATAGTTTTTAGTTTTTTTCATTATTCAAATACAGCAGAGAAAGAGTAGTGTACATAAGTACTATTCTGAGTAAACAATATGCTCAGAATAACAATACATATGTTTAAAAATATTTATTTTCAAATATTTCACAATATCCAGGCTGATTTATAAATAATTCAGTATAATATAATTAATATCAAGATATTTTAGAAAGTAAACGGAATTTGTTAATTTCTTTTTAAACAATATGAACAATATTTTTAAAGCTTATTTTGATGGTAAATACAGACAAAAAACAAGCCATACAAGTGACTGTGCAACACCAAACCAACTTGAACACAAAAAAGCCTCAACCCCTCTAATAAGACACTTCATTATCTGTTACAAAATTACTTTAATTTTAAAATCATGTAACATACATATGTAATCTATGTATAAAATAAACCACTATATAGTCTAAACCTTTTTTATTATACAATATTTTAGTGTGTTTCTGCACAGAAACTGCAGAAACGGCTGAGTACCAGGTTTATTTTGTTCATTTCCTGGTGAATCCTACATAGAAAGTATCTGATGCCTCACACTTATGTGTATGGTGTCAGACATGGGTTCACAAATCAAAAGTACAAGTAAGATTTGATTAAAATCACATACCTTCAAGAACATTGACACTCAGTGAAAAACCCCATGGAAAAAAAAAGATTCTAAAGAAAAAAATAAACTCTACTTTTGGGCATTTACGTGATTTTTTAACTAAAAAAACATTAAGGACTGAGAAGATAAATTATTTACAACATCTGTGAAGTAGTGCATTATAGTAAGACATTATCCCACATCCAAACATCTGGTAGAGAACAGATGGTTTGTCCAAAGCAACATCGTTATGGGCTTAAACCACAAATGGAACAGGACACACAACTGTGACAACACGACTGACTCACAGTGCAGTTTAATGAGCAGAACTTCCCTCAACTGCCTTTTCAAGGCAAATAATGTGATCGGTTTGCACACAAACACGGACTGAAATAGACATGATTCGTAACTGTACTAATCATTCACTGTAGAATTCACAATTTTCCCAAACCATATTTGATTATTTAAGCTGAAATAATGTTGATTAGTGAAGGTCGTCTATGGCACCTCTGGGATGCTGGATGAACTTTAGACACTGAGATGCACAAATGGAGACTGAGACTTCCCTCAGCCAAGATTTAAACAACGATGTACAATTGCACTTTTTAAAAGAATCTTTAAGTGGTTTTGGCTAAATGATCTCTTAAAAACCAAGCTGTTATCGTCACACCTGGACTTCTGTGGCTGCAGCCAGATGTGACCTGAAACCTTTTTTAGCTTGACAGAAACCTTCAAATTCTTCATTTAATCTTTTTTTCTGCCATGGTGAAAAACGAGACATGATATAAACAGACAAACCGTAGAGTCAGTTTATATCATGTTCCATGTATTGTTTGGGGAGAACGTAACACTGTGCACCACCTTATCCTGCAGACAGATACATGTGAGCAGCGTAACCGTGGCTTTACTATAATCTCTTTCTGTATAATCTGTTTTTAAAGATTCAACATGTATCTTTAAAAAGAGATACTGCTGACAATAACAGCTGAAGGAATGTCGAGATTTTCATTAAAAAAATACCGCCATATAATTTACATTACAATTGCTTAATATACACCTCTATATACACTGTACATCTGAAACATTTATAACAGTATAAATTAACATTCTTCTTTTTCAAATTGACATTGCACATAGGAAAGTGTAAAACGGCACTGAACAACATGCTGAAAGCTCGGACAGTACAGTCTTGTCATCCAATATGGCCAGCAGCAGTTTGTTAGGGACCATGAAATATCCACCTTGAATGCACACAGCTGAGGTGACGGAGACCACACTGTCATACTGGGAACTCAGGGCAGGTTTGTGTTTTATATAAGTGCTGGGGAAAACTGGGAAGGACATTTTCTGAATTTGGTATTTGTTCAAACAAACGACTGGCCCTGATACTATTTGAAGAGTAGGCAGAAATTCTTTCCAATCATTTCCTACTGTTTCGGGCCTATTCGATTCAGAAAGCTCACACGTCTGCAGCAGTTGCTTTTATTGTGGTATGAAAACAGATCAGTGTTGACCTTTTAATGTCTAAATGAACACATAGCATCAGATCAGTTATACCTTTTGTTCATATAAAACCAATATCATAATCCCATATTTATTTTCTTATATATACTGTGTAAAATAAATAAATATGAAATGATTTCATTAGGGTTTCAGTAAATAGTCTAATGGACCCTATTAGATACTATTACTACATATGTTTGGACCTACTCCTATAAGGTTGCAAAAAGCATCCAATATATATTTGTAATCCAATACAAATCTATGTCTTCTCTTTAAATCTTATGTGGAAATAATAAATTATGACCTATGAAAATATAACTTTGTATTTCAAATGGACCTGAGCTGGATTTTTAAAGCCGTAATCAGACAAAACCAACTGCACCATAGATCACCATGGTTAAAGGCACATTTCATTCCCCATCTGGCAGCTTGTTTCTTTTATCACCCAAACACTTCAGAGCTTTGCGCTGGGATGACAGGAGCAACTCTTCTTCAGTCCCAGATTGAGGCTTTAAAAATCTAGATAGACCTTTTTATTAATTGGAGAATATCCCCCGGTGAAGAACGTTCATTTGTATTCTTACAAACCAAATTTTAGATATGATAGTCATCTCAGCACTGCATGGTTTACAACAATAAAAGCCCCTTTCAAGTCACTTGCCACAAACATTCCTAATAGTAAATAGTAATTAATAGTAAACGACTGTTCCTGGGGCGACGTAAAGCACACTGATGTGTACTTTAGAGTTCATATACACAACACATCCCTTTATGAGATAAACCACTGTCATGTTACAGGAAAAATCTAGCTGGTTGGAAATGTGGAAAGATGTCAAGCTCAAGCTATTGTTCCTGGAAAGAAATCTTAATGTGTGGGCTAAAATAAATATTCTACTTTTGAGCAGAGGACAGTGCCAAAGTGCAGAATCTTACACGGTTTCTGTGTAAAGAAAACACCCACAGGTGAATATCAGGTGTCCTCCACAGAGCTTCGATAATCCACTCGTTCCAGCAGTTTCGCTGGCAGACTGTGGGCCAGTACCAAGGGCTCCCACCCTGTCTTCAGACCCTGCAGGTAATGTCAGGTCTGAGCAGCCTCCAGTGACCAGTTTCTTCTGAGGGGGCAGCTTCACGAGGTCGCATACTGCAAGCGACCTTTTCACTTTTAAGCATTTCTGCCGTAGAACTTGACGTCAGCTTTGACTCCCAAATGCCACGGGGCGCTGCAACCTACGCGGGGCCGTCACGGAGGTCTCCGCGCTGCAACAGAAGTCCGCAGCACTACCGAGTCAGCATATTTCTAAAGTCCGAAATGCCGCCAGTCTGGTTTTGGGAATGCTGGTATTGCCTTTGTTGCTGCTGCGCCTGTTGCTGTTGTGCTTGCGGCAGTTGCTGTATTTGCGTCTGCTGCTGGATGTATCCCACAGTGCCTTGCTGTGGGACATTAGTGGTGTGTAAGAACGCTTGTGCAGATCCACTGTGGACAAGCCCTTGAGGCATCTGTGGAAAACATCAAATGCTGAGTTAATGCAGTCTGCTGGCAAGTTCCCCCTTTTTTTAGTGGCTTGAAACCACCGTAACTCAGCTCGTTACGCTGCGTTTTTGATGCTAATGAACACTTTAACATTGTTTAATTATCCTTCACTGTTAATGCCCATTAACTGTATTTCTACTACAATCAATAATTAAACGTGACTTTAAAAAACACACACTCTTGGTTAAGAGCCTGCAGGAACTAATCAGCAGCTTGTTGCTGTGGTAACTATGGATTCAGATGCAGTGTAAAGCCTAAACCGAACAACAATACAGACAGAGCCTTGGGTAACTGTGCAAAACATCACATCACACCCAAGCTAAAGTCCAGCATATAAACCTAGAAGCTTATTTAGACCCAGTGACTGACACCGACGTGACTGGAAAGCTGATGGGTGCTGTACCTGAAAGAACTGCTGGGGCTGCTGTATCTGCAGGGAGTGCTGGGATGCCTGGGTCTGTGTATGGTAGGCGGACTGGGACTGGGGGGAGATGAAATTGTTGTGGGGAATCATTATGGGGGACGTGAAGACCGGAGAGGGAACGAGAACAGCGTTGCAGTTGACCTGCTGCATGGAGAATGAAGGAGCCATGATCTGCTGCTCCAGGGTGTATCTGCACAGAGGGAACAGTGAAAAGCTCAGACGCACCGTCCCACACCGAAGCGCGTGCGTAGCGCAGTTAAAGACTTCTTACATGGTTTGGGAGATGCCCATGTTGCACTGTGAAGGCTGCGAGGTGACACTGCTGGTGGGGACCAGCGTCTGCATTGGCTGGTTGAGGAGCATGCTACAGGAAATGAAAGCCGTTACTGGAAGAACTCGGCACATCTTAAATTCAGCAGAGGTTCGACTGTCATTGATAACTAAAAGTAATTCATTAAAGTGACCAGGTTTCTATAGCGGCTACCTACCGGAGCTGTCCTTCCTGGCTGAACTCGTTCTCGGTGTGTCTTTGGTTTGCGTCCTGCAGAGGCCTCGTGTTGGTCTGAGAAAACATCATGGGGTTGCTGTAGAAGGGCATCGTCAGACTCGTGTTCGTCTGCACGGGCAAACTGACCGACTGCACCTGCCCGCTCCGCGCAACCCTGTGCTGAACCTGCCGAAGGAAAAGGAAACACGCCTCGCTCTGATCACATGAACTGCACACGTGAAAACGAAAGAGATAGGCAGGAGATGCAGTTGCTTCATTCCTAGATTAGATTTCTAAACAGCTGCATTTGGACAGATGTTCACTCGTCCTGCTGTGTACCTGTGTTGAAGGGGAGCTGTTTTCTCTCAAGATGGAGTGAGGGGATGAACTGTGGGTCCCGCAGCCTGGCGGCTTAGGGTGGCCTGAGAGCTGCCTGATCACTCCTGACGGGCTTGGCTGGGTCGGCCTGCCCGGACCCTGCTGCTGTGGCTGCTGCTGCTGGGACTGGCCAAAGTCATTGCTGATAGGCTGCTGAAGCAACATCTAAAACACACACACACACAAACAGACAATAAATAATCCTGCCTAAAAAATATGTGTCCCAAATATTTGACTGCATATATTGTAGAAGGAGTTGATTTACTGGTTAGTGTGTTGTACGTGTGGAAGTGAGGTTAGATGACAGTGAGTGTTGAGTCCGAGTTTAAATCTGTGTTTGGGTCCTACAGTCGATCTTCCATCCATTCACTCAAGAAGCATTAACGTCCATCAAACATTACATGTCCGTGTGTGTTATGTGGGTCATACAGCTTTTAGACTAGCTGAACTAAACCAACGCTGGCCTCTAGGTGGGGTCATTTCCCCATTACTGTGAGTGTTGCATGACGGCGTTCTTTAATTTGGCTAATAACACCTCGTACGTGCGTTTTTACGTGTTTTACCTGGAGATTGGCCAAGTGAAGCTTCTCCTTGATGTCGTGCAACTCCTGCTGCTGCGTCTTAATGTCAGCCTGCAGAATGCGCGTCCGCTCCTCCAGCTGCTCCTTCAGCTGGTTCATTACACCGAGCTGAGGCTGCTGTAGCTGTTGCTGTTGCTGCTGTTGCTGTTGCTGCTGTTGCTGCTGTTGCTGCTGCTGTTGTTGCTGCTGATGCTGCTGCGGCTGCTGCTGGAAACACATCAAATCAACCAGGTTAATCACCTAATCCAAATGTTATTGTAAACAAAGAAACTGCAAACGCAGCATGCTGTATGCCACTAGTACACACTAGCTACCTCACAATCTTTATTTTTTTCCCACAGATTTATTACAGGCCTTGGAGACGCACAAAGCAACAAATGAAATGAACACGTGCAGCCGAGTAGAGGTAAGATATTGTCCACATGTGAGGAAGGCAACAGGGAGGACAGATAGACTGAACACTAACCATGGCGGAGTGCTGGCTGCAGGTGGAAGAGAGAGGGAGGCTCATTTGGGGAACGAGGTCAAAGGAATTTTGTCTTTGTGCCAAATTCTACAGAGAAAATGACAAGACGTGACATGACAGGGTGTCAAGTTTGTGTCGCTTTTTTCCCCCAACTGATCAACTGATCCTCCAAAGAGAGACAGACGCAAGGAAACGTTGACTAAACTGACCTTTGAACTATTAGGCTGGACTCTATCCGACGTCTTCTCCTTCTCAGCGGTCTGCCATGACTGTGTGCTGGGCTCAGGGTAGGAATTAGCTGCTGCAGAAGAGACAGGTCATTGTTCACCTTTATCTTTGTAACAGCTGCAACATTACTGTATATTCTAATAATATGCATCGCAGTGAGTCTAGTAAAATACAGTCAGATGTATTATACAGTTTCTCTTTAAAAGGATTACTGTCAGAACTGGATTTCTTTTCTGGTTGTATAACAATACTGCTGATTCACTAGTCCTTGAATGTCACATCATTCTGTCTCTGACCTAAACCCACAAACTGTGATGCACTCAACGTAGCCGACACGAAATGAAAACGGAAAGAAAAATCAGCTATTTTTTAGTGCTGAGTGAATGTTTGTGTGGGTTAAGGGAAATCAGCAGCAGCAACTATTTTTACTTTCTATGAACAGCAAGTGGTGCAAATCTGCCACTATGTATTGTTCTTAGAAATGCAAGTGTGTTTTAATTCATTAGACAGTGGGTGGACAAGCAGTTGAAGACAGAGAGACCGACGCATAAACAGGAGAAGCCAAAGTAAACCGTGGAAACATTTCATCGTGAATTCAGTGTCAGCCACATATATGAAGGGGGTGTTTTATTGACTTGTGGTTTAGTTACTTCGACCACCAAAGAACAAAACAAAGAGCCGACTGTAGGAGCTTCTCGTTTTAATTTCAATAACACACCACTTTCTGGAGCAGGGTTTTTGTGCATATTGACCTGCTGTTGAGTGAGTGAGCACTTTAGGGAGCAGGGGATGACTCACATGTAGAGTCTGACAGCACAGTGTGGGAGGACTTCCGGGAGCTGTGGGAGGATACTGAACGTGCAGCGCTGTTTTTATCCCATGTAGGGCCCACCGTGGGACAGTCCCAATACCCATTCTGAGGCTGGAACGGGCAGAGGAGGTCAGATGTCAAACGGACAGAAAGACTCAACACACATGACACGTAGTGGACACGCGGTCCACGCGCCCTTACCTCCATAGATGAAGGCGCTATCTCAGGTGGCGACAGCTCTTCAAGGCCAAACGCTCGTCTTTTATCGGCTCTCACTTCGGCGTAACTGCATGACAGCAGATATGAACAGGGTAGGTCTAACGTCAGCGTACAGCAGCAGCCCAAGGCGCAACGCTGAGGCTTACCTGACGACCGTGTGAGTGCACACAATGAACTCTGGTTTGGAGTTCCACTGGTGGTAGGTGATGTAGTAGTGAGTCTGCAACCATATCCACTGCTGACCCTTGGTCAGGAAGCGGTAGTAGCAGGATTTACCCTTCCCGAACTGCATTACTGAGAAGACAAGAAAGTTCAGCTCAATCAGCTCAGTTTACATGTCACAGGTCTGTTTTTTCAGTACTACCACAGTAATCTGATTACTTACGCTGCTTGTGACACTGAGCTATAAGCTCCAAGTCATCCACATGATAATAATCATAGCCAGAGGTCCCAAGAACCTCGAAGGGTAAGTAGCCTATGATGGGAGAAGCTCTGAAACGAAGAGAAAACTGTATTAAGCACAACTGTTATTACTGTTAAACAATTGTGTTTTTGACTTGAAAAAGTTTACCTGTGATCTAAAAAGAGGAACTTCCATTCAAGACTGTGTCTGGATGTGAATTCATCACAAGGATCTTCCACGTTACACAAATCCTAAACAAGCCCAAAGTTACAAAGTGAGCAAATTACTATTACTATATCTGTTCTGTTTCCTTTCTGTCTATTCTTCCCATCAACTAAATGTATCTACTGATCTGTGTAGCAGACAGAAATATTTCCTGATTTAAATTAATATTAAGGTATGTGGTATAAACATTTCATCCAGTATATATTAAATAAAAATCTCATTCATTATTGTATAACACTCGTAATGTGAAACATGTCACACAAATACAGTTTATGTTTGCAGCTCTGACATCAAACATTTGATAATAGCAGCTGACAATTGTGTTTACATGTAATCATCGTGTGATCATATCTGTGTGTCACAGCCAAACAGTTCACATGTTCTGAATACTGCCCATAAGCTGTTCAAAGCAACTGATTCAAGTCTGTACTAAAGAGTGTTTGCCTGGAACCATTGGTTGAATTAAAATATTCATGCGGCCCAGAAGTCATTGTTATAGTCATTGCATCTGGCAAATCAGTGTAATCAGTATCTTTTACACTTTGGCACATGTGGAGGGGGGGGGGGGCTGAAACCTGTCCAGCAGATCTGGTTGTTGGCACTTTTGCTCTCTGAGCTGAGAGCTATTAGAAACACGAATAAAGCCACTAGTTCACACTTTGAACGTGGACAAGTAACTGAAGTGAATCTCAGCTCATTTTTCTATCAGTGTTTCTTAATTGCGTATCATCACAATATGATATCAGTAAGGTTACAGTCGTGTAACATTATGTCAACATCATGTGTTCTGGTGTGCTTGTAGATTCCAGGTGGTCTTACCTTGAGAAACTGTGGCGTGACTAATCTCACAGTAGCGATGAGGCAGACCTGCTCCTCCAGCGTTGACTGCAAGCTTCTTGGTAGCGTTAATTCAAGCCCGTTACAAGAAGATGTAGGCACTGAGTGACAGAGACAGAGGCTGTCACATCCACAACAACATCTCTTAATTGGCTAAAGTGTTGCTAAATTTGGACGGACCACACCGTTAACTAAATTCCACTTGTGAGACATGTTTTGCTTAGGAGACGTACCATCCTTACCGTTGTTGTGAAACTTGAAATCCCCAACGAACCTGACGTACTCGTACACAGGAGGCTCTTTTGGGTCCATATTACCTCTGGCGAGATGGCAGCAAAATTCTATATGTGCCTCACCTGAAAAACAGGAGATTTCATTTTATTTTGTAACAATTAAATAAAGTCCAACTCATATGCTACGGACAACTATCTAATCAGATCTTACGCTAAATGTTTGCTGCAATACAGCATGAAGGTTTAACTGAGGGACATTTAAGATTCAGCTGTGTTCAAACGTCATCCGGAAAGAGAAACTTACTAATGGAGCACAGCCTCAACCTGACCGCCGAGCGTCCTGTGAAGTCACTACTGTACATAATGTGGCATTAATTAGAAGAGGATACTTGAGGAGGCCAAGGTCATTTAGCCACACATAAAAAAGATTTTTCTTTGAATTCAGCCAAAGCGGAAAACACAGTGACCTTGAAAAGCCACATTTTATGTAACAGGTTCATGTATTTTGATATTTTCACAGCCATTCAGGAAGTCAGATATTTCGATTCATGGGAGGACGTTGATGCCTCCGTTGAAATGTGCCCAAATACCAACGATCACTCTGGGACAGTTTGCTATTACGAGTTGTACGCACAAACAGCAGCATCAGCGACTCTCTATTCCTCAGAAAAGCCCAATAGTAACACAGGATTAAGGTCAGTGTCTTGAGCCCCAGATAACTACGTGGATTTGGTCTGGATTACCGTGTTAACATAACAGTGATTTACAGTCTTAACTATGATATAAAGATAACTCCTAATTTTAGCTGAAAGGCTAATCATAGACATGCACTAATCAGCAATCCAATAAGGCACAAACCCCGATTCAGCAACCTGTCTCTAAATAGAGCTTCAAGGGACTTTATCAGGATAAGAGCAATATTTAGCCCCATCCTAAAATAAAAAAGCACATGAAAGAAGAAGACGGATATAAATCAAAATGTTTTGATGTGTCAGACAAAGAGTTTAAAGTGAAACAAAACACGACAAAATGATGTGTGTCCAGTATTCGTGTGCACCCTGAACTTGAACCTTTCCACTTTTCAACATGATGACCCAGACGCAGTGTGGAGTTAGGAGCAGACAGGGGTCAGACATATGCAGAGAAGCTGCCCAGTAGGTCACTCACTGTCAAGGAAGTCAGCAGCAATGGGGTCAGTCATCAGCATGTGGGATGATAGCAGCTTATACACCTCCCCATGTTCCCGCTCCGGGAGGAAATTCAAGATACTTTGGTCCACCATATCTGACTGGTGCAAACGGAAAGAAGGGAGACAGTCAAAAACGCTACATTATCATTAGGTTATTAAATAACCTAGATCATCATATAGGTATTGAGGAACACAAATTGTATTGAAATGAGTGTAAACAGTCACATTTTCACAAAGCGTATCTATCGTTTTATCACTGCAAGTCAACTGAACATGTACTGAACCTGGTCTTTCTCTAATTCATTTATAATGCAAAACATGAAAAGCAAATGTGTTGAAGGTGAATAAATATATACCAAGGACTTTCTCACTTACCGGTAAATGTCCAATAAGTGAAGACACACTGTCAGATACGTATATAATATTTCCATCTGTAGTTAATGCTACCAGGAATCCATCTAGGGCCTGAAGGAACAGTGAAAAGAACCGAGCTGAAGTCTCCCTGGGCATTTTAGGGAATGTTTCTTCTCTTACAGTCAGCTGTCAGGACTTAAACTTTACCTCCAGCATTAGTTGAGTGAATTCCTCATTACTGAGGAATGAAGGCTTCCAGTCCTGTCGCACATCACACGTTTCATTCTGTGCAGTGATGTCTGAGGAGAAATGACAATAATTTAGTCTAATAAATGACAGAAGCCAAAAACTCTCTGCTTCAGGTGAAGTCGGTTGTTAACAAAATAAAAGAGAGTCATTCACCAGTTCTTCATTTTCATGTTCTTTACCGATTACAGTACATTTTCTCACCTTTTTGTTTCTGCAGGAAGTCAATAGTTCTCTGCAGTATTGTGGACTTGTCCATCTTGCGTGGATGGCCTTGGCCCTGCAGCATGGTGCACAGCTCCTTGATGAGCACATTGAATTGGTCTCTTCTTTTCTTTTCTGATTTGTTCCGGGATGCCCTTAGATGTCAACATAATGATGATATTATTAACAACTATAACAGCAGACAGAGGTTGTTAGGCTAGAACTGTCATGCATTTCAATAATCAATCTTTCCATCTCTTTGTGTTATGAATAGTTAATGTCTAAGAGTTAGCGGCCTATGACTGTCACCTTGTTTTAATTTCATCTGCCACTGATGGATAGAAACAATAGGTGACATAGCGTAATTTACAGAAAGGTTTACTTTGTAGTTTCAGAAGCGCTTTCAGTATCAAGTAACATCAACTTCTAAACATTTACACTCATCATTTAAATATATTTGAATATTCAAAGTAGCAGTAACAGGTCACACATTTCTTCATTTATATTTAGTTGGATACAAGTCAAATCTGACTGACTTACCTTTTTGCTCTGTCTTTCTCATCTTCATCCATTAAATCATCCACACAGCTGTTGGTGCTAGAAAGAGAGAGAAACCAATTCAAATATTGTTGTCTTTCACAACCTGACAGTGTCAACAGACAACAGAGAACAGCATGGGATATGTTTATTCCTGGCAAAGCACACGTGTTACGAATGACATCAACAATGTAATGGCAACGTACTTGGCTTCCTCCGATATTTAACAGTTGGAAATGAAAGTCATTCTCTGTAAATTTGGTTCATGCCGACTGAAAATAGCAAAAGTCTCTAAAGGTAAAGTATCTTGTTAGGTTTTGTAGCTAACTGGCTACAAATAAATTACAAAGCCCACATAAACAGGAGTCAGCGCAATTCTCCTCAAAAATCACTTTCACTGAGGCTCAGCTCCTGTTACCTTACTCCTCAGGAGTCCAAACATCAAAATAATACAACTGTTGAAACCACTCAAAAATGTATCAGTAGCAATGAAGCCATAAAAAGGAATAAGTTAGATGTATTAAAGATAAAAAAACAAAAGCAGCACATTTGTTTGTATTTTTTAGCAATTTTGATGACAAACAGCTTCTAATGGTTTTGCTACATAATCATAAAACCTAATTTGTTTCTGAAGGGTAAACTACTTAACCACCCATGTCGTGTCACACTGTAACTGGAGTCATCCAGGATATGAGATACCTGTTAAAGCAGAGGGGCCCTATTTGACATCCACACACAACACAGGAAAGCTCAGGTTTCTTTCACCTTTTAAATATACTAGAGGGACATCTTTACGCTGCATTATTAAAAATGCTACGAAACAAAATGCTAAATGTAAACAGATGCAGATGCGGACTTGTGTTTGGGGCAGAAAATGTCACGTGAACTTGATTTAATACTCACTCCCATTCCCTGCGGGTTGATGGACAGGGGCAACCAAAGTCAGAAAGGCTGTCCATGCTCACTCCCTTTCCCAGCCAGGTCCTTCCCCAAGTCTTATAAATCCCATCCGCGCTGACCTCGTCCCAGACAATGTTGTGGAAAAACCTACCGACGACCAGCTGTCCACCACCTCCTCCAGCCCACAAACAAAAAGCCAAATCCTGTGAAAACAAAAGCAGGACAATTTCCTTTATTTGTCACTAAAACCATCTGCCCAGTATTACAAGAAAGATTTGGGGTGGAGAGCAACTATTAAGGATACGGCATAACATACATTAGGCTGGAGTTTATTCCAGGGTACAGTAATTCATGATTTTCACACAAGAGCCCCTGACCTAGAAACATGTCTGAAGCAGACACAGATTGTAACAGCGCATACGTCATCTTAGTCACCCAGAACTGTCTGAAATACTCACAATTGCAAAGAGCAATTATTTTATTCCAAGTCACCATAACTTTCCAGTAGGAAACAGAAAACACACAGACTTTCCTTTAGCCTGGATTAAATTAGTTCAGGGTTATGTGGTCTGGAAATACTTGACATTATATATCATTTACAAAGTTCAAAGTTGTAATTACTGAAAGGAGTTTCTTTATTCTGCATGTTCAGGGGAACCCACCACCTTTTTCAGTTTATGTCATTTATAATTCAGGAGCCATTATCAGAACAGCAATACTGTATGTGGATATAATGAAACTGTAAGAGTGATGAGTGGTGAGACCCTGAAAACCTAACTACTCAGAAGATGTTTAGTCTTGGTGCAAAAAAAAAAAAGATGCCTGAATCCTGTAGTAGTTTTTTCAAGCTACTGAGCTCAGTCTTGGGCCCTATTATGACAACAAGGTGTCCATATTTATAAGGTAATGGAGATATTTTATTACAGGAAGACATTTTTAATCTTTATTACTTCCTCTGAGCTCCTCTTCCTCTTATCCCACACGGGTAGTATGAACGCACAACTGCGTCGCGTTGCTGTATGACACATCAGTTAATAATCACCGGCCACTAGAAGGTACACAACACTCGCACAGCATGACTTATCACAATGTAAACATGCAGATGAATTATGGGAAATAGACAAGCGAAGTTCAAGATGGCTGACCTATATCAATAAGGGTCATACAGGATTTGTTTAGACCCTGATGTCTTTTGTTTCAGGTGATACAACCCAATGAAAAGACAAACTTTCAACGTTGAATTATACTCTCCATCAGCCGATGCGCCAAAGGTTCCTGCTGTTAAACTGGCACTAATGCTATGAACCCAGGCTAATTCAGGCAAAAACGAAATGCTGCTTTTCGCTTTAAAACCAAGAACTATTGCTCTCAGCTGTTAATCACATATGGTCCCAGTTTTACAGTCCATCCAACAGATGCTCCCCTTTTCCCTGTTTTACCCCAAAGTCTTCACTCTCTGCATTTCATGTGACTGCAGATCTGCAGACAATTCTGTTCGAGAGACATAACCCTTCATTTAGGCACAATTTATCGCAGATTAATTCACACTTTTCTGCTGCACATTAAAATCAGAAACAGTTCAGGAGCTGAAGAAGTCAAACAGATGTGCAGAGCAACAAACCATCTCTCAAAGGCTTTTACTGTGAAGCGTTTTGTTGTTGTTGAATGACATTAACAACCAGGATACAAAGTTCTGCTCAACCCACAATAACTCTTTTGCAAAAGCGATTTACTTTTGAGCGACAGCTTTTATTTTCAAAGCCGGAAGTAACAAGGACGTGCATTAAATGCGTAAACACAAGAGGCTCAGTTTCACATCCCCTACTTCAAGCCTGTGAATCTAAAACAGTAGCACATCTTTCAACGAGACTTTTATACTGAATAACTTTAAGCATACATCAGATAAATGTGTATACGCCGTGTCCCCATCCCTAGTTTAGCTTCCTAAACATGTACACAAGACATACAAGAATCACAGGAAATCATTAGACTATCAATTAATAAAATACTACTAGTCCCAGTGTCAATGTCAATCAAAACATTAATGGCAAACAGTTTTATAGGTGCATCAATCCCAGAAAACAGCACATGCACGGTCTCTGTTCACTTTCACTCTCTGCCTTTTTAAATACACTGTTGTGTATATGATGTAAAGCGACATTAAGTGTTACTGCAGACACTATGTTGCTGTGTAAAATGGAAAACTTACTACTATAATACTTCTCCCGCCTGAGTATTTGAGCGCACACAAGCACAAGTTCACAGCATTTCTAGCCTGGAGATGTTTGTTGCATGCGAGTCTGTCTCTGTCCTATGTTTCGTGCCTGTCTCTCATAAACTCACTGTTAACACGGGCAAAATGCCAAAAAAAATGTATATAAAGAAACCAGACAGATACTTTAAGCTTTCTCAACCTGTGTGCAGCTCTTTTTTAGTATCGACCAAACTTTAATAACTTTTCATGTTGTTTTTGATGTGATTAATAACTAATAGTAAGCCGTGCCTCTGGAGGCCACGGTTACAGTTTACGGCTCGTCGCTAAAGACAAAATACCTGTTTGGCATCGGTGCCTGGGGTGTGGCTGGCATCCAGGTCAAATTCACCGCAAAAGCGCTGAAGCTGTAATAATTTATGATGTGATTCAGGACACGTATTATTTTTGACCTACATTAGTGGCATGGGCACGTACATACGTTTGATTTATAGACCTACTTAACAATAAAATATATGATATAGATATGACACTTAACTAAATGTTTCCATAGCTGGTGAAATAAAATGTTAAAGTTTATCTACTGGAGACAATCTATGTAGTTATGATGCCCATCACTTATGGTATAACAGACTAGGACAACAATTATACAGCTTCTTGGTTGATTTTCCATAAACCGTCAATGTAGGCAAGAACCCACTCTTGGTTTAATTCACCAAAACAGTAATAATCAGTGTTTGCGGCTTTTTTCCAGCATATTGTTACTAAAAATAAAAATCGTCCCGTACCATCAGCTCAGTTGCTCTCTGTAGTTTTCAATATACTTATATTTCAAAACTCTTCAAACTTCAAAAGACCACAAAACTCTAAAGGTAAGCTACAGGCCATGGAAGCTTATCAAAACCATAAAAATTGCAACTTTAATCAGTGAACAAACTCCACCATGTACTGTGTGTCAACAAACACTTCAAAGTAGGTACGTTGTAATGCAGCAAGCACGTTTTCAAAAAACAAACCAGCTTCTGGGACAAACACGTAAATAAAATCTGAAGAATAAAATGAACAATGAGTTTGCAGTAAAGTTTTTTTGCCACCATAATATTTTGTTGTTGTTTTCCCATGTCTGTACTTTCCAATTCATAAAATCTGACTGTCGATCGTAAAGTTTTTTAATATGTTGCTAAAAATCTCTGTTCCGCAAAACAACAATAAATCCACCTATGAAACGATGAAGACCACTGATGTTATCAAAAGGTCAGTGACCCTTTTTACAGTGTTTATGATGCTAATGTTTCACACAAGATAATGTGATGAAGATAATGATAAACAATTCTATAACTTAGTGACAAAGTATTTTGCTGCTCTGGTGCTTGCTAATACATGACTGAATTATGGGATATGAGGGTTTCACTCTTACGCTGCTTATCTCAACGTTTATACTACCTGACCACCTCCACCTGCACCGGCTCAAGCTGTCAGATAAACACAAACTGGGCCTGGACAAGCTTCGCTTTGGCAAATCTGGAAATGTTTGTTTTAACATGGATCCTGCTGCTTTAGTTTGGATCTGCAGAGTCTGACGTCACATTGGATCATAACATACTAGTACATATCGCGCAACCATACTCACATATTAGTAGTATCAACATACAGTATATTTTTTAATTGTAATGAAATAGAAGCACATGTTTGTCAATTTGGGAAAGTTGTGTTTTCTGTTGTGACCTGTGTTGTAAGTAAAGCTCCTCTGCAGTGATAAGGAAACAGGAAGCACTCCTGTTGTTTAAACACCTATAAATGAAAAACACCGGAGAGATGAATTAGAGTGAACCCGATGACTCTTTAACTTCTTCCCACTGACATGGATTGAATTAGGCCTAAAGTATCACCGCATCCCCGAGTATAAGAAAACAGCGGTTTAGTCAGACAAATGAACTCCTGTGGACTTAAAGCTGCCAGGTTGGGTAACATCAGCCTGACCTGAGCCCGCTGAGAAAACATTTAATGATTTGTTTTCCTGTGACATTTAACATGTTGCCACCTTGCGTCTTTCTGAGGAGTCAGTGACGAAAACGCTTTCAATGTTTTGCCACGAATGTCATCAGCGGTGGTGCAGCGGGGGGAAAAATAGGTTATTTCAACCTTGTAACCAGGGCAGTGGATGACAGAGAGCTGAAAACATGCAAGCAGCGTTCAAGAGCGCAGGGTGCGTGACGCGCCGTGGATTCACGCTCCAGCGTCTGGAGAAAGAAATCTCCGATGTCTGCCAGAAAAAGGAAAGAGAAGTAGGTGTTGGCCGCGCGTAGCGGCGCGAGCCCCTCTCCCACTCGCGAACTTTGATGTTAAGAGACGCGATAACGTCTCGCGCTCGTTCGTCAGGCTGACGCGAAACTGAAAGCTTACATTAAATCTCACCTACCTTGAAACGGGGTCTCCGGCAGAACGAACGATCCGCACGTCGCTTTCATCGACGTAGTCATTTTTAAAGAAAGAAATTATATATAAAAAAACAACAACAACACAACTACAGCATAGCAGCTGAGCGCAACTGCCAGCGCGAGACTGACCAGCCGAGGGCACCGAACGCGTTAAATTGCATAACAACGCCTAAGTTAATACTCTGCCGTTTCTAATCGAGCTGTCTGCGGCGCTTCCCAATTTACCCACAGCACACCACCAAATCTCCCATTCCGTGGTCTTCTAGTCGCTCTCTTTTCCAGGCACCGTAGTCCACATCCTCCGCTGGCAGCGGCTTGTAAACAGGACCGAGCGGCTGAGAAGAGAGAAAGTAGGTCAGCTGGTAGCTCAATACTCTGCTAACGACGGCAGCAGCACAAGCAGGCGGCCGGGCTGAGCAACACAACCGAAACAAACCTGCAGTGACCGGGCGGAGGGAGCAGATTGCGATCTTTAACCCGTGCTTAATGTATAATAACCAAGTGTGCCTGTGTGCGTAATGGAGACTGGTAACGCAGATCACTGCGTGAGAAATTGTGAAACGCAGCCTAATACCACTCAGGCATGGAAGCATGACAAGCAGCTCTTAATCTGTTAGGTCACTTTTATTTAGTCATTTAAACGTGCTATGAAATACGAAATGACCAGCAGAGGAGCCTCCAGTTACTGTCAGTCGACACAGAGGCAAATCTCCAGCAAGACAGAGCAGATTAGCGCGTCTGACCCTGTTTAGAAGTTTGTAAACCAGTTGTTTAAATCTCAGGCAGGGCGACAAAACAAACCCATACAAAACGATGACAACTCCAAGTAAACAAGAGCACAAGCTGAAAACTTGTTTTTCTCCCCTCGAGTACTTCCCTGTGCACTTCCTATGTTTTTTAACAACTTCCTGGTTGCCTTTTTCCTCAGCTGAAATCCCGAATGTGGGTCAGCAGTCTGCATGACTAATTTCAAGGACTCACAATGGCCCAGCTCCAAGTGTTTTGCCTCTGTCAAAAGGATCACACAAACGCCCCGGACACAGCCTATATCTGTGTGTTGAGGAATAACACATGTATACATTCAAACAACTGAAGGTGAACATTTAAGACTATTGGTTTACTGTGAATGGAAACTTTTCAACTAGAAGATAGTGGCACTTACTGTAATCACTTTGTATGATTTATGATTACTCATTTTACAGTTGTGCAGCCTCTACAGAATCTGCACACTAGGATTCGTAAACTAATCTGAATCAGTTTTCAGTGACAGCAGCCACTGTAGCCCCCACTTAGCTTTAACTGCTTTTTATGACTGTTTCACTTAATTGTTGTTTTTGTGACAAACTGTAATGTATAGTGCATTCTGATGAATCACAAACTAAATCTAAACACAAGAAAAGCTTCTGTCTGCAAGTATGTTTACTGTCTAGTCTGTGTCCTTATCCAAATTTAGCAGTATTTCACTTTGTTAATATTAAGTAACTCAATAACAAAAGTCTTCATAGATAAACAAGGCTAAGAGTCTGCAGCCAGGCCGAACCTGAGCAGTGCTGTGAACTAAATGTTAGGCAAAAGTTATGACAGTCCGAGGTGTTGAGACGAGGTGTTGAGATTTCAAGTGACGAACCAACAAATCACCAGGTGTCTAGGTGCAAAAGAGGACTGCTCCTCATGCCAGACTCCACCTATTAAGCAAAGAGTACAGACAACTACTGGAGGTGAACACTGAACACAGGCAGAGCACAGCCAGCGCTTTGGCAGGTCAGACTACATCATCAGAATGTTCCCAGTTAGACAAACTGCATAATGGAAATAAGAGCAATGGTCTGACTCTGAAAGCAGCTCCTGGATCACTCTGAGGGGTTTTTACACATTACGTGCAAAGACAGAAATACGCTCTTACAGTCTTACGTCCACACTGCTGAATTAACATTCCAGTAGGTTGTACGGTGCCGGTGAATGAAATGTTAAATAACGTGTGCAGTCCGTGGGCCACAGATCTTTTTCCAACATCAACCCATACGCTAAGAACGGCTGTTGCCTGGTAACAGACAGACAGGCTGATGGATGGATGGACAGACAGATGGATGAATGGGTGGATACACAGATGTCCACGAGATTAGGACACACAATTGCAGCAGTGATGAATTAGCTTAAGCTGATGTCTCTGAGTGTCTTCATGCAATGAGTCACACTTTCCCACAGCTGATTCATACTGCAGCTGTGGTAGTAGTCCAGATTTTGATGACTGATATAGGTTCATATATTGTACCAGAATGATGCAACTGCAACCAGCTGGTGTGGATACATTCAGTCTCTCTGATCCAACAAAATGGCCACGTCTTTAAGCTCCATAGATACCTGAGCCTTTGTTATTACATATTTTGTATTAACATGATATATCAGCCAATGTGATGCAGGTAAGTTTCACACAGTCAATCGCACCCGAATCATGCAGTGCACGGCGGTCGATCTAGTAAAGGGTCACACTGAACTTCTACCTAGGCAGATAAATACTCTTCTTACATCAACATGTATTTATGACGCTTGAAATTATGAACAAACAGTAAATAAATGCTCTCTACTGGTTGAGCCCTTCAAGCATGTTTCAGTTCAGCCACACAGCAAGGTCACCAGACACCACTGAGGCCCCCCCACCACACCAGCCAAATTCAATTCCCCACGCTGGTCCTTTCAAGTGTGGAGTTCCCACTGAGTGTTCACACTGGCTGTTCCAGTTTCTGCACTGTCCAAATCGTATAAACGTCTGGGTGATAACAGTCACTGAGTTGGTAGAGCCAAACAAAGCCGGATCGCAATAACTCATTTTTATGCCGCCTGTTCAAAATCAGTGATCTGGTTATTGCTCGTTTTAGACAAAGACACTGCAAAACAAATGAGTAAACCAACATCGTAAACAAAACTGCTCAGCCGAATCAGTCAGAGTTGTGCTGCTGTCTGTATATACAGAGTGTGAAATTACTGCCCATGCATGTGTCAGCAAGCCTGCACCCAGCATCAAACGTGTCACTATTAACACTTCAGACCTCTCTCAGACCAGTCATTTGTTTTCTTGTTTGTGGCCCATGGCTGTAACTACAGCAATGCAGAATAACCACATTTCAATCATGTCTGAATAATTACCAGAGCAACTCTCACTAACACCTACACCTACAAGTACAGTTGCTTTCCAGGTAATTTCACAAATTGTTGTCTGTCAGTGAGATGTCAAGGATGTAGATTCACTCTCCCATCAGCTGCGATTGGCTCCCTCTCCTTCAGCCCTCAAGGACAAGCAAGTATAATTAATTGATGCATGGATATTAGATTCGAATTATAATTGACCCTAACAGTCTCTTAAGACGTCAATTATAATAAAATATCAGAAAAACACAACAGAACAAACGCCCTGTTACCTGACGACCACAAACTCATCGGAGAAATGGAAAAATAGCAAGAACAGCCCACATCTCACAGCCGAGTAAGAACAAAACAGCAAGAAACTGCTTTCGACAGCATCCTCACACAGAACTACATTACAAAGAACTTGTATATCATATGATTGAATCTGCTTAATAAAAAATGCACTGAGTGAAAATATTCTCAATATCGACAAGCAGGTAGTTTTGCACAAGCTGTACTATCACCTGAACATGGCTATGATTATATGAAACGAAAAGTGAGATACTGACTTGGTTTATATCATTACACTATCAGGTCTTCAAAACCGAAAGCAGACATGAAAAGTCTGACTTGGCAACAGCAAGAACTCTGATAATAATCCATAATGTATTTTATAGAAGACCTGATACAGAACAAAAAAACACAACAAAAGCTGTGAGTCAATGATGCAGGTGGAAAAAAAATCTAACAAAATCATAATTAGACCACAGACAGACATGTTAGTGATAAGAGGTAGCCGTCAAAAAACTCTGACCTTGAAATCATGCAATCGACTGCACAGTATTTACCGACTGTCTAGTCTGGACAGGCTTCAGAGATTCACTCCCAATATTTCATTCAAACTTACACATGTGCGTAGTATTTGTGCCTTTGCAGTCATGCTCCACACAAGACCAATCACAGAGGATGTTAAGATTCTTCGACGGCTGGACGGTTTCTGAAGCTTTTAGCTTAATAACTTATATTGGTAAATTAAACAATTTCATCAGTTACTGGACAGATTGGAAGTCTGTGAAGATATTGACGAGGATCAGATCTCCCAGTTCTGTAGCATCACCAAGCAGCTGAATATTGTGGTTTGTGCACAGCTCTTTGCCAAATATTTTCCTTTACCTTTACCTGGTTGTGTCCTTGTCAGTAATTTCTTGTTCCTTTCATTCAGGGCTTAAAATGCACTAAAACTTGCCGGGATGGTTTGAACAACAGCAGCTCTTGGATGGTGCCTATGCAGACAACACACTAACATGAGACCGTGTTATGATGCTGATTTGCCTCAGAGCACTACTATCCTAATGTGCACTCAAATACCTCCCTAAACGTGTGCCTCTAAAGTGATACCATCAGCTGCCATACCTACGGAGAAACAGTTTTCACTTCCGCAGTAATCATTGCCAGTAACCAACATAAGCCGAATACATCTGATGCCAGAGCGCTGAAAGAAAGTTAACAATGCCAGAGAGATTATATTGTCTCATTGTGAACTAAGACGTTGCTACACCAGTGACTAACAAGTATGAGGCATCTAAGATTCATAAAGATGTCCCACATTTTACTGCATTATTCACCATCCGCCTACATAGACATTAGTTCTGCTCTTTATGTAGGTCATGCTATTAGATAATGAGATGACATTTAGTTCTCATAGGCAGGCCTGACTATACCCACTGTAATAAGTGCTCAGGGTTGAAGTCTCGTACCTTTGCCCAGATTTCTGTCTCCACATCAATGAACAACTGGATTATTTTGATAATCACTCAGACTTTAAAGCGCGTCGCCTCCAACCTCATGTGTGATGCCAGTATTGATGATGTGATCATGGCCCTCTGCTGAGGCACTGGCTGTCATTAATTAGACACTGGCACTGCTGTTCACTCTGTGTTCCCATGGTAACAATGTGGGGTGTCTACTTTCCCTCAACTAAGGCAGCAACGTCCATCATTGGTTCCCTTTTTCTTCAGGTCTAGGAGATTTTTAATAGGCACCTTCATTTGTTAGGCTGGTGAATGTTAATAAAGTGAGGATCTCTGCTTGTATGCTTTCCTCAATATAACAACCTAAAATCACAGCAAATAACAAATAACAGCAAAAACGCATGATGTAATATTGGACTGAAATATAATACATTAAATAATGTTGAATGACTATTTCTTTAGCGATGATGCTTCAAACTTCTCAGCTTTGTCTTCTTCCAGCAAGATACAAGCATCACATCAGCAGTAGATGCTCTTTCCACAGCCACTTAAATCACAGGAAATGCTGTATTACTTCTACATGACCGCGTTTCAGTCCACCTTCACTGTTGGCTGGTTCCAAAATTGCCAAACAAAAAAGGTAGAGGACAACATGACTGCAGGAGCAGCACCACTGGGTGCAAAACACCTACCCAACAGTAAATGAAGGAAAGAAAGAGAAGAAGAAATGGAAAAATAAATCACAACGACGAACTATGTGTGGTACTTTTTGCACCAAGCTGTGTTTTATCCCCTTCGAATATCAAAGGAAACGAGACATCAGTCAGTGAGGGAACAACTCATCGTGACCCTCCTGAGCAGTGCTTTCCCAGGAGTGTTGTCCGTCTCAACCAAACAGCAGCTTCGCACTAATCCTCCCCTGGGCAACAGCTGAACCCTTGCACTCACTGAGCTCTACTCACTGGACAATCCTGTCACAGTGCAGGTTAGCACATCCTCACCTGCTGTGCACTAAGGAACAAACACATGCCCTTTGCCAGCGCTTCTCATAACGACAGCTTTGTGAACGACGTGGATTATTTCTTTTTTATCTTGAAATTCCATCGAGTGAATTATTATTTAGTTTGTGAAAACATGGAGCATCTGGCTTTAACTGTCAAGTATTTTTTTAAATAAATACACATAACTTTAGTAAGTCTAATTATTAACTAAGCACTGATCCACTGGCCTTATGACTAACTCACTGCTCAGTGAAATCAATCCTTCAAAACCTAAATGTACATTTTTTGTAGCTTTCTTTCACTGATTCTGTGTTGACTTTTTATGCCTTTGTGATTTGTTGATACTTTTCCCTAAGTGCCTTTATTATGTGTAATTATGCATTCGCCACAGCCTCGCCGTGGGTGGCTGCATCCTTTAAATGAGAAAGCAGACCTATAAAACAAACATCCTTTCACCAGGTAGATCTACTCTCAAATTTTCTCTTAATTATATTCTTTCAACCACTGCAAATGAATCACGAAATTATTTCAGGCCTATTATTGTCTGCTGCTGCTCAGAAAAAGATGCAATTACCTAAGGCAGTGTGTGAGCAAATATGTGGGTCACAATTCTAGGGCATGGGTGGAAAGGGCAATACCGCATTTTCTTTGTACTGCTGTCTCAGGCCCAGATTCGTAGGTCTTCTTTGATTAGATTCTTGGCTGTGGAAAGGGTCTAATTTGCTTAAAGTACCTCAGAAGAAACATTTTGAGCAAACCAAACCATAATAATGTCATCAGTGAGTGTTTGTGAAACCACAACAAGCCACTCTTCTGTGAGCAGGCTCTGAACCTAAATAGCCTTTCACAAGCAGTCCATGGAAAAAATGACCTTATGTCTCCATTCCTATCTGTTGCTATTTCATTTTCCTTGTTACGAAACAGCACCGTCCATATTTCTCCTGCTTTCTTCTGAAAGGACAAATCTCTCTTGTTAGATCCACATTTATTCAGTCTCATTTATAACCAACAAAAAGTACAGGAGGTGACTTTTTCCATTTCCACACTGAATCATTGGACTCATAAACCAACATTATTGGCAGCTACACATAAATTTTTCATATATTTTTTGTTCATTTGTGAGAAAACCTGAGGACCTATTCACAGAATAAATGACTGTGTAAATAATTAGATTACATGTCTGACTAAGGACGTGGGCTAATAACATCTACAATTTTAATGAAAATAAGTCTAGGTCATTAGTTATCTAGAAAAAATAATCACACTGACTAATTTCCACATTTACTGGCACACTCACACCTGATTAAAACATTGTCAAATGCAGCTAATTTGGCTGCTTAATAACCACTACATCTGTGAGTGGAGCTGTGCTCATGCATTACTCAGGATAACAGCTCCTAACAGCAAACCCTGCTCTAGTAGCGAGTGCAGAATCATGCCTCGCCGTGATAATGATTCACGAGTCGTTCGCCCTGCCGAGGTGTCCTTCAGCAAACTTTTGAATGATTTCCGGCTCCGTGGAAGACCGTGGCCTCTGACCCGCCTGCGTATAGGTTAAGACGCACTCTCAGAAAGCAGCGGTGTATAAGCCTTCCGCTCTACTGTTCCCATTCTAATTAGAAATGCAGGTTAAAGATGACCCGTTGAAAATCAAAGCACTGAGGAATTTGTTTTCATTTCGGCATCAAACCTGTCATGCTTGTTTATGGTCTTATAAATGCTTTGTGTATTTTCTGCTGCAAAAACAAACTGCGGTGTCATTCACATATAGCCAACACCCTGAGTGAAATATCTGAATCACATCTAGGTCACACACAAGGGTTGGGCCCACACATATTGTGAAACCATTTTCCCCCCCTTCTATTGAAGAACAATGTGTAGCCACACCCGATCCTTGACAGTGACCCCTTCTGCCATGACGAATGGACAGAAGGTGGATCCAAGCATCCAACTGTGTGTAATGGACGAAACGACACGTGGACTTGAAGACGACAGGAAAAAGCTGAGACTATGCTGCAGACAATAAAAGCGCTCACAGTGATTACATTAACTTCACCTTACGCCTCATAAACCTCACTCAAGCAGACAAGACGTTGAGTTCTATGAATGAAGAGGCCCATCTAGAAAGCCTCCCAGAAAATATCAGGTCAGTAAATTTAGTATCAAAATCCTTGATAACATCTCACCCACGATGTTCAGATGTTTATCTCGGGACTAACACTGATTTCATGCCACAAAGAAAAAACAAAAGCAAATTCACATACTGCGATGCGCCGTAGAGCTGGAAGGAAGGAACCTTTATAAAGCCGCTAAATGTCTTAATCATGCCCCAGTGGGTCTGGGCCTGAAGCTACCAAGGACAATGACTGTGTACTTTGGAGCAGCCACAGCAGCAATGGCGATGACGTCTGTGGAGCCAGTTATATAACCAGAGCTGAACATTTTATCTGTCATAGTTACAAGGTTAAAGAGGGTGACATGAATACCAGCCATAGTCTCAAGAGTCATGTGCAGCATATTTCCACTGGCCATATGACGTCCTGTTCACTGAGGCATGCATCTGCCCAGCACGAAGGAAGAAGAAGGGAAATCCATGTTAAGTGTTAACAATACACCAGTACGTGAAAACAAATATGATTCCCATTAATTATTCACACATGATGATGATCTGTTTGTTCACACCACAACTGACGACATGACAGCAACTTTGGTCAGCAGCCACAGCAAGAACGTGTGTTCCACAGTTTGGTGTATCTGACTCCATCATCATCACGGACACCGTAGTGGATGTGCGAACGCAAAGCTACGATACGCACCTGAAGGCAGCGCTGGCATAAGGCACCGCATTCTGTAAATCCACTGTGCACCGGCCGCTATGCTTGCTCTGCTACAATATGCCACGATAACATAATAATAACTAAAACGAAGACATTACAAATTGGTTGTTTGTTGCTTACAAGCACGTTTCTAAAGTTAAATATTTAACACTAAACACACACAACTCATACAACATGAATAACGTTATTAACTATATTATTTCCCCTAGTTGCTTGTCGCTACATCGGCTACTCATCAGATAACTCAGTGAATCCATTACATAAAAGACGGAGTACAGCAACAACGTAATTATAGCAACAGAACTATAAAACAGGAGTGGAATATTCTATGAAATAATAAATAAAGAATGAATGTGTGACGTGCGACTGTTGATCTTTGTGTTTATATTAAATGTCACGTTTCATTTCCTCTGCAATCGGGAGGAACACTCTAGCTTATTGTAATTACGTTAACTGGCAGATGTAACCCTCATCAGAAGTTAATACATTATCTAACAATAAGCAATGGACATAATCATCCAGTAGCTGAACAGGCTTTTCGTCACCATACAATACAAATCTACGTCACTAGCGATACCGTTTATTTAGAACAACAGTAAACGTGAGGTAAATATTCTCTATTAATAATACACTGCAGGCGGCTTTCACTCCATTTCATGTGTGTATGATGAATCAACATGATTTGGACATTCAACATTCGCTCTATGTGGAGCAGCGGCTCTGCTTTCTTAAAGGGACAGAGGGCAGAAATGATCCCTTTGCAGTTGCACAGGCCTGCGCCATTTGTGCATGCCGAGTCACACTAAGCAGCTCTAGCAATATTCAGACTAGCGTTCAGTTTAAGCTTGCAGGACATGGCCCAGTAACCTACTTTCCCAAGATTCATGTCTCTGATGTTACATGCTCGGTAACAGAGACACGGCTGTGTGTCATCAGTTAACCAACCTTCATCAAAGCATATTTTCAGCAAAGTGCCACAGAAACCTAGACGCAGCAAAAACAGAATATAGATTGTCGCACTTTCAGAAAATTAAATCTCTGAGGCCTCTGCACGTACAGATAAAATACAGTTCTGTTAACCATAGATTCTCTATGTAAATCATCAGCACAGAGAAAATAAACAAAGTAAAAAGCACAGGGTCTATTAAACATTGACAAACTATCAAGAGAATTGTTATATAATGATGACAGGTAACGTTAATGTTATAAATACTGTTATGGTTTCTTGCACTTGTTATATTTTCTAAGAACATCTCACTGTAGTAAGGACCGTGTATATAAACCATGAGCAGCGTTTGCGTTGAATTGCTGAACAGCACCAGGGCACTGCCTTGTTTCTCATCCCATGACATTATAGTGGACACACCAAGCGACACGTCAAAACTGTTACACCCTACAACCTGACACACGAACTGTTCTTCTGGGTTTCTAGGTTATGAGAAAACTGATAAATGACCAGCTTCGGAATACGTGGAACAGACCGGTTTATTCTGAGAATCGAAGGCAGCTTTAGTCATGAGGCTTGCCCAGACCTTTAGCAGCAAGATGCAAAAAGGAGCATATGGTGTACGAACACCCTGGTTCACTCACCCACTCAGCTGTCGACACACATCCTCATCACTATTCATGTCTGCTGGTCCAGCCTCAGCACTGACGCAGCAAACCTCCAAAATGACTCAATCCTCAACATGAGAACAACTCTATAAAAGCACACTGTTGCCATTAGACGCTGGCATCAGGACACTGTCCTGATTTGCAAAGCATTTGCTCCTTTAAGCTACAACCAGCCAAGAAATATCAATAATAGTAAAACTTTATTAAAATGAAACATCAGCCTCCTGCAAATGAGGTAATAAATAAATGAACTCCACTTCGTTGCCTGTTTCTCTCTTCACATGCTGAACATGAACTCATTCTACATGTTGGCAGCAGACACACAACAGATTTCATTCACCTTCAATCTTAGTTATTTCATTCACATACCTCATCCCATATCCCAGTAGCACAAACTCTGACTACCCACCACACACAGCCTGTATTAATACCACAGAAAATGTCCTATTCTTAAAATACACACAGGCTGAGTTACACCGGTGCTTGTGAACTGCCCCGAAGGACAAGTACTATGTAGTAAGTATGTCATTAAACGAGGAGCCCTGACTTTATTAAAATAAGATCCACAAGTGTGTTTTACATAAAGTCAAGCAAATCAGAGCAAAAACCTAAAGGACGAGCAAAGTGTGTTTCTTTCCATGTTTGGATTTTTTTAAAGTTAATGTTAGAAAACAGCGACCGAAGCGTCAACCAGCGCGAAGCTGGGACCCTACCTCGTTCTGTGGAGAAATAAGGTCCAGCCGGAACCAGGTGGGATCCTGCTACACTCCAGAAAGTTTCCCAGTCGTCCGGTCTGTAAATGACTGTTTCAGATACTGCAGAACCTGGTGCGCACCTCACGCCTCACATCCTCATGACTGCCCGTCCGCAGACGCAGATGACACCGCGTGAAGACTTTCCTGCAGCCACCGAGTCAGTCCCGCCCACTGGACTATATACTAAATAAAGTTATGTGAGCACGCGCGAGGGTGCGTGCGCGTGCGCGTGCGGTTGGTGGGTGTGTTTAAATAACACATTAAAATACCTATCACGCGAATAGCAAATAAAGACAATGGATGCATTTAAAGGCTCTTTTGGAAAGTCCTTATTCCAATGAGGTCACCTCGAGCACAGTTCAACAGGTTTAGTTCCACGCACGCGCACGAACCAGTCTGCGGTGTCGTGTTGGGATGAGTTCGAACAATACTCTTGTACTTTCAGTTTAGTTTATCATATACCTGAAGCTGTTCTGAGCAAATGGGTGGAAAGACGCCAGACCCGATCTCACAGCAGATCAACAGATGCGGTGGCGCCATCCGTAGGTCAATTAGTGCAAATCACCTGAGCAGTTGTTAATAAACACGGTCTCATTTTAACTACATGAAAAATACACAATCACAAATAAAAACCGTGGACTAATCATCATATTTGACTTGTAGAGTAAAGCAATTAATTCATGCAGAAAATGAAGGTCCAACAGTGTCTTATGCTGGTTCTATATAAAGTAACTGGTTTACAGTTTGTTACTTTTATATATTATCTGCAAAGCAACTAAACTTGTGAAATAATGTGGAAATACAGCGTTTTCCTTTTTATTTGACTGACAGACTGTACTTTACTTCGTGAAATGTACTTATAGAACCTAGGATCAAACAAGTCTCCAATGCTATTTCCAGGATTACACTTTTAGCCAGACATGCACATATTGGCTTAGATTGTTGACATGCCACGCATATATAATAAAAGACAACTCAGACCCACAGTGCTTTCAGTTAGGAAAGGGGAAGTGCTTTTATTGTACATACATTTAAAGCCAGTATAATCCGCTTCTTGTTTAATTTACAGCAAAGAAAACTGTGCGGCAGCTGAGTTCAATAACGGATTTAATAGAAAGCCCTTGTTGGAGGTTTAAAAAAATGAGAAACCTTTTAGATCAAACTGGACATAGAAATGTTTCACCTTTAGAAAACTGCAACAGCCTAAATGAAGGAGCAGAAGACAGCTTGTGACTCAAAGTGCTGGTATGAACAATGTTCCTGGAATGAAAGGAGAAAATAATTGTTACTTTCCTTCACTAAAGCAGGTGATGCTGTACGAACTGACGTTAGTTTTCCATCTGTAGCATGTTCTCGCTCTTGTCACTCCCACTGATCACTTGTGTTATTACACTGTGCCATAAGTGTTGCTCACATAGGGGTCAAGCAGAGGCAGACTCATAATGTCTCATTCGGGTAGATTTCTATAGGAAGAACTGAAGAGACAACGACAACATACGACAACAATAGCCCGAAAATACAAATGTATAAGCACTGAAAACGTATTCTGAGTTAAATATGAAAAACACATTTGACCTAAAATGTACCATTCTCTGTACTTTATATGACAGAATGTGTTGTATAAAGCACAACCATCAGCCGACACCCATCACTGAGACACAGTATGCTGCCTCTGATCCCACAAAACACATAACCAGTCTGTCCCAGTAGTAATAATACTACACCAAGACCAGGCTGTAATAGAGCTTTCAGTTTTCTTAATAAAAAGACATTATCTTGACATCACTGTTTCTGTTTGGAGAAATTACATTAATAAAAACTGATGAATAGTATCTTCTACCATTAGTTGCTGCTTGTTGTCTGTGGCAGTTTTAAAATAACACATTTTTGTGGCAGGACATTGAGGTTGGAACTGTGTGTTTCACCACTTTACAGTAAACTGTAACCTGCAGCTTTTCTTTCTTAGCTTTCAGTTCAAGGAGGCCTCTTTCAAGCAGGCCTCCCTGAATCAAGACCACATGCTACCCCTTCAGTCTTCAAACGCTGTTGTTGTGTCAACCAGGAATGCAGCTTGTGCATGATAGAAATGACTTCACTGAATAGCACTTTTAAAATCTATTTGTCCTCACTTCCAATTATTAGTAAGTGGTTCACAACAATTTTAACAATTTTAAGCGATCTGTATTTGTACATTTCTTGAAAATACAGACATACCTTTATTGACGTTATGAACATGCTTCACCTATAGTATTTTCATCCAGCACAAATAGCTGTATTGTTATTATCCATGATCAATATGTATTTCAAACATTCAGTGCATAAGCTGTAGAAGCAATAACATGTTATGTCTAATATCAGATACACTCCTTCAGTCGGGAGTTTATAAAGCTCAGTGACAGAAGACTGGAGGTGAGGTGCACTGTTACTCAATAAAAATGTTTTGTGGACTGCTGAAGCAAAAATATCTAGACCTAATAGCACTGCATCAAGCATGAAAAGGAGGCTGCGTACCAGAATGAAAGAGCTAGACGAGCTTGTATTAGGTTAGTGGTTCTAAAACACATCTATCAACCTTTATTAAACGCAATTAATTTCCTTTTTTAATGATCAGCATTATAGATGGTGTCGCCACTGGGCGTCATAAGCAGCTACCACATGTAAATCTGTAGATCTTACTTTAACATCGACAATACATCATATAATACAATTTAAACAAAACACATTGGCCTCCAGACAATATCTTAAATATGTTTTATTTTCAATAAATCTTAAAATGTATTTCTATTACTAGCTACAATCAATTGTCACCTGTCCGTGAATCGGTGAAATTTATTTAGTTTTAGTAACAGTTGCACTGAACGTTGCAATTTTAATTTATGTATTTGTTTTCGCTAGTCAACATACTGGCCAGTACTGCACTGTTCCGCAGGAGGGCGCTACCACAAAGCACCAGATGAGACGCGAACAACTTGAGAGAGGAGGAGGCCATTCACTAGCCTGTTTTAGCTACACACAACTAGCTACTCTTAGCTAGCCGGCGGCTAACGAGCAAGCTAAAACATCAGTTCGTTTTAATGTCTCCTGACTTACCAAGTGATGGCAAGAGAACAGTGTTCAGAAACCGAGGCTGGTGAGTCTCGAGGATCATTTTGCTTGTTTGCAAAGCGGTTTGCATTTACGCAGTTTGCAGTTGTGTCTCAGCTAGCGAGCTAAATAACGAGTGCAACCCGATGCTAATGCTAGCTCGTCTCGAAAGCAACAGTAGTTGGTACCAAGCTAATACACTCTTCCTTTACAGAACTGTATTTCCTCATTGCCAGATTTCTACAGTCTGGGCCTTGCAAAAAGGCAGCACAGGTAACGTTCCGCTACAAGCAAGATATTTAACGCATACCGGTTTAAATTCGTCCAAACAAACCGCTGCTGCTAGAAGCTAATGCTAACCTTGTCTGTCTGTTGTTAGATCCTGATTGAGGAGCTGGAGGAGTATGAGGTAGGTTTAGCGCTGCCTTTCTGTTTTTATTCCCGTGTTATTTCCGTATCCCTGCCCGTCTGGGCTATTTTTGGCAAACTTGTCAGCAAATTTGTCCGTTGTTAAAATAAAGGAGCGTGTTACCCAACCGCAACGAAGCTGGCTGCTATGAAGCATCTCTAATAGCTTGCGTTTTAACTTTAGTTGGTCCCTCAACGATGGAGTTGGGACGGGGAGACGTACAAACGCACCTTCCAAGACTGGGTGAGTGTGGATTGTCACAATAAACTTTTTTATCGGATAAACCATGTACCTTAAATTGCTACCGACAGTTGTGTATCCGCGGTTGCCTATATGTGTGGTTTAATTACCTACAAAGAACAGTCACCATTAAAATGTGTTTACGATTATTAGAAGACAATTAAACATTAATATTAGTGCGGGCCTGCTGAGAAATTACCACATACTGGGTTTGCCATTGTGTGGTCTGGTGGGCGGAGACGAGAGGTTGCGATGAGTCGTGATAGGTTGAATTGCATCCACCGAGCTGTCAGTATTCTGTTGGGGCCAATGACATTACAGTTGTCGTTCGAGCGAACCGGAAGAATAGTTGGACGCTATTGTAATTGGCTGCGAGCTACCTTGCACGTCCCTTTTTATTTCCCTCTCCCTTCCGTTCTCTCGATTGTTTTTCTAAAATGAAATCATACAAAATCACACCTGCGATTAATTAAGTATCTACAAGAAAAGCTTGTATATGTATATATGTTTATCTATCAAACAATATAGGATATTTGCAAAGAATAAATGAAACAATCATATTGATTGTTCAAAAATTTCAGATAGATTTAAAAGAATAATATGCAAGACACATTTCTACATAATCTTATGTATCTAATAATGTACTGTATGTGTTCAACTAGAAAATGCTGTCATTGTCGATTTTTTTTATTCACCTAGAAATCACTTAGGTCAGTTTTATTTGTTGTGGTACTCTCTCTAGTCATTACTTTATTGTGCAATTAAAGCTGGACTTTAAGCGCTTTATGTTTGTTCTATATATTTTTGACAACATAGCTAAAGTGATATTTACGTGTCTGATATAAAACGCTGTATTAATTTCTAAATGCTGTCTCTGTAGGTGATTTTGAACCAACACATTCCTGCAGATTATCTGCTCCGTGTTTGTCAGAGGATAGGCCCGCTCATAGAAAAGGAGATCCCACCTAGTGTTCCTGGAGTCCAAACACTTCTGGGTCTGGGAAGACAGTCTTTGCTTCGCGCCAACAAAAGTGAGCAAATGTTTTTTTGTGCGCTTATACCAAAATCCTTTGTATGGTTTATATGTACTATTGGTGCTCATGTTAATAGTACTTTTCTATTTTGTATACTTTTATATTTAGATATTCATGTATATACTTATATACTGTATGCATACTTGTATTATTTTTTTTTATATATATATTTTTTGTGTTCAGAGTCAATCAATAGTATTTTTCAAACCACTACCTGTTTAAATTAGGTTGCAGTCATGTATACACTGGCTCAGCTGTTGCTGCTCTCCACCGAGGACGTCCACCAGAACCACCAGTCAGCAATAGAAATGCCCCCAATGTTGGTGTGTAAAAGTGTTACTAAACATATACACATTGAAATGACCCAGAGTTTCAGAGCCCAAAGGCTTTCACTTCTGTCAATCACTTGTGTGGTTCTGTCTCCATCAAGTCTCCATCATGGGAGCTCGCCAGGCCACAGGTACAGCTCGTTTTGACCAGGCACTGCCGTCTTCCTCCTACCAACATATGAAAATACACAAACGTATCCTTGGCCACCTTTCTTCAGTTTACTGTGTGGCCTTTGACCGTACTGGTCGTCGGATATTTACGGTGAGTGAATGCAACCAGTGATTACCAGTGACAGCACAGCTGTGACAAATTTACCTTAATAGATGTGATCTCACTGTATTGACTCACATTCAAGGAAAGATTTTAGAAGTTTCAAAATCAGACTTTTTTTCATGAAAGTTGGTATGCAAATAACAAACATAACAAAAAATGTGTCTAGCAGGTCAACAAATTGTGAATCTATGTTTCTATGTCTGTTGACAATGTCTTCTGGTTTTAGGGTTCTGATGACTGCCTGGTAAAAATCTGGGCAACAGATGATGGGCGACTCCTGACAACACTGCGTGGCCACTCTGCAGAGATCTGTGACATGGCTGTCAATTACGAGAATACTCTTATTGTGTCAGCAAGCTGTGACAAAGTCATACGAGTGTGGTGCCTACGAACTTGTGCACCAATTACTATTTTGCAGGCACATGCTGCCTCCATCACATCTATACAGGTAAGGCTTTTAAAGTATTTGTATTAGAAATTACCCATGTCATGTTAAAGTAAAGCCAAATGTTTTCACATAATGGCCTTAGGTTTTATGTTAATCTATAGCAGTGATGAAACCCTAGAGCCCTTTCCTGTGACTAATCGACTTTCACTCCATTTAGTTTTGTCCTGCTGTCAAAGGAACAACGCGTTACCTGGCCTCTACTGGTGCAGATGGCATGGTGTGTTTCTGGAAGTGGCATTCAGTCAGCATGAAATTTAAGTAAGCGTTTGAAACCTTCTGTTAGAGCATTTTTAACTCTTCACTAACTTGTTGCTCTTTTTACACAAAAGTGAATAATTTATGTTTCTCTTCATTGCTTAGTGATCAACCAGTTAAGTTTGTTGAGAGGTCACGTCCAGGAGTACAAGTCTCTACTTCTTCCTTCAGTAGTGGTAAGTGTGTTGTTCCTAGTACCATCTTGTAGTCTTAGTCAACTCCTGTGAATTTTACCTCTCCGGAGCAAAAGAACCTGAATTTTCTGTATTGATGTGTATGTGATGCATTGATTACCTTACCAAATGAAACTGCTTGTGACATGTGTTTGGGGAAAGAAGTACATGGATATTACACTAATTCTTATTCCTCCCATGTTATTCTTTGTTCTCTGTTAATAGGAGGAATGTTTATGGCTACTGGTGGCACTGATCATATGATCAGGGTTTACTACCTTGGTGCTGAAACTCCAATGAAGGTCTCTGAGTTGGATGCTCACACTGTAAGCAAGAAAAAAACAGCCACTGCATAATCTTTTTCTACCATTAAACTCCTGTAAACTCAATTTAAACAAATTGCTTTTAAGTTTACTTTAACATGTGCTTTATCTGTTTTAGGATAAAGTTGTAGTTGTCCAGTTCAGCAATAACAGCGACAGGTGAGTGGGATTGCTGAGCTCTGAGATGAGGTCAAACTGCTTTTGGAGTGGTTTAGATTATTAAATGTGAATGTGTATCCAGCCTAAGGTTTGTGAGTGGCAGTCGTGACGGCACAGCCAGAATTTGGCATTATCAGCAGCAAGAGTGGAAGGGTGTCACTTTAGACATGACTGCCAGGCTACCGGGGTAAGAAAGCCAACAGTGTTACAGAGTCATGTTCAGTTTTTGTAAACTGCTCAGTTTGTCACACAAGATATATTTTCTGTAGTAGTGCTGTCGCCAATGGGGATGATAAAACCAAGCTGGTGGTGACCATGGTGGCCTGGGACCGTACAGATAGCACAGTCATCACAGCAGTGTCAAACTGCCTGCTCAAAGTGTGGAACACAACCACCGGACAGCTACTGCATGTTTTATCTGTGAGTGACTAAGAGGTTTTTTTGTTTTTTTTTTTGGATTAGGAATAATTATAAAATGAACCAACTAACTTCTGTGCTTGTGCTCTTCTTATACAAGGGTCATGATGACGAAGTGTTTGTGCTGGAGGCTCACCCATTTGACTCACGCATCATGCTCTCTGCCGGCCACGATGGCAACATTTACATCTGGGACCTGGCCAGAGGAGCCAAGATCCGAAATTTCTTTAACATGGTAATTGATCAACATTGAGAATGATGATCCTTGTGGCTTTATTTCCATGATAACTGAGTTTGTGTTAAAATATTTATTTCCAGATTGAAGGGCAAGGCCACGGTGCTATATTTGACTGTAAGTTTTCAGCTGATGGGCAGCATTTTGCTTGCACTGACTCACACGGCCACTTGCTCATCTTTGGCTTTGGCTGCAGCAGAGCGTATGAGAAGGTAACAGGACAACTACTTGATGCAACATTTGTACTTTAATTATTCACACACAATGATTTTAACAAGTGTTTAAAAGATAAATATTCAGAACAAATACAGTTTAGGCATATGCTGATTTTTATTTTCAACTCTCTTTTCTCTTGATACCCAATAGATCCCTGACCAGATGTTCTTCCATACGGACTACCGACCTCTTATTCGTGATGCTAATAACTACGTTCTAGATGAGCAAACGCAGCAGGCCCCACATCTAATGCCTCCACCTTTCCTGGTGGATGTTGACGGGAACCCTCATCCTTCTCATTACCAGCGACTGGTGCCAGGAAGAGAGAACTGCAAGGAGGATCAGCTAATACCTCAGCTAGGATATATGGCTAACAGTAAGTCTGTCATTACCTTCATTGTTGTGGCTTAAAAACTGCCACCACAAAACTGAAACTTCTTTCTTTTCGCTTCTTTGTTTACTAGGTGATGGAGAGTTGGTTGAGCAGGTGCTTGGCCAGCAAACAGCAGAAAATGGAGAAAGCCTGTTGGACAATCTTATCAGACAGCTCCAAAATGAGCAGGATGAGCGTCAGAATGCAGAGCAGCAAAATGAAGAAGCTGATGGTATGTTTTATTCTACATATTCTTCATAATTAAGGAGAAAAAGAGACATAACACACAAAGAAAAATCTTTTTCTGGCGATACAGGAGATGTGATGGACTCCTCTCCGGCTGGTGGACCTCGAAGAAGTGGACAAGTGGACGGGGTGTGGCAGATGCAGCATAATGCTCTGCGTAGCCAAGTGGCCACAGAGAGGGACCTGCTGGCCTGGAGTCGCAGAGTGGTAGTCAATGAAGTGCCGCAAGGGATATTCAGGTGAGGCAGATGGAGAATTTCACCAGAACGTTGTGGGGGCAGGTTTTTGTTTTTATGTGTGACAAGAATTTTCTGTGTGTGTGTGTATATTTTTTTAGAGTTTTGGAGGAGTGCAGACAAGCCAAAGGTGATATGGAATGTTCGCTATACAATGCTGAAAGGAGGAAGAAACCAGTGACCTGCATAACCAAGGTGCTTTATTTCTGACTTCACAGTTGTTAGAAATATTGCCTGTATGAATTTGCGGCCCTCCTCACTTTCCACCTTTCTTGCACTCTCTGTAGAGCGATCCCCTGACTTCACGCCTTCGTTCCCTGCGGCCAACCAAGAAGAAGCAACAGCGTCACACCTATCAGACCCGCTCAGCTCAAGTTCGTCGTCCTGGGAGCAGGAGTCAAAATCTGAGCAACCGGCATAACTCTGACAGTCAGATCGACTCAGACAGTGATGGACACGTATGTTTGTTATGTATCTTTTTTTGTTTGTTAGTTGTCTCAATTGCACATTACTGCAACATTGTCAGTACTTTTTTTCATTTAGAATAATAAAGTTGTCTTTTGACAGGCAGCAGAGCAGGTGGAGCAAAGTGAGGCTTCTTCTGATGATGAAGCCAAGTGGCAGAGTGAAAGCAGCTCCAGGTAAATACCTTTGAATGAATAATGTTTTTAAGACATAGTCAATGTATAATGACCCAACTAACAATACCACACACTGTTTTTAATTTTCAGTGACTCCTCCAGTGAATATTCTGATTGGACAGCTGACGCTGGGATTAACCTTCAGCCACCGAAGCGACCAACCCGGAGGCCTGTACAGGCCCAAGGTTACAGCAGCTCTGAGGATGAAGAGGGTGAAGACAAAGGAAATGAGGCCAAGAAGAGAGAAAGTGAGAAAAGGAAAAAGCCCAAAGAGGTCAAACAGGTAGGTTAATATGACCTGCAGCTGTATGTGGTCCAGTTTTTAACACTGCTTCATTGTACTACTATACAGAAAAAATGACACACCGTCATAAATTGTGTATCCTCAGAAACCCACATCCTCTTTGGCTGGACTTGATGCAGAGGAGTGGTTGCCACCATCGTGGATAATGGACACTATCCCACGTCGCTCTCCTTTTGTTCCACAAATGGGAGATGAGGTACATGAGTGTTACTCATAACAGAAACATAGCTCAAACAGATAAATATATTACACATTGTAATAGACAATGTATTATAATCACAACGCTCTTGCTCTCTTTCAGCTTATATACTTCAAACAGGGACATCAGGCCTACGTCCGGGCAGTCCGCAGAGCCAAGGCCTATAGCATCAACCCTCAGAAACAACCGTGGAACAGACTCAACCTCAGGGTGAGCCACTGCTCTGTTTAAAAGTCAGTGTTGTGTATATGCTCAGCATGCTGAGAGTCTGAGAACAGCCAACATGTTTGCTTTCCACTGCTGTTTGCCAAGTGCCCTCCGGTAAGTCTTTCCAGTTCCCCTCACATCACTGGCATTTCTTGAAAAACAACCCCAACAACTTACAGCCAATACGCATGCTGAAAAGAAATTTAGGGGGTATCACAAATATAATTCCAATATATATCAAGCAAGTGGAACAACCGTCACCACTTCCCCTCAACTGGCTTTGCCTAATTATTATTTTAGAATTTCATTTAACATGAATATTGCCCTTTTTAAATTTGATTTCTCTGATCTTAAGGACCAAGAATCTGTCAAGGTGGTTGGAATTAAGTATGAGGTTGGACCTCCAACCCTCTGCTGCCTAAAACTGGCTTTCCTGGATCCAGTCTCAGGCAAGATGACCAATGAGTCTTTCTCTTTAAAGTAAGTGTTTGCATTCAGCACAAGAATACACAACTGAAATGTCGTTAATGTAACGTTCCATTCTGTTGATCCAAAGGTACCATGACATGCCGGATGTCATCGATTTTCTGGTACTGCAGCAGTTTTACAATGAGGCTAAAGAGCACAACTGGCAGCCAGGTTAGTCAATTCACAGCTATGGTTTGATGTTTACTACTGTTGGGCTTTATATGGTCCTTTACATTTGGTCCTTTCATCCTTTCCTGTCTTCAGGTATGAGGTTCCGCAGCATCATTGACGATGCCTGGTGGTTCGGTTCTGTAGAAGACCAAGAGCCTCTGCAGCCAGAATATCCAGACAGCCTGTTTCAGTGCTATGCAGTGAAGTATGTCTGTGTCTTGCAGTATTTGTGATGGCTGGAGGAGCAATCTGTGCCAGCATAACATCATTAATATGACGTGATTCACTGCTGATCTGAGGTCACTTTTAATTAAAAAGAAGTCAGATGATTATGCAAACTCACATGCAGGTTTTTTTTTTCTTGAGGTGGGATAATGGTGAACGGGAGAAGATGAGTCCATGGGATATGGAACCTATTCCCGATGAAGGTCAGTGCTACTAACGTAACAATAACACCTGCCAATACATCTTTTGTGTTTGTTTTATAGGATTATTTAATATCCAATTTAGGTTTGTGTGCTTACAGACAGTGATATAATTATGAGGGAAGCAACTGGTTCTGGATCAGGACTGTATATTTTATAACTGCTTTGAAATTAACATATACATCAGAGATACGCAACTCTGTTGGTATAGAGCGATTACAGTTCTATTAAAGAGAATTCTTCACGCTTCTTTTGTTGTTTGGTTCAGTTTACTGTAGGTATTTTGTCTTCATTTCAAAAATTTGGATTTGTTTCAAAACGCGTCCCTAAACCAAGAAACAAATTCTGCTTTTTTCTTTTTTTTTTTTTATAAAAATGGCAACATGCTTTCCAGACAAAGGGGCTTATTATTTTTAACATTTAGAAGCTTGTGTGTTCAGTATGGGCGTAATTACAGCCACTCACTGTATGTTCAGTTGAAAGTCTTTAGACCATACCCTGGTATTTGAAACCACCTGCTGTGTCTTTTTAAGTGACTGTGGTTCTTTTTGACATAATTGTACAGTCAAGTAGACTTTTGGATTTTGCATTCAACAACCTGTCTCTGTTGTTCATTTTTACTCAATGTATATTTAGAACTTAATGGTGGATGTTATTACCTTGCAGTGTGCAGTTTTTTTTCTAGACACCAAGTATTTTATCAGGATTGTGTGGCACATTACTTTGTTCTAAGTGTTCTTTCAATCACCTAATTACTGTTGTTGACACATTTTTCCAACACTATCAGCTGCGTTGCCAGAGCGTGTTGGTGATGGGGTGGAGGTGGCTGAGGAAGAACTAAAAGCTCTGCTTTACGAGCCTCAGGAAGGAGAGTGGGGGGCTCACACACGAGATGAAGACTGTGAGAGAGTCATCCATGGGATTGATCAGCTTCTTACTCTAGGTAGGCCACCGGAACGGATGACAACTGTTTGGTCTGTGACTGTTTGCGATTATTGATCTCCATGCTGTTTGTCCACAGATGTAGCCAAGGCGTTTGCAGTACCAGTAGATCTGCGTGCCTACCCTCTGTACTGCACTGCGGTAGCTTACCCCACTGACCTCACCACAATCCGCAAACGACTGGAAAACCGCTTTTACAGGTAACGCAGGGGGCATGACCAGGCTTTTCTCTTTAGAAATAGTCCAGAATCCTTGTTTTAATGTATTGAATTTCAAGTATTTCTCGTTTCTTTTTCCTTATCTGCAGGCGAATCTCTGCTTTAATGTGGGAGGTGCGCTACATCGAACACAATGCCCGCACTTTTAATGAACCCCAGAGCCCTATTGTAGCATCTGCCAAGGTGGTGACTGACGTTCTCCTGCACTACATCGGGTAAGACTTCACAGAGCGCCGCACATTATAGCCATCTCATTCATACGTATGTGAACCAGTGATGAATGCTCTTACTTATGTCTGATTCCTTGGGCTTTTGTCTTTGTTAGGGACCAAAGCTGCACAGACATATTGGATCTGTATCGCAGACTGAAGTCTGAAATCAGCAGTGAAGAAGAAGCTGAGGTGAGAGAATTTGTTTTAAAGTGTTTTATGTGTTTATGGCGACTGCTCTTTTTTAGATCATTGTTTTAGCAGGTCATAAAAGCTACTGCATGTATTCGTTCCCCTGCAGGCTGAGTTAGATGTAGATTCTGACACTCCAGGAACCTCTACAGGGAATAGGGTAAGGAGGAACAGCATTGTACCACAACAGGAAAAAAAATCATCTGCACAAATTCTCCTATAAGGTAATTTAATCTGCTCCTTGTCAGGGAGCCAGCCTGAAGCGTGGTGTGGTTTTGGACGTGAAAGCATGGCGAGGTCAATGCAGAGAGCTGCTGTGTCGAATGATCGCCTCCCCAGATTCAGAACCATTCCGACAGCCTGTGGATCTGTTTGAGTATCCGGTAAAGACTATAAAGACATTACCTGACACTTTAAAACTACTGAGATAGTATTCAAATTAAAAAACAATGTGTGCAGTAATAATTCTATTCTACAATGGGTTTTTTTAGGATTATCGGGACATTATTGACACACCCATGGATCTGGGTACAGTGTCAGAGACGCTTGTAGCAGGAAACTATGAAAGCCCAGTGGAGTTTGCAAAAGATATGCGTCTCATTTTCAGCAACTCCAAAGCATACACACCCAACAAGAAATCACAGGTGAAGTTCTGATCCTGGGATTTAAGATTGTTTAGTGTCGAATGAGAAGTGTAGTTGTATTGTTAATAAGATGTCGCTGCTATTGTTTTATGCCTAGATCTACACTATGACCCTCAGCTTGTCAGCCTTCTTTGAAAAACACATCATCGCCATCATCTCCGACTTCAAGTCTGCTATTCAGAATGAACGACGGACTCGTCAGAGACTCAGCTACAGGAACAGACTGCACAACGGAGGCAGCTCCCCACCTAACAATCCACCCCCCAGGTACTGAGCGTCTTTAATAAAGCCATCACTCCACACTGACATTAAATTATCGTTTTTTTAGTTCAGTCAGTGTCTGTAGCTTAAATATACTGCATTAGAAATCTTAGGGGGGGTTTTGTGGTTAATTTCGTTTTAGAAATTAGCTCTAGTCCTGTTCTTAAATTGTGATGGTCATTCTAGACACCTTGGTATGTTTGTTTCATTCAGTGTTTATTTTTCTAAAATGTTGCCTTTTGCCCAGCCCTAAAGGGAAGCACAAGTCAGGGAAGGTTTCAAAGCCAACAAAGTCCCAGACCTCAACAAAGAATCCCTCTCAGAGACCATATCAGGGTATGGCTGCATCATTCTGTCATTTTAGATGGAAGCTGTTGTATTAATAACTACTGTAATTTGTTATTTCCCCCAAGCCGCTACGTCATTTATGTAGTCGTTATCCAGTAATGTTGTTGTTTTGTAAACAGTTATACAACACACCATGTTTTCATTGAATGTGCTAAATAACCTATAAACTTTAACTGATTCTGGACACATGGACACTATTAAGTCCATAAACCCTTAGTGGAGAACTACTACCACTTTTTGCTGTGGCATATTTCCTCACAAGCAAGTGTGAATGCAGAGATAATATTTTGTACAAGTACAATTTCCCCAAAGGTTATTGACATTAAATATGGAAAGAAAAAAGACATAATCCTACATCTGACTTGTGTAAAGCCGTGTTTTCAGACATCCAGGTCTTAATGTAGTCACTGATGATTAGTATTTGCTTTAGATCAACAAAGCAGCAGTGTAGCGGATGAAGAAGACATCCATCCTTCTTCCCCAAGTTCAGGGATAAGCAGCGAGAGTGAGAACCAAGCATCTCATCGGATGACCCGCAGCCAAACTACTCCAGTGAAGAAAGCAGGTATCAGAAACAAAACATCAAACAACAACATTTTAACTGTAATTTTTATATTCTAGCACACTGGACTATATTGGTTCACTAGTAAACAGCACACATGCTAGCAGCTGCGATGCGTAAATCACCAACCTTCCTCTTGTGTTGCTTTAGGTCACCAGCGTGACCTAGGTACCAGCTCCAGGCAGCACCCCAGACGAGAAGCCTTGCAGTCAGACGATGACGGGGAAGCATCAGGATCCAATAGTTCATCCTCGGAGTCATCTTCCACCTCATCGTCTTCCTCTTCCTCATCCTCATCATCATCATCTGACAGCTCAGACTCTGATGTGGAGAAATACGTGGAAGGGGGTGATCACGATTACAGTAAAGCCCCCTGCCTGTCAGTACACCTCTCAAGTAAGGGCAAGATGGCGGCCTCAGGGAAAAGGAGGCACAAAGCAGAAGAGGACATGTCACAGAGACCTAAAAGAGCTCGACTGCAGCTACCAGTAAAGGTGGAGGAAGATGAAGAGGGGGATGATGATGACGACAATGAAGATGAGGAGGAGGAGGAGGAAGATGAGGAGGAGGAGGAAGAGGTGCACCAACAGGTGGATGATGAGGAGGAGGAGCCAGAGGAGGAGGAGGAGCCCGAGGAAGAGGAGGAGCCCGAGGAGGAGGACGAGGACAATTCTGACGAGGTGCAGAGTGGGACTGCAGTGGCAGCAGTGAGCAGTCTGAGACGCAGCCAGTGCAAGTCTAGACGCGTCAACACACGGAACCAGGGCCGCAGGACAGTTCTGTATAGGGACGAGTCAGAGGATGATGGCCATGGGTCGAAGGACGACCCCCTCAACCTGGGCATGTCCCGCTCAGGACGGGTACGCCGTATGACTGAGAAGGCCCGTGTCAGCCACCTCATGGGTTGGACTCACTGACACTTTGAAAACCTCAATAAAACTGTTAAACATGAGATCTTCAGGGATTTTTTTTTCTTTCTTTTTATATATGTGTATATATAATATATATATATATATATAACTATATAAATGATCTAGTTATTTGAGACTACTTGTGACTGTCACACCGATAGCTGGTGCTCAAAAAGTGTTGCCAAGGAGTTTCATGCCTGGTCGACAGCTACTGTTCAACGTGGATCCTCCCCAGCTGGACTAACTCACCTCGGCCTTAATACTCACTGGAGAACCTTTAGGATTCTGCACTGATCTTCTCTTCCTCGTCCAGTGTGCGTCTCCTTTCCAGTACGAAAACACTATCTGCTCGTTTCCATCCTTCCCAAAAACTCCTCACTCCTTGTCACCAAAGAAGGATGCAGGAAAGCCAAAAACCGGTGCTCACTTTTCTTTTTGTGATTTTGTTTTTTATTCTATTTCATGTAAAACTCTGATGTACGTGGTCACTCAGCACCACCGTGAGACGCTCAGCTTTTTTGTACTTTCTTCCAAACCACATGCCTTAGTTATCAGAGCTCACACAGTTCAGACCAGTTCAGTTTGGGGAACAGCAATACTGAGACATCAGTGAATTTAATCAGTAGATTACAGCACCACATCCATCTTACCATTCTTGGTCTGTGAATGTTAAATGTTTTGCCTGCTTTTGTTTTTGGTGTTTTTTACATTCTGTAAAAATGATTTATTTTTCTTTGGTGGGTATAAAAGCCACTGTATCCTGTTTATATTTGTACTGTTCTAGGATAAGACTCAAATCCATTCTAGTTGTTTCTGTGAGAGCTTCTCTACTCAGCATGTGCAAAAAAGGATCCTTGGCCAGCTCACTTCCATAGGAATATTTATTTTTCCATTGTGTTATACTTGGGTTACTTTAAACTATATATGTTAATGGTAATGAGGATAAGGAAATATTTGCACATTTATCTTCTCCACATGGCAGCTGAGTAATAAATCTATGAAAGAAATGAGATAAAAACCTCGCAATTTTTGTATTTAAAACCTTTTGCCCTGTGCCAGCACAAACACAAATCAGTCTTTTTATTTCGGAATAAGTTTGGAAATGTGTTCGTTTTTTGGTTTTCTTGCTTCAAACAGAGCTAACAACCATGGATCTGTTGTTTTTTCTTTTACACCTGTGTTTCTCACCATCTCTAAGGTTTTAGCTTTGAGTAGATCAGCCACACACACTATCAGTTTGATGTACAATATAATTTGGGTGTTAAATTGGTGTCACTCATTCTAGTTTTGCTGCCTAGTTTTACAGTTGTGACTTCTGACTGGTCATCTCTCGTCTCTAAGATCTTTTTGGAGAGTTTACATCATCACTGATGCATCCTGTTCTGTTGCACAAATAATGTTTACTTGCTTTACTAGCTTGCACAGTTTTTGGTTGGTAAATCATTTGAGGCAGCGTCCAATCAGGAGATACCAGAAAAGGTGACTCATGGATTCTCATTTTAACGCCGGGTGCTGTGATTGAAACACATCTACACAGACCTCAGACGTTATTTTTCCCTTTTTGGGTGTGGGGCCAGAAAGTTTAGTATGTGTGAGCATTTATGACAAATCAGAATCTAGGGTCCCCTGAGTGGTAGCATTAACAGGCATTTTGAGATGATTCTGGTTGAGCTAAAAGACTGACTCACATTTGGGGTTATTTTCATGTGGTAGATGGTCTTAGTCTTGCCTCGCATCAGATTAGTTGGTGACAAATACAACAATAACATTCTACTGTAGCTTTTATACACAATGTTTTGATTGTACGTGTTTTTTCTAAATAAAAACAAAAATCAAATTTCTCTTAACATGAACTCTTGGATTAATATTTAGATTTTATTTTCGAGGATCTTGCGTGCCTGGCCTTTTTTTTTTCCTTTTTGCCAGCACATCAGCTGTGTGAGTCATCTGTGGTGTTCCCAGTGGATCGTAAACATGCACCAAAGGCAAATGTTCAAGAGTTTCAGACTACTAGGATGGTCTTTTAATTGCGATGAAGTCATAAAACTGACCTACCAGTTCCAACTGCCTAACTGCATCAACACGCTGAAAGCTGGGGTGAGTCAGACAAGGAACAAACAAGGTTGAGCTGTGACGCACGGTTTTCTGCCACACCTAGAAACTGCAGAGACGCAGGAGGATTATGGGAATGAAATTGGATCAATGCATAAAGCAGAAAAGGTCATTTTAAAAGATGCTAAGATGCAACGTGTTCAGATATGTATGTATAGATATTGACAATATTTATTGTTATCAATGAGCCAATAAAACGTCCAGACTGTAAATAGAAAGAGTTTCAAAATCAAAATGTTGATTCAAGATCAGCTCTGCTTTGTATTTTCAAAATGTAGATAATCAAGTGACTCAGGACATAGATTATTTATAGGGTTCTAAATTAGTGCAGTAATTATGATTTTATACATGATTATACGTGTGGACAAACAAACAAATTCTGAGGGCATTTTTGTCCTGCATACACAATTTCATGCTCTCTTGGTGCACACAAGCAGTGGTCCAAGTTGACCAAGCATGCAGGTTGTACAGTGCAGTGAACTAGGACACTGGAGAGAAGATGAAGGAAAAAAACCAAGCAGCACCTTCCTTGTAATGCCAGGTAAATCATGTGTATTTAAAATGCAGTAGTATTTATCTCTGACTGCAAAGGTAGCTGTAAAAATCTCTCTGTTTTTTTATGTTGACACCAACATTTAACCAGGACAAACAATCTAATAAACTTGAAGTGGCTGAAATAACACGAACAATGTGATTTCACTTCTTCATTTCATAGTACAATTACACAAAAAATACATAACTGTGTAAAGACACCTGACAAAGAGTGGCTATGTTTGACATTTATTGGTACAATAACACAACAATCAGAGTCACTACACGTCACACAAATACTGTACTGGTGATACAGTTCCTTAATAATGCACCACATACACAAATCCTGAAGATAATAGCACGTTATTTTAGATGGCTTCAATATTTCAGAATAACAAGTACATCAGAAACACCTTTGTTACTCTACAACAGGTATGTGCATTTACACTGTGCTTTTCTTGTCTTTTTAAATACTGAGTAAATGTTCTGCACAAACAATGAACAAACACACGGACGACGGCGGCTCAACTAACTGACATGTGCAGCATTTGTTTTTTGCACACAATGACAAACAAAACCCCAACACCACTGATATTCACTATGTCCACTACAACAAACAACTGTCACCATTTAACACACACGGAGAGTCTGCTCGGAGCAGGTTACTGAGGAAAAGCGGAATTTACACGCTCTCTCTGTATTTTTCTGCACGAGTAAAACTTCACAGCCAAGGCTTTCTGCACAATGTCATCAAGTCTTTGTGATGTTTCTCAGATGAACAATATGAGGATGTCACTGACAAAGTGCAGACTGAATTCAGGTTCATGTTCTAGAATAAAGAAGCGGCGGCAACACAAAGCGTTCGTTTTCAAAAACGTGTTGACTGGGTTCATCAGAGCACGTTCTGACGTTAGGTTTCTGAGGGACGGTGCCAAAAGGGGAACGGGTTCTTGTTCTTTTCAGTTCTTTTGATTTCGACGTGATCGCACAACCTTAACAATGTCTTTACTGTCTTTAATGAAACTTATCGTGTTTCCTATTTCAACTTCTGAAATAATGTGTTTACAGTAACAAACACAGAAGTTACAACATTATGGAAATACCATAGAACCGTGTCCTGCATCTATACAGTGAATACCACGTCAGAACCACATGCTGAGTTTTACTCTACAGAGATGAGTCACAAAACAGTTATACCAGGGTTCAGCCCCTCAGGAAGGTTAAGGTTTTATCACTAATAAAACGGACCCAGACTAAGATCTTCTTAAGATTGTTTCTAACAGCTTATGTTTTAAATGGATCTTGAAGCCATATCACACTGCTTTCACCTTCTTCTCGACAGCGGGATGATGACCAGTATGTAGTCCTGCCAGAACTGAGCTGAAAAAGCTCCGTCCCTCCGCTTCGATGAAATCCTCTCCACAGGCTGAGAGAAAAGCGGGCTCTTAGCATTTCTTTACTTTTCCAAAGTCTTTATCTTGAAAGGGTTGCGTTCTTTGCCTCTGGACCCCTTTCAGTTCTGACCTTTCATGTCATAAGCAGGAGGGATTTCAAAGCACTGAACAACACTGTCCCTGTTGTTGTTAAAACTGCCATTTGGGCCTGTGCTTGCAGAGCACCATGCTAAAAGCAGCCTGCATGCCTCTCTGTGGGCGAGTCGCTGTCGCTACACCAGGCCAGTCTGCATGTGGACATGTAAAGGGTAGGGGTGGTAGACTAGAGGGGGCTGGGCCTGAGTGATAAAGTAACTGCTGTAAATGGGCTCGGTCATGTACGGGGCCGGCTGATAGAAGCAGGTGACGTTGGCTGTGTTGGGGATGGCATTCTGCTCGCCCAGCACTCTCAGAGCCAGGACTGTGATCATGTTGAGTGTCTGTCTCCTCTCATGTCCCATCAAACACACCGTGCTCTCGTCTATCACGCGCCTCAGAGTCATCAGGTAGTCGTACTTGCTCGTCTCCTCGTTGCCAATGAAGTGGCACTGCAGGTAGGCCTCGATCTTCCGCTGCTGCTCGCTTACGTCGGGAAAGTCGATGAAGAAGCGGGAGCACATGTACCGCTCCAGGGACTTGATCTCCGTCTCACTGGCTGGTCGGAAGTTCCTCACCAGCAAGTCGCTGTACTTCAGCAAGCCACCCCCTCGGATCTCCTCTGGGTTGTGGGTGGCGATGAGACGGCGTCGAAGGTGGTCCAAGGCCTGCTCAAAATCCCCATACATGCATTCTGCGTCGACGGTGATAGTGGCCTCACCCGCTGCTGCGGCCCGGGGGCTTGTCCCACAGTTTTTGGGGACGGCGTCTGGTTTTCGCTCAGTAACCCGATGCTCTGGGGCTGCACCTGTGCGAACCTCTGAATCAGGAGGCTTCTCGGAGGGTTTGGTCTCCACGGCTTGTCCCACAGTTTCAGCTGAACCAGCCATGTCAACTGTGTTGGCCGGACCAGGAGCAGGAGCTGTAAGAGCCTCTGTGCTCTCAGACATATCTGCCTTCAAACCTGGGTCATCTGACTGTTGCACTTGAGCACTATCCACTAATGGAAGCGTTGGTTGAAGTGGTTTGGGCATTTCAATGGGTGGAAACATCTGTGTTGTTATATCTGATAAATCAGTCAGTAAAGACCACTTTTCTGGCTTGGTGATCATCTTCCGCGACATTTTTCTTTGTAATTTCGGTGAGGGGCAATATTCTGGCACGACATCCTGGGATGTGCTGCAGGTTTTTTTGGCTGGAGGAGGGAAGGAGAGCTCAAGGCGTGACTCCGGCACACTAGGGGTATTTTCAGTCCTGCACATTACTGAGTCTGCTTTGAACTGAGTCATTTCTTCACAATTAACTATTTCCGGTGGAGCTGAGTTGTCTGTCTGTGTTACAGGCGACACAGACTGCTCTTCGTCGCTCTGTAGCTTTAAACAAGGATGTGTCATCAGTGGCTCGCAGGCTTCTGGAAATAAAGTTTTAGGTGGTGAAACTAAAGGGCAATCAGCGTGAAAGGGGCCTTTCTCTCCTTCACGTTCATTGCATAACTCAAACACAATGTCTTCCCCTGAATGAACATCCTCTGTGACATCCACCTCTTCCTCCTCCTGCTGTAAGCTAATGCTCTCAGGCCCTAACTCCAGCTGTGCTTCGTACTTTCCGTCTACACGCTCAGCCTCTGCAGCTGGAAGCTCTTTTTCAAGCACAGAAACGGATTCATCCTGGCCTGGACTTTCTGAACCGGCTGCTGTCGCCGAGTCTCTTTCAGTTTTCTCTTCAACATCCTGAGGAAAGCTCGATTTTTCTCGCTCTTTGTTTTCATCCTCATTGTCTCTTTTTGACACATTCCCAACATTCAGTGCCAGATTCCCTCCTTGTTTCCTGTCAGTTTCCCAGTAGGACTCCAGCATGCGGTCTAATATTATCTGGAAGGAGTCCACGCTGAACTCAAACTGTCTCCGCAGAGAACTGACAAATCTTAGCCCTAAAGTTTTAGCTCTGTTATTCGACAGCGAGATGAGGCTCCATCTGTCATGCTCATTGAAAACTTTCACCATCTTCTGCACATACGCTTCCTTCATTGTCAGGCAGGTGATCTTTCGTCTATTAACACCACAAGGAAGGAGGTCTCGCAGGCTGCCCAGCACCACCTCTTTAATCACCTGGAAGTCCTCCTGCCTGGGCAACTCCACTCCAAAAATGATGTCTAAGTCTCTGTAGCCCAGGCCGTTATCTCTCACCAAGACGTAGCTGGCAGTCGCACCGTTCAGCCGTATATCTTTCACCCGGATGTCTCTCTCCACCAGGCGATCCTTCACCACGCGTATGATGTCTTTCGCCCTCACTTGCAGTGTAGGGAAATTACCTCGTCCATGGATGGGAATGACCTCTGTCAAGACTCTGCCCAAAGCCTGGACTTGCTCATGAGTCAAGTTGTGGAATCTCTTCTCAGTTTGTAGCTCCATCACCCTCACCTGTAAAGTAGAGATCCGATATGTGTATCACAATGTAGCTGGTGATGTGACAAAAATCACGCTGACATCAAGCTAACAAACATGAACATTTTGTCTTTTGTGAACGATAACCTTTACAGATGGCAGTGGGAACTGAAACATGTGATTTTTCTTCACATATTCTCTAAATCCTCCAAGCAGCCTGTACGCATCCTTATCTCTCTGAATATTTTTCCATTCATTTACTGGAACAACCTTTAAAGACTTGGCATTTGCCCTTTTTGTTTTCTCTGTTCCCGAAGTCTTAAACGTACAAATTCAGCCAAACGGAGCAGCTGAACCTAGTGTCCTATTTCTTCATATAATCTTTATTCCTTAAAAATTATTTCATTATCCATTTGCAAATCATCTGTTCAACAGAAGCTCAGAAGGCAGCGACTCCAGGTGAGCTCTGAGGGCTCGACTCATCTGGGCCGATGCCACTAGATGGCGACAGCATCATAACACAGGACAAAGTCAACTTTTATTTTATTGTATTGTATTATTATTATTACTGGTTGAGGTGTGAGATAAAAGCTCCAACCTTAACCCTCACAAGATGCACTTCACGTTTCAGGAGGAACCTTGTTTTCTGATTCAACTCATACCAGTAAACGTCCCCAGCTGTTTCTCACATCGCTTTACTTGTTAATAGCACTAGATAAACATTCAGTAGATGCCATTTTAAATGTATTCCACATTCATGCAGCCATCTGCTAGTTACAGGTGACTCACCTGTCAGTCATTCACCAACTGTCAGAATCAGGGACAACCTGGCTTAGAGATAGACTCCTACCAGGCATGTTTACACTGCTTTCCTTCTGAAATAGGTGGACTGCAGCTCTTTATGTCAGACCAGGTATATAATATACCCTCTGCATTATGTTCACACACTGTAACAGCATGCTTTTGTTTTCACGCTGTTATACTATGACTAAAATTGTATTTATAATATGGAGAAAAGTACGCCATCACTGAGCTACATGCTCTCACTCACTGCTGATATATATTAAAATGCTATATCAAATATTAGATACTAAACTCTAAACAATCTCTGTATAATGTGCTTTTTCCATTCATAATTGCCACTGTATTGTCTAGTGTCTTATCAGCATAAGCCCATCATGCAAAAATATAGACACACACAGGAGGAGATCAAACATTATGTATCATCACAATTTTTTACCTTTTGAGAAAAAGCAGCAAAAAACGTTACGCAAAGGATTTTTGGTGTGTGCGTTTAGACTTTCACTGTGCAGTAGATGGAAAATGTCAGCTTGCAGCTAGTTGCGCTGCCATTTCTAGATTTGTTTTTCCAAAACATACATGAGTCAGTGCAATTGACTAAAGCCTGAAAAGCTATTCGACATATTATTATTATTATTGTTGTTGTTATCGACATACAGATACACTGCTCTTATGATGCTATGCTGTTTATTTACTACAGATTATGTTTCTAAACATGACATAAATGTATTAGTGGTCAATTTACATTTCCATTAATATCTATATTGTTTGAATTGCATATTTGTTATATACTTTGAATGAAGATAGAAGAATAATTAACTGTTTCAACAAACATATATGTGCATTTTCATGAACTAAATCAAAGTGGACAGTGAGGGTGATTAAAGCATCAAAATATAATTTAGTTCAACACATCAAATAACCTTGTGGTATATTTGTATTATTTACTAACTGCCCTGGTCATGTGATGTACTGTAGACTATAATCAGCTGCTGAGTGTCTAGTACATAAACAGCTTCCAATATACTGTGATAGCATTTGGCGGCCATCGGCGTAAATAAACTCAGTGGCAGTAACTCGGCGCACAGAGAAGCATGGCCCACAGCATCCTCTAGTGAACCTCACGGGTTATATCAACTCGGTCCTGCAGCAAGACTGCTCTTCTGCCACTTGGCTTCTTTATAGATAAGACTATATGAGTCATACAGCCACTGAATGGAGCATCTGTCGTTGCCGCTCCTGGATTTTCTCCCTTTTGCGCAAAACGCCACAAAATGCTCTACGTTTACCACAATGACAGATGTGGCGTTCAGCATATGTTTAAACAGCAAAACAGGTCAAAGGATTGTTGCAGATTACAGACTACATGATGCAGCCAACACAGTCGTGATCGCATTTTAAGCACTGCTATGACCACTGAACATTGCGCACAGGCTACTTGTGTTTTAATTATCACACTACAGCCATTATATAATGTCCTCTCAACTCTGAAGTGCCCATGTAGCCTATCAGCAAACTGAATCGTCAGCTAATTTAAAACCAGAGCATTTGTTACATTGTAGCTCGCAAGTTGTCAGGCTGCCAATTAAATGACCAGGCGAATATTTCATCTAAAAGTGGTGTTAACAGCGTTTACAGCGTCGCGCACAATAATGCCAGCATCAGCACAAACGCAATACTTACCTGGTTGTGTGGCCAAATTAAGCAGGAAAGTAAACCCGGAGCAGAGGAACGGGAGAAAGAAATAAACAGCGAGATGCCCAACAGGTTTATCCGACCCTGCTGGAGAGGTTGATGCTGAAGTTAACGCGGACAGTTTCCCCGTCAGCGCAGCAGCACTGTTTCCATGGCAATCAGGCGTCACGAAATTTACGGTAAATCACGACGCTCGGTCTCTCTCGAACTGCGAAGTGACAGCCGCTCAAGTTTGAAACGCGCCGTGGAGCCCAGCACCATCCGGGCGCATCCTCGCAGTTTCACAAAGTTTGAGTATTTATTGGCGGAGCGCGCCGACGTGTCAGGCTGAGCTGCCGACGTGCCGCCGCACTGCCGAGCTGTTGCGGGGTGAACATCACATCAGACGGAGTGAGTCATCCTCTCTCCCCGCCGCGATCCACGCCGTAAATCTAATCATCAATCAGCCGCTTTCACCGCCCACTACACCGGTGCAAGCCCACGTCCGCTTTGAACCGGCGGCGTTCACGCACCGGACAAGGCGAGAAAGCGGACACACAGCAAAACATGTGAAAATAGCCGCTTCTGGACGCGGAGGGGTTGTTTTTTTTCTCCTTTCATTCATATTTCGAGAGGAGGCGGGAGCTTCCTCGTGACGTCGAGTGGGATACCGCCGCCACGTGACGATGACGTCGTTGATATTTTGGTCAAACATCAGGAAGTGAAGAAGAAGGCGAAGACCGAAACTCGACAGTGACGTTGTTCGCACAGCTTCTGCTTAATTGTTGTACTTTTTGTCGGTTGCCCGCAAGGATTCGAGCGCGTTACTGTTGGATTCGCGAAGAGCCGCCTCAAGATGCCGAGTATGGAGAGTATCCTTTAGAAACGCTGGGGAAATACACGCAGACCTCAATACGACGACTACATAGGGAACACAACACAACACAACACAACACAACACCTAAAGGCGAAACCGGTGACAGTTATGCGCGCAAGACACCTGGAAGTGTAAAATAATGGGTCAGCTATTCACCGAAGGCTCAAATACAACCGCACCGAGCTGCTTCGGTGTCTCCCGGCTAAGTCTGGGCCGCAGGCCTTGAAAGCTTCTTGCTAACACCGGAGCGGGGAATACCCAGCGAACAGACAGCAGAGAAGCCTGAACCGCGGGCTGGTCCAGGGAAAGGCTGTCTGCTCTAGCAGTAAGTCGCTGTGTTCAACACAGGACCGCGTTAGTTTTTACAGAAACTGTTCAAACAAGCTAGTTCCACCCAACCCGTACGTCACTCTATACTCTAAACCTTTTACGGATCGATTGCAAACAAGTTACAGTGAGAAGTTAGAAAAGTACTAAGATATAGTTTAGTAGTTTGGACCAACATATAGAATAATTAGTCAGTTTTAAAAGTCTGCGTGTCAGTGCTGTCTGGTGGATAAACACAAACTATACAATGATGACACTGTTACATGACCTCATGCCTGCTTTGTTGATGACGTCCTGACTTTACGTGTCATCCGTCAGCTGAGGCCGGTTGGCCAGTATCTGCGGATGTATCAGACTCAGATCAGATATCATGTGATCATCCCATTAATGGCAAACTTGTATAGATGCACCAAGGCTTCTCTGATTCAATGATGTAAAATCAAGTTGATGATGTAATACTAGTATCTACAACTCAAAATCTGTAGCATTAAGTACCCAAACATGAGGCTGCCCTATTAATCTGAATGTATTTGATAATTGATTAATATGTTATTACTAATACTTACTACCCGATACTAAATAATGTGTAGAACCACACAACTTGTTTTTCTTTGCAATTTGTTCTTCTTTAACATCGTGTTTCAGAAAATCTCTTTAATTTGAAGTTCGCTGCCAAAGAACTCCAAAGAAACTCCAAGAAATGTGACAAAGAAGAAAAACTAGAGAAGGCTAAAGTCAAAAAAGTAAGAAGGTCTTCAGAAATACCCACCACGAAAGCCCCCCAGTGGTGTCACCTGGCTCTTATTTCACTGAGACTCTTCATTTTTTGTGTTTAACGCAGGCTATTCAGAAAGGGAATATGGAAGTGGCGAGGATCCATGCAGAGAACGCCATCCGACAGAAGAACCAGTCTGTCAACTTCCTGAGGATGAGCGCTCGGGTGGACGCAGTGGCAGCAAGGGTGCAGACTGCAGTGACGATGAACCAGGTACACAGAGTGCTGCGCTAGCACATACTGCTGCAGGCTTGGAATCAGCCACGAGTTGATGAGTTCAGGTTTTGAAGAGCTTTTTTCGTTGTCATTTTGGTTTTCTTATTTGTGATGGTGTTTCATTTCACAGGTCACTAAATCCATGGCTGGAGTGGTGAAAGGCATGGATGCCACCCTGAAGAGTATGAATCTGGAAAAGGTGTAGTATCAGTTACACATTAAATAATATTGCCCTACATATAATCAGTTGGCAAAAAGTCATTAATGTACACAAAATATTGTCCCACTTCTTTTCAGATTTCAGCTCTCATGGACAAATTTGAACACCAGTTTGAAACTCTGGATGTTCAGACAGCACAGATGGAGGACACCATGAGCAGCACAACTACCCTGACAACGCCACAGGTACATTTTATTATTATTATTATTATTATTAAACAATAATTTCTTGTTGTAGACGAGCACATCCACAGTAAATCTAATGCATCTGATGTGTGTTTCAGAATCAAGTGGAGTCATTGCTGCATGAAATGGCTGATGAAGCAGGGTAAACGTTTCATTTTCTGTCCCAACGTAGTTAGTGATTAAATGTTAGATCAGACATACGGGTGTATTCATTAATGGAGTATGTATTTCCAGTGTTGATCTCACTGTGTGTTTTAAACTGCTGTGCACATCATGTTTAGATTGGACCTGAACATGGAGCTTCCCCAGGGCCAGACAGGGTCAGTGGGTGCCAGCGTGGCTTCTACAGAACAGGTACAAAACATCTGTGTTTTAAATCAGTGTCACGTCTGTCACAGAGGTTTTTGTCAAAGATTTTGCAAAACATTTAATAAGACGTGTTCCCCATACTGCCCTTCCTAACTAATGTGTTTCTTTGCTGTCTTGTGCCAAGGATGAACTGTCTCAAAGACTTGCCAAACTCAGAGATCAAGTGTAAAGGACGACTGCAGTGGACAGACCCAGAAATGCAGCGGTCTGAAAACCTGTACACTACCTGAATAATTATTTCAAACGCATTCTGTTTGCATTTCCTTTCCATCCCTTGTGTCTCTGTTGAAGAGTTACTGGATAATTGTTTTGTTTTTTTCATCAACAGTGGAGCATGTTGGTTCAGAGTTTATATTAACTTCATAATGATTCAATTTATTGGTTAAACACCTTTCTGTAGACTAAAAGAATTGTTGTTGGGGGAATAGATATTGTAATTGAATTTACCAATGAGGATGATCTAATGTTTTGGTGAATATGTATGCATCAGAACTCCATAAATTAAAACAATATTCCTTACCACAGCTATTATTCTGTATTTATAAGTACATATCTATGCTTGGGGTAAATGAGGCTTTTTTCTTTCTTTATATCTGCAAATTTGCAGAAAACTGAATTTTCTTGCTCTGTATCAGCGTGTGTAAGACCTTCCCCTACTGATGAATAGACGTTTTGTTGTATTTTACTTCTACAGAATATTTTAAGAAGCTGCTGGATGATAAGCACGTGTGTTTGTGTGATCATCTCCAGAATTACCACTGTTCAACTGGGAAGGGGTTTTAGTTTGGAGATTACATACAGTAAACAATAAAATTTTATAATTCTTTTATCTCATTGGCTTTTTAATTTATAATGAGTAATTACTAATAATAATTCCACATACATTACTTTAATCTGAGGCAAGATGTAAAAAATCCAGTCCTGCACACTGTATATTCTTATTTCTATGACATCACATAAATGTTTGCAGTTTTGTGTTAAAAAACCATGAACAGTAGAGGGAGGGCTGCAGCCAATCAATATCGTCAGAAAACTGAAGTAATACTAATGGTATAACGTATTAGGCCATTAACAGCTGAGAGTAAATATACAGTCAGTATTAACCATTTATAGTTTGGACGAAATGTTGGTGTGTCCCTCTTGAGCTCACATTTAGGAGAATTCATCTCCCTGCAGATGAAATAAGAGTAACCCATCACTGCATTCAAACATTTTTATTCCTGTGCACTCACTCTAGTCAGGCTAGAGAAACGGCTGCTTAAACATCAGTAATGATCAATTTAATATTAATATTACTAACTAACCTATTTTAAATCCCCAGTCACGTAGAGTTTGTAATTTAATATGTTTACTGCCCCCTGGTGGACATTGTGGGATAATACACCGTCATGTGGACAGAACGTCAGCATCGCCGTTAATGATGGTGATGGAGATGTGCTTTATATAGACCACACACGCTGACACAACATGCACAAAAAAGTTAGTTAGTCCCCTGCACAATTTGGAAAATATGTTTACGTTCATGAAACATTGTATGATGATTAATCAAACATATTAATACAAGCAAAAGAAGCTAACATTATAGAAAGACATAAATCTAATTTTTTTCAAATCCAACAAACTCTTTTTGATGTTTTTTGAATTTTATATTATTGGATCAATAGATGTTCTATATATTTTATGTTTCCTCTGCGCAAATTGCGCAAGCATATAATAGAAACAACGCGTGATCCGTGCGTTTTGTCTGCTCGCTATTAACGTAAGACTTTCCAAATGGCCTAAACAGCCGTTCTGACCATATTGTTCCTGAACCAACACGTGTCACAACATGACGCCAAATAAATATCCAGCCAGTAAACGAACAACAGGAGGCTGAGAGACAATTCTCCGTAAGACAAGACTCAGGGTTCACGCCACTGGCGTCATGTGACTTTTGGCGTAAACAGGAAGCAGATGATCTTGAGTTCACTGCCTGCTCACGACAAGTAATGTACACAAGTGTATTTCTAATAAGAAACACGACGTGTAGTCTAACGTTACTTGAATATAAGTAACGGTTCTACCCTGTCGGGGTAAGTCGCCGCTACTCCGTTGGGTTTTAACCCGGCTAAACGTTTAGCTTTACTAAGCAGTGTGGCGTGTATCTGTAATGCTAGGTCGCTTAGCATTAGCTTACGGGGTTTACGGGAGTACAGAAATAGCTTTAATAAAGTAAGTGAGCTACTGATATGTTAGGATTCCTGTCGTGAACGCGTGGTTGGTTAAACTCTGAGGCGTTTCAGCGTGTTGCTCTGCGGGTGTTTGGGCCTAGCATTGCTAAGTTACAGCTGAGTGATCAGATTTGTTGTTGCGCCGCAGCTGAAGGAGAGACGACGGTCATCTGACCCGCAGCTCAGAGCAGAGCTCCACGTCGCGTCTGCTGAGGGGGATGTCAGGCTCAGCAATGAAGAAGAAGGTAAAACACGGGCCCAATGTGCTAATGTACAGTTAGACGAGGAAGACTCTTCTCCCAAACTACATTACAGTCCAGTTAACGCAATGAAAGTAACCTGCCTGTGAACTAGCTGCTCTCTAAAATGCTGCATTCACGTTTTGTAGTGTTGTGACATCTATTGGAGGAATAAGTCTGTACATTTCTTCCTCTAAGTCGCATCCGAGTAGATGTAGATAAGAATTAACCTACGTGCTGATGTGCTGTTTGTTGGGCTTTCAGGTCCTACTGATGGGGAAAAGTGGGTCTGGGAAGACCAGTATGAGATCAATCATCTTCGCCAACTACATTGCTCGAGACACACGGCGCCTTGGAGCTACAAGTAAGAAGACATTGAGACAGAGCCTACTTGAAAGTACATTTTTTGATTCTTGTGGTTTCCATAATCCAACCTGTTAATCTTTTGTTATTCTTTGTTCGATCTAGTTGACGTGGAACACTCCCATGTGCGCTTTCTTGGCAATCTGGTTCTGAACCTGTGGGACTGTGGAGGGTAAAGTACATTTCCATGTTTGGTTGCGCTCTGGCCATTCGTTGGCTCTTTACCTCATCTGAAAAAACACTGCACTGCTTGTTTTTACACACCAGGCAGGACACATTCATGGAGAACTACTTCACCAGCCAGAGGGACAACATTTTCAGAAACGTAGAGGTGCTTATTTATGTGTTCGATGTTGAAAGCCGGGAGCTGGAGAAAGACATGCATTACTATCAGTCGTGCCTGGAAGCCATCCTGCAGAACTCCCCTGATGCCAAAGTCTTCTGCCTTGTGCACAAGATGGACCTGGTACAGGAAGACCAGAGAGATTTGGTGAGCATTTTATGCTTTCATTAGTGGTTCTCGCTTTCACACAAGTCTCTCTGTAGTGAGAACACTGCAACACATCTGGCTGCTGTTGTTTCTGCCTAGTGGCAAAGGTAAATTAAAGTTTGTTTTCGGTGTTTACAGATCTTTAAGGAGCGTGAGGAAGATCTGAAGAGACTGTCCAGACCTTTGGCTTGTACATGCTTCAGGACGTCCATCTGGGATGAAACCCTGTATAAGGTTGTGAATCTGTCCTACTGCATATTGCTGGGGATGCTGGTAACGTGGTTAACATTTCTAAATGTCTTTTCAGGCCTGGTCCAGCATAGTTTACCAGCTCATCCCAAATGTTCAGCAGCTGGAAACAAACCTGAGAAATTTTGCGCAGATCATTGAGGCAGACGAGGTTCTTCTGTTTGAGAGAGCCACCTTCCTGGTGAGAGCAGGAGACAACTGCCCCTGGAACAAATGTTTAGCCCAGAAAAAGTGAAAGTCACTGATTTGTCGGTTTGTATCGTGCTCTCTAAATGCAGGTGATCTCCCACTATCAGTGCAAAGAGCAGCGCGATGCTCACCGATTCGAGAAGATCAGTAACATTATCAAACAGTTCAAACTCAGCTGTAGGTAGGTTCAGTCTGTGCAAAAAGAAAACCCTCTACACACAACAGCTGCTGCATTTTTATGCTACGACAGAGGTTTTAAATGTCCTTTTCATTCCAGCAAACTGGCAGCCTCTTTCCAAAGCATGGAAGTGAGGAACTCCAACTTTGCTGCCTTTATTGACGTCTTCACCTCCAACACATATGTCATGGTTATCATGTCGGATCCTTCCATTCGTAAGCGAAGATTTCACACTTTCATATAAATCAAATATCATTAAGAAAAACCTCAAAACAACATTCACCTCTTTGTTTTCCAGCATCTGCAGCCACTCTCATCAATATACGTAATGCTAGGAAACACTTTGAGAAGTTGGAGCGGGTGGATGGACCCAAGCACAGCCTGCACATGCGAATGCGCTAGCCAGTGCATTTATGCCAGTGGATATTCTCAGCCAATGAGTCCACAGGCCACAGGCAGCATGTTGCAGTCGTCCAGCTCTGATACGCTGGAGCAGCCCTGCACCGTCTCCTCTATAGCTTCACATTCAATCACGCTTATTAGGGGAAGAAATCATATTTTGTTTTGGCAGTGTCTACAGTGTCTTGAGCAGTTATGTATTCTGTTGGAGTATTTGTCCTAACTTTACACATTAAAGATAAATGAATAGGTATATTTACTTTGCTGTTACACTTTGTCATTCACAGTACAAATATTCACTCAGTAACTCCCAGTGATCATGGGATGAACTGTCTAAATGACAAACAGCAGATACTGTTTGAGTTTCAAATGCTTTTGTAAGCTCTCACAAAAAGTAGTTATAAAGACGTGTTATATGTTTGTGTTTTTTCTGTTTACTTAGTTTATTTATTGTAGGGACCAACCACACAAAGCTCTGACCCTTAGCACCAGTTGTTCGGCACGCAGCATATGGTGGCAACGGTTTTCATGCGGTAGATGGGGGCTGGGGTGTTGGAGTGTGTGTTTATGGGGGAAGGGAGAACAGGACACTGCAGCACACCTGTTCCCCGATTTGCTTGCAGTTGATAGCAGAGTGTGGACAGACGGTGCAGCTGCAGCACAGCGGGTTCTAATGACTCAAGTTGTCTAGTGCAGTCTGACTTTAATTTTCTCTTTTAGGATTTAAACTGAATGAGAATTAATACACTGTATAATATAATATATGCTTGACTACAGAGGTTTAGCAAGTCATATACCTCGATGTGCTACAGTAGCAGTTTGCGGGTGCGGTCCAATCGGATTAGACCGGTCAGTACATTAAGCACTTGTCCAAACGTTGTTCTTCAGATTTGAAAGGTAGAATAGACTGAGCCTAGATGCAGTGGAGCAATCACCAGACATCTGTAATATTATTAATTACTGCACCTACTGTCGAGACTGGATCCTACACCAGCTTCACTGAGAATGTTTGTGCAGCATTTCCCATCAAATTGCATTGAACTGAGCTCCACTGAGGTGAATAGGCTCAGAATAACAGAGATTATTTAGACTAAGACTAAAAGCTGTTTCAAGTTAATGGAAAAGACTCAGTTTCTTTAAGGAGTGCATTATATTCTGTATAATGCGACACATAATCTAGAAATCTAAAAACCATTTCCACATTGAGTTTCAATCCAAATGAAAACATTTGGAAATGGCTCATTTTTACTTGTCATCAGTAATCTAATTAAAGTCAGATTCATTCAAACACAGACTTTTACACATGGTGCGTTCCACAGAAGGTAACAGGAGATTTGCCTGTGGAACTTGAGCGCACTCAGCTTCGGGCTGCAGAGGGGAACCTCCTGCCTCTTTGCTTTATAGAGCTCTGCTGCACAGGCATTGTTCCAGTCGTGCTTATCGACACTGCTCATGTGGTTGAGTTGCATCCTGGAATGCAGAGGGTGAATTACAGGAAAATCCCCAGTCGCCCCATGCAGGCAGTCAGAGCACACAATAGAAATGGGACAAACTCAATGCAAACAGACCAAGTGCCTCATTTTAATGTTAGTGGTTAAGATAATGTAACAGGTTACAGTGTCATAGACTGTTCGTAGTCAAATTCAGCACTAACCTGGAATTGTGTGTGAACAGCAAATCACCCACATCTCTCCGTGGAACGTTTTCCCACGAGCAGTTGAACGAGACAGGTTGTACAGAGCCAGGACACAATACACTGTTTGTTACGAGGAGTGAATCTCTGTGCTGATGCAACTACACTCACAATGTTTCCAAATGACCCAAAACCTAAAACAATTATTTTCAGTACTCTGATAAAAATGTCATAGATGTATTTCATGCCCAATTTCATTTTTATTTATCTTTTTTTTTTACTGTCGGCTAAGAAATGCTTCATCTCTTTGGGGAGAGCGTCACTTGGCTCGTGTTGGGGTCTTCTGTTTGCACGTGAGGTGGAGACCCATCAACTCTGACAGCAGGCCCGCGTTCTGTCTCATCAACTGCCTCTGCGTCATGGTTTGCATCCGCGCCGCAGTCCGCTTGATTCACCTGCCGCTCCAGCACAGTGATACGTTGCTTCAGCCGCTGCTGGGTGTGCGTGTATTCGCTGAGCAGACGAGAAAAGCGGGTCTGAAGGGAGTCCAGAGAGGACTCCAGCCTCTCCACCTTCTCCTCAGTGTCCTCCTTCTGCAGGCCGCCGCTCTCTGCGTTCTCGTCCAGCAGACCTTCCTTCTTCAGGATCTCCCGGCCCCTCTCCTCCAGCACGGTTTTAGCATCTGGATACTCAGTCACAGCCTCCATTAGGTCGTCCTT